>JAUNZM010000191.1:0-1421582 GCA_033459285.1 Clamator glandarius | reverse complement strand
TGTGTGTTCCAACAATCCCCTGCTGAGGTCTAAAAAAAAGAACTGTGACATAACTTCACAGTGTTTGGAAAACTCCCTGTTCCAGTGTCAGGCTTATTTCTTTGCCTATTTAATCTGTGAGGCCAGGGAACTCTGTCACATAGGATGAATTGTCCCAGCTATGAGTTAATCAATTAATTTAAATCAAAGAAGGAGAAATACACCGAGGGCTTTACAATGTCACTAAAGTAAAATGAAGTTGCTGTGTTAGGTCCTGAAGGAGCACAATATTTGGTCTTTGACAGGGAAGATGTTTTCACCATGAAGAGAGATTCTATAGACAGACCAATCAATGCTGTACTTGAACTGCATAGTGTCATTCTGCACAGTTGTCTTTGTGGATGTTGCATTGTTTAGATATCTTCATGGTTGCACGGCTACATGATGAGCAACCCATGAGCCATCCTGGGAAGTGCCAGGGTGCTGGACAATTAGGGATTGGAGGACGGCAGGTTTACAAAGATATCTGTACTCTTGGTTGGATCAAAATAAACTTATAGGATAAAGCTATGTATTTCTTTTCTTCCATGCCTGCAGAGACCACTAAAATTACTGAATTATCAAATATTTAAAAACAAACACTGACCTTTTGCAGATTCCTAACAAAACACACTGCTGGTACGAGTGATACTTAACTGCTTTCAGTCTGTTTTTTCAGATATGTATCATGAAAGCTGGTGTTTACCACAACTCTGTGTGACAACTGGCTAAGTAGAGCAGAGAGCATGCACAAATCAAAGCTGTGCTCCACCACAGTTTTAAACATCACAAGAAGGAGAGCTTAGATTAACAAAACAAAACAGGGTGCTACAAAGGAGAATAAATATGAGAGAGACAGTCCTTTGAGAGGGGGAAGCTAATGCTTAGTGGAAAAGTTCGAATGAACTGTGACTGCTGTGGTGATTTTTGAAAAGGGTTCCTGCTTCTCTGACAAAGGGGTTCCTCAACTCTGTAACTCTACGCTGCATATAAAGTCAGAGCCATTCAGGTCTTCCTTCTGTCAGGTGAATCATTTCTGCTCTCGGGAGAATATCCATACCTGTTGGAGATAAAGCACGGCCTTGTCTTCATGTGAAATATAAAAGATTGTAGGTAACCAAACCTGAGCTCCTTTTTCCACTGGCTGAGGGGAAATCATAACAAATTTCATACTGATGCTAGTGTGTCATGAATAGGAACTTGATCACAGGAAGTATTTAGGAGTGGTTTCTGCATTTCTACAGTGACTTGGAAAAACGTATGTTCATTCCTCGTTTGCTTTGTTTTTGAAGAGTACAGTGTGGGAGGACATGAGGAAGTCATACTTCTCTATATTTGTATTTTTAAAAAGCAAAAAGTCCAGATTTTTCAAGATTTCAAAACTTCCAACTTTGAGTAGAATTCCAGATGACACTAGCACCTGAAATCAAAGCAGGCTTTTCCTTGAAGTCAATGTCCAAAAACTCTTTTACTTGATAAATTTTCAGTATTATTGGCAAGCTCATGTGTTGAGATTTATTGAAAAACAATGTTTGTTTCAATGAATGGGATAAGTTTGGAAATTTTTTTAGTTCTTTTTCTAATATGATCTTCAATTGCAGTTGCTGAGGTCTGGAAAAAAAAAAAAGCTCTTACATGTCATTGGTTTAGGTGGGTGCACTGTGCTGAAAGATTGCTTCCAAAGGTGTCCCCAGGTTTTAATTTTCTGACATTTTACAGTGTCCACCTCCTGCAGTATCTCTGACTGAATGGTAGAGCACCTCAGAAAGTGAGCAGTGGGTGTTATCTGGGTTGTGCACAATTCCAGTGTGCCCTTCAGTTCTTGTAGTCCAATATATTCCTTAAGACTACATGATGCCCATATCATACCCCAGTTTACCCAGTGTTGTTGCACATTCAGACTCTGTCAATGGCACAGACAGGTTCTAGATGCTGTCATTCATAATAAATAGTGACACTCTTATGTGGTCTCTGCTCTCCTAGAGCAAGTAATTAGTAACAGAAAGAGTCCTAAGGGCAGCATAACATATTCATCAGGTTCTGGAGAGAGGAAGCTGTGCAGGGAGGTTGCTGCCCATCTGCTCTCAACACCAATAATCCAAGAATTCACCAAAGATCAATGAAGCCATGACTGGTTAGGTTAGCGTGGTGAACTTCTTCTCAAAGTGATACTGGAAAGAAGTCTCTGGCTTCATTGCAGAATGATCCAAGAAGTCCTAGTCAGGGCAGTTCTTCACCATGTGTGAAGAAGAAGTATTACAGAAGATTACCCAGAAAGCCAAGAAGTACCACAAAAAAAGATATTCCACCTAATTTCCATCACCTACATAAGCAACTAAAAAAAATGTCCTAAAGAAATGGAAAAGTCAGCAAAAGGTGTAAAATGCTTTTGGATCACATATTTTTAAAAACTTTAAATACATAATATTGGATACTCAAAGTAATTTTGAAGGAGGTTATACTATCCACCCAAGAATGTTTATAGGAACCACAAAAATCTGATGTGTTTAAAGCAGAGTATTTAGGAGTTATTTAGAAACAAAAAAACTATACGAATCTTCAAAACAAGAAATCAAGTCAAAATAATAAAAGACCTAGTGAGAAACATTAATTCTGATTAGTTAAACATGGAATTTCGATGATGTAGGTCAGTAGCAACGGGTGTTGCTTCAGAAGTAGGAAGCTTAGGGGAGAGTCCATATGCCAACAGATGATTGATGTGTAAAAAGTAGGTGGGCCATTTTCATAGCCGAAAATGAATTCCTTTTGAATATCCAAGCAGCTTTTCACAGGAGTCCTTACCAAAGATTCATAAAAGGAATTACATTGTCATGGGGTCTTATAGATTAAGAGTTGACGGAAAGATAGGAAACAGAACCAAAATAATTAGTCAGAGGAAAAGGTTATCAGCAAACCCCCATACATAGGGTTCCAGTAGTATGACCTGTGCTACTTGACAATAATACATGAACAGGAAAGGTACATGCTTCCAAAGTTCTCTTAAAGTCACATCAATGATGAACACTCAGATATCAAACTGCCATGTCATGAACTGATGTGCCATGGGCATCGTGCCCAGCATCCAATGAGCGTGTGGCATTGACTTTTCTCCTGTGAATTACTTAGCTAATTTTTCAAAATATGTGGTGCAGTTTCCTGACACAAGCAAATAAAAACTACATTTAAACCTGACATTTTATTTATTTAATTGAATTTGTACAAGAACCTATGATATCTTTACAGTGGATTCCAGCAATGTAAAAAACAAGATGATCCTGAGTTTAATTGCAAGGTTCACAGGCACAATGTGGTGGCCCAGCCTGTAACTATTACTGGCCAGTACACCTTTTGTTCTGTGACAGTAATGTGGTATCACAGCCTATATGACACACTTTGATGCAGCTTCTCATGTGTTGCTGTCTTCTTGCTGCATCACACTCTTAATGGAAAACCAGCATAGTCCTAAATTCCCTAAGGCAGGGCTGCCTTGGCTTAAAGGATATGCTCAAGCTGATAGGTGGGATGCGGGCCATGTTGTAAATAATGCAGTAGGAACTCTTAGGATGTCTGGGCTTCCCAAATGTTCCATCTGTCCTATAATTTGAGAACATTTCCATGGCTGGACATTACTAGTGAAATTTGGACTAAAGTTTTGTATTCCTGGCTTGACAACTTTACTGAGTAACTTAATTGTTTGGAATAGAAGTAACTCGTGTATATCAACCCAAAAACTTAAAGGGCTTCCTCATTTATAAGGTTTAAAGTACATAATATGATCAAATATACTTGTGTGGGTCTTATTACTTTGTGAATAGGAATGGGTGATTGTAGATTTACAGTTCCTCACACACACATTGCAGGGTCTTCAAAATCTTGATGTCATCCTGTGTCTAAACCTAAATGTGACAGCTCAATTCTTCAGTCTGTGTGCATGTGAGTGAATTAGCCAGTAGAAATAATTGTGGAAGTAGTTAATGTTGACCTACATATAGATTTCTGAAATTTGCTCTTGTATACAGGCCATTTTCTTCTCTCCGCTACTTATAAGAATCATCTGGGACTTTAGCATGAAAAAGCATTCTGCAAGTCAACTATAAATAATACTGGTGGTTTAAAATGTAGTTCTTTTATTTCTTCTGATTGGATTATACTCATATGCCACTAGCATACAAAAGTACAAAACTTTCATTCTACAGCAAAACGCCTATTGAATATATGTCTTTTCTTACTCGGATTCTAGAAAGAGAAAGAAAGGAAAAGTGAATACAACAAATTGTTAGGTCTTGCAACTTCAGCTCGTCATTTTCCCCAAAGGGTTAACTAACTGTTTTCCAACACTGACTTCCTTGTTTTTCAATATGGATAGTTTATTCTCAGACCAAGCTGTGATGGTGAAATGAATGTATACAAAAGAGAATTCTGAAGCTTTAGTGTACCATTTTTTTCCTTAAAATAAGTGTAACTCTAATAAATTATTGTCAAGTTCAAAAAGAATTGCATTTAGTCCTTTGTGACCTTTAGTCAAGTTGTGTACAATTCTGCTTCCTGTACATGAACCACCTGTGCAGATAAGACTCTATTCATTTGGAACAAAATAATTCAAACTGATTTTCAAAGCAAACTTCTAGCTTTTCAACTATTGGAGCTTACAAATCTAAAGTAAAAAAAAAAATCTCTGAGAAGTTGGTTTGGAGTTTCTAGACTTTATTGTGGTTCCTTATCATTCATTGCACTTTAAGAAGCATACATATTTAGGAACAGGTTTACAGCTAAATGTGTCAAAGCAGATTGTGCTTCAAATAATAAGAAAAAACCCCCACCAAAACAATAAAGACAGGCAAGGATATTATGAGTGACAAACGTCACGGTTACTATTCCTACCATGATATTTGAAATCACTAGAAAGCACATAAAAGTTTGCAGAAATGTCTTTTGAATGGGCTGACACAATTTCACCTGATGATCTGAGAGACCTACATATTTCTACATGGCCCTTAATACTACAGGTGACCTAAACACTGACAAAATGAAACCAATTATATTATTTATATGAACTAGACCTCCTGAAATCCCACTCAGTATTTTGACCTGGAGAACTGACTGCATTTTGATGCATTTCCCACTGAAATTTATCCACCTGTAGATTCATTTGGTAAAGGAATGCAAGTAAGAGGACTTCTTTTGACTTCTTAGTCCTAATAGTTGTCGCCTTTGCTGTAACTTAAATTTTTAAATCACTGCTTCCCTGGCAACCAGTTCCAGCACTTCACCACCCTCACAATAAAAAATTTCTTCCAACTATCTAATCTAAATCTACCCTCTTCCAGATTAAAGCCATTATGTCTCATCCTATCACTACACTCCATGACAATCCCTCCACATCTTTCCAAAAGAAATATGTTTCTTTCAATTTTAAATATGAGTTTTAAAAAAATGTTGCTTACACAACATTCAGATACTCAGGAAAAAATACTGTTATGTATATAAGTGTATCTAATCACTCCTGCCTAATTACCTACGTTAGAAAAACTTACCCTTCTTTTATAGTGATTAGTCTACTGCTTTCTGAGTGTAAAATAGATTTTTTTAATCTGAAAAGATTCTATCTTTTGTGTCCATTCCAGAGACAAATATTAATCATAAGCTATTTATTTAAAAAGAATCTAGCTTAACTCACATCAAGTTAAATTAGTATTTTAATCACTTAATAAGCCCACCAACAAAGAAGTTAATACCCTACAAAAATACCCTATAAAAATTGTCTATCAAAACAATCTGTTTTAAATGTATTTGGCTTTTGATTACACTACTCTCCAGTGACAGTTTTAAGAGGCTACTATGTTATTATACAATGATGAAAAATTCCCACAAAAACTGTATAGCAGATTAGATAAAAATCATAGTATTGCAGAATCATAGAATAGTTAGGATTGCAAGGGACCTTAAAAATCATCTATTCCCAGCCCCCCTGCCACGGGCAGGGACAACCTGCTAGATCAGTCTGCCCAAGGCCCATCCAACCTGGACTTGAACACCTCCAGGGATGGGGCAGCCACAGCTTCCCTGGGCAATCTGGCCAGTGCCTCACCACTCTCATGGTGAAGAAATTCTTCCTTATGCCTAGTCTAAAACTGCCCCTCTCCCATTTAGATTCATTGCCCCTAGTCCTATCACTACAAGCCTTTGTGAATAGTCCATCCCCAGGTTTCTTGTAGGCCTCTTTCAGGTACTGGAAGGTTGATACAAGATCTCCTCAGAGCCTTCTCTTGTCCAGGCTGAACAAGACCAACTCTCTCAGCCTGACCTCATATGGGAGGTGCTCCAGAGTTCTGATCATCCTTGTAGCCCTCCTCTGGATCCATTCCAACAGTTCCATATCCTTCTTATGTTGAGAATTCCAGAACTGGACACAATAATGACAGGGAAATCATGAAAATAATTTTTACTGTAGCTAAAAATGCTAAAGTTATGTTTCTCAGTATAATACTTCTCCCTCTCCCCCCCAATAAGACATTGATTTGAGCTCCAGCATAAAAATTGCAATGAAAAATACATGGAAAAGTCCTTCTTTTCCACTTGGATAGAAATCTTAGATGAAAGCATTTTACATGCTAAAACTGCTGGATTTAACTGTTGGAAAAGCTATTTCACAGTCACTAAAAATGAAAGTACCAGTTCACACTAGGATGGTTGCCTAAGTCTCGTGCAGTCCATAAAGGATGCATGTAAAGAAGCCCCATAGCCTGAAGAATGTCATGCAAAGCTCTGTCCCAAAGCATATATACAATAATTCCTATAAATAGACAATATTTACTCCAAGGCTTTGGCTCTGGGATGTAAATAATATGAATTGTTACAATCAAATGAGGCATAAAGAACGAAATCTGTATCTATTAGAATCAGAATTTGAGGGTTCTTGCCCCATTTCCAAGTTTCTAGAATTAAAAAAACAAAGCTAATTATCTTTCAAGATTCTCAGTGTAGGCCAGGCAAGGAATTTTTGTATGGAATCTATTGCATGCAGGTGAAAATACTGAAAAAATTATACTCAGAACTTTCTATAACACCTATCAAGATTTCAGCTGGATATTTCAGTGCAGTCTCAACAGGACAAAGAATGAGATTCTAGGTGAAGCCTCTTGTTATCTTTATGTGTCAGGCAGTTCATTTTTTAGCTCCCAAATACAGCTTCAAAAAGGTCTTCTTTGTCATAGATAAACTGAGACGATGATAAAGGCCCGTATTTATGCTTTATTTGTTGCAATATCATTTAATAGCCCACTATTCATCATTTCTGTCCTCATAACTTTCTGAAGCATCTTCCAACTCTCTGTCTAACTGCATACAGTTTGAAAGGCAAGATGAGATAAAACATACGCATGGGCTCTCAGCTAGGTGGGACCACCATCCATGCAGCCAAATAGCACCCAACTGTTTATAGTGATCATCATTAGTCAGGAGGTAATCTTTCATGATAGAATATTCCTCATTGTAACTGCCAAAACACATACCAGCACTGTGCTGGTCTAAGAGGGCACCTACTTGTTACAGTATGGAAAGTAGCACTTTTTCAGATGGAAGGGAATGTGTAGGATAGGATCGTAGCTTTCCTTTAGTAAAACAACAGGCTTTGAAATAGCGCTTGTACAAAGATATAAAATTGTTTTTTCAGTTTTTCACTGAAGTGATTTTTCCTGCAGTGTCATTCTGCAGGTCCACCAGAAATATGAGTTTACATCACAACAGGATTACACATTCTTTCAATAATCTTTGTAGCAGCTCAGATTCTGCCTGTGCTTCTGTCAAGAGCTAGATGTAAGAGACAATGGGAGAGACAGGAAAATCAAGCAAAGCAAATATATGTTCTCAATTTAGTACACCGTGAACCTGCCTATTGCAGAAATTTCATAAAATTTAATTGATTCTTTTTAACACTGATATCGCTAAACCATTGCAAATCCTTAATATGTCATGCATAAGATGATTTTTTATTTCCTAAATCTGCTTAATTTGATATAGCAATTCATCTTAAATACTGTTAGTCTAGCAATTTTTTCATAAACTACTTATTGTTATCACAATTAGGTCAAGCATTTTCCATAAGAATTAACAAAAAAACCCACGGAATTTTAAAATATATTGATAATAATACTTCCAAGTTTATAGTTTCATAGGACCAATAAGAAAATTATATTAAAATTTAAGTACTAAGAAATCTAGAGACCAGCAGTGGTTTCATCTCTGTAGGATTGCACTGGAAATGGAAATAAAAGCTGCATATATTCCTATCATGCACATTTCATATTTAAATTTCTGGATGTTCTAGATATTTGTCCAAGAAATTGTCATCTAATTAGGGTGACTTACTGTTTCCCCCATGGCTACAGGATGCATCTTCTTTCCTTATTGAGAATGATTTGTTTATACCTCTGGGGTAAATGATTCACAGTTCATTAATGTTTTTATTATGCTGTTATTTTTACATAATACACTGGATATTTTACTCACAGTTCAGTACAAACAATGAGTGGAAACATCCTTTTCCAGGCTAGTCAGCAGTTCCAGATGCCTCCAATAACAATACATAAAACTGGTCTGTGTCTCAAGAATCTATGGTTAAATTAGAAAGATAATCAGTCTTGATTTAAAGTTAGATCTAATGAAGATTTTAATTAACTGAAAGTTTATACTGCAATACCTCAGACTTAAATACAGTTCTTGATTGTATTAAATTGAGATTAGGCAGATGAAAGTTTGTTATTTTTGTCAAATTTCTCTTCATGCTGTAAGTATTAAAATCATTGATTTAATTCAGTGAAAATAAATCTTTAAAGTGTTTGTAGAGAGATTATAGACTCCAATGAAATATAGGACACAGAAGACATGGCAGACTCCACTAGTTGCTGCATAGGACAGCCATGTCTGTTAGGAAATTCACCTGTTTTCAAAGGCAATTTGTGCATTGTCACCAAAAGGTTTATAAGGCACTGCAACAGGCTGCCCAGGGAGGTGGTTGAGTCACCATCCCTGTAGACATTTATAAGATGGGTAGACGAAACTCTCAGGGATATGGTTTGATAGTGGACAGGTATAGTTCAACTTGACGATCCCAAAAGTCTTTTCCAACCAAGCAGTTATGTGATTCTAAGGTGTCTGCCTGCCTTGATTTCTATTAAAAAAAGATGGCTACAGCATTTTCTTCAGAGAAATGGGGAGGGTTTTTGACATTCTTTTAAAAGAGACGTACTCACATCTTCTAAGCTAATGATGACTAATTAAGAAGTCTAGATTAAGCTTCCTCTTAAGTCTAAAGAGACTTAAATTTATTTTTTTTTTTTTTTTTACATTGCTAAGTTATTTGTTATCTTGGCTACATGGATTATTTATATTTATTGAAGATAGATATATAATAATTTAGGGTCATATGAGCAAACTAGGTTGAAAACAGACAGAGAGAAAAGGAAAGAAAAATATGAAAACATGATTAATACTTAATAGTGTGAGCATTTGTGGGAGCTTCAATTGTGTTCTCAATTTGAAATGTTCTATTTCTGTTTAATGTAAAACACATATCCTAGCACATGAGTTTGTTGGTCAATGTTTGGTCCACATAGATGTGGAAAAGTGCCAAGTTCATGCAAGGGTATAGCTTTATTTTCCTCTTGAACTTCAAAAAAAAATACCCATCCCCCTCTCCCAAAAAAAGAAGAAAAAAAAAAAGAAGAAAGAAAAGGCATTCATGGAATCTAGGCTTCTATAGAAAGAGGCAAAAATGGTGGTGATGTATTTCAGCATCACAATTTGGCAGAAAGTTAGCTTTTGACTACGTATTTTTCCTTTACTAAGCAATGAAAACACGCTAGAAGCAAAAAAGAGCTTGAAAAATGCAGCATTTAAAACATGCGAACATAGGAATAATTCCTTAGTTCAGTACTTTTCAGCTATATTCTAAGACACACTTGTTATATAACATGCAACTTCATATCTCTGTCGCTTACGAATTCTCCATCACTGTGTAAGCTGTGTAATTCCCGAATGAGTTTTTTACTCATTTTTCTGTGAGTTGCTTTAGATTTCAATACATGCTGTTCAAATTATGTTTTGATTTCAGAACTATTAAAATTCTCAAGAACTACTTGTTCACGGGTTTTGGTATTTATAAAAACCTTAGTAAAGAAAGAACACTCCATCAGTCGACCTTCATCACCAAACACTGACACCTATCAACATGAATTGAAATGTTCTGATTAACTAGATAACAAATTAACTAGATAAATCGCCTTGGTACCACCCATCTATCTTTCACAAAGTGTTAATTTATCTTCATAGCTCACCTGTATCTAAATGCCAAAATATTACGTATTTAAACTACAAGAAAAAGTGAGGGAAGATCAGATACTTTCAGTAGTATTGAGTGATAAAAGTCTCCGGGAGGAGTTTGTAAGAATATTTTACACTGTCAAGGACTTGACTGGCACAGATCCCCACGGAGGTGATTATTTTCTCAACTTTGACAACTGGCTGTATACTTCCATTTCTCATTTCCTATCTTTCAGTTGATCATCAAGGCCAGGACCTTCCTTCTTTTCCCATAATGTCTTACTTCCCTTAAAACTCCTTGGTAAGAGACTTTATCAAAAACTTTTCAAAGTGGATCACCTTTATTCTTTCTTGCTTACATTTTCAGTAGGTAAGAAAGGAGTTTTCTTTACTAAAGACATACAGACTTTAATTCTGAATTTTCATCTGTAATGAGATCTTGTATGATATTAAACATCATGTTAAAAGTTACCCTTTTCTTCATGAGCTCCCAAATTAGACATTCCATGAGACATCTGTAGTGTGAGCATCATCAGCCTTAGTCAATACACTGTGTCATGCTCTGACACTTGCCCAGACAACATGAGTGTAGTTAAAGTCTCTCCTGACGATTACTTCTCTCTCTTTTAATCCTCTCCTACCTCTCTTGGCATATCACAGCTAATGTCACCATCCTAATCCCTAGCTTCTCCAAATAAGATGAAATTTTATTGTATAGATTCTTATTTAGTTACTTGAGCAAATAATTTTTGGATATAATTGGATTCTATGATCTCTTGCCATACAACACTAATCCACACCTTCTGTGGCCTATTCTGTGATTTCAATCTACTTCATATTTTAGTATTTTATTAGTTGTCTTTCCTTCACCAGATTCCTGGTACATACACAGTGATGTCCTCATGCTTCATGAGGCTAGACATTCTAGTTCTTCTGGGTTTTTTTCTTAAATTTCTATTGTATTTTAAGAGCTATACCAAAGAATTTTTGTTCTCCATTTCTGGAATCATATTTTAAATGGTGTTTTATATTCCATTTCTTATTTCACTAATTGCAGTCACCAATTTGTATTGCATGTTCTTCTCATACCTGTATCAAGACCAGAGGCAGAACCCTAAACTGTATGTTCTTTACTGCTGTTTCCCCCACTCATTAATTTAGAAGATTACTCACAGGTTTTGTAGTTTTTAACACCACAGCCTCACTCCCTTATGGATCAGATGAAATAATTTCCTTCCATTTAGGTTCCTTTTTTTCCTAGCAGGAATCCCATTTTTGCATGACCCTGAATCCTTAATCCTCACATAATCTTCTCAGCTAGGTTTTAAACTGTACTGTTGTGCATGTTTCTTTGGAAGTATGTGAGGTTTATGGTTGGTTGGGGAAATTTCAGTTTAAAGAACTCAGTTGATAACATCCCTGACATTGTCATTGAAGTACAAAATAAGAAAAACAGGGAAAGGACAACTTTGGATTAAAAAAACTTCACATTCTTGAATTGTTAAATTCTGTCCTTGTTTTTGCCAGAGAGTTGCTGTCACATTTACCTTCCTTTCTCTGTCCACAGCAAAATTGAGCACTTACACGGACTGCAGTTGTCTGGGTGCTGACTAAGACAGAGGAAGCCATCAGAAAGACATATCCAATCATTTAAAAATAGACACCCAAGTTTAGAAGAAAAAGGAGATAATTAGATGTCAGAGAGATGGTCTGAGTTCATGTACAAATATTAATGTCTGATATTGAGATTGAATTAAAGACTCATATTTGGATTGATATTATGCAGTCCTTCCTAAAACTAGAAGCTGATAAAGTTGCAGCTTTCAAACCTTTCCTGATGTCTGGATTTTTTCCTTTTATATTCAAAATCCATATAGACTTGGGATTTGTATCATGAATTCTTAGGAAATTCTTGAGGATTTAGATTATGTGCACATTAAATGCACTTTACCAATGAAGCATGTGTGTTCTTAAATAAATACTTATATTTGATACTGGTCATAACATTTTTTTTTTCTCAGGCATAATCAACGTTTGTCATAGAACCAACATATTGCCTGCCTGTGTTCCTCTACCATCTATGAGCTACTAGTTACTGTACCAAATGAGTTGAATGTCATTTATGTATCTGTAACTTTGCTTAAGTTTTCTGTCTAGATTAGGCAAGTACCCAATATTAATTCTAATTCTAATTCTAATTCTAATTCTAATTCTAATTCTAATTCTAATTCTAATTCTAATTCTAATTCTAATTCTAATCTGAAAGTGAGCCTCTATGTTGGGAGAGGTGGAGTATGTTAAAAGTGCTATTTTACTTCTATTCTGTGTGAAATCACCATAAAATATTGTAATTTAAAAAAAGAGCTAGTATGAATAAAAACCCTGATGTCATAGTTTTACGATGCTGAAGGAAGTTTTTTTTTTTTTCCCTGTACTTACAAAGACACATACTGAGTCTAAATCTGGAAAGAAAGAGTTCTGTTGCTAAGGCCTTAAAACAGAAATGACATGGTAAAAGTAAGCTAGGAAAGAAAATAATATGGCAGCATTCACATATAGATTTTTAAGCTTTTTCTCCTTCTGCTTGTGGCCAAATTCCTAATTTGATGATGGGGACTTACACAAAATATATTTAAACTAAACAGTACTTTAAGGCCACATTATCTTGCATTCCAATAGTTGTGTCTAAGCTAAGATTTTCTTGACATCTGATGCTACTATGTGAGTATAAAAAGTCTCAAATACAGCTATGTGATACCTTTGACTTCATTAATCTTCAGATATTAACAGTTAGTGCATTTTTTTCTAGAGTTTTTCCAGAGGTGCTGTCTGAGCTGATAATTCAATGTTTCTCTTCCATTCTAAATCTACAGGCTGTACTTGTCCTTTGCAGTTATTCCAATGTTAACTGTCCTCTGTGGGCTCTTAAAGTTAACTGTTAAGATATTGAGGTTGTTCCAGAAAGTCCTTTAATTATCCTGGGATAACTTTCTCATGTGTTTGGTTTGGGTTTTGGGTTTTTTCTTTTCATATTCTGAAAATGTACTGTCCTCTTAGCACTTATTTAAGAAATTAAGCTGATTGAGGCATGGGTAGCTCCTGATATCATCTTGGCAGTTTTGAACGTTACCATCTACCATTGTTCACTGTTGTGGATGTTAATTTAAAGTAATTTGTTTTAAATCAAACAGGACCACTGCTGTGATCAGTTATGAACACAGTAATGGCTTGGAACAAAACTGAGGAGACAGAGGATAGTATCTTTGCAAAGTGTTATAGCCGCATCTTAAGGACAACATCTCTAAAATCCCAAACGTCAAGAAAGAGCTGTTGTTTAGATGGGAAACCATGGTTGTCTGTGTTTTTTTTTTTTTTAATTTGTTTGGTATACACGAGCTTTGGCAAACACTGGAAGTGCTCACTGCATGTGATGCAAATTTTCTTTTCCTTTGCCTGCCCCTTCCAAAATACTTACAGGAAGTCAGTCAGCCAGCAGCTTGTAAACAAGTTATTGGCGGTATGCAAAATCCATAGCTGGATTTTTAAAACACCTTTTGACTTGGTGGATGTCCATTCACAGATACATTGCAATGTGAATAGAAAAGAGGTAAAACTTTATCCAACTAATGAACTTTAAATGAGAGTATCTGCACAATCTCAGTCAAGTAGTACAGCCCCTGAAATTCTTTCCCGGCAGAAATGCTGGCATATGAATCTGTTTATCTTCTGGTCCCTCCTAGAAGCTCATTTGTACTTCCAGGTTCTTGCCTGAGGGAGTGGTAATAAAAAGTATGTCTAATTTATCCCAGACCAGAGGATTTTGCTTAGAGCTGTTGTTGGTCACTCATAAGTAGTCTGTCTACACCAATGTCTAAACTATGTAAAGGTCCCCAGGAAAGTTATCATGAAACACTTTCCCTACTTCAAAACACACATTAAAAATAAAGCCTCACATAGCCCATGTATGGCTGAAAATCTAACTACAGTTATGTTCATGTAAATCATGTGCAATTGAAGTATCTTTTACCTAGATGGACAAAAATGTCTCATGGTCAACTGATTGTATATGTCAGAAGTGCTTAAAAAATATTATCCTGTATATGGAAGCACATCCTGAGAACACTTCATAGTGACAAATGGGCTGATAGTCAATTAGCAGCTAGCAAAACGAATATGTAGCCTAAGAGTCTACAAGTCTTTCCTTTGGATAGTGTGTGCCTTGCTTTGCACCTGTGCGTCTGATCAGGAGCCATTTTCCACAATATTTATAAATATATATTTTCTAAATAAATGGAACTCACCAAATGTTTCATAGTATTGTTGTATGACATCTGTAGGATGGACTGAACAAATGATTGATTGCTGCTCCTTGGGACACCTACACAAATATGAGAAAGAATTATGCCTTCCACTGTAGCTCAGAAAGAATTTTGAGTAGTAATCAATATTGAAGCAAATTAGTAACCTTCCAGAAAGCCTAAGATTTTTTGAAACTCTGGAGAAAGATAATAGAAAACTGCCTAAAACACTAGCATATTATCCCAAAGACAAAGGATCTTCAGGAATGTAGGGGAGTGGGAGAAGATAGGGGAGGAAGACTGCAGAAATTATTCTTTACAGAAAAACAAAAGCAAATCCCAAGATCTAATAACAATCTACACTTTGATGCACTGAATCATGGCCTTGTAAAATGTCCTTGGTTATAAAATGAAATGCAGAGTATTCAGACTTGCACAGTAGTAAAAGTTAAATTCTCCATATGATGAGTGTAAATTGCAAATGAAACTCACATGTAAATTATCCTCTCATGCTTTTGCAAAACTTAGCTCAGCTTTATCGTAAAAACTTCAAAGAAGAGAAATGATTCATTAGAGGCCTAATATCCTCACAAAACTACTGAGTATAATCTGAAAGTTTACATTTTATGATACTTGGATGATTACAAGAAACTCAGCAAATATTATGAAAAACATTATTTCTTAACCAAAACCAGACCTGCGACTACTGTATAACAAGGCCTGGAAACCAATAAGAAATAAAGTTAAAAGTTTTGTGATCAGTCCAATTAATTTAGGATCTACAAGTTACTTCATGGTTTTGAGCCCATTTTTTCTGTGCTATAAGCATTCGTTTTTTCAGAAGTTGTTAAAAACATTGTGACAAAAATTCTCTGAGAACATAAAACAAGATATTACATTTCTTGCACAACAATTAGCCTTTTAATCTCTTTTCTCTGCCCTTTATCTTCATAGCCCTTTTATAATGTCTTTAACTCTGTACAAAATATTTCTCTGTTTGCTGCACTCTCTTTGGTAGTATGAGTCCCTGGTTTTGTCATACTCATATTTCTTTGGAAACACTATGGGCAGATATCTAATCATGGTATTCCCAAAAAACTATCGTAGTTTAAAAGGGCTATGAAAATGTAATCTAAATGCTAAAATCCTGTTTCAGAGCCAGAACTGGCTAACAGTTCTGCCCAATAAAGCTTTATAAATGTTAAATGTTTTCAATGAAAAGCATGATTCTTTGTGTGTAAAATTAGCTGTTTTGAGAGTTTTGAATGTATAAGGAATGCATGATACTTGTGTAATCTTTGTATATGAATGTTTATCCACAGAGACATAAATGTGCATAGCTTATACAAAGATCTTACTTTTCACTTTGTATTGTAGATATATAGAAGGATCATCTTAACACCAATCTTTAAAATGAAATATTTTTTAAGATATTTATTGTTATGCTTAGTAAGGATATGCACTTTTCAATCTCATTGAATGAGAGCAGTTTAAGACACAGGTTATGCAGACTGTGCAATGGCTGTTTGGAAGTCTGGAAGGATGCCCTAGAGAACTCAAAGAAACCTCAAGACATTCAGGTTTCTACAGAAAGTAAATCCAAAAACAATTATCAAGAGGAGGAGGAGGGAGAAGTTTGAAAATTCAATTTGCTAGTTCAAAGCAGACTGTTTAAGAAAGAGTCATACGAGATTTTTCTAGAAACACTAATCTCTTATGTTTGTTTTCAAAGGTGAAAATTCTCATGATGAGGCTCAACTGAGATGTCTTCTAAGCCAGAGTTTTGTGTACACCAATGAACTACTGTCATGCCTCCCACTTAAGGTACCATAATCTCCAGAGACTTCTGGTTTCCTGGAGAAGGTTTCCTGTCTTCCCTCTTGTGTTCTTCAAATACTTAGAAAGAAAAAAGAGGCAATGAAAAAAAAGACAAATCCCTCTCACAGAACTTTTTCAGGTCCTTGTTTTGCTTGTCCTGGCACTGTGTAGCAGCAAAGGAACTGCCCACCCATGTGTTTCTACGTGTGGCACAGTTCTTACACAAGCAGGGCAGTGGCACAAGCCACTATCAATAATGACTAATGGCCTGAAAATGCTTTCATTTTAAAACTATTCTCACACACATCAATATTGATTAAATACCCTTATTTACTAATTAAAAATCACAGTATTGTTTATGGTATCACAATATAAGGAGGGATGACTCAGGAAGATGGATTTTTAAAATCTGTACAATTTCATATTTGTACTAGTTCACTAATTCTGTAATCACTTTTTTTAGTTATTAGATACCTTTCAACTATCATGGTGACTCCACTTAAAAATGAGAAAACATCACTGATCTAGTAATATTCCATAATATTATTTGTCTTTTGCAAGTAACGTGAAAGCTTAGTTTGTGGTGGAGAGAAAGCACAAGTTAATGCCAAAGATATCTCATGGATTTGGATGAGCTGAGTTAATAGATATAATATAATATAAAAGAGAAAAATCAAAAAACGATGATAGAAAAGGTATAAGACCTCAAAGAACTCAAAAAATATTACAGCAGTATTTTAAAAAACAGATTGATTATTTAGAGCAAATTAATAGAAAACAGAGAGGAACCCAAAGACACTGATATATCAAAAGCTGGAATTTCTCATAAGGTAACCTGGTTTTTTTGTAGAAAATATATATTGAAAACATCAGAGTTGAAAAACACTACAACCCATCTCTCACTTCTGCTTCTTTAGTGCAGGAGCAGCCCTAGGCTCCCAGAGCACTGTGTACCTACTCAGACATGTAGGTGCCTCCACGGAGCAGACCAATATTTGCTGTACCATGCTACCCCTGGTTAGAGACAAACTACATTGTCGTGTTAAAACTACATTTTTTCATTACTTATTTTATGGACTGGTTCTCTCTACTCAGCCATTTGTCCAAAATCATCTGAAATTCCAGAGAAGGAAACTACTCCTGGAATTCATCATGTTCTTTTCTTGATTCTGCTTTTTTATGTCCTTGATCTTGGCCGGTGTGTAATGTTTTGGAGGCAAGTTGTTAAGCAAGTTGTGTCATTACCGAGATTAGGACCTCTCACAAAGTCAGTCATGCTCAGTTGGGTCATTATAAACAAGCAGGTGAGGACTCATGATAGACATGTTTTTATTGTCATCTAGAAGCATCTACAGGACTACTATATCAGCATAAATTTTTTCTTCCAAATTGTAAGTTAATGTATAAGCAAGTACAAACCAACGTCCAAAATATCTCAGTTTATTCAACTACATTTTTTTTTCTCATATTGTGACAGGTTGCTTTTTTCCTACTTCGTGATTGTTTTAGGGCCATGTGTCTTGAGAAAAGTAAGTCTGAGCCTTTTGTCAGTGTACTGCATGTCCAAGAATGACAGGGAAAGGTTTGGGACATCTTTAGTGCTACACTTTAGAAATAGTAAATAAGCATTCAAGGGTGCTGGCTGCCCATTGACTTTACAAACTGAACAGGCTAAAGAACAAGTCATCTGTAGTTATTTTATCTTTTGCATCCCTTAACCTTCTAAATTCTGGTTCAGTGCACCATGATACACAACACAGAAGGACTTTCTCTGAGGTGACTTGTGTTGACAGCTGCACACAGCTAAGGTGGCTGGGCAAACTTGTTTTCAAGAGCAGCAGAGCTCCAGCTGTAGTATAAGCGAATGAGGAAAGAGCCATGGTCCACAGCTTTCTCCAAAATGTGCCACTTAGCTGGACATATCCAAGGGCTGCGAGATTATGTTGGAACTGTGACCATATGCTTCTGATATGAGCCAGTTACTTTGGAGGATCGTTGTTTAAAAGACTAAAAGCCTGGAAAGCCTGCTCCCATTCTGTCTAATTCTTATTGAACAAGAATTTCAGAGTGCTATGTTTATTCTGTATCATGTCAGAATAACTTTATATTCAAAACAATATTTAATGTTTTCAGTGAGCTAAGGAGGGAAAAAATGCATCTATTGGTAAGCCATGGGAAGTGACTTAGGTGGGCCAGGAGTCTATACATGAAGGAACTACTGCTAAGGCCTGTTTCTGGTAGACGCTTCATCTCCCTGCAAATCTCACTCCGTTGAACCTGATGCTCTTCATGCAGATTGCTGGGTTTTACTTCACTGTGCTCCCTCTGACCTGCCTCAGACTTCCAAAGTGAATGTGAGGGGAAGAGTCACAAGAGTTTTGTACCATTTGAAGGGCAAGGTGATTTGAGGATTTTCATTTTCTTATTCACTTAAGCTGAGGTTCTTCAATTACTCTGACTTCTGAGAGCTCCACTTCTTGAGTTGCCATAGAAAGAATATCAGAGTACAACCCTGTCATGGAAGTGTCAAAAAAGCACTTACCTAATAATGAGATTTTACTTGCATTTAGCTGATAGACCTCCAGTAAAATATTTCTCAGCCTGCAAATACTGTGATCAGTACTTCTTGAAGGTACTCTTTCTACCCAAGAAGAACTCTCTTCACTCAGTTATGAAACTCTGCTTTAACTTTTACAGCTTAAAAAACAAGTTTAATTTCTCTGGTCAGGTGTATTACAACCATCCTACCCTCCAAGCATTTTTTTCTCCAAAGTATTATGAGTATATAGAATTGCTATTTCATCCAGCTCCAGTTCTGTGATTTGATATTATCATTTCCTCCCTGCTTACTAGACGTCAACGTCCCAATATTTCAGGTACAGTATATATGAAGTAGGGTGTGGGAAGGGTGATACAGGGATGGTATATCCATATGGACATGTGCTCTGGGCAGAAATAAAGATACTACACTGGGTAGTGCTAGTGAGTATGGGGAAGTTAGCACATCTTTCATCACATGTTAGTTGTGGTGGTATATACAATAAACTCAGAGTTTAAATATATCCATTAATTGAAACCTTTACGGAATAATGGCTTACCTGTCCATAATTCATTCCAGATACAGGTGCAGAAAACAAGAAAAGAGGTTTTTTGCTGGCATGTAAACAGAATAAGTGGTAAACTTATTTCAGCAGCCATATTAAATTTATAGGGGAGCAAATATCTTGAAAATTGATAATTGCATTAACTTAAGTACTTTGTAGTAATATGGGAGTTAAGCAGATTATTTGGACAAGAGATCAGAAGTATACATGCCATAAGGAGAAACTCTGTGATTAAAAAAATAGATCTTAAAATCATTCTGCATTATGTGAAAATTTAAAAGTGTATGTTAGAAATCAGAAAAATATTTTTTTTGTCATAGAAATTACGTTCAATTTAGGAAATAGCATATGTATTAGGCGATAAATAACATGTCCTCAAATAGCAGTAAATTTGCTAAATCTAGATTTAACCAACATTTAGGAATGGCAAGAGAGGTTAAGCAATTATTTCAACGTTTTCAATAACATATTCTCAGTGGAGGAGTGTCATCATGAAAACTGATACAAGGGAAAAACCCTACATCTTACAGTCTGAATAATATACTTATTCACAGTAAGCATCTTTAAGATGTCCTTTACAGGTCATTAGCTTCATGGGATTAGGAATGAGCTGACACAGATTTAGCAATGAATCCCACTCCTCACAATATTGTAACAGGTATGAAACCCTTTCCAGGCTATATGGTGACAGAGAGCATCACTCCTTCCCAGGGGCCTTGTCTGACTTAGCCACAATCTATTGTCAGGAACAGTTGGTGAAATCTGATACTCACTTAGTTTAGTGCAACAGAAGTCCCATTAAAGATACTATCAAGAGTACAGTGATTACACCAAATGATTTGCATTCTGTTAGTCTGCTACATTTCTCAAGTAATCCCATATGTGATTTTCATACCATATAGATGTTTCACTTTTTCTCTCTACAATGTATTCAGATTTATGTATAAATATATATGCATACTTACATCTAGTGTTATAAAAATCAACCCCCAAGCGTCCTTTTCCCATATATGGACCTATAGCTACAATATGCTAAGTGACTGGAAAAGAACAGAATACTGATATGCTCTTAAATTATTTCTGTCTTTTTGACAGATAATGGAGCTTTAAATTCATTATAAGAAATACACTATACAGTTATCTGGAATACACTTTAATGATATATTTTAAAGTAGGTAGGACATGATAACAGTTAAAATACTCCATATAATTAGATGCTTTGTAAATGGGGATGGGAGGAGGAGTGATTAGGTACAAGAGATTTATTTAGTAGAGTCCTCACTTTTCTCTGAGACAACTGTCTCTGTCCTATAGTACACAGATCTCAGTCAAGTAGTGTGTTTAAGGGTCCACAACAATCCAGCACAAACAGAATTCCATAATCCCCACATGCTTCCCTGAACTAGAGTCCACTTACAGCACATATAACACAAGCCAAAGCAGAGGAACCATTCTCTCACCAGGGGCTCACTCCACCAAACTGACAGCAACAACAAAGTATGAAAAGGCACGACGAATACTTAAATGCAGCTAAAATTAATCAGGAGTTCAATTAGGCAGAAAATAATTACCGAACCTGTAATTTGACAAGGATGCAGTAGCAGATGTTCTTACTCTTGCATATAGTAGCATGAGACCTTTAATTAGCTTAAAATAGCCTCATCTGTGGAATTCACTTCCCATCCTCTTGGTCAATGATGCTCTCAGTTTATTGAACTGCAAGGCCAATGTATTTTCTCCAGCTGCAAGATACTGGGAAAATTTGAGTGCATGATGTTAAATGTATTTTAGCTTGAGTTACTGCATTTTTGCAGAATTAGACTTACAGGAAGGATTTACTGTAGCACAGTGTATGTTATTAAAAAGTCAGCAGCAACAAGCCTCCTTTTTAAAAAATGCATCAATCTTGTATTCATAAATCCCTAGTTTTAGATGCCTTCTTAGAGAACATGCCTTCTATGATGTCCTCTGTATTTTTGTGCAGAGACAGGGATTCAATGAAGACTTAGAGGGAAACGCATCAGTTGCTAAGTCACTGATCCTCTTTTTTTTTGGGCATGCTTGTTGCCCCAGAGCAAATCTCCATCTGGGTGATGAAAAAGAAAGTTTTTATTTTGCCATGTCCAACAAGATCTCATGTCACAATGATGCCTATTATCAAATGCCATGCATTGAAATAAAATGAAATAATATTTCAATGAAGAAGGTGGGTTGTTTTTTTTTTCTCTCATTTACCTAGTTTTCTCTAGAAAATAAAATCCTATATTCACTAAATCATATCTCTATTGTCATGGAAATTGCAGAGATTTTATACCTTGGCATTTTGACTTCATTTCTGTATAACATAGGAGAAGGAGATGGAAAAGGATTAGTTGTGCTAAGCAGGTAGCACCATGATTTAAACGAAACCATCTCTAACGATTAAACTAAAATATCAAGGATACTCTTGGAAAATGCAGGGAAGGTAGAAGGATTTAAATATAAATGTAAAACATTAAGAAAATTTCCCTTTATATCTTATGCCTCTGAAACGTATTTTTAATTGTCCAAAAAGTTAAAAAAGTTAATATTTAAAATCTTAATAATATTACCTAATCATATTGTATCATACTGAAAGGCCATGGAAAAGTTATAAAAGCACATCAAATCCATCTTTCAATGGAATAGTGCTCAGGCTAGTTTTAGAGCAACTCACTATTAATACTTAAATACTGCATTATTTTGTAGAGTCCATATTTACTCTTAAGATGAATATTAGAAACTGTTTGAGGCTTTCTTCAGTCATAATACAGGAAAATAACTTCGATTGTCAAAGGGATCTGGTTTTCCACTTGATACTAGAAAAGTATAAAAAAGAATTGTGTTTAAGATCATTGTCAGTTATTTAAATTAGCAAATATGTAAAAGTTGCCATGCAGTCTCTGTTATTCCCTCACTCAAAATCAATATTTGCTCATGAAGATGGCAAATACTTTTTAAAAAGCAAAATGCTCGTGCGCCACCAAAAGAGTTCAAATGAAACCATGACTTTAAGCAGGATGCTAAATGTCCAGAGAGTGGATGATTTCATCTGAGTTAATCTCTAATGCTGTGCAAAATGTTCTATAGCATGTGCAGTTGAATGAAATGGGCATTGAGCGGACCCCAGAGAGTTAATCCACTGAGACTTGTTTCTTGCAGCAACTGTTTTCAGCAGGGCAAGACTATATGCTCTTCAGTGGCCACGTATTTCAGTAGTTTTGTCCTATTTCGCTTGTCAGTTTATAAAGTATGGAAAATAAGAAATTTGTGTTATGTCCTTGACACAAGCCAAATACAAAAAGCAGAGGGAAGGAAGCTAAGGTTGTATAATGAGAATGCAATGCACAATAAATACAAAGAGGATTATGGATGATGTACGATACTTAAATTCTACTGTGAACAAATACTTCACCTCAGAAACCTCAGTATGCATGGTAGTAGGGTTGTGTTATTTAAGAATCAGTGGCAGCATATATACTGGAACAGAATGTCATGAGATTCCTTTCTCAGACTTTGGTATTTTGAACACAGTTACTGCCAAGCTGAAATACATGACATTGCTTACTATACTGTGTGGAAAGAGAAGGTACTGTAGCTATGTTGAAGTAAGTCTGCAGTAGCTCCATAGGATTATTTTGATTTTATAAAGGGTTGAAAATGAAAAAGATGTTGCTAAATATAAAGGAAACAACAGCATCAGAGAAATGAGCATGACATCATCTATACTAAGGTTGGCCACTAGTTGTGCTCTGCAAAAGGAAATGGATGTAACTGGACTTGCTCATATAATGGATGTCTACAACATGTCCAAAAGAGTAAAGAGTACAGGGCCTCTTCCCTACAACAATATTATGAAAAGGAAGTGTGTACTCTGGTTTTATAATCTGACATACATAGATCCACTGATTTCGTGGTTATGCAAAGTCCCTGAATAAACACACATGGCATCACTACTAATGGGTCCCTGCTAGCTACTGCTAAATACTAGCCACCACAGAGGAAAAACAGAGCAGTTTAGATTGGAAGTGACCTCTGTAGGTCATATAGTCTAAGAAGAGTAATAATAAGCAATTAGAAACAGCAATAGATTGATTTCTCAGTCTAGGCTTCTTTGAACAAATCCTGGAAGCAGAAGTTCCTCTAAAGTCCCGGGGGCCATTTCCAAATGCATTAACAAGAGTGCTCAGTAAGGCTTCTCCAAGGCCTGGGTAGAGGGGGGGAATGTCATGCTTGATCCACTTGATAAACTCTATTATAAATAGACTTTATCTGGCCTAATAGATGAGGGGAAAGCAGTGGACTTACTGAGGTCTGCTGGTTACTTGGACTTCAGTAAAGCTTTTGGCGTTGTCTCTCAAAAAATCCTCATAGAAAAGCTGTTGATGTATAGGGTGGTTAAAGAAATAATGAGATGGATTTAAAACTGGCTGAACAGCCAGGTCCAAAGTGTGGTGACCAGTGGCTCAAAATCTAGTTGGAGGCCAGTGACTAGCTGTGTACCCCAGGGGTCAATATTGAGTTCAGTCCTCTTTAACATCTTTGTTAATTATCTAGATTATGAAGCAAAGCATACTCTCAACAAGTTTGGAGATGACACAAAATTAGGAGGAATGGCTGAAATTCCATAGATTTGTGCTGCCACCCAGAGGGACCCTGACAGGGTGGAGAAATGGGCTGCCAAGAACTTTATGCAATTAAATAAGGAAAACTGACCAGTCCTGCACCTGGCAAAGAATAGCCACAGGCACTAATACATGCTGAGAAACATGCAGCTGGAAAAGAGTTTGACTAAAAAGGAACTAGAGGTCCTAATGGAAACCAAGTCCAACATCAGCCAACAACGTGCCCTTACTGTAAAAAAGCTTAATGGTATTCTGGGCTTCAGTAGGAAAAGTACTGCCAGCACGTTGGGGAAGATGATCATTTTCCTCTACCCAGCTCTGGTAAGGCCATATCTGGAGTACTGTGTCCAGCTCTGAACTCCTCAGTACAAAGAGACATGAACATACTGGAGAGAGTTCAATGAAGGTCCACAAAGACAATTAAAGAACTGGAGCATCTCCCATAGAAGGAAAGGCTGAGAGAGACTGTCCAGTGTGGAGAACAGAAAGTTCAGGGGAAATCGTATTAATTTATACAAATACTTGATGGAACAGTGCAAAGAATGGGAGGTCAGGTTCTTTTCAGTGGTGCCCAATGAGAGGACAAGGAGGAATGGACATAAACTGAAGCACAGAATGTTCCCTCTGGATGTCAAGAAGCATTTCTTTACTGCTAAGCTGATTGAACAATGGAAGGGTTTTCTGGGGAAGTTGTGGATTCTCAAGCGTTGGAACTATTCAAAAGCCATCTGGATATGGTCCTGGGCAAATAGCTGTAGGTGATACTACTTGAGTAGAAGTGTTGGATCAGGTGACCTCCTGAGGTTCCTTCCAACATCAACTATTCTGTTATTCAGTGAAACCCAGATCTCTCAGTCTCTCCTTGTATGCCATGTATTCCAGCTCCTCAATTATCCTGTCAACTTTCATAGAATCATAGAATCATAGAATAACCAGATTGGAAGAGACCCACAGGATCATCGAGTCCAACCGTTCCTATCAAACACTAAACCATGAAGGGGTGATGACAGGTAAGAGGCTGCTGAATGATTTGCTGCTACGTATAGATAAAAAACCCCATACAAACGCACTGTGTGTCACATCCTTTGGATTGTGCACTGCTTGACCCACCTGCTCAGCCTGCAAACTCTTTCTCTAGCCCTTAACTGACTGCAGGTACCCTAGTAGAGACTGTCTGACAGCTCTGAGCCCTCAGACATCAGGGTTTCATGATTTCAGAGGCAAAGGGATTTTGTTTTAAGGGAAGGAGGCAGAAAAGCAGGGAGCTGTCTTAACTAAAGCACATAGTTTAACGATAATCTTACCACTGGAGATGAAATTCGACACCCAGCGCAATCACAGATTACAGGATGTACCTGTAAGATTCCTTTGGACATAAAACAGCGTGACCATCAGGTCCAGGGAGGTTATTCTCCCTCTGTACTTGGCACTGGTGAGACCGCACCTTAGATCCTGTGTTCAGTTCTGGGCCCTTCACCACCAGAAGGATGTTGAGGCTCTGGAGCGAGTCCAGGGAAGAGCAACGAAGCTGGTGAAGGGGCTGGAGAACAGGCCTTGTGAGGAGCAGCTGAGAGAGCTGGGGTTGTTTAGCCTGGAGAAGAGGAGGCTGAGAGGAGACCTTATTGCTCTCTATAATTACCTGAAAGGAGGTTGTAGAGAGGAGGATAATGGCCCCTCCTCCCAAGTGACAGGGGACAGGACGAGAGGGAATGGACTCAAACTCCTCCAGGAGAGATTTAGGCTGGACATTAGGAAAAAAATTTTTCACAGAAAGGGTCATTGGGCACTGGAACAGGCTGCCCAGGGAGCAGTCTGTACAGACTCTAGGTGTGGTACCGTAAGTACCAAAAGGAGATGAAGAATTAGTTCCCTCAGCTTATTCAGTGTGCTCTTACCAATACAGCCAGAGTGTGTTTATCAGAGTCATTTTGCCTGGGAAATTTCTTCATTGCTCCTCCATTCTACCTGAAGATAGTATAACAACCAAAAAAATTCTAGGCTAGTGCATATGAAATTAAATTTCCAAATATCAAGACCAAAGTTATAATTTTTAATATGAAAACAAAAGATTCAGAATGGTGAATTTTTATATATGTCAAGAAAATAATATTTCATGGGAAAGAAAAAACCTCTCAACCTCTGGGTCATAAAAAAGTTGTCTTGTCTTGTTTTATATTTAAGAATTCATTTTCTAACCCTCCTGTCATGCAGGAAAAGTTTTATTTTTGTCTACAGAAATGCATATAAAAACAGTCCCAAATGACTATATCCAAATGAATCTCAGTCTTTCAAGGCATCATTTGGTTTTCTGATGCCACTTAAAAATGAAAGAGGAAAAGTCATCACTGCTAATACTGCAGAAATAAATTTACCTGTGGGGAGTGAGAGGACTGGCCCCTCCCTCTCATGATAAACTTTACCACTCCAACGAGGTCCTGTAAAAGTATTACCACCTCAGCGCTGTCCCTTTCATTCACAGAACATTGAAAGCAGAGAATAAACCCCAGTACAACCCAAGCTACTGGTAATACCTTTCCTTCAGCACTCGTGTGAGGGTGTTGTTTTGTGGGGTGCTCCTCCACCTTCCTCAATATTTCTTTGCACAGGAAAAACTGCAAGAGGACAGCATTTCACAGACCTAAACACCATACACCCATCATGGCTGTTTAAACCAAATACACGAAGGAACTTCAACATCAGAGAAAGTCACAACTTGGAGTAAATATGTATAGTGAGTGCACAAATGCTGTACCCAAAACCTCCCAGTTAAACTTGCTCTAGCAACCATAAATAAGCATTTGATTAGGCACTTAGTGCTGACAGGCAGTGGATATTTTCCTTTAAATAGAAACATTCTTTTAACAGCAGGAGTTCCCCTAAGATTTTAGATAACATAAGAGACTATTCAAATTATTTTCACTATGCTATTACAGCATATTGCCAGAACTCTTTTAAAACGTTTGTACAGCCAGGAAGAAGCAGTATCAGTTTGTCGTATGCTACTATAGCAACTGAAGTAATTAAATTGTTAAGCATTCATGTCTATCCTATCTTATGATTCATTTATCATTAAAAAGATACAACAATCAAAAAAGCCATTTGATCATCTTATTTCTTCTTAAATTTGTAGACTTACACTATGTCTTATAAGATGCTCATAAGAAATAAACACAGATTTAAATAAAAAGCCAGTAGATTACAGTTCTTCCATAAAAATATTGTCCTACGTGGCTTCCTCAAGAACAGGGAAAGTCTGATTCTGGTTTTGTAATTTGTCATTCTAGACTTTTTCCTGTAAACTAAGTCAAATAGACAAGGAGAGAGTTTGTGTGATTTTGTGAACCTTTGTGAATCTTACAGTATGAATCTTAAATATATTTACATGTTTCATTGCATACATAAAACAACAAGTAGAGGTCTACTCCAGCCTTGATCTTGTCAAGAAATCTGTGAGCACTATTTAGTAGCACCAAGCCAAGCTGTAATTTTCAAGCCATCTGTATCCAGGCAGTTACATATCTGTAACAATTCATCACAATTGTGGCCAATTCAAAGACTGTACATATAGTGAGAAAAGCAGTAAAAGTGTTGTTCATATTGAACAATCCAACTCACTGGGGCTGAGAAATTTATTTATTTTGTAGGTTCCTGGTTCATATGCCCTCATTTGATTCTCATAAATCTGCTTAAGTCTCTTGAGCTTGTGAAACATCATTTAGACCAATTAGATGAAGTGGAATCAAAAGAAGTGTTCCATGGCTGAGACAAGATACATGGAATAAATGTACCAGTAGATTGCACAACAATAAAATGACAAAATAGACTATTTCATTCTAGACATTAAATCCTTGCTGCTCACCTGGATCCTCAATTTCAGTCCTTAACGCAGAAGCTGATTAGGAGAATATGGTAATTCAGGAAATTAAGTAACACATGCAGACTAGATTCACAGCAGGCATTTCTTCCAATACAGCAACTGGCACAGCTGGTTTCCAAGTGCAAGTGGTGGCACAGCACTAGGTCTTCCACTTCAAAATCACACCCCAGTACTTCAGGTATTTCATGTACCCCAGTCTTGAAGGAGATGTGGGGGGAGAAGAATTATTGCATGCAATATATTTTTCCAGTTGGCTATTCAAGTTTATGACAAATTGCTGAAAAAGTTGGCTGTTTACAATCATGCCTTTTTACAAGTTATTCCTCTTATTAACGGAAAAGATTAAGGTACAGCTTAATATGTTCAAGCTGACCTCTGGTTTGGACCTTGAATACAAAATACAAATTGTAAAACTTCTGAGGATAAATAAACAGGTTAATACAGAAGATTTGCTCTATGGATGTTTATAATAAGCTTGAATTCATGTCAAGTGTGAAGTAGATGTCTAGTTCAGAAAGCTGTTCATGTAACAAATAAAAGTGTTTTCTCCCAAAGAAACAACCCCTTTCAAATGTTATTAAACATTCCTCAACTTACACAATGTCCAGTCAGCCCCAGAGAAAGGAGAATTTAATGAACAATTCTGTGCAGAAATATTTATATAAACTTCTCAATATTTGTGTGCACTGAGGTGAGTTGTATGAACTGAACAGATAGTTGCTTCATTTTCCCCCGAAAAGAATAAGGGCAGCTACACTTCACAGGTCTCCAGCTCTGACACAGGTCCTTGATGTCTAGGGACACAGGCAAACTGTGGCCACAGAGTCAGATCAAAGAAGAGGAGCTGAAGGGGAGCTGCAGGCTCATAGTCTGCTTCTGAAACCCAGAAGAGAGAAGCAGTCTCACCCTAGCACTATGATATCACCTTTCTTCTTCATACACCCAGAGAATAAAGACAGCTGCAGGAATATCTAAATCTGGAAAGCCATGTGGGCTCCTGTGCCACACTGCTTGGATGAAGGCAGTTGTGGAAGACTCCAGAGTACCTAGAGAATTTTAAAACTAAAACACAGATGCAACTGATGAAATTAGATACATACAAGCTTTAGCAAGAACAACAGGGCATTTTGAGTAGTCAGTTTAGGTGGAGCTACTTTTCAGTTCCATCTTTCCTCATACCAGATCCTAAGAGGTGAGTGCTGGATTATAGCCACTAGAAAACAAGCAGATGAGGTTGTCCAAATTTTCCTCCTGAAACAGCATAGCTCATGGGGGTCTTCCCTAGACCTTAGCTCTAACTAAACACAGTAGAAACCTCTTTATTAAATGTGGTAATTGGAGTTCCTAGATACCATTCACATTTCAATATTTGACCCTAAGGAAAAACAGAACCTAGGGTAGAGTAAGAGTAAGATTTACTCTTTTTCCTCATAGAATCATAGAATAACCAGGTCAGAAATTTTTAACTGTTGCTACATAGAAACACACAGATGTTGAGGAAAACTGAGATTTTCAGCACTAGGATATTAAAGAAAGCAATAGTTAGTGGTAGATGAAGGTTGCAATATTGATACCACTGAATCAATGACAATACTTCTGGATATTTCCATAGGAAGAGTGTAAGATCCCTACACTTGTTTTACTAGTTGTTGCTTAAGGTTAAAGACTGGAGAACTATTTCCAGCTTTAATCATGATACTTACCTATACTCTACATGCGAACTCTTAAAACAATTGTGCTTAACAGGCTTCATATTATTCCATAAAATCACATAAATTGTCTTAATTTGTTTCCTCACGCCTATTTTTACCTAGGTATACACAGGTTCTGACTACCTGGAACTAACTCCTAGTGATTTTTATCACTATATTTACCAAACATTAATCGTAGCAGAGATTTATGAATGGAAATTAGGGCTTTCTTCTTTGTGTAAAATGTCTTCATAAGCATATATGGAGGAGGTCAGAAAATGTAAGTGATTTCCCTTCACTCCTTCTTTTCTTAACTTTAAAAAATGTGACTGAAAACATTAACCATCATAGCAGTGGTCTCTGCTATTATACAAAGTTAAAATAGAATATAGTCAGATCATTTGCAACATGGGTATTGTCACAAAATATCATCTACCCACAAAAGTCTTATGACAGAACCAGGGCTTCAGTTTCAGCACTGATTTTCATGCTTTTTTTATTTTTTTATATCTAAAGAGATGAACAGTGGATAATACAGCACATGGATAATTAGTTCAAAAATCACAAGGCATTTGTTGCTGAGAGTTCAGTAATACTTGTTACTAGACATTTTATTTGGATATGGGGTATTTTTTAAGAAGGAAATCAGAGAAAAGATATTTGTAGATAAACTACATTTCATCTGAGAACTGGAAAAAAACTATGGAAAAACCTTATGCCTGGTTTCATTTTTGGACCTTTGATAAACAATTTCTAGCAATAGTTTTTGTAAAGAATTTGAAAACAAAGACACAAGAAATTTTATCAATTGTCTGTAAAAAAAAAAGAACATTGAAAAATGGAAATAGATTATTTTGGATCCACACAAATTGAGGGTAATTTAAACTGGTTTTTTGACCAGTTTCTCTTCCCAAGAATATTAAAAAGCATTGTGAAGGTCTGCTATGCCTTTGCTGCACAATATATAGCCAAAGATATATAGCTCTTTTCTCAAAGAGCTGATTTAAGAAAAACCTCACTATTTAGTGTCCAAAATAGACAAAGAGGAGTTGAATGGGCTGGAAAAGAAGAAAAGCAATAATTCTTAAAAATATAATAAGAAACAGGAACATCTATATGTGGCCTGAAAAATTATATGGAGTAGAGTAAGAGATATCAGCAAAGACAGAGTGGTGTTAACCACAAGCATTTGGAGAAATGACAAGGAAGAGTTTTCCTGAACTGCCATTTCTCAGACTGAGCAAAGACCAGTTGAGCTCTTGCTCAGAAGAGGCCTGACCATGACCAGTTACTAGATTGATCATGCATGGTCTTTTGCCATGTAAAATGAGCTGAGCTAGCAGAAAAGGAGGTTGTTAGGGCACAAGGCATTATCCAGCTAAGCTTGTAGCCTTATAATATACTTTTATCAAGTTTATCCTCTACAGATCACTGGATATTTACTCCTTGATTTAGTCTTCTACAGACAGAGACTTCAAATTTTCTTTATGACAAAGAACTGAATACTCCAGCTCAAGAAATGCAGCCTTAGCTATCATCATGTCTGAGGTATGCAGGTGCCATAAAGAAGCCAAGTGAGCCCCAGAGAGAGGTGAAGAATGAAGACAATAGGAGCCATGAAGAAAGAGGATATCAGCAGAAAAGTTTTTTAGCTCTGCTTATAGATTCTCTTTAGAAGGAAAAGAACTGTTATTACTATATAATGGATTAGACTATTTTTCTTTAAATAGACTTTCCAGTGAGGGCTTTTAAAGACTCCTGGGTTTCAGGCATCATACCTATGTGGTATCACACTTTAATATATTGGTACATTTGAAAAGGCACAATGGGCTCTGCACTGAAGGGTGCTCTGCCCCTTCATCTAGACCTACAATAATGTAGTAATTAGTGTGATTTTCTTACGTGTGTTATTGTTTAGGCAGTTGGCGCTTGGAGCAATTTTGTAGAGGGAAAATGTTTTATCTGGCATAGCTCTTAATATAAAGCATGAAGTCAGCACAAAGCATAACTTTTCTTACAAGTTGATGAGAAAAAAAGATATATTTAAGTTTTTAATCAGGCAATATCAAGGCAAGTAAAGTGCAGTTTTACTCCATCTCACATGACAGCCTTTGAATTCAGAAGCTATGTGTTTAGATAATGAGGCATATCAGCAATTGTGACCAAGTCTTGCTAGCTGGAACTTCATACAGATATAACTGTGCCACAAAGGTATGCTCTAATTACGCTAATCATGATGACTTGGCATTCACACAGAGGAGTCACTCTGCATTCACCGGGAGCAAGAAAAGTGTCAGAACAGCATGCTGCTACTTGGCTACTTCCTTAATAGCCCACCAGCTTCTGTCAAAGGCTGAGTGTCCTGTTCCCATGTAGTTTGTCTAATCTTAGGAGTTCTACAATTATTTTGTCATTGTGATGGCTGAAGGGTGGTCTTCAAAATGCCTGGCGTTTTTCTAATTGGGAGTGGTATTTGGCAGTCTCTAGAATGCTAGAATACAATATTCTATTGTTTTTAAGATTTTAAAGGAAGAAGTAAAATGTCACAAATTTAATGGTGAAAGGACAAAACCCAGAAAACATTGTGATCCTCTGTATATGAAAACAGCTGAAACTGGTTGTCTGCTATATAGCTGTGGAAAGCATGCTTATAAATATTCATAAGCCTACTAAAGTCTCTGTAGTGAAATACACTTTCACCTGTCACAAAAGAATGAATTTCCTTAAAAAAAATTGACCATGATATTAAATAGCAAATTGCATCTGTTACAGAATTCTCCAGAATGGTATCTCTAAAGAACAGGAATACATCTTATATTTTCTGGATAAAATAAATGAAAAAAAAAATATATAGTGATTCTCCAATGTTTCAATAGATATTTTTACAGCAAAAGGCACTTTATATGCCTGACTTAGAGTGCTGCATACCTGTTCTCCTGAATAAAGGTCTTTTCAACATGTTTCAAACAGTAATGACTTTTATATAAAATCATATTCAGTTAAATCAATCATACTTACAGAAATCCTAGAACTATCAGCATTTCACCTTGTCCTTATGTCAGCGAGTATAAATCTGAAATGTTTGTAAATCAGTGTGATAAGCCTGTTATAATACAAGGTTTACAGTGAATGCAAAAAGCATGGTAAATTGAGTATTCCACCAGAATTCTGATCTAAAACTAAAATTACACATCAGGGAAAGGAAAACTTATGAAACTATGATTTTCCCTCAATTTAGTGACTATGTGAGATTAAAAAATCACAGAATCTCTTCGAAAAGACCCTCAGGATCTTCAGGCCCAACCATTCCTATCAACCACTAAACCATGTCACTCAGCACCTCATCCACCCATCTCTTAAACACCTCCAGGAATGGTGATACAAACACGTCCCTGGGCAGCTGGTGCAGGTGCCCAGTGACCTTTTCTGTGAAAATATTTTTCCTAATGTCCAGCCTGAACCAACCCTGCAGAGCTTGAGGCCATTCCTTCTTGTCCTGTCCCCTGTCACTTGGGAGAAGAGGCCAGCTCCCTCCTCTCCACAACCTCCCCTCAGGTAGTTCTAGAGAGTAATGAGGTTTCCCCTCAGCCTCCTCTTCTCCAGGCTAAATAACCCCAGTTCCCTCAGCCACTCCTCCTAAGAATTGTTCTCCAGCCCCTTCACCAGCTTTGTTGCTCTTCTCTGGACTCGCTCCAGAGTCTCAACATCCTTCTTGTGGTGAGGGGCCCAGAACTGAACACAGAATTCGAGGTGTGGTCTCATCAGGGCACACTGCTGGCTCATGTTCAGTTCCCTGTCAACCAACACCCCCAAGTCTTTCTCCTTCAGGCAGCTTTCCAGCCACATTTGCCCTAGTCTGTAGCTGCGCAGAGTTGTTGTGCCCCAAGTGCAGGACCCAGCAATTGGGCCATGTTAAACCTCATGCCATCGGACTCTTCCCAGCAGTCCAGCCTGTTCAGATCCCTTTGCAGAGCCTCCCTAGCCTCCAGCAGATCCACACTTCCACCCAGCTTAGTGTCATCCACAAACTTGCTAAAGGTGCACTCGATGCCTTCATCCAAGTCATTGATAAAGACATTGAACAGGGCTGGACCCAGCACTGAGCCCTGGAGAACCCCACTTGTCACTGGCCTCCAGTTGGATTTAACTCCATTTCCCATCACTCTCTGGGCCCGGCAATCCAGCCAGTTTTCCACCCAGGAGAGTGTGCGCGTGTCCATCCCAGAGGCTGATAGTTTCCTAAGCAGAATGCTGTGAGAAACTGTGTCAAAGGCTTTACTGAGGTCCAGGAAGATACATCCACAGCCTTTCCCTCATCCAGTAGGCCAGTCACTTTATCATAGAAGGTGATCAGGTTAGTTTGGCAAGACCTGACCTTCATGAACCCATATTGACTGGGCCTGATCACCCAGTTCTCTCGAATGTGCTTCATGATAACACTCAGGATCACCTGTTCCATGACTTTCCCTGGCACTGAGGTCAGACTGACAGGCCTGTAGTTCCCTGGATCCTCCCTGAGACCCTTCTTGTAGATGGGCACAACATCAGCCAGCCTCCAGTCCAGTGGAACAACCCCAGTCAGCCAAGACTGCTGGAAGATGATGGAAAGGGGTTTGGAAAGCACAACTGCCAGCTCCCTCAATACTCTTGGATGGATCCCATCCAACCCCATAGAATTGTGGCTGTCTAGCTGGGCAAGCAAGTCTCTTTTCTCATGTTAACTGCAGAAAGAACTGGGAAAAGCTCTTTGGCCCTTTCAAAACACCTTACTCAATACAAAGTTCAATTCATATTCTCTGTACCAAGCTGAATTTTCCTATTTAACCTTTATAGTATTATGAAAAAAATTAGAAAATTGTGGCTGTGTTTCTCTCTAAAACCAAACGTTTCATTATTTACCTAGAAAATAATTCATTTTTGGCCCAAAAGAGGATATTATACTTTTTTGTTTTATGTTTAGAGAAGTCAACTCTCAAGATAAATACTAAGAACACAGTAGAAAAATATGTTAATCCTCTACTTATTCATCTGTACAAGAGATTTAAATGGAAATTTAATATCGATATTGCTAGATTCTGAACAGGAGCCAAACTAATTCTATAAAAGTGCTCTGTCTACATACCGGCTATTGTAAGCATGCAGAGATTCAATCCTATTTACCTTATTCTCATTTGATAACATCCTGCTCTTTTTTCATAGTCTTTTTCGCAAGCATCGAACAGGAAAAAAATGAGCATTCAGCAGTTAGAGCAATTTAGTCAATATTTAGTCAGATACCAGTGGTATTTCTTTAAGTGTATTTTAGAGAGTTCAGTTTTCCATCATTTGTTAGCCTCTTATCTGGTTATGAATTTTCAGTGTAGGAGGTAACCCCCAGTCGAATCAACTCTTTTTTTAATATTTCAGAGTTTCCTTTAGAGTTAACTTAACGACAGATCTACTACAATGGCTTTTTTGTTGACCACAGATAGTATGGCATGTAATAGATAAAAATGTAAATATAACATCATATATTACTGATTTAATTACTCTTAAATAATTTTTTTTAGTCTAGAGAAGAAAAGCAAGCAGGAATTGTTTTGGGGTTTTTTTCCTTTCCATATTACATTGAAAGAGTTATAATATGGTAATTCTTGTGTTACATCAAATTTTAATACCACTAAACTCAGGCAGTTATAGCATCATCAGAGCAACCCTCAAATTATGTTAATATTGCCTTGGAACTTTTGTCACCCTCCTTGACTTGTCACAAAGGTGCAAAGAAGACAAGCTTTGAACTCTGCCATCATTGATACAGTCTGTACCTGTTGTACTGTTTGCTTGAGGTTCATGACTAGTAGAAAAAAAAATTCAAATAAGTGTCTTGAGTTTGGATAGAAGAATCATTTATTTAAAATCAGGGAAAAAAGAAATATAACTCAGAGGTTAAAGGTGTATACAAAATGTACGAAAATGGGATCATTGATAAGTCTATGCCAAGCAGATCCACTGACCCAGGGAAAATAGTGTCAAAGTCTCTAGAAGGCAGCAGGAAGATGACAACACTAGATGCAGGGCTGGTAGCTGTATTTAGAATTATTTTTCTCTTTTTAATCCACTCACTTGGTAAGGTTTTTCACAAAAACCATTATCCTACAGCCACCACTGCACTGAACTGCAGCCCGCAGTATCAATACCACCACTTGAGGTGGATGAAAAGCTCAATATGACCAGGTTAAGGCACACTCACAGTCCAGAAAAGCCAACAAAATCCTGGGCTGCATAAAAAGAAATGTGACCAGTAGGTTGAGGGAGGTGATTCTACGACTCTACTCCATTCTGATGAGACCACACTTAGCATACTCTGTCCAGCTCTGGAGTCCTTAGCACGGGAATGGCATGGACCCATTGGAATGAATCTAGATGATGCATAGATTCTACAATGTAGATTCATTCTATAAGGAACTAAGGGATAACTCCAAGTCATGAGATCTTGTCCTCATGAGGGATTTCAATTTGCCTGATATCAGCTTGGGCTTAACACAGCTGATACAAACAGGTCCAGAAGATTCCTAAACTATCTGGCTGATAACTTCACAGTACAGGTGCTGGAATCAACCAGAAAAGATAACTTCCTCAGTTTGTTGTTTGTTAACAAAGAGAGTCTAATGAGTGAAGTGGCAAGTGGTGACTGCCTTGGTCACAGTGTCCACAAAACTGTCAAGTTTAAATCTATGGTAATAGGAGGAAAACCAATAACAAGACCTCAGCTATGGGTATGAGGAAAGCAGACTTCAAGTTGCTCAGGGAACTCCTTAGTAAGGTCCCCTGGGAAAAGATTTTGAAGGTACTGAAGTCCATTGGTACTGGTCATTTTTCAAGTACCACCTCTTAAGAGCACAGGACCAGGTGATTACAAAATGCCAGAAGACATGCGAGCAGGGTAGAAGGCCAGCTGGGCTGAGCAGGAGTCTTTCACTGAAACAAAGGCATAAAAGCAAGGTGTATGGCCGGTGGAAACAGGGACAGTTGAGATGCAAGATCTACAGAGATACTGTTCATCACTGCGAGGCAGAAATTTGTGAGGCCAAGGCTCAGTTAGAGTTGACGTTGGCCAGCATTATGAAGAACAATTAAAAGATCTTTTTAAAATATATTAATAGCAAAAAGCAGGCCAGAAATAACTTTGGCCCATTATGTGATGAGCGTAAACACCTCATAAAAAGGGATGTAAACAAAGTAGAGACATTTAATGCTTTCTTTGCCTCATTCTTCAACACTGATGATGGGCTCTGGAAACTCCAGAGTCCTGGGCTAGAGGACCATGACTGTGCAAACAACAACCACCCAATCCACTCCAAACTTGCACAAGATTTTCTGCTCCAGCTGGATACCTAAAAGTCAGTGAGGTCTGGAGGGTCATCTAAGGATACTTAAAGAATTAGTTGATTTCATAGTGAGAACTCTCTCAATGAATTTTCAATGCTCTTGGAAATCTGCAGAAGTATCAGTAAACACATCACATTGAAGAGTTGTTTTCCATATTATTTTCCAAATCTTGGCAAAATTCTGCAGTTAGCTTGTCATCAGGCTGTGATATTTATGAATTATTGTCTCTATATCATCCTGCACTCACACTTTGCAGTATTATTTTTGCAAAGTTGTTTCCCATGATTGGTTAAGGAACATAAACATAAAGTTTACACTGCTTTTGTCTGCTACTTCAAGTTTATTGCAAATGTGTACATGCATCACAAACTTAGCTCTGGCCCTATTATGAAGAAGTCAAATAAATAGAATTCAAAATAAATATAACCCACTAACTGTTAGATAAGTTTCCAATATAGCTTTATATGCATTTTTGAGAACCTGTGGATATAACTTTGAAATAAAATTTCATATTGCATTATTACCCAACTTTTAAAACTGTTTTTCCATGATCTTCTACAAATGTGTCATATACATAGTAGGATTTCTGTCCATGAGGCCATTCTTCACCAACCCACTAGCTACAAAATGTGATCTACCACCATGATCTCATAATGCTGAGAAAGCAACCAGGGAAAACTGTAGCATATGTCACACAAAACTCATTTTATCTATATCCTAGCATGGATAACTATGTGTGGATTGAATATGTAATCTGAAATGGTTGCCTTTGTATTGTTAAAGCAACCAAAAGCTCATATGCATTCATTTATGTTAATAGTTCAGAGTAGAAGTGTTTGGAGGAACATGGAGAGATGCAAGGGACTGCACATTCCAGCAGAGGTGTGAGAGCACAGGCAGTGCAAATTCCACAAAACCTTCTTCCAAGAACATCCTGTTAGTGCTTCCTGCCTTAAACAGTTTAAATGAGTAAGGAAAGAAGAACAAAAGTAGGAGCTGGTATATCCAACTTGAAAAAAATGAGCTTAAGTGTGTTTTAATTTTACTAGAAGGACTAGTTTCTGTGTATTTACTCTTTAATTTTACGTAACCTAGTGTTAACTCACAACTATGGGAGAAAGGACAATCTTCTGTGCATTGTCTGTAAGCATTTTATTCATAATCCCATAAAAAAATCCCTTTTATATCTGGCCTTTCAGTTTCTAAGTCATATAGTTATGTTAATACATCCCAGCAGTTTACATATTACAAACATCAGCAAATATTGTTCTAGTAATAAATGAGACTGAATGTAGATATCTTGTGAGGAGAAAAATTGAGAATAGATCTTGTTGAGTAAGTGTCCTCCAGACCATCTCACTGTGAGTGATTTTCTGTAGGCAGTCAGTGTTCAGAACCTCTAGAGACTAGAAAGTAAGCCTTTCTCTCCCTCTCTCTCTTCTCAATGACAATTAATTATTATTCCTGTGACATTCATTGGGTTGACACTCAACAGATTTCTGTAGAAGTCAACTGGTGATTGACATGAAAGCTGTTGCAAGTCCAACTCAGTATCTTTCACCTACAGATTTCAGATTATCAGCTAGAATTAATGTCTAGATATTTTTCAAGTGACGTTGTTTGAAAAAATATGAGCATTTCTGTGTGCAATAAAATTTAGTTTTACTCAGGTGAAAATGAAGCAAAAATAAAACTAGACAAGATCAATCTGCCTTGGTAGTTTGAAACTACCATGCCAATAATGCCCCACATTTTGAGTATTTGACAGCAACTTTGCTTCTCTTAGCAACTCCAGTTAAGATCATGGTTCCCATCTCCTAGGTGTGTGAATCAAAACATACGCTATAAACCCAATTTATTAAAAAACAATTTTAAAGAGAGTTTTCCTACCCCAAAATTCAGGCAGGACTATGCTGGTTCTGGTTTAATTTAATGGACTATAACTAAATCAAAAGCAATTTTTAGCAAGCTCAGCTTCATGCTGTTACATATAGATGCTTGTCTCAGCCAGCAGTGCTTGCTCCCTCCTCCTCCATTTGGAAATGGAAGCCCCAGGTTCCAAATCCCTCTTGGTTCTTCATGCAGACTCATTTAGGAGACTTTCCCTGGGGCATGGTTAAAATTCCCCTTCTATTTGAACAATGAAAAACACATTCTGTATTTAATAAATGCAGATATATATTTACCTGCAGGTACCACTTACAACTTTGGAAATATATCAGACTTTCTTGGCTTTTATCACCACATTAAGAACAATGTCTCTAATTATAATTACAGGTTAATAGATAGATAAATTTTCTGAAGTCCTATGATGCTTTCAAGGTTCAATTGATTGCAGAAACACCTTTTGTCTGCAGAGTCACAGAATCTCAGTAGATGTCTGTGCAGAGTATCACAGTGGGTACAGCCAGGACCAGATTGGCCATGTTCATACCACTTATTCTGATGGCTGACTGATCTCTGACTTAATGACTGTGCCCCTACTCTTCACAACTCTCTATTGATATGACATGCAATTCAGTTTAGCAACTTTGCATCCTGAACTCAAGAGACCTTTATACAACTTACAGTACATTTCAGACCAGCACCATCTTTTATTGAGGAGAGCTGTATAGTCAGATTTCATCAACCCAAGAACCATTCTTATAGGACTTCAAAGTTACAGTGCCCATGTATGCTCCTGACTTGTACTAGCAACACTGGTTAAAGGACACAGAGGCAACGACACTTCAAGGCAATTTATACCCCTCTGAGAAAATATTTGGGGCTTGAGAAACCAGTGCTTGTACAGTCAGCCCTTAGCTGGAGGATAAGCAGCAGCTATGACCAATAGTTTCTTGACAACCTGTCCCTTACTAGACCAGCTCACACTAATGTGTTTCTAAATGTCCTCTACCATTACATTGGGCTTTACCCAGCCTAAGGGGTCTGCAGATGACTGGTGCTGGATTACTGATATACATAAATCCACTATAGGTCACAGGCTTAGTTGCCTGCCTCTGGAGCATTTGATTTCCCCCTCCAATACAGCAAGGTTTCTGTCTCTTTTTGTCTACCTGTTTTCAAATTGCTAAAATGGGCACATCAAATAATTGAATTGTATAATATTTACACACACAAATATTCCTGTTTGGAGCAAGTTCTTTTGTGCTCATACATGACACTACACTGAATGTATAATTTAGCACTTATTTTCAGAACAAATAACCTGGAAAAATTGCATGTGCAATTGATAGTAATTTGAGTGTGCAGCCTAAGGTTGGAGCCTATTAACATATTCATTCTATCTAAGCTTTGTGCACAAATTTAAACTGCACTGTCTTTTAATAAAGATTGTACCATGCAGCAGAAATAGAGTGAACATCAGATTAGCGCATGGTACAACTCAGAATGAAATGCAGGGAGAAATCATATTGAAATGCAAAGATAATTATTTAAATTCACCAGACAATGATGTCACAAGGATTTGAAAATATTTTATGGGAAACAGATTCTATTATGATAAGTAGAACATTATTTCATAATTTTGCAAAATGTCTAATGGATTTGCATCAATTTTTTTTTTTAATTCAGTTGTTAATTGGAGAACTGCAATATCTTCAGGCTATCAGTTTCCTCTGTTAATAGTTAAGTGCAATTTTTCATTCACCAAGTATGTCATTCATGCAGCAAATTTGGGACCCTCTTAATAGTGAAGTATACAGTATTCATCAAAATACGCATATAGGTCTGCTTCAGGACTGTCAGTGACTTAAGAGCTAAATTGTCATCCCGAAAGAAAAATAACGATTGCTTTTTCTTTGTACAAGAAATCATTACTACAGAAATATAAATACAGAGATTCTGATATAAAGTGGGCATACATGCACAGAATGAGAAAAGATGCCTCTCATATGGAAGAGGATTCCACAGACAGCCACCTGTCTTTTGCAAGGGCAAAGACACCGTGCAATTTTCTTAACTACTTCCTATGAAATAAAGAGGACATAGCAAAAGAATATACATATGCAAAAAAAGTATATTAACACAAACTGTTCTCTGAACGCTGACAGAAGGACGTATATAAAACCATAAAATTTTAAACAATTCATTGGCAAATCAAGGAAACTGTTGAAAGTGTAAATTCACCATGAACTACACTTATCTATTTAATAGTATGGTTTTGCAGAGTATGTCTTTCAGCATTGATGCATTACATAAGAGGGTTTGACAAGGTTACAATTTGTGTTACTAATGGAAATTCTTTTCAAGAATTAACCTTTAGGCTATAAAGAATGACAGATATTCAAATATTCTCAAATGAGTATTTGACTTGAAAATTTCTATTCATTTTTGCTCCCCAACAGAACTTCCATCCTGCATTGCAGTGTGTCATACACACAATTGAATTCTTAACAGCTGCCATTCAAGAGAGCTGCAGAGGACCATTTGAAAGTAATATTTTGCTCTGTGTGACATCTCATTTTTTTCTCCTCGGAAATCATAATTTTTTTACACACCTAGTAGTCTTCCTAACAGGAAACCAGCTCAGCCTGTCATTTTGATTGGGGAGGAACCTTGTTTTCCAGGTCACTAGCTTGAATTCTGGAGACAAGATATTCATGAGGGACCTGTGTGGGGAATTTACATCTCAGTGCAGAGTTTTCCTCTCCATTTGTCAGCATGCCAGGTCAGTGAGTTGCTCTCTTGTCAGAGGGAAGATAATGGCTGCTGCATTGCCTCCTGCTTATTACACACTCAATGAATCTGACCTTCATGTGAGACCCCCCAAAGCATTCTGATTTTTGGCTTTCCTCAACCTAACTCAAGCCGCTTTTCCCATGAACCTACGTTCTGTGACTTTGGGTAAGACTTCTTTTTTTGCCTGTAGCAACCATATCTTAATACAGAAATGCTAATGCTACACATTCCTTTATTTCACAAGAGAATACTATGCCTCCATTTATTGTTATTCCGGTGGAGAGGCACAGCGTTACTACAGTCAAAACTATAGAATACTTATATTATTTGTTAACACTATCAGCCTCCTTTAAACACTATTATATTGTTATTAGAATCATTATTTGTACCGCCATCTATTTTTCTGAACACTTCTACAGTTTAAAAAAGGTAATAGCCAATGCTTTTATTCTGAGCTCCTGAATTTACAAAAAAAAAACACCCTACATACTGATTAGTATAAATCTGTCACCTTCTTATAAATTGTTATGCTATCACACACTAAGTGCTTGTCATGTTAAGTATACAAAAAATAAGTGACTACAAACTGGAATATTGAGCTTTGACTTTATTAAGGCCTGATGTGACACATATTAAAGTCAACAACCACAAGGCTGCCATTTTATAGCACTTGGCTAGGGATCTGGCATTTACTTCATTGAGAGTATCATGGTATTATGTGAACAGGCAAGTACAACAGCAGTGAAGGCCATATGACCAATGCCATGAAAATTACATTTTATGGTGCCACAAATATCACAGAATCACAGAATAACCAGGTTGGAAGAGACCCACCGGATCGTCGAGTCCAATCATTCCCACCAGTCTCTAAATCATGCTCCTAAGTACCTCATCCACCCTCACCTTACACACCTCCAGGAATTGCGACACAAACACGTCCCTGGGCAGCTTGTGCAGGTGCCCAGTGACCTTTTCTGTGAAAAATTTTTTCCTAATGTCAAGCCTGAACAACCCCTGGCAGAGCTTGATGCCATTCCCTCTCGTCCTGTCCCCTGTCACTTGGGAGAAGAGGCCAGCACCCTCCTCTCCACAACCTCCCTTCAGGTAGTTCTAGAGAGCAATGAGGTCTCCCCTCAGCCTCCTCTTTTCCAGGCTAAACAACCCCAGCTCTCTCAGCCACTCCTCATAAGGCATGTTCTCCAGCCCCTTCACCAGCTTTGTTGCTCTTCTCTGGACTCGCTCCAGAGCCACAACATCCTTCTTGTGGTGAGGGGCCCAGAAATGAACACAGGATTCAAGGAGCGGTCTCGCTAGTGCGGAGTACAGAGGGAGAATAATCTCCCTGGACCTGCTGGTCACGCCGTTTCTGATACAGGCCAAGATGCCATTGGCCTTCTTGGCCACCTGGGCACACTGCTGGCTCATGTTCAGCTGGCTGTCAACCAACACCCCCAGATCCTTCTCCTCCTGGCAGCTTTCCAGCCAGGCTTCTCCTAGTCTGTAGTTCTGCACAGGGTTGTTGTGCCCCAAGTTCAGGACCCAGAATTTGGCCTTGTTAAACCTCATGCCATTGGTCTCAGCCCAGAAGTCCAGCCTGTTCAGATCCCTTTGCAGACACTCCCTGCCCTCCAGCAGATCAACACTTCCACCCAGCTTAGTGTCGTCTGCAAACTTGCTAAGGGAGCACTCGATGCCTTCATCCAGGTCGTTGATAAAGACATTGAACAGGGCTGGACCCAGGAGTGAGTCCTGGGGAACCCCACTTGTCACTGGCCTCCAGCTGGATTTAACTCCATTTCCCATCACTCTCTGGGCCCAGCCACACAACCAGTTTTCCACCCAGGAGACTATGCGCCCATCCATGCCAGAGGCCAACAGTTTCTGAAGCAGAATGCTGCGAGAAACTGTATCAAAGGCTTTACTAAATTCCAGGAAGATACATCCAAAGCCTTTCCCTCATCCAAGAGTCTAGTCATTCGGTCATAGAAGGTGATCAGATTACTCTGGCAAGACCTGCCTTTCATGAACCCGTGTTGACTGGGCCTGATCACCCGGTTCTCTTGCAAGTGCTTCTTGATAGCACTCAAGATCACCTGCTCCATGACTTTCCTCAGTACCAAGGTCAGACTGACAGGCCTGTAGTTCCCTGGATCCTCCTTGTGCCCCTTCTTACAGATGGGCACAACATCAGCCAGCCTCCAGTCCAGCGGAACCTCCCCAGTCATCCAGGACTGTTGGAAGATGATGGAAAGGGGTTTGGCCAGCACATCTGCCAGTTCCCTCAAAACTCTTGGGTGGACTCCATCCGGCCCCATAGACTTGTGGGCGTCTAGCTGGGCAAGCAAGTCTCTAACCACCTCCTCTTGGACCTTGGAAATCTCATACTTCTCTTCCAACCCCTGGGGTTGTGCACAGAGGGAACAATTTTCCTTACTATTAAAGACTGAGGCAAAGTAGGTATTGAGTACTTCAGCCTTGTCTTCGTCCCCTGTTACTGTTGTTCCCTCTGCATCTACTAGGGACTGGAGATTCTCCCTAGTCCTCCTTTTACTGTTGATGTATTTGTAGAAAGACTTTTTGTTGTCTTTCACAGTCTTGGCCAATCACATTTCTAGTTGGGCCTTAGCCCTCCTGATATTTTCCCTGCACATTCTCACTTCCTCCCTATAGTCCCCCCAGGATGCCTGCCCCTTCCTCCAGAGGTCGTAGACCTTCCTCTTCATATTGATGTCTCTCAGGACCTCCCTACTCAACCACGCTGGTTTCTTACCCCGCCGGCTACTTTTCCGGAACTTGGGGACGGCTTTCTCCTGAGCTGCTAGGAGTTCCTTCTTGAAGAGCACCCAGCCCTCATGGACACCTTTGCCTTCAAGGAGCACCTCCCATAGGACTTTTCCAACCAGCCTTCTAAACAGTCCAAAGTCTGCTCTCTGAAAGTTGAGGTCAAATGTTCTGCTAACCTCCACCTTCTTCATCTCACCCTGCACCGAGAACTCTATGATCTCATGATTGCTCTGCCCCAAGTGTCCTCCAACCCTCACATCCCCCACCAGTCCTTCTCTGCTCACAAACAGCAGGTCCAGGAGGGCACCGTCCCTTGTCGGTTCGCTCACCAGCTGTGTGAGGAAGTTGTCTTCCACACACTCCAGGAACCTCCGGGACTGCTTCCTTTCTGCTGTATTATACTCCTAGCCTATATCTGGGAAACTGAAGTCTCCCACAAGGGCTAGAGGTAGCGATCTTGAGACTACACTCAGTTGTTTGTAGAAGAGCTCATCAGCTGCTTCTTCTTGGCTGGGTGGTCTATAGCAGACTCCCATCATAATACCTGCCTGCCCATGGGCTCCTCTGATTTTCACCCACAGGCACTCAGTTCCATCCTGACTGTAGTCCAGCTCGAGGGTATCAAAGCCCTCTCTAACATAGAGGGCTACCCCACCTCCTCTTTTGCCCTTCCTGAAGAGTTTATACCCCACCATGGGTATGCTCCAGTTGTACGAGTCATCCCACCACGTCTCCGCAATGGCAACGACATCGTAGTCTCCTTGCCCTACCACAGCTTCCAGCTCCTCCTTATTCCCCATGCTGCGTGCATTAGTGTAAATGCACCTCAGCTGGGCAGGTGTAGCTACAGCCTTTGTAATAGGGCTTCTCCCCAACTGAGCAGTCCTTGACTTAACTAAGGCCACAGTGCCAGTTTGCTGCCTACCATCCCCAGGTGCACTCACCCCCTCTTGCTCAGTGATGATATACCGGCAGGCATCGCCAGCACACCACCCCTTTGCCACTGAAGTCTCACCTCCAGGCTCACTCCCATCCTGCCTGGCCTCCATCCCCTCCCCCCTCACATCTAGTTTAAAGCTTGATTTATGAGCTTAACTAGGTTTTTTGGTGAGGGCTTTATTCCCCCTAGGAGTTAGGCGTGTCTCGTCCCTGGTAAGAAAGCCTGGTGGTGCTTGGGCCTCCCCATGATTAAAGAACCCAAAACCCTTCTTCTCACACTAGTCCCTAAGCCATTCATTAATCAGTTTCTTATTCCTCATTTCCTGCTCCTGATTCCTTAGTACTGGGATGGAGTTAAATATTACCTGTGCCCCAGAGCCCTCGATCATACTCCCAAGAATGATATATATTTAAGATTGAAATATTTCTACCACGTGAAAAAGATCACCAATTAACTTGTCTTCAATGTAATGTGTTACATGTATTTGAGAAAAAAAAGTGATTTAAAAGCATATATAAGTATTAACAGCTGAGGAAATGAAGATCAGTAGTAAGTGTGAGGACAGTTAACTTATACACACATAAATTTTCCACTCATTTTCAAATTTTCTCTTATAATGAAAACATTCAGAGACCTAAGCACCAATTTAAAGTGAGCAAATAAATAAATAAAATTATACCTGCTAATAATTCTTTATAACACCTCTGTTCACTTGAAAAATTTGATTTATTCTTCATGTCTATATATTGGGAAATCATAAAAGTCTTTTAATATATATCACAGTGAATGTTATGTAAGTCAGAAAACTGAGCCGGGCAGCTCATTGCTCTGTGTTATTGAGAGGATGTCTCAATGCAAGATGGGTCTTTGGTGAACACTACTCTGTTTAACAAAATCTTTTCAGAAATTAACAGTAAACAACTACATCTACAAAGCAGAACCAACATAAAATTTCTGTTCAAAATCCTGCAACCTACTTTTCAAACTAATTTGGCTTGTCTGCAATCTGAAACAAGGGGTGAATTGAAAGACCTGAAATTCTTGAAAAGCACTGGACTGTGGGAAACTTTAAGGAAGATAGAAGAAAATTTATAGCATACAATCTCATCTATGGTTCACAGCTAAGTTTCAAAATCTCAAACCACACCACTGGGGATAAACAAAAATCTTACTAGTAGTTGAATTGGTGCATATTTCTTAGACTTATTGTAAAATGATTAATCTGCAGAAATATACTGAATTTGAATACTTATTTTAACTTAGTAAGTAACAGGAATCTGAAGGGTGCAAGGCATTTACATTTTCAGAGAATCTGTGACAATCTAATATAAAAGTCAAAATGCCATTGAAAAGGAATGCAGATGTATCTGAAAAAAATAACTAATATAGTAATAAGACTTCAGCAAGAAATACAATGCCCTTGTAAATCAGTATAACAATAAGATTGCTATTTTGCATTTGAAAAATAGCAGTTCACTGCTTTATTTTCTTGCAATTATTTGAAAATAATCTAGATAACTTTACAATCAAGGTATTTCCTCCTGGCTCCCTGGTATACACCAGGCTGCCTGAGGAGATGATCGACATCCTAAGGTGTCCGCAGCATAATCAGTCTGAAGAGCCTCCAGTATTATAATTCTAACTAATGATAATCAAAAAAGAAACAAAAACAATAACAAGGTCATGTAAAAAGCAGATAAAAGGCTACATCTCATTTAATAGAGTAGAGACATGATTTATCTATAAGTTGCTAATATATATGCCTAAAGTGTGTGTCTTTTACATGAAACAAAGACACTCCCCAGATGACTCCTAGAGCAGAATTCACTGAAATACACAGAGAGGAATTTTTGCTAATCTACAGTAAAACAGCTCATGCAGACATAGAAATGATCACATAGGACAGTATTATGTTCATTGTTAAGATAATTAAATATTTTATATGTAGAGATGAATCATGCAAGTTCTGGAGTGGTCACACATATCCAGGGGGAAGAGAGGTTTAAAAGCTGGTCAGAAAGCAGCTTGGAGAATAAAACCTAATCCAGGTGAAGACCCTTGCTATTCAGAAACCCATCACCATCTGGTCCACAACCAATCATCATGTCTGTCTTAAAAGATTTCATTCCCCATGCAAGAATTATCCTTTGCCAACATCACTGTATTTATAACAATCACTATCAGCATTTGTGCAAGATCAGATGTGATCAAATACTGACAATAGTCCTACTTCAAAATTAATTATTTTTATTATAATTCCAATAATGAAACATCATCTAGATGATAAGAGAAGAAACCACAGCAGAATTCTGGTTAAATGCATCACAAGTCCCAAGTTTCAATAAAATATCATCCTGATGGCAGGGAATGAGCAGTTAGGCGAGAAAGGTTGTTTTCGTCTGACAGTAGAAAGTCAGGTAGTGTGCCTTCACTGCATTATTGCTGAGAGTGAATAAACATGTCACCTTATGGTGTCTTGTGAGAAAAGAGACTTTGCCTGCTGGGCTAGATTTCCCAAAATCTCAGCACTACTCCTTAAAGCAGACTAGAAAACTCTCAGACCAAACTTGGAGTGCATTGCTGATACAGTACAACTTTTCTGAAAGCTCTTTTTACAGTAATGGATCAAGGGAGTTTGAAATGAGATTATCCTCATAGAAGTGATAACAGACAGAATATTTCCCTGAGTTCTGGCCAGGCCATATTATGTCTAATGAATTTCAGACGATACGAAAGCCAGTAGGTGTAGACGGGTGATGTAGAATGTGTATACTTTGTTCCTACTGTTTATCTGAACTTTTCAGGACTCATAAAAAGCACTGAAGTCACATAGGGCTCTGTTTTGCCCCAGGCACAGGTATCTACACCTTATAAAAGCCTCTGCTGTACAGTAACTTACTGAATAAGACATCAGACAGTCATCCAGATATACACATGGAAGCCACAACATTTCTCCTTCCACATAACTTAAGAGGAAGAGACCAGTAATATTGTCACGCTGGAAGAAGTGCTTCTGGAAATCATATTGGAGAAGCTTCTGGGGACTTAATGCAGTTGGATTTTATTCAGTCATGTTTCTTATTATGATCTCCAAAGTAAAATTATGTCACAAACCATGTTTTTTACCTAAACCCAAGGTAAAACTTCTCCTAAAAACATCGCTGATTTCTTTTTTGTATGAAGTTCTAAAGAAAGATGTAAAGGCTTACCTCTACACTGCTCACAAAATTTGTAGTACCACAAAAATGGACAAAAAAATTCTTTACAAATGCATTTAAATGGATACTAAGGCACATGCTAGGAAAAATGATGAATTCTATGCTTTGTCAAAGAGTGTTCAAGACTCTTTACAGTCTTTGACATGAAATCTTTCTGCTAATAGGCTATGACATGTTATCTGCAAAACTATTCAAAGAGAATTTTAATTCCTCAGTAGATTTTTCACAAGAAGCCTGTTTTAGAGTTACTAATGGCAAACACATCACACAAAAAATGTAATGCTTTATTGCTTTATGCAATAAAATTGCTGTGGCCAGCAACTCTGTAGCTCAGATGACCTTGTGAGTTTGACCTGTGACTACAGAAGAAAAAGGTTGCTCCTATACAGAATAAATATATTGGAGAATAAAAATCACTTGCCAATCAGAACACACAAAAACTAGAGAGATTAGTCAAAACTATTGATGAATCTTTTGGGAATGAAAAAGACTAATTCTACACAAGATTACATCAGCACATATTATTAATAACTAATAAATTATTCGACTTTGGGGAGAGAGAAGAAGAAATGGATTGAAATAGACTGAGTTGATACCATGCATATAGTAACAAATTTTTTTGAGGAAATGATGTGACACTCATTATAGAGTACTATATTGCAAGTCTGAAAAAAATTCTTTCTCGCTGTTTCTCATTGAATCATCTTTCATTTTAAATGATCATCGTGAAGAAAAGGATACTGTTGTAAAGACAAGTCTTTTTTCTTTTTTTCCCTGCTCCAGAAAAAACCAATAGTATAACTTCTTTATACCATTCTTATGTGGATTTTAGAGCTCTGCAGACAACTAAACATATTAAAGATTTCCTACTTATAAGATTATCCTGCTGAAGGACCAAAGTGATAAATAGGAGATGAAATGCAAAAATATGCTCCAGCAAAAACTAAAGTCTCCTATGCATTTTATAGCTTTATGCATTAATGCATTTTTAATACATCTCTTTCCTCTTGTGGTTAGACTTGTCAGAGTTGGAGCTCTAATATCACTACCAACCCAGCTGGGAAGTGCCAGTTTTTCAGAACAAATCCTCCATGTGCATAAATGGAGAAGCTGCTAGCCAAAGAAAAGCCACCACATTATTGTTACACACATGTTCTAGCTTTCTATTTTTGTCATCCTGTAAAGTACTATAGTTAACTAAACCACTCCTTATGCATCTATAGATAAAAAAAAATAGGAAAATGTTTTTCAGCTTACAAACCATGCTAAACTAAATGAACAATAGAAGTGAGTTTGTCAACTGCTTGAACATTCAGCTGCATTTGTGTCCTAATGAGAGCCCTTCTGTTGTTTGTGTAAGATCAACAAGTTGAAGATTTACTATCCAGAGCTCCTGTTCCAGAATGACCCTTAAGTCTCTGTCCAAACTGGCAATTTATAGGTATGACAACTGACTTCCAGGATATTTTTTCCTTTTCCTGTTATTAACCTTTTAGGTGGTACTTAGTGTGCCAATGGGGAATTTTCACAGTTTCTTAGTGCATAACTTGTTTTTCTTAAAGTGAAAACATTTCATTGCCACATCAATGAAGTCTATTCTGTAAATGCACTGAAAAAAGTAGTAGTGTTCTCCTTATCTCTGTACTCCCTTTACAACAATGACTTGCATGTGAGGAACTGCTTCTTCACCAAACCTGAAGATAACAGCTCACAAAATTTATTCCTAAAGAAAGAATTAGTGTTGAAGCACACAAAGAATCTTTTTTTAGGAGATAAATCTATGATTTAGAGATCTGACTTTTTTTTCCTGCCAAGTCAACGTTATTCCCTGGAGCAGAAAGGAGATGTTTTCTGACAAGTTGTACACCTCCCAGACATTTAGGAAGAAGTCAGACTCACAGAAAGTGCATGAAACATTTTGCATACCTGAAATGTTACTAGGAGCTATATATAAATCATCATAAATTTTCAGTATTACATGAAGAGTGTGACTCACATTCCTGTTGCATTAGTCTGTGAGTGGTGAACTGAAGAGGGAAAAAGCAGAAGAAATACTCCACAGGAAGGCAAGGTTGGTTTTCGAGAAAACCCAAGAATATTCACCATTCCAATGAGACTCAATAAATAATCAGAAGATAAATTCATAACAGATAAATTTCAAAACAAAATGAAGAGGAGGTGTTTCTACAGGATTTCAAACCAAGTAGAAAAACTACTGTATTCCACAGTTCCAGGATATTGAGAACTAAAAGGGGTAAAAAATGCATCTTTCATCATTCAGCTGATATCTATCATCAGTGAAGTTACTTTTAGTTGATCTTATCTATTCAAATTTTGTATTTGCTGCAGTATAAGCAAAATCGAAAGCAATGTAAGCAAGAGTAGATGGAAATCAGCAGAACTCTGATGATGAGTAATGGAGATGATGATAGTTGTACCAAAGAAGAAAAATAAAACTGGAGCAAAAGTTCTATAAAATGTAGAAAAAATAGTAATTAATAAAAATTAGACTTACGGACAGGATTTGGTCTCATTGGAAATATTGAGTACAATTCTAGTCACTCAGGCCTGGGGGAAGAGGATGAATAATAAAAGGAAAAAGCCAGCTAGAGGATGTGCAAAGGAATATCTGCTCAGAGCAGAGGGAGGTGGTAAAATAGCAAAGTTGGTTTAGCCTAACAAAATGAAAGTTGAGAAATCTTTGATTATTAGCAAGCTTCAGCAAGAAGAAATTACTAAGCTAGAAGAGTACTGCTGAGACATACTTGGGAATTTAAAGAAATCCTTAAAACTAAACCTGATTAAACATATAATTCTAGAAAAAAATAATTAAATAAGAAATGTAGTGTGTTTTTGCAGCAGTTCGGGATCAGACCAAAGCAACAAAAAGAGGTCTGTTTCAGTTCGCATCCTGTGTTACACGGGATAACTATACCCTGATCACTGTATTAAGAAAAGATTTAAAGATATTATATTACATTTTATTTTGGAAAATATGCTGAATGAGAATGAAATAGGAAGAGGACTAGCTTCATATTTCTAACATTAAAGTGCAAGGAAGAGTTAAAATATGACAAAAATGCTTGTCAGAGTATAAAAGCAAATCTCAGAAGTATGCAACGAACGATTACTCAATATATAAAGCATCCAGATGTCTACAGTAATAGCAATCCTATAAGTTAGTATATAAAGTATCTTTAGCTTCTGTTTTCTGTTTCCTATGGGTTTATTACTGACAACCAGCTGAATTTAGAGGCTGAGTAAAATTTTGTACCATGGTGTAAAACCAGAAAGTGAGAGAATCTGGAAACAGACATTGTTCCACATTTTCAAATCCTTGTTGAGTCTATTTTACGACTGCAAGTCTCTGGTTCTCTGATGTGCAAGGTATATATGTGCATGAAGATAAGTCCTGAAAGATTAATATTAATAGCAACTGACATAATTAAAAGAGAACTGTTAATACATTCTTGCCAAAAATAATCAACAATTACTGAAGAATTACTACATCTGTTACAGAAAAATTGTAGAAATTTTAATTTGTAATGGGACTAAGCAGCTTCGGTAGCTATTCTATCATAGTTATACCATCTTTACTCCTGCTGTGATAATTTAGGACTTGGCAGAGGCTTGTGATTCAATACAGGTTTTCCATATACACTTTTATCTTCAAACAAAATTTCATACTTTCTTTTTAATATAGAATAATCATAGTAATGGTGATTTTGGAGCAAAACCAGTGATAAAATGAGATTACTTATATAGCTTCTTTTTTTAGATAACCATTATAGTGATTTGTCTATATTAAGACTAAAACATGCCTGAAATTTCATTTTAAGAGAAAATAATGTAAAAAAGAAAAAAAAAAAAAAAGAAAATCTGCTTTGAATCACAAAATTCTGCCACATCTCAAATTATCACAGCAGGGTAAAGAGACTCCCAAAGCTACCAGAGCACCTAAGGTGATTTTCTATAAGGATAGTCAAGAAAAGCATACTCAAACAGATACACACTCACACACACTTAAACTATAACTTTGTGATGGTGAGAGACTTGATAACACATTACTAGTCTCATGAGCCATTGAGTCTTGGGGATTAGTAAATGGACTTTGAAGCCCTCTGCTACTAAGTTCCTGTTATGAATAGCTTGAGTTGCTGAGGACAAGGTGTCATTACCACCCAATGACTGTTTGGTCAACTGTGTGAAATGAATTGGTGGCCTCAGTTCAGTTCCTAGTGGACAAGTAATTACCGCTGTTGCTGACCTGTGGGCTCTTTTTCACTCCGTTACACAGTGCAAACAACTAACTCTAAGTGAATTGAACTAGTGTAAATGCGATTAGATTCTGGCTCTTTGGTGGCCTGCTGTAAGCCTGCATGCCAAGTTTTATGCCATTATGGCAACATAAGTATTGTCCACATGAAGTAAATTCCAGTGTAAGAAAGGACAACCACAGCATTATGCAGAATTTACGCTGCTTATAATATTGCAGTAGGGCTACAGGACAGTCTAGAAAGAGATTTCAGATTCTACAGTATGTAATAGGATGATGGTAGTTAGCATCTGCTGTCATGTGCACACTGCTCAGAGGAATACAAATCTGAATTGTATTGATAAGTGTGTGAATTCACGATTACACTGTAACTGCCTACAAACTTTCATGGTGAAGAAATCAAAACAGTAATTTACACATGAGATTTTCTGCATTAGAGTAAAGATATCATCAAAATATCAAAGAAAAAAGAATATGAGACTTAATTTTTATCTTATTTTTTCAGATTAAAATATGCATGAGTTAAAGCACACCTAGGTATATGTACTTTCAACTGCTGCCTTCCTGAATATAAACGGATTCACGTAGCTTCTGAAATTATAACTTTAGCACTTTCAGAGAAAATTTCAGAATAAATTTTTTATATATAAAAAAAATAAAGGGTAATTAGGAAATGCTTATTGTATTATTGGGGGCAATCCAATGCATTACAGAAAAAGCAATGTAAACAAAACAATGTTAATCACACAAGCACTTCTTATCTTCCTAACTCCAAAGCCAACTGGTGTAAATACAGACTTGACAGGGTATTGAAAAGCAGACTAAATAGCAAGTTCCTGGCAGAAAGGGCTTGTCAGTTAATGTGTTGAAATTTGTGAAACCCAAATGACTACCTTTCAGGGGAAACCTGAGGGAGAGAAACCAGTCCTGACCAGACAACAGCTAAAAACTTGGATTAAAATGTTTGCTCTCTAATGAAAAGCAGATACCTGAATCTACACTCTCCATGAAAAATGAAAATTTTAAACATTAAGCTGTTAATTCATTAATCTCAATTTGCTCCTGCTGCTACTATCCGTTTTCCACAGAAACAGTTGAATGGAAGAATTGTAGCTCAATGTCCAAGAGACATTTGAGAACATGAATTGCCACACTGCAGCCCTAATTCCAGAATTCACATTTATTCTACAACACACTTGAGCTCTCTTTTTTTAATCTACCAGTCCCAACAATTTGTAAGGTTTTCACATTGCCCACCATGTGGGATGGAAACACTTTTCATCCCACATTGTTCTTTTCTACCACAAGTGATACAGAGATTTGGCCTGTGGCTGCACAAGCTGCCCCATAGAGGTATGTGTAGAGCTGAATGAGTTAACAATGCAATAAGCACCTCAGTGTCTTTCTTAATAGGAGCTTAGTCTCAAGCTTGACGTTATTTGAACATAGTTCTCTGTGGTTTAATTACTATCATTATTATTATGGATACAGTAGTAATTATCTCTTCTTACTGTCTCATTATGTTTTGATCAATTCACATAAAAGTTTACTGTAAATATATGGTTAGGTAACGTTAAAGAAAACATATAATTATGGAATATATAATCAAATACTTTCTAAACAGTTGTACATTTTCCAGCAACTAAATGCTTTAAAAAAAACAATTAATTGTTTTTAATAGGCAAGATTCTGCTTTTGAAGCAATGAATATATAAAGCTTTATTTGTTGACCTCAAATTACTTTACTCTGGTTATATTGATAACATCTAGGTTTCTCAAAAACCTGCTGGCACAAAATCTTTTCAGCTTTATTAATGATTCAGATGGCAGTTTCTGAAGAGACAAGTCCCACAGAGAAGGAGCACTTGATTAATGACCTGGAAACACTTTTCCTTTTCAGCTGATTAAATAAAATTGACTGGATTTTTACATTTTTATAATAAAATGACCCGCAGGGCTGAGATGACACAGTGAAAGCAGCATGTTCACTCTTCAACAGATTTTTATTTTGTCACTTGTAAAAATGAAAGGGCTAACCACCCAAGCAGAAAAATGCACTTTATCGTCGTCCACTGCCGACATGCTGACAATTGCTGCATACAAATACAAAAACATGGAGGAAACTAGGCAGTGTTTACACTTAGTCTGATTTTGTCTAATGATGACAAAAGGTCTATGACTTCTCAGGGTTGGCGTGATACATTTAATTATTATGCAAAATAGATTTATAACACTATTGGCAATCGTAAAAGGCTTTATAATATGGTCACTTAGAAGTGATACCACATACCTTTCCAGAAATTTGCATATCACAGGAACTTTGGCTTTCTAAAGCAAGGTGGTAGCTATTCTTAAACAATAAATGAAGCTCTAAGTTTCACAGTTAAAATAATTGAAGAGATTTCAGTAGCCATTAGACCATCAAGATTAAATATCCTTTGTAGTAAGTAAAAATAACACATGAAATATATCGTCTCTAAACACACACACTTGAACTCACAGAGGCATATAAGGCTGTTTTATGTAAAGCCATAGAAGCAGTCTGCCCAAGAAAAACTTTGTTTAAGACCTTTATTCATCTCCACTTTTACCTATTTTTTGTTGTTTCTTTTCTTGACACTACACTTTGTATAAAAGAACCTAGCTTGATAAAACTATCAATAACCGCAGTCTATGTAAGTAATTAAAAGCCTTACAATACTTTATATAAAATACCATATTTGAAATCTTATGTGAAATTTATATCTTCTAGCTTAACTCTCTCCATCTAAAACAGAACCATTTTATCCTGACTACTGGGAACAGGATAACTTAGGGCTACATATAGCAAAACATGAAACATACGTAATGTGTTCAGACATTACTGGAACTGCTGGATTATTGCATACATGCAGGGTTTCTATGCAGCTTCTTCCTCAAGTATCATTTTAAGCCTAAAGAAGTTAAGATTCACCTTTGGAAATAATTTCCATGAAAGAGTGGATGCATAGGATCATTTCTCATTTTTCTTCTACTCTGTTCTGTATCTAAATATTAAAGTCTTCAAATCTGCAAGAGAAGGCAATGCATGCCTTTAACAACATTAATCTGACATTTCATTTCCATGCTAGATCACTTCCATCATGTCTTTACAATTCAATGATTAGCTGTCGCATGTAAATATGTCCAATTAAAACTATTGATACTTCTTTGCTTTCCATATGAGTGTTGTTGTGAGCTTGGTAAAGGCAGTTAGTGGAACTAGTGCACTCATCCTAATACTAGCAGGGGTAGCATAATTTGCATGATTCTTGACATCTGCTCCATAAAAGCTAAGCAAGGACATGGCAAGGAAGACAAACCATGGAAACTCAGTTCTGGTCTTAACGGGATCAAAATTTAGGGGCTGATATTTGTACTCTGGAAGTACAAACTGTGATCCTTTATTTCTCTTATTAACTAGAGAACTTATAATTATTAATTCAATAAAACGGAAGAAAAAAGACATTGCATTTGGCAAGAATTATCTTTTGCAGGAGAACAGACTGATAAATAATTGGTAGGATATCAGATCTGCAGAATATTTAGAGGTTCATAAACTGAATGCAAGTCAATAGTTTCATGGTGTTGCTCAAGAAGCAACCATCTTACTTCAATAAACAGGAATCACAGAATCACAGAATAACCAGGTTGGAAGAGACACACCAGATCATTGAGTCCAACCATTCCTATCAATCACTAAACCGTGCCCCTCAGCACCTCGTCCACCCATGCCTTAAACACCTCCAGGGAAGGTGAATCAACCACCTCCCTGGGCAGCCTGTGCCAGTGCCCAATGACCCTTTCTGTGAAAATTTTTTTCCTAATGTCCAGCCTAAATCTCCCCTGGTGGAGCTTGAGGCCATTCCCTCTTGTCCTGTCCCCTGTCACTAGGGAGAAGAGGCCAGCACCCTCCTCTCTACAACCTCCTTTCAGGTAGTTCTAGAGAGCAATGAGGTCTCCCCTCAGCCTCCTCTTCTCCAGGTTAAACAGCCCCAGCTCTCTCAGCCGTTCCTCATAAGGCCTGTTCTCCAGCCCCTTCACCAGCTTTGTTGCTCTCCTCTGGACTCGCTCCAGAGCCTCAACATCCTTGTGGTGAGGGGCCCAGAACTGCCTTCAACAAAAGAAACATATTTTGCATACAGCTCAGCAATAGAGCATTAGGCTTACTTAATAACGTGAAAGAAAACGTGTTTAAATGGAATGAATCCAGAGAATGGTATCATGAATGACCAGAGATCTGGGAAAAAAACATATGTTCAATGAATGAGCAGAAAGAATAAGCCTGTTTAGTCCAGAAAAAAATGGACCGATGCATTATATTTTCAGTCTTCAAATATATTCTGTAGTAGGTTCAAAGAAACATAATTTATTCCTCATGCCTGTGGCAGACAGAGACGTAGAAAGGGAAATTTAGATTGACTACTAGTAAATATTTTTAATCACGGGCACAGCAAAGGAAAAGAATGAGTGGAAAGATGCTGGCATCTCTTCTGCAAGTGAGGAGACTGTTCAGTTTAAGAAAAAAATAAACAGATATCAGAAAGGAAAAACATAAGTATAGCTGATCCTGCCTTGGACCACTAGGATAGATCTGGTCACCTGAGGTCACTCCCCAGCTCTGGGACAGCTCCCAGGTTCAAAGACTGCAGGCAACTGTCAACACAAACTGTTGGCAAGTCCTTTTGAAATACCTGAATTCTACCATTTGCAGTCACTGAAGCATTAACCATGTCACCAGAACTAAAATCTTACACAATCAGTAAATTTTATGGTCAAACTAGACCGAGTAACTATTTTTGAATGCAGAAGAAAGTGAAAAGCATGCAGCACAGAAAATTTTAACCTGTGTGCCATTCAAATGTAAGTACATTATGAAGTACTGGCAATTGGTTTCAAGGCCCTCTAGTGTTTTTGCTGCCAAAAAGGCCTTTTAGTAAAGTTTATATTAAGTGCATTAATAAAAATACATGTTATTAGAATTGGCTATTAGAACTGGCTAAAAATATTAGCATCCATTTACCATATTGTAAGTTCCATAGATGGAGGTTTAACAGTGATACTTTTGAAAAGACAGGAGGAGGCTGATGCCTTACAAATACCTCAGTACACTTAAAATGGGGGAGGGGGGAAGAAAATGCCATACATTTGCTGAATAGAGGCAGAAATTACACCAATGCATTTAGCTGTCTCTTTATGGTTTAAAGTATTATAAAAGCACAGAGCCCAAAGTTTGTCAGCCTCTGTTTCTATTTATCTTAAGTGGCGAGACTGAATGCAGACCAGTGCAGTTTGCTTAGTCTAGACAGTAGAGGACATTTTCCTTTTATTGCCTATGTGGGACTATCACAAATACATCCTACTGTATTTACTACTGTATCTCTGTTATTTACTCCCAGTTTTGTTATTAGACTAAAATAATGAATACTTTTTCAATATTAAATCAACGAGGACACAATTGTACATTTAACTTTTAGAATAAAACCTGCTTTCGTAAAGCTTTTCTTGCTGGAAATATAAGTCGGATTTTGCACTGGTTTCAGAAGTGTTAAGATTAATATTTTGTCCTCAGGACAAGGCAGCTAGCTTTTGCTCAGGAAACGTGTGGCTCCACAATGTGCAGCTCCATTGCACACAGCTCTACAGTACAGAGATGCACACAAGAGAGCTTCAGGGTGGGTGTGCAGGTAGGGCATAGAGACCTTTTGAGTAGGTAGAACAGGAAAGGCATAGAGACCCTACCACCTTGGGAAGTGACTCCACTTACTAGTCATTACTTTTTCAGAAGCAGCCCAGCTATGGTATCTACCCAAAGGAAAGCTTTGCCCTCTGTACTTGCAAGAATGGACATGGAAACCTAGACAGAAGTCCCACATAAACGTGTAGCTGTCCAAGTCTCAAGCTGTAGAGTGTTTCTGAACACCCTCACCAGGATCTAATGAGCACCCAGCCTCTTCTCCTGGGGAAAAGATAAGTATCTGCACAAGATATGGACAGGTTGATAACTTGTTGCATCAGGTGGCTGAGTTACAGCAGTACTTCAGTCATTTAGCCAGGCTTCAGGTCAACAAAACCTGGTTCTAATGTGTGACTTTAACTACTCAAACATTTGCTGGAGAAACAATGCAGTGGTTCACATATCATCCATTAAGTTACTGAAATGAGCAAAGAACTTCTTCCACATAACTATGTTAGATATGCTGAACAGGTGTGGGGCATTACTGGACTGGCTACTCACAAACCAAGAAAACCTGCTTTGTGGCATCTCTGTTTGGTGATAACCTTGACTACAGTGATCGCAATATTGTGGAAATACTGCTGAAGGAAATACACACTGAAGGTCAGTTCCAAGACCAACATTTTAGATATTAGAGGAGCAAACTTCAGCTCACTAGGGGCTTGATCGGAAGGGATCCTGAGGGATGCTTCCATGGAGGATGAAGGAGCCAGGATTGCTGGGAGTTTTTCAAGAACACTCTGCTAGATACACAAAAAAAGGTCATTCTCTATAAAGCCAAGGGAAGTAGGCAGAGCAAGAAACCCCCTTGGTTTAACTGCAAGCTTCTGGATCTGCTCAGAACCAAAAAGGGTATGTACCAGAGATGGCAAAGTGGAGCATCAGACTTTGAAAATTACAGGGTCATTAGCAGGGTATGCAGACATGCAGTTGGGAAAGCAAAAGCTCAGCTTTAACTGCAACTGGCCAGATGTGTCTAAAACTTCAAGTAAGGGTTCTTCACCTATGTCAACAACAAGCAGAAACAGAATATTGGCCCACTGTTAAACAGGACTGGTGGACTAGTTATCAACAATGCTGAAAAGGCAGAGGTCCTCAATACCTTTTTCAACCCTGTCTTTACCAGTGCTGTTGGGACCCAGGTCATGGGAACAAACATCCAGGATGATGCAGACATAGCTGTAACATCAGTGACTTGCTACAGGATTCATGGACATACAAATCCATGGGCCTGGATGTTACCCATCTGCGGATGATGAGAGAGCTGGTTGATGTCATTGTGAGGCTACTCTCCATAGTCTTTGAGATGTTGTGGAAATCTGAGGACATCCCTGAAGATGGCAAGAAATTTAACATCACTCCCATTCACAAGAAAGGCTCAAAGGAGGACACAGCTAATTATAGACCCATCAGACTCACTTCAATCCCTGGATAAGTGAAGCACATGGTTGGGAAAAGCCAGCATGGGTTCGCCAAGGGCACATTGTTCTTGACAAACCTGATCACTAGCCTGTAGTTCTCTAGGTCTTCCTTTTTTCCCCTTTTTACAAATGGTGGTTACTTTCCCCTTTTCCAGGCAATAAGAACTTCACTGGACTGCCATGACTTCTCAGATATGATGGATAGTGGCTTAGCAACTTCATCTGCTAGTTCCCTCAGAACCCACTAATGCATCTCATCAGGTCCCATGGACTTGTGCACCTTCAGGTTCTTCAGATGGTCTTGCATCTGATCTTCTCCTATGGTGGGCGGTTCCTCATTCTCCCAGTCCTTGCCTTTGCCTACTGCAACTTTGTTGTGTCTTGAGACACTGCCAGTGAAGAAATCAAGCCGTCAAGCACTTCAGCTTTCTCCACATACTGGGTAACCAGGTCTCCTGTTTCCTTCCAGAGAGGATCCATATTATCCCTACCACCAACATACCTATAGAAGGTTTTCTGGTTGCCCTGGATGTCCCTGACCAGATTTAATTCTCTTAGAGGTTTAGCTTTCCTAACCTGATCCCTGGCTGCTCAGACAATTACTCTGTATTCATCCTAGGCTATCTGTCCTTGCTTCCATCTTCTGTAAGCTTCTCTTTTGAGTTTAAGTTTGTCCAGGTGTTCCTTTTTTGTCCATGCAGGCCTCCTTGTGTTTTTGCCTGACTTCCACTTTGTTGAAATTCATCACTCCTGAGCTTGGAGGAGGTGATCCTTGAATATTAACCAGCATTCTTTGGCCCTGCTGCCTATGGCTTTATCCCATGATACTCTATTAAGCAGACCTCTGAAGAGGCAGAAGTCTGCTCCTCTGAAATCCATTGAAGTGAGTTTGTTGTGCACCCTCTTTGCTTCCGTAAGGATCTTGAACTCTACCATTTCATCATCACCACAGCCAAGCCCTTCCTTGAGCCTCATATTCCTCAGCAACCTTTCTTTGTTGGTGAGAACAAGATCCAGCCCAGTACCTTTCCTCACTGGCTCTTCTATCACTTGGAGAAGGAAGTTACCATCAATGCACACTAGGAGCCTCCTGGATTGCTTATGCCTTGCTGTGTTATCACTCCAACTGACATGATCAGAGCTTGTGAAATCAAGGCTATTCTTATCTCTCTATAGAAAGCCTCACCAGCTCAGTCTTTTTGGTCCTGTGTCATGTAGTAGATCCTCATTATAATGTCTCTTGTCCCTGCCTTCCCTTTGATCCCGGTCCACAGCTGGCTCTTCATTCATCCTGAGGTGGAACTTCATGCACTCCAGCTCCTCACGGACATAGAGAGTGATAGCCCCTCCTCATCTCCCCTGCCTGTCCTTCCTAAAGAGTCGGAATCCGTCTATCCCAACACTCCAATTATAGGTATGAGTAGTACTGAATGAGATCAGGTTATTTTGGATATGTTCAGAATATCAGGCTGAATTTTGCACATTGACATACATTTAACTAAATGCTTTATGAACTTCTGGTCATTGTCAGAGGGAATTTTTAATTTCTCAATAGCACCAAAATACACTTAATGTATGAAATAGAAATATTTTCCTTTTTGTGTCCCCTATGTTTTATAACTAAAATCCTGAGTATACAGCTAAGGTAATATTTTCTCCTTCAGTGTAGTCATTCATATCTATATTAAATATATTCATAGAATAATTGTTACTGCTTTCACTTTGCTCTGTGCTGTCCTATTTGACCATGATCAGTCTGTGTGTGTGTGTGTGTACAAACCACAGAAGCATAATTAAGGCCCCTCTAGCCTTATTGAGAGAAATGGCAGCCTACCAGGTACCTGAAGCTGATAAACTTGTGTGTCATGCTATGTATTTTCTAGTGTTCTCCTCTGGAAAGATATATTTTGTGAGTTGAAAGCCATTATAATCTGGAAGTCCAATAAGCCATTTTAGCCAGTAGACTGGTAATAAGCTTTTACAAAATTCTGCAGCCTTCTGTGTGTTTTTCAGAAAACAGAGGGAAAGGATAGATGTCTTCAAAGTCAGAGAGATCTTAAAATACAAGCAGAGCTTTCCCTTACTCAGAGTTTTAACAGAACAATTATGTATGCAGCAAAAGGAAGGGGTAGGGGGAAAAAAAAATCAATAATGAGGAACCCTTTTACAAGAACCACTACAGAATTGAAATGGGGTACAGTGATAGAGCTGTTTGGGCTGCACACCTATGCAAGTCTCACTCAAGAACAGGAAAGCTAGATCAATAATTCCTCAAAAGTAGTTTTCTTAAGAACTAGTCTATTTTTCTCCTTCTTCTTGTTTTGGTGGTTTTCATTTGGTTTTAGGCATGATATTTCTCTCCTCTTATGGGAGGGTGTAATTCTCACAATTCGTGTAAGAGAAGTCTATACTTTTATGTGTAGAATGCTAAGTTCTCTTTTATTTTTTTTTATTAAAAAACACCGGTATCAGGTCCCAAATATTTTCCTAAAGGTTTGTAGGAGTTTGTTTCTATTGTTTTTGTGACAAATTTAATTATCATACTATTGATTTCTAGAATTTGATGCTTAATCTGATCAATATTTTTAAGAACATAAATGGAAAATAGAGATTCATTATGAAGTTCATGATATTTTGATTCATACTGGATTACAAAGACAGAATTGGACAATATGTTGCCTGCTGTTACTTTTTTCCATGGCATTCAGAAGTAAGAAGTTCCTACTTCAAACTATCTGACTTCACGTGCACATCAATGAACAATGAAGGACTTATAGGAATGTGAAGCATTATTATATGTACTCAGGCATAAATGAATGACCATAAAATATATAATATATGTGAATATTGAAACACTCTATGACTAGACAGGGCCATGGAAGCAGGAGGATTGATAGCTAGTGCAAGTTAGAGAACAACATTTGATTTAGAAGCATCTAAGCAAACCTAAAATCATACCGTCCAGCTTGTAATGTTGTTGATTATTCAGGTTCAGAAGAGCAGGAAGGTAAATAGATGCTCTGCAGCTGGAGGTTGAACTAACTTAAGTGTTAATAGGGTTAACCACTCATCAAGCATGTCAATGATGCCATGCCTCTTACTGCTTTCAAGAATCCTCTGCTGTTTATCAGATCTACCTAGGGAAAACTTCATCTTTCTCAGCAATAATTATGGGAAAAGGGAGTGCTGTTGCAATGACAAGTATACATTTCTTGCAGCAATAAAAACTGCTGCCTCTTACAAACAGCACTGACAATTTTATCCTCCTAGATATTATTTCCTATTAATGGTCTGTTTTTCTTAAAATTAGCTTGAAAAAAATCTTTTCTTTACTTAAAAGCTACACAATAACTTACAGGAGTTAGATTAGGAGTTTGGTTAATTTAGGGTACCTCCAGGGCAACAAAAAAATCACATAAAAATTAGAATATGTATAATTCAGTGCAATAACAAACAAAATCGATTTTACTTGAAATACAATTCCTTCAATTTTAATATTGATTAGAATTCATGTAAAATTATTTTCTTTGCCATTGCATTGATACCCAAATAATGATGATAATAATTATAAATAATAAGATAATATAACAACCCATAATATTATAACTAAGTGTAGATATGTAAATATAAATATGTATCTAGATATTTGAATAATAATATTATCACTTTATAATAATAATATAATCACTTTATAATAATAATATAACTTTTTATGTTTGAGGAGAAAGCATGCTAACTTTGGGAGAAATTCAATTCGAAGACACTGCAGTCAGAGAGATTTCTGGAAGCAATGTTAAGTTCATTTATACTAGAACAAAAAATTGTGAATAGTGGTATTTTTCTATTTTTGTAAGATCCAGTTTTCTGACTAAAATCTTTTGCAGACATCACTAATCACAGATTAGCTAAAAGCTATTTATTTTATAAAAAATATTTCTATATAAGTGTATATATAATTAAATATAATATATTTCACTATACAGTATGAAATACGTTGTATGTACTACATAGTATTTAGTATATAGTATGTAGTTGAGTGGTATATAGTATAGTGATTAAAAATAATAAATATGTGGTAATAAATATATATATAATTATAAAAGACTCTGGAGAAAAAAAATATATGATTCATATAACTTCCAGAAACAAGTTGCCTAAGCTAACGTTACCTGTTTCTTTCTCATTTGTGCTTATAGAATAGAGCAACAAGCTCCTCAAAAAGCAAATACATTCAGCGTTGAGCAAAGCTAGTGCAGCATCAAGAAAATAGCTACAAACTGTCCAGAGAGGATTCAGAAAGCAGAGGCTTGTAAATGATAATTTTTTGTTGAGTGACCTATTAGCAAAAACTTCTTTGAAACAAAACTTATCTATGTTTTTTGTGTCATCTTATGGCTTATTAATTCTGTATGTATTTTTCTTCATTTCTACAGTCTAAGAGTAATACATCACACCAAAACTCTACAATATGGCTATTAAAGGAATATTCAAAAATGCAGACTTTACTAATAATAACATCAGTATTGTAGCTTTGTTGAGTCAAAAACCCCCTGTTTGTTTAAAGTACTGTCAAAATCCCTGATTGTAGAAGAAATATTGAACGTTTCTTTTTAAGTTCACTTGAGGTGTTGTAGGCACCAAAAATTCTAAAAGAACATCAGCTGTTGAATTAACTAGATAAAGCCAATGAATATTCACAGCTTTCAATAAATTACACAGCCTTCTGATCTCATATTTAAGGCCTCATGCAAAAATGTATAAGCAAATTTTAAAAAAAAATGTCTTTAGCTGTCTTCATAGCAGAGTCCTATCTCTGAAAATCTGTAATGAAAACAGTATATGGCATCATTCAAGGGCAAAAGAGGAGGTAAAGAGAGTAAGCAGATGGCATTGTAAGGGCTGATGAATAATGGGTGTTGTACATCTAATTTTGAATAAAGTTTTGTATTTTTTTAATTCTTATAAAGATAAATTTCTCTTAGAGGCACTTCAAATTCAGTTCTAGTCTTCAAAGTGATTTCTAACATGTAGCATCTGGAACTCTGGTTCTTTAAAAAAACAAACAGTACAATTTCTAGAACAGTAAATATCATCTAGGTCAAACCCTAAATACAAGAAAGATTAAAAGAACGCTTTGCATATGTTTTCAAAAAAAATTCTTTTCTTCTGAATACAGAACAATTTGGCTATGCCATTGTACAAATCAGGACTGCATAGGTCTGGGAGAGCATTTTCTAGCTCCTTCTGCATTCTGATAGTTCTATATGGATTAAATTTTCCAGATTAGCAAGAAGTAAAACATACAGTGTTTACAATTCATACATCCCTAAGGGTTGTACAACTTTTTTCCATGACCATTATCGGAGACAGCTGCTGTCACCAAATATGGAAATATGGGTTTTAGTAGGTTAAGATTATTAGGTTTCAGATTCTCTTTGACACCAGCTTCGGGTATAGTTATCATGCATCAGTCTTTTCTCTCCAAGTCAAGTGAACAGATATTTGAAAGATTTGATGATGACCAGCCTCACCCATCTCAACCTTTCAGATTAAACCAACAGGACAAACTAATTCTGACTTCCAAAGCACCTTCTGCCATTGTGGTGGTGTCATCTATCTTTGCCAGCCTTCACAAGTTCTTTCCTTTAACTGATCTCTCTGAGACCCAGACTTTAGCTACAAACTTCTGTTTGAAGAGGACTGAATCAGCAAACTACTGTTTTCCAAAGGTGATTGTCATGGACATGTGTGAAAACTAGCTAAACAAATAACTTTAGGGAATGAAGAATGCATTAATGACCCAGTGGGAGAGTTCCCTGTGAAAGCATGACAGGACAGGTAATGCTATACTTCCCTTGTAGGAATAGGATTTCTCTACCTTGTTGTTCTTTTCAAGATTTTTGGAGCTGTCAGGTAGCAAAATATGCACAATAAAGTATATAATTCTTCAGGGTATAGTGCGAAGACTTACCAAGGGAAGAGCTGGAGGTATTTTCACTTGAGATTTTACTTCCTACTAGATTTCATTTGCTTAAGGGGTGTCCCAATTCGATATCAGGGAGGGTTCTAAAAAAATACCAAGAGGCCGAGATTAAGACTCAAATGGGGTCAGATGCCATACAATCTTGTGAGCTTTATTTTCTTTAACAGCTGATAAGAGTGATAGGACAGAGAGGAAAAGAAAGGAAAATTTAGAATCCCTAAGCAAGAAGACCGCAGAGATGCAGCTAATTACCATCACAAATCCAGCAATGTCCCGTCGGATAGGTCTTGGTGCAGGTGATGATGAAGACACAGCCAAGGGGTGACGATGATGCTCCAAGCTCCAGGAAGACCAGGGGAGGGCACACTCAGCAACACACACAAGGTCGAGTCCATTGAATAATGAAGCAGCTGAGGACCCCAAGCCCACTGAGCAACAAAGCAACCGAACACCCCGAGTTCACTGAGCAACAAAGAAGCAAGAGGCTCCTCCATGTCTAGCCCCAGTCCACGATTTCCCTGAACAGTTCACCCATTTCCAGGAAGACATTGTCATGCCCAGGTGTTCAGCTTGATAAGCACACTTCGGGTAGATGCCATGTTTTTTCCCTTGGGGACAGTTCGTTTCTGTGGTTCACAGCTCTTACAAGACATTGTTGTGGTTGACAGCTTATGTTGAGCCAAAGCAGTTCAATAACAGTCTCTTACACCACGCCATGGCTCAACATTGCTGGCTTCATGACAGTGTGAAAAATAGAAAGACAGAGAGAGAAAAGGCCAGAATAACTCACAATAAAACAACAAACAAAATCTCCTGCAAATTTTGCAATTACAAGCATTTTCTTAACAATACCCTTAACAAATATTACAACCTTAACAAATATAAACATCTTACAAACCCACAAGTCTTATCTTAAAACTACTTAACCCTACAAAACTATAACATCTTACCCTAAAACTAATCAACTCTACAAAACTTCAACATCTTACAAAACAGTTTTAAACCTCTGACTCATTGACTGTTGATACCTCTGGGCCCACCCCTGACGTCTCTGATGATTCGGCACAGCAACACAACAGTTTACATTGCTGACATTGCAGACGTTCATGAGGAAAATATTTCCTTATACAAACATAAACCAAAAGAAGTAACGCTATAATGCTAAGCGTATAAAAGATTGGGACTAATACCAACACTTTACAAAATACCAAGAAGCGTCCTGAAGCCCTGGCAGTCCACGCAGTCGCTGCTTTGCTCTTCCGGAGTTGGGGGTCGCATGCACAGAAGGAAAATCTCTTTCCATGCCTCCTTATAAAGTGAGTTTAAGGCCTAACGCACATGTGATGTTTGGGTCCAGAAACTTCTAGGTGGTTCTATCCTAAACTTAAATAAAACCAAGTAAAAACAATTTAAAAGGTATCTGCAGGCTTTGATCAGAGAACAACACAAATCTACTTCACCCCGTCAGGTGAGACAGTGGATATGAGTTGCATGTTAGATACAATATGTTGGATTAACTGGATAAGGCAAGGAATAACATATGGTAAAAACATCAAGGCAGTAAATGCACATAGCAGATAAAATAAAAGTTGTTTAACCCATGGTGCTCCGAGTAACCAAGACCATAAATCACCAGTCATGCCATTCCATGTTTGAAAAGGAACATGGGCCAGTTTTCTAATCTGTGGTCAGTTGGAGGACTACTTCATCTATGTCATCTATTTCCAAACAACATTTGGAAACATCTAGTTTTCCACATACTCCTCCTTCTTCAGCTAGTAAATAATCCAAAACCATTTGTTGTTGAAGGATTGCAGTGCACATCTGTTAAGACTGTCAAGCTAAAAGGTCTATAGCATTAGCAGTTTTATTGGTAATAATTTCTAAAACTGCTTGTAGTTGAATTATGCGGTTCAAATTATAAATTGGTTCTCTTGCCCCTGCTATGGGTTTGTAGGGATTCCAAGTGGCAGGGCCTTAATGCTCAATTATTCTTTTGGGTGGCCACTCATTTTCCCCTCACTTTTGTGTCCCTCCTATTTTAAGCTCAACAAATCGCTTGTTGTGGGCAATCCCTTTGTTCCCTAGCTTATTATATAGTCTTATTCCCAGCTGAGGACCACACACCTCTGGAAGATGGAAAAACAGAGGACGGATGATCCCTATATAACAAACCCCTGACCACTTTGCTGGTAGTTTTTGTAGGCAGTATGTCCACAAATCCAATAATGACCTTTTTTTGCTTTGGCACCATTAGCAAATGGTCCAGTTGCAGTCTTTGGGAATTGGAAATAAGTAGTATTCTCATTCCCCAAAGGGCTAATGAAAATGATTTGTTTATTGTTTACCCAGCTGGTAAAATACCAGGCACCAGTGGAGTTATTCCACTTACAAATTTGATGGTAAAAGTGGTCATAAGATAAGATTTCATTTTTGCTTGACCAAAAACCTTTAAACCCTTTGTTGTGTCCATTCTCATCAAGCCACATCCATATATGAAAATTGCTATCTTTGTTAAATGTGGTGTCTAGGCCACTGGGGGAATAAGGTTTAACCAATTTATATGTGAGTATCCGTTGGCACCTGCTTTCCCCTATATCGACCCCTCCCTTCTGGGTACAATTTAAACAATATTTACCCATAGTAGGAAATTGAATTGGCCATGTTTCACTGTCACCCCAGGTGGTGTCACCAGTTTCGCTATAGTTGCTTACAATTTGTGCTGCAGTAAGGGATGTAGAGACCCACGGCCAGCTTGATAATCCTAATGGTCCTCCACAAACCCAACAATGACTCAGATTAAAGGTTTGGCTTACAGCTTTTTCTAACAAAACAAACTCATTATCCTTAAAGGGGTCATATGGATTGAGGGGAGGTGGGGGAACCAGCTTCCCTTCGCTATTATAGGTAAGTCCCCAAAAGAATATAACAAAAACTAGCATACACATCCTAAACAAATTGTATTAAGATCTGCATCTGCTTCACGTCTTCTATGGATGCGTTAGCGTCACTCTTTTTCCCCTGAAAATGAAACAAAAAACAAATTTGCTTCTCGGGTTAAAAAGATGGAACAATCCATCTAGTGTGGATCCTATGAGTTTTTCCACAGGCATCTTTTGCCTTCCAGGTGTACTTATTAAGAGGTGTGTCCAACACCAGTGACACTTTGCCCACTGTGGGAAGTTCAACCAAGACACGTTGTCCTGGAAAATGAGATGGATTGCTGGGGTGATCAGGACCATACAGGGCTGGCATAATTTTTGGAGGATTTGGACTGAACGCAGTGATTTTGGGTCATCCATTTGTTCCCCAGCAATTGTTGATGCTGGTCACTGCAACCCACCCTCGCTCAGCCCACCCTGGCTTATGTGGTTTGAGGAAGTGTTTTAGTAGACCATCTGCTCATGCCACAATTCCATTTGCTTGTGGGTAATATGGAGTATGAAACACCCATGAAATTCCCTCGTGGGCTCCCCACTCTTGGACCACTTTGGCTGTGAAATGCAAGCCATTGTCTGGTTGGATTGACTCTGGTTTAGGGAAGATTCAAACCATTCTCTCAGAGCTTTTGTTGTATTTCCTCCTGTTGCTTTAGCACAGGCTTAAGCTTGCACTAGCCCAGATACTATCTCCGCACCTACCAGTATATAGCACTTACCTTCTGATTTTTGAAAGGGACCAATGTAATCAGTCTGCCAGGCCTCCCAGAGGCCTTTCCCCTCTCATAAGTGCAGGGGGTCACCCTCCAAAGGTGTCTGTCTAGACTAATGCGGCATTGTTCACAGGAAGATATGCAAGTTTTGCTTTCCTCCCTGGTAACTGGCCACCCTCAGGCTTGTGCCTCACAATAGAGGTCCTTAACCGCTGAATGCTTCCATTTTACATGTAGCAATTCTAATAAATTCTCCCAATTTTCTGCTTTCTGGGTGATTTGTAGGGGAGCCAGTCAGGCTAATTCATCCACCTTGGCATTCCATTGGCTTACCAGGGTATCATCCTGTTGATGAGATGCTACCCATGTTATTGCAAACTTCCCATGTCTGGCAATGGTAAGGATGTCTGGTCATTTTTCCTTTTGCCATACAGGTATTCTGTTGACCTCCCATCCATTTTTGTTCCTTGAATGGAAGCCATTCAGTGCAACCTTTGAACACAGCATAAGAGTCAGTATAGATACAGATAGAAGAAACAGATTGAACCTCATGTTGGAAAACGCTCCACACAGCAATTAGTTCTCCTACTTGTGCACTACCTTCTCCTTCAGTAATGATTTGCTCCTTGGAGTCTACCTGAAGTGCCACAGCTCAGTATTTTCAAATTTTTCCCTCTTGCTTTAATAAGGCATCTATAAACCAGACACTTTGCAATTGTCCAGAAAATGGAGGAGCTACTTGTATTACAGAAGCTCAGGTATTTCCCTATCCGAGCTTACCTCGTCTTGTATATTTAACACTTTTGTGGCTCCTTCAGTTACAGAAAAAAATTCACAATAGTGTTCTATTTGTGCATACCATTTTCACACTGAGGCTCTCTGGGTCACCCCATCAGGGAGTGGAGTTCCTGCTAAAATTGCTTTGGTCACTTTAAATGGACCTCTCAGAACTATAAGTTGCTGCCAGATGGTGCGCTCAGCTTCTCTCAGAGCTAGACTAACAACAAATAGGCCCTTTTCCCAAGTTGTATATCTCTTTTAAGCATCTTTAAAACTACAAGAATAAAAACCAATGGGCCAAACAGGACCCTCTGGACCCTTTTGTCACAAATGGATTGATAGCCCAGTCTTGGCAAAACCCCGTTCAATTTGAACGGGATCTGTTGGGTGAATTTGACCCAGGGCTTGATCGGCAGTAGCTTCTAACACCAATAGCTTCAAGGCCTCATCATGGGCCTGAGTACATTTCCACTGAGCTCACTTTCTCAATAAGTCATGCAAGGGCCCGTCAATAATTGCAAAGTCAGGAATGTGTTGTCTCAAAAAAACAAGCAACTCTAGTGCATGCTGTAAGTCTTTCTTTGATTCCTTGTTCTTGATTCTATCACTAGAATTTTTTCCTTGTTTTGGACTTAGTACAATAACTAACTCAAAGAGAAATTTCTTGCATGGACAAGTGAATCTGTTGTTATATTCTGGGCAGTTTTTTCCTACTGTATGTCCTAGATATTGCCAAAACAATAACTTTGAAGATTGATCTATAACTGTTATGAGAGAATAGATTAAGTGGTTTCATTCATCCATATAGCTGTGATTTTCCCTTTGCATTTTTGCTTCAATACTTAATTGACAGGGTTGATAAAGCTATCATTCTTCTACTTCAACAATTACAGAAAAGCCAAAATTAACAATTTTTTAAAAGAGGAGAAAAATATAAAGGTGTAAATACTCACTAATTTGGCCAAGGTTCAGTTTTCTCTGCTGCTTTTACTAGGATCATAATGGAAAAAAAATACAGTCAAGCACGCAAATAGCAAGAACATATCATAGAAAGGGAGTCTATAGGTTGTTACAGGGGAGAATAATTGTAAATTATACTGTAGGAATGTACTGAGAAAAATCAATTAAATATGAAATACATGCTGGCTAAATGTTTTGATGTTAAAACTTCAAAAGAAGGCATCAAAACTTAATGATGGAAAGCAGTTCAGAACAGAATATACAAAACCACTCGAAATAACTACATGATTAGGAGAATAATTGGTTATACATACCTGGCTGAGGCAAAGACCTAACTGATGTTTTGCATCCTAAATTCTCATTCGTTAAAATGGTGGGAAAAAAACCACCTTTTATTGTGTCTAGATTACAATTTCCCCATGAGTTTAGGTTTTTTTAAAGTTACTACCATACATTTCATTCCATTTTTGTTGTCTTAAAAAAAAAAAGGTTTCTCAGAGAAAGTTAAGGAGCAAACAACTGACATACCCACTTTTAGTCTTTCACAGTACTAAGCTGTCTTCTGCTCTTCAGGGACATGCATATTCCATCACCTTTTTCTGCTCCTTTTTCTCTTACTTAGTTACTCATTTACTGATAAATCAGTGATGCAATATTAATTTTGCATTGTAAGATTTTTCTTGGAGAAGTAAGCTTTCCTCATTTAGCGCCTTGACATTTTTTTTGCAGCCTTACTTCCATTGAGACTAGAAAGTTTCAGAGAAATATAAAAACCTAAACTGAAACATTGTTATGTGTCTCTTTCAAGACAGCTTCCTTTAAATAAATTAAAATATTTTCTGACCTATTCCTCATTCTGGCATCATTATTTCTTATCACAACTACATTTTCTGAACTCCAAACTACTGCAATATTGTTGTCAGTTCTGCAGAATAACCCTATCTGATATTTAACTAGAGCTAAACACCACACTTTCTTTCTTATAGGTCTGAAGCATCACAACAGTTGCTGAGTAGAATTTCAATGTTGTTTCCAAAGAGATGGGTCTTCTAGCTAACTGGAAAGAGGTTGCCAGAAACCTGCTGCAGGTTATATCTTCAAACTGAACTAGTTCAGCAGTCCTAGTCCAGCTACTAACAATTTGAAATCTCTACTGTCTTTAACCAGGCTTCCACAGTTCTGGACAAATCAGTAGCAAAATATGGAAGGAATTTCCCAGGAAAGACTTCTACACAATCCTGGTTTCAAGTTAGCAATATGCTAGTTCTCTGTAGGTTTTCTCCTGGGTTTCATTCACTTAAGCAGGTGTAAGCATCATCATTTTACTCTGGAATTATAGTAGTAATTTTTCTGGTAAATTTATGCACAAAAACTGAAATCTAGCCATCCTGATATACCAAAATGTCAAGCTTCTATGGTAGCCAGTCACAGAATCACAGAATCACAGAATAACCAGGTTGGAAGAGACCCACCGGATCATAAAGTCCAACCATTCCTATCAAACACTAAACCATGTCCCTCAGCACCTCGTCCACTCATCCCTTAAACACCTCCAGGGAAGGTGACTCAACCACCTCCCTGGGCAGACTGTTCCAGTGCCCAATGACCCTTTCTGTGAATTTTTTTTTCCTAATGTCCAGCCTAAATCTCCCCTGGTGGAGCTTGAGGCCATTTCCTCTTGTCCTGTCCCCTGTCACTTGGGAGAAGAGGCCAGCACCCTCCTCTCTACAACCCCCCCCTCAGGTAGTTATAGAGAGTATGAAGGAAAACATGAATAAATCTTGCTCATTTTCAGAATAATCACAAGCCAAACACTTACTTTTTAGTCACTCCTTACATTAATAGAGATTATGCAATCCTGCCACTGCTACGAATTCATATTAGTTTTCACTCTATTATTATTTGATCCAGCAGTTGATATGTAAGTTTTCTGAGATGGAGATACTGAAATATAAATGGCTACTGCTTTTGAAATCAGTTTTTGAAAATCAGTTGTTCTCAGTAGTGTTAATTATTCAAATTTTTAAATTATTGGAACAGTTTTGACTGAGAAGTTTCATCCTAATTTTTTTATATGTCTATACAATAATATATGGGAATAGCTTTAGTATCAAGGTTGTAAAAACACTTGGTTTTAACCTGCTCACTAGATTAAAACATTTAGGAAAGTAAGTGTTGCACAATGAAAGGACCTTTTACAACAGAATGAAGCACTTATTTTCGTGTTTTTTCTTGCTTTTTAAAAAATTAAATAGAGATAAGTATTACCTAGGAACTGCACTCTGCTGTGCAGCAAACACAACTTCACTGGAAAATGTAACCAAACTACATGACAGAGCAAAGAAAAAGGCCCACCAGCTGATGCAAATATAACAGAACCACAACTGAAGTCCAGTTCTATACCTGAAGTCAAAAGATACTTTCTGCATCTGTAATTCCTCTAACCAAAGTTTAAACATGTAATAGCAGATGCATTTCTGCAATTTAGCATGTGCATTTCTTTTTACACAAGTAAATGTTGTGGCAACAGCCTATGTAGGAAAATATCTTTACCTAGAATGTATTTTAATCATAGCTAGGTGATTCCTCTACCAAATATAAGGAACAGATCTGCAGAGCTAGGCTCGTATTTTAGCTCACACATAATTTATATGCAAGACATATAAATACTATACATACAGGTAGAAGTCAGGAAGTAACTTTTGTGCATGACAAGCTAGTTACAAGTTTCAAATCTGAAAGGAACAGCTTAGCATACATACTTGTGTCTCTGAATGCAAGAATACATCCTTGCAGTACCTTTTGAAGACTTTCATGATTGATCAGAGACAAATATGAAATCTTCTCCCATGGACATCTATAGACATAGCTTATGATGTACAGATGTGTACATGCATGCATCTCAGTTAAAGTTTGTTACCTTCCCATATGTTAATCTGCTTGACAGTCTTCCTATGCACAAGTATTCTACAAAGAAACAAATGCAAAGATTAGTTATTACCCTAAAGTGAAAAAATATTAGACTGTCCCAAAATATTGATCAGAAGGCACACAGCTCATTGCGCTTTCAAAGGAGGTTTGCCCCTATCAGCATTAAAATCAGTGGACTGGGAAATCTGCAGTGTCTGAATTATGTTTGTAGTTTTCCTGTTACATTTCTATTTAGTGATATAACCCATGTGGCTTCCTTCTAACATGTGGCTCATGTCTGTTGCTCAGCTGAAGAAACAAAAGGAAATTCCTCTGACAGAATTTATTCTATTTTCCTAGTGCTTTGTACATTTTTTAAAAAAACATCTTTTATTTATTTATTTATTTTGCTCTGGAAGTAGTAAGATAATGTTTATAATTTACATAGCAATTAGCTAGCATCCTGGGCTTCATTCTTATGAACTACTTTTATCTGAAAAGTTGCATAGTAGGCACAGACTCACTGATAAAGGGCTCAGTCCTGGGTCCAGTCCTGTTTAATGTCTTTATCAACAACCTGGATGAAGGCATCGAGTGCTCCCTTAGCAAGTTTGCAGACGACACTAAGCTGGGTGGAAGTGTGGATCTGCTGGAGGGTCGGGAGGCTCTGCAAAGGGACCTGAACAGACTGGACTGCTGGGCTGAGACCAACGGCATGAGGTTTAACACGGCCAAGTGCCGGGTCCTGCACTTGGGGCACAACAACCCTAAGCAGAGCTACAGACTAGGAGAAGCCTGGCTGGAAAGCTGCCTGGAGGAGAAGGACCTGGGGGTGCTGGTTGACAGTGACTGAACATGAGCCAGCAGTGTGCCCAGGTGGCCAAGAAGGCCAATGGCATCTTGACTTGTATCAGGAACGGCGTGACCAGCAGGTCCAGCGAGGATATTCTCCCTCTGTACTCGGCACTGGTGAGACCGCTCCTTGAGTACTGTGTTCAGTTCTGGGCCCCTCACAACAAGAAGGATGCTGAGGCTCTGGAGCGAGTCCAGAGAAGAGCAACAAAGCTGGTGAAGGGGCTGGAGAACAGGCCTTATGAGGAACAGCTGAGAAAGATGGGGTTGTTTAGCCTGGAGAAAAGGAGGCTGAGGGGAGACCTTATTACTCTCTACAACTACCTGAAGGGACATTGTGGAGAGGAGGGTGCTGGCCTCTTCTCCCAAGTGACAGGGGACAGGACGAGAGGGACTGGCCACAAGATCCACCAGGGGAGATTTAGGTTTGAGATAAGGAAAAAATTCTTCACGGAGAGGGTGGTTAGGCATTGGAACAGTCTGCCCAGGGAGGTGGTTGAGTCACCGTCCCTGGAGGTGTTTAAGGTGAGGGTGGATGAGGTACTTAGGGGCATGATTTAGGGATTGGTGGGAATGTTTGGACTCAGAGATCCAGTGGGTCTCTTCCAACCTGGTTATTCTGTGATTCTGTGATCCTCCATGTCCATTAGTATTAATTTCTGCCATAGAGGTGTAGAAATACATATTTTCCTTCTCTCCCTTCCAGTTTCTTCAGATGAAAAGAGAAGATAGGAAGTACATTACTGATTAATAAAAAAGTTAATTTCTCATGTTTTTCTTGATTTCTCATGTCTAGGCTGCATAGAATCATAGAATATCTTGCATTGGAAGGAACTCTTAAAGGTCCTTTAGTCCAGCCGCCCTTGCAACAAAAAGGGACATGTTTAACTAAATCGGGTTGTTCAGAGACTTGTTCAACGTGACCTTGAATGGTTCCAGGGATAGGACATCTATAGCCTCTATGGGCAAGCTGTTCTGTTTTTTCACACTCCTCACTGCAAGCATAAATAATTTATATTTGATCCAAAGAACTAGTGTTGAGGCTAGATGAAGCTGATGTAGGACACATAAGGATGTATAGAGGAGGTAAATCTTGTAAAAGGAACAACTGGGGAGGTTTCTGTTGTGGAATACTCAGTTCTTTCACAGTAGGTGACCATCTGTCTCAGCAGTTTGAGAGCATAACTTTTGGCTTTGCAGTGATTCCTGAGCCAGGGAATGAATTCCAAGCATCAAAAGCTGTATTATATAAACAGTACAGTGTTCACAGCAGGTACAAGCTGAAGGGGGTGGGACTAGTAATTTATCAAAATATCTATTAGTCTTTTAGATTTCTTGACCATATCTGGCCTCATAGTATACTTCTAATGCAAATGTAGTCTATGTTTGTGAATTATGCATAATGTTGTCTAATTATTTGTATAGAAATTTCCATATTGCTGATCATTGCAATAACTGGGTCTCCATAATAATTTACTTTCGTTAACCTTCAAATGACTAGATATAAAACAAAGCATATGTATTTTGACAAGCATAGCTAAATTTTGCTCTTATTTACTTGTTCAATAACCAGCCTTCTAGACAAAACAATACTGCAGGAAGTAAAAATTTTGAAGCAGGAAGAAAACAGTCTAAACATAATTCAACATGCTTACTAAGAGAGAATAGAAAAGTAGTACCTGTAACTCACTGGTTTACATCTCACTTTAGGTTTGTTGACCATGTTCATGTTGCTTTAATATGTAGTGAACATTTACAGAGACATTTTTTAGCAGAAGAGAGCTGACTTCAGCACCTTTACAAGTAAATGTCATCTCTGAGTCGTCCCAGGCTTCTGTGTGATACATCAGAGATCACTTGGCATCCATGAGTGACTGACCTGTTTGGAGTAGCAATCTGTATTGTTATTTTAAAAGAAGTCTAAAATATTGCTTTTAAACAATTCTAGTTATTGCTAAGAAATCTTTTGTGCAAATAAATAGCCAATAACAGCTTTGTGTACTCTTTTCCTGTCACCATTACAGAATTTCCCCGATACTACTACTTCATCTGTTTCATTTGTAAGTCTGCTTCAGTGTGTTTCACTAGATTTTTGTCTTAGTTTTAGAGGGAAAAAACCCCACAAATTAAAGATATTCGTTCCCTTTGAGATACACAGTTATCAAGCCAAGTGACAGGGGACAGGATGAGAGGGAATAGCCTCTAGCTCTGCCAGGGGAGATTCAGGCTTGAGATAAGGAAAATATTCTTCACTGAGAGGGTGGTTAGGCATTGGAACAGTCTGCCCAGGGAGGTGGTTGACTCGCCTTCCCTGGAGGTGTTTAAGGTGAGGGTGGATGAGGTACTTGGGGGCATAGTTCAGAGATTGGTGGGAATGTTTGGACTCAACGATCCGGTGGGTCTCTTCCAACCTGGTTATTCTATGATTCTATGATCAATATCTATATGCATCTATATTTCCATTTCATCCAGATCACTTTGTGCACAATGTCTCTGGTGATTTGCCAAGCCTTTCTGTAAGCACCATTCTGTAAGATACTTAAAACATAAGCTACTTTTCTGCAAAATTATGGATTTCAGCAATTAAGAAAATCAGTCTTATAATCTTAATTCTGCTATCTGAACTCTGGATTCTTGTACTTGTGAAGGGAAAAATATTGTCCCACTGATTCTGACCTACCTGGACTAGCATATACTTTACTATACATGGCAAAAATTTGCAAATAAATAACTCAGTAGTGTGAACTAACTAAATGTTATTTCTCACAACTAAGGAAACCTTCTGAGAAAGGATTGGTAAAAAAATATCTTTCAGACATGAAAAAATAGTGGCTTTAGATAAACTAACTTAAAAATACTTTGAAAAACTTCTGGTCCCAGTTTATAAATAATTTTTTTGAATCACAGTTCATATTTTGAAGAAAGAAGATTCAGATATTGAATTTCAGCGGCTTTTGCTCACTGTTAGTCCCAGGCTAAGCAGGACCTTGAAAGGTATGAACTTCCATCACTAGGTAGATATAGATTTCATCAATCTGAGTAATCTTCTTCCAACAGTGATCATAAATTAATATTCAGGAGAGAATTAGAACGAGTCAGGGACTTCTACCAGTTGTGAAGAAAAATTAAACATAACTAAGTTAAGAGTCAGGGGAGCTTAAATTTCTCTAGTCTAGCATGCCAGTACACTATGGAAACAATGACGTAATGATATAAGATTCAGTACTTTTTCACTGTTGTTTCTTTCCTTTTAGTTCATTAACCTGAAGATAATAATAAAACCCAACGAAATCTCAGTTGAGGATGAAATGGTATTCTACAGAATACAAAAGCATTTCAGGAAAGAATCAAATATTTTTTTGAATGTTACTTTTCCTCAAATTTATTTGCTATGTATTCTAAGGGTTCCCTGAAAGGAATGATCTTTGTTTAACACAGAAACCAAACTGTACAGAGTTTAAATAAACATACTACATATACTGGCACAAATGTGCACATATTCTAATCTTAATCTTCCATCAAAAGCTAACATAAAAAAAAGTATGGATATAAAGAGATAAATTCTTAAAGTGATTCTTAATTAAGAATTAAACTACAAGATAAACATGATTTCTTCAAAAAAGAGGAATTCCTTTAAAGAAGCAAGACATTGAGAAATTTAGAAGATTTCTTAATATGAGGATGTGATCTTTGACTATGTTTGAGGGAAGATTAAAATTTTGAAATACAAGGGTTTATTCTTCTCTACATAAAACCAAATTTCTGACAAAAGAGTATAAATGTTCTTAACCTTAGTAACCATAAGTTGTGACTAGAAGAGGCTATACACTTTAGGTTTCTGCCGTAACTCTTCTTTCTGAAGCTGTGTGTTTCAAAGTGAACTTCAAAACTGGAAGTGTTGAGTGAAGCCCTGTTGTGTTTCTATAAAGGATATGAGTTGGAAGATATTTTTTTTAAAAAGCGTGACTTTACTAAGTGTTAGGGTTTCTCTAAATCTTACGGTTTTAAGTCACACAAATAGTAAACATGAGACCAAATTATTTGACGTCTCTCTTGATAAATACAGTGTATTGTTTGACACCTTGAAAATCTATTTTTTTTTTATTTACAAGATTTCTAAGTTTGGGGGATCTTTAGAAATTAATTTAGGTTCAAAGTGAATTCTAAGATTCACTTTTTATTTTTATATGTGCAGTAATCTGAAGTTTTTCATTTCAATATTCTCTTAATACTTTATAACTGAGTTTATTCCTCTCTTCAGCCTGAACCTCCCCTGGTGGATCTTGAGGCCATTCCCTCTTGTCCTGTCCTCTGTCACATGGGAGAAGAGGCCATTTCCCTCCTCTCTACAACCTCCTTTCAGCTCCTTTCTATAAGGTCCCCCTTCAGCCTCCACGTCTCCAGGCTAAACAACCCCAGCTCTCTCAGTCACTCCTCATAAGGCTTGTTCTCCAGCCCCTTCACCAGCTTCGTTGCTCTTCTCTGGACTCGCTCCAGAGCCACAACATCCTTCTTGTGGTGAGGGGCCCAGAACTGAACACAGGATTCAAGGAGCGGTCTCACCAGTGCTGAGTACAGAGGGAGAAGAACCTCCCTGGACCTGCCAGTCAAGCCGTTTCTGATACAAGCCAAGATGCCATTGGCCTTCTTGGCCACCTGGGCACGCTGCTGGCTCATATTCAGTCACTGTCAACCAACACTCCCACGTCTCTCTCCTCCAGGCAGCTTTCTAGACAGACTTCTAGTCTGTACCTCTGCATAGGGTTGTTGTGCCCCAAGTGCAGGACCCAGAATTTGTCTTGTTAAACCTCATGCCGTTGGTCTAAGCCCAGAAGTCCAGCCTGTTCAGATCCCTTTGGAACCTCCCTGCCCTCCAGCAGCTCCACACTTCCACCCAGCTTGGTGTCATCTGCAAACTTGCTAAGGGAGCACTCAATGCCTTCATCCTGGTCGTTGATAAAGACATTGAACAGGGCTGGACCCAGCACTGAGCCCTGGGGAACCCCACTTGTCACTGGCCTCCAGCTTTAGTGAACTCCATTTCCCACCACTCTCTGGGCCTGGCCATCCAACCAGTTTTCCACCCAGGAGAGTGTGCGCCTGTCCAGGCCAGAGGCTGACAGTTTCCGTAGCAGAATGCTGTGAGAAACTGTGTCAAAGGCTTTACTAAAGTCCACAAAGATACATCCACAGCCTTTCCCTCATCCAGCAGCCGAGTCACTTTATCATAGAAGGCGATCAGGTTAGTTTGGCAAGACCTGCCTTTTGTGAACCCGTGTTGACTTGGCCTGATCATCCGGTTCTCTTGCAAGTGCTTCATGATAGCACTCAAGATCACCTGTTCCATGACTTTCCCTGGCACTGAGGTCAGACTGACAGGCCTGTAGTTCCCTGGATCCTCCCTGTGATCCTTCTTGTAGATGGGCACAACATCAGCCAGCCTCCAGTCCAGTGGATCTTCCCCAGCCTTCCAGGACTGTTGGAAGATGATGGAAAGGGGTTTGGCCAGCACATCTGCCAGCTCCTTCAATACCCTTGAGTGAATCCCATCCAGCCCCATAGACTTGTGTGTGTCTAGTAGGGCTAGCAGGGCTCTGACCACATCCTCTTGGACCATGGGAGCCTCATTTTGCTCCTCTAGCTCCGGGGTTTGTACACAGAGAGAACAACTTTCTTTACAATTAAAGACTGAGGCAAAGAAGACATTAAGTACCTCAGCCTTTTCCTCATCTCCTGTCACTGTTATTCCTTCTGCATCCAACAGGGACTGTATGGTCTCCCTAGTCCTCCTTTTATTATTTATACATTTATAGAAAGATTTTTTGTTATCTTTCACCGACTTTCCCAATCTGATTTCTAGTTGAGCCTTAGCCCTTCTAATTTTTTCTCTACACAATCTCACTTCCCTCCTGTAGTCCACCCAAGAGGCCTGTCCCCTCTTCCAGAGCCCATAAACATTCCTTTTCTTCTTGATATCACTCAAGATTTCTCTGTTCAACCAAGCTAGTTTTTGCCCCTGCCGGCTTTTTTTCCGGAACATGGGGATGGCTTTCTCCTGAGCCGCTAGGATCTCCATTTTGAAGAGCTCCCAGCCCTCATGGGCTCCCTTGCCCTTAAGCACTGTCTCCCATGAGACTTTGCCACCTAGCCTTCTGAAGAGTTCAAAGTCTGCCCTCTGGAAATTTAGTGCTACTGTCCTGCTAACCACCCTCCTCATTTCGCCTAGAACAGAAAACCCTGTCATCTCATGATCGCTTAGTCCTAGGCGTCCTCCTGCTGCCACATCCCCCACAAGGCCTTCTCTGTTCACAAACAGCAGGTCCCGGAGGGCACCTTCCCTTGTCGGTTCATTCACCAGCTGTGCAAGGAAGTTGTCTTCCACGCACTCCAGGAACCTCCTAGACTTCTTCCTTTCTGCTCTGTTGTGCTTCCAGCAGATATCAGGAAGATTGAAGTCTCCCACAAGAACCAGAGGCATTGATCTAGAGATTAACCCCAGCTGTTTATAGAAGAGCTCGTCAGCTCCTTCTCCTTGGCTGGGTGGCCTGTAACAGACTCCCATCACAAAATCTACCTTCTTATGGGCTCCTCTGATTTTAACCCACAGGTGCTCAATCTCCTCATCGCCACAATCCATCTCAACAGTGTTCAAGTCCTCCCTTACAAAGAGGGCTACCCCGCCTCCTCTCCTTCCCTTCCTATCCCTCCTGAAGGGTTTGTACCTACATTCCTACATCATCCCAGACAGATGTGTCTAGGCCAGAATAGAAAATTTTTTAGTACTTTCTATATATCCATCTTAGGACTAGTACTTTTTAATATCTTCATATATAACCTGGATGCAGGACTCGAAGCTTCACTAGCCAAGTTTGTTGATGACATGAAACTGGGGGAAGCTGTTGACACTCTTGAGGGCAAAGAGACGCTGCAGAGGGATCTGGACAAATTAGAGAGCTGGGCAATCACCAACCACATGAAGTTTGACAAAGGCAAGTGTCAGGTTTTACACCTGGGACATGACAATCCTGATTATGCATACAGACTGGGGAGCAAAGGGCTGGAGAGCAGGCCTGTGACAAGGGATCTAGGGCTTCTGGTTGATGGCAAGTTAAACATGAGCCAGCAGTGTGTCCTAGCAGCCAAGAGGACCAACCATGTCCTCGGGTGCATCAAGCACAGCATTGCAAGCTGGTTGAGGGAGGTGACTGTCCTACTCTGCTCCGCACTGGTGTGGCCCCACGCCTAGTACTGTATGCAGTTTTGGGTGCTGCAGTATAAGGACACCAAGCTACTGGAGAGCACCCAGAGGAGGGACACAAAGTCAGTGAAGGATCTAGAGGGAACATTGTATAAGGAGTAGCTTCAGCCACTTGATCTGTTCAGCCTGGAGGATATTGAAGGGAGACCTCATAGCATTTTACTGCTTTCTCACAAAGGAAGGAGAAGGAGCTTATCTCTTCTCTCTGGTGACCAATGACAGGACCCAAGGGAATAGCAGGAAGGTATGCTGTAGGAAGTTTAGGTACCAAGTTGGTAATTAAAACCAACTATAATCCTGTGGTTCACTCTTCCAGACTGTGTATTTATTTTGTCTTTATATTTCTTGAAAATATGAAAAAGAAAATACTGGAGCAAAAGATAACAATTCCAAATCCATGGATGAAGGTAAAACCTTTTTATATTTGCTGATGATCCTGTTGGCTGGAATGCATTGTTGGCTACTAATCAGGTGTTTTTTTCAATAAACATTTTACAGTAACTATTAGCAGTTTAACTACACCTTTAAATTCTTTTTTTAGTTACCTTATGAACTATAGTCTTTATGGAAGCCAGTAAAAGCCAGCAGGGCAAAGGGTGAGTTCTGAAATAAACTGCAATCCTTTCTCTTTTTTTTCCAATTAAAAACAATACAAAAAAGAGCAACTTAGGCAAATATAGACTGAAGGAATGACATCTTGAAATCCCTTTCAGTACTAATTATTCTATGACTAGGAAATGAAATTCAGCAGCTGAACTCCTATGAATTTGAAAACTTTTGTTTAAGACCAGATTAATCTCGGAGAAAATGTAGGTGCACCCCCATTCATGAATAAGAAATTTCACAAATCTTAGACGGTATTTTAATATACTCTAATGTTACATTGGCTTGTAACAGCAAACAGATATCAGTGGAAAGAAATTACTGGATCCTAGGGTTGCTTAGAAGATATATTAAAATATGGCTCATTCAGATCTTAATAAGGTGAAATTATAATAGGATATATGACATATTTTCTGGCAGGAAAAGAAAATAAAATTCCGTAGCATTAGATGATCATATGAGTGGTCAAGAAACTGCTTTCCTACATCTCTCCTACTAAGCAGACTATATAGACAATGAAGAAATGAAAGCCTAAGTATTATCACTAAAAGCTCAGCAGACTTTGGTTACATTGACTTCTTAATGCATTCACAATATGTAGCATGTAGTTCAATTGTGCATCTATCTTCTTGGACTTCAATAAAGCCTTTGATGCATTTTCTCACAGCATCCTGCTTAGGAAACTGTCAGCCTCCGGACTGGAAATGTGCACACTCTCCTGGGTGGAAAACTGGTTGGATGGCCGGGCCCAGAGAGTGGTGGGAAATGGAGTTAAATCCAGCTGGAGGCCAGTGACAAGTGGGGTTCATCAGGGCTCAGTGCTGGGTCCAGCCCTGTTTAATGTCTTTATCAAAGACCAGGATGAAGGCATCGAGTGCTCCCTTAGCAAGTTTGCAGACGACACTAAGCTGGGTGGAAGTGTGGAGCTGCTGGAGGGCAGGGAGGTTCCAAAGGGATCTGAACAGGCTGGACTTCTGGGCTGAGACCAATGGCATGGGGTTTAACAAAGCCAAATTCTGGGTCCTGCACTTGGGGCACAACAACCCTGTGCAGCTACAGACTGGGAGACAGTCTGTCTAGAAAGCTGCCAGGAGGAGAGGCACGTGGGGGGTGTTGGTTGACAGTGACTGAACATGAGTCAGCAGTGTGCCCAGGTGGCCAAGAAGGCCAATGGCATCTTGACTTGTATCAGAAACGGCGTGACCAGCAGGTCCAGGGAGGTTATTCTCCCTCTGTACTCGGCACTGGTGAGACCGCTCCTTGAATCCTGTGTTCAGTTCTGGGCCCCTCACCACAAGAAGGATGTTGAGGCTCTGGAGCGAGTCCAGAGAAGAGCAACGAAGCTGGTGAAGGGGCTGGAGAACAGGCCTTATGAGGAGCGGCTGAGAGAGCTGGGGGTGTTTAGCTTGGAGAAGAAGAGGCTGAGGGGAGATCTTATTGCTCCCTACAACTACCTGAAAGGAGGTTGTTAAGAGCAGGGAGCTGGCCTCTTTTCCAAAGTGACAGAGGACAGGGCAAGAGGGAATGGCCTCAGGCTAAGCACAGAAGTATCATTTGTTTTGTTCATATCTAATTGAACTCGTGATTCAATAATATTAATTCTGTGAATGTTTGGTCAGAATAATGCTGCAGATTAATTGTTAATTAATTGTGCTTTTTAAATAACTATATGATACAAAAATGCATTATTAAAGTACAAAAGTGTCCTGCAAATGAACAATTACATCCTTTTTAACCTTAAGAAAAAATGCCTAATCAGAAAATACTTTTGAACTTAAAATGGTTTACATGTACAGGCAAACACTCAGCTGTGTATCTGTCTGTACATGAAAAAATGAATTCAATGTAGGTGAAAATCATCAAAATGAACAACCAGCTTGTCACTCAATGGTTTTAAGCTAAATGGTGACTATTACCTTACTCAATCTCATAATATATCATACTAAGAGGAGTCTCAATATCTAATAAGATCTTATCAAAATGTATCATTAATAAACTGAGAGAAGTTTATTAAGAATGGTGGTGATTCTTTTTCAGTGTCCACATAAAGGCAGACTTCTTCGTTGAAAGTCTCAGTTTATTGCCCTGGCAAAAAAGTCACGAAGGTACTAGAATTTAAAATTTATTAAATTTACAAGATTTTTTTTTTTTACATTTGAGTTTCTACCCCATGAGCAATTCTGATCTTTAGACAATGCTTTTCAAGACAAATCAGTCTACTAGTTCTCAAAATCTTTCACAGAAAAAGAAATATGCCTGTTTAGAATTGCAGGTAACGTTTAATCACCATGTTGAAGTATAGGTCCATAGACTGTATACATTTTGACAATGTATAGACTGAAACATAGGCTCAGTCTAAACCAGGGCTTGCAAGAAAGAGCATAGTTATAGGGAGCCTGTGCAGGATTGCCTTAGTTTTAACAGGAGGAGGCTTAGTGCATCATGCTTAATTTTATGCATAATTTTTAGTCGTAGAAAAGAGTGGGAAAATAAATGAAGTATATTGAAATTACCTAAAAAATCAACTAACTTGAAATTAAACACCTTCTTTTTCATCTTTAAAGAAATCAGAATATTTAATTTGAGATTTATTAGAGCGTTGTAAAATGCCAACAAATGAAATAGTTGTTCGATCTGTTGCTTAATATGCGTTGACTGATCAGAGAATGCATTTTCTGTAATAGTCACAGTAATTATCTTCTATATAACAGATACCTATACAAAAAGAGTCTCATTTCTGACAGTGTTTGGATAACTATCAATTCCCTCTGACATTGGTACCCAGTTTCTATCCCAGCAAAATTTCCATCAAGAATCTCTAGTGGAATGTGATAAAATGCACAAAATGTCATTTCTTTACTGAGAAATCTATAACAACATCTGTCTGAAATGGAAATGTGATGTTCTGGGTTTGGGGAGGGGGAAGATGGAAAAAGCTGAATTGAAATTACATTTTCATGAAAAAGTGATTTTTTTTCGCCCAGAACCTGAAATGTCTACTGAAATATAGTTTAAACCTTAAGTTCTAGTAAAACCAAGGTCAACATTCCTTGAACATTTTTGCCTTTAGAAAAAAGCAAATTTCTCGTTCTCATACTTTGTTTTGTTCTGCTACTTATATAATATTATTTTTGTGACATCTAAGTGTGATATCGGCTATCAAGAATTAAGGTTTATTTCCATTCATGTTGCAACATCACTCCTGAAAGATATACAAAGGAAAGAAACATAAGTAAATTCACAAGCAGTTTCTAATATCTCACAAAATGACAAAACTGTTTGATTATCATGATAAATCTTCACAAAAAGCATTCTACTAAATGGTGCTAGCTGGCTATAACAGGGATATTATTCAGTCTCTTATTTGAAGATACAGTGATAGATAAATAATGTTTTCCTCTCAAATAAAAGGAATAACAAAGATTGCAGTTCAAATCTAGGAAATTACTTTGTAAAAATACATTTTGTTAGATACTATGTGTACTAGGTCTTATTCTCTTATAATAAAATATTCTTACCAGTGTTAACTTTCCTGCCTCCAGGGTACTGGCTAGGAACTGCAGTGCATCACCAGAAGCCCCTATGCCAGTTATTTTCTTTTAGAATTTTCCCAGAGTGGAATTAGGTTTGCATTGTTGTTATGGGGAGGAATGCTAGAAAGTAATCAAGTCTCAAAAAGACAACTCTCGGTGGTTTGGCAAGGTTTTTAAAATGATTAATAAGCAAATGGAAGGTCAAATTTAAACTCAGTCGGCTGCTAAGGTTGAAGGTGAAGAGTATTTTCTTGATATGTGAAGCCTAAGAAGACGTGAGACCACACTGTTCCAGATACAACAAGTCATTTTCATTTTCAGTCTTTGCATCCTCTCTTCAAACAATTTCTGAAACAGGAAACAAATTAAGTAAAACCTGAGTTACTGTTCATTCAAATCCATATTCTGAGAGCTAGAACTAACAGTCTTCCAAAGAAATTTCTCCTCACAAAGGAAATTCATCATGAATATGGTGATAATGTGCTTAAATTAATTACATGTTAATAATCATTAATAATTATTATTAAATATTAATTCATATTTTTAATAATACAGAACACTTACACAGTATATAATCAAAAAGATTGGAAGCAATAAATCTACCTGAAGAGAAACTCCAGTTTTATTCTTCACGTAGCAGTCTACAGCTGAGTTTGGAGAAGGTAATGGAGAGTAGGAGAAAACAAAGCAGAAAGGTATATTTATGCTATGCATCATCTCAGCACTCTGAGATCTTTGAAGAGCTCCTGGTAGACATTAAGTTTTCTTCTCCCTGAGAAAAGTACTGAAAGAGTTAACATTTGCTCTCTCCAAATGAATCCCCTCTGCTTCACAGGGAAGATAGATACAGTTAACTTGGATTTTATTCATACAAAGCGCTATACTTTAGAAAGATATAAAATTCTCAGTAGACTGTAAAGCATACTGGTTTTCAGATAGTGGCTTAAAATGCTGAATAATGCAAATATGCATTCAGTCATATACAATATGATACAATGGAGTACAACATACAGAATAATTTAAAAATAATTTTGATCCACATCTGATATTTTCTTTCCTAATAATCTAAACCCCATACCGATAAGAATTCAGTTAAACATTATACTTTGTATTTTAAGCCTCACATCTACAACTGCACAAACTGAATGGTAAGCCAGTCAGCACAGTTTGTGTTTTTCTGTTTTAAGCATAATGATGGACAAATGTTACTGGCCATGCAGTTGTTCATTAATGTACAGCTAAAGCCATTGCATCGCAGCCTAGAAACAATGCAATGCAAAAATTAAACCTCTAAAACCCTCTGTAACCCAATAAGCACATCTACAAAGAGCTGTTATTTAAATAAACAAGCAGTTCATTAGTTTGTTATTGCTGGTCCTAAATGTATAAAACTCTTTGAGAAAAAACAAGGCATGATAGCCACAATCTGTTTAGGTCTGCTGAATCCAATCAAAAGGACTTGCGGAGTGCATGTTGGTGCTGTGAGACTGAGGAATGCAAGTGGAGGCACAGGGCCTGAGGAACCCTCCACAACCTGTTTTGAACCTGCTAATGTGCTCTGTTCACTTAATGGCATCTTATAAAACATCTGGTCTAAAATACTCAAATATTGATTCAGTATATGGAAATCTGGTACTACACTACTGCTGTTTCTAGGAACAGCTTATATAAACAGATCTGACATGATTATGCCATATGGTTTTTTTTCTGGAGTGCTTTGACTACATTTTTTAGGGGGAGGGTTTGATTAATTGGAGTGATTTATAGGTCTCCCTCACTTCCTTCAAGGTAGGTGATGACTAAGCTGTAAAAGCTACAAATTTTGGTGTCCTGGTTCATAAGGGTTTTCAGTTAATGGTTAACTGAATGACAAATCACTGCTGTGCATTTACGTGTGAATCCAGTAAGTGGTTGATAAGGTTTAAATCCTCCATAGACTACAAATGTGCAGGCTGAAAAGGAAGGATGTTTTACAGGCTCTATGTGCTTTTACCATGCCACATTTACCACTCCACATTTACCACACATAGTGAAGGCAAATACAGGGAAATGAGAGGTTTGAAGAGACATACAGTTTGTGGCCCTTTGGCAAATATCAGTAACAACTTGAATATTGTATGCCTGGCTGGAGAGAGAAGTTGCAGTACCTGGGCTAGGTTTAAAGTCTAAGGAATTTGATCAGTTTGAAGATGCTGTTTGTCCTGACATTCCTTCCTCACCAGCCCAAAGCTCACACCCTGCCGTCTGGGGCTGTCTCACAGAACTGCAATCTTTCTGCCAAAACTCTTTATTTGGCTACTCAAACACCCCAAAAATAGTGTTTTATCACTTGGCATATCCAGCGGTATCTAGGTAGATAAGTAGAGAGTCATATAGATACTCCAATGTCACCTGTCCTGGGGTGTGGGCAATTGAGTCAAAAGTGATAAAGATGCATCCCGCTGCTGGACTGGCTTCCTCCATCACGATGTGACCAGTAGGTCCAGGGAGGTTATTCTCCCTCTGTACTCGGCACTGGTGAGACCGCTCCTTGAATCCTGTGTTCAGTTCTGGGCCCCTCACCACAAGAAGGATGTTGAGGCTCTGGAGCGAGTCCAGAGAAGAGCAACAAAGCTGGTGAAGGGGCTGGAGAACAGGCCTTGTGAGGAGCGGCTGTGGGAACTGGGGTTGTTTAGCCTGGAGAAGAGGAAGCTGAGAGGAGACCTCATTGCTCTCTACAACTACCTGAAAGGAGGTTGTGGAGAGGAGGGAGCTGGCCTCTTCTCCCAAGTGACAGGAGACAGGACAAGAGGGAATGGCCTCAAGCTCTGACAGGCAAGATTTAGTCTGGGCATTAGGAAAAAAATTTTCACAGAAAGGGTCATTGGGCATTGGAACAGGCTGCCCAGGGAGGTGGTTGAGTCACCTTCCCTGGAGGTGTTTAAGGCACGGGAGGACGAGGTGCTAAAGGACATGGTTTAGTGTTTGATAGGAATGGTTGGACTCAATGATCCTGTGGGTCTTTTCCAACCTGATTATTCTATGATTCTGTGATCTTTGTCCCTTGCATGTTTGTCGTAAACATCTGAACCCTGAAAAACTCTTTGTTCAACTGCATTTGACCTATTCCCTATTCCTTTATGGGTCTTCTGCTCAAAAAGCTTTATGAGTGCAGTTCATCCACATGCGTCTGTCATGGAGTTGGCATAGGAGGCAGGAAGACAGTTATCACCTGATATTATTGGAGAGACTCACAGCTGTGCAACTGTTTCCTTACACATACTGCAAATAAACAATGTCTTATTTAGTTGTACCAGTTCAGTACTTTTGATTAGTTCCGCTGTACCTATGATAGGAGAATACCAAATTGTCTCTACTGCTTATCATTTGGTGCTGCTGATTATACACTGTGTACCTACCTATTGTCCTCCTGCCCATGAATTTTGCCAGGCATGGAGTAGGGAAGAAGAAATTGTGTTACATACTGAGCTAGCTAGGCATAGTAGGCAAGCTTAAACCTTGTGTGAACTTTCCCTTGGCAATCTATAGACACATCCACAAAGTTTTTAACTTTCTGATCTTTTAGTTCCTAAACCATTCCAGAATATGAGACTGCAAATAAGTGAATTACCATTTTATATCAGATTTGCTGTCCATCTTGTGAAAAGCCTTCTACTACAGAAATATCAAATGTTTTAGAACAATCCTGCAATAAGAAGTTTTCAATGGTTAAATACAGTGTTTCAATGAGCCCAATGGCATTTACGTATTAGCAGGATGTAACAAGTTCACTGACTCATTTTACTTAGAGTGAAGACTATTTTCTTCTCTTACCTTATCATGACATTTACCCTAAGATTACATTTATAAGAAGGATAGAAGAATACTTCTTAAGATACATGCTGCTGTTCATAATTTCACTATACATATTTGTCTTGCTTGTAATACCATTTTCCCCAAGAAAAAGGTCTTCCTCCTCTTATTTTGGTGGAATATTTTGTTAATTTCTTTATTATTCCTATTTTGTGATTCAGCAAACTAGTAGTATGTACTAGAACTAACAATCTTCCAAAGAAATTTCTCTTCACAAAGGAAATTCATCATGAATATGGTGATAATGTGCTTAAATTAATTGCATGTTAATAATCAGTAATAATTATTATGAAATATTAATTTCTATTTTTAATAATACAGAACACTTACATAGTATATAATCAAAAAGATTGGAAGCAATAAATCTACCTGAAGAGAAACTCTGATTTTATTCTTCAAGTAGCAGTCTACAGCTGACTTTGGAGAAAGTAATGGAGAGTAGGAAAAAACAAACCATAAAGGTGTATTTAAGCTATGCATCATCTCAACAGTCTGGGATCTTTGAAGAGCTCCTGGTAGACATTAAGTTTTCTTCTCCCTGAGAAAAATAATGAATATTTGCTCTTTCCAAGATAGATATAGTTAACTTGTATTTTATTCATACAATGTGCTATACTTCAGAAAGATACAAAATTCTCAGTAGACTGTAAAGCATCCTGTTTTTCTTTGTTCTTCCTGTTTTGTGATTCCTCCAACTTGTAGCATATACTTTTCAGCCAGAAGTCATAAAGACTGAATTCAATGTTAAATATGAAATACCATTTGGCTTGTACATGATATTATGGATTTTAAGCCTCCTGTATTCTTCCCTTTAATTATAATTTAAGCTTTTTAAACTAGTACTAATCATTCTAACATTTTTAAGGTGACCCAACACATTGAACTGAGTTTAATATGCAAAGAAAGTATGTATTTTCACACATTCTCTATTTTAATAACCTTTCTATAAATATTAATAAGAGTAAGTCTTTGTTTTTCTTGTTTTCTCCTTTCCCACTTCCTACCCGTGCAGCTGGGAAAACATGTAGATCTTCAGAGTTTTCTTCTTCCCTAGATTAAAACCCAGTTTACAGATGTTAAGAGTCTCCTGATTCCCCTATGTAGAGGTGGAAAACAGGACAAGAGGACCACCACTTCTCCATTAAGAAAGATATCCTCTCGCAAGCTTAAGGGCTCAGAAATGGTAATTCCTGACATTTCTTCCATACAAATACACGTCACAGGCTTCTGTTCTGCTCCACCAGTCCATGTTTGACAAGCTGTATCTGATGGGACTTTCTGGACTAAGAAGGAAGTGGTGAAACCAAGCAAGGAAACTGTAAATCTCTGCTGCAGTCCTTTAGCAGAGAGTCTGATATAGAATAATGCGTTCTGTCGAAGGTGATGATCTTTTGGGGCAGGGGAGAGAGACAGAACAGAAAAGTGGACAAGTGGTGTCCTATGCTGCAGGGTCAGGATAGCAGTTTAATGAAAGCATGCCAACACAAAAACCTTGTCTGAGCTCAGCCTGTTTCATTCTTCAGCTATACGTGTCACCGCGCACACTAGACTCATCCGCCTGGTGGAAGACAATATCAGCAAATTACTTAGCACCTCTCTTCTGTAGATAGCCAACAAGAAATGTAAGGATAATAGCATTTACGCCGCATACAGCTTTCCATCCTCCTCTTGCCAGTTCCTGTGTTGCTGCTGAGGAGCTTTCTGCAGAGAAGGGAAGAAACAAAGAATCATACTGTTCTTAAGGTTTTGTGGAATGTAACATGTTGACAGGAGCATCACGGAATCAAATGCAGAGATCAATATGATCAGTGAGTGTTCAATTTATTGAGCTTAGCTGTCTCTCTATAAACTCTTTTGGGTTACATAGCTGGGTGCCCATGAGGTTATCTACAGTGTATTATTGGTTAAAGGGAGCTGTCCATAAAGCTGTTACTAACATATTATTGGCTAAACTACTGCACATGCTAAGAAACCAAGTTACTCTAAAATTAACTCTGTTGATAGTTCTCTTTAATTGTTTTTCTTTCAGCTGGTACTCGTTCCCACTGAACCAGCTCTTTGTATTCCTTCCAGCTGCTTATTAGAAGGCTGTCTTTTCTCGTCACCGAACTGGCATTTCTTTATCTTTCAGTTCTCTATTTCAGGGCCTTCTTCTCTGTAAAATGTTCCCACAATTCCCCCTTTTTGTTTTTCGATGACTAAAGCATTTAGGTGAAACATATGATTGACTTGAAGTTGTGTACACTGTAACACACAGGATAATTGTTAAAGAAATTAACACCATTGAAAATAACATTCCTCATTTGACCAACAGTTCTCATACCCATCCTGTATTCCACCCATTCTTTCGAGAACTGATCACCCAGGGACCTCCTTTAACTACCATCCATAGGATTAAGAGCATCCATAATGTTAACGTCCTCCTCATTCTTGTCGCCTATTTTCATGGTTGGGGCTTAACAGTTGTCAAACAGCAATGTGGGCTTGATCCACGTTGCAGGTGCCCAAACTGAACCTGTATCTGTTAAAGCACAAGCATAACCTCATCCCCATGTTAATAGCTTATACAGACCTGTCCATTGCCCATAGTAACTGTTTTTCAATAGCACTTTCACATTGACTTGCACTTGCTCTAATTTTGACGACATGGTTTGTATATGCTTCAACATCGACACAATTTGATCATCTCCTGCTAACTGCAAAAAAGATTCATTAGATATTACACCTTCATCAATCTGTTTTGCAGTGTCTCTCCCAATTCCCCCCTTTTTTAGTTTTGCTAAGAATGTTTTCACTACTTGATGGGTACGTTCAATAATGACATGACTTGGTAAATGTATATCAATACTTCATGGATAATCTGTTAGATCCACTTGTAAATTCAAAATATTTGCCATGCACCACTTAGCATATTTTTTATTTCTTTTATCATTGGGATATAAATGATTATCGAGTCTTGGCCTAATAACTGAACACTTCTTTTTCTTCCCTTGGTGATTATCATTGTAATCATTTTAAATCTAGTGACTATGTTTTTTGGGGTTAGTGTGGCAAAATATCTACTCAATAATTCGTAATGAATCATTTGAATTTTCCTCTGTCATTGGCTCAATATCCATAAAGGTTGTCTGCACTAGGATCCAGCGGTTGCTGAGGAGCGACAGTGGAATGCAGAGTGTTCTCACAAATTGGCATTCCCCTAGAAAGATAACACCGTTAACTCCTCTGGACTTCTTCAAAGCTGAAAATAAAAAAAACTTAGAAAGGAAGGAGAATGGCAGGGGGGAGGTGCGACTCACACACATACAGCTGCAAGGTTAGGCTTTCTCAGTTTTTTTTTTTTTTTCTCTCTCTCTTTTTTTTTATGTTTTGCTAGGTATTTTAAAATTTTTCCTTCTGAAGCCTTTCATTCCAAAGATCCCCAGGTAAATCTACCTGTTTGCCAGCTTAGTGGACATTTGAGATTGAAAGATCCCAGAGATGTATTTCAAAGATTAATCAAAACCAATTTGTAAGTCTTACAAATGGCTGAAGTGCTTCAAACACATACACACATGAACATTCATTTCTCAGCTAGCTGAATACATTCATACAATGTTGGTTATCACTATTGGATCCACAATTTTTCAATGCTATGGATATTTAAACTACACAGAGTACCGGAAACATACAACACTTAAAATATGTACATGCACTATGTAATAAGGCTTATGTCGATTGTCTAACAAATATTTCACTTATGGTATTACTTTTTTTTTTTTTTTTTTTTTTTTTTTTGTAAAACCTTAATGGTCACTTCAACATAAGATGCTGATTTTGTAGGGACTAAGCCAAATGTATTTCAAGGAGGCAAGTGTAGCCAGTTTAGGGGAGTGGGGTGTTAGTGCAGTTGTTGACGATTCTGCACTCAGCTCGGAGTTATCGCTCTGCTTTTTAGAGCTGACATGAGCCTTTAACACTCCAAAACTATCTCTGCTCCATTTCAAAAGTTCGCTTAGACAATTCTTGTCATACTTAATCCCTCTCTTGGAGAGGATATTTGGAGGAGTTTTACCACTGCTTGCTCGTCTTTCGAAAGCGTGGAACCCATCCCCTCCCCTGACCGCCGCGTAATTGCCTGTAGTGGATCTTTGACTCTGGAGTCTTCTTTACTTGGACGCGCGTCTTACTCCAATCTTCAGCAGTGCCGGAAAGCCTTCAGCAGTGCTGGAAAGTTTCAGTCTTCAGCAGCACCAGAAAATCTTCAGCAGTGCCTGAAAAGTTTCAATCTTCAGCGCCGTGTCAGTGCCGGAAAAATTTCGGCCTGTCCTTCCACCCTCTACCGCATCTTCAGTTGTTCTGAGCAACTTAAGCAGGTAATCCGAGGGTCCCTGTTTGGGCGACACTTGTTGACAGGAGCATCATGGAATCAAATGCAGAGATCAATATGATCAGCGAGTGTTCAATTTATTGAGCTTAGCTGTCTCTCTATAAACTCTTTTGGGTTACATAGCTGGGTGCCCACGAGGTTATCTACAGTGTATTATTGGTTAAAGGGAGCTGTCCATAAAGCTGTTACTAACATATTATTGGCTAAACTACTGCACATGCTAAGAAACCAAGTTACTCTAAAATTAACTCTGTTGATAGTTCTCTTTAATTGTTTTTCTTTCAGCTGGTACTCATTCCCACTGAACCAGCTCTTTGTATTCCTTCCAGCTGCTTATCAGAAGGCTGTCTTTTCTCGTCACCGAACTGGCGTTTGTTTATCTTTCAGTTCTCTATTTCAGGGCCTTCTTCTCTGTAAAATGTTCCCACAGTAACAACCGATCTGAACAGTGCACCAATATGTGAGGATCCCTAGGCACTGTACACCACACATGATATGAATGGCAATAAATTCATATGGCCAGGGCAATCTGATTGGAGAAAGAAATCCTCCTGGGAGACTGGATACATGCTGTGGTCCCATTTACTCCCAGATACCCTCTCAGCAGGGTCCTGAGGTCACCACTGAGCATTCTCCACCGTCATCATCCCCAACAAGGTCCTTCACTTCTCTTGTCCCACTGCAGCCCCAGCAAGGGCCCTCAGTTCAGTCTTGGGCCATGCTATCAGGGTTCGGTGGGGCTCAAATAACCAAAGCACCCAAAACAGCACCTGTTCTTTAGCATTTGGACTAAACACAGCTCATTAGGTATCCTTCCGTAACACAAATTAATTTAAATTAAAATGAAGATGACACTCCTACCAGCAGGAGGCCAAGAGATAGATTCAAAATTTAAAATATTCAGAGAAAGTCTGATGATTTCTTTTTAGATATACCCTATTCATGTCACCACAAGCTCTGTAAAAATTAACTCCCTTCCTCTTCTCTTGATGTTTCTGTGCAACTTGCTACATCTTTGTGAATTTGAACCTTTAGTCTCTTCTTCCATGAAGTGCTCTGCAACATGCTATTTTCTGATGCTTTCACCATTCCACAGGTATTTCTGCTGCTTTTGCCTTACAGCTTTTGCTGCTGTAAGGTGCTGGGCCCAGAAGTTCACAGAAAGTGCAGAAATGAGATTTTTCAAAACATAGGGAAATAAACAATGTTGAGTATTGTTAGATGTGTATATAAGGGAGAAGCATGAAAATACATAATTTAATGCTTCTGATCATGTAGTGAAATTCAAACATGAGACACATCAGTTAGCATAATTGCAAACAATATTAATTACACTTGAAACATTTCATACATTAAAAAGTAAGCTGCACTCAAACTGGTAGCCTTCGGTATTAGCCCCAGATATTCTCAGCTGGGCTATGAAAAATAGATGAACCTAATCAAACCCTTATATCTCATCTCAGAATTTTTTTAGAAACTCTTCATCCTTGCATCTTGATTTGGTTTCAGCTTACATATAAAACCAGATGGAGACCAATTTTTTATATTTGGTTTGAATGTGGCCCAGGGGTATATCAATCTCTCCAGAAAAATTGATTTCAAAAGAACCTAAGTGCTTAGTCAATATCTAATGGTGATTATTCATGGAGTTTCTGGTACCATCAATTCTAAATGTTAAATTTCCCATCATACAGGCTTGAATGTGAATTCCAGCCAAGACTTATCACTATTTAGAGGTTCAGAATTGATAATACTCAATCCTGGACTAATTACTTTAATCCCCATAGTTCTTTCCATGCTGACCTTAAGAAAACACTTCCTTTGGCTATGGAATATTTCATTGTATTCTTCCAGAATTTTTCACACAAAATAAGCATGGATTCCCTGTTTCTGAAATAAACTGATAGCTGATTTTCTGTGCAGTGATAAACATGTACATAAAAGAACATAGTCAGCAAAATTCTTTCCTTGCGTGAGTTGAAAGAACACTCACACTGTGTGTGTTGTACAGAAGAAAACAAACAAATTTGGGTTAACATTTCCATCCTATTCAGAGACAAAAATTAAAAGAATGGAACAAGAGAATGGATATACTGCACAGTATCTGCCAGTGAACTGATTAAAATTTTTTACAATGTCTTTCCCACTACAATAAATTAGAATGAAGTCATTTTGTTATTATCTGTAAGAGAAATTCATGTGCAAAAGTTGTGCAGAGAAATATGTGCAACCAGAAAAAGAATGCACAATAAGCCCATCCATTTACACCAGTCTTCCCCAAAAACAGGAAAAGTTCAAGAAAAATGGATGTAATATTGGAGGCAAAACTATACAGGAAAACATGTTAAGTATTTCTCACTTGAAAATTGTTGTTGAATGTTTAAAATGCTTTCAAATTGAGTGGCATTTTTCTGTACTATGAGAGTGGACTGAATAAAATGTTTCTTCTGTCAACAAGAACTATAATATTTTCTGCATGCAGAGGTATGAATTGAGCTTTAAAAATAAATTCTATTCTATCCTTTATGCTACATTATGACCCAAGAGTTCCTTGCTATTTGTGACACTTTCTGGGTAGTCACAGAAGATTCACCTTTGTGCAAAGCTGTCACAGAGGTTTCCGTATCACTCCGAGGAGAAGCAGGGTACTGCTGAAGTGTTGCTGGAATCTGGAACAGTCCTCAGCTGTCCCTTGGGGACATTCTCCTCAAAGTTATGCTGGAGAACTCAGTGACGTACAGACAGCTCAAGATCATAAGGTCACAAAGAAGGCTTCAAATCAGCTTTGGAGGTACACACCCAGCATAGCAGTCACACGTATTAAAAGCTATAGGCTTAGCAGTGTAACTGTAGTAATTTGTGGCAAATTTGTGCGTTTATCTTCTCCGGCAAAAATTGTCACTACTGTGATATAAATTTGTGTGAGTAAATATTAGCCAGTGACTATCTGTGTGTGTCTGAAAACATAAATCTGCAGCTAAAATCTGTTTAGTATTCAGAGAAGTCCTACATTCATAAAGGGTTAAGGCTTTGAGAAGGTCATGAGTAAGGAAGTGGAGGCAGTTTGTAATGGAGTCCTCAGAACAGAACTAAACATGCAACCACTTGCAGATATGGCAATTCGTGTTTGGCTGTCATTTGTCACCGTGTATCCCTAATGCTTCCAGATGCTGTGTGATGATCAGACTCAGGCAGGACAACATATTGCAGGTTACCCTCTTAGATTAAATGGCACTGCAAGCAAGACTAGACAGGGAGAATAATATCAGGCTTGCCTGTAACTTATATGACAGGCTGTAGCTCAGAGTAGATGTTATGCATACAGAAAAGATGCTGGAGTGCCATGTTCATTAAGAAAAACACCCTGCTGGGTAAATCAAGTGAACCTTCTCTTAGTCCAGTATTCAGCCTTATAGTGATAGTAGAAGCTGCTACTTTGGGAAAGCATGTGAGCGTTACCACAGCTGACGGCCATTCCTCTCATAATTCCACAGTATCCTAAATATTAGGCAATATATCCCTGCTTAGCCCATCTGTTGTCCTTTTAAGGATCTGCTTGATTTGTCTAAACTCTTTCTAAACCTGCTAGTTCAACCTGTCTCCACAACCCACATGACACCAAGTTCCAGAATTCATTGACAGCTGTATAAAGAGGCATTATGTCTGCTTTAAACTGGTCTCTTATGAGTTTCATAAATTGTCCTCTAGTTCTGTCATGATGCGATTTGATGAATGAAATCATTGTACTTTCACCTTATGCACTCTCTGCATAATTTTGTAATTCACAATAAATTAGCTCAGCAGGTACAATCTCTGACTCTATGGCTCCCACTGGAGTGTCTTAGGGTACATTGATAAATTAGACATTTTAAACAATACACATTCATGAAAGAAAGAGGATACTGGTAGATAGATGCACATCACAGCTGGTAAATGATGCACTTTACAACATGAAAAAAGTAAAGATGGCAGAAGGAATTCTTTAATGTTAAATACCAACAGTGGAATACTTTTATTGAAAAAGATTGAGATAGTTAAAACATAAGCAATCTATGTTTCTTTTGTTTCTCTTCCTTCTTTTCTGAAGAAATCACTGAAAAATTACTAATTTTAAATGTGCTTCATCATTTTGTACTTTTAAGCAATGACTCATTTTCATACTTTTTAAAATGAAAATATAAAAAATATTACAATAAATAAAAGAAATTACTGTGGTAGGTAAGAACAATAAATACTGAAATTTTGTTTCTCTGCATACTGGATAACATATGCAAGAGTTGACTTTGTGGCATAGGATAGAAGTATCAAAGTTTCAAAGGATCAAGATTTGCAGTGATTAGTTCAAATTGAGTGATAAAGAAATCATGGTAGATACTAATACTCTCACGAGTCCTCATCTCTTTCTAAATACAGGTTTAAATTTTGTGAAGAAGTTTGATTGGGCCAGATCACATGCAGGTGAACACGTTAGACAGACGTATGCAAGGTCAGACCCTGTGCTATAATTATTTCATCATAGGGATCCAGTCATCATCTGCATTTGATGGAAACTTGAATTCAAAAGGAATAAGGAAGATTGAGAGGGTAAAATTTGTACTTGATGTAATTGCTTGGCAGTAAACCAAGGATAAATTTGGCCCATGTGTACAAACAGAAGTAACTAAAAATGTACAGGCGTTACAGAGCCATATAAAGCAGCAAGTCAAGGGAGAACCAGGAACATCAGCTTGAGAGGTAATCAATATGTGTGGGAGGCTGGCAAAGATAAGCGACACCAATGTCATCTGAAAGTTAGAAGCGATGGGAAAGCTATCACAAATCAGTAAAATAAAAACTTTTTGTCTGCATTCATGAGTGAATTTTGCCATTCATTAAATATTTAATTGCTTAAGGTCATATCATGCACTTGACTAAACTACTATGCAAAAGCAGAAACAATTAGGAATACCTTGGACCTTTTTTAACCTGGAATGAAGATTTAATATCCCACTTTAACAGAAGAAATTTTGTTTGCAATTCTGTTCATGCTCCATAACTCATGGCCTGAAAAGAAGGTACTGTTAAATGGTGTATTCAGGAAGGGCAATACAGCTGGAAGCATCATTTTGTTTATTTCCCAGGTTAAGAGTATGGTCTAGAGTATGATTTTGAAAGTGGAAAGGCCAGCTTAGAAAAAAGAGTCATTATGTAAAATGAACTTCTGTATTCACTATTGCCCAGTATTCTGTGCAACAATTTACTCACATGGAATGAGGGAGATATACATATAAAAAAATTATTGGCAATGAGAGTTTATACTCCCCTAACTCAGAAGCTGCTATGTCTCTCTAGAAAGTAATTTAGAACAAATACAAAACTGACTTTTGTTACTTTACCTGACAGAAAGCTCTAAATACATCCAGGTCTTGCCTTCTCCACCATGCACCTTCAGTACAGATGAAGCCATTAAAACAATGTTAAGGAATGTTCCAAATATTAACTGAACTTTATTTTGGTAATTTAAAAGTATAATCCAAACTGCTGTGTTTTTTAAATATATGATCTTTTTTTTTTTCTTATAGTAGCTGACCAGCACGTTTTCTCACATATGATCTAAAAACTTTTAGAGCTTATTTGTAATGTTTTTAAAAGTATTCTGGCAAAAACCTACAGTATGTAAGCTGGTATAGGTAGATTTGTATTTTACTTTGCTTTTGAGAAACTTCAGTAGCAATAACTGCTTATGTTACGAGAGCATTACTGCATCCTCCTTTTTAACAGCTTTGTCTGAACTAAAGGATGAGCATTCCCAGGTGTAGTCCAAACCCCCCTTCTGCAGTTAAAGCAGGTTGTGATACACATAAACTCGTTTCAGAAAGGAGTTTTAATATGGCTTGTATGCATAAATATGGGGTGAGATACAGGGAGCTTTCCCAGTTTCTTCAGCTTAGGTGAATGCATTCAGAGCTTGCCAAAGTGATGACATTCTGGTGTGCCTGTTTTTATGACTGCTTTCAAGCTGCTGCAATTTTAGTGATGCTAGAATGTACTGGGTGCTAAGAGGAAGCGAATTTTCCTCTATCTTTTTTCTTTTTTGGTTGAAAGGACTCAATTCACTTGGCATAGGTTCCAATTCTTTTTATAGGATTGAGTTTGCATTTTTCAGCTACCAGTAAAAAACATATCCCGGCTCTATTTGCAAATAGTTACACATAACAAAAAGCTATAGAACAGCATCTAGCACAAAGAAAAGTCAGAGAAATGAATAGGCTTTTTGGTGTGTTCTTGGAAATCTGTATCTGGCAGTTTTATGTTTTAGCCCAGAGAGAAAAAATGCTGCTGTAGGGAATGCTTAAGGACAGGAAAAAATGAAGGACAAACCGCTGCCAAATTATAAAGTTCCTCTTCAGTAGTTACTATATAGTTTGCTTAAGTACTGCCTCTAACTCCTTGCAGAGAAAGGTGGAGATACATGACATGGTTGCATCAGAGTTTTTAAACTTGTTCTTCTCATTGTATCTTAAATCTTTGTCTCATCTATGCCAGGCTCATCTATCCCATAGATTGCTCAAGAAAAACTAAGAAATATTTGTCCCCCCTAAAAAAAATTCCTTGGACCATAAAGTGTGCTGTGTTATTTAGGCTCCACAGCAGAGATGGAGCAGGATTTTCTCCATTCTTCACTCTTAATACTGCGTGTCTATTAGCAATCACATGCAGCCCAACCCGTGTGCTGCCCGTATCAGTGGTGATCTATTTCCATAAGTGTGTGTTCTCAATTGCTTTCTCTCAAAATAATTGTAAAGTTTATGGAAAGCATATGGAAAGGAGGAAGAGAAAAAAGATAGATTAGACTGTAAAGGGTCTTTTGCCACAATCCTTTCAAGAATTTGGCTTCTCTTAAGTTTTAGGTATCACTTATTTCAGCACCCCTTGTTGTTTCCTCCCCCAGGTCCCTTCTATCTCCTTGGTATCAATTGATAATATCCATGAAAACAACTGCTCCAGAAGAATAGCTCAGAGTCAGCATGGGTTGCCAACATGCAAAAATCACTAATAATATTGGATAACATCAAGGGTCATCTGCTTTTCCTATCTGTCACTAAACACGCTGCATTGACATTTTGGCACTCATTGTAGGAATGGACTGAAATACAGGAGTGGTTTGAAGGTGCATTACTATAAATGTCCTCATGGGCCCAGCAATATCAGTGTTAGTGTTACAATAATTTTGTTACGTTGGATGTTTGACTGCTTCTCCTCTCTAGGTAGGTGCATACCTTTCATGGGACATAGCAGAAAATGGTCCTACATGAAACAGTCTTAAAATTGCGCTCAACATCACTGAGTGAAAATGTCCTTTATGGAGACATCTTGAAAAGAAGCTTCAAGATTTTGGAAGTGATATGAAAGATTTTCTGTCAGAGTATATGCATGGGTTAAATCCTGCTAATCTGCAGTTCTCCTTAAACATGAAAAAAAAAGTGGGGGAACATGGTACATTCTGATTAATTTCTGCTTATGCACTTCTATACACCGATCAGCTTTTCTTGTCTTGTATTTGAACCTGAACCTGATTAGTTACAAAGTGTTATACTGAAAGAAGAAAATATATATGGACCCTGAATTAAGCAGTCCTTTGGGTAGTCATCAGACTGATCCTGAGTGATTTCAGAATTAGACACTGTAGGTTCCTGTCAGGCAAGAGTCTGTGGTGACTCATAGCATGTTTTAATCATTTATCATTAACTTGAATTTTGAAATAAAGAGGGTTCTTGAGTCAAGATTTGTGCTCTTTGTGAAAGAAAATGCCTTATAAGATGGGAAATTTTGTGTATTAATGCCTTTGTCAACAATATTAAGGCTTAAATCTATTTATGTGTATCTTCAGACCCTTCTAACTGGGCTTATTCATAGCTCTTTTTCAACACTTGGAGACTACTTCAGTGCTCATTCTTTTTGAATAGCTACTAATTCAGAATAACACAACCCATTTCCATGACTTTATCCACCACAGCTCATTGATGATAACTTAAACAAATCTGGTCTGGGATACTGTTAATAAATAAAAATATTGTCATAAAGATAACAAAAAGTCCAGAGATTTCCTGTTTGTTTACAGTGGCCTTCTAGGTTCCACTTGGTGGAATTCAATCCGTTGGACCCCTGGAAGATCTTCTAAAGATGTCTAAGAAAAACACATTCACTTTTTCATCTATAGCATTTCTAAAGGATTCTGCTCTGCCACTACAAAATTTTGAGGGGGTCCACAAGTCTCAAAAGAGTTGGAAAACTTTAGCATTTTCAATATATTCACTGCTAATTTAGCTGACTTCCTGCTGGACACAATCCCACTGTGACTTTTGTCATTGACTTTACCAGAAGCAGAGTCAGGTATGAGCACTGTAATAATTATAATATATCCCAATGTATATGCATCATGGTAATGTTTCTATTAGCGTTTTAACTTTTTTACTCCAAGATCTAAGAACTTGCTAATCTAACTGAAAAGTTCTCACAGAACATTGTAGATTTGCTCTGGAGAAACTAATATGTTGAGAGAAGGATGACTCAACCAGACAGATTTGTTACATCAGCAATGAGTATTTTACCATGTGACTGGTGCAGGAGGCAAGAGAGAGCCTGAAAAATCTTTGCCCTGGTAGAAGAGATGCTATATTTACTATGGGGTATGGGAATCTAGAGCATAGCATTTTGCACTTTGTGAAGATTTAAGATTCACTTGAAATTCAAAATGTAGAATGATGCAGCATCATCTATAAATCAGAAAAAAAATGGGAAAAAAGCAAAGCTTTCGATCTGATTAATATAATTTACTAGCATCAGTCTTAGAAAACTCAGCAACTCAGGTAAACTTCAAATTATTAATTTTACAGAGTTATTGGTATAAATATTTTTTAAAAATTCGCATCAAATACTCTTCCTATGTAACTACTGCAGTTATAGCATAATGCGAGTTCAGGGATGGGGGTCTTCTTTTTCTTCTTTTTTTTTTTTTAGTTATTTCATTTACCAGGAAGGACATATTTACCAAAAGGAATTGTAATTTGTTCCACCTTAAAATAAAAATAAGGTACCAAGTATCCAATTTATAGCTCTACCTTTGTTTGTTTTTCATAATTATACTTTTGACTCATTTAAAATCCTTTCTGTAATGTTGAATATTAGAAAGGCAGCACAGATGCTGATTCTGTTTTCAATGGCCTAAAAAAGAAAAGTGCAAGCTTAAATCTGATGTCTAGGCTGCATTAAAAAAAATTGGATTGAAAAGGATTAGATTAGATTAGACCTTCTGGATTTAAAAATGTTAAAACTCCATTTATGCTTTAACATAATCTCCTTCCGCTCTCTGGAGCCATCAAGCTGAGCTCTGTCCCTTGCAAGTATTTTTTATTATTATTATTAAATTTGCTTCTTTTTCATTTTAACATCCTAGTTTCATATTTGTAATAGCAAGAAATCCTTCGAGACAGATCTAAAAGTTCATTCTGACCTGGTGAATGGAAGGGCAGGCACTTAAACCTCTGGCTTTTACAATGATTTTATGTATTTGTGCACAGTCACAGCTGTAAATATTAATAACTAGTTTTTAAAAGCCAAATAAGAGTGAGGGTTTTTAAGGACTTTAGAGGCCTGTGAGAGAGTGGTGATGTTTTACAGTGTAACAATTTATTTACAATGCATTATTATGAAGAATGCTCAGTTTAACAAGCATTCATGCACTTTACTAAATCTGAAGTACCTATTGCCTACAGCATCTGTAAATAAAAAAGGTATTATAGTATTTGCAAGCTGCTGCCTGATACTTCATAATGTATATTAGATTTTATTTCTCGTAAAAATAAGACCAAAATATTATTTGAGGGGTTAAAGGACAGCAACTTTCAGAAGCAAAGTGAAAGAATAATAATACACTTCCTAGGATCAAAGCAAACCTTTTTCAGTGCAGATAATGATGACTCTGCTGCTAAATTCCACATCATGGGTGGGACTATTAGTTTTTCAATGTTACTCTGTCTGTAAAGAAAATATTCCAGGCAAACTAAAGTTATCTAAAAGTGTTACATATTAATATCTGATATGTAAGAGATATTATAGAATCATAGAATACTAACTGATATGTGATAATATCAAACCATTGACTCCACTTCTGTTCAGTCATGGTGAATCAGCCCTTTCTATTCGTCCATGAAGCTCTAATAAATCATATGACAAGGCATAACACCACATGTGTCTTATTTTCTGCACTAGACACAGGCTCTGGATAACATCCAGAAGATTCATTATCACGATCTGGTCTGACCTAATTATACAAATAACTAGGTGCTATTATCGAAGGGATGATATCTGTTGAGCTGGGGTGGAGATTCCTTGATTAATTCAGGATATTTGCTAGGACCCAGCAAGGACTTGTGTGCTCTAACTGATGATTCTCACAGGATTCAAAATATTAAAAGTGATCTGTCCAAACCAGTGTGAGTCAATTGTTGTGACACCATCACAAAATGAGCAAATAATCCCTGTTCTCAATGTAGCTATCATTATCAATTCACGCAATAACTGAAAAAAATGGCTATCAAATCCATAATAATGAATAATAATCACTGTAACTGTTTGCTACCCAGTTCACTGTGGTCTTTGCGAGGCTCAAGGCTGTCAACAAGGTGTACCTAGCAGAACACTATTTTCCCTTCGTGCTACCAGAGAAATTGAGATAGCTTATGAGTTTAGTGCTTTTTCAATTCTTATTCTGTTTGTTTTCATAGCCTTTCTTGACATCCATATTTGAGAACACAGGTGGTTTATGTTCACACCACACGTTCAGGTGCAGATTGCCTCTAATAAATACCAGCTGAGTTTCAAGAGTTCGTTTTCATCATCCCTCAGATATGGGTCATTTTATACTGCCCACACCTTCTCAGCTTATTCAGCTAAGAACATATTTTGTTATGTTATATAGTACTGGAATCCTGTACTGCAGATTAAGCACCCAAATATGAGCTAAACTACAGTAGGACCATGAGAAAGTGCAATCCCATATGTAAAACCCTGTTAGCAACTGGTAGCATTTCCTACTATTATGCAGGAAAACTGCATCACTGTTCATTCAAGCATGAGAAAGAACTATATGAGTGGAAGAAGACTATGGTGTACCATTAACTTAATTATCCAATTCATTTAGCCTAGCACTTACAACTTGAGAATTGGGACAATCTGAGATACACTGGTCCAAAAAAATGTACTTTTTTTCAGCTACTAGTAAATCAGAGAAACAGTGAACAGCCGCTACCAAAAAAAAAAAATCCACCAAAACCACTCTAGAATCTGCTCATTCAGGGCCTGAATTATTTATGTCTGGGATTTGTCATCTTCCCTTTGAGTCTGCCATCAAGGTTATAACACAGATGTACTATCATCAAAGGCAGAAACAAAGCACCTGACTACAATTAACCATTAATCATAACAGCAGAGGCTCTTAGATGCTGGAGAGATCTAGACTTCAGGAAACTAGATCACAATCCTTTCAGTGAGAAGGGAAAAGTGAGTCTTGGATGAAATACAGAGAGTGTTGTAAAGAAGTCTGAGAAGACCGCGAAACTTTTGGAGAAAAGTACCAAAACTACCATGCCTTGCTTACTGTAGATGTAGATATCCACATATTTAGCCAGATGAATTATCTCTGGTTTTGAGCTTATACAAGTTGTGTTAGGTCCTTTCTGATTTCTCTTAAATGGAGCAATATTAGGACAGATATTCATCAGTTTAAATTGACCTCATCTAAAAAAATATTTTTATCAGCCATGATGATATTCAACGAGCCAATACAAATTGTTTTTATATTTAAATTCAATCCTGAACTGGTAGATTTTATGCTATATCAAATGCACATGATCAATTTATCCAAAGTTATCAAGCCAAACATAGAGTTTTTTGTCTGAACAAGTTACTTGGAATCATTGTTCTTTAATAATTACATCAGAATGAAATGAGAGTTACTATGAAATTACATTGTTTGTAATTTAAAAGTGACTGTGCTTACAGAGCAATGAAGTATACAATTTAGTAGAACTGGTATAACAGGATTTAAGGGGGTGTAACAGGTAATCCAAACCTGATTTATATGTGTAGATCAACCTTCTCATTTCAGTATATCCTGGGATCATAGTTTGTTCTGTATCTCCTGTGCACAACAGTCACAGTGCTCACGTCATTTTGCATTTTTGCACAGATCCATCTTCTGCCGCCAGCCTGACTGCACTATGGACATCTTTCATCTGATTAATGTTTTCATGTGCCACACACAACTACCAAGCCAGGGCTTGCCTTTTGTCCACAGCACAGAGTTGCAGCGCCCTGTTTCTGCTGATGATGCCTAGACTCCCACTGTAGTGGGATGGAAACGCTTGCTGCTGGGATCGGCCATACCAAAGGCTGCACCTTCTTATTTTTATAGCTATTTGAAGTGTAGGTTATGGTAAAATAAAATACAGAGGGGCATGCGTTGTAGGTGTCTAGTACACTGCTGCAAAATGAGGTGTTTCTAACTCAGTAGTGTAAAAATAACCTTTACTTGTTACAGTTAGGCTCAGATCTAGTATAAGAAATTATTTATAATCCTGTATGACAACTTCTACTCAGTAAAGAAAACAACGACTACACCTTTTAGTTTACTGTTTCACCAAGTCTTTGGTGATTGCTTGCCAAATTTTGCCTACAGAGGCCAAATGGACAGAAAGCTCAATTTCTCTATCTCACTGGCCAAGCAGAAGTGCTCTGAGCTGTTCTCCAAAAGAGCACAAGGGTAACTCTCTCTCATGGCAGTGGAAGATGGCCTGAATCTTTGTCTCAGTAACAACTCAGTCTCTGATGAATTTTTGGGACAGTTCAGGTATGTACTGCTCCCTATCAAAACCATTTGAGAGATTATAGTCTCCTGCCACTCAAGAGATGAACCATAAAGTGCCCCTGGTTGCAAGCTCTGAGCTGAAATGCCTAAAACACCTGACATATTTTTGTTGTGTATTTTTGGTGTGATTTTTAGATTGATTTTTCTCTAAATCAGAACTTTGACATTTGCTGTAGTGTGCTGTTTGTTCAGTGGTTTGTTAGTTGGGGTTTTTTTGCCCTTGAGTTTACCTTTCTGAATCTCCCAGAAGTCAGAAATCAGTGAAACTTTCCACTGCATACAGTTAGTCATGAAATAATAAATTGTTTCACTTTGCTCCCTTCTGCACTTCCATTAGTTTTGATTTCACATCCTTTAACAAGAGATCAATGGTTTGAGCACCAGTGTCTGCAAGGCTGCCTATCATTTTACAAAGATTTAGACAGCAGGAAATAAAATCTTTTCTTAAGCGAAGATGAGCTAATTAGCTGCTTCTGCTTATTCCAAATGGACTTGTATGTTGTAATAGGTGCGTTTATGAGATCTAGTCTATTTACACATAAGGCAAGGGCTGCCATGGTTCTATTTGCCAGAGCATTGATGGTGTTTACACAACTCCACAGCCTCATAAGCAAGATCCCTTGACTTCATGTTCCAGTCACTGAGGTTTTAAAGAAAAACAAACTATTATGAAGGCAAAAAAAGGAATAATAAAGACCAATGTGAAGGTAAAAAAAACCCCATGTAATAGGTTTTGTGTAGATTTCTGGATCTTTTCCCCTAGTTTCCAATAATTCTTCAGAGAGTTTATGAAAAGCAAAGGTTTCAGAGTCATTCCTACCGATACTAATGAAATAAGTAGAAAACTACTGATTTCATGGAACAGAACCTTTCCCACCAATATTAACAGGTTCCTATTAACTGCAAAATGGGTGGAGACAAGGCGGTACAATACTTGTTTTTCTTACCTCTATAAAAAAACTGTTCCAATTCAAAATATTTTCTAGGTCACTCAGCTTATTCTTAGATGCCTTTTATCTACTACTCTTACAATATTTAATTTGAAGGTATACTAAATGGGAAAAAAAGAGAAAACATTGTGTTGTGAGGCAGTTTCAGCGAGCACATGAGGATATAAAACAAAAAACATAATTTTCTAAATATACCTATAGCCATTAAAAATACCTCTAAGCCATGACCTTTTCCTAATAAGATATACTGGGTGACCTAATAGGTAGCTCTTTTTATTTCAATCCTAGACTCTCCATATAAACAGCACATTAATCGATTTCAGAAACAGAACACCAAGTAAAGAATTTTTCATTTATTACTCATGCTTCTTTACATCTTTTTCAAAATATTTGCAGTAAAATGTACTTTAAAAAGAAAAAACACAGTTCCTGGACTGAGGCATAGCTATATTGGACATTTATTTCCAAAGGATGACATTTCTTCTTGGATTTTTGTTTTAATATACTTAAGGCAGAGGAGGTTGTTTAGCTATTTAGATTCCCTATATTTCTTTCTGAACAGGAAATATGCATGTGAGCTGAATGTATTATCTTGAATTTACTACATCTGAACACAATACCTGTATATATGGAGTGACCATATTTTCAGAATTTTAAATGATAATTTTTGAAATCTCAGGTAAAGGCACTGAACTGGACTAATCAGTGGTTGTAGTTGAAGATATTTTAGCCTCAATTTCATGAGAGTTGTTTACTTAAGACAATGTTCCTGAATCAAGAGTAGAAAAATCCAAAGTCTTCATTTACATAAAAACTTATAGATTAAGTTAGATTCATAGAATGGCTTGAATTGGAAAAGAACTTTAAGATAATGTAGTTCCACCTCCATGTTGTGGGCAGGGATAATGTTGATTGTTAATATGATGTAAAAGTATAATGTGACACTGAGTAGCTGCCATTAGACATGAGTAATGGGAGACAGACATCTCATACAGAGCCATCTGCTATCATTCTGTCATCCAGTACTTTGAAAGAAAAACACTTGCAAGATAAAGGAATGGTTTGCTAATATACAAGTATATCAAAATTGGAATAATAATTTCTTATTATTTGTTCTGGTTAATGTGGCTTGTTTGGTTATTTGAAGTCGTTCTTGGGTGCCTACAATGTAGACAGGAATACATTCTGTCTTCGTTTGCACCTTGCAATTGGACTAGTGAGAACTAAATTTCATGACCAGTAATTGTCTACAATGTAGGACATACAGTAAGAAGTTGTTCTGAGTCCTGACCATTGTAAATAGGCCTAGATCTGCAGAGCCTCCAAACGTTGAAGAAAATACATATAACATATTATAGCAATATTAGAAAATACTATATTCAGCTATAATACTCAGCTCCAATCTACTTATTATGACTTCAGAAACAACTGCAATTACAAGTATTAACTTTCACTTAATCAGACAAAATTATACAGATGTGGTTTGGGTTTTTGTTATTTTAAGAAATAAAATTTTATCAATTCCTCAAATATTTATAGCTCTGATGAGACTAAATTGTGTAAGATTCATTATTTTATAGAACAAAATTCTATAAAATGCTGTGCAAAACACTATCAATGATTCAAAGATTAATGTAAAGCAAGGATTTTTTTATACTTATGTAAAAAATAGCATAATGGTTTTGTCATTAAAATTGAAATTTGGGGACAGCAACCAACTTAACTCAGGTAAGCATTTATAAATGGAAGCAGAATGTATTTGGAAAGCAAGAATCTTATTGTGTGTTGCATCTATGATAGGATTATCCATGTATTTCATACATAGGGATGTATGGCCGGAGATTGGTTAGATATAAACTTAAGTGTTGCTATGAAATATAGAAAATCCATGTAGAATTCATTTCAAAATTACTGAGAACAAAAAGTGAGACAGAGCATTGGGAGACATTGCTCTTTCTACTGAGGCTGGGCAAAACTGTACCTGCCAAATTTTTTGTTTACTTTCCATGTACCACGAACAATTCAGTAAATATGGTCCTATAGGGAGAAGCATTCTCAGGTGCGGAATGTTGCTGTATTCTCTTGCTAACAGCTGAGTAACTCTAAGTAAGTTATTGCTTCTCTGCTTTTGTTCCCTTTGTGTGAAGCAGACACTGCTGCCATCTTTTTGTCTTCCCCCCTCCCCCTGGCCCTTAGAAAGTGTTTATTCCTAAATAATCTCCTACTGACCCTTGTGCAAAGTGCAATGAAATCCTGACTCTAACTGGATGACTCAGATTCACTAACCAAAGATGAATCACAGGTTCCAGACTTCCTAGTTCTAATTCAGTAATTTGGACTTGTGTCAATAATAAAGGTAAAGAAAAGATGTAGAGATTAATCTCTCATTATTTGTCAATAAATTTTAAAGTAAGTAAAGAAATTTGGTTCCCCTGGTGTTAAATCTTGCTTATTATCCTACACAAACTTACAAGTGTAAAGTTAATTGCTTTCAGCTAATTATGAGCCGTTGATTAACAGTGTTGTGGCATTGAATAGATTTATGTTTTCCACTACTCAAAGACTATTAACCTTTCTTTAGTCAACCCACTCTCATTTGTGACATGAAACTGTCAACAATTTAAAAAATGCTAACGATCTTTGAAATACACATGATCTAATTTTTCACCTAGATCACAGAGAGCTGAAATTCGAAAGACTCAGAATCTAAAAGCAACTTTTTCTTCACGCTTCCTTGGAAAACATTGATTTTTTTTAAAAAAAAAGACTAAATAAAATTGCTCAGTTTCAAAAAACAAGCAATCTATCTGCCATGCACTAGTCAGTTGTACAATAACACAACTAATTCTGTGAAAGACAGAAAAACAAACAAACAAAAAACAAACCAAGGATGGGAGAGAAGGAAAGATAGCCCTGAAAAAACCGACATATATATGGGTTACCAGTTTTCCAGGACACTTATCTCTCAAGTGCACACTGCACAGTTTTACTAGCTTTCTAGCTTCTAAACTCCTGTTCTTTGTAATGATAATGAAAATGGCAGGCAGCAGATCCTTCATCTTGGCCATGAAAGAGATGGAAAAATATGACTCTGGATGTTCTAAAGAAAATGAAGATTATGATCAACAGACATGTGGGAGATTGGTGTAAACACTGTGTTCAAAGAACATTAAAAAAGATGGAGAAACTCATTACTGTTACTGCATATGACTACTCTTCAGGATTAAAGAAACAAGATGAAGTTTATGTTGGTGTAGATAGAAATGAAATATGAAATAAATATTTCAATTAATTCAAGCTCTCTTTTATTATTTAAAAACCTCCCCTTTTATCCCCATGCATGTTTCTTTTGTTCTGTAGAAAAACAAATAGCTGAGCAAGTGTTTTTGTTACCAGCATTTGTTATTTGTGAGGTAGTATACAAGCTCTCTGAAGCCAAAGAACATTAGAAGTAGGCAGGCTCTTCAGCTCCCACGAAAATTAGAAACCAGAGAGAAGAAGTGCAAGGGAAAAATACAGAGTGGCAGGATACATTTTGAAAGATGAAAGGAACCTAGAAGAGCAGCAGTCTAATTAAACCAGAAGTGGATATACTACAACCAGAGGATTCTTCTGTAAATGATACATTAATAGACATTAAAGCTTCATTCCTGAGAAAAATTTGTTGCTGCTAAAATAAGATGAGAAAACCATGAGACAAAGAGAATAAATTAATGTTATAAACTCCAGCTCTTTAAGAATAGAGATAAAAGACTAGAAGAAAAATACCTTTTAAATAAACTAATACTGGAAGACATCAGACAAAATAAAATGCAGACTGTTAGAATGGTAATAATAGCTAGCCACAGCAGCTACAAGGTTGATTATAATTATTTTCATATCTTCTACTCTCCTATTCATATGAACAAAACATTCTTCACAAACTTGACCAAGCAGTCAGAGCACTCACAGTACTATATAGTAATATTTTATTGATGCATGGAGGCAATGGAGGGCAACTTAGAATCATAGAATGAACCATAGAATGCTTTGTGTTGGAAAAGACCCTAAAGCTGGTCTAGTTCCAACCCCTCTATCGTGGGCAGGGACACATTCCACCAGATCAGGTTGCTCAAAGCATTGCCTGGCCTTGAAGACCTCCAGGGCTGGGGCATTCATGACTTCTCTGGACTATCTGGTACTGTGCCTCACCACATCAACAGCAAAAATTCTTTCAAATATCTAATCTAAAACTCCCATCTCTCAGCTTAAAAGTGTTATCCTTTGTCCTATCACTGCACCCCCAATAAAGTGCCCTTCTTCAGCTTTCCTGTAGTAATCATAATGTCTGTATGCTGTGGCTTTTAGGTATCTAACATCAGGGTTATAATAAATCTGTTTTCAAGGTTAACTAAGTACTCCCTGTTCCACCTGAAGTTTGCAGGATTTCTTCTAACATCTTTAGAGCCCATGACACTACTCTTTGGTGTAAAAAAAAGTTATGTATTCACTACCTGAAGACAGTTTTGCAGGAGGGTCTTTAAGCCATGTAACCCACCAGTCCATGACAGGGTTGGATGTAGAAAGATTTAAGCCTAACTACCCATTTTTATTTTTCACATCTTGATCATCATATTAGGCTATGTTATGGATCGCTCCATCAACAAATTAAGAAACAGCTGTGAAGATGCTGTAATAACGAGATTATGCTTTTGCTTCCTTTTGACAAGCATATATTAAAATACAAATGCTAAAGTGTAATTGAACTACACATAGCAGTCAAATATTTAATACTAATCTACAAAATACTAGTAGCTAACCTTAAAATATGCCACAAAAATAATAGCTAAGATCATTTGTAAATTGAGCTGGTTCCATAAATGACTTAAAATGAATAGCGATTCATTGAAAAGTCCACCATAAGAAAACAAAAAAATTTCTTTCAGTTTTGGTTGCTTATTTGGGGGTTTTTGGATTTTTTTTCTTTTTTTAACTAAAGCAGCTGCTTTTACCTGGAAAGAATTGCTTGTTGTGAAAACACACTAATATTTTAAAATTTACATTTCCATATAGCCAATTGAACTGTGCTTGACATTCAAAAGTATCAAAATATTTTTGTCCTTAGGGCAACTGAAGAAAAAGAGAAAATAAAGGACACAAGACCCTAGTCTTTCCCAACACGATCTGTTGCAGGTTATTCATCTTAAACAGTTCTCTCACAGCTTCTACCAGAAGAGAATATGGATTATATCTTCTTAAATTATGCATTTTTAAGAAGTGACTGTGTTCCTCTTGCTTGAAGGAGCACCAGGGATCTCGAGGTTTTAGTAGTATGTCTATGTAACTGATAAATAAATATTTCCATTTCATTATTTATATCAACATAGGAATAAAGAAAATTAATTAGTAAAAGCAGTAACTATCAAGTTGGCATTAAAGAAGTAAATTTAAATCTCCATAAATAAAGATGGCAGGTAATGTTTGAAGACCAAACCCAAACAGGGATTAGGGTTGTTGCAAAGCCAATATTCTTGTTGCAAGCCAAGTCTCAGGACAGTTGAAGATGGAACAGCTAGAAGTCCTGCTTAAAATCATGAGCATATAGTTAGTCTATAAGCCAAAATTACAGTTGTTAGGTAACTGGATGACCTATTGTATGTTCAGATCTTCAGAGAGTTTGCGGGAAGCAAACCCAGTAATTTTGTCATATTGCAGGGTAAAGTGCACAGAAAAACAGAATCAGAAACAAGCAAATGAAAAAGGGATCACTACGCTCCATAGGACCTGGGAGAAGTTATGTACATGCCTTTCTTGTGCAGGCACCATGGTAAATTTAATCTCTTTTTTGTTATCTACATTGTAGATTTGCTGCCCTGACCATGCTGAAGGGCATGGTTCAGTGTTTGATAGGAATGGTTGGACTCGATGATCCAGTGGGTCTCTTCCAACCTAGTTATTCTGTGATTCTGTGAAATTAAGTTTAGTTTAATATGTTATTTCATACACAGTCTTAGAAATGCTTATAGAAGTACTCAAATTCTGCAGAACAGGAGACAGGTCAGCTCTCATGTTATATTCATGATCTCAGGACTAGTTTCAAGATATGGAGTTAGTAATTACTCTTGTGTTTGTTACACAAAAAAAATCCCTGATAATTGCCCAATATTGATGGGTATAGTTTTTAAATGTTTGAGTTGTCATATATTTTTCTGAGAAGCTTCCTTTTGCTTTTCACAGTAATTCTTATCTGCATAACTTTTATAAGAGAGTTAAATGTTAAACTGTCAGATACAACACAGGTAAAAACCTGGGTCATGGCTAATACCTTTGAGTAGCACGGAAGTGTACTCCAGCCTTTTTGAATGGAGAAGTTGGCAGCAGCATATGTACTGACAGGAGATTCTGGAGTCTCTGAAAACTGACTTTAGTGACTCTTTAAGGAGAAGTACTCTAAGCTTACTAGGATGCTCAGCATAACATTTAATTAGAAGATAAGTAACTGTTAGGCAGAGCCTTGAAGAGGTAAAGAGGCAAGGAAAATTGTAACAAAAAGCCAGATAGACAAGACAGGGTAATTTTTAGACAGAACTTGCACCACCAAACAATCCAAGGAGAGAAAAAAAAATCTTTAAGATGAAATGGATTCATTAACAAAAAGATAGAGGAATGCAGCCGGGGTCTGTTTATGTTGTGTAACAGAGGCGAAAGAGGCCATAGCACAGTCTGAAATTACAGTCAATTGTGGAATCAATTTCTTTAGTGCTGTACTTATTGATAGTATTTCATAAAAGTAAAAGGAATTTTTTCTATTCTCAGATAATCCATGCCCTTGTTTTTTATTTAATGTAGATACTGAGCTGCAAATATTACTATTTAATACTTTAAACTGGATGTAGAACCTCTGGCCAAGTAAGCCTCTTCCTTACACTGTGGTGAAAGAAACCAAGTAGTTTCAAGTGAAACAGTTTTGTGTACATAAAAGTGTGAGAACAAGATTTGTCCCACAGAGTATAGTTCACTGGGGGTCCCAAAGAATTTTGAATAATTATGACTTTTCTTGGACCAATAGTTTAAGCACAGCTGAGTATCCTACTTTCCACTTGTGTAAAACTAATGCTTATTGAAGATTAAAAAACATTATTAAATGTCAATAAAGGCTTCAATATTTAGGTTTCAGAAAGGCTTTCAGGTAACCCCTTTTGAGTGTGATTATTTTTTTTTATTACTTTTCTCCAAAGGAAAAAGTACTATCCTGTGGGATTTGTAACACAGTGGAATGCATGAAAAATAAAAGAAGTAGTACGCAGGAAGTTAAGTCAAATTTGTGTTGCCTTGGATGTCTAAAATAATGTGCATCTTCTGTAAATGGAATTGAAACTCTTTCTTATAAAAGTGGCATTTTTATTATATAGAAGATCAACAACTGTATAAAATGTGTAGTCCTCCAAGGTGTTATATTACAAATTCTATCTTTCTGTCTCGTTCTTGGATTTGAGGGGTGGGTAGCAGGTGATAAGAAGGGTAGTAGGAAATTACTTCAAGGGAGTACGTTATAATCTATAGTATATTACTAACTTCTCTAGTGGAAATCTAAAGTATGTACACCTTAAAATCACATCTGCTGAGTATTTCAATCTAAAGATCTTCATGAGGATTCTTTTTCTAGTATCAGAATCTATAGTGTTAGATTAGCTTGATCCTTAGTTTTGCTCTTTGTCTGTAACTGATATAAAATACTATGACTTTGGAGTGGCAAGGATAGTTAATGTTAATGACCACTTTGAGCTGTAGGGATAGGGCAATTGCTTCATAGCATAAGTTATTTCTAAACAGTTTATGAAACTGCACTTCAGAACAGATTTTTATAATCAAGTTAGAAAGAAATGTAACCATAAGCAAAATTTGTAGCTTTATTTCAGTGGTGTTACCAAGGGGAATGGAATGCAGTGCTGCAGATCTGTGTACAGTGATTCTGATTCCTTGTTTCACCACATACTTGCTCCTGACCAGTGCTGGCCTGAATTTGGGTCATGCTGGCAATTAGGATTCACTTCCAGCTGATGGCTGCTTTTTCAATCATCATAATTAACTTCTGGTTTAAGCTAGTCTCTAGAGTGGTATATTCTCTTTATGAGTAGCTCTAATAATGGTATCTCTTATTAACATTGTGAAGACTATGCTTTTATGCCTGCTCAAGCCTCAACCCCTTTGTGAGGTAATGCTGGGGAATGTGGAACTCGTTTTACTCACTCTTGACAGATTCTGTAGAGAAGTAAACATCAATGGCCCCTCACTTCTGCTTGCATTCTTATCTTCAAGGATGCAGCCTTCAAGAATGCAAGCAACGAGATCACATTCAGCTGTTGAGAATTCCAACATTGCTATCTACTTCGTTGTAAGCAGCAGACTTGTCAGTCACAAGGAAATGAGTCCATGATAGCTAAGAACTGTTGTCAAATATCTTCTTAAAAGGACACAGAAAGTGTCAGACATAGTGTTGGCCCAATGAACAGGTGAAATCTTGCCATTAGATTTAGGAGGGGAGAAATGAAATGGGGAGATGAGGTACTTACAATACCTTGTTACTTGCACTGTTTCAATAAATTACACTGTTTCTTTGTACAGATTGTAAATGTTATCATATCTACAGCTCTTAACTATGCATCCAGTGCTGATGTTCATAACCTGTCTTCTACAAGCTTAAGGCTGAACGATTTGTCATCTCATTAAGCCGGTTGGAGACAGTTATGCCTCAGGGGGCTCAGTCAATCAACAGCAGTAGAGAAGAGCTGCATTTCAAATTTTCTTATTTATAGGACTTGAATAAGCAATGAAAGTGGGTGCAAAACAATTTTAAACTAAATGTGCAATCACTGGAATTGGAACACATGACATTCAAAGTTTAGCAAATTGCTTATGTTTCAGAAGACTCAACAGAGTTAATCGGCAATCAGAGATCACTCAGCTGGTATGCAAAACAGGAATGAGGGAGAAGGGCTGCAAAATGACTGGGAAAATGTTGGAGATGAACAACTGAAAGAGATCGTTCAATCAGTAATATCACCAGCAAAGGGTGCAATAATACAGTTGTCATCAATTGTCTTGTGTACATCAGCAGGGGAATACCCACAGAAACCATTACTATGGCATGGTTATATTCTATCACAACAGGTACCCAAAGGATACTGCATCTAATGTGCTGTATCAGAAAATGCAGAATAGGCAGGACAAGGCACATGGTGTTTTAAATTGCTACCATACTCATGAGATACTGGGATGACCAACTGAAAGCTGAAGAACACCACTGTGTGGGGTAATTGACTTGATATTTCTGGGACTGTGATTTCAGTGTGTTCTAGCGACAGACTTAACTAGGTCTGTCTGAGCTTTCAGGGCACAGTTCTATACAGTCCAGCAGGCCCTGGATGTCTGGCATCTGCAAGATCATTTGAATCTGTATTCTTAATTCCTTGAATTTGTGTGTATAATAATATGCTAAATAATACGAGATAAAGAATGGATCGTTCTGTACTCCTTGTGGCCCCTGTTCTTGGTAAACATTTATCCAGAGTAAAGATATCACAAGTACAACCTTCAATGTAAAGGGCAGTGTTCAAATGCAAAGCCTTTGCTGCTACTGACTTTTCAGCACTGCCAAGCATTTCCGTCCCTTTTTATAGAACAGGTTTTATTCTATATAAATGTGGCATGTAAAAATTTGACTGGTGAACACATTTTATTTCTGCACAGTTCTGTTGCACATGGTTTGTCATGGTGTGGTGTTGAAGTCTGAAAGCAGTAGGTCATATCCTCAGAAAATATACATCAGTGTAACTCTAGAGAAGTCATGAGGCAATTTTTTTTTTATTAGACAGAGCACAGCACTCTTTACCCAAAACCTGTAGCATGCAGACTGTGAATTCTAAATTGACAGCAATAACTTGTCTACTCAGTTTTAATTTCTCTAAGACCTAGCCCATCTTAAATCCAGCATGTATGTATTCTTCCGGTTTTAAATACTGACATCTGCCATTTCTGTTATTGATTTGATCCTCCCTTTATTCTGCCTCAGTAAACTATTCTTTTGGAAATTATGTTTTATGACATGTCTTAAGAGCACTCAGGACAGTCTAAGGTTATTAGTATAGTTTCTCCTAATTTGCAAAAATCAGGCTCACATCTAAGTAAATAAATATTTTTTTCCATAATTATGTAGTGGTTTAGGTTTAAATTATGTCTGAATTACATCTGTAAATATTACTTCTTATTTAGTAATATGTCTACAAGACTTAAAATCAAATTATTAAGCAGAGTTTTCTTAAAATGAAAATTTCAAAAGTTAATGCAAGAAATATGGGAAGAAATACTATTATTAGCATTGGAATACATACTTTCACATAAAAGAATTTAAGACCAATTGTTCTCTTGGAAAAAAAAAATAATTTCCTCATTGTTAAATGTGTATTCCAGACAGGAAAAAAAAAAAAAAAAAGAACGTGAGACAGTCCGCTTCATCACAGGGGCAGCTCCACAAAGGGACTTTATAAAACGAGAACTGAACAACATATTTTATGCTAAGAATATTACCTCGCTCCAATAGAGGTTCCTGACAAAATCCCACTAATTTCAAAAGGAGTTGAATTGGAATGCATATTCACAAATCATTGCTGGAATTTTGGTCATAGGAAAGAAAAAAAAAACTGTAAAAAAAATAATTTAATACAATTACCACTGTATGTAACTAAAAGTAAAAAGGAAACTAAATTATTACATATTTTCAGCTGAATTTTAATTAATTAAAATACATTCAATATATAGAAAACCTACGAAACAAGTGCAGTACATATAATCAAAATGTGCCTGCTTTGCAATGTGCTAAAGATATTCTTTATAGTGTCTCCAGAGAATACAAAGAAACAAGTTTAACTGAGCTATAAATAAATAAGCTCTTGCACTCTGCTGTCTTATAATAATGCAGAACAGGCATAAAGTTATTGCTCTAGAGGAGTTATAAGTATTAAATAGCTGTGAAGGAAAAATCACCCAGAAGTTAAGAATAAATACACTGAAATTCAAATACATGAAATTGCCTAGCTCTGTGACTGGAATTTAGCCAGCTGTAAAACAGCCTGACAAAATATATTAAAAAGTCATCATTTATTCAGACTCTAAATGTACATAAATTAATTTTCATAGTCATTTACAGATCTACTAATACCAGGATATACGTTGCTGTATGTTAGTGTATCTTCATAGATCATTAGATTAAAACTACTACCTTTGGGAAGATGTCCTCCGTACTCCTGAAGGACAATTCCTGGTTTAGGAAATAAGAAAATGGCATTGGATAAATTAGAAAATATTCTGGAACATATGCATTTAAGCAGTGATGAACATGTCTATATATGATTCTCTATAAGGAAATGACAGAAGATATCTATCTGCTAATGATCTTAACTACAGAGTATAAATATGCAGCTTAATTTTTTTCCATGCACATTTCATATGGTCTACCATTCAACAGCTGTGTCAAGCATTATGGTAACGATCATCTAAACAAACTCTCCCACCCTTTTATTTTTGACGGAAATAAAATATTTTTCCTCAGATAAAACAATGAAGCAAGGGAAGTGGGAATAGAAGACACCTTACAGAAGTTATGCCCATAGACCCCACCAAGCTAAACAGACAAGACAGTTTCCTGAGGCCTATGATATCCTGCAGCCTACCTGCTCTCCATCTCTGTGTGCCACCTTACATATAGAAATCAAAGCAGACCTGAGAGCAACTGACATGAGTTCACTAGATCTGTCATTTTTTTCTCCTTTTATTTCAAGTTGCATATATAAAAAATCCCATATGAAAGTCTGTTACAACCATTGATTTTTACAATTTACAAAGACAGTTTCATAACTCCCACATGCAGATCATGCATAGGAAGTAATTATCACCTAATACTGTTTCACCCCGACTCTCTCTCCTGCAGAGATACCCATATACATAGAACCCACAATTGCATCTGAGATGGAAGAGTTAAAAGCATTACCAACAATACTGTATGCCCATAAGTAAAGATTAAGGGTTTTTAAGAAACAGCAATAGGTTCAATGCTACACTAAAAGCTGTAGGCAAAAGCACAGTTCAACTTCCTCTGAATAATCTAATATATTATAAATTTCCTTGAAATGTTATTTCAATTCTAGACATTGGATGACAGACTAGATTTATTCTTCATGTTGTCTAATGGTCTGAGTATCTGAAAAAGAATCCAAGTTCCTTGCCAAGAAGTCCAAGGTAACAACACAGTGTGCAAATATGGACTTACTTTTTTTTTAACTCCACTGTAAGCACTGAACATCTTTCATTCATATTCAGCAAGGAAGTACTCCCCAGGCATCCAAAGCTCATAACTTGATTCCAGTTTGAGATTTGATTATCCACCTTAATCCCATTAGCTACCGATCTTTTAAACAGCAGGAAAATTGCTGACAAAACACCACAAAGAACATTAAAATTCTATTCACAGGGGGAATTTAATATTACAATTAGTTGCAGTAGCAACATAAGCATCATAATTGTTTACATTTATTTAGCTACTGAGTGAAAATTAAAAAATGTTGAAGAAAATGCCAAGAGCAATTTTTCTATAAATGAAAAAGTGGAAGATGAAAGAGAAATAATTTCAATTTTTAGCCAACAAAGTTCCATTTGCTTGCTACTTAGGTGTTGTTGGTAACTTTAGTTATTAGAAAACAGGGCTTTTTCTTCTCTGTTTAATGAAACATATATGTTTCTTCTAGAGTTATGTTTATCAGAAAAAATACCCTTAAAGAATTGTGTGCTATGAGGAAATACAAAGTTTTCCATCGTCTGGGGAACCAATCTGATGGCAAATGCCTATGTTCCACAGACAAAACCAGCTGTACTGGAAGGGATCTTATCTTTTTTTCCCTTTATTGAATCCCTTTATCTCAAGACTGGTCCATCCAGCCCTTCCTCTTTCCTGCCAGATTTCTGCCTGATCCATTTAAAACAATATCGAATCACAGGATTCCACAGTCCTCTAAAGCAATTAGTTTGGATGCTTGACCCTCATTACTACTTGACTTGTCTTTCTAACATCTAACTGAGGCTCTCTTCCTACATTTTAGGCCATTACCTCTCTTTTCTGTCCATGGTGGTTATGGACAGTAAATTTCTTCTTCCCCTATGCTTATTTTAATGTCATCATACTGAAATGTCAGAATGGGCAGACAATAGCATCCTGAAGCTCAACAAAGGCAGATGAAATATCCTGCCCTTGAGGGAGACCACCTTTGTGCATCAGTGCAGTCTGAAGCCCAGCTGGCTATGCAGCAACTATATGGAACAACACTTGGCAGTCCCAGTGGGTAATGCCTTGAAAATTAGTTCATCCCTTGTTTTTCAGCTCTTTCTGTAGATGTGTTTGTGTATGGAAAGGTGTTATTGAGAAAAAGAACCTTCCAGGAGGTGCACAAAGGAAGAAGTGTCAATAGATATGAAGCTGAACAAAGGAAATTACAGCTGGTTGTACAGAAAATTCTTCCCCATGAGAAGTGTTTGAAGAATGCTTGAAGTCTCCAGTCCTGCACATTTTGAAACTTCAGCTGGACGAGGCCCCAGGTAACCGACTTCAAGTCAGAATTTAGCCCTGCTCTGAGCATTTCAGATAGAAAAATGAAGTTCTAATAATAACCTTCAGTCAAGTAGGAACAAATGAATTAATCCAGAAAAATCTAAATGCTTTTAAAAGAAACAAATAATATTAAGATACGGGAAAACAGACTACAAGTAGATAGGCTGAGAGCCTTCTAACACATTGAACAAACGCATAGAATTCAAAGCCTTTAGCACTATAAGGATCTACCCACATAAATACATTTCAAATTATTTTATTCATAATGCACGCTGTGCCTTTTGACAGTAGCTTACAGCAGTACCTTCCATTATTGCAGGTCATTCCTACACATTTTTCAATTAAATCCCTTCCAATTCCAAGGAAGCCAAAACATCTTCAATGTATTGTATCATTATTTTCAAGATATTTTTTTTTTTTTAAAATGGCAATTGGATTTGAAAAAAATACCAGAAATATCCTAATTTGCTGGAAAAAGAGAGATATCTTTAATTACTTCTCTCAGAGAAAGATGGATATTTTTAATTACGTTTCTACTTTTATGTGGCAGTTGAATTTTTTCCCTGCCTTGTTTTTCAGTGTTTAATGACTAGCTACGTTGGTAATAAGTATCCACACAAGCAAGTGGAAAATGTTGAAAAGAAATTCACAAAAGCATGCATGTGTGTAAATGTGAATGTAAGAATACACGTTCACAGTGATGAGGGTTAGTACACCATCTTTAGAAGGAGAAGCTATGTGAACAGTAAAATATTTGATAAATTTAATACATATAAGATTTTTCTCTGAGAAAGAATTCAGTTTGGACCTAGCATATTAACTTCTCATTTAAAAGTGTCAAGTTCATCCCAGCTTTCTCTACTCAGTATTTCTGAACGTGTACATTGGCTCTACAGCCCCACTACTGTACAATAAAAAAATCCAATTCTGTATTGCAAAAGATTTGTTCGCTTGTCTCCTGCATGTATCTGTGAATCGAGGAGAGGAGGATGTTTATTTTTATACAATGTTTTCACTATAACTGGAAAGAGCAAACAAAGAGGAAACTTAATATCGGTGTTAAAGAACATAGAAGAGATTTTATTCTGAACCGCACAAATTATTTTATTGTGTTTATTCTGAATTGTATTTCAGCAGACCTGGAATAAGATAAAGGAAAAGCCCAGCATGCAGTCTCTTCCTCCTATTAATATTTTTAAAGATATATATTGTACAAATGAGCCAACCTGTTTCCCCAGAAATTCCTTTCTGATCATAACGAGGACTTTAAGACATGAATATAAGGACATGTTTGCATCAGGCTGCCATCAGTGACCACTACTGACCACAGCTGAAGAGCATCAGATAGGTAGACATTTGCTGCCCTCTTTTGGAACATGCAGGTGAAGATTCAGCACATGATTCAATGTGGTTTTGTTTTTATCAGATGTTTCCCTTAGCCACATTGCTCACAATCAATAGATTTTTAGTCAACTACCTGACTTACTCAATTAAAAATCCATTGTTGGATTAGGCACTTAAAATTCCACCAAAATAAAAAAAAAAATGACTGAGATGGATTCTTCTAGTACATGGCCCATTGAACATATTCTGTAATATCTGAGTAATTAAGCATATATTTTAGTGGACACCTCTCATATTTTTGCTGTTAATTTTAATAAAAGGGTTTTTATGCAAAGGTGTCAAGTGAGCCAAATGTCCTCTAAAAAACAATAGAGTTTTTCTGTTGTAATAGAAAAATTAATTCATAGTGTGGTAATACCTCAGTAGTAATAACTTTTATTCATTATTTATCCTTTATTAAGCGTTCACTTTGACCTGGCAGACTTGTCACTGAATATTGGAACTAATATAGTAAGAATCAAATGAGATGCAGCATAAAATTTTAATCTGAAATACTACAGTTTAAATAGATTATCAAAATTGTCATCTGCTCCAAACACAGCAAGGAAACTATTATCAAGCTATCAGGATCCTTAAATGTGGCATTAGGAAGATAGAAACACGATATAACACCCATCAAGGTAGTCAATACTGTACTATAAATAATGGCTGTTTGAAAAGAAGACAAGGAAAAATGTTTTAAAGCAGTTATGTTGCTAAACTAAAGCAATTCTGCTAAGCAGAACAGGTTACTAAAGATAACATTATCAAAAAGGAAAGTCTATTTACATTACAAACAACCACTGCGCAGACAGGTTAATCTGTACCAATGTTTTTTCCTGGATTTTTTTTACTCTTGATTCCAATTGATAGACACCATTTGCAGTGGTTAAATTTTTGGAAAGCAAAACTTAAATGACACATTTTTATTTTAAATAAATACTGTCCTATATCACTTCTTTACATGATAACTGTTTCCAGAGTGTGTTTTAATGAAGGTACTATGTGGTAAAAACAGAATATGTCAATTCTTTTTTTTATCATACTTTCTATAAAGCCAGTTCTGAATAGACATCACTAAAATCAGTTCTCCATGCTACATTACAGGGCTTAGACCTGAAACTAGATTTCAAGCCAAGTATTTTCTATGTTTAAGCAGTAACAATGACCACTGCCATGCAACACCTTTTTTGTGTTTAGAACAGGTTCCAAATTCAAATTCTGATAGGCATTTATTAGTTGTTTGTGATCTGACCAGTTCAAATATAGAGAATACAGTTACTGGGCTGTCAAAGTCTGGAATTAATAATATTGCCTAGTGTGATTTCTGTCATTGAGATTACTAAAGTAATTTAAACATTGATAATATTTTATCAATATCGTTACATATAAAGAAGAGAATTTTAATTGGCTGTGTATCATTTAAAAAGGAACCATATTGTGACAGATTTGACACATTTGATACAATGGCTCCAGAGCCACAATTCAGTGAAGTATCATTAAGAAAAACACTTATATATGACCTTTGAAAACAATGTTTAATTCCTAGAGAGGAAGTTACAAAGACATACAGACCCCAAATATCCTGCTTGGATTATACATAATGTTGAAGTATTTCTTCTCCATTACATACCAGTTTATTAAGCTTTCAACTTAGCTTTTGGCTGTGAAATACAAAATTACTGTGATACGATACATGGTTTTGCAGTATAAATTTTTCTCTCATTGCTCAGAAGGACCTAGGAGCCATTTACTCTGTCATTTTCCCTGTTGATTCTGTACTTAATGGGATTAACAAGGTCCACCTTAGAAATTTTGAACCAATTTGTGTCTTCTGCATTTGGAGTTTTGTCACTCTTTTTTCATAGTTTTTAGCTAACAGGCTTAATAATCTTGAACTCCCATCTTCCAAGCTGAGAATATCACTAAAATGTTGTTTTGGGAAACCTGAAGCAAATTTTTATTGCCCACTACATCACTGTTAGCCATGCATGTCTTCTATTCTTGGTATTGTGTGCATAAACACAGAAGGAGAAGCAATCCTATCAAAATATATGAGGCCATAAACAGTACAAGGCTTTAAAAACTCAGTGGATTCTTTTATTTCTTGTATGGTGCTTCCACATCTGCACTGGAAGGTCCCAAAAAACTCTCCAAAGAAACTCCAACAGAGAGACATACAGAAAAATCCAATGTATGTGTTATACATGACACCACATATGGTATTCTATATTCCTCTTTATGCATGGAGACTTTTTTTTCTGTTTTAACAGAAAAGGTATGTATTTCAGATTGAATATATTTTTTAAAGGGAAGTTGTTTCAATTTGTTTTAATCTAGTAACCCAAAGCCATGCCTATTATTCACAGACGTTTTCAGAGAACACTGTATGAATCTCTGCTATTTTCTTTAGAATCTTGGAAATTAAAGTTAATCTAAGCCTAGCAAGTAAAAGTGTCATTTCATCACAGAGAGTAAGCATGGCCTGTCTGATTCTAATTTAATCCTTGAAGTCAACGGAAAATTTCCCTACAGAAAGAGAAATCTAACCTGTTTTAAGTGGAACCTGCAACAATTTAGCAGTGAGTCAGAAGCCAATATTAGAATTCTACCAAAGCAGATTTATCAAATACTATAATAGAAGACAACTTTTATTTATCTTTCACTTCCCCTTCACTTGTTCTACAGGAACCTGAAAACTTTCTCAGTTATAACAAGAGCGTAATTTCTGCTAGTGGTGTTCCCAAATACAAAGTCATTGTCATTCATGAACTATGATGAATTTAGAAGTTATATATGAGGAAGACCATTTAGGAGTCACAGCACTGGTGATCTTGAACAACAGATCATTACAATATCCTTTAAGACCATCAATGGAATAATGACTTACCCACTGCCTTTACAATTCCCCATGTAGCTATTCAGCTGAACTAATTGCGATAAAAAATTTGTCTAGGTGACATTACAGTTTCCATAAAAGATCTTAATAGCTTACATTACAGTGGCTGTTGAACCCTAATTTGAACAGATCTTTCCATATATACTTGCAAAATTCACAATTACACAGCTGCATTTGTAAAACCCCTACTTTTTGTGTTTCATTTAGAATCTGAGCATATGTATTTCTCTGCTTTTGGATCCATGCTTTTTCCTGCACTGATGATGAACATCACAATTGCAGCAACAATATCTACAGCTAGAATATCTTTTAACCTGACATGTTAAGATTTTATGTCCTTTCCTCCATTGGTCAAATATAACATGAAGCTTTTTAAACACATAATAACTATTATGCTATAAAAATATATTTTATTTATGTAGACTGTTTTTAAACATTCCCTGTTCCTATCAACAGCATGGGCTCTCCACCCCTAAAGAGGTTAGTTGGCTTCACAGTTTAATTTACTTAAACCATAAACTTCTTGCTACCTAATTACTGTTCAATAGCAACCAAATTTCAGAAATCACACAGATATAAGGATACCTTATCTACTATAAACTTGCACCATCTTAGCTCTTTGAATAACACCTGCTCACATCTTGAGGGTCATGTTATTAATAGTCTTAATAACCTGACAGAAGTAAAAAGGACATATATAGTGTATTTCAGAGGACACAGCATACATCATATCTGCAGTATAAGTCGTATCTCTCTCCAGAGATCTTCAAAACTTTAGGATAATTGGAAGGCAAAGAGAGACAGGGAGAGGTGAACCACAGCTGTCAGCTTTTTTTATTCTCAGTTCTTGTTTTCTTAAGGGGTTTAAAAATGTCACTATGATCAAAAGTCTAGGACTTAAGACTGTCTCCAGGCAGCCAAAGGAGAGGAACACTTTCATGTTTAGTGTTCCAAATTCTCCCAACAGAATTTGTAGCAGAGAGGTTGCCTATCACTTCCACATAATTTCCCAATTGCTGCATTTCTTAATTGGATATAACAGTTATTAGCAAATGTGTATGCCATCAGGTTTCCTACAAACCTTCCTTCTATATATGCATATTAAAAATATGTGGAAATATATATATATATATATATATATATATATATATATACTGAGGAATACTGTTTACATGTGCAAAACCCCCAAATGTGTCGTTTTGTTCAGCTGCACTTTCCACAGGAAACTTCACAGAATAGAATATTCCTCTAATCCAGGAAACAGCACTGGTTGTGGATAGTCTTTCTCTACTGGCAATCTGTCAGGCTTAGAAAAAATACCTGCTGACCATCCTGCTTTGAAACTCAATTATCAATCTCCATATCCAGTTGTATCTGGATACAAATCATAGCTCATGCTAAAAGATTCCATCCAGGCATGTCAAAGGATAAAATCTCTGAGACATTTGCTAATGCTGTTTATGAGAACTCTTCCTAACAGGGTTCATTTTACCATTTTACATCGAGTGTTACTCACTCTAACAGGGTTCAGCACAAAACTCACATTTAAATAGTGGCACATCATCATCTCTCTATGTTCATTTACTGCAATAAAACATAGAACAAGAAAGATGGATAAGTAGAAAAAGATTGATCTTCATTCAGGTTTTTTGGTTTGTATTTTTATTCCATTATCAGAAAAAAAGCAGATTTAGACTGTTATTCCCAGAAAGCAATAGTTTTCATTTACTTCTGAGGTAAATGTGTTCAGCCAGAGGGGAAAAGCAAGCTGAGAAAATTACTAACACCAAGACATTCATTTGCACCTAATTCTTCAGGAAATGTTTACTTCTAATAGTTAAAACTTTTAAAAGGATATAATCTTTTACCAATATCATAATTGTTCCAAATCATCCTCCTTTAAAAAAAACCACTAAAAAATAGATGATTATAGGCAGTCAGTTTTAATATGCTTTTACTCCAGACGACTTTTCAGTACAGGTTAACTATGTTGTTAGTCTTGGAATGCTTATTCATCAGAAGCCTTAGCACAAGCACCTCATGGAGCAGTATTCACCTCTCTGATAGCACTGCCCTTAGTCCAGCCTTGGCCATTTGTCTTCTAGGTCATTCAGAACAAATGGATTCATTGTTCTCCTTTTCTACAAAGAGGAGACAACTTTTTTGTGAACTTCTCCATCATCTCTCAATGACAGAGGGATTGCTATGATATAACTTAAATCCTCATCAGACCTGTATTCTGGGTTTTGGGGTTTTTTTTGCTTTTTTTTTTTTCGATTCCCAGTTAAAGTAGCTTTTTCAGACTTCTGGATGTCTTTATGACATTATCAAGTAATTTATGCTGAACCAAATAATGATTTTTGGAGTCCCATCTTAGGGAAGAAAACCATTCTTCGTATTTCTGATTTTCAGAGTAATTGTTGCTCAAACAGAGCAGGCATTCCCATTTCAGAGAGATGCTTAACCCCTGCTTGGAGCCACAATTCTGATCATGATGGCCTTTTTTCAGAGTAAAAATCCTTGAACCACTGCATGAAAGCTGTTTGTGGAAAGGAAATTATGGAAACCAAGGAACAATGTCTGTTTTAATGCCGTTTGATTTTCTGGTTTGTATGCATTTGCTAGAGCTAATTGTTGTGGTACCTTGTGTCCTTATTGACTTCTTTCTGCCATGTTATGTTAGTTGTGATGTGATGTAACAAGCTATGGCACAATAAGCCAGTACAATCCAGTGAAACATGGTGGATGATTGATAATTTTACAGAAGTGCTCCTTTTCATTTCTGCAAAGATCAGACCATCTGACACCTTGAGTCATCTCAACTTGAATAAGTAACACATAATGCAAAGGAAATGGATCTCTAATGTTATTACAGGATTTGAAAAGGGAAGTACATTCCTCTAATTCAACATAGACATCCAGAAAAAGGACACCATGAGGTAAAACACTGAAAAGCCAAACTGTAATACTTTCTCCTTGTTGGGGAAGTTATGTCACAGAATTTTCTAGTAATTTATGGACTTAGATTGACCTTATACAACCTTCATATTCACAAATAACATGAGACAAAAGCTCTGAGCCTGTCTTTTCTAGGTTCCATCATGATAAATCACAAACAAATGTATCTGCAATAAAATATCTCTTTAAAAAGTCAATCAAAGTATAGAGTTACCAATTAACAAGGCTTCACAAATCCATAGCTTTGAGGTTACTGTGTGAGAAAATGAGGGATATGGCTGTCAGATCCTTTGAATCAAAATTCTTATAGGAGTATATTAAGTGTCTAATAATTTTATTAAAGTACAAAAGGCTTATGTGTTTTCACTTCATACAAAATAAAACAATGGCTTGGTAAATCTAAGCACAGTTTTCTGCCCTGCTCTGAATTCAAGATAAGTGGGATATCAGTGTTTCAGTTCTCTGCTGTTAAATAGAAGACTCTTCTGTTGTGGCCAGGACAAGTGGAGTCTAGGGGATTGTAATTTTTCCCCTATCCTGGTTGGTGCAGACCCAGTTCCTCTAAACACCATGCCTTCAGAGTCACGTGGCAAGGAACTGCGTAGCAGTGCTCATCATCTCCGTTGCAGAATCTTTCTACCAGACTGCAAGTTTGAGAGTTACATGAAACCATAACATGGCCTACTTAAAAATAAAAGCCAGAGAGACGTCCTTATTTAAGTCTAGCATTTGCAAGCCAGCTGGCTTGAATCTCTTCAGCATTGACAAAATGCAGCTGTGTCTCTTACTGTTGAAACTACTGCAAAGATATTCCTCTACTTCTTTTTTACCCTAAGTGATGGATCCTAGCAAGTCCTAGGCTCTGTATTGCAATTCCCTTCTTTCCCACTTCTATGAATTAATTTTTATATTGATTAATTTGAGTTAGATATTTATACTTCATGAGAAGAAATACACAAGGGAAAAGTACTATTACTTCTTTCCTTGTGGAGTTTTGCCATAGATGTCAGCTATTTCTTCTTCAAACATTCAGCATGGCATTTCCTTAATTTTCAAGAAGACATTTGGATGTCATTATTGTATGCAACCATCATTATTTTTGTAATGTCATACAGAGATCAAGATCTCACTGTGTTCAAGATTGCAGAAACTTACACAAAAAAAGATGACATTTGTACATGCATAACTACAAGACCTATAAAGAAGTAATTTTTAAACTTATCCCAAATCCTCAGACATAAACACCTTGTTTTGTAGTCCTCAGAGAAAGAGGCTTTCCTTTCAGTTCTCACAGCCTGAAAGCATACCGAACATGTCAAGTGGGTGAAAAAGTACTCATCTTAACATTCTAGACAAGAAGTCTATACACTCATTTCTGCAGGTAGATTGAAAGTAATCAGGGGTACATTAGATTATAAATTCTAATGGAATTCTGAAATTTAAAGCTGTTATGACTGGAAAATACTCAGGTTACCTATAGAAGCCCTTTATCCCTATTAATTAGTATTACTTCAATAGGCTGTGGTTTAAAAGTCCCAGCTGATGGTTCAGAACCTCATCATGCAAGGCACTGTACATGCAGTGCTCTAAAAGCTTCCAGTAGAGACGTGAGAGGCTATTGGCAATACTATAGACCACAATAAAAGACAAAATGGGAGAACTGGAGTAGGAGCTCTAAAGAAAGAACATTGTGTCATGTGGCCCAACTGTAAAATAGAAAAATTGCATGCAATTATTTCCCAGGCTGAGTGTGATGATGTGAAAGGGAAGAACTAATGATGATGCACTCTGCTTGTTAGAGGTTTTTCCTTCCAGGAGCTCAAGGTTGCAAAAGTGCTCTTTGCTTGGATGTTTTTTTCTTCCTTCCACTAGAAATGTGATGGTTACAAATAAATTCAGTTCACAGCAAGTTAATATCACTCCAAAGACATTGTGAAATAATTGTAGTTACTAGTGCCAGATATACAGTCTTGGCAATAAATTTTTTTCCTGACTTCAAGCATCCTGTATTGATTGATTAATTATTCTACCAATGAACTAACAAATATTGACCTTATAGAGTTGAGCAGCATTTAGCCAAAAGTCAGTAATCTACATCGATCACTTAATGGAACATCAAAGCTCAGCATCTCTGACAGTTTTATGTCATTCAGCAAAAATCTGTCTATGCTTTGATGATACCTTGACCTTTCTTATTAGGCATCCTTGGCAGAAAACTAAAAGCAATAATAAAATTAAACCTATGGATAATGCTTTGTTATCTGGAGTGAAACAACCACTGCAACAGGATGCTCCCTGCAGATCTACCTACCAGCAGGGGTAGTATTTCTTTTCAAAATAAACATATTATTTTCTAGTTGTAAGATTGGGTAGCACAAGGGACAAATTTAATTTTACCATATCAGAGTATCAGGAAAACAATAAGGGGAAAATGCTAGTATATTTATTTAAAACAAACAAACAAAACAAAACACATACACAAAAATTCAGAATAGGGCTGCTAAGCCTGTAGCTCATTTAATAGCTAGAGAACTGTCTATGCAGCTGCCACAGCAACAATTCAATTCAGCTTTGTCTGTGCAACAGAGCTGTTACTGAAATTCCTGATCAGGTACATAGAAAAGGTTTATTATTAACAGCCCTGATCAGGTACAGGGAATACCCTTGCTAAGTTTATACACCCTACTTCTGGAGTACGTTTTCCACCTGTAAACCTAGCTGATGGGTGTTTTCATACACAGCAAACACTGGAAATACTTATGACTGCAAGTATAGACATACCCAGGGGGGATTGGTGGGGTGCAGAAGCAGCTAAAAGAGGAAGGTTTCTCACACAGCTTCACGCTCCAGAGCAGCAAAGTCTCCAGAGCCATCACTCTACATTAAAGCCTAGCACCTCTAGCCAGCTCAGCTCACTTCTTCAAGGTAACTCATTGCCAGCTGTTAGAGTAATGAATTATCAATAGCTACCCCACTATTTTTATAGTCAGGAGTAAACCTCAGGCCCATACAGAATAAATCTGTTCTGGAGTGAGCTCTGGATGACAAAAAATTTAGTACCTTGACAAAGAAAGCATCAAAGTCAAACTGGGACACAAGGAGAAGACAGAAGACCTTCACATTTTAACCCCAGCAGCTGATGTAGTTTCTTCCCTTGAAGAAACAACTCTAGAAAAGTGTACTTTTTCCAGAGGATTCACTCAAATTCCCTTATCTTTATTTTTCAAGTGCTACTTGCCTAGAGCAAGGTGCTGTAGAAAGTACTGTAGAAACTGGCATTTATTTACTTAAGTAATTCATGAGAGTCAGGTTGGAGGTTCTTTCCAAACTCCAAGACCCACTGTATCTCTAGGCTGATTTACAAGCAAAACTAGTCCAGACATCCCTTCCTCTAATTTTTAAAGCCGTTCTTTTGATTCCAGTCTAAAAAGGGTCAATATACATCATAGTGATGGCTCTTGCTCAATACTGCTGCAGAAACAATTATGTGAGTAGGGTCCATCTGAGTTGAGAGAACTATTAGATTTCTACAGAAAGCCAAAAGAGACAAAGACTTTCAGTTCCAAATCCTGGGTAGGTTGATTGATTCCAGAAGTCTGGGTGTAGAAAGTCATGATTCAGCCCCAATGAAAAATGTTGGTAGCGTAAGTCAAGCTTGTTATCATAGAGGTGCCTTGTTCATAGCTATTTCTTAATCACTGATCACTGGGATCTCATGAAATTCTCTGGGTTTGGTGAAATCTTCCTTTTTTGCTACCATTAAGTTGCATCCTCATTGCCAACTAAGTTACACTAATACTTTGCCTTTAGAGAATGGAGCAGTTCAATAGAAAAATAGATCATTATTTTAATCCAATGAACCCTGATCATTTAGCTTCTGTATGTGCTAATGATGTAACCCAGTTTGGGCACCTAAGTAAGAAACTAGATTTTCAAAAGTGTCCAATGATCAGCAAGCTTATAAAAAATCATTTGTCAGAGAGCTGAGATTTTATTTTTAAAATTATGGCATTCCGTGTCTAAACACAGCCACACATTCTCAGAAAATCTATCTCAGCTGAAAGTCACTGGATGTAGTATTATTCATATGTAGGCTGTAAGTGTTGCAAGAAAATAAACAGTAAAAATCTATAGTGCTACAGAAATCCAATTTTTACACTAACCAAGTACAAAAAAATTTCTGTTTCCTATGTTCTGGCAAAGCGGATGGTTCCCTCTTACATGATCTTTTCTAATGGAGTAAAATTATAGAGAAATTAGGTGTAAGTTCATCACATCTGTAATGATCCAGCATTAAAGCAGGATCAACTCTAACTTGCTTAAATAAATGAATGAATAAATAAATGAATTAATAAATAAATAAATAAATAAATAAATAAATAAATAAATAAATCCAAAAGGCTGAACACACATTTAAAGATAAAACATAAAAAAGGCTTAGCTTCTGTCGAAGCTTCTAAGTTTTAAAGAAAATCAATAGCCAATGAGCAAACTCAATGTTTCTCTCACAAAATTCAGAGATATTCCAGGTTCTATTTGCTCAAAACCAAAAGCGTATTGCTTTCAATATTCAAATTCACTGTGTGTGGAAATATACAACTACCCATTTGTTTGTTTATATTATATTTCAGGAAGACACTTCATTTAAGAGTTTCATCTGAAATGATGGCATGGAGCAGAACTCTGGAAAGCAGAAAAACTGACTTCATAAATTGTCTATAATCTAGAATAATAACTAAACATTTTACCACACACAGTATAGATGAAATTGTATGCTATTATCAGTACCTGGAATAAAGGATAGTATTTGTCTACTGCCCTGCAACAGATATTTGTCCCTGCACATTCACACACACACAGTTCCAGCGGCAGAACTGAAGACATACCTTATTTAAAACCACTTCCAAAAAATGGAGGCATTTTTTGTCACCCAGACATCTATAAAATATGCTTTGTTTACAGTTCTATACTGAGTAGGAAACTCAATCTAAGATAAATTGTGTTGTTTCTCTTTTAATGAGTGTTAATTTATTTTAAATATTCTAGACATACCCTCTCTAAAATGGTACATTCTGTTTCTATTTTATTGTATTCAGCAATCAGTGTTGATTACTTTTGGTAACCATGGCAACAAGGCAGCTAACTGTTCTTAAATCTTCATTTGTCCACTACTTTTATAAAATACTCTACAGTTACAAATGTTTTCTCCCTAAAGACATAAGGAAAAACTGGAAGAGATAAATGCTTAATATCTTTTAAATAATAATATAATGGGAATATGTTCTGTAAGCAAAACATTTTTTCTTTTTGAGATTTAAATATTTCTTAGGATCTTACAGTAATAGTGATTCAGGATGTTCAAGACTTCACTATATTCTAGTATTGTTCCTTTTTTATCTTGTACTTTAAATCTTCCCAGAAGCCTTCAGTAGCTTTTCTCATTTAGGAGTCTGCCTTCTGTAATAGTCTACTTCTGCATTCTAGTAATACTATAAGGTAATAGCTAGAAAGCCAGGCACAAGCATAATTCTCCTCTGATACCTTTTGACAGCCTTAGAGGTTAATAATCTATATGATGGTAAAGAATAATTTCAGCTGCTTCTGCGAATCTCATGAGCTCCAGTCCAGACATAGAAAAGACAGTCTTGTTTGTGTAAAGAATCAGGTAAGTAAGATGGACAGGATAGATCAGTGTGAGAAGAAACTGAAAAATGCCATCTCATGAACTGAATAAAAGATTTTATTTTCCTGTAATAGTGAAAATCTGTAATGGTTTATCAATAAAGCAGCCTTCAAGGAAGGAAAAAAAAATAGTAAATAATTTTGTGCATCTATTCTGTTTGGAGACAATAAAAATCCCTTTTCTTTTTTCAAATAAAAAGCATTGAAAGAGATTTGGTCTCAAAAGAATTCTTTGATCATATATGGGGGGGTGAGATCCTTAGGATCACATTTTTTCTGTCACTAATGATAACAACAAATTAGCAAAGCCTTGTTGTGATGTGTGCAAAATATTTCTGCATAATGACATTTTATAAAATTACCTATGTGCTTAGGGTAGTATGTGTTTGCATACAGCACGGAGAATTCAGTCCAGTAAGCTGTCCACATTTTGCCTTCCTTTTCTTCAAATATCTGCTTGCAAAGTGTCTCTTTCTCTTTTGTGCTTTCTATCACTGTGCATTACTCTAATAAATGTTTGGTTTCTTTCCATTTACTGAGAAATATTTACACATAAACACACACACACCAGCTGCTTTGTTTACCTTCTGCACATGAACTTACAAAATATCAGTTTGCAAGATAAAGGACTGACAAAAATTATAGTCAGCTGAAACTGGCCTTTCAGAATAGAAATATTTTTTTAACTGTAACAGGACAAGGCTATACTCTCTCCTCTGTAAATCACATAGATTTGTTTGAATTGGAGTAATAGAAAAAGTACTCATAGTTGCAGTGTCTGACGATACTTTTATCCCTATACAGGTAGAGCCATAGCTGCCTGGTAGCCTTACGTATAGTCATTGGCCAGAGAGAAGATCCAGGAAACAACAGGTTTGTCAGTCTGACCTCAGTACCAGGGAAGGTCACAGAGCAGGTCATCTTGTGTGCTAATTCACAGCACAACCAGGACAACTGGGCCATCAGGCCCACTCAGCACGTGTTTATGAAAGGCAGGTCCTGCCAAACTAACCTGATCACCCTGTATGATAAGGTGACCTTCTTGATGGATGAGGGAAAGGTTGTGGATGTTGTGTACCTGGACATTAATAAAGCCCTTAACACCATTTCTCATGGGACTCTGCTTGAGAAACTGGCTGCCACTGGCCTGGACAGGCGCACCCTCTGCTAGGTTTAAAATTGGATGGATGGTCATCCCAAAGACTGGTGGCGAATGGAGTTAAATCCAGCTGGAGGCCGGTCTCAAGTGGTGTCCCCAGGGGTCAGTGCTGGGTCCAGTCCTATTCAATACCTTTGTTAATGACCTGCATGAGGGGATTTGAGTGCACCTTTAGCAAGTTTGAGGATGACACTGAACTGAGTGGAAGTGTCGATCTAATGGAGGGCAGGGAGGCTCTGCAAAGGCATCTCAACAGGCTGGACCACTGGGCTGAGACCAATGGCATGAGACCAAATGCCAGGTCCTGTATTTGGGACACAACAACCCTGTGCAGCACTACAGGCCTGGGGAAGAGTGGTTGGAAAGCTGTCTGGCAGGGAAGGACATGCGGGTGTCAGTCAATGAGGCAGCAGTGTGCCCAGGTGACCAAGAAGGTCAATGACATCTTGGCTTGTACCAGAAACAGTGTGGCCAGCAGGACCAGGAAAGTGATTTTGCCTCTGTACTCTGCACTGGTGAGGATGCACCTTGAGTACTGTGCTCAGTTTTGGGCCTCTCACTACAGCAAAGACATTGAAGTCCTGGAGTGTGTCCAGAGAAGAGCAACAAAGCTGGTGAAGGGGTGCAGAACCAGTCTTATGAGGGAGCAACTGAGGGAACTGGGGTTGTTTAGCCTCGAGAAAAGGAGGCTGAGGGGAGACCTTATCACTGTCTAGAGCTACCTGAAAGGACGTTGCAGAGAGGAAGGTGTTGCTCTCTTCTCCCAAGGGATAGGAGGTAGGACAAGAGCAAGTGGCCATAAGCTGCATTAGGGGAAGATTTGATTGGACATTAAGAAAAATTTCTCCACAGAAAGGGTTATCAAGCACTGGAACAGGCTGCCCAGGGAGGCAGTTGCATCACCATCACTGGAGGTGTTTATATTCGCACCTGGATGTGTGAATTCTGCACAGAAATGGGGCTTGCTTTGGGCATAGACTACCGATAGGCTTGAAGATTTGGTCCTAATTATGTTCACTGCTCTTTCAGATTCATACAAAACTTTTGCCATGTTTATTGAAAATAGCTGTTAAAACAACAAATAATTGCTTCTTAGTTCAACAAATACACATCACATATGCCTTTAAAATAAATTTAGGCATGAAGTAAGTTGTCATAAATTGCACAGCTGCTGTGATTCTGTTTTTTGATTTTCAGTCTATGTACAATCCAGCTCTGAATAAGCACTCAAAGGAAAAAGATATAGCCTCCGTATAGGTCAAGCCTTCCCAACTGCATTACACTAACTCCTTTCCAAATCTAGGTGTGACTATGTCTCCCGTAAGATTTTGGTTTCATTTACTTTCCTTTAATTTGCTGTCATTAGAAATTCTCACTCTGTGACATAAGGGTTAACGAAAAACATATTCTAACAATGTATATTTTCTACTTTACTATGATAATTTTTGGCTTTCTTCCCCTTTCCTCCCCCAGGGTATTAGGTATCTATTATTTTGTCAAGCCTATTACTGCGATTACTGTCCTACATTTGGTAAACTGAAAGGAATATCAGTGTTTTCCATCCATCAAGTGCTCCTTTATGTAATGTTTCAGGGAAAAATTTAAAACTCCAGCTGGGCTATAGCTGAACCTTTTTCTATCATTGCAGCTGAGCTGAAGGCAGAAAATATAATGGTAAAATGTACATTGGAACCAAGTAAAAGGCCACTATAAGACTGCCATTGTCATACCATTGCAAGGATTTTATAATGTACAGCTACTTCTTTTCTCAATTGACATCATATAGAGCCCAGCTAATGGAAATAGACATGGAACATAATGTGCCAACTAGATGCTGGACAGGAAACAGTAAGTGGATCATGAATCCAGCCCCCCTAGCTAAAGTAGTCAAAACTCTGAATAGCAGGGAGACTAATGTTTTTTAGCCATTTTCCCTTCCAGACAGAAGCAAAAAAAACCCAGCACTGAAGTGTTTTCATTTTCTGGCTGCCTTTCACCCTATCGTGAAAGCCAGCCAGCCAGCCATGCTCAAAAGCATTTGCTTTTAAATGAATCATAGCAATACAATAAAGATGCAACATGTAGATTAAGTTCAAATCAATGACAGAAGCCAAGGCTCACATCAGTATGTTCCAAAGTGCAAAAATTGCTCACAGTCAGAGAAAGTTCATCCAATAATATGCCACAGGGGGTGAACCGAGAGCAACACGCTGAGTTTCATGCAATGGCCTTGGTGCTACTGTTGTTTTCTTGAGCAACTTTTGGAATTTAGTAAACCTGTCAGTGTTAGTAAATTTTCACCCATACAGTGCAATGGCTTTTGTCTCCTGCTACACCTTTTTAGCTCTTTGGCTAGGTTATGTACTATAACTGTCAGTCTTCAGTTCTGCAGCATATGCATAAACATTGCTTTACAACACTTTTGAGACAGTGTTAAAGAACTCCTTATTTAGCAGGCTGGAAGACTGTGAAGTTGAAGAGAACTGCAGGTTTTACCTATAGTTTTCATCAACAATTTGAAGGTTTCCTGCAGTATTGGATTTTTTTTTTACTCTAAAAGCACAGGTAATTGAATGCATGAAATGTGAATTTGTCTTTAAGGCTCTCCCTAATGCAATTGCTGCAAAAGACAGTGTTGGGAATGGATCAAAACCAGAGCTCCATAGTTAAAACCAAAGTTCTCAGTTAATATCTTTCTTTTCTTTTCGACTGACATCTATATGTAAATTCTTTTCCAAGGTCTCAGCTAGTGTAAGCACAATCCCCACCTCTTCAAATTTACAATTAGGTTCTTCAATGCTGAAGACCTCAGTAAACTGCTTGATTTCTCAAAGGCTGCAAGAGTATAAAGCTTCTAAAAATTTACCTTTTTCTATCCAGAAAGTTTTCAAAATTTGGATCACAACTAGAAGGAAATAATGATCTAAACAGAAATAATAGCACCCCTGAATCATACTGATTGCATATGCTGCACTTTCCTGGAAGCTATAAACAGAAGCTTTAATTTGTCTCTAAAGCTAATTAATGAGGGGGAGAAGATGTAATTCTTTTCACTAATAAGTCTCTTTCTGAATAATGTTTTCATTACAAAATAAATTAAAGATAAATAGCATTATCATACTTCTTTTATATCTATGTTTTATTTTCCAAGAAGGATAATAGGTCTTCCAAAAAGAAAGCAAGCTTTTTCTTCTAGAAAACTGTTTCATTTTCCTGTGCTTCTAAGTAATTTGCTCTGCATTTAAGCATTTGCATTAGCCCTTAGCCTTCCCAAATGTGTTATATACAGTTTACTGTATATTTTTCATAGAATATTTGGGGGTTTAATGATTGTTGTAGTAAATTTTACCCCTCATGGAAACTAAAGTATCTTGCAAAACATCTTCATCCTGCATTAACCTTTTTCTTTAGTTATAGTTATAATACATTTTGCAGTTTGTGCTTCACTCCAGTCTGAAAAGACCAAATATTTCCAGTGTTTCTAGGGATTTTACAATTACTTGTATTAAAAAAAATTTACACAATGCACCATTTTGCGTTCCTTTGCAGAACTCAGTGGAGTAAAATTTCCCTAAAAATATCTTTCCATGTTTTGTTTACTCTTTTATATGTTGTTATAAAGTTGATACATAGTGCAATTTGGTAAAGTCAACTTAAAAAGCAAAATCAAACTGTGTTTCAAGGCATAAAGTTCTACTCATTCTTTTAAAATTGAACTGTAACATGTATACAAATGTTACATAAAACACACTGACTAAATGCTAAAATACACTGACTAAATGCTGGCTGTGGTAAGGTAGAAACATTTGGTAATGGTGATTCTCTGTTCCGTAGATAGGCCACTAAGGGGCAGCAGTATCTGATCACAAATCTCTGCATCATTAAACTTTGGTAGAAAATATCACATTGACTGCAGTGTCAATGTCCTTGTAGTTTATAATCTTATAAATATAAAAATAAAGAGATACTTGGAATATTTCATTCTTCACATTTAGATTATTCATAATATGGATGGCTTTAAGTCTGAACTCTTTAAGTCATATTGCTAATAAATTAGGTCTATAAGACTTGGAAGGTTTCAATCCACAAATAATTTTTTTAAGGAAATCTTTATAAAAGCTTTATAGATGGAATTATTGATTGAATGGCATGGAAGTATAATTTCCTTTTTTTTCCAAATTGTATTTCAGAATACATCAACTCAGATCATATTTCGTTATGCTCATGCATAAAAATAAATGATCAAGATTTAAAAAAGGGCTCCGTTTGCAGAGTTCTATGCTTACAGACATATTCTTTCTCTTCTTATATTACATATATTAACCAGAGTACTCAGTATCTTGATCCTAATTAGCTGTTTGTTAGAAAACTGTATACTGCTTCATGAAGACTTTCTTTGTTTTCTCTGAATTGAATACATCATGTATATATCCTCCTGGGATTTAATGATCACTATGAAAAGTCAGGACATATGGCACTTTATTCGTTCTGCAAGTACTGGCCTAATTTCCCCTTATTAGGAATGCCTTATCAGATTGAGCTGGAGTCTAACCTCACCACTGAAAAACACCTGTAAGATAATTTGGAGTCATATTACTAATAAAACTGCGGACAAAGATTTGCTCCCTAGAAAATTAGCATTTCCATCCGCCTCTGAATGAAATGACAGGATGTAACTCCTCTGCATACTAGATATGACAGAAAGAGAAACCCTATTGCAGTAAATCTGAAGAAAACCCAGGAATCACCAGAGAGTTAATTGTATCAGGGAAGATATGATCATAAGAGATAAAAACACATTAAACAAATGAGGATAGTTGATTAAAAGCTACATGATTTACAATTCACCTTTTCCCAACAGAAGGTGAACCATGTGGTCTGAATATGGATGTTATATTAGTAGCAAAGTTTTAGATTTCATAGTGTAACTAAACTGAGGAAACACCTTTTAAGTAAATGTTGAAAAAATAATTTCAAACTTGGGCATTTTTGTATTCCTTTTCTTCCCAATTAAAAAAAAAAAAGTATTACTAATTAAACACTAAGGATCAGAAAAAAATCCCTGGAATTAAGACATGCTTTTCAGTAATTTATAATTTTTTTAATCCTTGAAGGCTGAACTCCCTACTCCATTTTCCCTTTTCCTTAAGCTAACCTGTTCCAATTAACCCATAGTTACATTTCAGAACGTACCTTTATTTTACGGACTGTATCCCACTTCTTTGTTATCTAGTACTGTCATGTTTTGTAATGTGATTACCTTATCTTTTGCCATTCTTGCCCAGACCAGTCTTTCATAATAACATGCAGTTTAAGGTTCCCAGCCACCTGCCACCATAACTGAGTTTTCAGAATAAACTCCAGATACTTTGACAATTCAGGCACACATAAAAAGGCTTTTTGCCATACTAGAGAGGGACATCTGGAAAAAAAAAAACCAGGAAAATAAAGGTACCTTTCTCATCATTGAAGAAGCCGGTGCTCCTCTGGATCACCGTAGTTTTGACAGTTTCATTTCAGAGTGAAAAGAATAACTGGGAAATGGACAATGATGTGTCATATGTGTCAGCAGAGGCATAATTGTTGCAAATTGTAGGAAATATCTTGAAGTATCTACAATATTCTCATAGGCTGTGCTTATCTGCATTGGCTCAGCAGACCGGTATTTCCTTTTGGTAGCTAACACTGCACTGATTATAAGTGAGGACAAAATGGGAAATAATTTGGCTCATTAGTTTCTCTGAAAGCATCAGTCTAGAGAGATCTAAATTTTAACCTACTTAAATTTTTAGAAGTTAACTTTTAGGTGCTCCTTCTCTTCTACTTGGAGAGGGTTTAGCTCTGTGGGTTACAGTCTTTTTTTCATTTTAACCAAATACATTCTACATTACATATACACTAATTGCTAAAGAATTAGGATGTAAGAACTACTGGGAATTAGACTTATTATTTTTAGTTCCAAATAGTTGGTACATCCTGTTTTTACATGCTTCTGAATTAAATCCAGAAGGAAGCTATACTTTCACAAATATCTAATTTTCACTTCTCATTCTTTTCCTAGCAAGCAACAAAGACTGAGGCGTAATTCTGGTTTCTTTACTTCTTACATTGCATGTTGTTTATATATATTTGCAGTCTCAAATAACTACAGAACAAATTGGTATTCCTAAAAAGCAGAGACAAGATCAAATAACTATGATGAGAATTCAATAAGATGCGGTGTTTCCTGAGAATAAACATAGCATTTTAGTGCTCTTTTGCAGAGATAAGAACATAACTTGATGAGTAAATAGAGAAATCCAGCCACAGAATTAAGCCTATGATTGCACTCCTTTGTGGCTCCTGACATCAAAAATAGCAACTCAGAAATAATAGTGAAATTATCATTAACCTACTGTACCATAATATTGGAATATCTGTATACAAATTGTAGGTAGAAAAAGTAATTACAGTTAGCATTTATTTTATCCTTATGATTATGTAAGATAATGATGATGAAAATATATAAAAATAAAAATAGAACCATTCTGAAATGGTGTCATTACACAATGGTGGATATCAATATGAGATACTTATCTTTCTGGAACTTATTCCTAAGTCCCTGCCTCATGATATCACACAGGTCTCCAGTTCTGTGCACGTCTATAAAAATTAAGTCTGGTTAATAAAGAATTTAGTCTATTTAATGATGGATAAGATAGTTCACATGCATTTTGTTTGCTCTGTGGTTGTATAACAATGAAAAAGGGTGGAGTATTGATCCAGGAATGACAACAGTCGAGAAAAGACTATTATTATTACTATCTGCTGCATGGCCTACATCAGAGTCAAAAATTGCCCAGGAAACAAACTTTTGGAAGTAGATGACAGATCATATGAATTATCTTGGCAAGCTGCCTAAGGAACTCAGCCTGTAAGCTGAAAATCCCTGCTTCAAAGAGCAGTTTCTTTTCTAAAACAATGTACATTCCGAGTTTCTGGGATATTCCATCATCTACAAATATAACTACTTCTCAGCTATCCTACCTCTAGACCTGCTTGCAATCTGATCACACACGGGAGTGCTTATCCATACCTACAAATTTTATGCTAAAGAAGAATAGGTATCAAGACTATGTGTCAGTCTGCCAAATCTCTTTTTAATTTTGTTCGTGTTTAGATACAGTTCATAAAGAGGCTTCCCTGGCAATTTGACAGATAGCTGTGTATTAGCAGAACAAACGGAAGATGTAAGGAACTAATGGTTCAGTAGATTAAATGCTACCTCTTTTCTTAGGTTTGTTTGTGTAGTTTCTATAGTGGCCACCATGAAGTGGAAAACTAAATTTGAATAAAACTCATATATACTCCTGTTTTCCAGTTGTATATTATTCTGGCATTATCAATTCAGGTCATATAGTCAGGATATTTCTGAGATCACTTTATTTGATTTGATTGGTCAAAAGATTCTTTAGTGCAACTATGTACATATTTTAAAGCAAATGGCACACTGTGCTTACAGTGTTATGTTTTTCTTACAGATAAAATAAAAAGCCCTAAGTACAAAAGGAAGAATAAGCGCATTTCCTTGATGCTTCAAACATCTGAGCATACACATGCAAAGTCAGAGAACATTAGCATTTGAGAAACATGAATGAAACTGACTATCACTATAAGTGAAAGGGAAAATAATCAGTTTGGGTTTACTTTCCAGGCAAAACAACATATAGACAAAAATAAATATTAAGATAAATTACAATAAAACCATATGTCCTATACCCGCCATTCTTTCTAGACAGCCTGAGTACAGAGGTAAAACTGAAAATTATTATGTGCAAAGTTGTGAGTATTTCTTATCCACCTTAACTGACAACCTGGTCTTTCACATTTTATTCATATTTTACCACTGCAGTATAACTAAAGATTGGATTGACATAGATATAGAAGTACAACCACCAAAAGGAAAGAATTCAGACGGATATTGACGGATATTGCCTCTTCAATCAGCGTATTGAATCTTTCTCTCTCATTCTCTCTCTCTCTCTCTCTCTCTCTCTCCATAAAAAGAGATTTACATACATATACACACATGTGTACTTGTGTGTGTGTTTGTCTGTATGTTCAGTTCTGGGCCCCTCACCACAAGAAGGATGTTGAGGCTCTGGAGCGAGTCCAGAGAAGAGCAAAGAAGCTGGTGAAGGGGCTGGAGAACAGGCCTTATGAGGAGCAGCTGAGAGAGCTGGGATTGTTTAGCCTGGAGAAGAGGAGGCTGAGAGGAGACCTCGTTGCTCTCTACAACTACCTGAAGGGAGGTTGTAGAGAGGTGGGTGCTGGCCTCTTCTCCCAAGTGACAGGGGACAGGACAAGAGGAAATGACCTCAAGCTCCGCCAGGGCAGGTTTAGGCTGGACATTAGGAAAAATATTTTCACAGAAAGGGTCATTGGGCGCTGGAACAGGCTGCCCAGGGAGGTGGTCGAGTCCCCTTCCCTGGAGGTGTTTAAGGCACGGGTGCACGAAGTGCTAAGGGGCATGGTTTAGTGTTTGATAGGAATGGTTGGACTCGATGATCTGGTGGATCTCTTCCAACCTGGTTATTCTATGATTCTATGATTCTATGATTCTATGATTCTATGATTCTATGATTCTATGTGTGTATGTGTTTGTGTGTGCATAGTCTGTTTTCAGCCTGTTTCAAGGTTGGTGCTGCTGATCTAGTTAATAACAGTGTACCATACGGTTATTGTCTGAACTAACCAGTACATGCCAATATTTTTTGCATGAACTTCGGAAACCAAGCTTTTACAGTTCATTGCCAATAACGAAACAATACAATATTCCTTGCTATTGTGCTTCTTTTATTTAATCTGTTTAAAATTTAGAGTAGCAAGTTAGACCTTAAATTAGTATACAGTTATGGGTATCATGAACAGCTGTTATTTGATCTGTAATACTGGGAACACGTGCCAGTATTTTCATATATACCATGGGATTTAGTTCATAAATATTTTACTAAATATGAAGAATGCCTCAACAGTACTGAAGTAAGTAGTAGACTTTCCATTATATGATGGTTTTCTAATGCTATTTTTAATGTATGCCCTGAACTTAAGATTCAGATCACATTTTCCTTAATTTAATTTGCAGATCCATGTAAGGACTGAAGTTTATGCTACTTCTCCATCAGAAACCTCTCTCAGAATCACAGCAGTTGATTCTGCCCAGTACAGACTCCTAATGAAAAATTACAACTCAATTTCCTTCTGCAGAATAATCTTCCATGTGTTCAGTCTTGGTAGCTTCTAAAAAGATTTCAAAGAAAAATTACATATTGAACATAATAATGTTTTTGAGGAACTTCTTTCTTCTGAAGGGAAGATATGAGCATTATACAAGCACAGGAAGTAAAAAATGAGGAATACAAACACCACTCCTTCTAAAACTGCCTAAACTATTTTTCTCATTGCTTAAGCTTTGCCAGGAGTAGCTAACACACATATACCCACCATTTACCAGCAAAAAAGAGCTAGAGTATAAAGCTGTGAGTCTGCCTACTTTGTGAGACTGTATGGAACGTCTTTTTTTCCCCACCTCCATATCTCAGAATAAAGATGAAAGAATTGAGAAGATGAAAACAGAGCTAAAATAAAGGCAAAAAAACCCCACCAAAACAAAAAAAACCCCACTTGTATGAAGATTTGGGCTCTCCTGCATGAACATGACTTAGTTAACAAAGCTGAGAAATACGTGATTGACAGAAGTCAAGAAAAGGCACATAGAACCTCAGGCTCAGGAAAAATGAACATTACTTGCAGATAAGCTGAAGCAGCTGTCGGCTTGATGATACTGCACATTTAAAGACCTCCTCTGGCACAGGAAAACAACATCAAAATAGAAGCACATGCTTAGAGCAGAAGGAGCACACTAACAGAAATCCAGGCATGCTCCAACTGTCCCCATGGTGCTAAAGGTGATACAGAAGTAAAATTTAAAATTGTTAATGAAACATTTACAGTTAATCTAGGCTATAATATTCTATAATTAACAATTAATTACAATATTTAAAATTTGCATATACCTTCTACATTATTCAGATTTCAGGATATTAATACGAGCCTGTGCACTGAAATCCTTTACCAACTGTCCTTTATTATGTACTCAAGTGAAGCTATCATTGATTTCAGCAGGACAGAAAAAGGACTGAGATATTCTTCCCTGTTATTGACTTTCACTTTCTGTTCTGTGCCAAAGTAAGACTTCAGGATTTGGTTTATTAAAACTGTTCTACTAATACACAGGAATATGTTACAAGCTCACTGCAAGAATTACTGTGTGAAATTATAAGTCTTATGTTATACAGGAGGTCAGACTAAATTATCATAATGGTCCCTTCTGGGTCTTAAAAACTATCAGTAATAATGTCTCCATCCCAGCACAGACTGCCACTTCATCTAGTCGTTATCATATTTCCAGTAGAGGCTAGAACCTGAGATTTCAGTGGAAATCAAATCCCCTTTCACCTTTCTAATGTAACTAGATAATCACACCCAGGAAGAAAAACTTCCCAACTCTTGTAGGCTTATCATACTATAACTGAAAGTGAGATACTTAATAATGTTTTAACCCATTAAAAATGCATCATCAAACTATTGTGCTTCATAGGTTATTAATACATGCAACTGCGTCCAGTAACAATTTAGTTGATAGCAGAAGGCATATAGGAACCAAACTTTAATTGGGAGTTTTGTGATGGAAGATTTTTAGCAAAGAATAGCCAAGAAAAGTTCACCCATAGGTCATATAATCCTTCCACAAATTCATTTTAGAGCACAGCTGCACAGTAATGGCAGCTTGAATCTGAAGGATATCTTCCCTGGTGTACCACAGTGTCAGGAAAGCCTATACCAAATAAGAACGCACAACTTTGCTGTAAATATTTCTGTGTTCAAGGACTTTTCCTTTTCACTTTATTTTTCATCCAGTGTTGGAATACTGCCATATCACAACCTCAAGATGAAGTATAAAACGACTACAAGCTGAACTGAATTTTAGCATTTGTAAAAATGCAAGGATGGCAGTGACACAGTGAGATCCATACCCATAAACAAAGCTAGGGAAAGGTAAGAGATGAACTGTCAGGCTAGTCAATGGAACAGGAAGTGAAGTGGTCAGCCAGTATAAACACATCTTCAACCTAACAGCATCCTTCTGCCACTCTTTCAAGACCAATTCAGGATGGGCTATTAGCTGTTCAAAGCCCCTAGTTAATTCTCTCAGCAAATCTTTAGGGATTAAAAAAAGATGGGAACCCAGAAAGCTTATTCAAATTGCACAGCCCTGAACATCAGAGTTGTAGTGTAGCAGTTCCTACTTTTTCTTGCATGATACCTTCTGAAAGTACCCTTATCGGCTCAAACCACTGTTGCTATGTGAGGGACATTCCATTCTCTGTGGTACAGAAGGAAACTATGCTGTCTGTTCTTTGTTTAGAAACTCTGCTTTTGTTATTCTTTGTTCTCCTCTCTCTCATACACCGTATCCTTCAGAGCTAAAGTGTTCCAGCATCTAGAATGTAAACTTATGAGTATAACTGAAATTGCTGCTTTCACTTCCCTACCATATTCACCAGATTCACTGAAAAATACGTGATCTAGAAACTTCAGCTAAACACAGCTATCAGGTGTCAGGAAATGTAATTGGACTGACACCCACACACAAAGGGGACTGGAAGGTAGGGATGAGATGAGGACAGCCATCTGGACAGGCAGAGCCATTTAATTCTTTGTATAAAAACCTGTGGCACAAGTCACAATAACAATTATTCTATGCAAAAAGTTTGTTGAGATCTGAATTCTGATTTATAAAACATGTGTTTATAATGGAAGTATTTAACTTCTATAGAATCTGCAGAATTGAAGCAGGAGATAGCTCTGAGAATTCACAGGGCTACAGTCTCTTTTAACACATTTCTATTGCTCATTATATACCTCCAAAGGCAGGATAAGGATTTCTAACCACATATTTCCTTAGTGCAAAGAGGGTGATTGTGTTGAAAGAAAGAAAATATCACAGGAAAACATATTTATAAACCTAATGTGGGCCAATATAAACCAATTACATCTTTTTTTAAAAAAAGACTTCTGAGGCTAAATGTTTGCCTTTGGATTTCAATGACAGTAAAATTTCTCATTTTCTTAAAAAAAATGTTGAAAAGTGACGAATTACTACAATTTAGATGGATGGAGTAAACACCCTCTGTTTTTTCCCCCTTGGACTGTCCCATACAACAGAAATTTAGATAACCCATCTAAAAAAAAAGTATATTACTGTGCATGTATACATAATTTCTCTATCTGATACATTTTCTATTGGTGATTTAAGGTCTTTGGGGAATTTATATCGCAAAGATTGGTTATGAGTCATCATACTTCTATATTTTGAGAAAAATTTTATATAAAAGGTTTATCTCTGTACACATATATGACATATATACTGACATGCATGCACACAGTCACAGAGAAGAAACCCATATTTACATAACCTCCTTGACAGATCACAGAAGAAAGTACAGTTTTACTAAAAGTGAACATATTTAAAGGTGATTTGATAGTGATGTGTACAGTTTGGATACTGATAGTCATCATATTTAGCATGCAAATCTGCCTACTAACATTCAAGAAAATGTAAAATAGAAGTACCTAGACTACTTCACTGCAAAGCGCCTGTGAAATAATCCCCTCAAACAAGTGCATACAATGAGTCACTGATCTGTTCTTCTTAGAAACCTGTGTGTGCTAATGGAGGAAAAAGACTTGGATTTAGCAGGGAAAGTGAGAGATGGCCAAGAAAGCACAGCTATATGAAAACTTGTAATGTGGAGCCTTGGTCTCCTCTAGAAACGACAGAGTTTGTGTGGTATCTTTCTGCTTTCAGACCAGTGTTCTGGGAGAACTGCCAAAACAAAAAAACCTGTAGGGTGACAGTGAGGCTGTCTGTAAAGGAGGAAGACAAAATAAGATAGGTTTTCTCTCTGAGTGTGAAGTCTCCAGAGTGCATAACCTGCTGGCAGGGTCGTCAAATGATGAAGGAAATTTCTTGTGCAAATAGCAGCTCTCATCCCAGACAAAAGACAGGGAAAGGACTCCATTTCCTCCCCAGTAAACTACGGTCAGAATTGTTGGTTTTCTGAGTTCTATCCTAGAAACCAGATTTGGTAAAATAATTTTGGGGAGGAAAAACATGGGATAAGGGTCTGGAACAAAGACAGGCAGGTGTTGGAAGCAGAACTTTAGGAAAATGAACTGGTACAAGCTGAATTTTGGGTGAACAGTGGTACCGTAACAGTTCACGAAGAGTCAGATAGGCTGTATTATAGACAGACCACTTCACTGCTGACTAGGAGGTGCACTGCTCAAAATACACTCCCAATGTACAGGTGGTAAACCTCTCAGTGGAAAAGAAGGAGTTGTAAGATGGATATTGATGATTAAATGCTCAGGGAGGCTATAGCTGTAAAATCAGGCAGAGTAAAATCTGCATAACTGAATTAACTACCACAAGACAAGTGATAATTTCAAATAGAAGAATGCAGGCAATGGCTTAATTCAGCAGAACGAAAGGCAAAATGCCTGAAACAAACTGAGCAAGGTGCAGGTCATAAGACCACTACAACTCCTTCAGCACTTCTCTTCCCAAATGGCAAAACAGGCACATGCTGCACTTCCACAGTAAGTAGTGTTATTTGTACTTTCCTGGAACCAGGATCTGGCCAAAAGTAGACACTAAAGCAACAGTGAAAAGTTAATTGTATTAAGCAGTCGTGTTGTTACATCTATTAAATAGGTTATTAGATTCTAGAAGAAAATTTAGAAAACATGTTAAAGATTAATTTTATTTACATCTTTGTCTAAACTTGGGGAAGACGAGTCTCCTTATTTCGTATATTTTATTTCATTCCTTACTCCTAGGCCAAGAGATGAATCACAGCTCTGTAACAAATTGTGCAGAGCTGTGAGATTGAATCTGCAAACTCTATTGTAGAAGCACTTAGTTCATGAATAAATTAATTTTTTCTCTTAAACAAAAACAATGTTCTATGCTTCATTTGCAGAAGTTACACTTTAATAAATTCCACAAAGCAGGTGTTGGAGGAGAATTTAAATGCTGATAAGCACAAGAAATATTTTTAAAATAAAAAAATAATTAAAAGCATATTTCATGGACTAATACTGTATAGACCAAAAGTACTATTCAAAGGAAAAAGCAGATGATTTTTAAGTAAAGTTTGAATAGCCATGCCTAAAATAACTATCAGAGTCCTGTTTTTTTTAAATTTAGAGACAGGAAGTGTGTGAGCAGGAGAAAAATTGATTAACTGTAAAAAATAACTCTGATTTAAAATAGACTCAATATTCAAAAAGTTAATAGTGGTACTATGATACTTCATATTAAAAATGTTCATTAGAGGATTTCCTCATTCATAATATTTAGTAGTTGTACCACAGTGGCAGCACCACTCAGAGCAGAACTTCTGGCAGGGAGACAGAAGAGGAAATTAGGATAGACCCACAGATGACCTTGAAGATGGGGGTTTTGTGACATGAGTACTCCTTTAAAATCTACAAACTTTCCTAATTGCAACAATCCAATACTCCTTTAACTTCAGTCACCAATCTCAGTTATGTATTTTGAATTGTATAACAACAAGCCATGCACTTATGTTTACTTAATTAGCTTCGATTTCTAATGTTAAATTCCTGCATTAGATTAAAAAGGCCACAGTAAGCCACATGCTGTCTGTAAATAAGATGAGTCTATTGTGAAAGGTTCATATTCAAATGCACACTGTTGATGACTTGGAAAGCTACGGATAATCAAGGCTGTAAGTCTGTCATTGTGACATGCAAGTAGTGCTTAGCACCACACTTAACACAAAGGTAAATATGAAAGTGGAAAACTTAAAGATGAGTATTGTGGAAAAAACAAGTAAATAATTCTAAACACTAACAGGAGAGCCCTGCTTAGTTGAGGGGAGTGAAACTGCATCCCAAAATTACCAACTTGGATTCACTACAGATACTGAAAAATTTTGCAACAAACCATTTAGCTGTTGAGAATCACTGTCAAAACTGATACTGCTCAATAATTATCTCATCAGAATGAGCAAGGATTTCAGACTAAGCAGATACTGAAAGATATTTTGTATCTGAAAATATTTGCAAATGAAACAAGTGAATTTGATATGATGATATTCGTGAGTTCTTTCTACTTATGACATATGCACATCTGGGCCTTGAGAATTTTGCTGTTTGCTCCATTTTTCTGCTTGAGATAACTGCTATCTTCTGCCCATCCTACTTGTTTTTAAAGATATGAATACTTATTCCCAGATTGCTCAACTGACTGATTTCCCTTTTATTACAGTTACTGCAATATAGATAGAGCTGAGCATGAGAAACTGGAAAGGCCAGCTCAGGCTCTGTGTGTACCACATAACCACATTTATCCATCCATATGAAGTCATGTTCAGTGGCTGAGTGAACCACACACTGCACCACCTCTGGTAGAATGCAGAGAAAACTGGGATCCATGCAGGCGGAAAGTCTCTTGTACTCCAGCAGGCTTCTATATTCAGCAGTCTACTGTACTCCACCAGGAATCTATATTCCAGCAGGCTTCTATATTCAGCAGTCTACTGTACTCCACCAGGAATCTATATTCCAGCAGGCTTCTATATTTCATGCCTTCCACAAACCATGTTATGATTTTGTATACCATGACAGCAATGAAAACCCTAGCAGTAATACCCACTGAAACAAGCTGTTAAAGCTGAAGTTATATGACACCACAAGAATTACCTGTAGTAAGGTAAATTATTGAGAAAGACAGAGTCATTGGACCTAATAAAATACTTTAACATCAACCTGCCTCTGGCCATCATATTGTCTGAGGGTAGTCTCCAGTCTCATTTAACTATCTAGTACCTTTGATTTGCTTCCCAAGTTCACAGAGGACTTTTGTTATCCATGCAGAGGCAATAGCAAGTATCAAACAGAGACAGTACAAAGCAGCTATAAAATAACAAATTTTAAAAAAAAAATAATTAATAAAAAAATCCATTCCCTCATTTGTCACACATTGTTCATACAAATATACACATACAAGAAGAAATTACTGTGGGGTAAATGCTGAAATCCCCATCATGAAGAATATCTCACACCTCAACTCGTTTTACTGATCACAGCCTGGCTGAAGGTCAGACTACCTTTTTTTTTTCCTACTGCTATCTGACATAGACATTTTTAACAAAAACTTTGATCATAATGTGCTCACATCATTCATTGTTCCAAATTAGTTATCCCTTTATAATTCTGAAAGCAAAGGACTAAGAAGCAGCTATGAGTCATTTTGAATTTTCAGTTTCGTTGACAGGAAGAAGAAATTTCCATTGAGCATTTTATATTCAGCTTTTGATTTACTTGAGAAAAGAAATAGACATATCTGGGCTTTTAATAAAAACACCAGCATGGTTTGAACATCATATGCCACTCATATAATTCTCTAAAATTGCAAGATTGTTACTGACTTTGAGGAGGATGCATTGAAAGTCTTGCCACTGAAATACTGTGAATAAATACTTCTGCAATGATTCAGTTTGGAGTGTCTCTGATGATCAGCACATTGATGGATACGTAGGGAATAAGAAATAGGTCAAAGTCAAAGCAGGTCTACTTCCAGGGAAGACTCCTACATGGGGAAAGGAACAGAAATTTCTTCAGACCAAACAAGACTATGAGAAAAAAAATCATTTTTGTGCCCATTTCTAAAATCAGTAGTCTAGTAAGCTGAGCTCTTGGGACAATCATACCAAGATTAGTACTTTAACCAGAGTATCTCAGATCTGACAATCCAAAGATCAGATCTTCCTCTCTGTGCACATCTGTCAGAGGAAGGTACTTTATTATCATTAAAAATTATCTTAGCCTGTCCTGAGATTCTGAATGTACTTAAGTGATGCTGGTGTTTACATTATAATTGCATGCCTAAGTCAACTGCACAAGACTAACAGGATAGATCAAAGCTCCATGGAAGTTCTTCAGGTAGTGTTCCTGATCACAACCTATTAAAAGAAACAAAGGAGCAAGCAGCCTTTAAATGATGCTGCGTCATGAACTCTATGGACAGTTCTCTGTTTGCTACACACCTTTTGCTTCAGAAAATTTAGGTCAAATAGCATTTCAGTTTTTTTTCCAGGAGATTAAATTGGGTCATGCTTCTAGAGAAGTGGGTCATTTTTCCCTGTAAACTAACAGTTTCATGCCTACACATCTTTAGTTCAAAAGCTCTATTGTTTGTACTCAGAACTGCACAATTCTTTTGCTTCGCCAAGAGGCAGTGATTTTTTTTTCTTCCAAAGGGCAGTCTTTAGCCTGACCCACTAAGACACATGATGTTTTTCAGTACATGACAATGAAAAGTGTCCCTTTTCTGTCTCCCCATCAAAACACTGACTGGGGACAAAACCCTAAGCCAGTATTGATTGATTTGCTCCACTGACTTCAAAAGAGCTGTTCTGATTTTCATCATGTGGGAATCCATGCTAAAAAAACCTACTGTCCAGTGCAGAAACATAGAAAAGTTTTTTGCCAATTTTCTAGCACACTATGAAAGATCTTTCTCACATCTGTTCAAGTGAAAATAAATTTAAAAAAAAAACAAAACAAACAACAAACACCACCAAGACTGCATACCTAACAATGATATAGTCATATAATCTTCTCTCATTTTCTTTTCAATATTTAAGTTTATCAGTGTTGTTATCATTTACATCATCACAAATGAAACATGAATGAAAACTCCCATACTGCTTAGGTAAGTTTCCAAGGAATTGCCTGCTTGTTTAATGCTCATAAATACAGCCAGTCATTTAAAGTTCAGTACGTGAACATTACATAAGGTCACTCTTAAGGAAACTCTTCCTCAATCCTTTGTGATATTTTTCACATTTTTTTCTAATATCTACTGTCTACGACATTTTTTCTTCAGTTATTAGTCTTTCACTGTATGTCTTACAGAAAGCTCAAGGATAGAAATATTCTATTTTAGCTCATGACTCTGTTGTTCTCAAACTGACATTAAAGGCATATGCCTATCAAACTCCAGAACATCTACTGTCTTTACAAGTTAAATCACTCTTCAAAATTATTCCTTCATTATCAAAATGGAATGAGTTCATGTTAGTATAAAAAAACCTGAGTTTATTACTATCTCAATTTTCAGCAGACATAGTTAAATTAAGTATTTTTTAAAAACATCAATTATTGAATTAATATATTACTTTTATCATAGCAATAATGTTTATTAATTTTTATTTTATATAATATCTAGTCCAACATTATTGGTATGTTTCATCTCTCGGCTTCCTTCCTCTACTGTTTCACTATGCCCTGTTGAAGACCTGACATCTTCATAACAATGCCTTTTCAATCTGTACCATAAAGTGAATCTCACATCTCAAGAAACTTGCTCTGGGTTTTTGGTAGTGATTTATCAGAAAGATTCAGAGAAAACAGCTAAAAAGGAGAACTGAACTAGAGATTCTTATCAAACTTTAAAAAGTTCTCAGAATGCTTTGTAAAGGTGGATAAAATGTGAAAGAAATTAACAGGTATGGGACTGCACATTCAACAAAGATAAATTATTGTTTTACCTTGTGCTTTCAAGGCTGGAACAAGAAAGGTAACAATCAAAGTAGTCTCAGGATATGAGAAAAGGAAAAGGAAGAAAAAGTAGAATAGTATAAAAGAACATTCAAGAAAACAAGAGGAGATTGATGTATTGAAGGAGCAATCTGGGATGAACTCATGAGCATGGAACAAAAATTTCAAAAGATTAGTGAAAGAGACAATACTACTGACAACATAAGAAACTGAAGAGCTTGTGCAGGAGAGATTTGGTGACCATGTAAATGGTATTCTCAGTTCTGAAAACACATTGGGATCATTCAGCCATTTGGGGAATATTTGTGTGATTCATGCCCCTGTCAAAGGTATACAGCCCAGTGTTGAACAAGACCACTATTAACCAAAATCATATTATGAAAATAATACAAAATCTCTATTTAACAACCTGTCATAAAAATTTATTTTAATAGTACTTTTAGTCAACAGTCTTATCATGCTTTTACCAACAGTGTGATCAATATGAGCATTATATCTAGCCTACAATTTCACCTACCACTTCAAAAGCTTCATAAATCATCAACTTTTATAACTTCTTGATTACCTCCTAATGTTCATACAAAACAAGGATAAAAACAAAAATCACCCTCTGATGAAAGCATGCTGAGCACTTGAAAAACTTTTATTAAATGATATCCAGTTAGTAACACCCTGTTGGGCCATCACTGTGTAGTGATGATTGTGGAGTGCTCTTTCGCATAAACTGAATAAATCTCATAAATTGTTAATGGCGGTGCTTTAAATATATCAGCTATTGACCAACTTTACCCCAGCAACAGAAGAGAATTGATTTAGTTTGTCTCCCTTCTAAGAAATTTTATCCCTAGCCTGGGGCTTGGGGATTGTACAGCAAACAGATCAATTCCAGTACTTTCAGGGGGTGGAGAAAACTGTTCACTCCATGTCTGGGTTTCCTGAAAGGTCTGCATATTGCTACCTGATTTAGTGATGCTTGCCCATAATATGACAAGAAAGCAGGATAAGAGTAACCCATCTTTAACATCAAAGAGAGCTCAGATAGGGATGATTAAAGCTAAAACTGTCAGGCCAGTTTTTATTATGAGAATGGCTCTACAGCAGATGTGTAATTGAATTCCAGTTCCACTTGAGCCCTGGTTCTCAGTGTCCTTTCCCTGCTCTGCCTTGCTTGACTGTTTCAAAGAGTGTGCAGAGACTATAAGGCGGTGTTGCACACGACACATATGCACATGGACAGGATTCTGGGTGGTGCAGCTACACCCAGATTGCTTCCTGAGGACAAAACAAAACCAAACACCATTGTAAAGATGATACTAAGACCAGAAATGCCTTATGTTGCTGTTCAGCTCTACAAGGTTTGAGTTATAAATTTGTTCCACAATACTTTCTGAGCTTGCATAAGGTATGGAAAACATTTTTGTTTCACCACAGACTTCAGTGAATTAAAAATGCTACTGGCATTTGACCCTAGTTCCTGTTAGACCTTCCAAGAGAATTTTTGCTACCTTTTAATCACTGTTGCAGATGAAAAACTGAAATGCCTCTAGACCTCTTCATGTTATTATGCCTCTGTTTCATACCACTGTGGTGCTGCTTGAATAGCCTCTGTTACCACTCTGAAAAAAAATCCATGGGCAAATACTACTGAAAAGTAGTTGGCTGTGGTAAATAAGTGAACAAAAACAGATGAATTCAACTGCAGTAAGGAGTCTCATATTTCATCACTGTTGTTCTTGCAATAACATACCTTTCATTGGGGTAGCATCTCAGGAATACAGAAAGAAAACACTTCTAGAGTCTAAGTCTCTAAGTACATATGGCAAGGGTCATTGGCTTCCTTAGGACCACCACTGCATTTGAAATTGACAGACCTGTAAATGAAAGAGAGCAAAAAGAAGGAAGTCATCTAGTACCTGACTGCACTGTCTCATGAGCTCTGAGGCAAGTGCCAAGGGTCATTTACAAAATTCTTGCATGGAATTATTTTCATTATAATACAATCCACAAAAGTCAGCTTATCCAGTGGAAAGTGTTCTACATGAGGCAATGAGAAACACCTTAATAAATACTCAAATTAATGAGATTATGCTCATTGAAGCCTCTCAATAAACAGATTATTGAGCCAGATATGGCCTTGCATACAGATCTGTGACTCGTGTCTTACCCAGCTTGTGATTTTAATGTTGTTCCTGTCTTATCACATAGGGCAAAAATAAACTTGAATTCAGCCTTTCACAGACACAGGAGCATAATTTTCATTATTAAATTCAATTTCATTCTATGTAGAAATCATTGATCCTACTCAAAAGTGTAACAAATTTAACACAGTCTGGTGCTGTACGGTGGTTCCCTCATTCAGGTATCATTTTCAAATAAAATAACATCTCCAGTATTGTATTGTCTGATTCATTCTCTCTGTATCTATATCAAAACAGTTCTCATTTAATCAAAATTACTCGTAGCTGGCAAGTGGTTTTGGCTTCCTTCCCACCAAGCAATTTAACATCCAGAAACTCAAAATCCTCATTAAAGTATCCTGAGTAAGGAAAGAAAAACAGCTCTATTTTTCTTCTGGAGTTCCCTGTTAAGATAGTAATTCAATAAACAATTAGGTTTAAGTTTCCTGTACTCTTCGAGTGAGGTCTGCCTCACTCCTGGGAATTAATCCTTCTACTACACCATGAATATGCATCAGGTGGCCTAGGAGGCCCTCAGGAAGGCCTGAAAGGGCATAATGCAGAAGCACTTTAGCATCACATTCAGGAGGCACAAAGTACTCCTCTGTGAAACCAATAGTCTCCATACTCTTCTTCCAGAAACTACCTTGATGCTATGTTGGGAATGACTGAATTGACTGCAAGTCAGTAAACTGTTGTGAGGGAACATCAGGGGAAGGATTCTCACACAACTATGTAGTTACACCATAACAGAAATGGAAAACAAAAATGAATATTTTACTGACCTGAAAGTAAGCAGGTCTGATTCTGATTATGTAGAAGGAGGAAAAACATGGTACAAAAAGGCATGAGCCATCTTCCACAGCACGACTGCACTTAGGGAGAAAACAGACAACTAGAAAAGTGAGGCAGAAAGCATATTCTTCCAAGCCCACTCCCATTGAAGGAAGCTATTTTTCCATGGAAATGCTGCACTTCCTTTCCTCCTGTCTTAGTGAGACTTGTTTTTATTTCTTTAAATGTAGCACTATGCCTAAGGCATAGTTCCTCAGCTCTGTGTATATATCTATTACCAGTCTCTTTCATCCTTGGAGGGGCCATATTTTTAAGTGCCTAGCAGGATCACAGTGGTAAGACAGGGTTTCAAGTTTAACAGGAGGCCCAGGCATATGGGGAGTACACGAATATGACTGCTGCAGTTTTGTTACTGCTAGCCTCAAGTCAGCTCAGCCTTTCTGTTTCTTATTGTAGGTATGGAAGGAACTGAAGCCCAAAGGTTTTCATTGTGACTGCAGTGCAGTAGGAAAAAGATACTAGTTTTCAGTTTGTTAAAATGCAATCAAAAGTTGTCTAATAACTTAAAGCTAGGTACAGTTGACAAACCATGAAAAGATGAGGCTTAACAATGCAAAATGTAATTGCTAATCCTTTTTTTTACAAGTATCATCTATACCGATATAGAGTTCTTCTTTCCTACTACATCTGCCTTCAATAAACTGTTTTAAATCCAGCATCGATTTCAATCGTTTTTAATGGAAAAGAATGAAACAGAATGAAACTTTAGTATGCAATTAAAAAAAACCAAAAAACACAACAGTGTACAATATAGTCTGACTTAAAATTTCTCAGTGGCAAGAACTGAGCTTCTCAAAAAAATTTACTTTTTTCTTTTCAGTATTTGAATAGGTGACAAAGTTTTTTGGAAAATGTATTAAGACATAATCTTTCAAAAGCATTAATCAAGTCTTGTTTGTGACATTCATCTAATGAGCCAAATCAGAAATTAAATTTTGTCTGAATACTCTTGCCTTAATACCCCCATGTAGCAATTAATGGCTAAGTCATTCTCTCTCTTTTTTGCACCAGATGGTTCAAAATAAACACATGCCTGGTTACACTTCACAATTTTTCAAAGCTCTTCACAGACATCTGTATACATACACAAAATCTATTAACAGGTAAAAATGTACCCAAGTACCTCCTACACACTCCTTAGCAAAGTGCTTCCCTCTTTAACAGTGACAAGTGAAAAAGTGAACAAAAAAAAAGGCAGTTTGGGTGTTGCTGTGTTTCAGATGTAAGAGGGGTATAGGTCACATAGGTTATGTGCAGGTAAAAGTTTCCCAAAAGTTATGAATGCTTTCAGTACAGGCAAAGGAGGTCCATATCTGAAGTACCTCAATGCTCAGAAATTCAGAATCAGTAATTTTGGACTGGTCCATTTTCTTTTAGTGCTTTCATAGGCACTATGTATCACATGACAAATAGAACATCACTACCTGTTCACACCTTTCAGAAATAAGCCTAAAGGCAGAAAGTAGTCCACCAATTGTGTAGATATTACAATTTAACTGAGGGATTTTCTGTTCTTAATGTTTTCTTACCAAGAGTTCTCACTTCCAAAATTAGTCAGAGCTGCTCATCAAGTAAGCCATGCACTTTCACTTGCAGACGGTGAACTGTAAATACAGCTTGAACTGCTTTTATCCTACTTATCCTAACAGTCTAGTGAAAGAGCTAAGGGGAAATCATCTGAAAAGGTGTCAGGTCAGAGCAGAACTGAGAAAGAACTGCTCTGAAACTTGCATCAGAGAAATGCAATGCTTAATCAGGAGAAATATTTTTAAGATGATATTCTGCCTCTGGATTCATGTTGGGAACAAGGATGACTAACATTTTCTAAACTCTTTTCAGTTTAGTTCATTGCAAATAAGTTGTCCAGATGGGAACAAAACATTTTTTTTTAAGTCTTTGCTTGGTGAAACACAAGGGAAAAAACCAAACCGAAACAAACAAACAAAAAAAATAAAAAGCAAAAGAAAAACACTAGAACGCAGCCTTAAAGTTCAATACTCCCATCTTGTGGCTGATGAAGAAAATGCGCTTATCTAAATAAAAATTTATAAATGATAGTTTCATGCAGAAAAATTATAAATAAGAATTTACTTCAATAGAATTTTCTCCTGTGTCATAACTAAATCTGGATCTTAGAACTGATAATGTTTTAATCAGAAAAGGAAGGATGTGGAATTGTTTTCATCCACACAGCCACAATGCAAGGATTTTCTGTAGCAATTCTCAAATTCCTAATTGTAGGAATATGAGAGGATGAAATCTACTTTTGCCACACTTTGAATCCAATGTTCGTGAATGAAGGCAGGGATGTGATGGAAGCCCATCAGTCAGCAGGGCAATACATAGTACTGGTTAAGGATAAATGATGAAGCATATACAAGCAGTATGTTCATGGCACCTGGATGAAAATGATACAAATCTCATTTCTGCAATTCCTCAAGCCTTAGGAGCAGAGGTAAGTCTCACTTTTCCTAGGTCTTTCAAAGGATTTTTCTTCTTAATTTGCTAGCTATCTGCACTAGACTGAAATGAAGAGTGTGTACCTCAGGAAAAGACCTATATGAAGTCTCATGTTAGGTATCTGTTTTAACTTGCACAAATATTTCTGAATAAGCTTGTTTTCTCTGACATTTCACTGTGTCCATACAAGGCCTAAAACAGTAAGTATCTCAATCCTAGAATAGCATATTAAAAATAGTGATAATTTATAATGTGTGCTAATGCCAAAACCAGTGCGAGAGTGCTTCTGCTCTGTTTGGATGGCACTGACACTGTGTTACTTGTTTTAATGTTTGGACATAGGCAGTTCCTGGGAAATATCAAACATTCAGTTTCAGAAATTGTTTTCAGTGCATATTCAGCCCAAAGCATGTTTATAAGCTTGGAATGGATAGAGAGATACTGAGTCAGTTAATATGATCTTTGTTAGAAGAAACAAATACAAAAGGAAAAAAATTCTAAAGGTGTTCGAATATAATTTAAACATGCTGGGTCACTGAATACAAATAAATATGTAGAACTTAAAGATAAAGGCTCAAGTTCATCAATACTATTCTTTGCTCTCAGCAGCCTCCCCAGGTGACTGAGATGAGAACATGTCCCAGTCAATTGACTTAGAAATGGGACTCCTTGGAAATATGTGAACCATGCATGTAGTAAAGAGTTCTGTGTTCAACTACAGGTTAACAACACTGACAGCAGGTGAAGCTGGTCTTGGGAACAAGCTCAGTGCCCAACAGATGTGGTAGCTGTACCACTTCAAAGCAGAAGATTCATGAAGTGGGTTTTCAAATGCAGCAGCAACCAGTCAAGAGGCCTGTAATTGTTCATGTACAAGCCTGCTGGCAAGTGTCTCAACAGAAATGCTCAGCTGAGGTTCCAAACCCAGCAGTTACCACTGCTCAGGTGAATGGAGCTCTCTGTCTGCAAATTTGCTCAAAAATCAGACCCCCCAACCAGTGTAAATTTATGTCAACTGAAGGCAGAGCATATCAGCCTCAGATGAGTAAAGTGTCATGACATATTCATAGGTTATAAACTGTAAAAGGGAGAAAAGGTACAGGAAGAGCAGTAACAATAACATCTTCAACTCTCTACACGGCTCTGTAAGTATACAGGACAAAACACCTTAAGGGATTAGCAACTGTGGTTTCTGTTTTAGTTTATTGGTATGGTTTGGTCTGAGTAAAAGAAAAGGAGTCTCCCTTTGAGACAGAACTGTTCAGTGCTTATTGAAAATTGCATCTGTTAAAAACTAAACTGAGCATGAAGGATGTTCAGCATATTTAAATATGAGTGAGGAGCAGATGCTTGCAATATGAAGATTAAACATGTGCTCGGCTGCCTTAACAACAGTGTGGCCAACAAACTCATGGAAGTGACCATGCTAGTGTACCAGGTATTTTTGAAGCTTTATGTGGAATACTGGCATTAGTTTTAGACAAATCATGCTGCACATCTCACCCTGTACAAAAGAGATGCCGATAGACCTAAAAGGAGCTAGAAGGCAGCCAGCGACTAAGGTGACCAGGGACTGGAAAACACACTGTTAGAGAAACTGAGGGGACTATAGTATGAGCCTGAAGAAGAACAGATTGCAGATTCTACTAATCAAAGGGGCTTTTTAGCCTTCTCTTCTGAGAAAGCCATAAGGAGAAGAGTTAGTGGTCAGAGGGTACAAAAAGGGGAATTATAACTGTGTATAAAGAAAAAATTCTTTTACCTGATAGTTCTGACCAAACTGGAAGGTGTTGCTCAAAGAAGGGGTGGAATGTTCATTCTTGAGGGTCACAAAACACAAAAGGACAAGTCCATGAGCAATGTGATCTAAACTTAACATTAAACCTGTGTTGAGTAAGAGCCTTGAATGATGGGGGGCTTGCACTGAATCCTGCATTGAGGCCTGGCCTGAATTTTGCACTGAACAAGACACCCAAGCAGAAGACCTGTAGAGGTCCCTTTCACCTATGTTTTTCTATGACTGCAGATTTTAAGAGCTTAGTCATGATGCTATAAGAAACATTGTAAATAGAATAGAGCTTAAGTCATATCAGGGAACATTGTAAAGAGAAGTCATTCATTTGTTTGAAGTATAGATGCAGCATCCTCAAAGTTAATTTACACAGTTTCTCTCACAGTCTGTTCTAGTCCTTCATGTAAGATCAAGGGAATTCACACTTACCATGTCCAAGTCCAACATGATAATCTTAGTCCTATGTGATAGTATCACAGAATCATAGAACAATTTGGGTAGAAAGGGACATTTAAAGTTCATTTAGTCCAACCTCCTTGCAGTAAGCAGGGACATTTTCTACCAGATGCTCAAAGCCTTGTCCAACCTGACCTTGATCTCATATGCCTTTTCCAACCAAACAATTCTATGATTCTATAATAAATACTTCTTCACAGGGGTGCTCTCAATCACTTCATTGCCTAGCCTGTATTGATACCAGGAGCTATTGCAATGCCTGGGCAAGACCTTGCACTTGGCCATCTTGAACTTCAAGAGGTTCACACAGGCCCACTTCTCAGGCTTCTCCAGGATGGCATGGTATGTCCCTGTGGATAGTATCTTGTCCCTAAGGTGTGTCAAGTGCACAACTCAGCTTGGTGTACTCTGTAAGTTTGCTGAGGGTGCACTCCATCCCACCATCTCTGTCATTCATGACAACATTAAACAGTACTGGTCCCAGTGCAGACTCCGGAGGGACATCATTTATCACTGATCTCCATCTGCACATCAAGCCATTGACCACTACCCTCTGGACACATATATCCACCCAATTAATCATCCCCCAAATGGTCCAGCCATCAATCCATCCAATTAATCATCCCCCAAACAGTCCAGCCAGCAATCCATATCTGTCCAATTTAGAGAGAAGAATGATGTGGAGAACCACGACAAAGGCCTTACAGAAGTCCAGATAGATTACATCCATAGCTCTTCTCTTGTCCAAAGATGTGGTTGCTCCCTCAGAGACTCTGGAATGGATCTCATCAAGTCTCATGAACTTAAACATATTCAAGTTCCTCAGGTGGTCATAAACCTGGTCCTCTCTTACAGTGGAAGAGACTTTTCTCCTCCAGACCCTGATCTGTGGTCCATCTACTCAAGAAATGTGGGAATAGAAGCTGCCAGAGAAGACTGAAGCAAAAAAGATAAAAAGATATTGAGTACCTCAGCCTTCTCCTTGCCCATTGTTACTAGTTTGCCAGTTACGTTCATGAGGATGGGTACAATTTCTCTGACCTCCCTTTTCTGACTAATATGCCTTTAAGAGCCCTTATTACTCTTCACATCCCTTGCCAAGTTAAGCTCCATCCATGCCTTGGCCTACCTGACCCCATCCCTTCACAACCAGCCAGCATCTCTGTATTCTTCACAGGATGCCTGTTCCTGCTTCCACTGTTTGTACACTTCCTTCTTGCCCTTTACTTTGACCAGTAGGCCTCAGCTCAGCCATGCCGATCTCTTGCCTTCCTTTCCTGCTTTCTTACACCTGGGTATCAAGAACCCTTGTGCTCTATGGAAAGCAACCTTTAAGATCTGCCAGCTCTGTTCTGCTTCCTTGCCCCTGAGGGCAGTTTGTAGTGGGGTCTTATTGATTAACTCCCTGAAGATCTGGAAACTTGTTTTGCTAAAATTCAGGGTCCCGACTTTACTCTGCCTGTCCCACGATGTCAAGGATAAACTGAGGCTAATAATTTACTTGCTAATAGAGGCTAAGAATGCTGCTTTAAGAATTAAAAACTGGTTTTGTGGTCAGTAGAAGTAGCGAAACTTCATTTCAGAATTTAAGTTCTTTGTTCCCTCATGTTATTACACACACATTTTCATATCCTCATCAGGGAAAGAATCAGCAGTATTGTGGCTGGTCTGAAGGATTAGCCAGCAGCCATCTGCTGCCAAATAAAATGTGTAATAGTTGAGTTATGTCTCCAGGTTTTTCTGGAGACACAATGACCTGGATCACACGCCCCTATCCAGCTGCTGTATTTCTAAAATTTATAGGACCACACTTATTGTTAAAAATTCTTCCCTCTTGTAAATATGATTGAAATTAGCTAGCAAACTGTTACAAGTAAACTGTTGGTTACATAAACCTTGATTTCTAGGCTTATATTAATATATATTTATTAATTTTAATCATAGCATTAATGAAATAGAAGCACATGGAAGACCACCAAGAAGAAATTCCAACTACAATTTCTTTCCCCATTAGAAACCAGAACAAAAAACAATTCTGCCATAAAACAGAATTTTTCAAAATGTTACTTTAGGTCAGAAAAGCAGTATTTATTGCCTGTCATTCATTTCAAGTGACAAGTGATTCGAACTGAAGAAGATTGTATTTCATTTTCATATAGCTAGGAAATACTGAAAGACCAGAAAAAGTCAGAATGATTTAATGCCTTTCAAGCAATTTTTACAAGGCTTTTTGTGGTATTAATATATTCCTATAGAAAACATAGACTGTCATGAAAAATTCTTTCCATGGAAAACTTTATATCAGATAAATGTTGTACAACTGTAATGTGCTTCAGATAAATAGATCTTTTAGGACATAACAGTTGTTGTTAAAGGGAGCAAGCATGCTATATGTGTAAAAGTGCAATAGATATAACGGTCTTCAGCCTGAAGGCACCTCCTAAGGTCAGATGTTCAAAATTTATGTGCATGACTTTCTACTTCAGCTGTTGTTGAAATACAGATACCAAATGGAGATACACATAATTACCAAATCAGCATAAAACTGCCTTCTACTAATACAGAATTCCAAAAGGCTTCCTTCTTGCTGAATTATGTTACTAACTTCTTATGCTGAGAATAGAAATTGAATTTAATTTCTAAGTAGTACCATAAGGTTTCAGATCTTCAAGCGCCATATGAATTCTACAATACTAAGTAGAAGTGTTGATAATGATAGCTTAAACAATACTTGAAAGGGAAGGTGATAAAACTAGGCTCACTAAAGATAAATATGCGGGAGTATGCCAGTGTTTGAGGGTCAGTGTCCTTCAGCCTACCGTCTCAATGGAAGTAGGCAATGGCAATCCATGTGGCAGTGAAGACAGAAGGGTTACTAATGTGTTAGAAACCATGGAAGAGCCTGAGAAAGGTCACGTAAGGATTAGAGCTTCTGCCCCAGAAAAAGTGATGGGATTGGCAGTCCAGGTGCAGTGCATCTACCTTAACACAGGTAGTGTGGGCAACAAACAGGGCTGCCCAGGGAAGTGGTTGAGTCAGCATCTCTGGAGGTATTTAAAAGACATATGGATGTGGCACTTAGCAACACAGTTTAGAGGGTCTTGGCGGTATTCAGTTTAGGGTTGGAGTCCATGATCTTAAAGGTCTTTTCCAACCTGCATGATTCTATGATATACAGTGTTAAAATAACTGTTAACAAAGGTTACGTTGATCATATTGTGCTTCCATGCAAAACATGGAAGTGAGAAGCCTTCAGACAATGGGCATAACTGAAATGAGTAACCTACGTGGGTGGCATCCTAACAATCGACTGGCAGATATTTTAGCTTTGTTTTCCTACCAAGACACAACTGTAGCTTTTCTTTTGCCTTTTGCTTTTTGTCAGTTACATAAACTTTGCTTTTCAACTTCATGGCTTTTTGTTAACTTTATTTCAGGTTTCTGTAATATTCATGTTACATTTGAGCCTGTCCTTATACGTTGTCTATATAGTCAGTGAAGAGGAATTTTTAAGAGACACTTATAAGATGTGATTCATCTGACCAGTTGTAGACATCTATTTTAGAATATTAACCACTGCATTCCTCTGTGGTCATTCCACAGAGCTTAGGGTAGCTTAGATGCAAATATATCTACCTGTACCCAGATAAACCCTTCACACTAAGGAAATTTTACCTAATAATTTCCATTAACCATGTGAACACAGTGTTATAGATGAGCTGAGTAAATTTACATTACATGTAGGAATGGGGCTATTATTATTATACACTAGATGTTTGGTTTAACTACTGCCTAACTAAGCTTTAGAACTTAAAAAATTACAGTTTGCATGTCAGATGCTATTCTGTCACTATTTTACACTATTTTCAGAGCTAATTGAGTTATACAAACTGTTCCCGCTAAGAATAAGCCCAAGTACTGGGACAGACCTAAAGCTGTTTTCAGTGAGGTCTTTTGAGGTTAGCTGAGTAGCAAATAGAGCTATATAAAGTATTTTTCAAAAAACCTACAACAGAATGAGATTCTGGATATTTGAATCATTCTACTGATTTTATTATGGTTTGGCTAGAGTCTATGGCACTATTTCTATGCTATTTGTTTATTAAGTCAGTGATGCTTTAATGCCAGTTATCTACAATCGGACACAACAAATCTGGAATTCTTTGAATTTAGGAATTTAAATATTTGCATAGACTATTCAAAATTAGGCAATTAGGAAGGCCCAACATTTCAAAGTATCAGCATAGTAATTCTTATTATAATCTATTTAGAATCATTTTAATTAAGTCAGAATAGGAACAGTTTAAGTTAAAATGGGTTATACAGTCTCTTTTTACTACTACACAAATGTATTCCCAGGTATATGGTAGATACCATACTACAAAGCCCTGAAGAAAAGATAGAAGAGGATTTAGGAAGAGCTTAGCTTTCCAAAACCACATTTTTCTCATGTCTAAAGGTCCACAGGAAGACCTCTCTGGAAGTGTTTCAAAGACAGCTAGCTATGGGTCAATAATTCACATAGACTGGACAAATGCTTTATACTGTGCATTGACCACAATTTTCTCCAGGATTACATGTGACGTTCTCAGTCTTCCCTGGACAGCTCTCAAAGTTTGAAATATTTTTAGGTGCAAGAACAGCAGCTGTGCAGATTTATTCTCCATGATCTTTTTATATTCTTCAAAGGTGAGACAGAAGGAGGGTGAGTAAAAAAGAATTACTTATCATCTCTGACACACTGCCTCTGGTACAAGAATTATCTGGGGAGGGGTCTAAAACCACATACAGTGTTCTGGATGCATTGGAATGCCAAGTGGAATAACTATAAATATAATAGAGAATTTTATAAATTACATCACTGAGGATATGATATTTCAAGTTACAGCCACAAGGTAGCAGAATAAATTTAATTTGAGCCACTGTATGATGGATATCCAAACAGAAGGGAAAAGCATATATTAAAAAAAAAAACAAACAAAAAAACCCATCACACATAGCTGTCTCCTCCCACCCTTAAGAAATGTCCCCCAAACATTCCTAATGACATAAATGGTAACATTCAGCTATGCCTGAAAGTTCAGTGACAGGAAAATCTGGGTAATGCATAGCACAATCTCATTGAAGACAGTGACTTAAAAATTCTGTTTCATCACTTGTTATCATCAAGTTCTTTTTCTCTATTTAGACACTTAAAAACATTTTTAAACCTTTCACTTTCATGGGAAGAAGACAGTTCTGCAACAGATCTATTAAAATCATAATATTTGATACAGGAGTCTGAATTTTTAACTTGTAAACTTGTTAAACCTTTTTTTCCTTATTTCACTACTTTCTTGGAATCTTCCCTGGCTCCCATTATCTGGAAGTGAACAGACAATTAGCTCCAGTCTGGTATCCCTCTGCATAGGATCACATGAACCCCTCACAATCAGGAAGTAACAATCACTGAGATGTTTTACTGGTTATTCCTTATCCAAAAATCTGGTTGTAACCATATGGGCCCACCCAATCTGATACTTTCAGTAACAGTATTTTATATGTATTGGATATAGCATAAAAATCTTTGCACAGTACTTGGGCATGATGATAAGCAAAGATATGGGACACAGAAGGGCAACAGAATGTAGTTCGAAATCTCATATGAGATTAGCTCAAAGAAAAGTGATAGGGAATATTTTTTTTTGCATTTGTTGATTGCCCAATACTAATTAAACCTGTTTGATGCCCAGTTACAAATAAACATTTACCTGCATTTGAATGTGAATGTCAATGTTTTTATGGCTACAAATTTAATAGAGGAAAACTGAGGCTTCTTTTATCAAGAAAAAAAAAGTAAAAATAGCTTTCACCTGTATATAATTAATTGGTTTTTCTTCATGTAATTTCTCATGGATATATCAACTGCTTTTGACCCATTTCTTATATGGATAAAAAGATTAAGCACTTTTGTCAGGAACAGGGAGGGGGACATTCAAGGCTGAGGTTTCCTTAAGGTAAACTCATGAGTCCTGATGCAAAGTAAATGCCATTGATGTGCCAGAAAGTGGGAAGATACTGCTCCTCTTCACCTTAATTTACAGTAAACTGAAATTAATACTTGAACTTAAAGTTAAATGTACATATTTTTTAAAACATTTTCATGCTATTCTGTGTTGACAAGTCACACTTGTACTGCGCTCTACAAAAAACTTCAGAAGGAGTTGAAAAGTTTTGTCTAGTCATTTGCTTTACTTATGTTATTTTTTCTTTACAGAAAATTGATATTTAAGTTTTATCAAGGTTGGACAAAAAAAAAAGAGGAGAAAGTTAAAGTGCCTTCTTTTAGTGCCTGATTGGTAGGGAAGAGGGATGAAGTGCTGAAGTATTAAACTAAGCAGTCTAGGAGATGGGAAATAACTTCTGATTAAATGCAGATGCTGAACTAAAAGTTGATGCTAATCACACCCATTGGATCCTGCTTGAAATAAGGAAAGAGTAAAGACATGACCTCCTTCCACTCAACATTTACTTTACTGCCACATAATTCCTCATGCATAAATACTTCAGTGAAGTAACCTCAGTCTTCTACAAATGTTTCTGCACATTAGCAGGGTATTACAAGGCCAAAATAGAAAGATTATTTGTAACAAGAGAATAAATCACAAATAGAGGAACCAGGGACATGGAACGGCAGAACCCTAGTAGGCATTAGAGATGAATAATTGAAAAGATAATAAAAGGAACCCATTTTAATATGCACAATGCAGCATAAGCATTAAAATAAATTTTAAGAGAGATCATCATAATGCTAAAGTACATAGTTAAATATAAGGTTTTGTGTTAATGTGGCCTGATTGTAAAAAACCTGTCTTTACATTGTGATGACTAAAAGGCTTATCCAAACCAATCAAAACTAAATCAAAGCCTCTGTTGATTTCAAAGAGTTTGGGCCAAGCTTCAGAAAACAATAAAAATGTGCATATTTTTTTCTTGTAAGTTTTAAATAATAAATTCCAGTTTTGCAATATTTCAGTGAAATGAACTAAAGCAAAGGACACATGAGCTTTTCTGGAATTTGTTCTTGTATATAAGAAATTAACAAGTACACATTGCCCTTTTAAATGTTCATAAATCAAAGAGTTCTCCCCCAATAATGCATGGGACTGTTTATCATATCTAGGTAGGAAAATTGCTAAAGGGGTAATGGGATGCTATCAGAAAGGCATCCAAATGATGTATCACTGACTACATGCTTCATGTTTGGAAAACGGAGCTGTGGGGGTTATATGTTTGGAATCCAGTCCCACAGTTTAATATGTACAGGTGGATCCTTGTGCTTCAATTGATTTTCACAGGTGCTTGGAGTTTGACTATATATATTTCATTTTAGTCTCCAGAAAGGTTTTCTTTTAGGAAACGCATATGTCATGTGGCCAAAATTCTCTAATGCTTCTACTTTAAATAGCCCAGTGAAGACACTTGGTTTCAGAGAAGTCTGAATAGCCACTCGGGGCAAATGAAACCACTATAAAGCAGAGCATTCAAATTCCCATACAAAAATCCTACTTCTTAGCACCTTCAGCTCAATATTTCCTGCTAACTAAGTTACAGTTCGTAGGGAGACAGACAGTGGTACAATGAGATCTCTATTCTTTGATATGGAATATTACATCAGAAAAAAATTAGGGTATATATTGCTTTCATAGGTAAGGAATATTTTAGATATCTATATTTTATATGTAATGTTTGGCAAATTAAAATTCTTTCCTGTATTCAGTAAATAATGAACTTTAATTCCCAAAACATAGGAACATCAGAAAGCCATCACAGGCAAATACCTAAGTACGAGTAAGAGAAAGGATACACATCATCCCTTATTGTCTCCCATTTCAGCTTTCAAGTATTTTCAGCTCTTCATGAACTAGAAATGGTTTTCGTATGTTTAGTGATCTTCAATAAATTTATATTCCTTTTTTTTTTTTCCATTTTCCTCTTTAATCTATTTACTCTTTCCTAATACTATTCAAAACATCCTTTGGCAGGGAGTTGCATTAACCAGCTACCTCTTACATGAAGAACTAACTCTTTAACATAGTTCAAAACTGATTTCAATTGGCTTTCACTTGATCTTCTCTCTCTCTTTCCATCATGCATCCTGTAACCTACAACATTATCCACAGCATTATCTATGTTCTACAGCATTATCAAAACTGAATTAATAATACATGAAAAAGCTGCAGCACAATATCTTATTACACGTCAGTTGTTCTGGACTGATTGCTCTCATCTTTCAGAAGTAGAAAACAAGGTAGCTAAACATTATGCCAGCTTATAGGAACATTGTAACTATCCCTAGAATTGGCTGCTTCGTAATCTATGATTACATGCCAATTTGTAAAGTCTGTAATAAAGAAATGATTCCTCTCTTTTGGCAGGAAACCTTTCCACTCTTCTTCACTTATTAAAAAAAAATGCAAATTAAATACTATCTGCCAATTCATTCAGCAAAAGCATAACAATTCTGTAAATTATTATCTTACTCCTCCAATTCAGACATTCTTAGGAACAACACTGCATGAAACAGAAGCTTGAGAGACTGTAATTAATGTGGTGCAGTCGAAAAGTTTCCAAACCCAAAATTACAGAGGTTGATAGCCACATTAGTGGCTGGTCTTGCAAACAGTAGGATATTAACTCAAAGAATATAGTCAAGGATCTATGACCATTTGGTTTGCTTCCTCTAACCCTATGTGCTATTTGCATCAACGTTTTTACAGTACTGTTGCACAAGAAATAAATGTACTGAGGCCATTTCAACTATAAAAATTTGTTTAACATAGTTTTCCTAATGTCTGGAAATATTTTCCATTGTTTTGAAGGCAAACAAATCCAGGGGATGTTTTCTATTCAAGAAAGAGTTTTAACAGTGTAAGTGGGGAAAGTTTAGCATTATGCCAAAGAACTGAGGGGTGGGGGAAGGTACAAAAAGGAAATAGTTTTTCACACCACAAGAGTGAAATGGTCCTCCTTATTTAACCATATTGAAATTCCTCACCTGTACTGATAAAAATTAACTTTCATTAACATCTGCCAAACTGCTACTTTAAGCAACAGCAAAATAGGATTTGAGCTAATTTTATTTTGGGTTGATCCTATTTTACTTTGTTTGTAAAATTTTCTCTCTGATTTGTGATGTTTTACTCATTGTTGGCTATTTAAACCAGGTTACCTTTTTCTAGCGCATTCAGCTTAGAAATCTCTTGGTTTGTTATCATATTTAGCAACTGAAACTGGTTGTTCTAACAGTGCTAGAAAATTTAATTTAAAAAGCAGCAAAGATGAATTGGTCTGCTTGAGTGATTAGTGCCCACCTTCTTACATACAGCTTTCTCCAACTTCCCTTTGAATCCAATGGGAACTTTTCAAATCACTTCAGCCAGAGACAGATGAATTTTTCTCTCAAGTAAATCATCAGCTTGGGAATCTGTGCCTAAATATGGACTTCACAATGAGAAGAATGTCCTTGAGGCTGAAATGTGACCAAATTCTCCTCACAGATAGAAGCAGACAATTCTCAACTGTGCTTTTTTTAAAAAAAAAACAAAAAACCAAAAAACTAATTTCAGTAATTTCTGAGACAAAATTACTGTCATTCAAAAACTTTCATATCTCTAAAATTTATTCTGCTCTTTTTTTATTAGCATGCACTTACTTTCACAATGAGTTTTTTGTCTTGGCCTACCCTAAACCCAGTAACGTCAATGAAACAAACATCTGAGTACTTCTCAAAATTCCCATTTCCTTTTTTAGTATCTTTTGCATTACAAAATGTTTCTGCATTCTGAATTACTCTGGCTTATATACAATCTCATCTGATGTCTTGTGGAAACCCTTAAGTTTGTTTACTACATTACTTTATTGCTGTGCAATTTTGAAACCTGTTCAGTGAAAATAATTAACATGAAGCCCCTGCAGCTGTGATACACATTTTCACAGTGCACATATTGCTTTTATAAATGGAAGCAACACCTCAAATTCTTAGCAGAAATGACAACTCTCCAGAAACCCTCAGCTCCAATATGCACTGTAAGTGTTCTTTGCTACACTACTGATTCTTTAAAAAAAAAAAAGAAATTTTTGTTATAATATTCTGTGATCTTAAAAATATGAAAATAAGACAGATAAAACCAAATCTGTTACAGTTTAACTGTAACCAGACCTAGCTAAATTTTAGAAAGAGATGTCACTGTTTTGCATCTCTCATTTGGCGCAGTGGAAACTAGAGAAAGTCAATGTGAAGTTATGACAAACCATTTCTCATTAATTTTCTTTCTTGCAAATAAAATAAAATAAAATAAAATAGCTGCAAATAATTTGTTATCAAAAATTATAATTCTTTGTAACAAATATCAATATCCCACCTTTCCTGATGGAGAAACTGAGACACAAATTGAGTTATTTGCCAGCATCCACCAACAATTTGCTATTATAACCATGAGACCCATGAACACACACTGTGATATTTGTCTTGGTCAGTGTTCCTTTCCAGATGTATGGTCTCCTGATTTAATTTCAGAGGTCAGTTGTCATCTTAATCTTTCCTGTATATCTTCTAAAATATTAAGTAAAGACAATGTTTTGTTCTCTCTCTCCTTCACACTGGCATAGCCTCTTAAGTATGTACTAAAACTTTCCCTATCTCTCCTGCTGATTCTTTGGAAGATCTGGAACAGATCTGTCCTGACATTTTCACAGGCTTCAGACATTCTAATATCCTGATCAACTCTGTTGGCTAGTTCTTTTTTTTGATTCAATGTTTCTTTTTCTCCCATTGTATTAGTATTTTTACTGTCTGTCCCTAAATTCTTTTGGAGTCCTCACTGAAATAAGTCTTTTTATAACTCTATCTATGCATGCTTCTTTCTGTCATTAAATCACGATCTAAACTCTGCTTTCTCTTTTAAATTATCTTTATTCCTTATGTAATGAGGAGAATCTTGGTTTAGCTGAGCACCTATTTCTTAAATATTGCTTATTTCTGATTGCATCATGCTCAGTCTTATAAAATTCTGCTTCCATTGCTTCCTATTTATATTCAGCAGAATTCTTTTTCACTTCATTGCTTTTCTTTTTTACTGACTGTAGCTGTCCTAATTTCCCTTGCAGTAAGCTATTTGGTAGATGGTATGTGTCGCCTTAGTAATACTTATTGTAATATGTTTTTCTTTATCATGTCTTCTTTATTACTTCACACAGGATCTTCTGTTGTCAATAATTATTTCACTTGAGTGCTATTAGCCCTAAGCATAACACAGTCAGATTATTAACCTCTGCTTTTAGATTACTTCACAAGTGCATCTCCAAATATTCATATTGTTCAAAAAAAGAAGATTCCAACTCAGCCTCAGAACAATCTGGCCCTTAGGTTAAGATTATTGGATCAGTAAGTTGTGTCTCAGCTACTACTAAGAGAAGAATTCATCCTTCCATAAGAGTGTATATTACTCTGGGGTGTTATCTCTATTTTCTTCATATTTGTAAACACATTTTTGTGTCTACTGACATAGTTGCCCATTCACAGAATCACAGAATAACCCACCCAATCATCGAGTCCAACCATTCCTATCAAACACTAAACCATGCCCCTCAGCACCTCGTCCACCCATGCCTTAAACACCTCCAGGGAAGGTGAATTCGATTCAATTCAATTGACCTTTTCAGCTGCAAAATTCAGAGTGAGCAAAACTATTTAAAAATGTCCTCCCAGCTTTTTAATCCAGAAAGCAAGAACAGGAACCACATCCTAGACCACAGGGACATTTCACAAACTTTATATACTTCTTGTCATACTGTCATCATATAGTGCACCTTACATGTAATAAACCTACTAGTTCACTCCTATTTTAGGGCAGCCCTTTGTCACAAACTCACTTTTAACAAGGTTTTCATGAAAACACCAACTAGGCGTATCCTATGTGAATCTTCACAAAGCTTCTGGGGGAAATAAGAGGCATTTCCGTGCAACTGTTCATTGCCCAATTCTTCATAAGGGTGTCAAGGAAAAGGCAGCTGGCCTTATAAGTCTCTCTTGCTAGTCAGAAAAGAGAATCACCAATTTAAATTCTCTAAAAAATGTCTATCCAGTAATTGTCTTAGTCTATATCCATATTGAATTCATTTAGAATCATTCCCTATGTTTTCTTTAGAAAGACAGGAATCTTGAAGTCTTCTAAATATTGATGCTCTTAACGTCCCAGTACCTGCCTCTACTTTCTGATTGTTCTTCCCTCAAAACTCCTCTTTCTTTTTCCCTTTCTTCCTAGATCTGTCTGTTTCCCTACTAATTATAATTTTCTCTGAACCATCTCTTTACTTTAGAAAAGTCTTCCTTCCTGTGTTCTGTCATTGTATATATTACCCCATTGTGGCTTCACTTCCTTTCTCATTCTTTAAAGACTACCTACATAGATTCCAGCTATCATTTAACTCCATGCAAAAACCCACATTTTTCCACTTAGCTATTTCCCTCAAAGTAATTCAAGCAATTCCTATAGTTCATGTCTTTGACATTAAGGCAGCCATACATCCTTTCAGTGTAGCTCTTTTAATTTACTCAATTTGATAACACCATCCATTTATCCTAAAAAAAAGTTAAGAAAAATACTTACTATATTGTCCGTTAAACATATAGTCATCCAATAAAATATTTCCACCACATGCATTATTTTGCTTAGTGGTGTTGCCATTTATTAGGGCTTTTAAGAGCTCTGCTGGAGGCCCAGCTCTACATTGTTTGCAAATATAGGAGAAAACTATGATTCTGGCTGAAAAACACGGAATCACTAGGTTGGAAAAGACCCATCGGATCGTCGAGTCCAACCATTCCTATCAAATACTAAACCATGCCCCTCAGCACCTCGTCTACCTGTCCCTTAAACACCTCCAGGGAAGGTGACTCAACCACCTCCCTGGGCAGACGGTTCCAGTGCCCAATGACCCTTTCTGTGAAAAATTTTTTCCTAATGTCCAGCCTGAATCTCCCCTGATGGAGCTCGAGGCCATTTCCTCTTGTTCTGTCCCCTGGGAGAAGAGGCCAGCACCCTCCTCTCTACATCCTCCCTTCAGGTAGTTGTAGAGAGCAATAAGATCTCCCCTCAGCCTCCTCTTCTCCAGGCTAAACAACCCCAGCTCTCTCAGCCGCTCCTCATAAGGCCTGTTCTCTGGCCCCTTCACCAGCTTCGTTGCTCTTCTCTGGACTCGTTCCAGAACCTCAACATCCTTCTTGTGGTGAGGGGCCCAGAACTGAACACAGGATTCGAGGTGCGGTCTCACCAGTGCCGAGTACAGAGGGAAAATAACCTCCCTGGACCTGCTGTTTATGCTGTTTCTGGTACAAGCCAGGATGCCATTGGCCTTCTTGGCCACCTGGGCACACTGCTGGCTCATGGTCAGTCACTGTCGACCAACACCCCCAGGTCCTTCTCCTCCAGGCAGCTTTCTAGAGAGACTTCTAGTCTGTAGCACTGCTTACAGTTGTTGTGTCCCATGTGCAGGACCCGGCATTTGGCTGTGTTAAACCTCATGCCGTTGGTCTCATCCCAGAGGTCCAGCCTGTTCAGATCCCTTTGCAGAGCCTCACTGCCCTCTAGGAGATTGACAGTGCCACCCAGATTGGTGTCATCTGCAAACTTGCTAAGGGAGCACTCAATGCCTTCATCTAGGTCATTGTAAAGACATTGAACAGATCTGGCCCCAGCACTGAGCCCTAGCAACACTACTTGTAACTGGCCTCCAGCTGGATTTAATGCCATTTCCCACCACTCTCTGGGCCTGGCCATCCAGCCAGTTTTCCACCCAGGAAAGCATTCGCCTGTCCAGTCCAGAAGCTGACAGTTTCCTAACTAGAATGCTAAGAGAAATTTTGTCAAAGGCTTTTCTGAAGTCCAAGAAGATACATCCTTTCTCTTGTCCAGCAGGCATGTAATTTTGTCATAGTAGGTGATCAAGTTAGTTTGGCAAGAGCTGCCTTTTGTGAACTCATGTTGACTGGGCCTGATCACCCAGTTCTCCTGCATGTGCTTCATGATAGCACTCAAGATCACCTGTTCCATGACTTTCCCTGGCACTGAGGTCAGACTGACAGGCCTGTAGTTCCCTGGGTCCTCCCTGAGACCCTTCTTGTAGATGGGCACAACATCAGCCAGCCTCCAGTCCAGTGGAACTTCCCTAGTCAGTCTGGACTGTGGGTACATGATGGAAAGGGGTTTGGCAAGCCCACCCGCCAGCCCCCTCAATACCCTTGAGTGAATCCCATCTGGCCCCATAGACTTGTGGGTGTCTAGCTGGGCAAGCAAGTCTTTAACCACCTTCTTTGGATCATAGGAGCCTCATTCTGCTCTTCTAACTCCTGAGTACATACACACAGGGAATAACTTTCCATATTGTTAAAGACTGAGGCAAAGAAGGCATTAAATACTTCAGCCTTGTCCTCATGCTTTGTCACAGTCGTTCCATTTGCATCCAATAGGGATGGAATATTCTCCCTGGTCCTCCTTTAATTGTTAATGTATTTGTAGAAAGATTTTTTGTTTTCTTTCACAGACTTAGCCAATCTGGGCTCTAGGTGGGCCTTAGCCCTCCTGATTTTTTCCCTGCACAATCTCACTTCCTCCCCATAGTCCACCCAAGACACCTATCCCTTCTTCCAAAGTTCATGGACATTCCTCTTCTTTATGATGTCCACTCATACCTAGCTGCTCAACCAAGCTGGTTTTTCTCCCCACCGGCTCCTTTACCAGAACATGGAGACAGCTTGCTTCTGAGCCGCTAGGATCTCCTTTCTGAAGAGCACCAACCCTCATGGGCTCCCCTGCCCTTAAGGACTGTCTCCCTTGGGACTTTGCCAACGAGCCTTCTGAACAGTTCAAAGTCTGCTCTCTGGAAGTTTAATGTGACTGTTCTGCTAATCCCCCTCCTCATCTCACCTAGAACTGAAAATACTATCATCTCATGATCACTTTGTCCCAGGCATCCCCCAATCATAACATCCCCCACAAGGCCTTCTTTCTTCACAAACAACAGGTCCAGGAAGGCGTCTTCCCTTGTTGGCTCATTCACCAATTGTGTGAGGAAGTTGTCTTCCACACATTCCAGGAACCTCCTAGACTGCTTCCTCTCCACTGTATTGTACTTCCAGCAGACATTAAGAAGATTGAAGTCTCCCACAAGAACGAGAGCTAGTGATCTTGAGACTTCTCCCAGTTGTTTAAAGAAGAGTTCATCAGCTGCTTCTTCTTGGCCAGGTGGTCTATAGCAGACTCCCATCACAATATCTGCCTTCTTGTGGGCTCCTCTGATTTTAACCCACAGGCACTCGATCCCATCATCACCATAATTGAGCTTGAGGGTATCAAAGCACTCTCTGACATAGAGGGCTACCCCACCTTCTCTCCTACCCTTCCTGTCCCACTTGAAGAGTTTATACCCCACCATAGCTGCACTCCAGTTATATGAGTCGTCCCACCATGTTTCTATAATGGCAACTATGTCATAGACTCCTTGCCCTACAATAACTTGCATTTCCTCCTGCTTATTGCCCATGCTGTGTGCACTGGTGTAAATGCACTTCAGCTGGGCTGGTAATCCCTCAGCTCTCATAAAGGGAATATGGTTCATTCCCAATTGACTGGTCCTTGGATTGTCTAACCCACCAGTGCTAGTTTCATCCATTCCATCACCAGATGTACTTGCTCCCTCTTGCTATGTGGTGACATGCTGGCGGTCCTTGCCAGCACATCATCTCTCAGGCACTGGAGTTCCACTTGCAGGCTTACTCCTGACTAGCCTGGCTTCATCCACCTCCCCCTCCACATCTAATTTAAAGCTCTATTTATGAGCCCTGCTAGATTTTTAGTGAGGATTTTAGTACCCCTAGGAGACAAGCATGCCTCATCCCTAGTAAAGAAGCCTGAAGTTGTGTGGGCCAGTCCATGATCAAAAAAACCAAAGTTTTGCTCCTCATACCAGGTTTGGAGTCAGGTATTAATCAACCGATTCCTCTTGATCTCTTGCTCTTAATTCCTTAGTGTTGGAATGGAGCTAAACACTACTTGTGCCCCAGAGCTCTCCATCATTTTCCCCAGTGTCTCATAGTCTATAGGAATCACTGGGTGGGAGGAGCCAGATGAAGCAGGACAGGCACCAAAGGTACAGTTTTACCATCCTGAGCAATGGTCTGCATGTCAGTAATGTAACAACAGCAGAAGATTTTTTAGGTATCACAGGGAAAAAAAATAAGATGGATTTGGCTGGAGACAGAGGCATTTTTACCTTGGCATTCTCCTTCCAAACACAAATATCAGGATTAGAAAAGTTCTAACTGTGTTCATTTGTAAAGTCAACAATAGGATAATAGCAGCTGAAATCCTGGGGCAACAAAAGGCAGGGATAAGCATCCCATCTGCAAAACAGATAAAACAACAGATGAAATACTGAAAATATTGCAGGTGGATCAGTCTGCCACTCTAATAGCAGAAACTCAAATGCCTGTTGATCAACTTGTATCATTCTGGTTTATTTCTAGAGGATGTGACAGCTAAATAAACAAGGTAATAATTACATGTGTATTGAGAGTTGACATGTTCCACATGCACATATTCAAAATTAACAGTTTCAAGGCTAAAATTCAATGTATATATCAGAAAGGCAGAATCAATACTGGTAAATGGTATTGTATTTGTCACAGCCCAGTGCTGCATGTTATAAAAAGACAAATCTTAATGTTACATCCAGCCTTTATTTTCAGAATACATTCCCATTCACTTGTTTGCATGTTTCTCATGATGACCCTTTTCAAGTAAGTATTCATCATGCACAGTAACTGTGAATCAGTTTATGTGTACCAGAAACTCTAACATGTTTTAGGAATTCATACACCACTTCTAGTCTGTAATCCAAAAAGGAAATTATCTTTTTGTGATTCAAAGTTCCACAAGAGTTCAGTTCATCTGCTGAAATTTCTGCCCTCAATAGTATAGTGGTTCTTTTCATAGCAAAGAGCTCCCTCTTCTCACAAGCCCAGTATTCACAGCTAAACAGCATCTTGCTGTGTATGCAGGTCATTGAATGATTAATTTCATTATATGGTTTCTCAGATAAATGTCCTTTAGAGTGTTTGAACTGAAAACACTGCTCTGATATTCTAACAATCAGAAACAATTTCCCTGTTGATCCATTTTGTTTTTATTCTGGGAGGGTCGTGATGTCATTTAACCTTTCAAGTTTACAAGTGACTTCTTTCATAATCCTGTTGTGGCTTCTCCCCAAGGATCAGCTTTTGTGCAAGTTTGTTAGGTACCTCTGCAGCTGTATGGTTTGCTCTGCAGTTAGTTGCCTGGAATCACTCTGATGTCAGACTGTAGCTGATAGCCACATGAGTTTGTTGTGTCCCTTTACAGGAAGATAAACCTTGCCTCCTCCCCTCCACATTTGGAGTGACTGAGAAGAACTCTTTAATAGAATTTGCAGAGATTTCCTTGCCTATTATGCTGCTCTGCAGGTTTTCCTGTTGGAGGGGTGCTCAGACTCACTTCTGTCTGCTTTTAATCAAACCATCTGTTACAATAGCGGAAAGTTGATGAAATAGCTGAGAGTAGCTGCTGTTTGTTTAGTTTTCTGGCCTCTTACAGTATTTCCTGCATGACATTAATCTTATGTTTCCAAGACGTGTAGTACACAGAACAGCATGGTCATGTAAGCACGAACAGTTTTCCCACAAGATGTTCAGCCATTATCTTCAAAAGGTCCAGACTACATGCTTTCAACTGTTGCTGTGTTTGGTTGGAGCTGAAGGAATTCAGCACTCTCTAATTCTGACCTCTGTAAAATCTCAACTGCTATAGACAAAGTATGAACAAATATAATTTTGAACCTCACACCAGCTGCCATGAGGACTTGAATATGTATTTAAGGTGGCCATATTGCAGCTGCAAACTAGAATTTATTTGTCTGAGGGACAACTCTAAAAGACCAATGCTCCATACTCCCAATACCCCACACTCAAGAGGTTCTACTTCATTCAATCTCTTCCTAGTCATCTACAGTTCAGCCATAGCACTAGTAAATGTAAATAGAGCATCCACAACTCTCTTAAATTCCTAAAATATAACCCATCACTAAGACAATACTTAGAATGTCTTTTCCACTGTTCTTCACCATTTGAGATCCATCCACAAGTTTAAGCATATCACATGGTTTCAGAACTTTGTTATGCTGTAAAGTTGCTGCCTAAACAGCAAGGTCTTTGATATCATGGACAAAAGAATACAAAAAACCATTTCTTTCATTTGCTCTCCTTTTCCCTTGAGATCTTCTACAGTCCAGGCAGTGGAACATTTTGGAGTAAGAAATACTTTTGAAGCTGATTTTTATCATGCTTTTTCTCATTTCTTTATGGCACAGCATTTTCAAGCTTGATCCCAGCACTTACTATAGTGGCCATTGCACTATTAAGAAGAAAATTGTTCTTAGGCAGCCATATGATAATTACAAAAATAAATAGTAGTTTTTAAGCCACATTCATTGTCACAGTACTGAAGTTAAAAGAAAATGGCTAGATCAGATGCATCTAAAACCTTGATCATAAAGTCTATAGCACAGGCAACGAAGAACAGATTTTCTTGTGATTTCATGTTTTGAAGCAATCATTTTATAATGCCTGCAGAGTTATCTGAAGAACTATCTTAGGGCACCATCTTTTGATGCATTACTACAATAAAACAAATGTTTAGTTTATGAAGTAATACCATTTGTTAGTTTTAGCAGTGTCACAAAAATCAAAACAATTCTTAATTTGCCAGGTGCAATTTGGAAGGAATCTTCCCATGAAAATGAAAGCTGCTTTCATTGGAGTCCTTATTACTAAGATGTGCCTAAAGTTTCCTTTGGTAACATTTAGTATATGCAGCATACTGACATCTCCACTGAGAAAATAGCTGAACCAGTTGGAGGCATATCCTCACTCACAAAGGTCAGCCAATGTGAAGTGTAACAGCTATTATTTTGGGCTTTCAAAGACTGGGAAGTCTGCACACTGTTTTTTCCCTTCTCTCCCTAGAGAAAGGATAAATACCAAATAGGCCCAGCTGAGATATGTGAACTTAACAGCTAGATATGGAGAATAAACTATCTAAGATCAGTGGTGACCACAGATTTTTGCTTCAAGACTAATTTAAGGGCACCTCTTCATGTGTGCTTATTTTCCTTTCTCTTTTTCCCCTCAGGAATATTAAACTATGGGATTGTGCGTGGCCTCTTGCCCTGCAGTTCATATCATGCTTCTTTATTAATATTTTTAACAGAGAAATAGCTTTAAATTCTTTGTATATCTTCACTGCAACCTTGTTTGTAGAGGCTTTCTAACTATTACACTGAGTTAACATATTTCCTACTCCAGTCAAGCCCAGAGTATGGCCTCAGTCTGGGTCTGCGGTAGCTGTGACTACTCTCAAGATCTAATTTCTGTGCAGATGAGTCACAAGATCTGTGTTCTTACATTCACACTATACTTAATCCTAATATTTGTTGAGCCCTCAAGCAGTCCTGTTCTTAGTCAAATCTCAAAGGGTATACTGAAGGCTGGGCACTTCTTTTATCCACTTGCTATTCAAGAAAAAACTACAGTAGATTGTCCTAAGCAATTGTTTTGATATGCCTTGATGGAGATATTCTCATAATGCCTACGGCAGTAGTTTACTACAAAGATATTATTTTAGCGGCACAATTGCTTGTAAACTTGGATGAATGCCTGTGATGTTAAACCAGGTTTGCAGGTAGGGTGGAGAAGTTTTGTGCTTTTTCAGCTGGGTGAACTATTCAGATGCAGGAAACTCATTTTTGTGCCATTATTTAGGTCCAGCTTCTAGCAACATTAACAAATAATTAAGATTTTGCTGTGTAAACTGCAACTTCAAGACCCAATAAGTGCCATGCAGAAAGATTCAAGCTGTTATATCCAGCTAGGCAAGATGTATTCAGCCTGAGAGAATGAATACAGTGATGAGTTCAGGCTGCTGCGAATAATCCTTTAGCTGTGTCCAAATGCTCCTTATTGGACTCTGACTTGCACTACAGCTTTGTTTTGTTCAAATACCGTTGCAGGTATGGAAAGAAAAGATCTGCTTAAGTTGTGACCTTCAAATTTGTCCCTTTTCCACTACTGAGATGGAGTGGAAGAAAATACGTTTCAAGGAAGATATTTCTGGAAGAGAAGGTAAATCTATGTTTCAGTCAACAGTGGAAAATATGTTCCTGTATGGAACTGCCTATGTGAGACTTTTAATTGGAAAGTTGTTGTATGACATGAAGACTATTGTTGATCAAGTAGAATTACCAATATACTTAACATCAAGCCTATATATCAATGCTGTGTTGAGCCGGTACCTTCATATCTTAACCTACAATGATAGAGGTAAGCAAGGGTTTAACATCTACTAGCTCAGCATAAGAAGTCTATGGAACTATTGGAACAGGTCCAAAGGAGGGTTACAAAGATGATCAGAAGGCTAGAACGCCTCTGCCATGAGATGGGGCCTTGAGAAGCCTGGTCTAGTGGGAGATGCCCCTGCCCATGACAGGGGAATTGGAACTAGATGATCTTTAAGGTCCCTTCCAACTCAGACTACTCTGTGACTGTATGATTTCCCTCTGTCCTTGGGAGAAGAGACCAGCATCCACCTTGCTACAACTTCCTTTCAGATAGATAATGACAGGGTCTCTCCCCGGTCTCCTTTTCCCTAGGCTAAACATTGCTAGTTCCCTCAGCCGCTCCTCATAACACTTGTTCTCCAGCCCCTTCACCAACTTCATTGCTCTTCTCTGGACACACTCCAGCATTTCAATGTCGTTCTGTAGTGAGGGGCCCAAAACTGAACCAGTATTCAAGGTGCAGCCTTGCCAATGCTGAGTACAGGGGCAGAATAACCTCCCTGGCCCTGCTGGCCACGCTGTTTCTGATACAGCCCATGATGCCATTGGCCTTCTTGGCCACCTGGACACACTGATGGCTTATGTTCAGTTTAATGTCAACCAATACCCTCAGGTCTTTCTCTGCCAGGCAGCTTTCCAGCCTCTCTTCCCCAGGCCTGTAGCTCTGCATGGGGTTTTTGTGTCCCAAGTGCAGGACTTGGCACTTGGCCTTGTTAAACCTCATACTGTTCATCTCAGCCCATCAATACAGTCTGTTTAGATCCCTACGTAGAGTCTCTGTACCCTCAGGTAGATTGACACTTCCACGCAGTTTAGTGTCATCCATGAACTTACTGAGAGTACACTCAATTACTGCATCCAGCTCGTCAGTAAAGAAAGAATTGAACAGAACCCAGCACTGAGCCCTGGAAAGCACCACTTGTGATGGCCTCCATCTGGATTTAATTCCATTTGCCACTGTCCTTTGGGCCTCGACATCCAGACAGTTTTTAACCCAGCAGAGGGGGTGCCTGTCAAGGCCAGAGGGAGCCAGTTTCTCAAGCAGAATACTGTGAGAAACAGCATCAGAGGATTTACTAGAGCCATGTACACTGTATCTGCAGCCTTTCCCTCATCTATTAAGTGGGTAACCTTGTCATAGAAGGAGATCAGGTAAGTTTGGCAGGACCTGCCTTAAACCCATGTTGAATGGGCCTGACCTCCTGGTAGTCTCATATGTGCTGTGTGATAGCACTCAGGTTTATCTACTCTATGACCTTCCCTGGCACCGAGTTTAGACTCAGAGGCCTGTAGTTCCCTGGATCCTCTCTCTGACCTTCTTGAAAATGGGTGTAACAGTTGCCAACCTCCAGCCAAGTGGAACTTCCCCAGTCAGCCAGGACTGCTGGTAGATAATAGAAAGGGGTCCACCATCTCCCTTAATACTATTGGGTGGATCACATCTGGCCCCATAAACTTGTGAATGCCTAATTGGTGGCTCAGGTCTCTAACCATTTCCTCTTGGATCTTTGGAGTTTGTTCTGCTCCCTGTCCCTGTCCTCTGGCTCTGGAGGACGTGTACCCAGAGAACATCTTACCTTACTATTAAAGACTGAGGCAAAGAAGGCAGTGCTGGGCAGTAACCTGCTGCCATTCCCCTTAATCTCCTATATTTCTCTCTTCAGCTGAATGGAGAGAGGATGAGGAGTCCTCTGCCACACAAAGCATACCTTCTTGTTGGGTCTGAGATGAGGAACATCAGGTGTTGTTCCAGTGCTCAATCTGTCTCTCAGTCACTGATGGTCCTCAGCCTACTCACCTCCTCCCTGAGTTCCACCACCAAGTAGACACTCCAGTCAGTGGAGCTCCTTAGGGGCCTTTTATATCTCTCTCAGAAGCTTTCAGGAATGCCACCTCCAAATTAGCCACCCACATGAGAGCTGTAGCTCCTGGGAGTCAGTGATCACCTGCCCCTAGCTCCCTGCTGGGCTTCCCTCACTCTGAGGACTGCCTGTTTGCTGCAATCTAGCACTCAGCTGCTGAACTTACTGTCCTGGCCACCAATTCTTGCCAGGTGAGTGTTTTCATTTTATCTCTTTAGGTTTTCCCATATAGGTAGTTCAGTGACTTCTATTTGCTATGACCTGGAAGCAATTGCATAAATGACATTTCTTCTGGGAGGTTATCCCATGAAGGGAACAGAGGTTATTGCTGCTAGTACAGGCCGAGTTCAAAAGGGCCAGAAAGAAAACCTGCCTCATTTCCAAATCCCTCACAAGTATCCTTTAAACTGTTTGACGTGTTGAGGGAGATGGTATGTATTTTTCAAAGGCACAGAGGCTCTCATTCTACAGCAGTGGAAAATTTCTCTCTGCTTAGTGCACAGGTAGTTTTTAGGAAGCCAGATACTCATAATAGTTTCATAAAACGATTACACCATGTTATTGTTACCAAGAGACTTTAAGAATTGCAAAGAAAAAAACCTTACTCAAATGCAAGCTCAATCACTTTTTATAAAAAAAGCACCCTCAGGAAAACGCAATTTATATTCGTATGTATTTTTTACCTGTCATTCCTTCAGCTTGATGGATGTCAGAATACTACATCTTTAGTAGACTTACAATTGCCAGGGAACTTAAATATACGCTATGATTACATGCTGTAGGGCCGACAGCTGAAATGTTAAATGGCCACTGCAATCCTCCTGGCAACACTATTCTCCCTTTGTGGCAGAAATTCAGGTGCTTGTCTTCAGCTGCAATTAGCATTTGATGCTCAGAATAGGCTTTGGTTTTTCTCTTTCTCTTTCTCACCCCTTATTTCTCACTCTCCTTTTTTAGGCCAATTGATTCAGTCAGGACACTGCATAAATTATCATTTTAGCCAGGTCAGAAAGCAGGTTTCCTACTACATCATTTGATGTTACAAAATTGTTTGTTGCTTTTCTGTTAAGAAAGGGTACAACAAACTTTCAAACTTTCCTTGTAGAGATATCTGGGAAATACTGGCAGTGTATATATAAGAAACAGTGACATTAACATTTAATTGACTAGCAGGGCACCATTGTAATTGCCAATAATGGAGAGACTAAAAATAAAATGTTGCAGTTTTATAGGCCTGACTTAAAATATATTATTGATATTGATATTAAAAATATATTATTGATTATAGGTATAGAAGTGACAATCGTTTTCAGTTTACAACTTCTGAAAATTATTACATAGAAAATGTACAGAAAAAACAACTTTTTTGATTATTCATAAGGAAAAAGAGAACCAGTAGATGGCAAAATAAGCATCTGTATCATCTGTATATTTGTCTGTGAACATACTACATGGATCCTTGTATCTAAAGAAATAAATAGCCTTCAAGTGATTTTCAACTGAATTCCGTGGAGACATACGAATCACCTAGCAAGTGCTGACATGCCAGTTCAAGGTAACCAGAAATGTCAAATGCAGTTCTGCTGGACAAGATTTTTTGTACTGCAATGATGTGTATAACAGGATATGCTATGTACACAGATGTTCAAGCAGTCACCATTTGGATAGGCACTAACTACAGAAATAACACTCACAAGTTTGATGCATGTTCTTGGAAATTTTGTATTCCATAAAAACTTAATGAAACCTTAGCAAAACCACTTACATATCTAATTCTGCATGAATAGCCTAAAGCACTTTAGCTACACAGCACTTGCACATGTCCAGTCAGAAACTCAGCATAGCATATTACAGTTCACTGGTATGACAACATAGTGTAGAATATTTTACTGCCCCTGAGAGCACCTGTATTTGGTAACTAATGATTTCCTAAATCTAGGCAAAACACAATAAACTTAATATCATCTTAATTTCTTTGCTACTTCAATTCTAATTTTATTTTTAATGGCTCTCACTTTGGCAAAGCTGAGTTTTAAGGTGTGATTAGAATCATAGAATCATAGAATCATAGAATCATAGAATCATAGAATCATAGAATCATAGAATCATAGAATCATAGAATCATAGAATCATAGAATCAATAGCCAGGTTGGCAGAGACCCACTGGATCATCGAGTCCAACCACTCCTATCAAACACTAAACCATGCCCCTTAACACCTCGTCCACCCGTGCTTTAATCACCTCCAGGGAAGGTGAATCAACCACCTCCCAGGGCAGCCTGTTCCAGTGCCCAATGACCCTTTCTGTGAAAAATTTTTTCCTAATGTCCAGCCTAAATCTCCCCTGGCGGAGCTTGTGGCTGTTCCACAGAATCACAGAATCACAGAATAACCAGGTTGGAAGAGACCCACTGGATCATCGAGTCCAACCATTCCCACCAATCCCTAAATCATGCTCCTAAGCACCTCATCTACCCTAACCTTAAACACCTCCAGGGATGATGACTCAACCACCTCCCTGGGCAGACCATTCCAATGCCTAACCACCCTCTCCGTGAAGAACTTTTTCCTAATCTCAAGCCTAAATCTCCCCTGGCGGAGCTTAAGGCCATTCCCTCTCGTCCTGTCCCCTGTCACTTGGGAGAAGAGGCCAGCACCCTCCTCTCCACAACCTCCCTTCAGGTAGTTGTAGAGAGTAATAAGGTCTCCCCTCAGCCTCCTCTTCTACAGGCTAAACAACCCCAGCTCTCCCAGTCGCTCCTCATAAGATTTGTTCTCCAGCCCCTTCACCAGCTTCGTTGCTCTTCTCTGGACTCGCTCCAGAGCCTCAACATCCTTCTTGGGGTGAGGGGCCCAGAACTGAACACAGTACTCGAGGTGCGGTCTCACCAGTGCCGAGTACAGAGGGAGAATAACCTCCCTGGACCTGTTGGTCACGCCGTTTCTGATACAAGCCAAGATGCCATTGGCCTTCTTGGCCACCTGGGCACACTGCTGGCTCATGTTCAGTCGGTTGTCAACCAGCACCCCCAGGTCCTTCTCCTCCTGGCAGCTTTCCAGCCAGGTTTCTCCTAGTCTGTACCTCTGCTTAGGGTTGTTATGCCCCAAGTGCAGGACCCGGCATTTGGCCTTGTTAAACCTCATGCCGCTGGTCTCAGCCCAGCAGTCCAGCCTGTTCAGGTCCCTTTGCAGAGCCTCCCGACCCTCCAGCAGATCCACACTTCCACCCAGCTTGGTGTCATCTGCAAACTTGCTAAGGGAGCACTCAATGCCTTCATCCAGGTCGTTGATAAAGACATTAAACAGGACTGGACCCAGGACTGAGTCCTGGGGAACCCCACTTGTAACTGGCCTCCAGCTGGATTTAACTCCATTTACCACCACCCTCTGGGCCCGGTCATTCAACCAGTTTTTCACCCAGGAGAGTGTGCGCCTGTCCAGGCCAGAGGCCGACAGTTTCCGAAGCAGAATGCTATGAGAAACTGTATCAAAGGCTTTACTGAAGTCCAGGAAGACCACATCCACAGCCTTTCCCTCGTCCAAGATTTTAATTACTCGGTCATAGAAGGTGATCAGATTACTCTGGTAAGACCTGCCTTTCATGAACCCATGTTGACTGGGCCTGATCACCCGGTTCTCTTGCAAGTGCTTCATGATCGCACTCAAGATCACCCACTCCATGACTTTCCCCGGTACCGAGGTCAGACTGACAGGTCTGTAGTTTCCCGGATCCTCCCTGCGCCCCTTCTTATAGATGGGCACGACATCAGCCAGCCTCCAGTCCAGTGGAACCTCCCCAGTCATCCAGGACTGTTGGAAGATGATGGAAAGGGGTTTGGCCAGCACATCCGCCAGTTCCCTCAAAACTCTTGGGTGGACTCCATCCAGCCCCATAGACTTGTGGGCGTCTAGCTGGGCAAGCAAGTCTCTAACCACCTCCTCTTGGACCTTGGGAATCTCATACTACACTTCCAACCCTTGGGGTTGTGCACAGAGGGAACAATTTTCCTCTCGTCCTGTCTCCTGTCACTTGGGAGAAGAGGCCAGCTCCCTCCTTTCTACAACCTCCTTTCAGGTAGTTATAGAGAGCAATGAGGTCTCCCCTCAGCCTCCTCCATGCTAAACAACCCCAGCTCTCTCAGACACTCCTCATAAGGCCTGTTCTCCAGCCCCTTCACCAGCTTCGTTGCTCTTCTCTGGACTCGCTCCAGAGCCTCAACATCCTTCTTGTGGTGAGGGGCCCAGAACTGAACACAGGATTCAAGGAGCGGTCTCACCAGTGCCGAGTACAGAGGGAGAATAACCTCCCCGGACCTGCTGGTCAAGCCATTTCTTATACAAGCCAAGATGCCATTGGCCTTCTTGGCCACCTGGGCACACTGCTGGCTCATATTCAGTCGACTGTCAACCAACACCCCCAGGTCCCTCTCCTCCAGGCAGCTTTCTAGACAGACTTCTCCTAGTCTGTAGCACTGCATAGGGTGGTTGTGCCCCAAGTGCAGGACCCGGCATTTGGCTGTGTTAAACCTCATGCCATTGGACTCATCCCAGTGGTCCAGTCTGTTCAGATCCCTTAGCAGAGCCTCCCTACCCTCCAGCAGATCCACACTTCCACTCAGTTTGCTGTCATCTGCAAACTTGCTAAGGGTCATCTGCAAACTTGCTAAGGGGACTTAAATAGTCAGGAAGATGCGACAGACTTAGTCACTAATCCTCTGTAGGTTTTCTGTATGCTACTCTAAACCAGTTGGTTTGGCTGCTGATTGGACAGTGAAATGGATTCAGTGGAACACTGGTTTGATTTAACACGATGGTTCCCATGTGCATTTTCCTGGTTTATTAGGCTGAGAACAAAAATTGTAATAGTTCCTGGGGAGCTGTACAAAAGCAAACACAATGACGTATGACACAACAAATCAGGGTGCTTTTAACATTTCAAAAATAATTGCAATTGCATTATGTCACACTTCTCTTCCAACCCTTCATTATGAACTTCATTCATAACTCACTATAAGTGTCCATCATAAACCTAAACTTGCATAGTACACATTGCCTTCCTTATATCATTACTTCTCTCTGTCCTTCCTTCCCTTGCCATTGTTAAAGTGCCAGCACATACTTTTTGAATCTACCAGAGAAACAAATCCACCCTTTGTATTCATCTTTGATCTCTTCAAAGATCAGATAATACTGAAAGAATATGCCCATATGCACTTGAATAATACTATACATAATACATTTCAAAAGGTGGAGGACACTAAATATCTTTGTTTGCTTATTCTGGTGGCATGCAAAGCTGATCCTGCACGGTAAATCTGGTCATGTTTATTTTTAAGTTGTTAGCGGGCCACAAATAAGTGTTCTATTCTTTCCATGTTAAAAAAAAAAAACAACAAAACTCAATAAATTATTTTAAATAATACCAGCAGCTCAGACATGACATTTTGCCTTTTGAAGTTCATGTCTAAGTACTTTTGAAATGTGCATCACTACTGTAGATTTATAATAGTTGAAAACAGCAAGGTAAGAATAGTATAATATGAAGTCTGGAAATTTAAGAAGGTTAGGATTTTTATCAGCGTAACAGTACTCTTGCTTCTGAGCATTTTGTTACTGAAGAAATACCTTTGATCAGCTTTATCTCTTGACATCCTAAAATTGATCTAAATTTTTTGGTTTGATATTATAAGGGACATACCACTTGACCATGTAAATATTTATAAACAGGGCAAATGGAAGTCAAAGAGCCTCAAGTTTCAATGACACAAAGTATCTTTCCAAGCTGTGATAACACTGCTTGGCTCTATCACTCAGTTGAGACATATTACAGGTGGGGAAACATATGAAGGACTAATTTCACTTATCACAGAAAGGCAACTCTTAATAACTTTTTAACAACACAGCGAAACACTATACTATATTGTCTCTTTCCTTATTTTTAAATCCATTCATCTTTTATAAATGGACAGGTTTTCTCTATCCACTATCAGCATATACGTCAGACATGATTAATATCCAAGGAAGATCTGTTTTCTGTAGTTTGCTTGCTTTACTTCTAGGTTACAGAGACATTTTGCAGAAGTAAAGAGATGTTGCTGGAGTATTTTAATATATCATAAAATATTTTACTCAATACTCTAGATCTAGCTTAATTTTTAAAATCTTTCATACACCTTTGTAGTTTTAAAACACCTATTCCGCCTGTGCTTCATTATCTCACTTTCTGTTCTTTTATCCTGTGCCCAAGCTAGTTTAAATGAACCTTTTACTATCCCCCTCATCTATTTATCTGTTTTAATAGTTTAATGCTTGAATTTCTTTATCTACTATAAATAAAAAACAGCTGGTTTTACTATTGGTATGTATGTTGAAGACAGAGATTTTGTACCTCAAAAGAATATTTCTCTACTAAGGATAATATTTAGTGGACATGCACTTATAAGTCTTTACTGTCCAACTGATGAATGGCTTCTGGACCCCCTTGTGTTTCTTCCTCTTTTCCCATTCTCTCTGGGATGTAAATGGTTGTCTTGTATGAAAAGTCCATTAGTGTTCCTATATCTGTATTTCTACCATGGTGAGCAAATAGATGTAAGATCGTACCTCACAATCTCACGTTAAGTTTGCCATAACATGTGCCAGAGCAGAAAACATAGAGAACAAAACTCAAGGCCTTTCTGATAACCACTATTCTTCCACATCAGGAAGACATCTCAAAATCTGCATTAAAGAAGTTCTGCAGTCAGGTAAGCAAATGGAGTTTTTCCCCAAGAAGGACTTCTCCTTAAGCAAGGTATTTTAAGAATATCTGGGTATTGGCTTCTGTACATCAAAGTGATTCTGTCTGTGAACTTTGAAGTAAGGAGTGTTTACCAATGCAGAGAAATATATATGTTCCATTGAACACTAAAATAAACTCTGGTTTTTAGACTCCAGGTATGGTAATAGCTGTTGTAATTCCTGACAGGATTCCCTTGTCTTCTGCTTTCCAGTTAATGGAAGCCAGGAACCACTCGTGAAAAATGTAGCATTTCCTGCAGTCAGTGAACTGGTATTGAATCTAAGTTTTACACTCTAGTATATCACTGTTTAAACCCTCGCAATAGTCTACCTGAACACAGCAGGGCTCCTGACCAGTACTGCAGTATCTTGATATAAGTAGCTGGGAAGGGTTTAGCATTTGAGAAAATACTGCAAGTACCATTCAGGGTTCAGCATTACTCACTTGTGCCTCAGTCTGCCCCTCAAAAGGACAAAAGGTGTGAATTAGGAAATACATTAGCATGAGCAATAATGTTCCCTGATTGTTTTCCTAATAAATTTGTTGTTCATACTGGAACTGAACATTATCTAGAAAGTGAGCATATAATCTCCTAGATTTTGTAGCTGAGGCTAAAGGAAATAAAGACTGTATGTGAAACTTAGGACAACTAAGTAATGAGGAATATCTTTGTTTATAAAAAACAACTTTCCTGCTGGCAATTAAGTCAAAACAAGTTAGTACAACTCAGCAGGTGCTCACATCATACTCCCTTCCTAAGGTCCAGGCTTGATCCAAAAGCCAGACTGGGGTGGAGTGGAAGTGCTGGGAGAGGGAAAGGACTGATTTTCCAGATGTCAGCAATCTTGGTATCAGGTCTACTATAGTATTTTACTTTTCTGAGAACCCTGCTGTCAACAGAAATTGAAGAAGAAATACCAAAAGGCAAAGAAGTTTGGCTGTTGTGTTGGTTTACCTGAAGACATACTCAGATTTTCATAGCAAAACTGGAGAGAGACAAACCTAGATAGGCCATCAGTAAATGTAGCCCACATTAATGTCACTGACTATTGAAGTTGGCTAAGAACCCGGCCTGCAGCTACCTAAGACTGTCAAAAGTATTCAACTAGCTATAGACACTACTGTCATTTTAACAGTAATGATAATAGAGTAATTTTCCTCAATCCACTTAATGGATTTTTGTCCCTTCACTCTCTGCTTTATTGGCATCTGTATTTTAAATGACACAATATACAATTATACTCACGTAGAAGATATATGCTTTTAAACAGTTAAAACTAAAAGATACTTCTATTTAAAACAAGTCCAGCATTCAGTACTAAATCTTATTTGAGGAGTCATTACTCATATTAGTAGCAATGGTCATGCTCAGGTAAAAAGATCTTGTCCTTCCAATAGATTAAAGCACTTGCTCTATTTCTCCTGCTGCAAAATCCATATACTGGCTTGTTTGCTTTTTGTTTGTTTGTTTTTCTAGTTTACAGGACCTCTGGGCTCTGAAACTTCCCCAGGCCCAGAAAGGAAGCATTGGTGTTTCTCTTAGTAGCCTCACAGAACAGGGACTCCACAGCCCTCATTCAGTGCTTGTCTCCCTACTCAGCTGAGTCATGTCCTTCCTCATCTAGTCCATCACACCCGCATTTACAATGTTATAAGTAGGGGCATAGCAAAACTTCGTTTAGGATTTTAAAACAGAAGTATATTTATACATAATTTACATCTAACTTACATGTAAAACGTCTCCCCATTGCCCAGTTCTCTGCTTTCTTACCACATCATGCTAAACAAGAAATTGGGGAAAACAACAAACCAAAACTGTCAAGTGATACAAAACAGGCAGGATGTCACCATGCACACATGCATATGGCATATCCCCAGAATGATGGATCCCTCCTCTCTGTCTTTCTTTCTTTCTGTCTTTCTTTCTCTCTCTCTTTCTTTCTCTCTCTCTATTCCTCTCCCTATTTTTCTTTCCCTGCTTCCCACCTGGTTCTTATTCAGCTCTCCGTATGTCAAATGAACTTTTGCACACTTAGTATAGCAGCCCCACCCTTTCCCTTTCCTAACTCAAGCCTGTACTATGGATCTCAGAGTCATTGCTGACCCAGTCTCTGGTTCAAGAAGACTTAGATCAGCTTTTTTTGCCTGAGTTGGGCGTTTTCTATTCTGCACAGCTATCTTTGCCTAGTTCACCAGTCTTTATCCACCTGTTGTTACAAGGCATTTCCTCTACTATAGGCAGCCAAAAGGCCGAATAATTTACTTTTATTGTAGTCATATATAACATCCCTATAACTTCGTAGTAGATTTAGACATTAAGGCATTTCTTAATATTTCTGTGTCTTAACATCAAATAGAAACTCCAGACAGAATCCTTTGAAATATAAAAGGTCACTTTAGGATAAAGGACAGAAGATGGAACAACTTTTCATAGAGTAATAGAATCATAGAACGGTTTGAGTTTGAAGGGACCTTAAAGATCATCTAATTCCAATCCCCTTGCCATGGAGAGGGACACCTGCCACTAGATCAGTCTGCTCAAGGCCCCATGCAACATGTCTTTGAACACCTCCAGGGATGGCACATCCACAGCTTCCCTGGGCAACCTCTTCCAGTGCTTCACCATCATCATTGTGAAGAATTTCCTCCTTATGTTAGGTCTAAATCCTCCCCTTTCCAATCCATAGCCATTCTCCCTTGTCCTATCACTACATACACATGTAAAAGGTTCCTTCCCAGCATTCTTGTAGGCGCCTCTCAGGTACTAGAAGGTTGCTATAAGGTCTCCCCAGAGCCTTCTCTTCTTCAGGCTTAACAGCCCCAGCTCCCTCAGTCTGGCCACATAAGCGATATGCTCCAGCCCTCTGATCATCTCTGATCTGAAGGAGAGATAAGGAAAGAGAACAAGCACCCTCTCTAATGCCACTGTGTTTAAATGGTTGTCTTGTATGGAAATGAAAGCGGAGTGAAAATTCTGCAGTACAGTCTCCACCAAAAGGAATGGATGTAGCCTTCCACCACTATTAGCACAATGCCTTACTACACACACAATTCCTCACAGTAAACAAAACCTCTCTCCTCTGTTCAGTGGGGCTTTTGGGGTTTTTTTGACAGATATTCAGCAAAAAGTGGAGGTGGAATAGCCATACATTTTTATTTTCTGTTAGGGCTGGCTACGCTAGAAACGACCTTGCTATCCTTTATCTCCTGCTCTGTTTCCTTGGGGGCTAAGTCCTAGATTTATGATTTCTTCTCATTAAAACAGCCCTCTGGTTTTTATCAGCTGCATCCACAGTTATGTATCCAGGTTTGAAAAGTTTTACAATGCTATGACGAGGGGATTGGGAAGACAGGGATTACTATGTTGTTTCAAGTTACTCCAAAGCCTTGGGAAGCAAATATAAGTGGTCTGTTCCATATTTCTTAATTTAATACATGTATTCTCCACTAAGATGATACTGCCTGCCTTTGCAGTTAATTTCAGAAACATCATTCCATCATACCAATTGCTGCTGTGTTAATTCTGCCAGTGTCCTGCCAGAAATAAAATTGAGTGTTAATATAGAAAATAGCATTACCAAGAAAGCAAACCATTCTCAAAAAGCCCTAGCATGTATACTACTTTCAGAATAAACAAAGAGAAACCAGCATCCTGCATTACAACACTGCCACACGCAGAGAACTCTGCTGAGTTTACTTTCTCTGTTCTTCTTCCAGCAACCAATTCTTAAACGCAAATGAGAATTTCATGCAGTTTTGGAGTATGTATCCCTTGGTAAACTTGTGCTGAACTTCGATCAGGCAATGCTCAGAGAACTGTTGTGTTTGTTCCATCCATTACTAGATCACATCTATATTAATTTGGTCAGAACTGCACAGCTAACAAAACCAACCAGTCCTCTGTCTTGGAGGAGTCACCATGCCTCCTGGTACTCAGACTGCTCCTTGTTGACAGTATCTAGAGCAATAAGTAGAGCTGGAGGTACAGAATTGAACCCATCCCAAATGAAAAGTCCACTTCCTTTATCCCATTCCTCACTCTCTAGGTTCTCAGTAGGTCTTTAACCAGGAGTAGTATACCCTTGTGTAGGTCTTCTACTTGCAGATGGAAGGAATTGGAGCTGTCTTCCACAGTCAAAGACCTACACATACTCCATGTCACACGCCAATCCAAATCTGTTTGTATCTGACATAGGATTCTCCACATAATGGGTTCTGGCTTCTTCAAATTCTACGCTAGTGGGATCAAAAATCATATTTTGGCAGTGCATGAGGACTTTTGAAAGAAGGTAACTAGTCTAGTAGCCCTTTAGGTCCTGTATATCCCTAGCACTCTGCATTTTTGCCCATAGCTATCAACTCTAATCCTAAGAGCAAAGCTTAGCAAAGCAATCAGAAGAACAAAGGCTATAAAAGTGGGAAGACCATCAGACCAGGAAAAAACAAAGGAGAGGAGATGAGACATTTGAGGATTGCCCCCAAGCACTCTCCTTCATTGAAGGGGCATGAAACCATCATACCAATGAGCATTAAAAAAGGTGATATGATCACTCAAAATCTGGCAGCAAATTCTCATCCCACTATTACAAGCTTATTTAGGGTCAAAAAGATGACATTGAGCATTGCAATTTAAAAAACTCCACTATTTTGATAGTTCTTATTACAGGCTACCTTGGGTGATGGTTCTTTACTCAAAGAAATTCTGCTTTGAGTCTGTAACTTGCTGTTGTGTGATCTGGACATTATAGCAGAAGTGACTAGGGTGGTCCAGGAAGCAGAAGGCGATCTATAACTAACAAAGTTCAGTTTCTGCCTCCTCTTTAAACTTCATTCCTTTTGACCATTCTATTACAGATACTTCTCATTCTAGTTCTCCTCCATATCCCCAGCACATGGAGACTGGTCTCAGAGATAATTCCACATTCATCCTCACAGAAGCTCTAATGTACTCCAGTGTGATGTCACTTTTCCAAATGCAGCAGCACCTTAGAGTAGACAGTCTCTTTTAACTCCAAGGTGTTCAATACTTCCTTTTGCTTTCTTCTCAACGCTGGGCCTGGGTTGAGTCAAATATCTAATATATCCAAAATACTCTATTTCGGTTAGATCACAAAATGACATGTGTTCCTAAAAATTATTTGCCATCCAGATATTCCTGCTCACATTGAATTATATCTATAATCCCCAGCCAGGAATATGAAAAACACTTCAGAAATGTTATTTACTGTTCTGCAGTATCATAGAGTTGAACTTCAGCTCCAACTAAGAAGTAATGGGTTGGTTTTTGTCAGCAGTGTTGAATCTAGCTGTTCCAGCTGGGACTGAGGTGGAGAACAGCCAGGATCAAAGAAATTGAAGGCCCTTCTACATACATGCTGTAGTGAATATGTAAGAAAAATATAGACCAAATAGAAATTGGTGCTTTTGGATAACATATCAAAGAAATTGTCATGGAGCAAGGAAGATTCCAGTTCCGTATATATTCAAGCTATGAAACAGGATATGAATCTAAGCCAATCTATAAGAGCATGACAACCTAAAAAGAGATTTATTAGAGTATTTGGATACAGCTTTTCACCTTCAAGATTCACGAGTCCCCCAAGATTCTATTTACAGACAACCAAATTAATCTTTGTGCTAATACCTAGCCACACTTAAATTTAAATTTCACTCAGTATAAGATAATTTCATAGTATTATTTATAGCCACCTGGAGGAAAGACTTAAGATTTATCCCATTACTTATAATGTTGCCCTCTACCTTAAATATGGACATAATTTTGTGGGAGGAAGTTAATAGGAATCAAGTCACATTGAAAATTGTTTTGTTTCCCTTGGATGAAAACAACAATATATAAAATTCTTTGTAGCAAACATAATTTGATATGGAAGTGTGAGTAAAATTGGTAAAAAAATCTAGACATTTTAAAATTTTAAGTTACTTCAATAGCTTTAAATTAATCATTGATTTATATCCTACATAGATCCAAACTACAAAAAAACATTTTATATTTGGAGTTCAGTCCACCAGTCTTTGATTACTTAAACAATACTTATTCAAATTAATAAATCTAATTGGTCTGAAAGGACTCCTCTCATAAGAAAAAGTACTTCCTCCCAGTACCAATGCTCTGAGAAAAAAATATAATTTATAATTACATAGCAGAAATTACAAGGATGTATATTGTCATTGCATGATTGAAGGTCAAATTATATTTTCCACACAACATTGCAAAATTTGCCTTGATCTATTATGAACTTTCTTCTTAAAGGAAATGAAAGGTCATTACTTGACTCAGCAAAAATTATTCCCATGCTGAAGTCAACAGTCAGCTAAAATGTTCTTGTTGCTTTTAAAGTTTGTGTTACACTTCAAATTATTATTTATAACAAATCTCAGTATTTTGATCTACATAGAAAGAGATTATTGAGTAACAAAATCTCTTCTTATTAGCGTATCAACACTTCCAAGGATGTGACTTAACAGTAAGACTGGTCATCCCATTGTTTAATGTTCAGCTTTGTAGTAATATTGGCAGAAATAACAAGACCTAGTCTTGAAGGATTTTGATTGTTTTTTGCAGGTCAGTCATAAACAAAACAAAACAAAACAAAACCATTCAAAACCAAAAAAAATCCTTGTAATTTTGTGTTGCTATGGCCCTCAAAACCACTGAATTTCCAATTAAGCACCATAAGAAATCATCAGGTAATCATTAGCCATGATGTAACAGATCCATATGCTTTTTCCTCCACTTTTGTAAAGAAGGCCACCTGAAACCATGACAGCCAATGCAGGCTGTTGCAATAAAACTTAAAGAGAATTTCTTTGTAGTAATATTACAACAAAAATTGACATAGCTTCTGATCATGTGTCATAGCACACAAGTGGCTGCCAGGGTGGAAGAAAATCATGATTTCGTGAAGGAATTATTGTCTATGCTGAATCCCTGCTCATTTTACAGAAGTTTCTCTGATACTGGTGTTCAAGCACAATAGTTTTCTGCCCTGTTGGTGAGAACCTTCACAAACAGATATTTTCTCTCTGAAATGTGCATTTTTGCTGAATATCCACACGGATTTCTGAAGATCTGCCTGAGGCTGTAGTGATACATAAGTTGGCCATGAACCCCTCTAGTCCAGTAAGAGAGAGACATGATGGACACATTAACAGCAGCTATCTAGTACATAGTCCTCTGTAGAAGTATTCACAGGGGGAGTACAAAAGGATTTACCAACCTAAAGATAATATTGTAGCAGAGCTGTTGGCAGTTTTCAAAGAAGACAAAGGGCATTGCTGTCCCCAGTAATATTCATTTATCTCTGAGCAGAACTCTTCTAAGAGACTGGGTTATTCTGGGGACAATATTTACATGTGAAACAGATGTGTTTCATGAAAGCGAGATGATGATTCATATTGTCAAGTTACAATAAAGGCTAGGGGTCTTATTTATCTTACTTAGTGTACACATCTATACAGTAGATGGCTAGCCCAATTCACTATTTAGACTTCCTCTATAAACACGTCCAAGGGAGACCTTCTCCAGAGCATAATTTCTTATAACACTTGTTTCAGGATGGGAAGACTCAGTTCCTGGAGGAGCTCTCCTTCTTTTCTAACTATAAAAGAAACAAAGAACTAGTTTTCACTGCATTCTCAGAGGTCAAAAATTAGATAAAATCAATCCCCTTTTTGGCAAAATACACATAGGATCCTCGAGTCAGCTTAAGGCTGAGCAAATCTGAGGATTAAGAAATGTAGTATTTTACCATATCACTGTTAGAAAAATCTTTTCAGATCTATCCAAGAACTGAAAATAGAAAAGACAATATTGCAAATTCCTGAAGTTAAATGAGAAAATTCCTATAATTCCAGTTCCAATCTCCTGCTGGTTGAAAACTTCTCAAGCTCTCCTACAGTACATCATTCTAGGGCAACTCAGTTTGTAACCACACATGGATTAAATTACAGTTGAAGGCAAAATCTCAGCAGATGCACTTTTTGTCTCATCTTATATTCAGTCTATTTGTCTGGCTAGCAATTTGACAGTAAATAACAGTTGTGGTTTTATTTTATATGTCACTGCAGCTCTCCTCCTGGAAGACAAACAATGAAATATCTTTTTGCATCCTTGAATGTTGAAGCACCTGGAAAAGGTGTGAATCTTTTTTATCCTGTATGGTTAAATGTGGAATTTTTCACACAGTGCTTTTTTAATGATTAACAGCGAAGTGTTGTATAATTTTAAGAGCTTGCCACATTGTTTATTTTGGATGGGAGGTTCACTCACATTGTGTTAAAATCATGTTTATTCAAGGTCACATATTATCTAGGCACTTTCAATTCCAATTTAATTAACTTGAACAAAAAGAAACACACCCAAATTTATGAACAATTTCCAAGAAAACATTAATCAAATTTTAATACTGACAAAAAGATAGCTACAGGAGGAAACAGCCAACAAACAAAAATGCCCTATCATGATCTAGATGATACTAATGGATATCTTCCTAGCAATAACTAAGGTAATACTTTCATATTCTCATAGAATCACAGAATCACTAAGTTTGAAAAGACCTTTAAGATCATCAAGCCCAATTGTACCTGACCACTACTAAATCATATCCCTAGGCACTTCATCTACCCATCTTTTAAATACTTGCAGGAATGGTGACTCAACCACGTATCTGGGCAGCCTGTTCCAGTGCTTCACAAACCTTTTGGTGAAGAAATTTTTCATAATGTCCAATTTGAACTTCCCCTGTGGCAACTTGAGGCCATTCTCTCTCATCTTGTGTAGGACAAGATATATAGGTGAATATAAGATGTATATATAGGCATAGAAAGATAAGAAAAGGTAGACTTTATTTCCTCTACCTTTAGCTGGAAAAATGTTATACTATTAGCTTAAGATAACAGGTAAGCTCCATCTATAGCTGGTGGAGTGAAGAAGGCACAGGAAAGCTGCTTGTAGCTATTTTGAGAAAAGACCAGTTGTGTCTAGGGGAGTACTTCATTTCATTGACTGTAAAATGAGCCTTGACAAATAGATTAGATTACATAGACACATTTTAAATGCAGAAGGTATATCATACCACAAAATGCTGTGGCATGACTTACTAGGGAATCCTCTCCAATACTGAATTTCAGGGTCAGGGCTGTTTAGAAGTGTAACAGAAATGAGGATCAAAAAACCCTGCATCTGAAATACACTATATTTGCACTAAATTTCATCCAAGGCTGAATCTACTTTATTTTGTGCCTGGCTTTCCAATTTTATGTCTCTTCCCAGACTTCAAAGGACCATATTTTTATTTCAACTGGTTGCAAGTGAGAATTCTCATTTTTTGTCAAATAACTGTATCATGTCAGATAAAAATTAACTTAGATGAGACTTTATAACAATCAAATAGTGCACATATTAGAGATAATTGATTCTTAAAAGGTAAAGATTACTTAACTGTTCAATATAATGAGGACTCTTAAAAGCTAAACTGTCATTTTGGGGAAATAAGATAAAAATGTTATCTGACTCAGTAAAAAAAATAAAACTACAGGAAATTCACTAAACTGACATTTAAAAAAACTAAATTTAATTTCTCTTATAAGATATATAGTGAAAAATTAATCCAGGAAACTAGTTATTGTATTCCAAGCAATATACAAAGCTTGAACTATCTAGTATATGAGGAGCAGGAGATACAATGCAATTGTTAAGTAGTTTCAGAAAACAAATCCCACCAAACTTCAAGGCACTCTCTGCAGTGACCTCTTCATGTTAAATCCACCTATCATGTGAAACTTCTCAGCAATTCATTTAAACAAAAAAGACTAAACCTTGACCCTTCTTTTGCCTATGATAACTAAAATCCTTGTAAGTGTTAGGCCTGGGACAAAGAAATGTGGTTTCAGAGATATCATACAATGCATTGTCAGGAAAAGGCGTGGATAGCTGGATACGAAATTTCCTGAAAACTATGTTTACAAGGAATTTGCTTTGTTATAAAGCTTTTAAATCCATTCTTCTTCTAATTGAACACTGTTCTTTTGGAAATATGCATCTCCCAATGTTTTCACTTCCTATGGCAAAATGTAGTACATGGTTTTCCCTCAAGTATTTCTGCTCCAGATTGAACTTAAGCTGGTATGAAAATTTGCATTGCCTTTCATAGGTGGGAAAGTTAAATCTATTAATTATTATAGCATCTGCTTTTATACTGACCTCTGTAACAGGAAATAGAGCACAAGTGACCCAATAAAGCTGATGATAAAAAAATATAAATAACATCTTTCTTTCTTGCTATTGTGTTGGCTTTTCTACAGTACTGGATGGCCTGTGTCACACAGTCCTGCTGCAGAAAGACACTTAAAGAAATCTGTTTATTTATGTGCAAGTTTCTAGAGAAAGAAGCTGTTAAGCTGGATCTGAAAACTAACTTTATATAGCTACATCAGCTTATTTTGATACTCAAATAGTACACAGTTTTTTTCGGTTTTGTATGTATAAAGAACAGCAGGTCATAGAATGTCCTGAGCAGAAACTGGAAGGGACCCAAAGGACTATCAGGTCCCAGTCCTGTCCCTGTATGAAAAAATGCCGAAATTCACACATTGTATCTGAGGGCATTGTCTAAATGCTTCTTGAATATTGTTAGGTTTGGCTCCCTGAGGAGCCTGTTCCAGTGCTCCACCACCCTCAGGGTGAAGAACCTTTTCCTGATATCCAATCTAACCCTCACATGGCACATCTTCCTGCCATCCCCTCAGGTCTGAGATCAATACAATTTCAAATTTTCAGAAGGCTGGCTGGCAAAGTCCCATGGAAGACAGTCCTTAAGGGCAAGGAGCCCAAGAGGGCTGGGAGCTCTTCAAAAAGGAAATCATAGAATCATAAAATCATAGAATAACTAGGTTGGAAGAGACCCACCAGATCATCAAGTCCAACCATTCCTATCAACCACAAAACCATGCCCCTCAGTACCTCGTCCACCTGTCTCTTAAACACCTCCAGGGAAGGTGACTCAACCACCTCCCTGAGCAGCCTGTTCCAGTGCCAAATGGCCCTTTCCATGAAAACTTTTTTGCTAATGTCCAGCTTAAACTTCCCCTGGCGGAGCTTGAGGCCATTCTCTCTTGTCGTGTCCCCTGTCACTTGGGAGAAGAAGTCAGCACCCTCCTCTCCACAACCTCCTTTCAGGTAGTTATAGAGAGCAATGAGGTCTCCTAGCAGCTTAGGAGAAAGCCATCCCCATGTTTAGGAAAAGGAGCCAGAGGGGGAAAAAAACCAGCTTGGTTGGGCAGGGAGATCTTGAGAGATATCAAAATGAAGAGGAGTGTCTACGAGCCTTGGAAGAAGGGAGAGGTGTCTTGGGTGGACTACATGGAGGAAGTGAGATCGTGCAGGGAAAAAATCAGGAGGGCTAAGGCCCAGCTAGAAATTAGATTAGCTAAGTGCCTGTAAAAGGTAATAAAAAATCTTTCTATAAATACATTAACAATAAAAGGAGGACTAGCAAGAATATTCAGTCCCTATAGGATGCAAATGGAACAACAGTGGCAGAGGATGAGGAAAAAGCTGAGGCACTTAATGCCTTCTTTGCCTCAGTCTTTAATTGTAAAGAAAGTTATTCCCTCTGTATACAAACCCAGGAGCTAGAGGAGCAGAATGAGGCTTCCATGTTCCAAGAGGGCTTGGTTAGACACTTGCTTGCCCAGCTAGACAACCACAAGTTTATGGGGCCAGATGGGATCCACCAAAAGATATTGAAGGAGATAGCAGATGTGCTGGCTAAACCCTTTTCCATCATCTTCCAACAGTCCTGGAAGACTGGGGAAGTTCCACTGGACTGGAGGCTGGCTGGTGTTGTGCCCATCTACAAGAAGGATCACAGGGAGGATCCAGAGAACTACAGGCCTGTCAGTCTGACCTCAGTGCCAAGGAAAGTCATGGAACAGGTGATCTTGAGTGCTATCATGAAGCACATGCAAGAGAACCGAGTGACCAGGCCCAGTCAACATGAGTTCACAAAAGGCAGGTCTTGCCAAACTAACCTGATCGCCTTCTATGACAAAGCGATCTGCCTACTGGATGAGGGGAAGGCTGTGGATGTATCTTCCTGGACTTCAGTAAAGCCTTTATCACAATTTCTCACAGCACTCTACTTGAGAACCTGTCAGCCTCTGGCCTGGAAAGGCACACACTCTCCTGGGTGGAAAACTTGTTGGTTGGCCGGGCCCAGAGAGTGGTGGGAAATGGAGTTAACTCCAGCTGGAGGCCAGTGACAAGTGGGGTTCCCCAGGGCTCAGTGCTGGGTCCAGCCCTGTTCAATGTCTTTAGCAATGACCTGGATGAAGGCATCGAGTGCACCCTTAGCAAGTTTGCCGATGATACTAAGCTGGTTGGAAGTATTGATCTGCTGGAGTGTTGGTAGGCTGCAAAGTGACCTGAACAGGCTGGACTGCTGGGCTGAGACCAATGACATGAGGTTTAACAAGGCCAAATGCTGGGTCCTGCACTTGGGACACAACAACCCTAAGCAGGGCTACAGACTAGGGGAAGTCTGGCTGGAAAGCTGCCTGGAGGAGTGTTGGTTGACAGCCGACTGAACATGAGCCAGCAGTGTGCCCAGGTGACCAAGAAGGCCAATGGCATCTTGGCCTGTATCAGAAATGGCGTAACCAGCAGGTCCAGGGAGGTTATTCTGCTTCTATACTCTGCACTGGTGAGACCGCATTTCAAATCTTGTGTTCAGTTCTGGGCCCCTCACCACAAGAAGGATGTTGAGGCTCTGGAGTATGTCCAGAGAATGATGGGTGGCAGCATTCAATAAGCAGCCCAAGCACTGTGGCTGGATGGAGTTGGGAAAGCCTTAGCCACGGTCCTCAGGAATACAAAAACATTATAACAACTCTGTTGTGTTATGCTAATGAGGAAGCTGGCTGTTGAAGGCAGGAAATGTACCCTGGCAACATGGTTGTGTGGTTGGGCTGTGACCCATGAATGCTTGTTACTAGGACAGAATCGTCCAATCAATGTTTGGCTAGCTTGGGGTGTAAAGGCAGCCAGTTAACCCAAAATAAATGGCTTTATTTGGATCATATTGAACGATGTTTGTCGTCAAATTTCTTCCGTCACCACATCTGGATCCCGAACAGGGACCCTCAGATTCAGCTTGAAGGCTGCCAGAGATAGGATTGAGGGAACGGAAAAGCCAACTGGAGAAGGCAAGTGCTGCCCCAGCACTTGTGAAAAAGTTTTTCATATAGCTGCAGCTTAGAGACTTTGATGGAAATCTCGCTCTTGGCTAAGTGAGCGGTTGGAGAGGAATTGGGGTCTGTGCATTCATCCGAAAATGAAACTCGGATTGATGCTGCAGTGAAGCTCCTCCAAAATATACTCTCTGAGTGAGGAATTGTTTATGAAAAAACTGCGTTGCAGTCTATGATAAGATGGGCTAATTGAAGCAGCATTATTCCGACTACCGCTGCCCTGTTTGAAAGAGAGACTTGGGAGAAAATGGGAGGTAGGTTGTTTGAAGAATGTACCTTTGGAAATAAGAGCCTTTGGCAATATCTCACCCTCTGGCGACTAGTTAAAGAAACTTTATGTGAAGTGAAAATTGAGAGAGAGGCTTACGCCGCCATGAGCAAGAATCAGGACAATACAGGCAGTACCTCTGCATTTGCATTATTGTTTTGTATGTCTAATATGCCTACATGGGGACCGATTCCCAGAGACTGGCCTTCCCCACCAATTCCCATGCTTGAGGAGCATGAAGAGGATCCGGATAAAGACAAGAGGAAATATCCCCCTCCCCAAAGGAGCCCCTCAGCTGTATCTCTGGATGATTCATTCAGTGAAGATTCCGAGCACTCAACACCGCCTGAGCATTCCACATTTAGACAAGATTTAGACCCGCTCTTAGTTTTTGATAATTGGTAATGAGAAATAGAACGTAGAAGGCCTAAAGCCATTAAAAGAGATTTCAAGGCACTTGGGAGAATGATCGAGGGCTCTGGGGCACAGGTAATATTCAACTCCATCCCAATACTAAGGAATCAGGAGCAGGAAATGAGGAATAAGAAACTGGTTAATGAATGGCTTAGGGACTGGTGTGAGAAGAGGGGCTTTGGGTTCTTTAATCATGGGGAGGCCCACGCACCCCCAGGATTTCTTACCAGGGATGGGACACGCCTGTCTCCTAGGGGGACAAAAGCCCTCACCAAAAACCTAGTTAAGCTCATAAATCGAGCTTTAAACTAGATGTGAGGGGGGAGGGGATGGAGGCCAGGCAGGATGGGAGTGAGCCTGGAGGTGAGACTTCAATGGCAAAGGGGTTGTGTGCTGGCGATGCCTGCCAGTATATCACCACTAAGCAAGAGGGGGTGAGTGCAGCTGGGGATGGTAGGCAGCAAACTGGCACTGTGGCCTTAGTTAAGCCAAGGACCGCTCAGTTGGGGAGAAGCCCTATTACAAAGGCTGTAGCTACGCCTGCCCAGCTGAAGTGCATTTACACTAATGCACGCAGCATGGGGAATAAGGAGGAGCTGGAAGCTGTGGTAGGGCAAGGAGACTACGATGTCGTTGCCATTGCGGAGACTTGGTGGGATGACTCGTACAACTGGAGCGTACCCATGGTGGGGTATAAGCTATTCAGGAAGGACAGGAAGGGCAAAAGAGGAGGTGGGGTAGCCCTCTATGTTAGAGAGGGCTTTGATACCCTCGAGCTGGACTACAGTCAGGATGGGACTGAGTGCCTGTGGGTGAAAATCAGAGGAGCCCATGGGCAAGCAGGTATTATGATGGGAGTCTGTAATAGACCACCCAGCCAAGAAGAAGCAGCTGATGAGCTCTTCTACAAACAACTGAGTGTAGTCTCAAGATCGCTACCTCTAGCCCTTGTGGGAGACTTCAGTTTCCCAGATATAGGCTGGGAGTATAATACAGCAGAAAGGAAGCAGTCCCGAAGGTTCCTGGAGTGTGTGGAAGACAACTTCCTCACACAGCTGGTGAGCAAATAGACAAGGGACTGTGCCCTCCTGGACCTGCTGTTTGTAAACAGAGAAGGACTGGTGGGGGTTGTGAAGGTTGGAGGATGCTTGGGGCAGAGCGATCATGAGATGATAGAGTTCTCAGTGCGGGGTAAAATGAAGAAGGAGGTTAGCAGAACAGTTGCCCTCAACTTTCAGAGAGCAGACTTTGGGCTGTTCAGAAGGCTGGTCGGAAAAGTCCCGTGGGAGGCGCTCCTTGAGGGCAAAGATGTCCATGAGGGCTGGGCGCTCTTCAAGAAGGAACTCCTAGCAGCTCAGGAGAAAGCCGTCCCCAAGTTCCGGAAAAGTAGCCAGCAGGGTAAGAAACCAGCGTGGTTGAGTAGGGAGGTCCTGAGAGACATCAATATGAAGAGGAAGGTCTACGACCTCTGGAGGAAGGGGCAGGCATCCTGGGGGGACTATAGGGAGGAAGTGAGAATGTGCAGGGAAAATATCAGGAGGGCTAAGGCCCAACTAGAAATGCGATTGGCCAAGACTGTGAAAGACAACAAAAAGTCTTTCTACAAATACATCAACAGCAAAAGGAGGGCTAGGGAGAATCTCCAGTGCCTAGTAGATGCAGAGGGAACAACAGTAACAGGGGACGAAGACAAGGCTGAAGTGCTCAATGCTTACTTTGCCTCAGTCTTTAACAGTAAGGAAAATTGTTCCCTCTGTGCACAACCCCAAGGGTTGGAAGAGAAGTATGAGATTCCCAAGGTCCAAGAGGAGGTGGTTAGAGACTTGCTTGCCCAGCTAGATGCCCACAAGTCTATGGGGCCGGATGAAGTCCACCCAAGAGTTTTGAGGGAACTGGCGGATGTGCTGGCCAAACCCCTTTCCATCATCTTCCAACAGTCCTGGATGACTGGGGAGGTTCCGCTGGACTGGAGGCTGGCTGATGTCGTGCCCATCTATAAGAAGGGGCACAGGGAGGGTCCGGGAAACTACAGACCTGTCAGTCTGACCTCGGTACCGGGGAAAGTCATGGAGTGGGTGATCTTGAGTGCGATCATGAAGCACTTGCAAGAGAACCGGGTGATCAGGCCCAGTCAACATGGGTTCATGAAAGGCAGGTCTTGCCAGAGTAATCTGATCACCTTCTATGACCGAGTAACTAAACTCTTGGACGAGGGAAAGGCTGTGGATGTGGTCTTCCTGGACTTCAGCAAAGCCTTTGATACAGTTTCTCATAGCATTCTGCTTCGGAAACTGTCGGCCTCTGGCCTGGACAGGCGCACACTCTCCTGGGTGAAAACCTGGTTGAATGACCGGGCCCAGAGAGTGGTGATAAATGGAGTTAAATCCAGCTGGAGGCCAGTGACAAGTGGGGTTCCCCAGGGCTCAGTCCTGGGTCCAGTCCTGTTTAATGTCTTTATCAACGACCTGGATGAAGGCATTGAGTGCTCCCTTAGCAAGTTTGCAGATGACACCAAGCTGGGTGGAAGTGTGGATCTGCTGGAGGGTCGGGAGGCTCTGCAAAGGGACCTGAACAGGCTGGACTGCTGGGCTGAGACCAGCGGCATGAGGTTTAACAAGGCCAAATGCCGGGTCCTGCACTTGGGGCATAACAACCCTAAGCAGAGGTACAGACTAGGAGAAACCTGGCTGGAAAGCTGCCAGGAGGAGAAGGACCTGGGGGTGCTGGTTGACAACCGACTGAACATGAGCCAGCAGTGTGCCCAGGTGGCCAAGAAGGCCAATGGCATCTTGGCTTGTATCAGAAATGGCGTGACCAACAGGTCCAGGGAGGTTATTCTCCCTCTGTACTCGGCACTGGTGAGACCGCACCTCGAGTACTGTGTTCAGTTCTGGGCCCCTCACCCCAAGAAGGATGTTGAGGCTCTGGAGTGAGTCCAGAGAAGAGCAACAAAGCTGGTGAAGGGGCTAGAGAACAAATCTTATGAGGAGCGACTGGGAGAGCTGGGGTTGTTTAGCCTGTAGAAGAGGAGGCTGAGGGGAGACCTTATTACTCTCTACAACTACCTGAAGGGAGGTTGTGGAGAGGAGGGTGCTGGCCTCTTCTCCCAAGTGACAGGGGACAGGACGAGAGGGAATGGCCTTAAGCTCCGCCAGGGGAGATTTAGGCTTGAGATTAGGAAAAAGTTCTTCACGGAGAGGGTGGTTAGGCATTGGAATGGTCTGCCCAGGGAGGTGGTTGAGTCATCATCCCTGGAGGTGTTTAAGGTTAGGGTAGATGAGGTGCTTAGGAGCATGATTTAGGGATTGGTGGGAATGGTTGGACTCGATGATCCAGTGGGTCTCTTCCAACCTGGTTATTCTGTGATTCTGTGATTCTGTGAAGATTTTGAAAAGATGATGGAAAAATTGGAAGAAATTCATATTCGTCAGAAGGGAAGTTCCCTGCCAGAACCGCTTCCACCAGACTATACCTGGAGGTGTTTAAGGGACAGGTGGATGAGGTGCTGAGGGTCATGGTTTAGTATTTGATAGGAATGGTTGGACTTGATGATCCTGTGGGTCTTTTCCAACCTAGTGATTCTGTGATTCTGTGATCCTGGCAATTATTTGTGCCCTGAACTGACTGCTCTACTCCAAGCACTGATAGGGTTTGATACCATGGGAACTGTCGGGGGGGGGGTGAGGTGTTGGGGGCCAGGAACGTGCTGGCAGGGGATAATAAGAGATGTAATTTTAGAAGGAGTCACTATGGAAGCTTATTCTGTCTTACTTAATGCAAAAACGGGAGGGAGTGAATGGGATCTGTTTGATTGGAAATTGTTAAAAGAGGTTAAGGCTGCTTGCACCCAGTATTGTTTGCAATCACTGTTCACACAAAGTCTTTCAGATTCTATATTTACGGGTCATACCCTTTGTCCTGCAGATATTTGGCAGCTAGTCATGTTGATATTATCCCCCTCCCTTCGCCTTGCTTTTTATCAGACTTGGGAGCATTTGTGTGATCAGGAAGCAGCTAGAGTGCATCAACAGGGGTTCCGCTTTATGGGGTACAATCCCAAATGTTAATGGGTGCAGGACCATACAGTAGGGCGGACTGGCAGGCTAATTTTAGTAGGGAGATTTTGCGAGGTACAGAATCACAGAATCACAGAATCACAGAATAACCAGGTTGGAAGAGACCCACCGGATCGTCGAGTCCAACCATTCCCACCAATCCCTAAATCATGCTACGACAGAGGACGCTTTTACAGGAGAAAAGATGCTGAGATTACTGTAGCTCGAGCTTAATGGGGCTGGTGGTGGAACCGGTTTTTCGAGTTTGACCGAGGAGACTGCTGATCAGGCAGAGGAGGCGGCCACCGGTTGTTGGGATGAGAGGGCGCTGCCTCTTCGTGCCCCTGAGCTCCCACCCCTGTTTGAAACAGAGGTTGCTTATGAGGCTTATTGTTTTTGGAAGGAGAGGGTGGTGAAATCAGATCCTACTCCGGATTCTGATCTTGCTCTTGATGCAGATCCTGATTTCAAACTCCAGCCCCCAGTTGTTATTGATAAGGGAGAGAAGTCTGAAACCTCTTCTGCAGGGAAAGCAAATGCATGTGCTATGGGCAGAGCAGGTCAATAGGTTAATTATGCCGAGGCAGAAGATACACGGGATATGACGGTAGAGGTTAGGAAACGCCCACGAAGGAGGGCCTCTTGTGGGACAGGGCTATAAAGGCAGACTGCGTAATCAATAAAGTTGCCATTTTGAGCTTCCTCTATATTAGAGTCTGTGTCTCAACGGTCTTTGCCAGAGTGGTACGAGAGTCCTGTACAGGGGGGTGTTTGTTGAGATGCAACAATGTGCCCTAAGGGAGCTGGCTGGATTGCAGGAGCCTGAGGGAGCACTATGCTTTGTGATTCAAGCAGGATTCTGCTGGGGTGGAGGAAATAGATTTTGGGAGCAGAACGATGCTATTGAAATCCCTGTTCCTGGAATAGGAGGGGGGTTTCCCTGATATTTAATGCCTGGCCTGCCCCCATCTGACCTAAGTTGGTCGCCAAAAAAGCAGCAGCCCCCAGACAAAAGCGGCCCCCCGCCTCGAGAAAAGAAAATGCCTGCAGGTGCTTTGACAAAGGGACTAATAGCCGCTACTATAGCTCCTTTGGGAAGAGGACCAGCCCCCCCCGCTGAGAAAACTAGTGGAGCTATCCTTAGCAGAGCCAAAAAGCAGCCAGTGGGTTTATTTTGCACTGCTCACAAAAACCAGACAAGGGCCACTTTCTCCCTCAGCAAATCAAGATACTGCCCAGGACAGCCTGTCCAGGGGAGCCTCCCAGATTGAGAGAGGCATCCCTTACTTTAAACAGAATAAGTTCATGGTGGATTGGTTGCATTATTAGGACGAGACGTGTTGTCTCAAATGGGGGCACAATGGTACCAAATTTGGGGGAGCGAACACTGATAAGCAGCCAGACAATCCATACTAAAACTCTCCGACTATATGTCAAAATATTGTTGCTTGAGCATTGCAACCTTTTAGACAAAAATATCCCTTTTTATTGGTGTAACATTACATGGATGATATATTAGTGGCTGGAGAGCATTTGGAAGCTAATTGGGTACTAACAGACTTAAAATTTCTGCTAGAACAAAAGGGTTTGAAAATAGCTCCAGAAAAAATACAAAAATCATCTCTGTGGAATTATTTGGGGTGGCAAATAACTAATAACATAGTAAGACCCCAGAAACTGACTATACATATTAACATAAAAACGTTAACTGATGTCCAAAAGTTAATGGGAGTTATCCAGTGGGTCCGACCACTGACAGGAATTACTAATCATTACCTTCAACCATTAATGGATTTATTGGGAACAACTTGTTCAATAAATGATAAATGACATTTAAATAGTGACCAGAAAGCTGCGTTGGACAAAATAGTGGGAAAAAAATAACAGCTAATGTTATCCGTTATATAGCAGATAAGCCTTTAGAATTAATTTTGATCAATTCTAGCCAGGAATGGAAGCAGGAAAAGGTGTTTGGAATTATCTAGGACTGAACCTTCACGAATTATCTCCCAATCAATAAAGGGTATTTGGACTGGCTTATGGAACATTCAGAACCTATTAGGATTGCATTAGCAGATTTTATGGGAGAGGTTAGCAACACATATCTGGTTAGCAAAATGATACCTTTGATACAGATCAATCAAACCTTTGAACAGATACCAATGCGATCTGAGATGCCAGTGAAAGGCATTACATTTTTTACAGATGCAGGAAAGAAATCTGGTAGGGCTGCCATTACCTGGCAAAAATGAGGGCAATGGAACCAGAAGTTATTATTTACACAGCCAGGTGATTCACTACAAACTATGGAGCTACGAGCAGTGGTAAGTGTAGAATAGAAAGGGCTATGATAAAAGAAGTTAAAAATGTGGTTTTGTATGCTTTACTGTTACAATTGCTATAGCTGTTGGAACAATGACAGCATAAGTATTCTATTACTCACATACGTAGCCATCAGCCTAATTTTGGCCTGGCAATAGGGAATAATCATGCCGATCGCCTTGTTGTTGCAGTTTGGAATGATCCTCATACAATCTCTTTTTACAAGCCAAAGCCTCACATGATTTTTTTCACCAGAGTGCTAAGGTACTTAAATGACAATTTAATATTCCTCTGTCTGATGCACAAGGTATAATTAACGCTTGTCCAGACTGCCAAAAATAGGATATGGGCTTAGGGTTTGGAGTAAACCCTAGGTGACTTCAAGCTTTACAGTTATGGCAAATGGACATGACCCATATTCCAGAGTTTGGGCGACTGAAGTATGTACATGTTTCTGTGGATACATTTCTATGGCTTAATGGCCACAGCATAGACCGAGGAATCTGCAAAACACATGATTAAACACGTGTATGCGGCTATAATGGCATTAGGAATACCTCAAACAATAAAAAAAGGTAACAGGCCAGCTTATGTTTCTCAAAAGTTTAAACATTTTTGTGTTCAATGAGGAATCCATCATTATACGGGCATCCCACATTCCCCAACAGGTCAAGTAATAATAGAATGCTCTCATGCAACCCTGAAGTCATTTTTGCAAAAATAAAAAGGGGGATATGTATTGCCCCCTAGTGAACGACTTGCAAAAACGACTTATGTGTTGAATTTTTTGCGTTTAACCGGGACTAGGACCAGCCTTCCTATTGTAATCCATCATTGTTCAGGATTGAATAGCCAGAACCAGCAAGGTATCAAGGTACAATACAAAGACTGGGACTCAGGTGAATGGAAAGGACCTGTTGAACTAAAAATGACAGGAAGAGGTTATGCTTGTGTGTTAACAGATACTGGACCTTGCTGGTTGCCACAAAAGTGGATCAAACCCTGGAAAGAACGGAAGACGACAGAGCAAGAGGACCTTGTTATTTGGGAAGTTAAAGTTGTTTACATACAATACGTTTTTGGATTTTTGAGCAAAAATTTTTCACCGGTTTATTAGCCCCAGGAGTTGCGCCTCTTGAAGCTGTGTCACAAGTCAAGAAAATGGCTTGTTGGAGCTTAAAGCAAGGATTGTTTATCTTGATTGCCATTATTGTAGTTTTAAGTGTTTTGATGATTGTTTATCTTGATTGCCATTATTGTAGTTTTAAGTGTTTTGATGACTTTAATGGTGCTTGGGCCGCTCAAAAAGAAAAGGGGGAATTGATGGATGGCAGCATTCAATGAGCAGCCCAAGCACTGTGGCTGGATGGAGTTGGGAAAGCCTTAGCCACGGTCCTCAGGAATACAAAAACATTATAACGACTCTGTTGTGTTATGCTAATGAGGAAGCTGGCTGTTGAAGGCAGGAAATGTACCCTGGCAACATGGTTGTGTGGTTGGGCTGGACCAATGAATGCTTGTTACTAGGGCAGAATTGACCAATCAATGTTTGGCGAGCTTGGGGTGTAAAGGAAGTCAAAATAAATGGCTTCATTTGGATCATATTGAACGTTGTGTGTCGTCCAATTTCTTCCATCGCTACAAGAGAAGAGCAATGAAGCTGGTGAAGGGTCTGGAGAACAGGCCCTATGAGGAGCAGCTGAGAGAGCTGGGGGTGTTTAGCCTGGAGAAGAAGAGGCTGAGGGGAGACCTTATTGAAAGGAGCTGAAAGGAGGTTGTAGAGAGGAGGGGGCTGGCCTCTTCTCCCACATGACGAGGGGGGGTGGGTGGGTGGGGTGGGGGGGGGGCATGGTTTAGTGGTTGATAGCAATGGTTGGACTTGATGAGCCGGTGGGTCTTTTCCAGCCTGGTGATTCTATGATTCTAAATTTTTACAAGATCTTCTTGCTTTCCACGACAGTGGCTGGCAAATCACAACATCTTCTTTTTATTAGTGTACAAAACTGTTTGGTAACTTTGTAGAGATAGCCCAAATGTTGCCACAGAATTCCAGTAAATTTACCAAAATTTCAGTCTGTTAATCAGGTTTATGTAAAAGGAAGAAAATTATTTCCCTTTCAACACCTAAAAAATTATTCAAGACCAAAAAGGTTTACAGGTTTTTGAATTAAATTTTTAAACACAAATGAGGTGAATTATGTTTAATCTAAAAACAAATTGCTCTCTGGATAACAAAACTAGTGGAAAAATAATTTTGCATGAGTTTGTCTTGTAAATCTTTTCTGTTGTGATAATTTCAACTTCTCCTTCCTTCCCTTGACCTACTTCTCCTTCAAACACCTTTCCCCACACATGAGACAATAGTGCTGTTGCTACATTGAACTTTCCAGCACGATAATTAGCCATCTGATATAATATATACTGCTTGATCAAGGCTCTAAAATTATCCCACAGGATAGCTAGTGAGAAAGATGATGCTTTAATCTATCCCTATCTTTCTGACTAATGCTCACACTTTGTGAGACCATACTCAGCCCTCTGCTTCTCCCTCACATGGAATCAGCTGAAACTGACTTCTTAAAGGTTCTCCCTTCCTAATTAAGAAGGCAAATCTTCCTTTAACATCAGCACATTCAGAAACGATTGGTGACTGGTATGGATACACATCAAGCACATTTAAACTCTGACTTATCTCTCCGAAAACGCCCACATTCATTCTTGAGTAAATCATGTCAGAAGTGGTTTCTCTCTTTTCACAATTCTTTGAACAAGAAAATCTGAATGTATTTATTACGTGGGCCGCAATGTAATAGAAAGATTTTCTCCCTTCCAATAACACATAATGAATGTTTGGCACTTAGAGCAATTGTGTAGGAGAAAAATCTGAAGCAGAAAACCAGTCTTTGTAATTCTAGCAACTCTTTAAATAGCATGTGCATCCTTTTCAGAACAGATGTTGACATTCTCTCCCTAATGAAGTGATCAAAAGGATTTTCATGCATTTTTCTAAGTTAATGATTTTATTCCTATGATTGATTCAACTTTTCAATATATGTATGTACAGAGTAGACTTCTACATCTAAGCTATCCACTAGAATGCTTTATAGACAATAAAGAGAAAAAGGCTGTTTTAGGTCTTGAGTTACCTAATCTTTTTCTCACCTCTTCCAATATGACATCTTTCATAGAACAGGAAATCCTATTTCTCTTCACTGATTAGAATAAAAGCCTGAAGTGACTAGTTTTGTAAAGATATTTCCATTTATTCAATAAATTTTACTCACAGAATTTAGTTAAGCTGCAGGTAAAGACAGTCAGAACTACAACATTCTTTGTGAACTACAAGTAGCATCTATCAAAGTAAAATGTAGAAGTATAACCCTTTATATCTCTATTACCCTTCTTAAGGTAAAACGGTCACAGATTTCCCTTTTCAACATCATTTTAACTGTCATTTCTAAGTAAACCTTGTCAAACAAACCATTAAACAAAAAATAAATAGAATTCTAGTTCACAGAGGCTAAGGATTCTATCGACTGGATGCTATGATCACATAAAAATTCAGACTCTACTCTTTAAGAAGTCATTTTGTAAGGCCAGATGGGAGAAAATATCTGAATTATTCACTGTCTGTTCCAGGCATATCCGCTAATCTATTTTCTCAGCTGTTTTAACAGGACTTTTTTAGATGGGGAATGGTGATAACATTAACAGGGGCTAAATTAATGTTTAGAGTTGTGGCACTGGGCTTTTTGGGGGATAGGTGTTTTTTTATGCTGAAGAATGGGTATAAAACTGTTAACAGGAAACTAGGTTGAGTTCATAATAAAAACAGGTCCAATTTAGTTACTATTTACAGATAAACTCTTTACGTCCTGCTACATAAGATTATACTGCTTTGTCCAACCCTTCATAATAATCCTTATATTTTTGAAGATATTCCAAAACTTATCATTCAAACCCTTCCCACTTTCCCTCTTCAAATCCTCAAGACCCACTCCAATCTAATCAATTTACACTTGTAGTCCAAAATACAGTGTCTTTGTTACACCTGTAAATACAATTTTGCATCATTTCTCCTAAAACAAGTCAAAATATAGTCATTACTGAACTCAATTGTTAATGTAATAGCGTTAAACATATTGAGCAAGCTTTTGGACTGGTTGTAACATTTTCATGCAAAAAGAAAGCTGCATCTCAACAAGTACATGCAATGCCTTAGACTCTTAATCATGTATTTGCTTTTATAAACTGGCTGATGCATGTCTTCTGAAGTGCATGAAAAAAGAAAAAATAGACCTTAGTCAAGCTTACCCACTGCCTGTTTAGACAACAGTTGTTGGTTATCTTCAGAGCAAGAATTTTAACAAATAGATACAAAAGGTTATCAGTTCTAGGTATGCTCCTTTTCTTGTTCTCTAATTTCTCCTTCAACCCAACTGGCTTGAGTTGAAGCCCTATCTGAAAATTCTCAGCACTGTTGGAAAAGGCAACAATTAATGAATCGGATAGATGTAAGACAAAAGAGCTAATACTTGTCTATTAAACTGCTCCAAGTATATTTTGTCAAATATTATAGAAATATATTTCATGCTTTTATCTGACCTAAAGAAAATAGTAAACAAGAACTCTGTGTTCTACAGTAGGTCAGTCTAAATAACCCTAATGATTCCCTTGGCCTTAAAGTCTGTTCATTCCAAAATAAATTTCTGGCCATCGCACTGAAAATACAATTCCTCCTCTGTGACAGGTTTTCTTACATATTTTTAGGCCTAGACATTTGGAGAATGTCAATAAAATATGTCTTGAAAAACATGCAGTAAATTACTTCTGTAACATAAAATAAGAGCTTCTTGGAACTGCAGAGAAAACGGTATACAGAACATTAAATAGAATTGATTCAATATCTTGCATTATTTTCAGATTATATGATGTATCAGATTTTGAATGCCTGTATAAAGTACAAAACTGAACATTTCCACTCACCAAAATAGTCTCTGAGGTCTAAACAGTCCTAAAAAATGTACACATTCAATCTGTAATATATCAGTAAAGATTTCATCACATTACAGGAATCCAGTTTTATTATATAATATGATTTACCTGCCTGTTTCATCATATATTTTACATCCCTATACTATTTACTCTATGTTTAATTCTACTAAATGCTTGAATTAGGTATTGGACTAATTTTGGAAAAGTCAGTAACCAAAAAAGAAAATCACCAAGTTCAGAATATTCTTGACACTAATCCATAGCTCTAATGGTTCCAAAAAAAGTCACACTTCAATACCATTTGCAAAATTTCACATGCCAAACTGAGTTTCATTAACTAGAAAGATCAGTCTTGTTAGAAAATCTTTATATGTACTTACATACCACTACATACCTAGCTTCAGAAATTCCTTTGGTGTTCTAGATATGACTAATAATAGTGTAAAAAAAAATTGGTGTCAAAGTTTCTTTCTCTTTTAGTTTGAGTGACTTTGTTTTGACAACTAGAAACCCTATGATTTATCAAAAACGTGCATTAGTGATTCAGCATTGTAATCATTACTATGATTCTTGTTGCCATAGATGTGGCTAAGATGGCTGTCTTATCTTCAGTTAGCTATTCTGACTACAAGGCACAGCAATGCACTGATCACTGTAGTCTAAATTCCCTTCTTTCTGAATCCCTTTCTTTACCTTGCTACTTAGGAGAGTCTCTGTGCTGTGCTAAGCACAATGTGGCTACATGGCTCAAACACATTAATATAGCTAGTTCACATGTACATATAACTTTAACACTAGCTATAAAATAATTCTCTAGATAAGTCACAGGAATGGCTACAGTACAGACAGTGTAATTCATTCAGCTGTATGCATAAAGGTGATTTTTACCTTGTATAATTTGATTTTTGCTCAAATTCACCACCCAGATCTTGTCCTCCTCCACTAAGCAAGTTAAATGCTCTAGGTGGATCAGATCACACCTTCATATAGCCACAGGCCTCATCTAATTGGTACAATCCACTTGGCAGCCTACTTGGATCTGCATATATTGGTATGCATGTCTTTCGAGAAATTATAAACCTGGAAACTGGGGTTAATGCTTTTATCTAGTCATACCAATAAGCCAGGATCCTAGCAACCACATCTGTTAAAGTGCTGTGGATCTACAAAATACAGCTCCTGGAGCTTTGTGATGGCTGGCTTCAAATCAGTTAACAAAGTGGGCTGCAAATGTCAGGTGGACAAGTTGACAAGGTACTAGCTTTGGATCATTACTGGAAAAAAAATCTCTCACCCATAGAATACATCAAAATGTCAGTAAAGACCTACAAAAAAATTTTTTTCTAGCTTGTTAGTCAGCTTTACAACAGCCATAACAACTTATCTGAGAACTGAGGCAACAGATTCCTACTAAAAATAACATTTTTACATTTGTGAAATAGTTATTCTGCCCTGGCTGAGTAAAATACTTTCAGAAAAGGCTATGAGATTCTTAAAAGGAGAGGAAATGGGAATGAGAACATGGTCAACCATTTATCTCATATCTCATGAAACACTCACAAAGCAAACAAACACAGTTCTAGCAGTCACAACTTAACTATGTCCTGCTGGAACAAGACATTATATTACAGCCTGGAAGGATTCTGAAAGAGGTGACGAACCTAGGAAGATAACTGCATGTTAGATGCACAGATACTTGATAATGGTGCCAGACTGAGTTAAACAAGAAGCTGCAATCTCTGACAAGTTCAAAAAGGCTAGTGTGACTGTGGAGTCTGAGAGAGAATGTTCTCCTTAATTGCTCCATAGGGAATTATTTGGATAGCTAAGCTAGGTTTAAAGCTTCTGCAAATGGTGCTGACCTGAACGAAGGTCTTGGCTCTGAGCCCAGTCCTACTGGAGAAACAAGATTTCCATAGACATTAAACACAAATTAATCCAGGCATATCACTTACATGCACTGACTCACCAATAAGCACGGTTTTGTTAATAAAAATAACTCTGCCTTTGGCCGATATGTTAGTTACCTTAAGAACGGCACCGGGGACACTCAGTGCTTGGACTTCAGCAAATACATTTGTTACTTTATCAACTGTATTGGGGACATTTGATGCTTGGACTCTTGTTCTCTAAGAAACTATCTTTGATGATGGTGACATAATTACTTTAAGAAGAAACATATTACAAAGTCTTGTGAAACAGGTTGGTTTCTTCATGGTTGTTACACTGGGCAATGACGACAAAAAACTGTTTCCTAAGTGCTTACAAAAGTGTATGACATAAGAAATAGTTTTACTTTCACCTGTGTACAAAACAAGTCAGTCTAAAGTTGTCTCTATTAATGCTGTATCATCTAACTCCACATTACTCTGCATCAGAAAACTGCACATTTATCCATGGGCTTCCTGGTTTATGACAATAACATCAGTTCTGAAAATTTCGAACTAGGAAATAGCCTCCTCCTTATCCCTTGTGTTTTGAGTTAGTTCTGGTCTCTAAAAACTGTTACAATTTCCTGCAAGCTGGAAGAAATATTTGTATCTTATTTTTCAGATTATACTTTACAACAAATAGAAAATATTTAGACACAGAAATCATGTGCCAATAACACATGCATATGATAAATTCTATTAATTTCTACCTCTGTTGCTGATAAGATAGAAAGGAAAATAATAATACATTATTAAGTACATTTTTCTGTTTCTCAGAAGATGAACTTTCAGACAAAGATAAAGCTACTAATCACAAACTCTTGATGTCAGAGTAGAAATCCTCTTCCATTATGACTATATATTTTAAAAAATTTCTGGGAAGTGCTAAAGTTGCATTTGTTATACCAAAGGACTGTTTTACTGAACACAGTTTCTTCATTTTTGTATCAGCAAATATTGCCACTATTTGATTAAAATGGTATAAGAAATCTCTCTCCTTTTAAATTAAAATACAGCTTTGTTTTCCTTGTGATTTCAACACACTGATACAAGTAAAGCAATTTCTAAATTAAATTGGGTACTTAGTCCCAAAATTGTAATCTAAAAATTTTTATTTTATTTCTTCTCTGAACCTGGAGATAACTACTCTGTTTGGGTACTAACTTCTTCAAGTCTCTGAAGTTGTCTGTTTAGCATTTTGGGTTTGTGTGGCTAGAACTCTGCTTTCAAAGCAGTTCAGTGTCTGGATCAGAACTCCAGACCAGACACGCTTCTCTTCAGTTTTCCTAGAGCAGGATCTTGTAGACACACTCCAAGTATGCTTAGTGCAAACTGATGGGAAAGCTCTCCTCACAAAATGCAATTGCCACCACTTCTTTTAAGGTATGGTTGGAAGAATAGACTGTGTCTGCCTTTTCTGTAATAGCTTAATGCTTATAATATACAATAGATCACATCCCTTCCCAGTCTGGGCAGATTCACATCTTCCATCCCAAAGAAAAAGTCCCAACTTTTGAGTCCTTTGATAAGATGCCTAAGTTGTCTTTGTGATGAGAGTCTTGATCTCTGACTCCTTCTCCCAGGACTAGATACACTCCATATATTTCTCAGGACACTCCTATGCCACACTGGAAAGACAAGATGTCATCCAGGGGGACCTAGACAAGCTGGAGAAGTAGGCCTTTATAAATCTCATGAGATTCAACAGGGCCAAGTGCAAGGTCCTACACTTGGGTCAGGGCAATCCATGGTTTCAATACAGGATGGGGGATGATGTGACTTGGCAGTGCTGGTTGATGAGAAGCTTGACATGAGCTAGTAATGTATGCTCGCAGCACAGAAGGCCAACCATATCCTGGGCTGCATCAAAAGAAGTGTGGCCTGCATGTCAAGGAAGAAGATTCTGCCCCTCTGTTCCTCTTTTGTGAGACCTCATCTGGAGTATTGTGTCCAGTTCTGGAATCCCCAACATAAGAAGGATATGAAACTGTTGAGATGGGTCCAGAGGAGTTGATCAGAGAGCTGGAACACATCCCATACGAGGACAGGTCAAGAGAGTTGGGGCTGTTAAGCCTGGAGAAGAGAAGGCTCTGGGCAGACCTTATAGCAACCTTCCAGTACCTGAAAGGGGCCTACAAGAAAGCTGGGGAGGGACATGTTACAAAGGCATGTAGTGATAGGACAAGGGGGAATGGCTATAAAAAGGAGAGGAGATGATTTAGATTAGATATTAGGAGGAATTTTTTCACCATGAGAGTGGTGAGGCACTGACAGAGGTTGCACAGGCAAAGTTGTGGCTGCCCCATCCCTGGAGGTGTTCAAGGCCAGGTTGGATGGGGCCTTGGGTAGCCTGATCCAGTGGTAGGTGTCCCTGCCCATGGCAGTGGGGTTGGATTTAGATGATCTTTAAGGTCCCTTCAAACTCAAATCACTCTGTGGTTCTTTGTAAGAGATCTAATCAAAAATGACTGAGTGAATCCAGATCATCAGAGGAACTCAGTCACATTTAAGGCCCTCCTCCTGGATACCTGAAGGTTGTTTGGATACAGTGTTGGAGTAGGTAACATACTAAATGGAATGTCCTGGTGTCTTTTGTCACCCTTTTTCATGAGGGCCTGGCAGCACCTTTTTAATCATCATCACACACAAGTCTATCATATCTAAAAGGCATGATGTGGAAAAGTCCAATGTAATGGAATACTTGTGTTGTACAAATCTGACAGGGCATATACATATGTATCAAGTCATGTCACTGTCATATTAACATACTGGCTAGTTGAGCAGAGCACATATCATGACATAAAGAGCTATGTAATCCAGCCCGCATGAGTAAAAAACACTTACAGTGTTACATTCCAGTGTTACTGTTCTGCTATCCCTCACTGGCCTGAAGAAGCCTCAGTTCTCCTGTACACAGCTTAAATTTCAATAGAATGCTACAACCACTTAGGCAAAAGCCTGCTGGTTTTGACATGATGCTAGGAGAAAGGAGATGAGTTTTTAAAAGTCTCTCAATGTGAAAAAGAACAGAAACTTACAACTCTGACTTTGAAGCTGAGTGCCTTATTAGTCTGCTAACAAAATTAGGTATACTTACTTCTTTGACAGCTGTTCACTATTTCTATATAACTCACATTCAGAGGGCTCCAGACTCCAGCCTGGTGGTCACCAGAGATGCCTGTGTCTTGCACTAAAGTAACCAGGCTTGAAAAAGCTGTTGTATTTCAGACTCACTTATGTGTTCGATAGTAATCTTACTTCTGGAAACCCCAGTTTTATTATATATAATATATATATATATTTATTATATATTATTATATATATTATATAATATATAATTATATATATAATAAAACCCAATACGGGCTTCCACAGGAAGCCCAGGACTTTTCTCTTACAAGAGTGACAATAACAACTGAGTTAAAGCCATCATGGGTTTTCAGACCACAAAAACAGTTTACACACATAGACAGGCAGATAAGGTAGTGGGATTTGGATTAAAGCCCTCTGTAGGTAAAAAATATTTGAGGACCTTTGAAGCAGAGCTGCAGAAATCTACAGAAGCTAGAATCCCAGCAGGAGTCAGGTGTGCAAGAACCACTAAAACTGCAGCAATGTGTTGCTTATTATAGAAAGATTGCTGCAAAGTTGTAATTTGTTTAAAATTCTCAGTTAAAAAATAAAAAGGTGGTCATAGCAAAGGCTGAAGTTTCTGCACTTAAAGGGATACTATTCTTGTGTGTGTGCTCCTTAGTTTTGTTTGGTTGAGGGGGTTTGGGAAGGAGCTGTGGTTGTTGTTGAATGTATGTCATTAAACATATACTAGCACCATGACCAGGCTGTTTCTTTATTAAAGAAAGCAAGGTTTTTATTTTCCTGATCATGAAAATTAAAGGAAAGCCTGAGCAGTGGTCTATATTTAAATTATACTTTTGCACTAACTGAGCAAAATAAAATTCTATTTTTTTTACTGTTTTATTAAAAATTATTTCTGTTATGAAATAGAAGTGGAAAACGTGAATGCATTAAGGAAAAAAAAGAGAAAATTAATGTTTTATCTCTTTAGAACGGAAAGAAAGAATAGAATAAACTGAGACTTCAACATGGTGATTTGAGCTACCTTTTTTCTGTAACCAAACAGCAGTTAGTCATTACATTTTGAAGACCAGCTGTGAAGGCAGGGAATGTAATACAATGTAAAACTCTGCAGACTATGTAATTATTTTGAGAAATAATTGTCATCTATTAGTCACCCTTCACAGCACACTCTCAGTAAATTATTCTTTTGTAAAGTTTCATAATTGGAATCTATCTGAACAATAAATAATGGTTATGCAACACACCATAAGCAGCACATAAAGAAAAAGACACTTACTTGTTAAGTATGTGTAATAAAAAGAAGTGTGAGTGGAGTGCAGAAAGCCTAAGGCAATAATAAGAATCAATCCTCTGCCCCTAAATTCTGGCCTTATTTTAGATAATTTAATTAGATAATGCAGTGGAGCTAACACACTGGTGTGTAATATTGGCTGGGATGTTATTTGCACCTTTAGCCAAAAACCTTGTAAACATATTATGATTTCTAGTTTAGCCCCTTGATTTTGTACAATAAAATACTAATCGTTTCTTTAATCTCCCTTCAGACTCAGTATTATAGCTCCAATGACTTCATTGTTGAGGAAAAAAGTACTTCAGCACAAAAAAAGGCTGAAATACTCAGGTCAGAGAGAACAGTACCTCTTTGAAGTTGAACAGACACACCAGCTTGTTTTTCTAGCCTTATTTTTAGCTATAAAGTCTGGCAATACACTACAGAACTCAAAGATACATTGTTGACATGATAAATAAATTAATAGATAAGTGACTAATCAAGCAGAAAATTTAAACTATGTTGCAGGAGAAAACTGTGAATCAAGTTTTCAGTTACTAAGAAGCTGACCAAAAGGAAATAGAAATAGCACAACAAATGATCAAAACAGTAGTAATAACATCTGCAAGAATTTTACGTTCTATTCTAATCAGTAAATATATGAGTTTAAAGTGACACTGATAAAATACAGATAAGTGGAAGATTCACAACAGTAAATGATACCACATAAGCTCATATCTTCTTGGTCTTCCTGTATTTTATTTTGGTAAGAATACAGACTGTATGTTAACTTGATTCATAAACACTCCATGAGTATACAATCCACAAAAAAAAAAAAAAAAAAGACAGTGAAGAAATAAAAGGTATTGTAGAGAACAAATTTAACACAGAACACAAAGGTATTTTCCATTACACTTCATACCAACATTCATTAAACTAACACAAGCTGCAGAAAAACAGATTTGTGAAGATCCCTTTGTACATTAAAAAGAAATTTTGGCACATTTCTACCACTGGTTAATATGGATGCAGCAGAAACATGGGCATTCTCCAAGAATATCAAGTATCAGGTAAATGCTGACCTGTAAAGTGTGAAAAGATTCATGTACAACTATTGTTGGAATCATACCAAGTCCTGCAAGGTTCTGGTACCTGAAGAAGAAGCTTTCAGACATTACAAAAATAAGACTACAGCCAAGTTCTGCCAAGTGAATTCTAGCATGGTCCTAGAATCATATTGGAAAAAATGGAGACTATGAAAATGAACAACAGAATAATCAACATGAAAGACATCTTGGAAACTGTGAATAAGCAAGCGTAATAAAAAATGTAAACATAAACTATTACTAATCTGCAGCACAATGTCACTGATCAAAGATGATAAGAAGAGTTTTCAATGACAAATCTTTACTTGTAAGCTACATGGACAAGCTTTGAAGTATTTTCCAGGCAGTGTGTATAATACAGTGTAGCAACAACAGTGAACAACACTGCAGAAACGCTGTTACATCTCTCTTACAATTATTGATGTAGTCATACTGTTCTTTCAAGGGAAGTAAGTTAAGCATGATTCTGGCTATTTAAAATCAAAGTCTTGAATTAGTTATTGCTGTCTTATACTACAGCTTAGAGACCTTTTTACGTAACAAACTAAATTAAAATTGCTCATTTACTCTGTAAGAATGGAAGAACTGTTTCTATGGGAAACAAGTTCTATATATACTATAGTGACATTATTTGGAAAACTGTTTGCCTTTGAAACTGTTTTAAAAGCTTTGGTTCCTGTTCCTTCACCCTTCATCTCTGGGAAAGAATGTACTTTCACTGGGGTTTTTTTGTTCTGTTTTTGGGTTTTTTTGGGTTTTCTTTCCAGGAATAATACTCCCTTGAAAGAAGAATTGAATCTTCCTCTAATTTTTGTTTTCTTTTCAAAGCACAACCCTTCAAAGTCTTTAAATTAATGTTTAATCACAAATACTTCTGTTAGATTCCATGGAACTACTAGTGTACTTATTCTATAATGCATATTCTAAAATACTTCACTGAGACTGAACTGGGAGGCAGAGTTCAGAATGACAAGTCGTGTTTAATTCATAGCACTAGGAAAAGAAAGAGGAAAAACCCTTCCTCGGCATTCTGTGACACTTTAGAAAGGCATAGAAGAATGCACAGAACAATTATACTCTTTAAACTAATTTGATCTCTTTGTTTTGTCTGTCATTATGGGTAATGATTTATTTATAATAGTATACTGTTACAATCCACTGAAACTAATAGTATTTGTCATGCAGCTCCTAAAATTATCTAATAACTTGATTACTTCTGGGCCTGTAGTGATTTCCGCTTAATATATGTGTGTTCCTTACTACTAATATATAAAACTTTAAACTCTAATAAAAGCATTTAGCAATATATTATGAACAGTTGCCTGAATTAATGTACCCAAAGCCAAAAAAAAAGGAAAAAAGAAAAAATACTGTGAAAAGATGCACCAGCTATTTTATAAGCAAAAGAAGTTAGAAGTTTGCTTTTTTTTTTTCTGAATTAGTTTGGCATTTCAAGATAGTCATCTGTAAGTCTTTGTGCATTTTACTTTTTTGAATGTATGCCAATTAATAGGAATTGCTAGCGCAGTCCAGCAGTTCATCTTTTCTGAAGTCTTCAATTTGACATTGCCTGATGCAAGATGCATAAGACATTTGAACAAAAATAAATTAAGAAACAATAATACCAAGAATAATTTGGAAAAAAATAAGAATAACCCTACATTTTATTCTCAAGAAGTCTTATTCTCCAAGATTATGTACATTCCCTGTGTATGTACCAAATAAATTGTGTATTTCAAACAGGTTTGAACTAATTGTTTTATTCCATGTAAAATTCTTTAGTTTCCCTATTTCTTCCGCCAGTGTAGTTAATTATAATATAGAAAGAAATTCTTCACTATAATTTGAAAGCAAGCTCAATTTTTCCATGTGCATTGAACTGAAGCATAGTGACAGATAGGGAAAACAAATATATGCTTGAAAAAAAACCCAAAACCACACATACACAGGAACTTATTGCCATCTTTGATACTGGGGCAAAACTGGCTGTAGTAATACAACTTGCTTGCTAAATGAGAAATAACAGCTTTTTCCAAAATCTCAGTCATTGTTTAGTTTGAATGCAATTTTGGTTTCCTTTACATAAAATTCTTTAACTGGAATAATGTGTGTAGTACTGACAGAGATCATACCTTCATTCAGCATAGGTTATACACACTTGATATAACCAACTTTGAGTAGTCCCACTGTGGAAATTAAATATATTTTATGTTGTATAAACAAGCATGTGCATGAATTAGTACTGAATGAGGACCTTGTCTCTTAAACATAGCTCTGGAATCATCCACTATTTTCTAGAACTTCCACAGAGCTACAAGTAAAGGTACACTCAACATGTTATCATAAAATAAAGGCAGTGGTTGGAAAATGCATTGAACTGTTACAGTGACAATCAACAGTTGCAGTTCTGTAATCTTCAAGGAACTTAGAAAAATTCCACTAGCTTTCATTTACTCACCAGATGAAAAAAATGGGAATTTTCCTAGTAACAGAAAGATATCTGAATCATAATATTTTTATTTCTCTTATTTTTGCTTGAGGGTTCTCATTTCACAAACAACAAAATTACCTTTTCATCATGAACACTGGGAGAACTCACACGCTACTGAAGGGACATCACCTGAGCAGCACTCTCAAGCTCCTCCTTTACCTTCTGTTTAATGAACACTGAAAATCCCTGCTCAGAAGCCTGAGTCTGGTTACTAGCTTTTTGATTTATTCAGTTACTTATTAGTGAAGTCATTCAAGGGGCAAGGGAAAGGGGTGGGGGGAAGGGATGCCACACAAATGTTCAGTACATGAGGGCAAAGGCAGCCATCTGGTATTTCCTGTAAAGCACGGGGAGACACAGACTCAAGAGAAAATCATCTACTGTCTGAGGAGTTAGTATATCTCCAGAGCCTCTCAGAATGGGGAGGGGGTGACTGGCTTTCTCCTACAGGCAAATGACCTGTAGCTGTACTTTAAAATCCAGTAATACGCTACAGAACTCAGATACGTTGTCGCCATAGTAAAACAAACAAATTTAATAGCTAAGTAACAAACTAAGCAGAAAATAAAACCGTGTTGCAGAAGAAAACAGTGAATCTACCCACTGTAGAGTGCGTTTTTAAGGAGTGATGTAAGAGAAATTAGACTCGACCAGCTAAGCACACCCCCTACCTCAACGATGTGTTTCTCCTGCTGAGAAGGGCGAGAGAGGTGGCCGCGCAGCACGCCCAGCTCTCTCCTGCCCTACGGGGAGGGGGGCTGGCCAGCAGGAGACAATTATTAATTAATCAGGAGCGGGGAGATATCCCTTTAAGGACTGCTGTGCGCTACGAGGGCAGCAGCCGAGGGCTCTGTGGGGGGAAATTTGGCTTTATTTGTACATCCTAGCGCTGGGCTAGTTCGACGCTTCCAAAGCCCAGAGGTCTTTGGGGGGGGGGGGCGGCGGCGAGTGGGAGGAAGCTAAATTCTTCTTGATGCGAAGAAACAACGTAAAGTCTGAATAACAAACAGGAAATGCCTAACCGCGCTGCGAGGCGGGCGGGCGGTGCAGGGCGCTGAGCTCCCCGCGCAGCGCAGCGCCGGCTCCGCTCCGACACCGCTGCCCTCCGCCCGGGCTCCCGGCCCCGGGCTCGCCCGAGCCCAGCCATGGCTGCCTCCTGCTGGATGCTGACAGGTGAGGAAAGCCCCTTTCTGCCTCGCTTTTCCGAGACTCGAGTCCTGAAAGCGGTCCTGCTCCCGGCGGGTTGGGGCGGGGGTGAAGCTGTCGGGGGCTGTTCTCTTGTCTGTGCGGACTTTAATCCCTAAACCCGTCTGCGGCCCCGGGAGAGGCTGGAGGGAGATTGTTAGGTGAAGATGAATGGTGTTGGGTAGAAAAAATTAAAATTGCTCCTGGCTTGCGGGGGAAAAGGGCACCTGGCAACTTTTTTTTGAAATTGGGGTAGCTTTCCTGCTTACCGCTATTTGGCTTTCAGGTGTTCTGAGTGGTAAAAAGGGAAGTGAGGAAGCAGTTAACTGGCCCCAACTAACTTCAGAGAGATGAGTTCATCCGGAGACGGAATATGTAATATTTCCTTTTAGGGCTTCATTTGTTTTAAGGGACTAACTTGCTTTTTTTTTAGTAAAACAAATACAGCAAGTAACAATCCCACTAGCTAGTTAAGCTATAGAAATATTTTGAATCTGAAATCTGAGGAATCTAAGAAGTTGGAAAAAGCACTGCTAAGACAATGCGGGGATCTGTGTGCTTGGAAACTTGGGACACCGAGCTCCCCAGCAGCTCTTGTGCTAACAGCCAGCACAGCAAACATGCAGCAATAAGAGAAGGAAAGAAATTTCATAAGAATCATCAAAATGCAGGCAGCAGCAAGTGGGCAAAAGGCAAGACCAGGATTTTTCCCTCTTCACTCTGCTTATTGTGCAAGAAAAAGCAGATACAGGAAAATGTAAAAATGTGAATATAGTACTTTAGTGCATTTAGCCCTTGATTGTAGATATCTTTGTTACTTTTCTTATGTGGTTATATTCTCTAAAATATGCTTTTGATTGTTTTCCTTAGTATAAGAAGGCTTTGAAAAGTGGAAGTGGCAACAACATAATGTGCCACAACTTCCCTCAGAGTTGCTAAGTTGCCACTGGAACTACTAATACATAATTCAACAGTAATGACAAAACAAGGTTTACTGTCAGATACGAAAACCTCTCAAGATTAGGTCCCTTCCAGATCTGCCAGGGGCTTGCTTGTTTTTGTTGTTGTTTGTTTGTTTGTTTAAAAAAATTGGTGTGAAATTAAATACACATGTAAGTAAGAGGAAGCATTACAGCTACCAGGAATGTGATTCAAATTCTGTTAGACAAATAAGACAAGTAGTCCTACATAAACAAGTCAAAATGTCATAAAAATGAGGGCAAAGGATTTTTGAATTACAGTGCAATGAAAATAAATGCAAAATAGTTATGTGCTCCTCCTCCTTGTAAAGAAAAAATAAAGGGCAAATAATCTGGCATGCACTAGCAACCAGTAACAGTCTCAAATACAAGAGGCACACAGAAATGTACGTTTGCATATTTATACAGATTTTTTTTTTTTAATTCACTTCTGTATTGCTGTGGCCTCTAAGCATCTTGAGTACTGGAAGTCTGACAGATGCAGACAAACAGGCAAGAGTGCACAGAGAAGTGATCAGCCTGGTAAGGGCTGAGGGCAACGATCTATGAAGAAAGACTGAATTTGACTGAAACTGGTTATCTAGAATAGAGAAACTAAAAGCAAAGTGCTGAGTATTTCAAATATGTATTTTTACAAGAATATTATTAGTGAGAATATTCTTCCAAATGTCAATGTTTTCTTTGTTTTGTGAGAGTGCTCAATCATGACTTTCTATATTGCATATGTTGATTGAGGAGGAGATTGATGAATGGTTAATTCCCTGTGTCCCACAAGGGACATAAGAAAATCAACATAATTCACTGTGCAAAAAAATTTAGGGAATATTCAGAAGTAGTTTCTTAATCTCCAGTTAATACATTGCTGAACCAGGCTACCAAAAAAAACGCCCCATCCTTTTAGTGAAAGTTGTGATGAAGTTAGATAGACAAATGTAAGGGATGGTTGAGTTTTACCTCAACTGGCCCCAGTGGATGAGTTTTGACTAGGGATCTGCTGAAGTTTTCTCCAGTCCTACATCTCAGCAGAAAAGGAAGGAAGAAATAAGACCAAAGGGTTCCATTATTTTTTACAAATTACTCACTTAGAGTTTTACACACAGCCTCTTCCTCCTGTGGAATTCTCTCCTCATTGATGACAATCATATTGTTGGTACTGATTAAGAGAATTCATCTCTATAATAGGAAGGACTGGCCATCATGAACATGGAACTATATGCAGAAAATTGTTTTCTCTGTCCAGAGCCTGTAAGGGCAGGACAGACACAGGATAAAGGGAAAGCACAAAAAAAATGCATTTCCCCATTTGCTAGCTCCATCTTTTATCTTGCTTTGCTCTTGCAACAGTAATACCCAACATTTCTTGGCAGATATTCCCCTATATTTGAGATCCTTTACCACTAGTTTTTCCTACCTGGGACTTTGTGTGAGTGCATTTGTGTGAGTTCTATCTTAAATGGCTATCATAAGGGGGGAGAGAGGGTTCTTTATGAACATGACCTCTCCTTGTCTAAAATTCGTACGCAATCCATCTTCATAGAGCAGCTGACCAAAACTTGCCAATGTAGGACAGTAGGTCTCAAATGTTTTCAGAATAATAATCTTAGGAAAACAGCATGACTCAAAAATCCCAGTAAATATATGCTATTGCCATTTTTATTCTCTTGTACTGTGCTTAAGAAGGTCTGAAAATGGATGTCAAATTGTTGCGGTTGTTAGCATCTGTAAAACTAATTTTAAGAAGTGATAACTGGCAGGAACTATCAGGTGCTACACGTAGTCTTGATCACTTACTAAGACAGGAACAGACCATGTAATTTTGAACTTTTATATTAAAACTGTATGCAGACTTAAAAGTACCCACTTGTTTTAGCTCTGCTGGGGTCCAGTTCATCTCTCTCCTTAGCATGAGCAAAATTAGTATGAATTTATAAAATTACATGGTTCTTAAATTTTTTAAAATATTTTTCTTCAATGGCTCATTCTTTAACAAATACCAATAGTCAGCACTTTTTCTCCCAGAGTAAGCAAAGCATCAAGGCTAGTAAATACTTCCTTTTCTAAGCTGACAACAGTCTTGGTAATTGTAAATACATCTTTGAAATCTACAGTTTCTCTTAAGTACTTGTGGATCACTGCTCAGAACTGTATAAAATCTGATGATTTCTTGTTTGCAAAAAGACTTTGGTGTATCTCTTTCTACAACACTCCATTTAATATACTGAGTGGTAACTTTGTTTCAAGGTTCTTGTTCTTTGGGTTGGGTTGTGGTGGGTTTTTTGTTGTTTAGCTTCTGGGTTTTGTTGTTTTGTTTGTTTTTTTTTTTTTAATGCAGAGTCACTTGCTTGCATAATGTGTTTAATTTCTACTGGATGGTACTGCATGCCAATTTGCAACCCTTATCTTAAATACATCAATACTCCAATCATGTGAGGCAGCTTGTAAAAATTAGACTGGAACCAGTAAGCAGATAAAAGTTTGTAAATACACAGCAGCAAAATAATAAAAAATAAAATATTAACATGGAAGGTAAATGTACCCTACAGATATTAGTTCTTAAAGAGTAGCATGAGGTCAACTATTGCAACTGTATATTCCAAAGGACATAAAGAAGAAAAATTACCATGAACTCTTCATGAAGCATTTAGATAGATAAGTGAAAGGAACTCCTACAGAAAAGCTGAATGTACACAGTCTGCCTTAGCTACAAAATGTTAATACAAAATTATGAGTATGTACAAGACTAAATTAAGCAAATAGTTGTACATGTGCTTATGTTATATTCCCTTGGGTGGTCCAGCTTCCTTCTATGAAACTATTCATGCTAACAGAGTTCAGCATATGTACTCACAGGAAGAGAGTCTGAGGTCTCATAAATAAATCCTATTATGTAATATCTGATAAAGTTGTTTTCACATCAGTATCAAGCTTAGAAACAAGGAATGCACATTACCGGGCCAGAACTGAGTTCAGTGGCATGTCACAACTGATTGTGCTAGATACTTTAGGAAAATTTATGTGTACATCATGATGGGAGATACAGGATGATTATCGTCCACAGTAGAATTGAATCTCATTAAATCTTTGACTGCAAAGCCTTTCAAGTCAGCAAATTCCATAATCTGTAGTATTTAAAAAGAAAAAAAAAAAAACAGAAAAATGCCAAAACAAAACAAAAAAACTTAAATCAAAACTAAAAGGAACCACAAACTTCCTCTTAACAATTCTTGTCTTTCTTGCTTTCTGGTTATCACATGGAATGTGTAGATGTTCAGATTATAATGAATGTGTTCCATTTCCCTGATGTACTTACCATGGCACATTAGTTTCCCTATTTTCTCAATTTTATTTTGTTCTTTTGAATCATTCTTCAGGGAAGCATATTTTCTATTCTCCATTCTTCTAATTTTCTCTTCCTCATTCTCTATAAGTTCGCAACACTCATTCTGAGGTTTAGGTTTCTGTGTTATACACAAATAAGATGCAGTTCTCATAATAATATTATCTTTTTTATGTTATTTTTGACTTCTTAAATTTGTCTAGGCTGCAAATTGAGCCATGTATTTATTTTCTGTGCATATATCATTGGATTGATCTGTCTACTTTTTCAAGGCATATTACTTACATTTGCTGACATCAAACTTCATTTGAAATGTTCCTACCTACTTCTGAAGTTCCTCAGAACTGTTTCGTTCTAACAGAGTAACTAGTAGATTTGGGAACTGGGTCAAGTTTCACTATAGGGTGAAAGTGTAACTTGCAAGTTTAACCAAAAACTTTAAAGCTTATGCTCAGTTCAAGAGTGATGTCAAAGTTGTGACACTGCCTGGTTCTGGTTTCATCTCATTGGGTGACAGTCGGTGGTCTGAGGAGCACCCTCAATGTTTGTAGGTACCATGCATTCTCATTCCCCAGCCCTGTGGTGCCTCCCAACTCACTGCACCCATGACACAACCTGTTTGGTGTCCTTTCTCATCTCAGCCTGGAGAAGTCTACAAGGAGACCTTATAGTGACCTTCCAGTACCTGAAGGGGCTACAAGAAAGCTGGGGAAGGACTCGTTGCAAAAGTATGGAGTGATAGTATAAAGGCCAATGGCTTTAAATTGGAGAGGGGATGATTTAGACTAGACATAAGGAGGAAATTCTTCACAATGAGGGTGGTGAGACGCTGGCACAGGTTGCCCAGGGAAGCTGTGGCTGCCCCATCCCTAGAGGTGAACAAGGCCAAGTTGGATGAGGCCTTGGGCAGCCTGGGCTGGCGGAATGTCCCTGCCCATGACAAGGGGTGTGGAATTGGATGATCTTCAAGGTCCCCTCCAACCCAAACCATTCTGTGATTCTATGATCACTCAATCTATAACCACAACCTGCCACAACAAAATATCTGTTGCGTTTGGAGGGGTCTTTTTGTTTTATTAGCAAAGCAACATAGATCAGATCAGCCAGCTCTGGGAGAGAAGCCTTTTTCTTTTAAATTCTGCTGACTTAAAGCCATCTTTTCCTAACACAGACTGTAAAATGTTCATTAATAACCGATTCGGCTCTCTTCAAAGCCAAAACGGCAGTAGCCAGACGAGTTCCACTTTTGCAGACACCTTGGAAAGGGATTCCAAAGGTATGCGCTAAAAACTTCATTCGTTTGGTGGATTTGTCCGCTTGTTGTTGCTTGGTTTTCCTCCTCCCACACGCGACGGGCCGTGTTAGGCGGCTGGGTGAGGAGCTGGTGGGGAAGGGAGGCTCAGCGCGCTGCCCCCTCGCACCTTCCACACCAGCTCTCGCCCGGCCGCCCGGCGGAGGGACGCGCTCTGCGCATGCGCGTAAAGCGCCGCTGCGGAGCCGGGGCAGGGAAGGAGAGGGAGAGGAAGGGAGGCGCGCACCCCTCCCCGCCGGCGCCCCCGAGGGACGCATCGCGCGCATGCGCCTTGCGGGCGGCGCGGAGCCGCGCACGCGCTAGTTCCCGCGAGGCCCCGCGCCGCGTCCGTGTCTCGTCCAGCGGCGCGGGGGCCTGTTCCCGCGTCCTCCCGCTGCCAGGCCTGCCGGGCCCGGCTGGAGCGGCCGCCGCCATGAAGCTGGTGAGGAAGGACCTGGAGAAGGACAACGCGGGGCAGGTGACGCTGATCCCCGAGGAGCCCGAGGACATGTGGCACACCTACAACCTGCTGCAGGTCGGGGACAGCCTGCGCGCCTCCACCATCCGCAAGGTGCAGACTGAGTCGGCCACGGGCAGCGTGGGCAGCAGCCGCATCCGCACCACCCTCACCCTCTGCGTAGAGGCCATCGACTTCGACTCGCAGGCCTGCCAGCTGCGAGTCAAGGGCACCAACATCCAAGAGAACGAGTACGTCAAGATGGGCGCCTACCACACCATTGAGCTGGAGCCCAACCGGCAGTTCACGCTGGCGAAGAAGCAGTGGGACAGCGTGGTGCTGGAGCGCATCGAGCAGGCCTGCGACCCCGCCTGGAGCGCCGATGTGGCGGCCGTGGTGATGCAGGAAGGGTTGGCTCACGTCTGCCTGGTCACTCCTAGCATGACGCTTACCCGTGCCAAGGTGGAGGTGAACATCCCTCGCAAGCGGAAAGGGAACTGCAGTCAGCACGACCGGGCCCTGGAGAGGTTTTATGAGCAGGTGGTGCAAGCCATCCAACGGCATATCAACTTCGAGGTGGTGAAGTGTGTGCTGGTGGCTAGCCCGGGCTTTGTACGGGAGCAGTTCTGCGACTACATGTTCCAGCAAGCAGTCAAAACTGACAACAAGCTTCTGCTGGAGAACAGATCCAAGTTCCTACAGGTAAGGAGCTAAACGGTCCGCAGGGTGTGTAAAAAGAGGCCTAAGAGCTGTCTGTGATAATAGAAAATAATTACAAGAGTGATGGGAAGGAATTCACTTAGAGAAAATAAATATCTTTCTGAGCATCATAAAGAAAGCTTTCTCATGCCTCTTAATAAGGTAGCTATGCACAATACAGGAATTAGAGAAATGGGGATTAGAGAAAGAATTAAGTATTTCAAATTCTCTATAAGGGCATATCTTCAATTAAGAGTGAAGTACAAGTTGGAAAATAGTTTAACTGGCTGTAGTGCTAATGTGTGACACTGTATTGCACGCATGTTTAATAACAGCTTGCTAAAGCCTTTTAAAGAAGGAAAAAAAATACCTCAATGTGAGAGAGGTTAGCTAGTTGTGTTGTTAGTTTTGTACGATATAGTTAAAGGTTATGCAGACAAGAGCATTTTTTCATGTTCCATAGTCGTTGGTTGAGTGTGCAGGTTTTTAACTATAACTGAAATAGGCAAACTCCAAGCCTAAAATAAGTTTTCCTTCTATAAGAATACTTGTATCATTTTTTTTAATTGGAGTAGGCCTGTAATCTGTACTTGGAGAAGGTGGGAGGGGAGTGGGGCCTGTGTCTAAGTGTGTCCTAGTACTTGATTGTCACAACATTTAGGAGGAAATTGCACCAAGAGGACTCACTTTGCTTTCTAGCAAAGTGAGAATATTAAATGTGAAGAGTTTTAATGTACTTCACAGATTTGTAAGCATAGTAGTTGTGCAAGATTGGATGATTTAACACTATTATGTTTGCAGTCTTGAAGAGGTCATCCTCTTCTTGAACACTTTAAAAGACCCTTCAGTATTAGTCTTTTCAAGTTGCCCTACCTTGAGGAATGTTTGCAACAGATGGCATGTTTTATTCAGTCTTTGAATAAGAGAAACAGCTTTCTTACACTCCTTAAAATGCAATTCAAAGAATGTGGTCTAGCCTTTGCCTTGCACAAGAGGTCGTTTAAGTGGAGAATCGTGTAGGTTTCAAGAAAGTGACAACTTCCTTGAGTAATTATCAAGATAAATATTGTGTATTGTAGAAGCTGTTTGTGATTGCCTGATCAGGAAAGTGGTCCTTTAATCTTTTAAAAAATCAAACCTTTGACTTTTTTTTTTTTTTTTTTTTTACTCTAGGTCCACTCTTCTTCGGGACATAAATATGCATTGAAGGAAGCCCTCTGTGACCCAGCTGTAGCTAGCCGTCTCTCTGACACTAAAGCAGCTGGTGAGGTCAAAGCTTTAGATGACTTCTATAAAATGCTGCAGCATGAACCTGACCGGGCTTTTTATGGTCTAAAACATGTGGAGAAAGCCAATGAAGCCATGGCCATCGATACCTTGCTGATCAGTGATGAGCTTTTCCGGCACCAGGATGTGGCTACACGTGCCCGATATGTTAAATTGGTAGATAGTGTACGGGAGAACATGGGCACAGTGCGTATTTTCTCCAGTCTTCATGTGTCTGGAGAGCAGCTTGGCCAGCTGACAGGGGTGGCAGCCATCCTGCGTTTTCCCGTTGCTGAGCTCTCTGACCAGGAAGATGAATCTAGCTCTGAAGAGGATTGATAACAGTGACTTCATTCCACAGTTTCTTTTCCAGGCCATGTTGAAATGACATTAAAGGCCCTCCCTTCCTAAATGCTGTGTGCAGATGTGCCATGAATATAATTTCAGGTTTTTATAGTGTTTCTTACAGTATGCAGCTCTGCTCAGTATGGTAATGGGTGTCTGTTTGGTGGTAATGATTATTGATATCCTGTGCATTGGAGCTGACTGTTCTTGCAAGTGACACCCTGGACCTCCAACAGTACAAGAAACTACTTTGACTCCCCAAAGCTGCTCATTCTACATGTTAAGGCAGACTGGCAGCTTAGTAGTTTTGAATTTGTATGAAGAGATAATAAACCAAGACGGAGAAAAATAAGTCAGAATCATAGAACAGTCTGGGTCAAAAGGGACCTTAAAGATCATGTATTTCTAGGTGTCTAGGCAGGGACACCTTCCACTAGATCAGCTTGCTCAAAGCCTCATCCATTGTGGTCTTGAATACCTCGAGGGATGGGGCATCCATGACTAATGTGGCCAACCTGTTCTAGTGCCTCACCGCACTCACAATAAAAAAAAAAATTATCCCTAATGTCTAATCTAAATCTCGCCTCTTTCACCTTAAGACCATTACCTGTCATCCTGTGACTGCATTCCCTTATAAAGAACCCCTCCGCCTTTCCTATAGGCCTCTATTTCTGTTCAAAACTTGACAACAGTATGCAAAAACAAATGTAAACATCTTCCTGCAAGACCTATCAAAACTGCCTAACCTTCTTAGGAACTCACTAATTTTCCTAAGATGTGGCGAAGGAGTGGGATCAACAGCATCTACTACTATTTTGATGTTCTGACTCTAACCACTTACATATTTCTGTGAAAAGCTTGAAGCAGTCTTTCAGAAACCAGAGCCTTTAGATTAACTATTTCCTCCCTAGTAGATGCAAGACAAATTGTGATGCTTAGTGCACCCATTTCAGTTATCTTTTGAATGCTGTTATCTTGAGAGATTGTCCTGGAAACTAACTGGTTATGATGTATCTTGCCATTTAACGTGTTCTGATAAATTGGCACTGGGATTATTTAGCACCCAGTTCTGAGAAGGTACATGAGCAGGTTTACTAAATCAGGACCCTAGTTTCCACTAGGAGTCTTTTGATGGCAAATAGTTTAACTAAAATAACAATCTGGTGTTTGTCTATGTGTACTTCTTTAAAAACATACATAAGCCTTACAGAAGTCAGGATTAAAAATTTCTAAATCAACTTCAGCTGAAGGTAACAGCAACTGTAAAAGTATATGACTGTAATGCTTAAAGTATTGAGAGGCACAATGAGTTTTGTTCTGTCAGTGGACAATAAATCTTAACTGAGGAAGCAGAAACTGCTTTAAGAGCCTTGACATCTGCAAGGGGATTGTTCAGTTTAAACCAATATTTGATGGTGTAGGTTGTGTGTGTAAATAAGCATTCCTTTTCTAAAATGTGGTGGGAGTGGGAGACAGGAGGTACTTGCCTTTCTTTCATAGAAGAAAACTGTGGAAGACTTCTGAAATACAGAAAGGGTCCTAACGATGGAAGACAAAAATTAAGAACACCAGAACTTCTTGTGTGTGTAGAATAATCTTAGCAAAGGCATTTTTTGTGGTACTCTCATGCTGATGTGTGCCAGCTCTATGAATTTGGTATTATCTGTCACTGGCTGAAATATCAGCCTAAATTCTTCGATGGAGAAGTACTTTGGGGTTAAAAACCATCTTCCCTTTACCTGTCATCCACGCAGGTGAAAGAATGTATGAACAGAACTTAATTTAGAGCTGTACTTTAACACTTGATATTCTTCTCTCACTGAAGACAAGCAAGGCCATTAAGAGAGTTGATTAGAGTCAGCTTGCACAAATAAATAAGTTATTTGAGCTTTATGTTTTTGTCTTGAACAGTGTTGGATGCCAAGAGTTATAGAATGCTCAGGTAGCCTTTCTTCAGCAGCTAGGACTGGTTACATTTGGTTTTTTTCTTTAAAAATCAGGCTAAACCGATTATCTCCTTTGTCAGCGAGAAAGCACCCAATTCTCTGCTATATATGGAGTTAAATGAAAAGAACGTATGAAAGAGGTAGAAGAATCTGACCTTCAAGAAGTATTACTTATATGCAGCCAATTATAGGTTTAAACAGGGTCATAATGTCTAAACAAAGTCATTAGTTTCTTGAAGATAAGCTGGTATGCTAGTATTTGCCTTATAAAATTATGCCAAATTGTTGCGATTGTTCACAAATTATATTCAAAATTTTAACATGCTAGGAAGTTCTTGGTGTAATTCTTAGCAGACTGAGAAACAAACGAAACTGTTCCTCTGTTGTGGAATGGTTTGCTATTTTATGAGACCAAGTTGATTCAATTTATTCCATTTTAGACAAGAAATTATGAAGAGTTTTTGCTGTGTACTATTAAGGAGATTAAAATGGCAATTCTGCAAGTCTGTATTTTCTGTTTGTGGTATATCACCAAGGGAAAGAAGCAGCCATTTTGCTGCTTATTTGGGTAGGTTTTAAGATACAACAGCAAACATCTGGTAAAAAACTGTTCATGGTGGTTCTTCGAATTATGTATGCTTAGAACTAGAATTCTGCCCTGACTTCCCAATTTATATTTTTCTTTTTTCACCTACTGCTGTCATTGCATTAAGTCTCTGAAAGAAATATGCATCCAGTTGTCCAAAGTATGGAAGGGTGGGATTTTTTTTTTCAGTAAGCACTTTTGTAGTAAAATAAATACACAATCACTATGTAGACAAATGCATCCTGTTTCAGGAAACAGCTTAAGGAGCTGGTATTGAAAGTAGGCTGTGTTCAGAAGTTGCAGATGCTTGACCTGGCAGAGTTCTGGGGTTGCTTGCATCTTTTACATCTAAAGCAATTTTGAGTAGTTGAAAAGTCCATATTGAGAAAGATGCATGCTTAACACTGATCTTAATATCTGGGTAGATAACATGCAGAAGGTGCATGTTATCTGCAGATCAGATGAGTAAGTGCTAGAGCCATGGGAAGATATATTTTGTCTTTTCTTTGGAACTAAACATATATGAACTATGCACTGTTGGCCATACAAAATACTTCTTGCACTGTGAAGTGTTTTAATCATTTTGAGTAGCCTCCATTTATTTTTTGATTATATTCTGACACATTTCTGTGTATTAGTGGCATGGTTTGTTTTCAAAAGAAATGAATACGCAATGTAGGACTTCTTAATGTTCGTTATGTTTGGTAAGAAGAAAGCTTTAAAAAGTATGAAATTAGCTTGATTCTGAAACCTGCTGTGCTCCTAGCTTCAAAAAGTCAAATAAATTCATTAATTTAGATCATAAAGTGTCTCTTGCAAACTCATACTTTGGACCAGTCCCTAGTTTGTTAGTTTTGTTACCATTGGCATTTAAAACTAGTTATTGTTATATCAGTTCCTTTTGTTGTTGTGTACCAAATAAAGTTTGATGTAAAATGTGAGGTCACCACCAGCAAGAGGCAAAAATATTCCTACTAGTTATAAAGCAAAATAAAAGATAAATTTTACAGTATAACTAACGCACTTACAGTGTTTGACCTAGGGGATTACTCAGCTTCTTTCCTGTCTTCACCTTTGAGCACTATATGGGTGAAATGCTGGTAATAAATGAATTTTGACCACTCCCTGACTGCTAGTGTAACCAAGAGCCCATAGCTCGTCACCTTAATTTGTGATATATCTAGCATGACATTTTTAAAGCCATGTCAATATCTGAAGTAATGTTCATTTGCTATAGTTTTTTCAAGGGTTAAGTAGCCCTGAATGTTAAAACTATATTACACTCTGAAAATTCCTTAGTTTAGCTTCTGGGCTACTGATCTCGGTTTTCCTGTTTTTGTGAAGGTGTACTATTGCTACCTTCTCAATTGACCTATTTAGAGCTTAAGCCTCTCTAATTTCTTCCTGGAAGTGGGATTATCTACCCAGAAAAGTGTTCAATTTCATAAGGGGAAAGTGGGGATATAAAGTGTAATTGTGCACATGTGATCTTTAGTGACCCAGTCCATTCGTTTTTCTGTCAGATTTTCCTCTCTTTTTAAAGAAAACAAGCCTGTTTCATAAAGGAGTAAGTATCTAGTTTTGAAGAAAAAAAACGTATTTCCAAAATGTTTATTCTCTTTTATATGAAGCCACGTCTGTGCAATATGTGGTCTGTTGCTTCTACGATATATCTGTGAATGCAATTTTCAAAATGTGAAACTGCAATTACTAGGTCTGTCATTAGGAATCCTAGTTTATAACTCAAAATGGGAATTCCTGCAAGACATATAATAACAAAAAAAGAAGGAACAACTTCAGAAAACTGCTCTACCTTAGTACTTTCTAGATAGAGCAAAACTTCAAGCTTGATTTTTTTTTTATTGCTTTCTGAGGTACCAGTTCTTTTTTTTTTAAAAAAAAAAGTTTCTTCTGAAGTTAAGTTCTTAAAATGTAGAGTGAGGCACCCCTGAGGTGGGTTTGGCTGATAACCATTAAAGAAAAAAGAAGTTTCTTGTTCTTCAGGCTGTGCTAATGTGGAGAATGTTGCAGATCTGGGAATCCCATTCTCAGTCGTTGTTAAATGCACACACCTATAGCTTGTTATAAAGTAAATGATAAAAGTTTTGATAATCTTAGGTTTTCTAAGTTTTGATTTAGCAGATGGTAGGAACAGAAGAGAGATGTAGTGTTGCAGATGATCATACAGATCTGGCTACAATTTTAGAGACTTTTATTCAGATTTCATATAGGAAAATAATATTTTGCAAATTCATTCTGCTAATTTAGAGGTTTTTTAAAAGCCTTGCTATTAGAATCTTGTGATTATTTTTAGAAATTCTTAACACAGTCTCTGACATGGGTTGAGCCTGGGGTTTTTCAACAGTGTAAAGAGTAAACATAGGCTGTGGAGCTGCTGGTGTGACAGTTGCCCAAAGAATTGCTTAATAAGCATAATGTTTAGTCCTGCCACATTCTTTATGCTTGGCTTCCTTAGGCCATTGACCTTGATTTTAGGATAACTGCTTGCATGATACAGAATATAAAGGAAAGAAATGTCTCCAGCCCACTATATCCAAACCACTGTAGTGCGCATTCTCTATAAATTTCTGAACTTGACTGTTTTAGAAATGCAATATAGCTTTTCTGTGAAAAAAAACTCATCTCATAAGGTGTTCTAGCCTAAAATAGAGTGTGAGGAAAAGGTCTCTGAAATCATACTTGTTTATGCTGTTGTCTGAAAATAGTTCTCCCTCTTGTCCCACAAGAAACAGAGGGGGCTGATACCAGAGCACTACTTGCTTCCAAGTCACTGTCTTCTGGGAAATGCAACACAAAGCAGCAGCTTTCAAGCCCTGCCAGCTCTTGTCAGGTTTTGCTATATTGATGTCAAATTTATTGCCCTCTTTTTGGGGAATGCTATGCTCACAGCTAATATAATTACTGTCCTACTGCTCTAATAATCACATAGAAGTCAAATGAGAGCTGATCATGAATGCTCTGACAAAACAGCTGTTACATTAGAGAATGTTAATTTGTTAAAACCAGTCCTCCTCCTTTTTAGGAATGTACATACCAGACTTGTTGGGAAGTTTTTTCTCTGGTCCAAAATGGAATTTCTAGTCAAAGCCAAGCCTAGAATAGCAAAGAAAGAGTCTAGGGGTTTAAGGAGTCATGTGGGACAGATGATACTATCCTTAAGTCCCTTTTCCATTTCATTGTTAACACAAGGCTAAAAATACTCCCTTCTTAGTGTCTTTGCTAAGTAAAATTCTGCGTTGTGTAAGCAAAGAAATATTTTTGTGTTTTGGATGAGATAGCAAAACCACTACAGACTCAGGTATGATATCTCCCGGGAAGTGGGAAACTGTTTTCAGATTTCTAATCTGAATGGGATAGGAAAGTGAGTGAAACCTGGGGCTGTTCTTACTTAACACTCTCCAGCTGTAGTCGTCATGTTTAAAAAAAAAAAAAAAGCCCTGAGTAGGGTTCCATGTCCCAAAAAGGTTTTGGACCTGGTGGCATCAAAGCAAAGCTACATTTGAAGACAGACAGGTTATTTCCCGTGCAGTCTTAGACAATTACTTAGAACAAATGCGTTTAGATGACTTTTTACTGAAAGGGTTTCAGAATAAAGAAATGAAACACAAAATATATATAGATATGTAAGTATAAGAAAGTGCAGTATCCTCAAGGAATGTGGTATCTTCCTATAAAAAAAAATAAAGGCTAACTTGTTTCTTGGCTTCTAGTTGCATTGGTAGGTGACAAAGTGACTCAGGATGTAGGCTTGATAGTTAACTTCAGGCCTCGAGATTTGTTTACAGTAGGAGGAGCGTGGTAGCAAGTACTACATACAGGATGCCTGATGGGTGTTGAATGCTCATGAACATCTTCAGGAGATTATGCAGCTCTGAAAGGTGCAGCAGGTTTTGCTGACAAGGATTGTCTTTTCTTTGACCTGCAGTGTTCAGCCTGGTGACTTCAAGTGTTTAACACTGGTATAGATAATTTTAGTTTAGATGTGAGATAAATTAATTAAGAGCATTTGTGTATCGTACTGCAATAATTGCCATAAGGCTGCTTCCACTCCTTTTACGAAGAGAACTGTTTTATCCCATATATTTTATTCCTCTCCTGAGAGTAAATTGGTGTTTTGCAGTAGGGTGTCTAAGACAGGCTGAAGTGGTCTTTCTTCATATATGGTGCTGGGAGAACATCAGCTAACTGCTGGTACGACTGTGCCCCCTGAAGCAGCAGTTGCCCTTGCTGCAGGGAGGTACCTAGGGAGCTGCTGGGACAGCAGCAGTGAGAGGCAGAAAAGAAGCAGCTGCCTCATAAGCGAACTTTTCTAAGTTCCACAGCCATGAGGAAAGATGAAAAGCCACGGCTCACTGGAAAATATGAGACACTGTGTTAGGCATGTGACTTCTTCCCCAACTGGAGCCGCAGTGAATGTTTGAAGTGTCTGTACTCAGTTCTAACAACTCCTCCTCAGGTTGAGGGTAAAATGCCAGCTGATGTGATTAAGCTTGACTGTGAAGGAGAGGAACCTTGGGGCTGAGGCTGCGACTTGAACATGAGGTCTTGAGACCTTACTAGTCTTGTCATTATGGAATAACGAATTTTGACAAGCCTGCTACACTAGTGTCAGACGTGGATGGAATCACAGACTTGTGAAAAATTGTCTTTGCTTTCCTGTCATGCCTGTCTGAAAGCCGCCTTCTTTTTCAAAAATAGTGGGTAGTGCTTTGTGAAACAAACATTTCAGTTTGTTTCATTGGAAATCGGTGTGATAAGCAAAGGAAAAATTTCTAGTCAGACATTAAAAAACCCCAAAACAACAGAAGCTGATTAAAATAGACCCTCCATAGTTTTTGAGGGGCTAGTTAGTGAAAGAAACAATAAGAGAAAGCTAGAAAAAAATAATGTTGAAAGGGTTGTTTGGTTTCTTAACAGTGTTTCATTTTTTTTCTGCTGAAGCATTGTTTTTCATGATAACTAGACTAGTAAGTCAAGTGTTTAGACTTTTTCTCTTGAAAGCCTCAGAAATCAGTTATTAAAACTGTATTAGTACACCGTTAAGCATTGTGAACATAGTAAACGACAGATCTATGCTTGCATACATCAGTTGCGAGCTATCTGCATACATTTTATCCAAGTCTTCTTGCATGATCCTGTGTGGTTTTATTATGAGGCAGAAGTCCTAGGAGGTATTGAGAAAAAATTAAATTACAATTAAAAAAATAATGCTCACAACTGTGAGTCTAACCTTTCCTAATTTTGAAGATGGGTCTTTCTAGCCTAGATAGGTTATATAAATGTGTAATAGTCTTATTTTTCAGGGGAGTGTATTGAAGTTTTCACTGAAAAATGTTTAGGGCTTTAGGCAGTAGTATTTTGAAATTGAAGTTTTCACTTTTACTTTTAGAACATTTTAAAAACTATTTTGTCCCATAGCTTCAGTACTTTTATTTTGTAAGAATTGGCAAAAATTAAATGTATGTTGGAGAGCAAGAAAGTTTCTACTGCTGGAAAAATGAGAAGTTGGAAGAGCCTTCCAGTCAGAAAAATCAGAGCAAAAGGTCACTTTCATATGGAATTTGTTTACCCTGAAAACTATGATATAGTTACCAGCAATAGCTACGAATCAGTTCAGCAATCCTGTACCCTATGTTCTGAACAAAAGCAGAGTATTTGCTGTTATTTTAGCAAAGTATTGTGTTGTCCCATTTACATCAGTCCAATCCTCAGTGCACTTGTTTGCACCACATCTCAACAGACACACCACAATACTGACCTCTGACAGGCAGGGATTAACCTTTCAAGCTGATGATGCAGAATGCTTAGATGAGGTATCTGATGTGGGTTTAACGAGTACTTGCCTTTCAATCTCTGCCAGTTTGATGTCCTCCATGAACTTAAAAGACCTATTAAAAATAAATTTTGAGTATTATTTGTAAACAGGCATCAAGCTCAAGTCATTCATCATTAAATGTGTTTCCATTAGAACTGAAGTGCTACTTGCATAAATCTGATGTTAAATCTATGACAGGCTAACATGTATTTGCAAAAGAAGTGTTGTGGGACATAAGGTGGTTGTGCAGGGTTCATTTGTATCTTTTCATGAGATAATTTTTAACACTTGCAGCTTCCACTGAGTTGTCCAAGTCACTCTTAAGCAGCACCAAAGCTGAATTTAGCTTTGCAAACTTCAATTTAGCTTGGACAAGGGACATTTACACTTGAAAATAACATTTTCTGATTGTGAAGCTTCCATGGTACTTTTTGAAGTTGATGCAGACGTTTGAAAGGGAGAGCAACAGGTTTTTTTATGAAGCTCCTGGTAATACCAAAGTACTTTCAGAACAGGAGTGGGGCAGACCGATATCTTAAAATTATGGGTGTGCTTTATGTGCTGTGGGTGGGAATTTAAACTGTTAGTGCCAGTAATTCATGTAGAAAGCTCTATCTTAAACTGCATCTAAAAAACAGGATGTTTTTTTACCTCTAGAGTCCAGCTTTAATTTTGATGCGGGAAACAAACCTTCCTCTTACAATTTCTTCATGGCTAGTTACTAATTTCCCTGCATTGTTTATTAGTCAATAAAAAAGAATATTTGCAGTCAAAAGACCTGGGATTAATTCTGTAGTGCTTGCAACAGGCAGATTTACCAGTAAAAACCCTATGCCAACAGTAACGCAAAAGAGGTGCTCATATTCTTACTGGTATTTGAGGTTCTTAGTCTTTATAAATTAGTAGATAGGCCTGTGAATTATGTTCACCTCACAAGTCGATTAGATATTAGCTACTAAGCTATAAATGGTGAGCCTGTAAAAGTCCTTTTGATTACCTCAGACAATAAGATGAGTAAAGCTGCACAAGTAAATAAATAAGCATAGGGCCTGTCAATTGTCTAGTACAATATCAGTTGTTCTTATAGTGGTGAATTATTTTGTCCAAATAAAAAAAACCTTCATATTGCTGATCTTCAGTTTTTTTTAGGGTACAATGTCTTTTGTAATGTGTCTGTGAGGAATGCTTTTTGCGATGTTCCTGGATTGCACAGCTGTTGTATGGTTGCTTATGGAAGATTGGATTTAATGACTACTGTGGTCATTTGCAATCCCACATTCTTGTCTGCTTGGATTTCTTCAGTTTAAAATGGGTTTTACCACTGAGACATAATCTTTAAACCGTCCAATGCAAGAAAAGATTTCTTATCATGGTTGACAATTTCTAGGAAGAGATGAGAAAGGAAACAGACTGGTTGAGAAATATCTTCCCTTTCAGTAGTTAGCAGTCATAAGTTTCAAACCAAAAAAGTCTTGGTAGGGAGTTGGTAGAGAGTTGATACTGTGATTACCCATGCCAGTGCATTCCTGAGACAGGTTCAAGATTTTGCTAGAGAGTAAGTCAGAGCTGATGTGTGCAAACGGGCAGTGCCTGCTACCCCATACCCCATCTTTCAGAAGGAAAAAGCTGCTATTCCCTGTGGGCATATTGCTGCTGTGCAGTTGGGGATGAAGTGGTGCTTCCATCTGACCACATGGTGTGAGAGCACTGTCATCTGTGGACCATTCATGGTGGAACTCCAGCATTTCAACAAATACGTTACTTATTTTCCATCACTGCCTGTAGAAATCTCTTACCAATTGTATTCTTATTGTAGTTGTTTTTCTGGTTACTGATAGGAGAAAAAGTTTAAAAAAATCTTGAACAATATTACTGGCAATGCAGTTGACTCATTGCAAAGAATCAACATATGCAACTGAAAAAGAGGAATTATTTGGATGATGATTCCTTTTTTTTAATCTATGACATAAGAAACTTACATAAACAATAGGAAAAATGTTCTCTGTACTGCTTGACTCTATTTTGTAAGTTGATTTTTTTTTTCTTTTAAGATAGATGTGTGGGATTTAATTCTGAAGTGTGTTCATCCCCACTTGGCTCTATAGTTCTTGCTTGTTCAAGCTCTCTACTTGCTTTTTGGTTTGGTCCCATACAATATGACACGGCAGAATTGTATGAAACCAAAGGAAAAGACAGGTGAATTCCGTTTTTTCCCCCTTCCACCACACTTATTACAGTTTCTTGGATCAGAGCTGAATTGATATTTGTGCAGGTTATAGATATAAAAGATGCGGGTTATAGATATAAAAGATGCTTTTAGCATGCATGCTGATTGCACATGTTTTTGCAGTACTCTCAAAATCTGGCTTGGACTTAAGTTCTGTGGTGCTCTGGCTAGCTCAATGAGAGAGGGACATATCAGGATATTTGCACTTCCTTTTGGAAGATTTCTTCTCTTCCTGAAGCCTTGGGTGATTCAGTTGAGAGCAAGCCAATGATTATGCTCAACATAAGGCAGGAGTTTGTAGCCATTGTAACTAAAGAAATGGAAAAAGTTGCTGTGTCTCAGAAAGCCTTTATTGCCACCAAAGCGTTTCCACTCTGATATTATCCTTGAGACTGCTGACATTTGAGAAAAATTACTCAACAGTCCCTGAAAATGATTTGTGGAAAAAATTAATCAATAGTTATACCAAGTCAGGAAGACAAAGGATTAATTATTAATTATAATTATATATTAATTATAGTAGGGAGATCATAACATTGAGTTTTCACCCAGGTATCTTTATTTTGCACCAAATCTCAGATTAACACATTTCCCAGAATGTTGAAAAGGTAATCCTGTCCTCCTGGAATGATTTATAGATGAGTGATTTCAAGTTTGATGCAGCAGGCTGATGAAATCTAGACTTATCAGATAGACAAGTTTGGGTTTGGGGTTTTTTTTGTGCTCTGATTCATGCTCTCTTAAAAGAAAACAGATTTTTTTTAATGTGTAAATAACAGCATATTGGCAATATATCTACCCTCAGAAGTACGTTAATTTGCAGTCTTAGGCAGCTTTCTCTGATGTTTTACAGAGTATTTTTATTTCATTTTTCAAAGATAGTCTGCTAGCTGGCAAGGGAAAATACAAGCACAAAACAAAAAGAAGCTTAAAAATATGTCAACAATGGCATTTGCAATTCATGTTTTGACACTGACAGGCGGCAATTTGCTCCAACTCACAGGACTGGCCACTGTGATGAGTATTCAGTACTTTGTCCTTAATCCTATATCAGTATACTGAGATTGTGAAAGATGTAGGCCATGTTGTGTAACGAAAAAGTCACCGATCTCCATCTTCTCGAAACAAACTTCCTTTGGATGGAGATTAGGCATGATACTTAATGTTGAACACGTATCACACTAACATCTCTACCTCAAAATTTCCATTGTATTTCTACAAGCATTTACATGTTTTTATCATGAGTTCCAACTCTGATACTGTAAAATATGACTCTGATTCAAATATGCATTTAAGTTAACTGATTATTAAAGTAATGCTATGTCAGGACAGCCATATCATTTTTTTTATCTAGGTAGCAATGGGTTGACCTTCTTTAATCAGCTGTGCTTCCTATTGCACAATCCAGCTGTATTTTTTAACTTAACAATAGGCATAATGTTAAAGGAGCTATTGCTTGAAGTGGTTTATGAGATTCTATAAACCAGAAAAGGTATGGAAGCTACTTGCTTAAGAATGGAAAAAGAAAAAAAAAAAAAAAACAACAAATGAGCCTGCTTCCTCCCTTTAAGCAAGTGTTAGAGAATTTCTTAGGATTAATTTCTTAGGAAGTCTGAAAAAGAATACTTAGGCATATTTAGGGATTATTTCACATGATACGAATAATAAAGATTCAGATACCAAATCAGCATCATACTTGTTGAGAAGAAACTGCAAGATTCTTACTGCACCTACTTAGCCTTTGATTTAGACTGAGAGCAACAAAATTAATCAGAAATACATAAATAAGTATGCCTATTAGTGTGGAAAAAGCATCCAGTTAACAATGTGAATTCAAATGAAAAATGACTATGGAAGAAGTTACTTTTGGTCTTGCTAAGGCTTTTAATGTGTATTTCCCTCAGCAATAGCTGTACATGGCTTACCATGCTGGTTTTGACGAGGCTACACAGCGGAAAGCTTGCCGCAGTAGGATATTAGCATGGAAACCTGGGATTAAGCATAAATAAGCAAGTAGAGAGCTTAGACTAAAACAGCTGAAATATCATACTTGACTCTTGATATCAACTTAGAGGAATTTTGTGCAGAAGAAAACCTACAGGTCCATGAGCAGTTTTAGAGAGTATTGTGAAAAGCATGTTTTTCTTTAAGTTAAAGAGTCCTTGTTTATTCTCTTTTTACACAAAATTTATTTTCTTGCTTCTTTATAAGCTTTTGTGTTTTATTTAAGGAAATAACTTACACATTCATTTTAGTGATGCTTTTTGTGAAATCCAAGTTAATTATACTATAAATATCCTCTGTCTCAAAGAAAAATACTCCCCCAAATGGTCAGGAGATAAAGGGTGCTGGAGGCGTACAGAAAGAGATAGAAGGTAGGAAACAAAAGTTACAGGGGGTTGTTCAAGAGGAAATGGTCCTTGATAGCAAGGTAGGATGAGCCTAGAGAGGAACACAAAGACTGTATGGTCTTGAATGGAATCAAGTATTAATGGAAGAACTACATCCAAAAGACAGACAGATCGTCACTGGAGACAAGCTAAAACTTTTTCTAGTTGTTTCACTTCCATCAAGCTGCTAGATTTGTAAGCCTCTGTACATCTGTACAAGCCTAGTAGCTGACCTCATAAAGTTTTCTGTATGTGAATGCATATTTCTAAGGCTTTTTCTCCCTTCTGTGAGAAACTGCAAAATGCTAAGAATTGCTCTGACAAGAAAACTGCTTTCCAAATTTTGAACAAAATAGTTTTATTCTGATGACTGTAACATGAGTAGGGTACATATTCTTGGCCTCTTCTATTGTATTTTCAAAAGTTTTGCCTATTTTATTGTGTGACTTGTTTGGGACCACATTACAAAACATTGATTCAGTATATTTTAAGGCTTCACACCACATTAGAAAGCTATTTTCCAGTACAAATTACTCAGTACAAAACCAGCAAAGGAAGCTGTATTTAATGATTGTACAAAGCACTTAATAGGTTTTGAAAACCATGTGGCTACTGAATCTGGAACTTCTTTCAAATATGTATTTCTTTGTCTTTGGGGCGTATCTGTCTACTTTTAATAAGAAGTCTTTTTTTTTTTTTTTAATTATTTGGTCTCATTCCAGAAAGTCAGTCTTTTGCTCTTCAAAGGTTAAAGATTAAAGAAAAAATGCTGGAGGCAATATTATAAAAGGGTTCTTTTGTAACCCTGAAATATAAAAAGCTTGATTTAAGCAGTAATGAAAAAGTTTTAGAAGTTGAAACTTTTTTTCACTGTAAAGCTTTATTTAAATGTGCTGATATTTAGCCAGCCAGAACTGAATGAAGCAGGAACTGCTACCACAGACTCCTTGGCCTTCCACAATAGGGCCAGAGCACTGTGACCATCAAGCTCACAGACAGTAATTGTACCATGCTACCGTTTTTTCTTCCACTTGGCTGTCTGTGACTGAATCTTTTTTTTCATAAGACAAGACTATATAGTCCTGCCGTGACATTTCCGCAAATGAAGCAAAAAATAAAATGTGAAGATTATCCCATTTTCTGATCCAGCAAACAACCCGCTTTCACATGTTTGATCCATGATTTCACAGACAGCAGTTTTATGGGTGTGTCTTTGCAAGCAGATACATGTTTAATCTTTCTTCACTATTAGCCATATGTAGTTTGGTCCTAAACCCAAAACTATGATGTTGCGTTGATGCAGCTAAAAGATGTAGCTTTCAGGAGGTTTTATTTGCTGATGTTTGGTGCTGCACTTAACTGAAGGACAAAGTTTGTTCTCTGCTACTGGCTTGATTTCAGCAAGCTGAGAGCAGCAACAAATACCAACACACAGTGGTATCAATTTCCTCAAGTAAGTTTCCTGTTTGTAGAGTAATACTGTTTGCCACAATTTTGAAAATAAACCTTTGTGGAGGCCTACCCAGTGCTCCCAGTCCTATTTCCCTCACTGAGTAACTGTCAGTACCATCCCAGTTACTTCTTTTATGCTATTTGCTTCATACGTTTTCTAAGGTCTCAACAGAGATGGGTAGTATTTTGTAATATCTGTTTAAAATACATTTAAAGTCAGTGAGTCAGCCTCACAAACTAGTACATCCTTCCTAGTATCAATATCCTTGGATCAAGTACACTGTTCTATGTTGCTGTATTGCATTCCTGTGTTTTCTTTAGGTCTTTAAAATATCCTTGCAGGACCATTTCTTGTAATATGTACTACACAGGACATTAAAGCAATTTTATTATTGGTTTGTTTGGTTGGGTTTTTTGTTTGTTTGTTTGTTTTTGCAAAAGGTTCAGGTATATGAGAACTCCATAAAACATTTTAATTTTATTTTGATATTAGTCTTAAATGTCTCTGTTGTCTTTTATTTTCCATCATGGAAGCAGCCTGGGTTGTTTTTCCCTTAATAACCTTTTTTGAGCTTCCCAGTATTTTCCAGTTGTACGTGCTTGTGCAAGACATTTCTACTTGGTTTGTTGTCCTGTTTGATTACACAAAGACTTGGGGTTTTTTCCGTCTCTTCTTACAAAATATACAGGAATTGACAAAGACACCTGAAATGTTATAGCAATAGGTGTGAAATAGAACATAAATAGCACATTGTCAACATCCTGGTGGGGAGAAGTAGTGTGTGATCAGTGTGTGAGCTCTCTTCAATGCAAAGTGCAAAGCAATGTCTTTTCCTGTTTTTGAAAAAAAATGTGTATTTCTCAGAATAACCACCAGTTTACAGAAGATGCAATTGTTATTTGCTACATGCAATACACAGATAAAATATCCTAACTGAATTTAGTCTCTCCTCTTGGCTAAAGCAGTCTTTGTGATGACATTGTGGGTGATTTGTGGTGATCTGTCTTTCAGCAGTAAAAAGCCAGGTGTTAGACTTTGTTCTACAGTTTGGGTTATGTTTATATCCATCTGCTCTAAGGGTTCCTCTTATGTACTTCTATGTTTGCAAAGGATAGTGTGGCCAGGCAATATGCACATGGACAAGTGCCAGGAAAATCTAGTTTTGCATGATTTAGAGGCAGAATAACCAGGCAGACAGCACGAACGTTTGGTTAAAAGATCTCATTAAATAAAACAGAAAAAAAATTATTAGTGGCTACTGGACAAGTATGAGCTACTACTCTAGGTTTGTTATAGAAATAATATTTGGGTTGTTGTCTTGGTGATCAAGTGTTAACCTTTCACATATAGGTACAAACTGTACTCAGCAAAGAATGCTGCACTCGTCAGCTAGTGTTCTCCTCAGTTTAAATCAGCAGTGAAAGGGACACCGTCCCAGGTTTTCGACAGTGCCTCATTTCTTGTAGAACATGGAGTTAAAAGCTGGAACTTCACTTTTACCCTTTGATAAACATTTATATTCTATATTTTTATACGTATTTTTAGTCATTCTGTTAACACGACATGAAATAATTCAAAATCTTAATTTACCTACATTAATTGTGGTTAAGAATATACTCAAATATTATGTACTTTACCAAGAAATGGGAGGTTTCACCTTAATCCTAACTCTCAAAATAATCCTCTCCAACTTCCCTGTAGCTTTTCTTTTTCCACTACTTCTGCCAATAGTCTTTTTAATTTGTATACTCAAGTTTCCTACGGATGAAAATGTGTGCATCTTAGAAACTGGGCATTTGGAAGAAAGCAAGCTAGATATTTTTGTTAATATAAAGTATCAATTTCACAGTTGCAATCAGTAATATTTTAAAATTTTCTGAATCATCAGCTCATGTGTATAATTTTCTTTGTAGTGAAAAATGAAACAAAATGTGAAAGCCTACCTCAGTAGGTTTTTGTAGTTAGCAATGTAATCTGGCTCACCATGAACTCCATTTTGCCACTTGCTATCTGTGGTTTTGGACTTGTCTTTCACTACTGAGGTTTCCTGTTACAGAATCTGTGGAAAATGTAATAAGAAATCTTTAAATCTATTAATTATTTATAAGTTAATCTTACACTGCCTATCATAACCCTTTGTTTTATTAAAAAAATGCTCATGATGTTCTGCAGCGCATGGAAGCCACAGAGCATCATGTAATACATTTGTATGTTAAAAATACAGTTTGTGCATTAAGTCAAACTTCAAAGCATCTAATTTCTGGCTAAGATAGAATGGGATGATGAGATGGCAAAAGGTTATCCATAGTTAAGCAAATCAAGATCATATTTTGTCCAGTAACCTGTCTGCTTGAGTACCTGTAACTGACAACTAGAGACAAAAAATAACTGAGTAAGCATATATAATATAATATTTTCCAGTTTATGAATATTTCCAGCTGAGGGAATTTCCTGAACCAGATGTGTTTCATACAGTTTGTAACCTGCAGTTGTTTTGTCTTCCATTAATTTATTCAGTTAGACATGGAATACATAACATCAAAAACACACTTTGTTGACAAGGTCTATGGGTCTATTCCTTGCTACGTGGAGTTACTTCCTTTTTATTTCTGACCAGGCCGGCCCATCTAGCTTATTTTGATTCCTTTTGCTTTGTTTTATTGAATAACACTTATTATTATTGCTGTCAGAAGCACAAGGGTTTTGGGGTTAGTAGCAGATAACTGTCATTTTTTGTCTTCTAGTTTGCTTCTTGTAGTATTTCATGTTTTCAAGATTTCTGTTACAGGTATGAGGATTAGCAGTGTATTCTTTAAAATTATGACAGTTGAGTATATCTTGTAAGAGATTCAGGAGGCTTCAAGACCATTTTGTACAGTGAATGAACAGTAAAAGTCACAAGAGTTGTCAATATTATGTTATTGTGTCTCTCAGCAAATAATGGAGTGATGATGGAGTTTTCAGAGCATAGGGGGCACATGTAACCTTTGATAGCTTTAGGAAAAAGTAAATTGGAAAAGTTGAGCTGGAATCTGTAACCTTCAATGTTGCATATCATAATATGTTTTAAATGCCTCTGAAGACCCCTAGAAGTAAATTCTGTCGATCTTATTCAGGGGCTAAAGTAAACATATTTCTGGAGACCCTTAAGAGGAAAGCTGACTTGGACAGGTTTTGCATCTACCCTTCTTCTTTGACTACATAATGAACTCAGATGTTTAACAGGCCGTCTCATTAGAACTGTTTCATTGTCTAGGAGATGAACCCCAGACATATTGTCAAAAATAATAGGAATTGTTTTTACTCTGCAATTCAACAAAAGAAGATTTGGACCAGGGATAACTTAACTGAATTTTTAAAAGTTAGTTTCCTTGATTTTAATTGTGCTTAGATGCACCTCGAATCCTGTGTTCAGTTCTGGGCCCTCGTCACAAGAAGGATGTTGAGGCTCTGGAGCGAGTCCAGAGAAGAGCAACGAAGCTGGTGAGGGGGCTGGAGAGCAAGTCTTATTCTGAGAGAGCTGGGGTTGTTTAGCCTGGAGAAGAGGAGGCTGAGGGGAGACCTCATTGCTCTCTATAACTACCTGAAAGGGGGTTGTAGACAGGAGGGAGCTCGCCTCTTCTCCCAAGTGGCAGGGGACAGGACAAGAGGGAATGGCCTCAAGCTCTGCCAGGGGAGGTTCAGGCTGGACATCAGAGAAATTTTTTCACCAAAGGTTCATTTGGCACTGGCAGAAGCTGCCCAGGGAGGTGGTTGAGTCACCATCCCTGGAGGTATTTAAAAGATAGGTGGATGAGGTGCTGAGCGGCTTGGTTTAGTGGTTGATAGGAATGGTTGGACTCAATGGTTCTCGAGGTCTTTTCTAAACGAATGATTCTGTGATTTTGTGACAAAGGGTAGAGTAGGAAAATATCTATTGTACATGAAAAATTGTAGCAGAATTTTTTTAAACATAAGCATCTAAGAGACACAAAAGATACACAGATTAATTTTCTGGAAAATCATTTCCTATTGGACCATCAGCCATAGAATCACAGAATCATAGAATAACCAGGTTGGAAGAGACTCACCAGATCATCAAGTCCAACCATTCCTATCAAACACTAAACCGTGCCCCTCAGGATCTCATCCACCCGTCCCTTAAACACCTCCAGGGAAGGTGAATCAACCACCTCCCTGGGTGGCCTGTGAAAAGCCTAAATCTCCTCTGGTGGAGCTTGAGGCCATGATTTTTTTCTTAATGCTTGCAGTGAGTCTTCTCTGAAGAACAAAAGTAAACACTGAATTTGTTCACTGCTTTGTATTTCCTGACTATGACTGGAGGAAGAAAAACTAAAATAACACAAAGGAAACTTTTCCTTTTTTTGCTGTCCAGTGAAAATGGAAATACCTACTAAGTGATAAATAGCCTTTTGTGATAATTTTACCACATTAAGCAGGAAGTAAAATGCTGAGAGAGACAGATTAGCATTGACCACTTGGGAGCTTAATTATAATAACAAGCTTTCTATGAGAATACAATTATCTCAATGGTTAATAATACAGATGTATTTTAGTAACTTGACATTATTTAGATGTGTTGACATGGATCAAGTATTATTGATTTGGATATTTTTATTTAGTTGTCAAATGTCAGCGAATTATCATGAAATGTTTCTTTGAAACAAGATGATAGTTGTCTTTAATTTTGTTTTTACATAGTCTTGATTTTCTACTAATTCAACTAATTTTTAGTTCTTGTGCATTAAATTTACAGTTCTGCAGCAGCAGAATCAGTGGTTTCTTTTGAAATTTACTTCAACAGGACAAAGATGAAAGAGATCACTATAAGAAATAAAAAAAATAAAGAAAATATACATAGCCTTATTTTTAGAGATAAACAGTAATTTTGGCTTAATGAGCCTCATGATATCACTTCAAACTGATTTTCTCCCTATTTACATCATTTTTTTTAAAACTTTGAATACAGTCATATTTTTGCAATATTTTCACTGATAACAATCACTGAGTATTAGGGTGTATAAAATCAGTCTGAAGAAACATCTGCTCTCATGACTGATATCATCATAGTCCTAAAATATAGTCCACCTTTTCCTAAGTCAGACTATGGGTAGATGCTGGATTTCTGCAAAGAGATACATACTACTACTTTTGAGATTACAGCATCTGATTGCATAAAAATTTATTCTGTTCTTCTCCAAATATGAAAGGTTTACAAGTACTCTAGAATATAACTCAGAGAAAAATATGTACTTTTTTCTCTAAAATAGTTAAATTTATAAACATGAGAAAGCTGGTTTTTCATTCTTTTCCTATGTGTCCCTTCTGCAAATAGTTGAAAATTAGCTTGTTCCCAAATCTTTGAAAATTTGAGAACTACTACATTTTGTGTAAAATTCTTACATTAGAAATCTATGGAGCTTAAAGGAAAAAAATAACTAAGAAGTTGTTTTATTTACTATTAAAGTTAATAATATTTTACTTAATGTTGTTCGACTTGTGATTTACAAATGACTGATGGACTTAATAAAGTAGATTGTGGAAGTCCAGTTGCTGATGTCTCTGAATTTAGCTGTGTATGTGAGGAAATGTGCTTTAAATCTCCTACCAACTGTGCTAAATATGCCCAAAATGCCACTTTCTACTCTTATTTTGTACCCTCAATTAAGTCATAACAGAATCTTGATTTTTTAAGTCTTGGGTTTCTGTTTTGCTACACATTTTTTTTTTTTTAAAAGCTCTCTTTCACCTCATCGGCTCTTCCAATGTTGATGTGAAAAATGCGATGACCTTCAGTGGGCCTATGGAAGACATGTTTGGGTACACAGTCCAACAGTATGAAAATGAGGATGGGAAATGGTAAGTTGTTTTTCATTCTTTAAATGGAGACTCCAAATTATCAGGACTCAATAGTGACTCAAGTGCTATACTATTATTTCCAAGTATACCCCATATGTAAAACTCATATTGTCAGTCATATTTCGTAAAATAATGCACAGTCCTAAGGAAACCTGGAAAGACTGGGAGACTGAAAGGTCCAAATTTATATCTACATAGATATAAATGAGTTCAAGCAGAAAAAGTGTTCTGCTATGCTTGAGCCCTCTCTTTTCCATTTGCTGAATAAACTCATTATTTATCTTTTCCTTGCTTTAATATATTGGCAGCAAAACTTCTGTTTCACCTAATTAATCTATATTAGGTACTTTTTTCTAAAGTTTTCTGCCAGAGGTTGTCTGAACTGAGTTTTTTAGCTAGTGGGAAGATTCCCTTGTCAAAATATTTATGAATATAGCACTCTGCCCTCCTTTTTGGAGAGTTAATTATGTCTTGCAGTCAGTAATATATTTGCATTTGGGACTTGGAGCCTCCTTCTTCACATCTCTTTTCCTTCTTTTTGTTGTTCTGAATTAGAAGTTGTATTTTGGTATACTTACTGGTATCATTACTTCTCATTCTTGAAAAACACCTGCTTATGTTTTCCCCGTGTAAGAGCAAACTTACAAGGCAAACCACTGGGCTGAGGATGGAAATAACAATTGAACGGTAAAAGGTTTGTGAATCCCAAGATCTCCATCATTCTTTGCAGACTGTTCTGTTTTTCCTAGAGCTTTGCCAGTGTTATGAAATTCTTGATAAACCAAGGGACTCGCGCAAATAGTCTGGGGTGACAGACATGTGACTACACCACAACTAGGTCAGACTGTTAGAGCAATCCCCTCCACAGGTATTGGGGCTATCTGACTCCAAGAATCTGTCCACCACTGCAACACAGTGGTCACCATTAGCCACAGAGTATGTTCATGGAAATGAAATTGCAGAGCCTGCTTTGTAGGATGCTTAAATATGCATCTGCATGAGGGTCATGGGAAAATAATAATGACCTTTGAGCTAGTTTGGACCTTCAGGAAATAGAGACCATTCTAGGAGCTGGGATTTTGCAAAGTAAGCTACTTTGTTATAAAATGTCCTGCAACCTTTCAAAAGCAGGGAAATTGCAACTTTTCCAGTAACTGGAGCAGAATCTAAACTAGTTTTGTAGATTCGAATGTCCCTGAAATTGAACTCCAGAGCTGCTGTTAAATTGTCCAGCTTTCGAGCTGCTTTCAGCATAGCAACATCCAGAGCAGGAAATCTGTAAGTCAGCAGTTAAAAGAAATATGCCAAGCAGCCTTGTGGCGTTTTGTCAACTGCTGTAATACTACATAGATACTACAGATAGAACTTTCCAGCAACAGATGTCCTGTAAACCTCACTGCAGTTGTTTCTCAATAAATTGGGGTTCCCTGAAAAAAATTCACCATGCAAAAAGACAAAATGGCCTTTTGGAACGTTTCTCTCTGTTCATAAGGCTCACTTTTTTCTGAGAAAACAACAGCATGGGGGCCCTGATCATGCTGAGCATTAATCACCTTCTGTGAGATGTCAAGCACACCCAGGTCCTCTGCAGTTAAATGGAAGGCAAGAATGCATAATAGGCCGTGATGACTTTTTCTTAGTTTTGCTGTAAAAAATACATACATTATAGCATATAGCTTGAAAGAGCAGTCAGATACAGTGTATACTTGGAACATTTGATGTTACTTTGGAATAATTAATTTATTATTACTGATAAAATCTAAATGGATGCCAATGAGCTGTCTCAATATCTTTATTTTTTTTTTAGAAACTCGATTTTGTATTTGGTTTAAATTCTCCTTTCTGTCTTTTTTTTTTTTTCAAATCCATTGCTACATTTTACCTATTATGTCAGTCTATTCAAATATTTTCTGCCTGGACTCACTAATTTATGATCAAAGTTTGGAATGGTTCTTCCAATGACTTGTGTCTGCTGGGTAACACTACTCAAGAATTAATCCTTCTTCTGGGTGTTTGTGAGCCTCTCCTTTGGCATTTGGCCTCAGCATTAAAAATAAATTTTCTTCTAAGATATGTTAAAGATCAAGGAGATATTTCATGGCTTTTGAGAAAGAAGACTTTTCAGGTAACTTATTTCATTTGCAGGGTACTTATTGGTTCACCATTAGTTGGCCAGCCTGAGAAAAGAACAGGAGATGTATACAAATGCCCTGTAGGAAGAAACAGCCAATCACCTTGCATAAAACTGAATTTACCAGGTATGGAAGAAGATTAAGCTGTGTTATATGGGGGAATAATAGAGGTCAGATCTTAGGAGATTTTTAGCTAGTAAATATGCATTAGAATTTGTTCTATAGTAAAGATCTACTTAAGCCTGCAGAGATAAATGTGAAGGAAGTTGTGTTTGTAACATCACAATTAGTTTTATTTTAGAGCTTACCATTGTCCTTTAGAAAACATGATTATAATTTTAGAATGGGCATTTGGATGTGTTATCAAAACTTTATTATGACTGGCATTAATTGACTGTGCTTGGCAGTCCTGGCCATAAAGCCAGAAAATTCACTGAGTGTAGATTCATAGATTACCCTTTTCATAGCCAACAAATGCCTTCATAATGCCATCAGTAAGCTTTTGATGAGAACATAACTAGCCAGAACTAGGCTGATGTATCTTAATACAATACAGATAAATATTAATAATTTTCTTGCACATGTAAAGAGACACATGTAGAATGAATGTTTGTTTTCTCATTAACAAAACTGTGTGAACAGTAATCTCTTGCTTTCATTGTGTGGTTATTTTTACTTTTTTTCTTTTTTCTTTTTTTTTTTTTTGTGGTTCAAGAAAACTATTTGAAACAGCAATCCAGACAGATTTGCTGGGATAAAAGCCAGCCTCAGAAATTTTTCTTGATTGTTGCAACTGAAAAAGGGGGAGGAAGGGTGCTAAAATATTTGATGAAACAAATGTCAGTCTAGGTTTTATTTTAGAAGCTGGAAGTCCCATGCTAGAGGATATATACTTTAACATTTTGTTTTCATGTTCCCAAATACTTAACATTTTAATCTATTTATAGCTGCTACTTCAGTTCCTAATGTTGTAGAAGTAAAAGAAAACATGACTCTTGGAACAACCCTAGTGACGAACCCAAAAGGAGGCTTTCTGGTAAGAAAGGATTTTTTGGCAATTTTAAATGAAATCTGTTTTTTTCTCTGGTATCATAACAACATTTCACCCTTTTTAATCTTTTAAAGGCGTGTGGACCACTCTATGCTTATAAGTGTGGGCGTTTGCATTACACAACTGGAGTTTGCTCTAATGTCAGCTCTACTTTTGAAACTGTCAAAGCAATTGCTCCATCTGTGCAAGGTATGCATGCTACAAGAATTCTCTTGTGTGCCTGAAAATACAAAGTGCCAGACAAGACAAATGTATACACATAGGCATACCAAGAAGTATGAACTGCTTAATGTAGCTACCAGCATTACCAAGTTAAGTAAATGTTTTCTTTGTCCATATACAACCTAAATTCTTGCTACTTTTGGAATTTATCTCAGTATAAACAATTATTAGAGTGCTATGTAATGTCCAAATACAATTGCTAAAAATAGTTGCTTATGTCTTTTATTTATGGCCAAAATACTTTTTAAATAATGATGACATAATACCTCATACAAACCTAATTTAGTAATATAAATACAAATCTTAAAGACCTGGTCCTTTGGAAAACATGAAGAGAAAAAGATTGACATTGAAGAAAGTAGGGGTCACTAGTAAATACTCCAGATATGTGATCTTCTAATTCCATTGCTAAATTTCTGCTTGCAAGAAAGTGCTTTCCTGAGAAAGGGAACACAAAGCATATAAAATACAATAAAAAAGTTGATGAATGACAGTTGCCATCAAACATGTCAATTCCCACTGCAGAAGGATACACATTGTTTACTAATCGCAAAAGTAATTGGAGCTAGGATGTATATTTGATCCTTGTTAGTATCAATTCTTATGTGGCAATTTGTGTTGCAGAGTGTAAAACCCAATTGGACATCGTCATTGTCCTCGATGGGTCCAACAGCATTTATCCATGGGAGAGTGTCACAGTATTCCTAAACAGCCTATTGAAAAACATGGATATAGGTCCTCAGCAAACACAGGTAATACAGTAGATGTTTTATGGTTGTTTAATTTGTGGGGAAAAAAAGGATTTACAGGAAATGAGATGAGAGTGTTATCTATGGAGCTCTTCAATTAAAGGAATTTAAGGCAGTGGAGTACTAAAACAAAACAGCTGAAACCACAACTGAGTCAGTGTCTGCTACCAAGTAGCAATGTCAGAGGAGCTTTCCCTCCCCCACCACTCAGGCAGTCTGAAGAAATCAACTCTCTAACCTAGAGACAAAAGTTAAGTGCATTAAGTAAGGCTGTTTGAACGTTGTCCTTTCCCACTTCCTTCCTCTTCATAACCACTTCTTGTCTTCTTTGGTACTTCATAGCACAAAGGTCATTTCTGCTCCTCCAAGGCGCGCATGCATGGTTCAGGCAGCCTTTGATTATAAGCGTTCAATATTTTGTCCTGTGGAGCTTGAGCATACAGCTTTTAGATATTTCAAATCATAATTAATAAGTAGCTGTTAAGCCACATTATAAGTGGTAGAAGCTGCATTTATGTAGTAAGTGGAGTCAGCCAAATTCACAGCTGCTATAAATCAGTGCTGTTCCACCAGAATTAACAGAGCTACGACCAATTATCCAAGCTAAGGCTTTGACATATGTTCCACAGTCTGCTGAAAAGAGTATGTAAATAGCAATTGTGACAGAGCTTGGGGAAGGAGAAAACATGGACGCTGTGATACATTTCAATGCAGAAAGCTTTATTAACATCAACAAAAGAGAGCTAGTCTTCTTTTCAAGTCTCTCTTTTGCATGCCCCTGCCCCTCTGCCCATCAAAAATCTGGGATTCCACATGATATTTTGGATTATCTGGGATTCCGCATGATATTTTGTGTGCTTCAGGCCGGTACTTAGCAATTTTGCTGCTTCAGATTAGCTTGTAACATTCAGCTCCTGCTTCCACAAAGGAGTCTGTGAGAGGGTGTAAAGGATACATCGGTCTGCAGAGAGTATTCTTGTAATTTTCCAAGTTGATTGAGGTTTGTGAGTTACCATTCAACTTCTTTATTGGCTGTACTGACCACTGGCTGATAAAATTATTGGTTATAAACTGTCACCTTTACAATCATGTCCTGTCACTTTAAACATGCTGTTCTTCCAGATATTGTGAGGAAAAAGGAAAAACACTCTGTGAAATTTAACAGAAAAGAAAAAAAAGTAATAAACTCTTCTTGGTCCCTTAAACTAGAGATTACTCCAATGTGCCATTATGGGAAAATACTTAAATGTGAACTTCCCAGTACAGGGCAACTGTCTCATGGAATTCATCACTACCTTCTGCCCAAGGGGCTTCATGGGAATAGTAGACAGTGCAAACAACTCTACTGCACTCTAATCCCTCTTCCTCACCCTGCAATTCCTAGATTTTTACATTGCCACACCTTTATTATGTTTGGGTTTGGAGTCCTGCCTCATCTGTGTGTCTTGACTCGCACACAAAAAGTTTGTTGCTGGCCTGCACTCCAGCAGCCTGCAATCTCCACTTACAAAATCCATTCTACCCATGACTTGGCACAGGTACCCCTCTTCTTACACGTACACTTACTCAAGAACTTCAGCTTTGCTATGTGCTAAAGAGCAGAAACATTTGAGAGGGAGATAAGAATGGGGCAAGAGGGAGAGAAGCTGAAAAACTAGAAATGGAAGGCAAAAGCTAGGTGGAATTTTTTTGGTTCCTCTTACCTACCTTCATCCCCAGAACATATCCCATCCCTGTCCTCTCCTCCGAGCCCCCTGCTTGGGAACCCTAGCATAGCCAGAGATTAATGAGTTGATACCATCTCCTCCACCCACACTGTTTCTTTGCTCAGAAACTGTGTTTAAATTACTGTTGAAAAGGGAAAAGAAGAAATGACAGAGCAAACTTATTTCTCCCTGCCCCTATGGGACCACAGAATAGAAATAAAGGAACAATTATTTTCTGTCAGTTTAAATTGATTTTTCAATGATGCTCTTCCGGGGGTTTTTGAGTGTGTATAAACTGATGGACTTTCACTGACTTCAGATTGTTTTCCTCTTGCACAGGAAAGGAATGAGGTGATTACAGAACAACTCCTTAGCAGCTTGGGTGTGCCTTGTTCAAAACCATGTTTTGATTAGAGGCTTGTGAGACTTTTTTTTTCCACTTAACGCCTCCATGAACAACAGTCATTAGATTTGTAGCAAGTAGGAGGAGAAATTCCTCAATGCCCCATGCCTGGTACTTTTGAAAGTGAAAGCTGGAGCATTCAAGTGCAAAAACCCCAAAGTTTACAGTATAGTTTTTTTCAGAAGTATTTCCTTCCCTTCCTCTTTCCATTCTCCAGAAAATCCACACCACTGTACTGATGGTTAAGATGCATATCCTGAGATTTGGAATAAAAGAACTAAAAGGAAAGTGACAACAAAAAAGTGGAAAAGGGAAAAAAAAAATGGAACAAGTAGGCCTTATTCTACATTTTAATATAACTGCAAAGTAAGATAGGATTTTTTTTTTCTTTTTTTTAAACATTTGTCAAGATAATTTTAGTTTAATATAAGGATATGGTTTATAATCCTTTATATATGAGCAATCTTCTGTTGTAGGACATTGACAGAGAAAGCAGAATACTTTGATATGTTCAGTTCCAGCTTTAAAGCTATGTTGTAATGGCCTTCAGAAATTTTCAGACTGGTTTTATTTCTGCATTAGTATATGTCATAGGCAATTATAGGTGTTTGACCTGTTCCTTTATCCAAAGGCACTGTATCCGTGGAGTAAGTCATGCCATGTTGTATCATATGACCAGTTTTATCTCCAGAAGACCAGAACTACATTAAAAATATTCAGGATGAAGAAAGACCTTTGCAATAATTTACAAGTAATTTCTGTCTGAGCCCGTGGGAGCAAACAAAATGTAGGAGAATTGATTAATTTTTGCTTTGATACAGGTACCTTCACTAAGCCTTCTATATGATAAAAATCCCTTAGTGCTTCCCAAGGCATCTTGACTTTTATTTTACATTAAATATGATTTAAGTACAACAAAAAAATATTTCAGATTTTCTTCACATCACTGTGATGAAACTCCTAGCATATCATCTCTATATACTGAATGGTTTTCCTTTCACTTTGGGTTTGTTGCTGTTTTTTACCAAATAGGTTATCCTGATAATTTCTTGAGAAAGCTAGAATATACTTTCTAAATAAAAGGCTGTATTCACTTACAGAACAAGAAGAAATACTTGCCTCAGAAATGTTTTGTCCCACAGTAGAACAGTCCTTCACTCAGCCTGCTCTCTCATGCAACTTTTTTTGACAGGAACTGGGGACAATTAAAGAATTATTCCCTTGTGTATTATAAAAGCCATGGAACGCTAGGGAAGGGAACATAAACTTAGGAATTACAAAGATGTTCAATAGATTATGGTCAGTAATGCTGGGAAAAATATTAGGTTTTCAGGAGCAGAACAGAATTACATTCTTCTGTGTAGTAATATTGCATTTTCCAGATTCAAATTAAACAAGCAAATCAAAACACGCAATACCTGTAACTATCATTCTTAGGGCTTGCTGACATTATGCAGTTTGAACAGGTTCATTATCCCATAAAAGTGCATTTGCATGATGTAGATTTGTCATTTATAGTTTTCCATTGGATTAAAAGGCTGCAGAAGCTCAAACCTTTATAAATGTCAAAAGAATATAATTCTTGGACTTGATTCTGGGATCCTGTAAAAGATGGGATCATACAGCCCATTGGTATTTTGTTAGTTCTGAGAAGTTTTTTGTTACCTTTTTTTGAGGAATGGCTCATCTTCAACGTCATGAAATATGTACAGCTTGATGATCAGTGTTTTGAAAATTTATGCTAAAGGAGGGTCCCACAAAACAATTGTATCCCATAAGATAACCACACGCCCCCCTTCCTTCCTGATTTCTGAGCTATGCAATACAGTGCAGTTTTCCAGACCCAGATGTTCTTCCCATTCACTTCCTGAGAAGGAAATGCTCAAAATGTTTACTTGCTGTGATCATGGACAACATTTCCTTTCAAACAGGAAATGATACAACTCAATGTCAGCTTGTATTCTTCTTCAGGAAAATGATACCACCAATTCAGGTCTCTAGGATCATGAAAGACAGATACTTTTCACACTGGCAGTAGTCAATAGTTAATTTAATCCATTATATAAATGAAATCCTCAAAGCTGCAGATGAGGAGTCGTGAATACACAGTGGCAGCCCCCCCGGTGTGCAATAGTCTCTGTCTACACTAGTGCATGATCCTGGAGTACATGAGGCACTCCTTCTGCTCCAGAAGACCAAACATGGTGAAAAACTTTTGTTCATCACCCATAACTGGCAGTCTTTTTAAATGACTAGCAACATCCAGTTCAGATTATGCTGCATGTGACCTTAGAGACATGCCACAAGATAGTTGCCCTGGAGGGAACAGGTTAAAATATTCGTCTTCAGCTTGGAGTTTAACAGGTGCTATATGACTGCTCTGAGCAGTAACATAGCCTGTGCCAGCATGTTTTGCAAACACTGTGCAGGCTTAATGGGCTGCTGCCCACAGGAGCATGCAATGTCTAGATGCTCAGCTGCAAGTGGAGGATGGCCTGCCATCAAGAAAGAATCAAGATAATTTAAAAGGGTGCAACTTCTAACTTTGACCTTATATCAGTTCTTGAAGATTTGATTGTATTTTTGAAAGGTTACAGAAATCAGGTGGGATAGGTTTTGCTACCATATACCATTACAATTGTAGTCCCATAATTGTATGTAACTAACTTTTCATAACTATTGCAATATTGATATTTAGTATCAAATATTCAACTCTAACTCTTCTTCAGTTGATGAGAATAGGCAGCAGGGATAGTAGCAGTTGGATGCTAGCTTGAGGCAGAAACATGCTCTGTGGAGCAAGGGAAATCCCCAAAGGGGTGCTAGGGATGGGCAGCTCCTGAGTCCTGGTCACAGCAGATGCCAAGCAGCCTCTAAGGAGAGCCAGTGACCAGAGCGCTGCAAACAGGAGCAGGCAGACAGGGGTGTGGATCATCAGAACAGCAGGACACAGCAGTTTGCACACGTAGTTCGTACATGCTGGGTGAGCAGGGAGAACACAGCCTCTGTGCTCAGGAGGTGAGTTCAGTCAGTGAGAAGGAGCCCAGCCATAGTAGCTACCTGGCACGAGGCTGCATGCTCTGCACCTGCCATAAGGGACGCATTATCTCAGGCTGAGCTCCCAGGAAAATATGCGGCCAATTCAGGTCTCTGGCTGCAGGAACTGCCACTGGCTTCCACTGGAGACAGAGAGCAGTATAGGCAACAGTTGTGTGAGGTACCAGCAGGGGGACTATCTCCTCAGCCTGGTGGCAGAGCTGTGAGAGGAGGCAGATACACTAATGAGCATCAGGGAGTCTGAGCAAAAGGCAGATTAGTGAAACCACAACCTTAAGCTTCCTGAAACAGGAACAGAGGCAACCACCGGAAAAAGCCCCTAAACAGAGGGATTCCGAGTCCTCTCCCCACCAGGATGTAGGCAGGGACTTAAAGGGAAGTAGTGAGTGGAAATAAGGCCATCAGTGGAGCAGAAAATGAACAACCTGGTTGCCCACACCTCCCCAGGTGCCTCTCCACAATAGATAAAAGGCTTGAGTTGTGGAGGGCCAGAGGATATCAGAGGAGGAGCCAAGGCCAGTTAGACATCCCCCCCATATCGCTACAACTGCCACAAGGAAGAAAAGGGGGGTCATAGTTGCAGGATACTCCCTGCTGAGGGGAACAGAGGGTCCAATATGTTGAGCAGACCCTACACATAGAGAAGTCTGCTGCCTCCCAGAAGCCCAGATTAAGGATATCACTAGGAAACTCCCCAGTCTGGTAAGGCCCTCAAACTACTACCCGTTACTGCTCTTCTGTGTGGGAGGTTATGAAGCTGCAGTACGTAGCCCAAAGACAATCAAAAGAGATTTTAGGGCAATAATATGGGTTGGAAGGGACCTTAAACATGATCTAGTTCCAACACCGCTGCCATGGGCAGAGACATCCCACTAGATCAGACTGCCCAAGGACCCATCCAACCTGGCCTTGAACACCTCCAGGAATGGGGTATCCACAACTTCCATGGGCAACCTGTGCCAATGCCTTACCATTTTCATGGTGAAGAAATTCTTCTTTATGTCAAGTCTAAATCTGCCCCGCTCCAGTTTATACCCATTCCCCCTTGTCTTATCACTACAAGCTTTTGTGAACAGTCCTTCCCCAGCTTTCTTGTAGGCCCCTTTCAGGTACTGGAAGGTTGCTGTTAGATCTCCTCAGAGCCTTCTCTTCAGGCTGAACAAGCCCAGCTTTCTCAGTCTCGTATAGGAGATACTCCAGCCCTCAGATTATCTTTGTAGCCCTCGTCTGGACCCATTCCAAGAGCCTTTTCTTGACCCATTCCAAGTCTTTCTCCACAGGGCTATTCTCAATCACATTATCCCTTGTCTTGTATTGAAACTGCAGGTTATCCCAACCCAGGTGTAGGACCTTGCACTTGGGCTTGTTTAACTTCATGAGGTTCTCACAGATCTAATTCTCCAGCTTGTCCAGGTCCCTCTAGATGACATTCCATCCTTCTGATGTGACAACTGCACCACTCATCTTGGTGTCATCTGCAAACCTGCTCACTCAATCTCTCTGTGTGAATCTCAAGAGGTTCAAAAAGGCCGAGTGCAAGGTCCTACAGGTCCTGGGATGCTGATTGATAAGAAGCTCAAAATGGGCCAGCAATGTACACTAGCAGTCCAGAAGGCCAATTGTATCCTGGGCTGCCTCAGAAGAAGCGTGGCCAGCAGTTTGAGGGTGGTGATTCTGCTCCTCTACTCTGTTCCTGTGAGACCCCATCTGGAATATTGTGTCCCATTCTGGAATGCACAACATAAGAAGGATATGGAACCGTAGGAACAGGTCCAGAGGAGGGCTACAAAGATGATCAGTGGGCTGGAGAACCTCTACTATGAGGGCAGGCTGACAGAGTCAAGGTTGTTCAGCCTGGAGTAGAGAAGGCTCCAAGGAGACCTTATAGTGACCTTCCAGTACCTGAAGGGAGCCTACAGAAAAGCTGGGGAAGGACTTTTTACAAAGGCTTGTAGTGATAGGACTAGGGGGAATGGTTTTAAATTTCAAGGGGCAAGATTTCGATTAAACATAAGGAAGAAATTCTTCATGATGAGGGTGGTGAGGCACTGGCACAGGTTGCCCAAGGAAGCTGGTGATGCCCCCTCTCTGGAGGTGTTCAAGGCCAGGTTGGATGAGGCCTTGAGCAGCCTGGTCTGGTGGGCGGTGTCCCTGTCCATGGCAGGGGAGCTGGATGTTGATGATCTTTAAGGTCACTTCCAACCCAAACTATTCTATGATTCTGCTATAAGCAAACAAACACTGTGCAGAATCTGAGAGGCTATGAAAGTATGTAAAAAACTACCTATAAAGCAATTGCAAAGTACATACTAAGCTGCTTCTAAAATAAAATGATGGCATAAACATCTGAGAGGTCTTATTGATCTTCAGTACCGAAATGCTATAGTGCTTTTAATAATAGATGAGTGAGACATAAATATGCCACATAATACTGCATTATCCTAAATAACGTCTATAAATTGCCATGTGTAACATAAAGTTGAAATATGGTAATGGAACATTGTGTGGAATCTTCCCAGTAAAAGCTGTCAGGAACCTGCTAAAACATTAAAACAGACAGAGATGAATGAGCAAAATTAACTAATATTTAAGAATATTGCTCATCTTTTTATTTCACACTTGTTTTTGCAGCAGGTTCCCTCAGGCATTTGTGGTTGAATTCCAATCACATGCGTTGATCTTTTGTACAAAGAGTTACCTTGCTGAGATCATCTAGAGTCTTTGCATCATCCTACCCAATTCCAGAAGATACCATTTTATTCATGTAGTCCTTTCTGGCACTTACCAGGTGTCTTACTTTGCCACACCCTCTGCTGGAAGAACAGTCATGTCCTGGACTGCCATGCTGTCTTCATCAAGATAAGGGTATTTGGTTCTTTCTCTCACCCTGAGAGCCTAAATTTGTCATTGTAGTTCTGTTTCTAGGCAAAGTTCAGGGTAAGAAATGTATTAGATTTAGGTATATTTTATTCAGATGGAATGAAGAGAGCTGTGAGTGAATTGTGGCCTCATGTGCTATAAGGAAAACTATTCTAACAGGTTAAGACTGGTTATGGTATTGGTGTGCCTTGATCCAGAAGAGAGCAAGGCTGTTGTGCAGATTACTGCAAGTCAGGAATAGCAGAATTGAGCCTGCTTTTTACTTTGTTCCTAGTTTTATTAAAAAGAGTTTAGAAACTTCAAAGCGTTTCATGAGATTGAGTGTCTTCTAGCCCGTCTTGCTCAAATGCTTATAGGTGTTTCATACCGAGGGAAATACAGAGTCTTCAACTCTTTCCTTGGCTGCAGGTACAGACAGGCATTTGTTCCACTGCAGGAACACACATGCTCTCTTTAAGGCTAGCTGATTTTTGACATGAATGGTGTGTTTCAGGTTGGAATTGTTCAGTATGGACAGACTGTAGTCCATGAATTTTTCCTGAATACATATTCAACAACAGAAGATGTGATGGCTGCGGCTGCGAGAATACGCCAGCGAGGTGGCACGCAGACTATGACAGCTCTAGGAATAGACACAGCAAGGTACGTTCACAAAATATTATCCTGCATATGGTAGAAACAAACATAAAAAGATATAGTGGTGGTTCTGATTTTATAAATTAAAAATACGATGTGTCTGGAATCTGATTTCATTTTAAGGGAGCAAAATTTAGAAGAGTGGATAAACAGAGTTTGTCCAGCATCTAGAGCAGGTGTATAAGGCACCCTGAAAAGGTAGCTGTCTCTTGAAGGGAAGAAGTAGGGAAAGGTGAGAGACATGGAGTGAGTTTGTAGTCCTAAGTAAAGGGATGACAATCTTTGATGTACATACAGAGCAGGTAGGAACTGTGTGAGTATAAGAATGAAGGAGAATAAGTGTTTGGAGGAAACAGGAAAATAAGGAAATTTTTAATATTAATGTTTCTTCATTCTGAAGTTAAGACTGTCACAGCGTTTGAGCTTATGCTTGACAGAAAGCCTAGAAATGTTATATCTGAAGCCTTTGAAGCTACTGGATTGTTTTGAGATTAAAGATCTCTTGTAGAAATGACATTATTTAGAAATATTTCCTTTATGGGAAAAATTAAATATGACTTTTGTAGAACAGACAGTAAACACAAAATCTCTCAGATAGTTTCAAAATATAAAATGTTGTCCTGTTATCTTTTTTCTATCCTGCTTTTTTTGCTAGCATGACAACACGTCTTTATTCCATAAAAATTGCATTCACCCTTTCCAAATCACCGTTTAGTGAAATATGCAGCATTTTTCTGATGAACTATTTGATTATCTGACCCAAGTTTTGTTGATACAATGTCTCTGATCCAATGACATTCTTACATACTCACCAGTTATGTTTTCCTTAGATACGAGTAGAAGCTCGAGGCAGCCTGAACAAGTCCATGAAAGCAAAGCCAATTGAGAATTGCCAAATACTCAAAAACCACATGTGGTTCAGAAAGTCCTTGTGCACCACAAGCTGTTGCAGGCTTGTATACACAGAAGCTATCAGCAAAAACTCCCTCTGTTCTTGCAGTCTTCCTGTCCATCCACTTTTGTCTATCGGCAGTGGTAGATCTTAGCTTTCAGTCGACTTACAGTTCAATATTTTTCTAAAAAGAGGAAGCCCTGCTTCCTTCCTTCTTCTCCAGAACCCTAATCTAGTCTTGCCTTTGCTGGTCCCCTCCAGAGTACGGGTAAGCAGCTGCCCAAAACCTCAGTGTCCTTTTGCCCATCTATGGGTGTAGGATTCAACTGGTTGCCCTCACTCACCTGCAACCTACTTTTGCCACATCACCAACACCCAGTTTTGCTGTAGATGTGCAGAGGTGTGCTGGTACCTGAATACTTTAACCAAGTGAAGCGCTGCTGTAGGGTAGAATAGGTGATTTTTTGTGTATGTGGTTTTCAAGATGGGAGGGAGGGAGGCGTTGGTTGGGATTTCTTAAGCTGCCAAAAGCTGTGTTAGGAAGGGAGAAGCTTACTTTAAGAGGGGAAGGATTTTTCAGTATCCAGCATTGTATTTTCTGCTTTTGCTCTTGAATGAATAATGAATGAATGCTTGTGAAACTCTTCGACTGTGAACTATCATGTGAGTTCCAATCCTTGTTTGTATGTGTTCATAGTTAATATTAATCTACTTGTCCTGCTTCTTAGTTAATATAAAATCTTTTACTTTATGGTTGACTATGCAACAATGATGCATATGCTAAATGCTGACGTTGCCTTTTCACAAATGCTTTATGCTCCCTTTAGGAAAGAGGCTTTTACTGAGGCTCATGGTGCACGAAGAGGAGTACAAAAAGTAATGGTTATTGTGACTGATGGGGAATCACATGACAACTACAGATTAAAAGAAGTGATTGATAATTGTGAAGATGAAAGCATTCAGAGATTTGCCATAGCTGTAAGTGAAATTTTATGGAAAGTTCAGAATCTTTAAAGCATGTTTCATCTTCCAAATGTAATTGCTGCTTAAAAAGTTCATTTCAGAGAATCTTTATGGAAATATAATCATTTCAGAGAGGAAAATAAGAAAGAAGCTAAAAAATAAATTATAAATTACAAATTTGCTTTCTGACTTTATAGCCCATAAGAAAAAGCTATCTATCTGTCTTCCTGGTGTTGGCAGGTGTGTTTACATGTGAAGAAAGAGATTGAGGGGCAGTATAAAATTGAATACTTTTCTTTAAGAGCAATATTAAACAGAGTGGATTAGTTTGAATCTTCTGAAGAATTTTTACAGATGTATTACCTACTTAAAAAAAAAAAAAGCATATCTAAACTGTCAACAAAACCCAGGTTTATTATGGCTGTTGTGTGCATGTGTATGTGCTGGCATGCTGAAGTTGTCATTTTAATGTGGAGAAAACTTAGTAGATGAAAGAAAGGATGAACTTGATGAAGGTTAACCCTTATTGAGAGATATTGAAATGTTAATGATAGATTTGATGTGAACTTACCTCTGCATTTGTATTCTATACACAGATACTCTGTTTTCTTTTGTTAATTTTGAAGGTATATTTGATTGTTGTTTCTTCATGCCTATCTCTCTTTGATCCGTGACAGTGCAGTTGTGTATTATGTTTTGGGTAGTGTGTTGGGATTTTTCCTAAATCAAGACCTACTAAAACAAGTCAAAGAAACATAAAATAAATCATTAGAATTTTTTGAAGAAGGAAAACAAAAGACAGTTGAGGAAGTTACACCATACAGTTTCTTTGTTTGCTATATTATTTTGCGTAAAACAACTGAGCCATCACACAGTTCTGTTCTCATTAGAAATGAATGGTTTCAAATCAGTTTTAGGGAGGCTTTAACAGAAAAAATAAAGTTAGATATAATTTCTCGATATTCTTTGTTGACCTGCCTTAAGAGCATCTTTTAAATCCGGTTATAAAATGTATATTTGACTTCTGGATTTTTTTAAAATTCTCTTTAGATTCTTGGCAGCTACAGCAGAGAAAATATAAGTACTGAGAAATTTGTAGAGGAAATAAAATCTATTGCCAGTAAGCCTACTGAAAAGCATTTTTTCAATGTCTCAGATGAATTAGCTCTTGTAACTATTGTTGAAGCACTTGGAGAGAGAATATTTGCCCTAGAAGGTATGACATTATTTAAAATTTTACTTCATGCATGCATTACAACTGAAGTGTGTAGAAGACCACCTGCTTTTATCTTCTTTTGCAATGTTTTGTGCTGCATAAAATGTATTATGGAATTGATTTTCACTTTGATCATAAAAATATTTTGCAATAGACATCAAAAACACAGAAAATGATATTAAATATATTCAGATAGATTAGAGCGTGTGGAGACAATTGCCTAAAAGGGTAAATAGGTGTTACCATTTTAGCTAGGGTAAACTTGAAGTTGTCTTCCCTTAGGTAAGAAAGGATTGTTAGACCATAACCTGTTTACCTCATAAATATATGTTTGTCTGCCTATATCTTTAGGTTTTCTTTTTCATTAGTTACTGGTATTACTTTGCTTTATTAATTAAAGTAGACTTGGTCTATAGAGTTGATGTTATATATTTTTCCTCTGAGAAGTTCATGATACTAAGAATTTAGCACAGAGAAGTCATTCTCTTATAAAGTCTGCTTACATTCTCCATCCAAATTATACAACACTGTCCAAATCCCTGCTTCAAGCACACTACTGGTAACATAAGATGAAGTTTGTTAGTTATAAATTATACTGGCCAGCTCTGAAGGGATTCGTGTCATGCAAAGAAAACATCCATTTATTTGGACTTACTTTTTTCAACATCTCAACTTTCCAAATATCTGTAATAGTGTAGTTTCCAGCTGGAACAAAGAATAATGTTCACTTGAATGTCAAGATACAATGTAAATGTAAAAGAGTCTTTTAAAGTTTTTTAAATTGTAGCTGTTTTTCTCAAACTTATTTGGGGGGATGGGGTGCTAGTGTACCATTTAGCTTGATAAAATAGTACTATTTTCAACAGATTATTACTGATTTTTTTTTCCAGTTTATATGTTCTTATCTTTTTACTTTCCCTAAGATTTTTTTTCCTCACTTTTGAAACAAATTAATTTGAGGAGAATTTAATCTCTCTAAATCCTAAATTAGCTTTCTTGGGCTCAATGATTACTCCAAAGTTCATTGAATAAAGGGCTGTTTTGTTTAGTCCCTGTTTACTGGGAAGAATACACTTCTTGTGGCAGTGGAAAAACAGAAATGGAAAACCTAGTCATCAATTTGTGCTTTGTGCTTCTGGAAAAGTGAGAAAAGTCATTGTCTTTCATTAGTTCATTAAAATATGTTAATTACACCTATAAAATACAAAGGATATAGAACAAAAAAATAATAAACTGCTAATTATGACAACACACAAAGGATGTAAAACCTGACATGACTGAGTTTCTGGATGTCTGTGTATTCAAATTCAATATTTCATGCCATAGCTCAACTCTTTGAACAACCAGATGCCACTGGAAGAGATAATCTCACTTTGTCACTCTCCTTTTGGCAACTAGTATCCATTAGGTAGTGTCTGTCTGTCGCATGAAACCCCAGCCTCCAAACAGTGGAATAGATTGTGCTGGCTTGAACTCCGTTCGGTGGGGAATGCTCTATATCATGAGCTCTAACTTGTCCATTACCTTTAGTAATTCATCCCTCTAAGAATAAGAAAAAATTACAAAATATTTCAACTTTAAACAAGTTGTGTAGCTTACTGAAATATCCCAAGAAATGTAGTTATGGTTTTGGTTGTGAAACTTTGATTAAATTGTAGAAATTATTTCTGTTTATATGACAGTTAACTCTTGAGATGACTAATCCTCACCACTGTGTCCTCTAGTATTTTGATACTTTAAGCATATCGCACTTCTTTAAGTATGAACAAGTTCTGCAGAAGTCCTTGAATTCAGCTTTGATTCTCTGCAAAAGATGCAGTAACAAATATCTGCTTCCTGGGTACTATTACTTTTTATTTAATATAAACCTATTATAAACTGTTATCCCTTGATATATTTCCCTTATATTCAAATTTATTTTATATAGACTTGCCTATATTACTAAAAAAATGTATTTGAAACAAAAAATGTGGAAAAATATTTTCATCCACACTGTGAGACATGAGCTAGGTAATTTCACCGCTCCCAAAAGGCTTCTTGATTTCTAGATTTTCAAGTCGGAGCTCAGAGTCTGTACTAAGATTTCTGTATAAGGCACCTGTCATGTGAGAAAGGAAATGTTGCCTCCTCCACCAGTAAGGGTTCAAGAAATCATATAATCTTGCTGCAAGAGGAGACAGGATGGAGACTGAAAATGGGATCTTAGTTTTATCTCAAAGCATAGCGAGATTGAGTTGTTACAACATACGGGCAAGACTGAATCTAGAAGATGCTGACTAAATGAGTTTCTGTTGATTCTTCAGGCAGTTTCCTGTCCCTCCAAGGCATTTCAGGAGCTATTCTAGATTCACAATTCTGCCCATAGACACATTATTGTGATAGGGGAGAAAAGGAGATTAATTCTTTCCCATTCCTCTTTCTGGTGACAATGTAGCTTATTTGATGCATGCAATGTAGAAAATACTAAATAACCCTATACACCACAGCAGAAATAACTTCTGTGCATAACGTGTCACAAGAGCATTGATTCTTGAAATTCTGTATCTGAACATGTTTAAATTGTCAATCTAAATAGCCTCCTTGTCATGTAATAGTGCATTTGATTATTTTCTTGGATTACTTGTTTTCTTTTTGTTTCAGCCTTTAAAAAACTCAAAGGAAAATTGTGAAGGATTTGAAAAATCAAATAAAAAAACCCTACACTTTACAGCCAGTGGGCTTTGCACATAATCTTCTTCATATGCCTGTGTGTCTCCTGGCATGGACTTCTGCTTTTAACAGCAATTTTATGTTTCATCCAGCCCGTAGGCAGGCACAAATGTTTTTTCACAAAATATTCTTTGTGGGATGCTTGGCAGTTTGAAACTCAATGGGAAGTCAGACTGGGTACTTCTGTCATTCAGAGCTGTATACACCAACAGCACCAGCATTGTCCTCTGCCCCAGACTGCAAGTTCTCTTTTTCTCAGCTGAGTAAGGACCATCCTTCACTGCATGAAAATACGATTCATCAGCAAATATACAACTTATGATGCTTAAGCTTAAAAAGGACCATATTTTTTTCAGACTTAGCAAAGCAGCTACACCTTGTGAAACATGATGGCTTATGTTTGTGCGTCAAATGTTTCAGATCATGTCTCCTATGACCACCCATAAATCCTAACAATTAGCAAAGACATCGTGTCCCACAGAGTAACCTCTGTGGTTTAGTCACTGAGTATCAAACGTTCAGTGTTAAATAACAGTCCAGATGCCCAAAACTGATGCAGCCAGGCTTGCTGTGTCTCAGTCTCACTCACACACTTGGAGGTTTGCCACAGCACTCACCTGGTATTAGATGGTAAATTCCACCTACACAAGCATCAGAGCAGATTTCACTTGTCTGCAATACTGCTTGTTATCTTGCAGTAACAAGAATATAGTTACCTTTCTTGTGGTACTTGAGGTAGTGAAATAGTCCTTGAGTATTACTTTTATGTAGAGGAATAGGCAGAACTTTCTCTTCCCTGATGATAGTGTATTTGTTCTGGGAACCACAGCAGCCCATCAGAGTTTAATAACTAGCATATTACGACCTGACACAATACTGAAAGAAGTACTAAATTACCTGATACCTTTTTTGTTCAAAGTCAATTATGAAAATAAGGAAGATTTTCATGTAACTTTCTGGGCAGGGTTATAGTTCCCAAGCCCTTCCTTGAGGCTTATGGGTCTTGGACAGCTGAGATTTTCTTATGTTGTTTTTTTGCAAGGGTTCATATGAACATTAAGTGTTTTTCATTTTAAAGTTCTACCAGTTGCCTATGAATTTTTAGTTGCTTCAATATAAGGCCAGAGCTACATGGCTGGTGTCTTATTGTTCACTTAGCTCAAGTGGAAAATGGCTTAACTGTATTAATCAAACATTCCAAACATATTTATCATCAGCCTGAGGTCAAATCTGGTCAGTTTTAGCCTAGAAATATTTCTTGGACAAGATCTGAGACATGATCTTAAAATGGAAACTTTCATATTTAATGGTAGCATTTGACACAGATCTTAATTTCTATATTTATTATGAAAATTTGTGGCAAACTATATCCACTGAGTAGTCGGTTAATTCTGTTATCCTTTACTACCATATGACCATTTTCATGATGCTATTCAGATACTTTTTCAGATTGCAACTTCTTTTTTTTTGAAACTTACTTTTTTCTGTTTAATAGCAACAACAGACCAGCAGGCAGCCTCATTTGAAATGGAAATGTCTCAGGCTGGTTTCAGTGCTCATTATTCTCAGGTAAAAAAAACATCTGAAAATAGAAATTCTTTTACAAAGTATATTTTTTTTCATGATGGCATGAATTTGGAATGAGTATTGCAGAATTCTTTGTAGAGTTGTGTTTGCTGCTGGAAGTCTCCTAGGATTTTTCATAATCTATGTAAAGAATGGTTATAAACAATGAAAGATTAGGAGAATAAGTACATTCTTCACATGAGCTCTAAATATGTTCCTGTAGCATTTTGTATCAGGCAAATAATTTATAACATCTTAAGAAAGAGAGAAACTTTTTACCAGGACCTACTATAGTGACAGAACAAGGGGGTACATGTTTGTAATGGAAGAGGTAAGATTTAGGTTGGCTGTAAGGAAGAAATGTTTTACAACAAGGGTGACGAAACACTGGAACTGGTTGCTTAGAGAGGTGGTAGGTCCCCCCACCTCTGGAAACATTCAAAATCAGGCTGGATGGATCTGTGAGCAATATGATCCAATGCAAGATATCACTGACTGTGGCAGGGGCATTTAACAAGATGGTCTTTAAAGGTCTCTTCAAACCTTAACCATCCTATGAACTATTACAACTCTAAATATTAATGTGTAATTGATATTGCATTGTATTGAGAAATTGAGACAGACAATATATATAAAGTGTATTTCTGTCATGAATATGGTTTTCATTATTAGTAACATAATTTATTCTTAGTTCTGTTAACACATTCTATGCCTCAGTTCTCAAGGGGTAAACATTTATTAAATGGGGATGCAAATGTATCTGCAAATCTGTATTAGCAGAAAATCATTCTCTACATATTTTATTCATTGTTGAAAAATCAAAATGTATGCATTGTGACAATCTATTCAGTGTACACAAATGAAATTTAAATCTAACATGAGATCAAAAGAACTGGGAAGTTACACTTTAAAGACAGGGAGAATGTAGTGACAATGGAAAAGAACACAATGGGAGAGTTACTGAACTAAACAAACACCAAGTAATCCAAGACAAACTGACAGGCATAGGAAAGCTTTCAACATGGCATTGTATACAGCTCAGCATTTCACTGTTAAAAAAAGAGAATAGAAGACCTTTAATGTAATTTAACACAAATACTTTACTACAGGAGTACTGTCCATTCATTTTTACTCTCTGCACTACATTACACAATTCTTCCGATGTTATATCATACCTTAGAAACAAGTAGTATCCTGATAGGGACTGTGAGGACTCTTTATAGGACTATCTGTTTGGTAGAGTGTGTTCTTGAAGTTCACAAACAACTGATGAAACTTGGTTCAGAAGTGGCTCTTCTGAAATAGTGGATTGAATTTGTAGGGAGCTGTGTTTCATTCTGCTTCCTCTCCTGAATAGCCTTTTTATTTTTTTCAATAAGTTGGGTGCATTTTTTACAAAAAAAGTAGAAGGCATGCTATGATGGTAAGGGCCATACTATAAGAGGAAAAGCGGAGCTAAGTATGTAAGTACACAGGAAGCATTACCCAGCGGTGAGCATCATGATCAGTGAATGTCTAAAGATGGTTCACATGGAGAACAGTCTTTTTCTTTTTGTCTGCATAAGGACTGGATCATGCTTGGAGCAGTTGGAGCATATGACTGGAATGGCACAGTGGTTATGGTGAAGGACAGTGGTATTTCAATGCCAGCTAATGACACTTTTCGTGACAGGCTTTCAGAGAAAAATGAACCCCTTGCAGCCTATCTAGGTAAGAGAAATATCCCATCTTATAAGTTCTTGATAATTGCTACAAGTCCTCTCTCAAATCTTATTCACAAAGAGTAACTTACAGAGTATTATTTTATATTGCAGGAGTCTGGAAAAATTTATAATGTAAAGACATGTCTACTGTATTTTTTTTTAAAATTACTACCTCTACAATCAAAAAACTAGACCAAATACCAAAAGACCTAAGTATATCTAGAATTCCTTCAATAGAGATGTCTAATCTATTCAGAGATTTCATAGATTTGTCTAGTATTCTTTTCAAGTTTTTCTATGCCTTGATAGTTTAAAAGTTTTATACCATATTCAGCTTAAATCTTTGGTTAAAATTAAGCTGGTTTCTCTCCCTCAGTGAACAAGAATAGCAGTTTAGACCTATGTTTTTTATAATCATGTTTGGTATAGTGGCAGGCTACTGTTTTCATCTCAGCCTTTTCCACCAAAAAAGCATCAGTGACCTTACTGTCTCCTCTAGGACTTGCTTTCTGCACCTCATAGTTCTGTTTGCTTTGTTATCTCATTTAAACCACATTTGCACTGATGAAGACTCAACGGAAGAATAATTTCAATTTTTACCAGAGTACACTGTTTGTTGTCTTTGCAAAATGCCATGAGATGTTTCTTTTTTATGTCCTGAATTTGGTAAAATCTTTACATTCAGATCCTAATCTCCATAATAGTTGTAAGTTCACCACAGTTTTGATTCATCTACAAATCTTTTAAGTCACCCAAGTTTTTTAATTGTTGTTAATGCTAGACAGAACTACTAGGTTTAAAATGATCACATTTGGAAGATTCCATTAGTTTAACAATGAGCTGGTGATAACTGTTTTGCGAAATAGCTTTTCAACCACCTATTCATAAATTAATTCAGCAGTGCTATCACGTGATACATGGTGCAAGAATAGCAAAATGAACATAACTCACCACTTGATGAACAGTTTTAATAACACAGTGGTGCTCGTGTCTCTGAAACTATAGGCAAATACACATCCAGCCCTTTAAATTAACTCTGCTGTTCTTCTCCAGCATAAGTAGGGCTAAACATCTGGTTGTAAAATAACCCTTAAAAAAGCTCTGATGTATCATGTGTATACTGCATCCTGACTTCTTTTTGGTTTCCTAGGATATACTGTGAATTCAGCATTGACACCTGGAGGTGTACTGTACATAGCAGGGCAGCCACGATACAATCACACTGGGCAAGTTATCATTTATAAAATGGAAGGAAGAGAGGTACAAGTACTTCAGAGGTTAAAGGGAGAACAAGTGAGTATGCATTCATGATTAACATACAAGAGGAATATGTCATGAGAAATAGAAGTGAGGATTTCAAAGGAAAACTCTGCATCAGAAGAGCAAATGAAACTAGGAGTTGTAAGAAAGACAGAAGGAAAGGTTAGGTAGATGTTCTGGTATAGTGAGAAATGGGAAGTAGACTTTCAAGTAGTCAGAGACCTTTGGAAATTTTCTCTTTGAGGGTTAAATCTTCAGCAGTGTCAAAATGGCTGTACTCATCTCTGTAGGTGCAATTTTCTCTTATCTGCTGAGTGGAAGACGTATGTCACCAGCAAGAAATGAATGTGACAAGCAGGGTTCTGTGCAAGATCATCAATTGGGATAGCATCAAATATTGAATAGCTGCTTGTTATATGGAGTAGCTGCTCACTGAGAGCTGTTCCTGCAGGAGAGAAAACGACATGTAACCACATAATTAAAGATGGTAGTATATTAGGCACATAAGGTTTGAAAGACCTGCTTACTAAGGTGTTCCCAGTACAAGCTGTACAGTAGTAGAGAATTCAGGAGAATTCAGGCTACCTAACTTTCACCTACAGCTGATGTGAGCAACTCAGCTCATCAATCAATCCTTTCATATTTAGTGAAGGAGTGTAGGCATTTTTAAGGTTTGAGGGATCTGGCCTTCTGGAAGTATCTTCTGTGAGGCGAGATGCATCTTTCACTAGAAGGGACTGCTTTTCATGCTGAGTGTAAAGGATATGCAGAATGTCTAGCTTAGCTGTGAATTGACTGTAATCAGATAAATCCTACACCTTGTACCCAGTCTCTGAATGTATCTAGCTCTTTGTATAAATCTTGTTCCTCTCCATTTATTGGTAACTTGTGAATTTTGCATATTACCTACACAGTGTTGTCTTGGAGCTTTTGTTCTGCCTTTTTCCCTTGGCAAGCCTAAAACAATTGATTTTGCTCCTTCTATGTATTATTGTTGGACTGAACAGAAAATCAGCTTCTGCAAGACACTTCAATTCAAATGCTATCTTAAGATCTCCTACTCCTATCAGCACATAGAAGGCACTATTTGTACCTTTCAGACCCAGGAAAGTGGAAAGCTGAATGGACTGATCTTAAATAATATGTCTGAACATAAACTATAAAACAATAAACAAGCTTCAGAGGCGAACAGACCAAAAAGATCACAGAATCACAGAGTCACTAGTTCAGAAAAGACCTCGAGGATTGAGTCTAACCATTCCTGTCAACCACTAAACCATGTCCCTGAGCACCTCATCCACCCGTCTAGGAAATATCTCCAGGGATGGTGACTCAATCACCTACCTGGGCAGCCTCTGCCAGTGCCTGATGACTCCTTCTCTGAGAAATTTTTTTCTGATGTCCAGCCTGAATGTCCCCTGGCAGAGCTTGAGGCTATTACCCCTTGTCCTGTCTCCTGTCATTTGGGAGAAGAGGCCAGTGCCCTTCTCTCTACAACCTCCTTTCAGGTAGTTATAGAGAGCAATAAGGTCTCCCCTCAGCCTCCTCTTCTACAGGCTAAACAACCCCAGTTCCCTCAGCCACTCCTTGTAAGACTTGTTCTCCAGCCCCTTCACCAGCTTCGTTGCTCTTCTCTGGACTCGCTCCAGAGCCACAACATCCTTCTTGTGCTGAGGGGCCCAGAACTGAACACAGGATTCAAGGAGCAGTCTCACCAGTGCTGAGTACAGAGGGAGAATAACCTCCCTGGGCCTGCTGGCCACACTGTTTCTGATACAAGCTAGGATGCCATTGGCCTTCTTGGCCACCTGGGCACACTGCTGGCTCATGTTCAGTCGCTGTCAACCAACACCCCCAGGTCCCTCTCCTCCAGGCAGCTTTCTAGCCACTCTTCTCTGAGCCTTTAGAACTGCATGGAGTTGTTCTACCCCAAGTGCAGGACCTGGCATTTGGCCTTGTTAAACCTCATGCCACTGGACTTTGCCCTGTGGTCCAGCCTGTTCATATGGGTAGCAAAGAAAATTTCTACCCAAAAGTTAACATTTGGCATTGTTGTAAGCAATCATAAAACAGATTTCTGAATAGGAAATATTGCATGATGTTGCTGACTCTGTCTCTAATTTATACCTTGTATCTTCCGGCAGATTGGGTCATACTTTGGAGGTGTTATTACTACAATTGACATTAACAGGGACTCATTTACAGACCTGCTTCTTGTTGGAGCTCCTACATATATGGGAACTGAGAAAGAGGAGCAAGGGAAAGTATATGTTTATGGTCTGAACAAGGTAAAGTTGATGTTTATTGACCTGTGACAAACATACTTCCCACTGTCTTCATATCATTATTTTAAAGAAATACAATAATTTATGCTGGGGAAGATGACCTGTTGAAAACACAGGAATGTGATTTTGACAACTGAGACTTTAATATAGATTATTTTTGAAAACTTTCTTATCAACTCTCATTTTCTTACCATTTTTCCTAAGAGTATATTGTATACATAAGCACTATATCTTATAAACTGCAATATAACATCTATCTCATTTTCTTTTTGCTTTCATGGATTAGGGAAAAATAGGGCTCATGCATTCTAAAAGGGAGTGCTTCAATGTCTTTGTGACTTTCTTACCTATCTAGAGCTAAAACCCATACAACCAACAGCTTTTAAACACGTTAGTATATAGCAATTACACCTCAACTTCTTAATTTTATAAGTTTCTCCCTCCAATGTCTATGCATACTTTTTCTTCTTTTTTGATTCTTTTAGTTGTGTACTATTGCGTATAATTATAATAGTTATCAAAGAATGTACTAGCAGTAATGGTATCTTGAAATACTTGTGCAAGAAAAGGACCTGAACAGGTTAGATCTCTTCCACTTTCTATATTTATGTTGCTAGCAACCATTTGCTGGTGAATAGGGCTGGCTAGAAAACAAGAATTCCATGTTTTCCAGTAATCTGAGGGTTTGGAATTTGCTTTTGCTGTGCTTCCTTTTATGCATCTCCAAATAAGGGTGATGCAGGAACTTCTTGTTGATGCTTATCTATAATATGGAACTCATGGGGCCAATCTTTTGGAAAGAGTGGCTTACATGGCATACTCTATGCATTAGTTTGACCTAGGATCCACACTGGACCAGCAGAATATGTATGTTAAGCCATGGAGAATGTGTCTACTGAGGACAGAATACAGTTGGTGTAAAAGTAATGCTGTCTTTTGTTCTGGAATAACAATATTGCCATCTGTGTTTCATCAGAAACTTGGTTTACTTTTCAGATTAAGAGGAGGCCTTTAGAAGAATTCTTTACACTACCCTAAGAATCAAGTGATTTACTTACAATAACATCCCAGTACTGTTATGATACTATGCTTTCCTGTGAACATCTAACTTCAAGAAATATGCAGAGTCATCTAGATGCAAAAAGAGAGGGAGCAAGAACATCTAACCCACCCACTGTTTGGACAGAACATTTGAATTGTAGTTACAAAATCACAGCTTCCTACTGTGCACTCAGTCACTAGGAATAGGTTGCAATTGTTTCATTTGATTCATGAGTTTGTCTTCTGGACAGGAGCTTTGCAAAGCCTGGATTGGTAAAATGTTGGTGGAAATCCACAAACTCTGAATCTGTTCTTTTACAGACAAAGTTTGAATATCAGATGAGTCTTGAACCCATAAAGCAAGCATGCTGTTCGCCACTAAAACAGGACACCTGCAAAGTTCTTAAGAATGAGCCTTGCGGTGCACGCTTTGGGACTGCAATTGCTGCAGTGAAGGATCTCAACCTTGATGGATACAATGACATTGTAATAGGTTCTCCTTTAGAGGATGATCATCGTGGAGCTGTTTATATTTATCATGGCCATGGCAACACAATCAGTAAAATGTATTCTCAGGTATGAAGTTAAACCTTGCAGACTGGACATTTCTGTAAGTGTATGCAGCACAAATCCTTTTTTTTTATCTTCCCAACATAGAATCAACCTGTGACTTCAACAGTTACGACAGCTTCTTTTTTAAAAATGTCTGTACTTTTAAACTCAGTTTGTTTTAACTGAATTTGACTCTAATAATGTTAGAACATAAATTTGCCTGTTTTTATTAGAAACCTTCTGAAATGTTCTGTATAGCCAGAAAAGAAGGTATTTTGCAATTCTGAAAATGTTTAGTCTGTTCATCACCATGGTAACCCTTATAGGAGTATTGTAATGAAAATTTAGTATATTTAAAGAGTCTGAAAGCCATCTAACTGCCAACAAGTGTGTCTTGAATGTTCTTATAAAATCCTTCGTTATGCACTGCATAAAACTCTTAATACTTTTCACAGCGCATTGCATCAGGTGGAGATGGGCAGAAAGTGAAATTTTTTGGCCAGTCGGTGCACGGAGAAATGGATTTAAACGATGACGGCCTGATTGATGTCACCATTGGAGGCCTTGGTGGGGCTGCCCTCTTCTGGTAATGGATGCTTACAGCAGCTGACAGGCTAGAAAATAATCATTCCTTGAAATACCAGCATAACTTGCATGTACTAGTGTTTGGGCTGTTGTTGGGGATACTTGTTTTATCACATGCTTTTACACTGGCTGCGAATCTTCATATTTTCATGTCTCTCTGGAGGAGTGAATATAAAACTTGATGGATAACAGTAACAAATATAGGAATTGTTTAGAAACCTTTTTAGCCTACTATGAAGACTTTGTCCTCTTAGGTCATGTTCAGAATAGAAACTAATTGCACTTTTTACACTAAGTAAAACAGGAAACACTGTATTGCGTATTATCTTATGAGCAATATTAAAGAGAAGTTGAAATGTAAAGAGGTCACAAAGAAAATCCATTTGATTTCCTAATTAGAAAACTCTAGTTTGTGTCCCTACAGAAAATTTTGAAAAAAAAATAACTAGACTTTCTGGATAGCAGGGAATTAATTTCTTTTGCAAATGACCATGATTCAAGTGGCATAATGAGTAATATAGTTTTTAACGGATAGTACAAAAATACCTATAAGAGAAATAAACAAGGTAACTTGTAATCCGTCATTTCTAAAGCACAATAAAAACTATTTCTCTGTCTGGTAAAGCAGTTGCTAAGGACTTGCTAAGCTCCTTGTTTTCCCTGTCCTGCTGTTCCACCTAATTCATTTACTAGATGATTAAGTTTGTCAGATTTTGCTACCATCCCTGAGGTGCCAGCTTCTCTTCACCTTCATCTGGTAATTTGTCTCTCTAAAAAGTCTGTGTGTGAATGCAATGGAATACCTTCACTGTGCTGTTTAAATCACAAATCTGAAGAAAGCTGTTTTGCCAGCTAAATTGGTTGATAGTAACTTACTACTGTTGGTTTAGGACACCAACGTACTCCATCTCAAGGCCAAATAAGAACTGAAATAGGGCAAATGGAAAGGCAGGCACATATTGCAGTGACAACGGCAAAAGGGAGTTAAAATGAAGCAAATTCGTAGTGAATCTAGCCTGTTTATCTACCTGGCCTAAGAGATTGCATGCTCCTCTCCATCTTGTGTATAATATTATCTTGATCTATGGATACCTGTGAGCATGTGTCTGGGTCTTCAGTCTCTTTTAAAATGAGACTGGCTCCATAGTTTAAATTGCTTAAATGATTTTTAAATTATTTTCTTTCTTCTAGTATCTGTTCTGAAACTAGTGCTGTGGAGCACTGTGGAGAAACCCTGTAACCACTTTCTCTCTGTCTGGTAAAACAGTTGTTGTTTACTGGTACTACGTAGAGAGTGCATAGCTAATTATTTGTCTAGACCATCATATAGGACAAGAGAAAATTGTCTCAAGTTGCATAAAGGGACATTTAGATTATATATTAGTGAAAAATATCTTCACTGAAAGGCTTGTCAAGCACCACAATAGGCATTCCAAAGAAGCGGTAGAGTCACCATCTCTGGAGGTATTTAAAAGACAAGTAGATATGGTGCTTAGGGACATGGTTTAGTGGTGAGCCTAGCAGTGTTAGGTTGAGGGTTAGACTTAATGATCTTAAAGGTCTTTCTTAACCTAAATGATCCTATACGTGTATGTAATTGTTGAATGTTGCACATTTTGTAAGTTCATTCCTAAGACAAAAAAAGTACTCTCTTTGTCTCTTTCTTAAGGTCTCGTGATGTGGCTGAAGTAAATGTTTCCATGCAATTTACACCCAAAAGTATCAATATCCAACAACAAAATTGCCAGATAAATAAAAGAAAAACAATATGCATAAATGCCACTGTTTGTTTTAAGACCAGACTAAAGTCAAAGGAAGATACATTTGAATCCAGTAAGTAGACAAGCACTAAGCCATGGAATCTTTATGCTATAAAATTGCTATGCTCACATTTGTTTGCAACTCTTCACTATCCACTATTCAAAGCCCGTTTAAGGTACTGGGGGAAAAGAATAATATGTGAAGGCAAATTGGTTCACAATATTGATTTCAACTTCCTTTGCAGTTCTGCGGTATTGGATTACCCTTGACTCACAAAGACAAATATCTCGAAGCTTGTTCACAGAAAGCCATGAAAGGAAAATTCAAAATGATATAACTGTCAAAGGGTCAGAATGTATTAAACATAACTTCTACATGTTGGCAAGTAAATCATTTAAAATGTTTTCTCATGTAGATATTATAATAAACCAAAAATATTCCATTAATTGTAAACTGGAAAACAAAATCTGTATCCACAATTAACCTTAAGAAGTGTACATAAGATTTGCTTACTACTTAGGATTTCTGTATTTATTTCAGAGATAGATATAAACTCTTTACTTACACTTAGATTTTATTTACCTTTGTCTCTTTGTGTTTGTCCTAAGAAAGAGCATAGCACACTATGTGGAATTAAGCAGCTATCACGGTTAATGGTTTAGGTGCATTCAAAACTCAGCAGGAACATGGGCATATTGATGCAATTCCTCCTGCTGAAATAGAGTAAGAAACTTGGAAATTAGGTTTGGGATAGAGAATACTCATTCACTACAAACCAGAAATGTAATTAGCACCTAAGGTTGTGAAATTGCCCAGATTGTAACTTATGTCCGGAGTGAATAGAGGTGTATTCTATAAGCTACTCAGACTTAAAATATTTAGAGATGTCACAGTCATATCATAATTCAAAACTTATGATAAATGATGCTTAGAATTTGCTTGAAAATGCAATACATCTCCTAGCAGCAGGCCTGTTTGACATCATGCAAGGTGATACTCCTGCTGTACATCTTACTGATCCTTTAAGCACAACAAAAAGAGGCAAGTCTGTGAGTTGACCATTCTAAGACATGCTTAAATAAAACTGTGTTGGATATGCTCTGGCTATGTGACATTTTTATGATAAGATGAGATACACAAAAGCATTAGTACATGTTTTTAAGGATTGGCTTGCCTATTAAATGTTTTATTATCAATTGCAAGCATTCAAATTGTTCCCTAGTAAGGCTGGCGACAGTGTGGCTGAAAAATATTTTACTTCGGCATTATTTGGGTTTTTTTAAACTCTGTAAACATTAAGGAGAACATCCATAACAGCAATTTTGTTCCCTTGTGTTCTAGGATAAGCCTGACTTTCAAGACTCTGTAAAGGTTTTGCTGGAGTTCAATTTTTCTGATCCAGAGAGTGGACCTGTTCTTGATAGCAACCTGCCAAATTCAATATCTGAATATGTAAGTCAGCAAGATTCTACATTAATAACTGAAGTATTTGAATAGTCCTCACAAGAGCTGAAAGTACTGTCTAAAAATTGGCTAAAGATGGAGGCTTGTTCAGCTTGCTCAAAAGATGTTTCCTTTAAATGAGTTTTCAAGACTGAAAAGCTTGATTGAGTGTTCTTGAGAACTAACCTGGCATTTTAAAGCTGTCCAGACTTAACTGAAAATAGAAGAGAGTACAACCAATTTTCCTGTTGTTTTTTATAGCAGGACAATGTTAGTCACACTTTGATGGGGCTTGGTATCACTCATATTTCTACTATTGCCTCTTTCTAGTCTAGATTAATCACTTCGAAAGGAATGAGTAAAAAGATTGTATTTCACCTATGCATTTTAGAGGATATTGGCACATTTAACTAATTAATATTAGGGAAGATTCACTTGACTGTCAGACAGAAGTCCTTCTATAAAATTAGATAATTAATTAAAATATAAATAATTAATTTTAAGTGTAATAAAATTGAGAATAAAAATACTATTGTTACAGATTCCCTTCACAAAAGATTGTGGAGCCAAAAATAAATGCATTTCAGATCTTGTTCTGAATGTAAAAGCAAGCATAGCTGGAGACAGGTAACTATACTGAGTTTCTTCTATTACTTGATATCTTTACAAAATTTCTATGTAAATTATAAATTCTGTAGTCTATTATGATAATGCTTTGATATAATTTACAAATCAGAAACAACATAGTCAGGACACTGAAAGAAGTTCCTCTTTATGTTAAAAACAGTTAAAAAATTAAGACATCCAACATTCTCACTTAATTTTACAGCTCCTCTCCATTCATAGTAAAGTCACGCAATGATAAGTTCACCATCCAGCTCTCTGTGAAGAACAAAAAAGATAGTGCCTATAATACCAGAGTTTTGGTTCAGTATTCTCCAAATATTATTTTTGCTGGAATTGAGGTAAGGATCTCTCACATTATCATGTTTATGATAACCCATTTGTATTATGCCTGAATTGCACTGCTCTGGCATCATCTAAGTTGATGGAAAAAGTTTCCCTGGGAGTTTTGCCCTCACCCCTGAAAAAGACTGTATTCGTTTTTACCTGACTGGCCTCTTGGCTAGCTACTGTTGACTACAGACACAAGTTTCACAATGACACCTAGACAGTAAGTGACTGAATCTTAGATAGCTGTTGGTACCATGAATAATCTGTACATCTATAGACCCAGAAATGACTCATTCTTCATCAGTACACCTCCTGAGCCTATGGAACGCTTCTTTTGCATGTCTAATGAAAATAACACTGTCTTGGTGGGGTAGCATTGGTAGTGCCTGCCTTATCCTTGCCTCTGAAATCATTTACAAAGTAGCTGTTCTGCCTGCTTCAGCAGCTATCTATGAATTTAGGTTAGTTCAGGTGGGAAACATTAGAAGTTTGTTTCCAGTCAACAGTCCTATTGCACATAGTAGCAGTCAGGGATCCATAGCACTGATGCTGACCCTTTGGCAACAATTATGAAGGTCACTTTTATTACCAAGTTAGGAACATGTTTACAAAATTGCACATAAAAAATTATGCCTATATATGTGCTGATCTGCTAAATCCTGTGATTAATATGATGCCCAGTTTCAATATAATTGCTAATGTTCCAAACACTTTCACTGGCTACTACCTGATGTATTTAGGTGGGAACTGTTTTGAGGAAGTTATGGCTTCCTATTTTTTGTACCAATTCAGTTAAGGCTTTGACTCTTAGGATGTTTTGATAATGAAAAGTGGCATTTTCAACAGGCCATTGAGCCTAGTGAAAATTTAAAGAGAGATTGAACAAGGTCATGATTTCATTTTGTTTTTCCTTTAGGATATACAGAAAGATAGTTGTGAATCTAACCACAACATCACCTGTAAAGTGGGATATCCATTTTTAAAACCTGCAGAAGAGGTAAAAAGTTCTCCTGTGTGCAAGTTCTCCTTTGTCCATGTCCATGCCAAGGCAATTCTTGTCACCTCTGAATTTCTTTTTTCTTGTATTCACCCCAAAACCTGTCCATTCATGTTTCCCAAGCTATTGTTGATATGAACTGCATGGAGCCTGATAAATAAACATCATATCTTCAGTATGTGGCCAGTCAGCTGTCCTATGTGAGGAGGTAACCAGTGTATATTGCCATTATCTACCTTGACAGAAGTCAAGTGGCACACTCGGCCAGAAGAGTCTGTCTTAAGAAGTATAGGATATTGAGTAGCATATACTAAGAAGATATTACATACCATGATGTGGCTTCTCACAAATCGGAGCCTATGACTTTAGTTATTTTGTACCTCAAGTTTAATTAGATAGTTGAAAGGAGAATAAACTGACATGTGGAAATGCTAACCAGCTGACAAAGCTGGCTATCAAGACGTCACCTCTGCTCAGCAGGGAGTCTGAGGCCTTTTCAGCAAGCAGTCCATTTCAAGTTGAGCTGCAGCTTGGATGGCTCCAGTGATAAGTCTGTATCTCCTGCTTAAATAGAGAAGGAGATTTAGTAACCTTAGCCTTTGAAAAATATGCATCTAAGCCTACCTTAAATAGTTCTGAATTGGGAAATACCAAATTGCGTGCAAATAAGAACAACTGTCTGTCCTGGCAGTGTGTTGTCTGTTCCTCTGTCCTATCAGGTCTGTGTAGGGGATGCATAAAAAAAAAGGAGAATCAGGAGAATTGTCCTCTTTCATTGCCTCTAACATAACATGTTTCGTCTTGTATCTTGGACTTGTAGGAATTAAGTCACCTGTTACTTTCTTACAAATAGCCATACTACCAAACAACAGTATCAACAATGCTCCTTTCCCAGCTTTACTGGATTTTTCACATTTTTCTTTCATACTTTGATTTTTAGTTTGTAGCTAAAGATCCCTAAATTCAGAAATCTCAAACACTCCTTTGCATGTAGAAATCAAGTAATCTGATTCACTGATAAGCATACCTAATACCATCCTTTTGAAAGCCTCTTCCTTAATCTATTACTTTAAATATCAAGAAATATCTAAGACAACTTTCTTTGGGTCACATTGTGATGAAGATTTGTGCACATTAAAGGAAAAATAAAAATCTGATCTTTAAAATCCTGAACAGTACCAAACAGTAAAACCTTTGGTTCATATAAAATTACCCTGAAGTGTCAGGATATGAAAAGGAACGTGTCTGGAGCAGTGTTCCTAAATATTGTGTAGTGCTAAATTGTAACAGATTTTCCCTCGTTATAATGAGTGGTGAATTTTTATAAGCCCTAGTATTCATTTCCTTACATTGTAAACATTTTTGCTTACTAATTCAGGTGTTTACTTATATGTATTAAGAGAGATTCCATCAGCCTCTATAGGCAACTCATCTCCACTGTAATTGAAATGCTTTAAAGCTACTGTTTCTTTCATATTAGAGAAAAGTGTTGTTCTGGTAAATTGCTTGCAAGACTAATTGGTTTCAATTAAAAATTATTTAGCCATATATTTCTAATATACTACATAAGAAGTTTTACTGAGACTTCTCAGTTCTGAAAATTTGAGGCTTCTTCTTACTAACTATTATATCTCCTTTTTGTTTTGGACAAATTAAAAAACTATTCATTCATAGAAAATAACTAAAATATTAATAAGGATTCCACTCACGTTTCATCAAATCTAATTTTACAATTATGCTTTTATATCTTTCTTTTTCCTTTTAAAATGTGCAATATATTTCTCCAAACAGATTTCCTTCAAAATATCATTTCAATTCAATGCATCATATCTCCTGGAAAATGCTACTGTTCATGTATATGCAACAAGGTTAGTTGCAATTATTACTTGTATACTTTCTCTTTTTTTTTCTTAGAAAGCTCTACAGCTTTGTATTTGGTTGTAAAATAAGGATGGCTTTTATGAACTCATAAGTGGATAAACAGTCTATAGACCTGTCACCTCTAAGGATGTACTTGGTCCAGCAGTAGACTGAGAGGACTAAAATAAATAGCTGCTTGTCTCTACAGCCTGTGAGCCACAAACAAGTCATAATTTCCAGTAGTTTTACCTTCATAACAGATTTATTGTCTTAAAAAAGTACTGCACACTTTACCATGACTCAGTTCATGCTAAACAAAAAGGCTTGGCCTTCAAAGAGCAAGAGCATTGCAGCAGTTATCTGTGATATAGAAATGTACTTAGCCTCAGTGTTTTCTGTGCCTGCAAAATTCAGGGGTAGTGTGAAAGTGATAGCCCTTGCTCAGCCCGTTTAATTCAATCAACTGTAGTCTGTAATTTTAATAAATATGCATCTCTGAGGTGTGGTTATTGCAAGGTTCAACTTTCTAGCCACTGTAAATAGTCTTTTGAATTTATTTTTAGGAGACAGTAGTAAATGGGAAATGAGTAATGTGATTTCATACCCAGAACTGTAGACATTTCAGATTCTTAAGATCCCTCCCTCATGTACTAGTCATGTTGCATATGTTGATGAATATCACAGTCTGATCTGTGGTATATGTTGTCTTATTTTAGTGACAGTGAAGAACCACCTGAGACCCTGAGTGACAACAGAGGACATGTTACTATTCCAGTAAAATACGAAGTAGGATTAATATTTGTCAGGTATTAATGTTTGTCTGTACTTTCACTTGCTGGCAGAGTAAATAGAAAGTGTTCAAAGAGAATATATTACTGTTTTGTGGTTGAGCTGTGCTCAGTATCTACAAATGACAGCTTCTAGGCTCATGAACAGGAAGCACAGGCTTCGCTGAGAAGAGCAGTTACCGAAAATAAAGAAGCAGGAGCTGCCCCTGATTTTGCTGTTATCTCCATTTTGAATTTGATCTGTCAAGTACAACAGCAGCTTTGATTCTTGTACTTTGCTTTATTCATTCAAAGGCATCTTAGGTACATAAGAAAGCAATACTTTCAGCTCCCTGATGGTCATGAGTTTGTATCACGATAATATTGCATGTGGAGTTTGGTTTCCAGCTTCAAAAATTATCCACAGAGTTTTGAGGTTTTTTATCAATTCAGACAAAAACTTTAGTTTGGGTCTTCTAGTACACTTTAATTTCAGAAACAGCTAGAACTCAGTTAAATTGCATCCCTGTAAAACATTAGAAGAGTTATTGGTAAATTGCATGTCTAAATAATTAAGTCAAATTCCTTTTGGATGCATTTAATTATTCAAATCCAGCCTTTGTTTGTCCCATAGGGCATAAGGTTGAAGTTAGAACATGCTGATTTTGTTCTTTTTTTACTTGATTGTGTCTTTTATAGGACCCTGCCTGTTTCACCTGGCAATGCTCAGGATAAGGGACTGCACAGCTAGAATAAGAACAGCAAAACCAGGCTCTTGTGTATTATTTTTGAGAACAATATTTACTCATTTTCTAGTTTTATCTGAACAAAATATTTAAAATTTACATAATATAAAGTGAACACTCTTCAGAAAATGGATGAGTTGAACTTCAGTGGAAATAAGAGCACACTCTTAGTTGCAAGGCTAGTCCTGGAGTATTCATGAAATAATGAAAAATACTTATTGTTCATTTCTAGAGTTTTTATAGAACTTTTGTGATTATTGGAGATTTTGTTTTGTTTTGTCTTTAATCCACAGTGTTTTCAAAGAGCATCACGTTATAATTGCAGCAAATGATACTGTCCCTACTGCTATTAACACAACAGAGCAGATTGGGGATGAAGTTACTCTACATTATGGGGTAAGAAACAATTAAAACTACATGGTGTAAGTACTGGTTTCATCCTTTTTCATTTGGTTTTAATTGGTTAATGTGATACCCTATCTTGTGTTTAACACTTTTTATTTTCTTGCTTGTTTTGGAATAAGGTAAGTCAGAGATTCTCAGAGTAGTCTGTCCCTGCAGACTATTTCATGTGGGTTTTAGCTGCTGCCCTCTGCAGGGTAAAGAGAGCATGCCCTAGTAAATCAGAATTTGACCTATGTTCATTGCAGTTTAAAAAGATATTTCCAAATTGCAGTCAACTTTGAAAAAAGCAAATGCCATGCTCCAAGAACTTTGCCTTCCTAATAGAATGAATGCTGCAAACTTAAATCACTTGGAAAAAATATTTTATTGGCTAGAAGCCCAGTCTCAAGTTGCAATAGGCCTGAATTTAGCTATCTTGAGAGCATCCTTGCTTCCCTGTGACAAAGCCAGAGCTCAGCAATGGTGCCATATACAAAGGATAAAAGATTCTGAATCAACTTTCTGTCTGTAAGTAACAGGCCATGAGAAAGTCCTTAGACTCACTAAATAACAATGGCAAAGATTTTTTAACATGTTTTAGCCTGCCAACAATGTTTCACTCAGATTCTTTTTTTAGCTTGAAAGTTCAAATCCAGTAATCTCAGAGATTTTGTGGATGTTTAAGGTATTATTCATCTTTGCTTTTTATATATAAAGCTGATGGACTGTGGAGTGTACAATTTGTGATCTTGTGAATGCAACTCATCTCTGCAAGCAGCTATCACAAATGAGCAGCCAGAAGAGAAAAGTTAAACTGGTTCTTGAGTATTTATGAAGCTCATACCCTTCAGACACAGGATCACCAATTCCTCAGCCACTTAGGCATTTTCTCCATTCTTGGCCATGGCAGGTGTGTTCAGAAGAAGCAGCAGCTTTCAGATATGTCCTGTGATCTTCTCAGGGAGCAAGGGGGAGAAGAGCCAATAAAGAGGTGGGCTGTTGCCTCAGTGTGCCTGAAGAGGGACCAGTAGTGGCTTCTCTCCCATGCTACAACAATTTGGGAGGTTTTTTAAAAATTGAAATTAATTACCTTAGATAGAAGTCCCAGATACTAAGAAGATGTGATAAGCAAGACAGCAAGAAGTCATTTATGTCAAACTGGCCCCTTTCATCCTGTTCATTTGGTTTCCTTCAGCAGAGCATTTCACTAACAAAGACCACAGAGGTCTGCTGTTTCACAACGACTGTTTTTAGGGAAGAAGTAAGAGTTCATCACACCACTTTTTGTGTAACTCTGAAGAAAAGAAAAACACAAGAAAGGAAAAAAAAATCAAATATTGACAAAATAGGAAAGTGCTAATTAAAACATTTTTCTTTTTTTTTGAAGGTTGAAAAAGGTGAACATTTTCCAATGCCAAACCTCTCACTGAACATCTTATTTCCCAATGTGACAGCAGCCAAGAACACTCTTCTCTACCTTACTGCATTGACACATTCCCAAGTAAGCTAGAAATTTGTATATTTATGGTTAATTTAAAATTGAAATTATTTTGTAAGGAACTGCAAAATGCAGATGTTTGGGATAATGCCTTATTCCAAGGAATGTCTTACTTTTAGTCTGAAACACAGGATGATGGTGTCTTAAGAGTATGTGCCAATGTGCATAAGAAGACAGAAAGACAAATTTCTTAAAAGGAAACAAGCAAATTTAAAATGGTATAGAGTAATAATTGGACTATAACAGGATTAGTTTGTTATATTGCCAACTAATGATGAGTCCAGACTGAGATATAAGTGACAGGAGTTTCTTTGTTATTTTTGTCTACTGAGCCTAAAATTACCTCCCTTATCAGCAGTCTTTATTCCAAAGGCTCTAGTCCTGCCATGAGCTCAATTTAGAGCTCAGTTTCCTGTTCGATCCCCTTCTTTCTGTTACTGAAATTAGCCTTCCTGCATATCTGCTCTCTAGCACTAGCAATCCTCTGGCTTCTTCCTTTTCTGGGGTACTGAGACATCTTGAATGGGATGGTAAATCATGTCTTTCAAATACTTTTCACTGCAGCCCTTACCTGAGTTTTTCCATTTCTCTCCTCCAGAGCAGCTGGAGCAGATTATTAGTCATAAAATCATAGAATGGTTTGGATTGGACCTTAAAGATCATGCAATTCCAACCCCCCAGCCATGGGCAGGAACATGCTGCTCAAGGCCCCATCCAGCCTGACCCTAAACATCTCCAAGGACTGAGCATCCACAACTTGCACTGGAACAGGTTGCCCAGGACTCACCACCCTCTTCATGAAGAATTTCTTCCTAATATCTAACCTAAATCTTTCCCCTTCAGATTTAAAGCCATTCCTACTCGTCCTTTCACTGCATGCCCTTGTAAAAAGTCCCTTCCCAGCTTTCTTGTAACCCCTTTCAAGTACTGGAAGGTCACCATAAGGACTCCCCAGGGCCTTCTACAACCCCGATTCTCTCAGCCTGCCCTCACAGCAGAGGCTCCGGCAACTCTAATCATTTTTGTAGCCCTCCTCTGCACCAGTTCCAACAGTTCCATATCCTTTTCATACTGGCGATTCCAGAACTGGATGCAATACTGCCAGTGGGGTCTCATGAGAGCAGAGTAGAGGGGCAGAATCACCTCCCTCAAATTGCCGGCCATGTGTCTTTTGATGCAGCTAAGGATAGGGTTAGCCTTCTGGGCTGTGAGTGCACATTACTAGCTCATGTCAAGTTTCTCATCAATCATCACTGCCAAATCAGTCTCCACAGGGCTGCTCTCAATCACATTATCTTCCATCCTATATTGAAACTGCAGATGGCCCCGACCCAGGTGTAGGACCTTGCATTTGGCCTTGTTGAACCTCATGAAGTTCACACTTCTCCACAGCCCTACTTCTCCAGCTTGTCCAGGTTCCTCTGGATGACATCCCATGCTTCTGGTGTGACCCTCCAGCACCTTTCAGCACCCTCCAGCTTAGTGTCTTCTGCACACTTGCTGTCTACGTTATTGATGAAGACATTGAATAGCACTGATCCCAGTATGGATTCCTAAAGGACACTACTTGTCACAGATTTCCATCTGGACATTGAGCTGTTGACCACTATCTTTGAATGCAACCATCCAACCAATTCCTTATCCACTGAACACTCCACTCATCAAATCCATATCTCTCCAATTAAGAGAGAAGGATGTTGTGGGGACAATGTCAAAGGCTTTACAAGTGTCCAAATAGATCACATCCATTGCTTTTCCCATGTCCACTGATGTGGTTACCCCATCATAGAAAGGCAAAAGGTTGCTCAAGCAGGACTTGCTGAAGTCCAATGATCCCAGATATGTTGATATTAAAACTAGAGCTATATGAATAACTGGATGGCTGAGGAACCCAAATATCACTAATGGGTGACTTAAACTTCTTTTTCTTTTAATCTTTCCCTCAGCAAGACACACATACATGCATACAAGCATCTCTCTCCAAATACTTCACTTAATTTTGTGGGTTTGCACCACTGAAGAACAACTCAAATGGTCCAAAGGAAACTTCATTTCACTTTAAAACAAAAAAAAAATTCCCAAACCCTTAATATATTTCATATATAGAATACAAAAAAATAGTGTCTGTTCTTAAATTCCTTCCCCCATTATTTTCATTCCTAGGCAGTCACCACATTTGACCCACATTTGCACAGAAATTGAAGAAATCTGTGCTTCTTCTGTGCGTATAGTTCATCCATCAGTAGCTACACCCTAGTGATGATAGTGTTCCAAAAGGCACTGCAGGGGATTTGCAGTCCTGTTCATACTAGCAATCTGTATGTGAGTGACCTGACTGGAAAAAGAAGTTCCTGTGCACTGAAGACAGCAAAGGTTTTCCCAGGTGTTTCTGAAGTATCCACAGACATCTAGCACTGCTGCAGTACCCACCTACCACCCCTGGACACCGCAACGGAGGCTACCAAATCCTATACTTAATCTGCCTGTTTGCTTGCTAAGGCAGAACCTCTGTGGATTCCCATGCAAAACCTATGTAGCTCTTTTAATAGCTCTTGCTGGTTCATATAGAGGTCATCTTGCAGGAAGCTTTTATTAGCTTCTACAGATGTTTAGGTGCCTGGATAAATTTTAGATTAAATTATCTTATAAAGATCTCATCTGTCATTTGAGATAATGGTTCTTCAATGCCTACATTGCCTAAATATCCTGTTATGCACTCTTGCAGTATGCAGGCTTATTGTATTTAGTGGTTAGTAAATATTATTGATTTTATTAAATATTATTGATGTAGTTAAATATTATTAATATTGGATTATTTACAGACCAATTTTTTGTAATAGATCATATAGTCAGACAATAAAAATAATATTTGTTTTTCTGATAACAGAATGCCATATGCCAAACTAGTTACCCTGTAGATCCCTTAAAGATCGGTGCTGGGAAACCGTTTGTGTTGCCAAAAATAAAAGAACCTACAAAGGACACAATTATGGTAAGCCTAAATATGGTATATATTTATATTCATCTTAGATATTAACCCAGACCTTTGAGTTGAGTAGTTCTACAATAAATTTATAAGGGCCTTTGAGTTGAGTAGTTCTACAATAAATTTATAAGAGCTTCTTTCAAACTGTACACTGTGGAAACTCACGTTGTCTTAATGGCCTGAATAGTCATCTTCATGTAGAATAGCTACATTTTTTATTTGGTTACAAAGCTGTATGTGGAACTGAATTCAGGGTGTTTTTTTAAAAAAATCAGCAGATCTGTAAATAATTGTCACATTTGGCAGCTCAGTAAATCTTCACCTTCTATGTTTCCATTGTAATTAATAAATGGTAATATTTCAAAAGCTTCATGTCCCTTGCAAATTTTAGGCATCCAGTTGGAAATATTTTCACTGATCAGACAGAGTTTCCATGAAACTGATAGAAGTGTAATTGATAATCCAATTTGAAAAAGGATTAGCCTCTCACATTTAGATAGAACAGTTGCAAAGTAATTTTGCTCTATGTTGGCATGTCAGGGGAAAAACCATCATTGTACCTCCTCAGCATAGGGATACAAGTTGAGTTTCTGGTGCAAATGAAGCCATGCCATGAAAAGATTACTTTGCCATGCTTTTCATAGTCTTTCACAGAGGTGATAAAGTTCTAGGCTAAGGAAATGTTTCAAAAGTTGTGATAATTATGCTGCTCTTTGAGCCAGCAGGTAACACTGGAAATTAAAGATACTTAGATTTTCACACACTGCTCTGCTTGAAAGATTCAGGTGTCCCACAGTCTGTAAGGATCAAAAAACACTGCAGAAAAGCACTTTCTGTCACATGCTGTACCTCTTTTAGAAGCTCTGCTGATGCCTTTTGCTGTACACCTACAGTAACAGAGCTCCATCAAGGGTAAGCAAGCCTGCAAAAACTGAGCCTCTCAGTAGACCAAAATAAAAAAGGCTCAAAACCTGAGTACCTGAATTCAGTTTTTGTACTGCACCATTATTTTCACATAAAAAGTTCCAGTAATTATTAACAGCTTAGTATACTTATCATAGCAAGTAAATTATATGTAAATGTAGTAGTTTACATTTTTTATTTTAGTAATATGAAAAGTCTCTTCCTATTAACTCATGCTGATGCCTTTTAAACAGGACTGTGATACCTACAGCTGTGCTTCTATTAATTGTGCCTTGGTCCCATCTGATATATATCAAGTAAATATTTCATTGAGAGTATGGAAACCTACTATCATAAAAGTAAGTAAATCCTATTTGTATTCAGAATACTCTTGGATCTGAGGAATGTAAGCCAATGTTTCTAATACCTATTAAAACCATACCTTCCACTTTCTTAAGTCTCCACAGTCCTCTAGTATTTGAAATAATTTCTCTTTCTATTTTAAAAATTCCTCAAAACTAAGTTACATGCAATTTTTTATCCTTCAAGTAAGCACTTAGAATTTAGCAGGAATTTCAAAACATTGTAAGAAGACACACCTTACTTATTCTGTACTGATGGCCCATTTTTTAATAACTACTTATGCATCCATGAATTCTGATTCAGCAGATGAAAGGAGGAGTGCATAGAAGCATATTTTAAATAAGTGTTAGTCTGGAAAGATTTCTCTAGTCCAGTAAGGGTTTTTTGATCAAAAAGAGAGTCCACTTCAGAGCACATCTCAGTGTTGTCTGATAATTACAACAATGACCAAGCTGTGGTCCATTTTGGTCAGTTTATAAATTTGTAATACTGAGTTTCTGGTTTGTGTCTTTGTTTTTTCTCAGGAAAATAACAGGACAGGATGGGGCATACAGCAGAATTTTAGAAAGCACAAATCTGTCCCTGTGGCTAAAGTAGTATTCCAGAATTAATGCTATTTCTCTGAAATCTCTGCTCTCTACTTTTTCAAAGTTGTATTGCTGTCTTGCAGTGACATGTGTGCTGAAAGTGACACACGTGCAGCTTCACTGACTTTCACATTTTTTCAACATTTCCCAAAATTTTAGCATTAAGTTTTGCTTTCATTCTTTTTATTTCTATAAAGCTTTCTACTTTGAAATACTTTACTATAAGTCATAGCCATTTCCCTTTTTCAGGCAAGTATTCATAGCTTAACCCTTGTTGTGAAAGCGTTACTTCGGAGTGAGAACTCATCACTGGTTTTGAGAAATGATCATCAAAAGCTGGAGGTATGATCATAATAATTCATGGATTTAATTTTCATAGATGCTACTGAATCGTTCATTTTCATTCATTGATAGTGAACTAATTCTTACCTGCTGTAATGTATTAACCTACTCTAAATAAATTATTCCATATTATAGTAGAAATTTATACTGCCTGCTGCAGTATAAATGCTTCTGACATCCATGTAAATTAAAAGAATAATTCAAAATCTTTTAAGGAATGAACAGTATTTTTTAATTTGTCCTGGGTCATTTAGAAGTGATCTTACTTTTTATATTGTATTTTCTTCATTGTTGCCTTAATTGTTCTTTCTTTCCCCTTCATTACCCTGAATACATATTTGAAGCAGGATCTTTTAATTTTCTGAAGTTCATTTTCTTAGATAAGACAGCATATATCATTATAGTAGTGGTGCCAGGAGTAAAGAGAAATGTCTTTAATTTTGTTAAATTTTCGATGTGAATTAGATCTTGTGCAAAATATTTTTGGAAATACAAAGTTCAACTATTGGCTGGTACTTTATCCTGGCATTTTTTTAAGTGATAGATAAAAATTCAATCCAGAAGTGAAAACGCAGCTGAAAGGATTGCAAACATAATTTCAAGTTGAATGTTTAGTGTTCATCTCTGCAATGCTTCTTTTGACTATAAAGTTTTATCTCTAATAAATTCCTAAGTTAATTTAATTCAAACTCTTATATTGTGAAATTCATTTAAATGTGAATATTCCTTATTTCTGTTTAGTTTACAACAGATATACCTAGTTTAAGATCAAATTAGTATCTACAGCCTTTGCATTTATTTTATTTAATTGGTTTAGAAGGTTGTTAATCACAGCCACCTTTCAGTTGGCACTGAATGAGGAAGAGGATACTAAAGAAACTCCCTAACATACACTTCAACTACTCACAGTTTTTGTCCTGTGTCCTTTATAATAATTCCTAATGAGGTAGTCATAGCAAGGTCAGCCCTTATGAAATGAAAGCGCTTACAAAGTGCAAGATATTAGGTAAATATAGGGTTTCATGCTGGAGTTTATTTTCTCAATTCCCTCCTACAAATTTCTGCATTTAGAATTTTGGCACCCTGGAAAATCCCTATTTACTGATAAAGTCATGCTGCTCTGTTGATATTTTAGATGCATAAATCATTTATTCTTTAAATTCTGAACATTTTGCAGACTATGATTAAGATTTCCAAAGAACTCCCACCAGGTACAGTCCCTTTATGGGTTATCCTCCTGAGTATCTTCGCTGGACTCTTGATTCTTGCACTGCTTATATTTGCTTTGTGGAAGGTAAGTTCCACATCTTTCATGAAAATAAACAAACAAGCTTAAATTTTGCCCTGTGTCCTGCTGATAGCTAGAACTTCATAGACAATAACAGTGCCTAATAAGTGGAGAAATGGAGAAATGACAAAATAACTAATAACGGTACATTTTTGTGATGTGCAATACGCAATGCTAACCAATTGAAACTTATATAGCCACTATATTTTTTTAAAAAGAGATTTTATTACTATTACAGGTTTATCAATGAGGCTTTTTATTTAGCTTTGACCATGACTCTTGATAATGAAGTTTTCTCTTTGTGCAAGATTCTAAGGCTGTTGTGTAAATATTGCCACAAGTGGGCACTCTTCTCCAAGCTACATATTTAGTTCATGCTTGCATTAGAAGGCTACAATGTATAAATTTTAGCATGCATAATCTTTCGAAAAAATTGACAAGTATAAAATAATTATTTACTCAGTTCAGTACCAAATAGTATTGCATTTTAGCCTGTGACATTATGTGAGCATAAGAATGATTCAGCAATCACTCACTTTGTGTTGGCTGTATTCCTTTTGTCTGCTTTCCTCACATATCTCTTTAGTTTTTCCGTTCCAGGAAAAACTATGTTGTACTTCAGTGATAAAATATTAAATGCCATTTTGGTGTACTGGAATTATTAAACTAGAAGTAAGAGTTAGCACATTATCGGTACCAATAAGGTCATATGCTTTGAGCATATGCTTAGTCCATTTTTTTTTATTTTCTGCAGGCTGGATTTTTCAAAAGACCACTAAAGAAGAAAATGGAGAAATGAAGGGAGGGGAAAAAAAAAAAAGCAGAATTTTTTTGCTCAGGTCTGCCTCTAAATATTACTGTAAAATTGTACACTTGGATATACATACAGTGACCACAAAGTTTTCTAAAATCTGGTGCATTAATAAAACAAGAAGCAGAACAAGAAGTTGCAAAGCAAGTACACATAGAAATGAATAATGCAAAGGAAGAATAAACAGCCTTATGACTTTCTGGGATACTGAAGGACATACTTCCTAGTGTTACTCATTTTCGGAGAGTTCAAAGATTCTAATGTTTAACATGAGAAATACGTAACCATATTTTTATATATCTATCTATGTGGCATCGTTTTTCATTCCAAATCATTCAACAAGTCAGCCTGTATGCATTAATCACAGTCTTTTCTATTACCTTATGATATGCAAAAGGAAAAAGCATAATTTTCAAAGTTTATGTCAGTTCTATGAGAGCAGATTGTTGCTTCATGAAATGGAACATACAGACTCTGAGGATGCACCAAATACTTATGTAATCACAATTCAGAAGATAGAAACACCTGCAGAATTTTGAGTGAAAATTACTAAAACATCTTGGACTTCTCTTACTGCTCACGTTAGTGCTGAATGCAGGGTACTCCAAGAGATTTTTTATGGTCAAGTGGACCATAAAGGATTGATCTACTAAATTACATAACTGTTTGAACTTGAAAAAGATTTTTGGCAGGCTTAAAAGTGTATACAAGAAACATTCAAGCCCATCTGATTGCACACTGTAGTCAAACAAGCAAGGACACAGTTGTATCTGCAAATTGAAATACCCATATTTATGCAGAAAGTGTTTAGAAGTACCCTGAAAGTCTGACACTTGCTGTATATCTTGGAGTAGTCAGGAGGGTGCTTCATAAACTGTCACTGTAGATCTGTTGTGTAGCTATTTAATCTAGTGAGTTTAACGTGTACAAAATGATAATTAACAAAAGAGCACAGATAGGAAATGTAGTAGTGGCAAGTTTCTTCTAGTATTATAAGACACGCTTCATCTTTGTTGCTTATGAGTTTGAGAATTGATGAAGAATTTGCATACTAAATAAGCACTTAAGAAATTATGTTTATTTTATTTCAAAGATTAAAAGCTTTTGTGAAAGTACACAGAAATCTAGATAGCAGAAGTTTCCTTTAAACCCATCTAGACTATTCAGTTTCTTCCTTTCTTTCACACACATATTTCCTTCCATGAGGATCTCTCAATGGGGTTCTTGAGCTGTGCTTTGTCCTTGAGAGCTTACTATATGATTTGCAGCCACACAAAATTAACAGGAAAAAATGGAGGTATGCTGGCATAGTGCAATTCTCAGGAAAACACTGAGGAGACGTACTAAGTTCTGTGAGATGTGCTTATTTGCAGAAAAGCTTTGCCTTGCCAAGGAGGCCAAGAAAAGTTATTCCTCTTCTTGGCAGAAATGTCACTGAAATGAAAAAAATATCATTGCAACTTTCCACAGGTTTTAACTTAGCACTGACTTTATAATAATAGCTTAAAAAGCAGCAAAATATTTTATGAAGACTTTTTCTTTAAGTATAGACCAGAGATTGGGTTGAACATGCTAAGAAGTACAAACCTTGAGGTATGCCAGAAGGCGCTTTATGATTTGAAAATTTATTGCTGTCACTCTTAAGTCCTTTCTATTTGGTCCCTAAATTGGAGAGTGTAGTTATCGGGAAAGGCTCAGACTTGTGTGAATGCACCAAGTAGGATTATGTTTGAAAGTGTTTACAATGTCTCCTTACGTCTGTGGAAATGTAGTTATGTCATAGCAACAGTCTGCTGAAGGTAGCAGTATGACTCAGAGGAGAGGGCAAAGCCCTCCGTGGGAACACTGTGGGTGGCTGTGCCTTGTGGAGTCTGGGAGAGCCACCGAGTCAGTGGACTTGCTTGCTGTGCTCATCTGCATGCCTGAGAAGTGCATCCTCTCCAAAGGAGCATAAGGTGAGTTGCCTTGTTTCCAAGCACAGCAGGAAGAATTGAAGGGAAGCAAAAAAAATGATGTGGAAGAGCTGTGGATAGAATCCCTGCTTCATTCACCATGTGAGTTAAATAGTCCTTGAAGGAAAGCAAAAAATCCATTTTTTGAACAGTGAAGACAAATTGATACTTGCAGAGGTATTTTTGGTCCCGTGCAAGATGGAAGTTTTATTTTAATAAAATATGTGATTTTACCAATTTTTTGAAAGATTCAAATGGCACTTGCCATTGTAGCATCCAAATGCCTCATAACTGCAAATCTTTTTTCCTTATATTATCTTTGTAAAAGCATTGTTGTGCTGTTATCCTATTATGGGCTTGTAGGGAGAAAAATTATGAAGGAATTATGACTCACCTATGCACACATAGAAACTCTGTGGTAGAGAAGGAAATGCTTATTTTATTATTATTATTATTATTATTCAGTCAGTTTCTTAATTATGAGGTCACTTTTCCTGGAATTTCATGAAATTGCTCACAGTTGTACAAGGCACATGTCATTTTTTGCAGCATACTTTTATTTAGCTAAGTGTTTTACTTTTTAGTTATGATAAGCTGTTAAGCAGAGTTTTTTTCCTTTTTTGATGATATTTCATGTCTTACTTTAAAGCACTAGCCTAACTGAAAAAGCATATGTCAATAGAATGGGCTATTTCCCAAGAAAAAGGGAATAATAAATACATAAGTATTCTATCAATGCAAAATATTTTTGAGATCAGTGTTCCATTCTATTTAGACTTGCTTTGCACTGTCAAAACAGCAATAAGCGTCGTATAGCCGCATTGCTTTCCTCTTTGTCCTGATGCTTTCTTCCTTTTCACAGTTGTCCTATTATCAGATTTTTTAACTATAATATGTATTTAAAACATAAATATGTAATGGGGATAGCACTATAGCACATTATTCTTACACAGGCTAAATTAATAAAATCACTATTTTTATACATAAGAACCTTTCCACACAGCACTGACAGAGCCGTGTTTTACTGCTTTTCACTATATACAACAGAAAAGCCTACTGAAAGCAGTATTGCAAAGAACAGGAACATCTCACTGAAATCTGGCAGGCACAAAAACTGTGAGAAAAACACATAATCTGTTTGGTTCCTATAAAAAAAACACATTCATTTCATAATATGGATCTAATAACTAACAAGCTAAACATTTTTTCCTTCAAATAAAAGCCTGTAAAAGTAATAATAAGAATAATTTTAAATGGGTGTATAACCAGTGCTTAAGCAACAAAGGAAATCTGGCCCAGCTCAATTCCAAACTTCAGCACTGAAGTAGCTAATCATAGAGCAAATAGATCAGCTACGTTTCTAATGTATAAAGCTTCTCTAGAAAGGAGCAAGAAACTTAAATCATGACTCATGCTTCAGTTTGAGGCAGTTCTAGAGGTTGTTGACCTCGGCAGCTGCTTATGTTCTTGTGCTTGTCTGGTGTCACTCCAGGTCTGTATTAAGAGTCCTTTCTACAGACATCCCTTACCTGAGCCCTTTAGTGCATATCCTGTGCTGAGCCATTTCGAGCATGATGTTCCTCTTCTGCAGAGCTTGAGTCAGAGGGATCCACCTTCAACTGGAGCCAAGGGTTTTCATCTCACTTGGCACCAAGAGACTGGAGTTAGGGTGACAATCATCTAATGAATTCCATATAGCCTAATTGTTCAAATTTCTTGAATTAACTAATGTATAGATTATGATCCTATTCAAAAATAAAAGCAGAGCAAGATAGAATGTACTCCACTTCAGAGGAATAAGAGGGGATCTGCATCCTTTTTAAGAAAAACATAACATTCTGCACATTTTCTTTTTCCTGTAAAATTACTCCATGTGTTTTATTGATTAAAATAAAAAATAATTAAAGTCTAGTGAGCCTCCTTTGTGGTGTGTTTGCTTTTCATTTATGTAAGAATAATATAAAGGCATCTCAGTGCATTTAAGAAAATAATCATTAAAAATCAGTGCATTAAAAAAAAATACTGTAGAAATAATCATTCTTGCACAGCGTAACACCCAGGAAAGCTTGAATGTGAACAAGCTGTCAGAAATATACTGTCATTAATTGTATGGATCACGGTACTTGCAGCCACATTTGAAAGCTTTTCAGAGGACTATATGACTTCCTAACATAGCTTTGTTTTCATGACATGACAGAGAGAGACTTTGAAGAAACATTCATTCATCTAGCCATTCTTCCTATCCAATGATTTTTTCTATACAACTTACTCCTCTTACTCAAGTAGTCTGTTGCCTTGCATAGCTGTAAATGATTCACAACACCTTTCTTAAAGCCTAGTAAACATTTGTACCAAAACTTCCTAGAAGACAAAGATTACACCATCTGTATCACAGTTAACTTTTAGAAAACATTACAAAACATGTAATTACTTAACCATTATCTCATCAGAGACTACTTTGATGGTGAATCACAATTCTCTAATAGCAACATCCTGTCTAGTCATAGGGGAGTGCTTACCAAATGTTCTACTCTGTCTATATCTGATCATTAGAATTTCCTGGACATCTTCCATGGAATTATTTCAATGAAAATCAGGGGAAAAAATCTATTTTTGTTTATTTGTTTTAAATTGCTTTTAAATTGAATTAAAAAAGAACTATAATCACTTCCTCATAGCAGCAAGTGTAATACTATGTATTATTTATATAAAAATGGATTATAATTCATTGCAGTTCACAGAAGCAGCCTTAACACTTCACAGTTCAAAACCAAAAGCTGATCATGTAGTGAGTGTGGTTTAAGCCTTTTTAGTACGAAGAGTCATAAAGATTAAAGCACTGATGAAGTTTTAGTAACAATTGATTCATGGCACAGTTTAGACAGCATAACTGGATTCTATTTAAAGAAGCAGATAGTAAGGTGAGTTATCCTCGATGCAATCATATTTCAAATACAAAGACTGCGGGCTGACACCCCAGAGATACTGAACTTTGCTTATTGAGTCAAAAAAGGATGAGTAAAAGATTTTTCTTCCAACTCAAGTACAGTGGGACATAGTGCTCCTTTACTGCTTATCCCCTCTCATGCACTTACTCTTCTCTCCTTCTCCTTTTCTCAGTGTTTAAAGTCTTCTCATAAAGAACAGACATTCCTCAAGGGCTCACTGAATGTTGCGCCTCCTAATGATTTTCAAAGAAATGGATGAGGGAGCAGCAGCATTCAAAGTGGATTGTACGTTTAAATCTAGCTTGACAGTTGTCTTGGCACACCTTGTCTTTCCCTTCACACACTCTGTTCATTTTGAGTGGTGACCATAGTGAAGTCGTGCTTCTCAGTTATGATTCAGGTCGATTTGGTACTGGAAGATAAAATTCATTGCAAAGCTCCACATCTGCTCCATATCTTCTTCAGCATTACATATGGTCCTTAAGGTCCTTAACCCTTACTCATGTTAAGGGTGCCAATGCTCTTCCTCCTATGGTAAACGAACAGGATCTTTCTCCCTTTAGTGAAAGTTACTTTTTATCTTCTCCCTTTACAGAGGCTTTTCATCTTATCAGAGGGGATAAGATGAGAACCAGAGGATCTCCTCAGTCTTCCCTTAAAAGCATTTGAAGTTTTGCAATTTTGTGACAGTAGACACAGTATAAGAAAAAAAATAATTCATTTTCTTTCCTTTTGAAGAAATGTATACACAAATCTTGCTGGGTATTCTCATGGCCCAAATTAATAGCCATTAATAGTTCACTACATTGTTTGCCAACTCTTAAAGTCACACTGACAAGAGCCTATTACTCTGTCTCAGCTGTTTTACAGTATGCCATACCAAAAGCTCTCGCATCTCAAAGTTCATAGGGTTCAGCTGAAACTTCCCACTTTCCTGTTAACCAGCAAAAACCCCCAACAACCTAAAAAAACCACCACAATGACAAAGAACAACAACAGAACAAACTTCTGGTGTTATTGATTTTTTGGAATCTCAAAAATTACTCTGTTACTTTTTCCCATTTATTTGAAGGATCTCCCAAAATTAATTCAGTTTCTGTCCTACATTATGTCATGGATTTCCACTATCTGAAAAGATTTAGAAAGCTCTCAGCAAGCAGCCATTAAAAGTTTATTTAGAGAACAACATCTGCCTTATAAGATGATGCTGCAACATAGTTTGTCCCTTCATGCAAATCACTTTCAGGTTTTATTCCATTCATTGAGGGCTGACTTCTTTGCTTCTCCAAGAGAATTCTTTTTATACAATAAATAATACTTCTGCAGTCTCATTAGGGAAACTTTTGTACATCCAGGCAAGCAGACAACACTTGATTCTGTTACCATATTTTTTTCTCCACCCACCTGTATGATATTTAACCTCTAACTCAGCATTTAGTAGCTAATGGTTGATACTGTAGCAATTGACCAGTGAGAATAGGTCCAGTTCAACAGTTACACAAAAAGGTACTTTTTTATATATATTCAGTATTATTTTTTATTAGCTTAACATGTGTAAGCTGCAAATATAAGAAAGAAAAAATATTTAAAAAACAATAAAAATAATGCATTAAGACTTAAATTCCTGTTACCTAGTTAATGTAAAATTTTATTTGATTCTATGGGAATTTTTATGGTAAGTAGGTTTACTAAATAATGCCTACCAAATGACTGAGCAACTTTTTCTAACAGACCTAGGTCTTCATTCCACAAACTAGAAAACAACTATAGTTTCCAAAATAGAAATGTTCAAAAATGTAAATAAAGGGATATACTGAGGAGATAGATGTTCTCATCTTCTCACCATGTACTCAAAACTCCTGTCTGAGACTATTTTTAAGATAGATACCCACAGTTTTTATGAGCTCAACTGTTTTTTGGATCTCTGTCAAGGTTAGTGCTTTGGTAAATGAGCTGAAGTTGCTAGTGTAGTGCACCAGCTGCTGTGGAGAGCAAGAAACTACATAGTCTGCATTAGCAGTGTCCCCTGTAGGGCCTCACTTTGGGGGGATCACAGGTGAATGGGAACATTTCTTTAGTGGTTACCTTATTTCCTGGCAATGTAATTTCCCCGTAACAGGCACAAGCTTTGCTCACCTGGAAAAAGAATTGGTAAAAATATGCATATGCTCTGTGTTAGGTAGGACATTGTTGAGTCAAAATAATGAGATATTGGTAAGTCTGTGCTGGTACGTCTAGAGAAGGAAGCAGTGCTCTGCTTCAGGGGCAGGACTGAAGAGTGATACAGCAATTTCTGAGGATATGACACATGCGCTATATGCCTTTTGAAGGTTGTGCTTTGAACCTTGACTTGAATATAAATTTTATATATATTTTTCAGAGTACAGCCTCACTTTAAAGGATGTGAGTATTATTCTTGCAGAAGTGCTCATCAGATCAGTGCACCGGCATGCTTGCCTTTGCCTTGTAGTGATAAGGAAATGAAACTACCTACAGCTGCTGTGTTTTCTCCCTAAAATCCTGACTTCCTCAAAATTCAGTCCTTCCAAGGTTCACATTACCTGGTTAAGAAGTGAAGCATATGCTGACACAGATTTACTTTCAAACATTTTGCCACGGCCTATGTTGAGTCTTTGTGATATCTATTAGTCCCATCCAGTTCATTTTTAACAGTTTTTTGTGGAGAACTGGTTACTTGGTTTAACATTTTTATTCTGGGATGCCTTCTATAACAAGGTAGGTAACTCTTGATCACTGTGTGTGACAAAATCAACTTCCCAACATGAATTTGGATGATTATCAGAGGGTTTGAGATGCATGGGTGGGTAAAGAAGGCAACTCCATGGATTTTAAACCAATCTTCCTTTTGTCTGCTTTTGCAACCTATTTGCAATTTCCTTTGTGTCTGTCTGTCCTTATAGCTAAATCAATTGGCTACAAAACTATAAACTGGTCCAACAGCAGAAACATACAAAAGAATCAGTATTAAGTCAGGCTAAATTTCTAGAAATTGGTCCAATAGCAGAAACATAAAAGAATCAATACTGGGTCAGGCTATATTTCTATGTAATACCAAGTCCTGCCTTGTGTCAGCCAAAGCAGGTACTGTGGGACTAACACATACAGGCAACCAGCTTCTCACAAACACTCTGCCAGCCTCCAGCTCTTCTGCAGCTCAAGGTCTTCAAAGACTGGGAAAGTTTCAATGTGTTAAGCCATGCTGAGTGTATTTCTTTTCCCTGACCTTGATTGGGAACCCAGGTTAACTTAAACATCCATCGCCTACAGCACTGCTATCTGCACCTGTGCACTCCCTGAGAAAAGAATCACCATCTCCCTTGCGTGCTGATCTTGCTGTGTAATATCTACGTCACACATCCCTCTTTCAAATATTGTAAAAAAACAGAGTGCTCTTTCCAGTACATATTTACTATGTTTTTTTAAAGACATTTATTTTCAAGAGAAAAAGGTCCTAATGTACCTAATTAGCCTTTGTATTGAAGCCATTCCACATCTCCCTCTCTGTGTCAACTTTTTCTAGTGCTACTGTAGCATTTCAAGATGATTGAATCAAAACTTTACCAAGTGATAAAAACATGTGATTTGCTCAGTATCATAGTGAAGTCCTGTTTTATTCTTTACTCATAGCCTACATAATTCCCAAAATCTTATTTGTGCATTCTTTACCTTTTCCAGTTTAATATCAAACTAAATTATCACTGATATCTAAACTAAATCCTCACAGCTAATTTTACATGTCCTTTTTAATTTTTGGCTTGTTTTTTTTAGTAGCTTATTCTTTTTTACATCAGTACAACCCTTAATATAACATTGATGTGTCTGTCAAAATCAATAACAGATACTTGGTGGTCCCCCTCTAACATATTGTATCAGAGTAGTAATCTGAAGCCATACACCTTGGCCTTCCAAATTCTAACACCTTTGCAAGAGACTCCCCCAGAAACAAAATAATAAAAAACTCCTCAGTTTTGCCTACCACAGAGACTCTGAGTTTGTGGCCATTGCTCACAGGTGGCATACATGAAAAGACATGAACGTTTTGGTTTTTTTCTGAAACAGTTGGCATTAGTTGTACATTGCCATCACATGAAAAAATAATATAACACACATTAGTTGTAAAATCCCACAATAAAACTGTTTATTAAGTATATGTTCATCAGCATATCTTTAAAAAGAATCAAATATTTGCTCAGAATCTCCCCTCTGCAACTTTTCATTTTTCTTGCAAATGCAAAAATTATGGTGATCTTTTTGTAGTGGAAAAAAAGAAGCCACCTGCTTCCCACAATGCTCACCACAAAGAAAGTTTTTTGGCCCTTGCCAACAAAATTGCTTCTTCCAATGTGCGAGCAGTCCATATTTACATAGAAACAAGCCTGAAACTTTGCAAACCAGCTCCACAGACATGGCATTTTTGGCAAGTATCCTTGAGATTACTGACAAGCAGACACAACAGGGCACTACAAAATGCGTCACTAAACAATAAAAACATGTAGAGCAAAGGGTGTGCATTAGGGCCAATTTTAAATTGTAAAGATAAAGAATGTTAAACAAACTGTTCTCTGAATTACGTTTTTTTAGTCAGTGTAGGTAAAATAAAATAAAGAATATTTTTTCTATGTGTAAAACAAAATAGCTGAAGAGAGTTGTGCATGAAAAAGTGCACAACAGAAAATACTGTTTTCTATAATATACAATACATATTATCATATGGATTATAAGAGAGTGTTGTTATCAAATACCTTATATTTAAAACATAAGTATTAATCTGAAGGAACTTTATTAAAGAATACAATAATTCTCAAAGTATTTATTCTCCTATTATATTTTCTTTGTAGATACAGACAAATGTTGCCCTGAGAGACACCACCCTGGGAGGAAGACTTAGTCTATGACAAAACATTTTTTGGCATTGTGCCTGGATGAGAAAGAAAGTTTCGTATCCTTAGGGTGTATTTATAATTCGAATGATGCAACTGAATAAAAGACATTGTTTCTCAGGAAACTGAGACATCTTAGTGTGCAGAGGTTATTCTAGGGTGGAGCAGAAGGGAATCCTAGATTTATTTTGTCTATTAAGAAAGCATTTTTCTCTAAAGTGTGGATAGCTTTGTTATTGTGCTGTCATTAGTATCCATTAATAATGTTCTTCTTCATCCTTGTTGGAAGTACAGATTTTCCTCCTTGTCCCAAAGCTGCATACATGTTAATACATTCAGTGCAGATAGGAAGAGAAGCAGATAGACATGCTGATTCCGCTCCTCTACTCCTGTCTTGTGAGGCCTCACCTGGAGTATTGTGTCCAGTTCTGGAATCCTCAATGTAAGAAGGATACAGAACCATTGGAATGGGTCCAGAGGAGGGCTACAAGGATATTCAGAGGGCTGGAGCACCTCCCATAGGAGGACAGGCTGATAAGTTTGGCTTGCTCAGCCTGGAGAACAGAAGGCTCTGAGGAGACCTTATAGTGACTTTCTAGTATCTGAAAGGAGCATACAAGAAAGCTGGAGAGGGATTATTCATAAAAGCCTGTGGTGATAGGACAAGGGGGAGTGGACAAGATGGAGAAGGGCAGATTTAGACTAGACATTAGGAAGAATTTCCTCACCGTGGGGGTGGTGAGACGCTGGAGCAGGGAAGCAGTGGCTGCCCCATTGCTGGAGGTGTTTAAGGCTAGGTTAGATGGGGCCTTGGGCAGTGGGATCTAGTGGGATGTCCCTGCCCATGGCAGGGGGGCTGGAACGGGGTGATCTTTGGGGTCTGTCCCAGCCCTAACTATTCTATGCTGCCCCAGTCACAATTTGTGGATCACGCTTGGTATTAAAGCTGACCTTAGGTAGCTGCACCTTGAAGTGCCTGTTTGCAGGGCTCCTGTGACACCATGAAGAGGAAACCCATGGACTGCTCTGAGACACCCGTGAGTGACTCCTAGTAAGAAGTTATTGAGGGCTTCAGAAGTCAGAAGTGACAGTGTCTTGGGAAGTGCTCATAGTGATTCTATGCACAAGTTTGTGCGTTAGGATGACATTCCCTGTGTCCTAAAGGACTAAATGCATGAAAGAAATTGATGTAAGTTTTAAAGGGACAGATAACTGTTGTGCTTCAATCAATAATTTTCATGTCCTGGTGGAGCTCTCTTGAATGAAACTATGTCCATAAAGAACCACTGTCGAAGTAAATAACTGTTAACAATCCCACTTGTTGACATGCTTCCTCATTTTAACTAACAGTTCTGATTCAGATTATTAAAAAGAAATAAGAAACTAAGAAAGCACATGTACTTTTATAGTATTCCTGAAATAAAAGCTATGGTCTGTGTCATGCCAAGAGGACCATGACCTAGATGCTGAGAAGAGGGAAGGAAGGAAGCATTTCTATCTCAATTTTCCAGACACACTGCCTTTTTCATTACACAATGTTAATGCCAAAAAGTTCAGAATTATTCAGCAAAAGTCATTGTCACAAAACAGAATATATCTCATAAGAAATGGTGGTGCCACGGACTTTGATATTTACAAAAACTGCGGGACAGAGAAAATTAATGCGTCTGAAATACTCTGAATATACAGTGTTCAAAGAGTGCCAACAAGGCTTGATATTCTGAAAGCTGCACAGCACACAGGTATCCTGCACTTTGCACTTCTCTGTGGTTTCTTAGCGAGTTGCAATCCTCATATTTCTGTTTTTACTGGCTTCAATTCATTGCGTCCTGGGATATTGGCCTGGCAACTGAGCCAGCATAGGTAGTATTTTGCATAGGCAACACATTCTCGCTGTAATTGCCAATTTCGGATCAGTGGTGTGGCACCGCTTGTGGATCCTAGTGCAATCCTGCATAGCCAAGGGCATATTACGCAGGAACTTCATTTAAAGGGGAAGATAAAGAATTAAAGTCCCCAAAAGAGCGATTAAATATTTGAGGACAGTTGCTTTACGCCGTTAGAGAAATCCACAATTTACCATGACTCTATGTTTTTTCTCGCCCCACAGCTGGGGAAGAGCCATCCCAAAGCTGCGCAAGAGACATCCCACAGCATCGTCTCGGGGTACCCCTCGCTCCGCAGGGACGGGGAGCAGCTCGCACCCCAAGACCGAAACCGGGTCAGAGCCGAGGGGGACAAAGCGGGGGAGCGGCGGGTGCGGGGGATGGGGATCTGCCTCCGGGCGCAGGAGGCGTGGAGCAGGATCAGGAGGAGGAGGAGGAAGAGGAGGAGGGATATTTCGGGGCGGCGAGGAGCAGGTGGCGCTCGCTGCTGGGCTGGGAAGGAGCCAGCTCGGGAACGGCGGGGACCGCGACACCATGGGCTCTGCGGCCGCGCTGCTCCTCGCTCTCGGTAGGTCTGTCTGTCTGTCTGTCTGTCTCTCTGTCTCCCTCCCTGCTCTGGGGCTCTGCGGGGCCGGGGAGGGTCCGGGCTGCGGGCTCCTCCGTGGTCTGTAGAGCTTTTTAAAGCGAGTTAATCCCCGAAACTCCTGGGTTGGCGTGTTCACCATCCCAACAAGTGGAGCGTGTGCTCGCCGTGGGGTGTGGGTGCAGTTTGCTGCGTGCATTGCCGGTGAAATGGTGATAAAGCTTTGATTTGGTTTTTTTTTTAAGAGGGAAGATTATATTCTTCATTGTGAATGCTGTTCCTAATTTGCAAGAGTTCTCTAGGTCTGTTCCCGCCCCGTTGGACAGATGTCCCTCCTTGGAAGAGGACAGAGAAACTCGAATCTTCTTCTTCTCTTGGCTGACTAAATTACCATTACTTTTATTTTCCTGGGAACTCTGAGACACCATATTCATTTGCCATGAGTGAATTCCCAAGCACGTTCAGAGTATTAATATTTCTGTATACTCTCACAAACCCTTAATTAGTAAGTTGCTGAAGAAGCAGCTTTAAAATGGGTTTTCACTCATGAGCTGTTCAAACTTGTTCCTTCAGTAACTATGGCAAACTGCAGTGGAATGTGCGGCTGCAGGGTAGGAAATCAAATGCAAAAATATTAACCTGTGCTGAGATATGCAGTATACAAACACACGGGTAATATTTTTTTTAAAAAGAAAAATACTTAGAAGCATCAGAGGGCAGAATATTTACTTTGCAGTTTTGCTGAATCCATCCTTTATTCTCCTAGTCACAGTCACTGCACACCAAGACATCAACATACCTAGTATTTCATGTGTTCTTAGGACTTACAAAGATTTGTAGATTGGAGCTGAAAGCAGAAGATAAGGACTGTGAGAGGAGGATTTCCCTGGCAATGAGACAGACAGAAATGGGATATGTCTACTTTGTTCAGGCACTATCAATGATTTATCTTCATTTATACAGTTGAAAGCTGGCAGAATTCTGATTTCAGATGTGTGTGACATTTGAAGTTAGTGAATGTAATTGCTGAGTTAATACTCACATAAACTGTTTTGATCTTCTAGAAGTAGCAAGAAAAAAAGAAGGTTCATGGTGGGAACATTTTCCATGAATGATGTGGAGTCCTGCTGTGGTGGTACTGTCGTAGGTCTCCCATAATTATTTTCGAATCGATTGAATTCTAATGAACTGCTTTCCTTTCAAAGATGGTATTCTTGTATTTAATTGGGTTAGCTTAGTGGAATTAGCCAATTCTTCAGGCAAATATTCTGAGTTTATTTTAAACTTGATTTTAAGTCAGTACATGAATGATTAGCTAGATTAAATGGACCACATAGGTGTATGGTTGCTTTTTGTCACCAAATTCAACTAAAAGTAATGCAACGGTTGGTAAAGATATGGGTTATTCATTGCTGTTATGTAATTTCATGTTTCACAAGTCATGAAGATGAAATTAAAGGAATAGAAATGCAACAGAACTAACATTTTGATAAGACTTTGCTACTACCTTGTTACACGTTGACCAAAAAGTGTAAAGCACACGTAAGTAGTTTATAACAAAAGGAATAACAATAAGCGAAGGACTTGATAGGGTAACCTATGCAGTTAAGCCTGACGCTTTCTGTTATAACACAATGCTCTTAGCTACTTACAGGTTTGCCACATATAGTTCTTTAAATTTACATTTTGATCATCCATTTCTTCATTAGCTTATTCTTGAAAATCAGAAAATAGTCCAAATCTTTGTGTGTCCCAAGCCAGTAGAAAATACAGTAGTTTTCCTGAGCTCAATTCTGGTAACATTTTCTTTGGAAAACTCTAGTGCCCTCATGCTTCAGAGTAGATATTTGAGATTTGGCAGGAAGGTGCTATTTGCATCACCTTGAAAATCTGCCTAAATGTTGCTAAGTAACAAATCTTAAGAAAACTGCATTCCTCTAGAAAGAAATCTGGTTTTATCAGCTTGAATTCTGTCATAAATTCTTACATAAATTCTGTCCATCCTTGGTATAGAGCTCAGTCAGACTTCCTCTGCTGTTGGATTTGCAGTAGTAGCTGTTTCTGTGTGAGGTCTACGTCTAATATGCAAACACAGAAACTCTCTCATGTTCTCATGTTATTTGCTGTTTTTACAGCAATCTGCGTTGTTGTTTGAGGCATCCTGCTTTCCAGTTTGCTTTTGGATCCTGGTCTGCTGATTGTACTGTGTGCTCTTAGTTGATTCCTGGGTGCTGGGTGAATAAGCTTGTTCTCCCTTTTCATGAGAATTGTTCACTTCAGAGTCTGTTCTAGACTGGCAGTGTTGGAGGACCATGCCAAGCAGAGGACATCAAATGTATTGTGCCCCAACCAATACTATTTCTTCAGGACTTCACATTCAAACCCACCCCATGCCTTCTTCCAGCACCGCTGGATGTGAATGGTATAGCTCTGATATGTTCTTAAAATGCGTACTCTGTGAAGCACATACGCCTCATGCTATTTAACTGTGAAGTGAGACATCACAGCTAAATAGAGTTATGCCTTTTGGTCCACAGGTGTCCCTCTTGAGGACCACTAGCAGCCCTGTCTGAAATTAGGAAGGGGGCGTACTCTGAAACTTAAGGTAGAATACAAGATTTCCAAGTGTAACCCCTTCTCTGTATATATTATATATTTATGTATTATGCATTTGTGTATTTCTGACCCTTGCTGATGAAAAACATGCTGTTGTCTTGGAGACCTTGTTGGCAATTGGCTTTAGAGCTGTATAGAGGGATAGGAGAGGACTCCACTGACATACTCTTTTTTATTTACATCACTTATTTAGAACTAGGTTGAAAGTTGTCATAGAAAAGCAGAGTTTAACATGAAAGAGTTAGGAAATGTCTGAAATAAGTTAACTGCCTGGATTTGTCCCTTCTGCACATAGATGCATCATGTTAACCTGATCGCCTTCTATGATAAAGTGACTCGGCTACTGGATGAGGGAAAGGCTGTGGATGTATCTTCCTGGACCTCAGTAAAGCTTTTGACATAGTTTCTCACAGTATTCTGCTTCGGAAACTGTCAGTCTCTGGCCTGGACAGGCGCACACTCTCCTGGGTGGAAAACTGGCTGGATGACCGGGCCCAGAGAGTGGAGGGAGATGGTGTTAACTCCAGCTGGAGGCCAGTGACAAGTGGGGTTCCTCAGGGCTCAGTGCTGGGTCCAGCCCTGTTCAATGTCTTTATCAATGACCTGGATGAAGGCATCGAAAGCACCCTTAGCAAGTTTGACAATGACACCAAGCTGGGTGGAAGTGTGGATCTGCTGGAGGGTCGGGAGGCTCTGCAAAGGGATCTGAACAGGCTGGACTGCTGGGCTGAGACCAACGGCATGAGGTTTAACAAGGCCAAATGCCGGGTCCTGTACTTGGGGCACAACAACCCTAAGCAGAGGTACAGACTAGGAGAAACCTGGCTGGAAAGCTGCCAGGAGGAGAAGGACCTGGGGGTGTTGGTTGACAGCGACTGAACATGAGCCAGCAGTGTGCCCAGGTGGCCAAGAAGGCCAATGGCATCTTGGCTTTTATCAGAAACGGCATGACCAGCAGGTCCAGGGAGGTTATTCTCCCTCTGTACTCGGCACTGGTGAGACCGCACCTCGAGTACTGTGTTCAGTTCTGGGCCCCTCACCACAAGAAGGATGTTGAGGCTCTGGAGCGAGTCCAGAGAAGAGCAACGAAGCTGGTGAAGGGGCTGGAGAACAGGCCTTATGAGGAGTGACTGGGAGAGCCTGGAGAAGAGGAGACTGAGAGGAGACCTCTCTATAACTCTATAACTACCTGAGGAGAGGTTGTAGAGAGGAGGGTGCTGGCCTCTTCTCCCAAGTGGCAGGGGACAAGACAAGAGGGAATGGCCTCAAGCTCCACCAGGGGAGGTTTAGGCTGGACATTAGGAAAAAAATTTTCACAGAAAGGGTCATTGGGCACTGCAACAGGCTGCCCAGGGAGGTGGTTGAGTCACCTTCCCTGGAGGTGTTTAAGGGACGGGTGGACAAGATGCTAAGGGACATGGTTTAGTGATTGATAGGAATGGTTGGACTCAATGATCCGGTGGGTGTCTTCCAACCTGGTTATTCTATGATTCTAGGTTGTCCCTTTGTCCACATGTACAGCCTAGCTGCTCTCACTGCAGGTGGATGGAGGAGGATCGTGTGATCAGAGAAGAGGCTGGGAATCCGACCTTGCTTAATTTTGAAATTAGAAGGTGCTTTATGAATGAGGAAGAACAGTTGGATGAAGAGATAGGATTCCTCCCTGCCCCCATTGCAAAATTGGATTCTTTTTCTTCTTTTTTGTTACAAAAGCCGAGTGCAATTTCAGGCAAGTCATTTAAATCAAATATTTGACACGTGGTTGGAGCTTTTGTGTTCCTCTCTTTCTCTTTGCTCAGCCAGGGGTTCTCAAAACTGGAGCTGCATTTTCACGATCTGGTTAAGCTGAGCTCAGTGTGGGGCTGACACCAAGGAACATTTTGTCCACTGCTGATTGCACGTTCCCACCAGTTTCCCTGTGCTGCCACTGGGGCTTGGACTGGGGAACAGGTTAGGGATCCATTTGCCTGAATAATTTCTTCCACTTTTTTAGGCCAAGTCAGTTTTGTAGATGAGCTAAACTGATCCTGATCACTTGAACAATTTATTTAAGTGTTAGCACTGGCACAGGAGACAGTCAGAACTCACGGCCAGAGGAGGGAGGGAAGATGGAAAAGTCCCTTTCACTGGTAGCTAGTACTTCCACTGTCTTGAGCTCATTGTGAAAGTGCATCTTGACATGTAAAGTTGCTGTGTATTCACAGCTGTGAATGAGGTCAATGGAAATTGTATTTTGAATGTGCTCAGTATTCTGAAAAAAATAAGGTTTTAGCAGCGTCACTAGATATCCAAAAGTGGTAAGTACTTTTGACTATATTTTTTTTAAAGTTTACAGATAATCTCATTCCAACTGAGTGTTGAGAAATAAATTCTATCACATCCAAATACGTAGATAGTTATAGTCAAGATACGTGTAAGTGAATCCAAAAGAAAGCTGGTGTGCTAATTAAGTAGACATAAAAAGTACAAGGCTGTGTACTGAGTAGCAGGGAGTATACTGATAATTGAACAGCAAGTGAAAATTGCACTTTTTGTGCAGTAAATTAAGCCAGAAGCCCAGCTGAAAATGCAGTGTATGATTATAAAATACATGCACACATAGCAACTTAAAGCTGTACAACCTGTCTTAATTTTTGCCTTTCTCTTGCTTTGTGATTTTTTTTTGTTACCTTACCGTTTTACTACCTTATTTGTTGGTAATGTTAATGTTTCAAATCATTCTAAAACCTGGAGATTGCTTGAAAACAAAACCCAAATGTGAACTGATTTTAAACTAAAACTATCTCTAGCTTCTTCCTACTTTAAGAGAGTTTGACAGTAGTAGGAGTGGTATTATATATTATTTTTGGAGTTTTGCCTTTCACAGCATTGCACATTGAAGTAAGACTTCATTCATACTATATTACAGGACTTGCATTTTATCCAAATGATGTTTGTTTTAGAAAGCACACATGGTATTACTATCACACGCCTAAACACATTAAGAGTTAATATTTATTTGCGCATAATTTGGGCAAAATAAAGATGAGACCTTACTAACAAGTTTTAAATATGTGCAGTCTGGCTCTGGAACAATTTTCAAATTGTTCTTTACTTTTTTGATTCAGCGACACAGAATTTTTATTTAAGAAGCCAAAGAAGTAAAAGGACTGCTATTTCTAGGTTTTATTGTGTTTCTTAGTCACTATGTAAATGCTAACCAGTGTGGTCTTTGTTTACTCTTGTTAATTTTGAATTAATTAAAGGGGGGGGTTTCATTTTCTTCATGTAATGTATATTCATGAGGGTTAATAACTAGATCTGCCAATATAAGGGCTTAAAGTCTGAACACCTAAATATGAGTAAAATACTTTTTTATTCAGGGTCAATATGGATAGAAGGGAGTTTATACATCTGCAGATGAGTAAAGCAAGTAATTTTCCCCAGCAGAAATCCTGGGCAATTTCTGTCCAGTGTTGTTATTTTCATTTAAACGTTTCCTTTGTTAGGCTCTGTGCAGGCTGATTCCCATTTCCATGGTGACCATGCTGAAATGCAGACAGGACACAGGCTGGATTCTCATCGGCATAGCCATGCACTTGCATACCAACACATGTTATCTGCCTGGCGTAGGACATTTCCATTAGCAGTTTTAATGTTTGGGACTCCTTTTTCACATAATGATCTCTGGCCCTGTGATACTGTACTGTGTTAGAATTTCAGACCCTGTACAGTGAGAGAAAGCAAGTTGATACGCTAATTTTTTTGTGTAAATAAATTTGCTGTACTGTTCGCATTCAAATTAGTCAAGGACATCAGAGAACTGTCTCAGACTTGTTTTTCATTTCTGTTAAAAAGATGATGGAGAAAGGTTTTTATTTATAAACCTTTGCGTGGAAGAGTGACACATATCTGTGCTAAATAGTTCTGTGGACATACCACCTTCCCAAGGCACTGATAAAAGGATAGTAAAAATAAATGAATGTGAATTATACGGGATAAATGGGACTTTCTGTCTATATTAGCTGAGTGTGACTGTGTATCCCTGTAAAGCAATACATGATAATGTTCTTCCTGCTCATGTTGCACTCATTTTCTGGAGGTGGAGAATACTAAAGGCATCTACTAGAGTCAACATAAGCCATGTGAGCATTTTCAATGCTTCCAGATCAGACTGGGAGTTCTGAATTACCAAATAAACTCAATATTGGGAGTGCTAGTCATTGTTATTTTTAACTAGACCCTCAATGGCATTTTGGGATCTGCATAGGACTAAGTTATTTTTATTTTCTCATGGAGATGCATATTCCTTAAAAATATCAATGAAATTTGCATATTATTCAGGATTTTAAAAAATAATTGTACAGGCAAAGAGGAAAGATCAACACAGACTTTTTGAATGCAGGACAAGCAAAGGTTTTTTGTGTGTGCTGAATGGCATCTGCATGGTTGAATGTCACACATGATGAATGTCACAGATTCTTTTGTTCCTTTCAAACTACTACTAGGGCTTGGAAGTTATGCACAGTTCTGGCGAAACTCTGTTGCCTTAGTCCTGATTTATTTTCCCCTTTGAATCCTCATTCTTTATTTCAATCATACAAATCTCCTAGGCTAATGTAGTTGGTTATTTCTAAAGATCAGATAATAAAAAAACCTAAGGAAAATTACTGTTATGAACACATTTTTGGAAGGGACTGTATCGCAGAATGGAAATAACTAAGGGAATAGTGGGTTTTGAGGATGCCCATCTAGCTATCTATCTCAAATGTAAGTGACTCTTAAGCAAGAAGGCTGGCAGTAGCATGCTACAATGAGGAAAGTAAAACACCAAAAAATCCCCTTGATAGGCACCTGCCTGAAGCAGAAGCAAGTCAGGTATCTTTTCCCCCAGCAACTACTTTGTCCTAGATGTTTACCAGTTATTGCAATGGTGGGTGTGTGACTCAGATATTTCTATGTCTGTATCCTTATTTACATTTTCTGTCTTAGGAGAATAGTAATTGCTAACTGAAGAAAGGCATTATGTTTTATTGAATACTTCTTTGTGAATTCTACTTTAACTATATAATAAGACAATAAGAGTAGTGCTCTAATAATCACAGAATTGTAGAATAATAGAATAACCAGGTTGGAAGAGACCCACTGGATCATCAAGTCCAACCATTCCTATCAAACACTAAACCATGCCCCTCAGAGCCTTGTCCACCCGTGCCTTAAACACCTCCAGGGATGGTGACTCAATCACCTCCCTGGGCAGCCTGTTGCAGTGCCCAGTGACACTTTCTGTGAAAAGTTTTTTCCTAATGTCCAGCCTAAACCTCCCCCTGGCTGAGCTTGAGGCCATTCCCTCTTGTCCTATCCCGTCACCTGGGAGAAGAGGCCAGCTCCCTCCTCTCTACAACCTCCTTTTAGGTAGTTATAGAGAGCAATGAGGTCTCCTCTCAGCCTCCTCTTCTCCAGGCTAAACAACCCCAGCTCTCTCAGCCATTCCTATAATGAGCATGAGAGCAATTTGATCCACTATTCCTACTGTGTAGTATAACATTCAGTTAGCTTTATGTGCAGTACTTCACATGTAGAACTGATTGGATTTATAGATGTTAAACTCTGATCTAGCTGAAATTTCTCGGATGGAGAATTTATCTAAACTTTCCTAAGCAGAAAAAATTTAAGTGGCCTGACACTTCATCTAACTATGCCCACCTTATAAAGTTCCCATTTAAATATTTCTGAAATACATATAGATCAAATTTAGAATAGCAGAAATTACTGAAAATTAAGTAGCTCTCTTATTACAATGGGCGAAACAACAAACAGGAAAAATCCAGCAGCACTGCTTGAATAGCAGTCCTTTGGTAGCTCTACTAATAGTAGTTACCTGTATGACTCCAGGCAAATATCCTTCCATTTCACTGTTTCTACCCTCTTATTTTTGGTTTCTTTGTTTTCTTTCCAAACTGCCCAAAGCCAGTTCATCATATTGAACAGTAAAAATATACTTCAAGAGTCTCTGGAGTTGTCTTTCTGAGAAATTGACATTAACAGTAGACTTTACTCTGTAAAGACAAAAAGCAACTGTTCTGCTTTTGTGGAAGCAAGTATTATCTCCAGAAAACTCTTCTTAAATGTACCTGGGCCCTTCTCACTGAACCTGAAATGTACAATGACTGCATTTAACCAAAAAGATAATTTTTTTGTGAACTCTGACTAGAGATAGCCTGTCACCTACCTGACCACAAGCACCTGGATACACCAGAGTCTGGTGTGCAAACTGAGGGCTGAGAGAGTGCATACTGCAGCCCCACATCACCTGAAGCCTTGTCATCCTGCCCCAGCATGAAGTGTTAGGTGCCTTGGACTCAGCAGAGACATTTAGGTGCTTTTAAAGTGCACTAAAAATATTTGCTTGCAAAGCAGGAAGGCTCCTGCAGTTAACCAGTGAGCTGAAGGGAGTGTTTGAATGCCATCCTTCACCGGTACCTGCATGAGGTGCCTCTTTCCCCTAAGGTCAAGAGTAGGGAAGGATTTCAGGAGTTAGGTGTCTAGATCAGCATTTTTTCCAAGAAGTAGCTGCCTGAGAAGTGACGATAATAGTCACCTGGGAAACATGAACATGTCTCTCCCTTGAGGCTCATGGAGATGTAGACTCGCCTCTCAAACATTTCCAGAACCATCTTTGCTTCCAGGCACTAACATAGTCAGAGAAGTGCTCCATACCTCTGCCATTGAAACCAGGCCTCAGCTTATCCTGGGAATCCTGGGATGCATATTCATGTTCTCAGGCAGACAAGCAAAGACACATCTTGCCCATGGCCATCCATCTGGGGCACTTGGCTGGGAAGAGTTCCGAGTTGGCCTTTTTGGACCACTTACGCAATTCACATTTGGTAAATAAACAGTGCAAGAAATTAAGTTATTTAGTTAAATAATTTAATTGTTTAAAGCAGAAATTATTTAATGAGAAAATATTCACTGTCTCTGACCACAAAATCAGTAGGTCTACAGCAGAGTGGGAAACATTGCTCTTAGATAGGGGTACTTTTACAACTGTGTCATATTCTAAATTTTATGGAACTTTGGGCTGTGGAACTTAGGTGACAGGTGATTTTAAGATCAATCTGGGTTAAGTAACTGCTCAAGTCTGGGCTTCCTGGGTTGTTTTCCTCATTTTAATGAGCCCAAATTTTGGCTATGCCCTAGTTGGAACCAGAATTGATCATTTCAGTGTGCATTAAGGAGAAATTCCATATGACCATTCAGGTTGTCAGGCCATTACAACCAGGGAGAGTATTAAATAGTCTGTAAATCTGCTAAGGGAAAACAAGAGTTCTGATAATTATAGTTCTTCCAACTATTGTATTATATATCCTGTGGTGCTTTGGAGGTTTTCTTTTTGCAGGAAGCTGATGTAGCAATTCTTTTACAGCTAAGGCAGTTCTTGTTTCTGAGGCTATCTGTGTACAGCATGGAAAGCTGAGCTCCTGGCTAGCTTTTGAAAAGCTGTGAAGGAGGAACAGGGCCCTAAATGCAGTGTCCTAAATGGCAGGGTTGCTTTCAAGCTGCTGCAGTCATCACACTGCAGGATGTGACACAGGGGCAGGAAAAGAATTAATGGTGATGGCAAGTCCTGCAGCCTTGTGCTAATTTGACCTTTTCAGGTCACATTTATTAATGGTATTATGATATAGTATGCTAATATATTATGATTCCCTGAAATATTCATAAAGCCTAGAGTGTGATGTGGGTGGGGAAAACCAGACACCTTTGTTTGCTTTCCCACCTTCTTGACGCTTATGTGCAAACATGCCTATTCATCTGTGTATAAATATGTTTTTATAGCAGCTGAGACAAGCAAATGCAACAAATAGGCTATAGAGATAGTAGTCACGTTGGTTTCTGAGTGATGACGTGCATTTCCTGTCTTACAGTTGTAACATGGCTCATGCTTCTTAACTATATTTGGAAATATTACTTGTTTAAAAGAAGGGTCAACAACTGATAATATTGACACAAAGGAAGTGAATTTGCTGGAGTGAAAGATTGCTTGAAAAGTCAGGTTTTATCATAGGGAAGCATATGAAGTCTTTTTTTATCATCATTATTTGTTACGCCAGTGACTTAACTGCATATGTAACATATATGTTATTAGCCTCATGCACTTCCAAATCTCCTTCTGGTCTTGGTAAGAGCAAATTGTGATACTCCAAGGATAAAGTTGAAACAATCCTCCTGTTTGTTTGTTGTACCGAGATAAAAGAGAAGAAAAACTAGAAAAACTACAGGTCATAATAAAAAGATGCTATTTATGTAAATTTTCTGTAAAGGAAGGCTTTTGCATCTGAACTTAATGGTGGAAACATGCCAAGATCATAAATTTGAGTAGGCTTGAACAGTTGCTGTCTTTATTAAAGACACATAGAAAGTTGCCAGTCCTGCAGGAACTGCTCTTAACCATTACTTTGGAATCAGTCTTTGTGTGTACAGTAAGTTTTTGAGATATCTTAACTCCAGATAAAGAGCAGCTTATTTGTCTGCTCCAGGAGCCAAGGAGGGCAATGTATTGGCCATAAATAGGGAGTTATCAAGAGAAAGACAACTGTGCCACAGTGCCAGAAGAGTAAAGCAACACCTTGATGTGTTATCTCAGACTCTCCAACTTTTCATTCACCATTTGTTTATGATGTCATATTTGGGTTGCTTTTATTGCAGGTTAGTAGTAGCTCTTCGGTGCAGCTTCTTGGATCATAAACAGTTGTAATGGAAAGGCAGTGACTCAGGCTTTCACACATTCCGAGACTTTCACACTGGAAGCTGACCTACTTCCAGGAAGAAGCACTCAGCTAACTAAGCCAAGAAAACTTGTTGGGGGAAGGGAGAGAAGGAGAAAAAGAGGGGCAGGAGAAAAGATTTATTACTAAATGAGGCATTGTCTTTTTCTTTCTTCTGAGTGGGATTTTTTATGGACTATAATTTATTTCTACACTAAAAGTTATAATTCCTGTTAATTATTAAAAAGTTTGGGATATTGTAGCTGATATGAATAAAACGTCGGTCTCAAGATAAAAGAAAGTAAATAGATGAAGCAATACAAGGAAGACTTGCCTTTTGAGGCTTCTCTAAAAATACTGAAATAGTAACAAAGTAGCTGAAGTGAGGATTATAAGATTCCCCAACTTCTAGTACAAAAACTCCTGTGTCTTGCCAATTGCATTCTTTGCTCCTTTTGAATCACAGAACCATATAATGGTTTGAATTGGAAGGGACCATAAATCCCATCCAGTTCCAGCCCTCTGCCGTGGGCAGGGACACATCTCACCAGACCAGGCTCTCCAAGGCCCCATCCAATCTGGCCTTAAACACCTCCAAGGATGGGGCAGCCACAGCTTCCATGGGCAGCCCGTGCCAGTCTCTCACCACCCTCCTAGTGAAGAATTTCTTCATAATGTCTATTCTAAATCTTCCCTCTTCCAATTTAAAGCCATTCCACCTTGTTCTATCACTACTTGCCCGTGTAAAAAGTCTCTCCCCAGCTTTCTTGTAGGATCCCTTCAAGGAGGTTCACAATGTCTTTATTTAGAAAGTTGTTCTCAATAAGAAACCTGTTTGATTTCAGATAAAACCAGAATAACTATGATTATAAAACTACTGTGTCAGTGCATGAGCTGAAGATACGTACTTGCCATTGTAAGTATATACTGATGAGATTGTGCATAATAAAGAAAAAATTACAAAAGTAGGTACATGTATAAATATACAAAACTAGTAAGAAAATATTTTTTACTCATATTGACTGTATTGAGTAAATTTTAATATACCTTTCCTTACTGAATTATAAGTAGTCCTCTATTTTCCCTGCATCAAGTGAGTTGGATTCCAAAGAGTAGATGTAAACCACCTTTTTTTTTTATGCCTTTAGTATGTACTTATTTACAGAAAAGCCTCAAACAGTGCAAACAATATAGAATTACTTGTTTTACATGAAAAGAACTTGATTTGATGTCATTACTTTTGCATGCACACAGTGCAGGCACCAGTCCAGTCAAGCAGATCAGACAGAAGCCTAATACATTAACAAAAATAAGTTCCTTTTTTTGGGCAGATTTGCTCCCCAGCAAAGCTCATTGCAGTGAGAATTGCTTGGTGCCTTCTGAAAACCACAATTAATATCTGTATTGTAATTCAACACAATAAAGTACCTGCTGCTTGCAAAAATAATAAAGTAATGCTGCTTGTTTTATCTTTTATGTATTCACAATCTTGTCAATAAAAACTTCAAAACAAAATGTATTATGAAAGCTGTTCAGATTTTGGGTTGTTCATTCTGTAGGAAATGTTGACTGCTTCTTGTTGGATTATTGCTCTGATTACATAGGTTCTGAAAAATAAGGGAGTAACTTTGCTCCTTCACCAAAGTGTTGTTGCCTTTTAATAAAAAGTAGTAAAGTAACACTATTGATATTATATATGAAGCAAATATTACTTGACTGCGCTCTTTACAGTTTTATTACTTTCTCTCCCTGTTTTCATTCTGCCATTCTGCCATCAAGGACAGTGGGTGATTCTATTGCAAATTTTTTCTTAGGTGCCTATACTCCCTTACAAACTTTGGAATCTGTGAGCCAATTTCAGCAATTTTTTGCAGAGGTATGAAAAAAAATGAGTGAGGCAAAAATGCTTTTACAAATATCCTGACAACTAAGGAGACCCAGTATGAAGTTGCACCAGAAAATCGACCCCAAAAGAAAGCCCGTAGAAATACCGCAGTCTTGGAGAAAACTGGAATCACGTTATGCAATCTGCTGGGAGACAAAACCAGCATAAAGCAAGAGTTAAGAGTTTTCTCATCCCTCCCACTCCTTTCTTTTCTTTGCCCTTAGTGGGGTCTGACAGGCTTCATGGCACAGCTAACGTGTGTTCTTTGGGGGAAAAAGTCTTTGAGACCGAAGGAAAATTTTCTACGTGGAATTTGTAATGCAGTCTTGGAGCAGAGTAACATAAAGGGGAAAGTAAAGACCTCCTCTGAAAAAAATACTTTAAAAAATGCCAGACTGAGCAATTAAGGCATTGTAGGCTGTACAGATTTTAGTGGCTGCCAATCTATGAAACTGCTTCAGGAAGCAGACAATAATCCGGTGGGATTTTTCTTGATATTTTTTTTTCCAAAACAATTCATGGACTCAAAAACCCATGCAAGAATGTGTGTGATAGTATCTTCGTTTTACCATAACACCAGGCCGTGACCTTGCTCTTCTTTAGTGACTACATGCTTACCTCTTCCTCTCCCAAACCTCTAGTGTACCGATGACTTTGTGTTCGTCAGGGTACACCACTCTCTTTGAAGCCTCACAAGGGGCAGTGGTTCTAGCAGTGGCTGTGTTACCAAGCAGAGGGTAGCTGCCTACAGGAGCTCTTTCTGTTTCCTCTCCTGGCATGGTTTCTCTCATGAATGCTCGCTCACAAAGGCAGATTGTCACTTAGTTGAATTATATTACAAACTTCTTCTGTTTTGTAGCTGATAGTTGCTCAAAGAAGAGAACAGCACATTGTCAAGGAAAGAAGGTGATGAAGTTTCCTTCATTGTAAAGTTTCCTCTTGGCAAGGTTAATACTAGATAAATTTAGAACTTTTGCTTAGCATGAAGTCGATTCTTTATAGACTCAGTGATCAAATTCCATTGTCTTCTTTTTTCTTTATAGTGTGATTGTTAGAACTGTATGATGCAAGTTATAAATAACAGCAGCTGTGAATGCCTCTGTTTGACTGGATATTCTAATGAGACATGACACTTGCCATAACTGAGTCTATATCATTATGGTATTCAACCATATATTACTATTTTAAACTGGAGCATCACCTTTGCAATGTAGTATAAAGAGACTGAAAATTCAATTTTACTAGTTAGACTGAAAATGACACGTTTATTGCAACACTTATGATAGACAAATAATATTTTAGTATATTTTGTTAAACTTTCATAAACTTATTTCATAAACTAAGTAAACAAACACATAAAATCTGACCTCATTTCTTCTTATACAATTAATTTTTTTTTATTATATTGATTAATTTGAATAAAAGGTTACAATCAGACAGCTATTATAATCATGATATCAAGTGACTGGTTACCCAACAGACATTTTTTCTTGTTCACTTAAAGCTGTGAACTCTGTTTACAAAATCAAAACAATTATGAACTGGGTGTACCTAGTAAGCTATTACTTCAGTGAACTTACTTTAGCAAACTTGCTTCAGCTTGTACTTCAACGGCTACAAACAGAAGGCATTATAGCCATTATTGTACATGTCATTTATAGTTATGGAAAAATTCACACGTGTTCAGGCTTAAAAGTGCACAGTCAGAACATGTGCTATTTTTTTTTTTTGTCCTACAAGCGTAAGGAAATGGAGGTGCAGAAGTATAAGAGCAGCTATGGTCCTATGCTGCAGCTCCTGTGGTATGCGCTGCAATAATGCAGTTGTTGAAATATGATAATTCCCAGAAAAAAAAAATACCACACAAAGAGATACAGGAGATTACAGGAAAGCCTACATTTCCCTTTATTCTGTTAAGGATTTTTTTCTTCCTAAGTTTTCTTGTCTGAAGCTTTACGTTGGGAACTGCTGTTCCCAATGAAGCTGTCCTATTTAAACTGAAGTGCCCAAACCATCTGCCCAGTGACAGAGAGGAACTGCTACTTCTGAAGTCTTCAGAGGGGCCTTCAGAGGTTTTGATCTTGTAGCTAGACTCCTTTTTTCCACACAGTCTGTTTATTGAACTGTAAATAGAGTGCCATTTACAGAGAGAAATTAGGAAGTGGATTTTCATTTGCCTGACTAATCTATCATCATGACTGTTAAGTCACAAGTAGAAGTCTGTCACCAAAAGCTATTAAAATCCAGATAATGAATTAGTTTTGTTTATTTCGGGATTCTTAAATTATCAAAGTTCATTGCCTGAGGGCAGCAACTGATACTGAATCTTTCCAGCCTAGAATATACAGTACTTTAAACCTACATGTTTCAATGGTTGGCACTCTTTTAAAGCATAAAACCCCCTCTTATTCTAGGACAGACTTAAAATAAGTTTGACTCAAACTTAGCATGTTCTCTTTTTTTGGCTACAAATGCTTGAATTTCTTGTTCTGTATACTGTATTTTGATAGATATGCAGAATGGGTAAAAGATATCATGGAAGCATTATATAAGATGGAGGAAAATAGGAGGAAAATGCCTAGTATTTTTTTGCAAGGATGTACTTACTAAGCCCAAACCCAAGTAAAATTTGCATGGAATAGATCTAAAAATCAAAAAAAAAAAGTGGAATTTAAAATGACTGTGATTGAAACATGCTGAAACTATGGCTCACTTGATAGTGTTTGTAGTTAGTCATGTGTATCTGCCAGCTTTTCAGTTCTGATTTTGCAAAGCAGTCATAAGTGAGAGGCAAAGCTGATCCATAAGAATACTGCAGATATCAAGGTGTCTTCAGGCTGGGTTTTCTGGTTGGTTGGTTTGGTTTTTTCCTCTTTTCTTTTCTGTGTTGTTGACTGGATGCCTGGCCAGGAAGGAAGGGTGATAGAAGCAGTTTTGAGAAGAGATCTATGATCTGGCAGACACTTTTCCCACTATTCCAGGTAGAAATTCTTGTCTCAAAGAGCAGTGCTCTAGTTCTGCAGTAGCACACATAATTAAAAAGTATGAAATCAAGCCCCAGTGAAAAATAGGTAGGATGAGTGAAATGGTTCAGTGAAGGAAAGAAGTGGGAGGCTGGGGAGAAATAAAGGAGTATTGCTTCCCTAAGCCATCGTAAGCCCCAGAGGAACTATAGGAGATGAAGCATTCCTAGGTGGGGCCAGGTGGCTTTGCTTCTTGGAATCAGCCCCCATCCTGGTGAAAGCAGAACCACCAGAGGGCTCTGGCAGGTCCAGGAAGGGATGCTGCAGCACCTGCAGGACAGGAGAGGTGAACAGGCAATGCATAACGCCAGGACATGTGTTGACCCCTGTCTGACCTATCACAGCACCCTAGGGGAATCTGAACAAACACAGGGACTTCCCTTCAGGCTGTTGGTTGTGACATCTTGTCTCTGTGGTTTTATCCAGATGTCATTGGATTTGGGGTCAAACTGGAAGTGTTTATCATTCTAGGATACATTTGGCTCTTCATTTGACAGCCTGAGTTTGTTTCCATTTGCACAATGTAACTTGGAGAGTTATTCTTTGGTATTTACATGTGGGATGGTATTATGGTATGGTCTCCTGTTGCCTCTGAGAATGGGGCACTGATAAATTGTCCTGAGTATAATGCAATTTGGAAACATCAGACCCAAGAACAAATAAAATGCAAGTATATTAGATCAGAAAATAATTACTGACTATAGTCAGTATCTGCCTCATCTCCTCTTTTCCCTTTCCTGAAAATCCAGACTTGAACAATGAATATATGTGGTTTTGTTTAGTGTTAGAAGTATTGCAAAACAGAGTGATATGCCTCTACATATTCTCTTTTCCTGTTTTGAATAACATGACTCAGGAAATATATTTATCTCTAAGGATGTTTCTCAAGGAACTACTCTTTTAGCAAGGGATGATTGTTTGCTTTGCAGAGGCCAGCTGTAGATAGTGGTTGTTTGAAAAAACTCATATATGATTTCCTGTTTTAAGTTATGGTAGAAAAGTAGTAACTGTGTGATGAGTTGTGTTTAGTCTTCTGCTAGTAACTTCTGTGTTTTGTATTCTGTGGGCAAAAGCACAGAATTAGTTGAAACTTCTTACATGTCATGAACTTTGCCTGCAAATTCATGTTCAGGATTTTAATTTTCTCACTATGATGATATTATTGTTGTTACTGTTACAGCTATACAACAGTGATGGGCTATTTATAATAATCCCTTTTAACCTCTTTCCAAAGCTGCTTTTGGGACCTAGAAGAGAGTGATAGGAACAATGAACTCTCTGCCAATCAAAACTAGAGAAAGCTTATATCTTTAAGATGACAAAGATTAGCACATAGCATATCTCTCCCTAAAGAGTGCCTGTTTTAAGGGATTGTCATAAAGGCTGCCATTTTACTGTACAGTGACTCATACTAAATTATTGTGGTGAGTGTGCTTCATTTTGTCTGAGCATACAGGAAGGGAGGGGTAACTTGGCAGATGATGTTTAACCCATGAGCAAGTCTGTGAACCTGCCTTACCTGGGAATAGTACTGCCGCAAGTCATGATTTCTTCCATTGCTGCCATTTTTTAAAGGGTTGTCAGGAACCGTAAGGTGTTCTTCAGCTGGGCTGTCACTTGTTCCTGGGATTCCATGGTTGTCTCAGTCCTTCCATTTCTGAGCTGGAGGGACAGTTATCTGCTCCCAGCTATTAGAGGACTCTGGCCCTTTTCCTGCAGCTTTTGGATTGGACATTTTCCTAGATGTCTACCTACTGCCCTTGATCAGAAAGAAATCACATTCCTTGTGACTGAGGAGTGGGCTCCCTGGCCCACATCACTAGTTCCCCCCAAAATGGCATGGAGTGGTAAACCCTTGCTCCTAGGTGCCCAAGTGCTCAAAGAAAAGCAATTAATACAGTGAACACATTGAAGTGGAGTTTCAGAATTAGGTGTCAAGAGTTATTGATCCAGTTCTATCTTGCATGTTTTTATTTCTATGTTTTTCTGTTTGGACAACTGTTCAGATGGTTTGTACTGAAAACTAAGGATTCTGACATAATAATGAAATTACTCAAAAAATGCAGGTTTTCTGATGCAGCAGATGATAATATGATTTTTGTTCCACTGCCTCAAACATTAAGTTGCAGATGGACCCTTGAATACAGACTGTATTAGCAGTAACAGCTAGTGCTTTTTTGTTTTGATGTACCTTGGCAGACCGTTTATATGTTTGCTGTGCCATAAGCTTAAACTTAAGGTAAAAGATAACAGATTTCTGAATCATATTTCTTGCCTCAATTCAGCTAAAACTTTCCCATTAATAATGCTGCAACTTTTGTTAAGGCAAACGGGGAATGAGTCATTGATCTCTGCCGACAATTTCCTAACACCTATAAAGAGCACTAGATAGGCATCACACGTGGGCAGATGGGCACTGTAGAGAAAATTCTGTTTATTTTCTTGCGGGTATCTAAGCCTACATTTTATTTTCTTTTGTCAGGGAAACTGGTCCAGATGAAGAACATTTTCCCTGGAATCAAAATTCTTCTTTAATTTCTTCTGTAATAATCATAATTTTTCTGCTAACAGGTATTCTTCATAACTGCTGCGAAGCTTACAATGTTGGGCTCCTAGAAGCAAAAGTATTTTCTGGTCCATCAAGAGAGCAGTTTGGATATGCAGTTCAACAATTCATAAATGGACAAGGCAAATGGTAAGCAGTTTGAGCAGCTTGTTATATATCCCATTAAAAGGCTAAGGAAAAATTGTTGCAATGAGGTTTTCTTTTAGAATTCTGCATTTTATTTAAATGCATTCCAGTTAATTCTTTTTGTATTAGTTATAAATAAATAAATGCTTACATTATCAAAAAAGAAAAACATATGAATGTGAAAGTTCAGGACTTTTTCCTTTACTTGATGTGATCCAGGATCTTTATTTCTGTTAAGCTTTTACTTTCATCTCCAATACACTAGTCTCCTCAGACTCACAATTTCTGCAGAATATTAACTCACATTTCATTCCTTTCTGTACCAACAGCATCTCTGTTACTTCCTATGCGTACATGGGATATTATATTATTTTAACATTGTTGAGATTAAAACAAATTATTAGGGCTGGGAAGTTGTAATTAATAATATTACAACTAAGTGAACTTAAACTTACATAATTTTGTCTGATACAGTATTAAATGTTTGATTCTCAACAGATGGCATATTTGAATGTACATAACATAGTCCTAGCAAAGGCATTGTGTCATTATATCTCTTCAGCCATGAATTTTGATGTGAAATCTACTGTTTTCACAACATTGGGCTTAATGAGTAACTAGTAAAATATTTTTTTCTGGTAACGTTGGTTTCAAAAAGAACTTTAAAATATTAACCCAGAGTAAGCTCAGTGTTTTCTCTTCTGTAGCCTCAGTAACCACAAAGCTTAAGGTGTCTTTCATGGCAAGGGCTGTATGTCTGTAAATACTATAGTGGTACTCAACCACCTTAAATGGTTATTTGTGTATACATGGTTTTAAGTCTTTAGCAGAAAGTCACACAAGTTAATATATATTAAACCAAGACAATATTTTAGATGAGTCATTCTCCATAGACTGAAACAGTATCAGAGCCAAAACAGCCAGAAAATAACATATTTACTTAAATGATGATGGATAGATAGTAAGTAACTGAAGTTTTTTTTCAGTAAAAAGAAAGCAAAATGTTGAGTCTGAAATCCATTAGAATGTATTTTACTGTTAAGGTTCAGAAAAGCTCCCACAAAAATATTAAGCTAGCTGGCATGTCTGGAGGCCAGTTACAAGTGGTGTCCTCAGGGCTCAGTGCTGGGTCCAGCCCTGTTCAGTGTCTTTATCAATGACCTGGATGAAGGCATCGAGTGCACCTTTAGCAAGTTTGCAGATGACACTAAGCTGGGTGGAAGTGTGGATCTGCTGGAGGATTGAGAGGCTCCAAAGGGATCTGAACAGACTGGACCATTGGGCTGAAACCAATGGCATGAGGTTTAACAAGGCCAATTGCCAGGTCCTGCACTTGGGGCACAACAACCCTGTGCAGCTACAGACTAGGGGAAGATTGGCTAGAAAGCTGCCTGGAGAAGGACCTGTGAATGCTGGTTAGCAGTGACTGAATATGAGCCACCAGTGTGCCCAGGTGGCCAAGAAGGCCAAAGGCATCCTGGCTTGTATCCAAAACGGTGTGACCAGCAGGTCCAGGGAGGTTATTCTCCCTCTGTACTCAGCACTGGTGAGACCGCTCCTTGAATCCTGTGTTCAGTTCTGGGCCCCTCACCACAAGAAGGATGTTGAGGCTCTGGAGCGAGTCCAGAGAAGAGCAACGAAGCTGGTGAAGGGGCTGGAGAACAGGCCTTATGAGGAGCGGCTGAGAGAGCTGGGGTTGTTTAGCCTGGAGAAGAGAAGGCTGAGGGGAGATCTTATTGCTCTCTGCAACTAGCTGAAAGAGGATTGTAAAGAGGTGGGAGCTGGCCTCTTCTCCCAAGTGACAGGGGACAGGACAAGAGGGAATGGCCTCAAATTGCTCCAGGGGAGGTTCAGACTAGACATCAGAAAAAAAAATTTCACAGAAAGGGTCATTGGGCACTGGACCAGGCTGCCCAGGGAGGTGGTTGAGTCAGCATCCCTGGAGGTGTTTGAAAGACAGGTGGATGAGGTGTTCAGTGACATGGTTTAGTGGTTGATAGGTATGGTTGGACTCGATGATCCTGGGGGTCTTTTCCAACCTAGTGATTCTGTGATTCTGTCTATGCATAGGCCTGCACGGAGACATTGTGGAGTTGCAATGGGTCGCTTATGCAAAAATGTGAGACTACCTAGATCTCACTACCTCTGGTGTACTTAACCTTGGTGACCAGGAGGCAACATAAAAGGAGAGCACAACTGTGACCTCCAAAATGAGAGCTTGGAGTTTCTTCTCGCTCCATGGGGTAGGCTCCCAACCTACCTCCACGCCTCACCTGATGCTGTGGTGGCTTCTTGCTGTATTTCTGCCTGCTTTAGTTATGTGTTTAGTCACCCATAAATGAGTGCTCTCTTTTATAAAAAAAAAAATCTGTGTAAAGCCATTGAAAAATAATAAGAATGTCTGCTGGGAGAGAAATGAATGCTTTGGCGCATGCATGGAGAAATTATGTCTTGTGTTTTACCCCTTTCCCTAAGTTTTCTGTAAGCTTGCCACTGGGGTAATAGGTTCCAGACTCCCCCAAGCTAATAATGTTTTAAATTTCCCTGTCTTATTTTTATTTATGATATAAAAACTCCTCCACTATCACTTTCTTGGATAATGTGGGATGGAATTTGGGTAAGAAAGTAACTTTGGGTGTTTTCCTGTCTTTTTCTAATTATATGAATATTATGAATCTGGGAAACTTTTCTTTAGATAGGCACTTCGTCATTTGTTCATTCACTGCACAATGTCTGACCATAGCTCCAAAAGTAAGGAAAGTTTTATCAGCTCCTGTTCAAGTAACCATGACTTATTATAAGACTCCAGTGAAGAAAAGCTCTTTTCAGTCTCTGTCTCAAGAAATCATTAGTCAAGCTTTAAAAAAAGTCAGTCATGCTTTACTCTCTTCTCTTAATTTCTAGGCTATTTTCTTTTTCCTGAGACAATACAGCTTTTTCTTTAATGTGCCTTATATGAAAAAAAGAACACTGAATCCGTTCAGTAGAGTTGTTCTCTCCTATTAATGATGCAGAAGCTGCAGTTCATGTGCAGAGCTCTTGTTGACATGGCTGAGCAAAAAGTGAGATAAACAGTCCAAGCTTTGCATAAGATTAGCATTCCGCTTTCTGCCAGAGGGGAGCATTTAACACTGTATGCTTTTTATGAAGAGGCCGTCATTATGCAGCAAGAATGTGATGCACTTGAAAACTCAGTTCAGGCACAGTGGAGTTACTCACCACATCAAACACTGCTGGGGTGGCACCTCTCTCCCAAGACAGAGATTGTCCAGAATCTGAGCTCCACCAGAGATCTCATCACTTCCGAGATCATGCTTCTGTCAATAAAATTATAGGGTAATGCAGCTTTAGAAATCCTCCTGTACTCTCTCAAAGAGTAGAAAGGAGAGATACAGAAAAAAACAGCAGATGCTAGTTATATTATTCAGCTGTTTTTCTGGAAGATACATCTCTGGAGGCAATAAAGGCTATAGAAAATGTTGAAGAGGATATTTGCAGAACTGCGACTGCATGCAGCAGTATGTCATCTCTTTTAGTTGGAGATGAGCTCAGAGAGAAGAGGAGTGCGGAGCTGTAGAACAGGGGTAGTATGTGTTGGGAAGCTGTGACACAAACCAGCAACGATCAAGTGTAATTGCTCCCTGGTCTGTTGGGCATTGATGGGCATTGATGGCATGTGATGCTTGTAAGTAAGGACAAATTTGCAAGGCAAGCACAACTCAAGCTTCTCACAGTGTCTGGTGGGAATTTCAAAACACATGCTCTTTAATGAACTCAAGGAAAAACTGTGAAGACCAAAGAAACTCATAAATTAGAAAAGTTCAGGCAGTGCACCACACAAGTAATTAGCCACAACAGAAACATCATTCAGTTTTTACACACTGGTTGTCCCTGTTGTGAGGTCATCTGTATTTGAACCTTAAACCGAGACCAAATTATCTGATTTATAAACATAACCTAGAAAGGCAGATTTTACCTTACCGGTTTTGTCTTGAATGTACATGTCCTAAACAGCAGCTGACAGTACATTCTCCAGAGATAACAATACTTGCTCTGTGCTGAGATTTGGTTTATATCTGTCTCAAGGGAGGAAGATAAAATAGCTGTAGAGAGATGCTAAATTCTTTGTCCTACCCATATGTATCTTCAGTCTTTGTGGATGTGGATGCATTCCACAACAGATCTCTTCAGTACTGTTTGGTGTCAAGTTCCAGCCACCTTATTCAGCTATATCTTTGTGCTTAACATTTGCAAATTCTAAATTTTGTTTTGGAAATTATTATATGGAATTTTTCTTTTTAAAAATATTTTGTTTCATTCCATATCATGTCTAAAATGACATAGCACTACTGAATATATCGCATAAGCATCGCAGCACTAAATAGTTTTAAAAATCATTGGATACTTCTCACTAGTCATAAATGCCCCACAGCCTTTCTCTTGGGCTGGTGCATTGCCTCTTTAGGCCAATAATATGCTTTGCCTGAAAGACACATTTGTAGCAACTTTTGCTGAAATCAATAAATTTTCAAAGCCTTCTGATTTTAATGAGGAGGTAATTTCCACCAATTGCTTTTTGGTGGATTGGGGTTTGGTTGGTTTTTATTTTGAACAAAATACCGATGTTTTCAGTATTCATACGTCTCAGTGACCCTACCACTGCTAATACCAAGTTCTTAGCTCAGCTTTTTCTTCCTCCCAACTGCGTGGTCTACAATTTTGCATTTCTTTTTCTGCTTGGAAAAGCAGCTCTGTCTTCTAGGTCTTTTACTTTTTTCAGTCAAACAGTCTTGCCATAGTTTGCTGTAGTTTTTGAAGTTTTGAGTCATTTGTTTAAAGGATAAGGAGTTTTAGGTGGTGATAAATGTTTCAGGTGTGCAGAAAAGCATCTGTTAGAGTGAAGAGTTTTCTTATCTTCATATCTATTCATTGATTCCTGTAACTGTAGGGAAAAGGGCCGAATTATTTAAGAGGTCCTTTCTGCTTTCATTTTCCTATTTCCTATTGGTCATCTTTGTGTTTAAAAAATCCACACCGAAGAGTAAATGCATGAAAAGAAAAAGAAACCAGAAAATGCAAAACGTACTCTGGCAACAGCTGGGAATTCAGCCCTTCACCATGAATTCTGATTTTGTTTTCTGCTACATCACACTTTGCCAGTTACTAGCTTTGTCATGGGGTAATTTCCCAGAAATAATTCCTGTTGCACTTTGATCTGCCACTCCTGCAGCCTGTGTGGTATGGCATTGCTGCTGAACTTTATTTGACTTCATTGGGTTCCATTGCTCTGTATACAGTGTTGGAGTCTGATTAAGGAGCTGAATAAAAAAATCAGTGGCAATACTGCATGCTAATTACTATAGCATTTGTGAAGACGAGGGCACAGGAGGAGGTTTTGTAAAAATAAATATTTCACTCATAGCTGAAAAAGACCATTAGTACACTCGACATGATACAGTTTATTTGGAAACAGGCATTTTAAAGTATTTTGGTACTTATTTTCATGAGTTTTCCAAGACCAGTATTGTGTAAGTCTGCCATAATGGTTTATATTAGTTTTCTAAAACAAGTGCGACTTGCAGATTTTTAATATAGATTAAGGTGAATTAAGCTTAAGTAAGGCTCAGGATACAAGAGAGAGAAATACTTTATTTCCTAGGACCTTTAAGGCTGGCAATTAAAAGCAGAGGACTAGACTCAGCAGAAGTTGGCTAGTCACTTTTTCTCAGAAGCATAGTGATGGCAGTTTAGACTAGTTAACTCAGATAAGGGAAGGAGCTTAATATCAGTAATAATCTTGGAAAAATACAGCGTCAGTAGTAGTAAGCTCTATGGGTTAAATTCTGTATATGGAGTGGCATTTTTTAACCTACAGCATTGTTAGGGTACTGAGATTCATGATCCCTACAAATCTACAGGGAAAACTAATACAGTAAAGGGGATGGTAGTGTAATAATTTCCAATAAAGTATGAGGAACATAAGCTAAATGAAACATCACATTATGTTGGCTTTGGGTGCAGTTGACATAGATTTAGATTTGTGCTTAAAATTAGAAGAGTTTCTCTTGTTTGGTTTACATATCTCTGTTTGTACCATGCAACAGATACAAGGTTAGTTTTAGGGCCAGCAAAAGTAAGATACAGCTGTAAATATTAAATATTAAATTCTAGAAGTGCACTGAGTATAAAGACTGATGTCTTCTTGATATACGCAGATGTCTGGGTTGGAATTAAATCTGAGGTGTGAGAAGATGGGAGACCACTTTACTGCTGGCAGTAGGAAGCCCATGTAGTGAGCACAAATATGCATGCTGAAAGGGAGAGAGCTGCTTTTTCTAAACCCTGTGGATAGTGTTTGTCTCTGGTTTATGCCTGTAGCAAGGGTGAGGCTTGGAGTTAGGCTTGGACTTGAGGACAGCTAGTGCTCAAGCACATTTCTCCTCTTTGCTTCACGTTCTCAGTCTTTGTGAGTGAAACTATGTGCTTTGGGCTTCAGGATAACCCATGGCCACAGAGCGATGCCTGGAAAGTGTGAGTTTGTTGACCAGAGTGGTGGGGTGGGGTATTTCTGAGATCCATTGAAAGTTATTCTTTGACTATTCTTTTCTTGCAGGAAACCTGAAATGCACTTGCCTTCTGGGAAACTTAGGAAAAAACATACTTATATTTATAAATGTACATAGTGCAATGTTCAAGTTGCTTTTCAGTGTGAACTGTCTGTTTCAGTTTCAGATATTACTCATGCACCACTGCCATCCTTTTTAAAACTCTTCTATTTCCACGAAAACTGTTAGGCCTTTCTCTCTCCCATCAGCCCAATTAAAGTTTTATAACTGTAATTAACTCTGTAGTACCTAATAAGAGAGAAGACTGTAACACCGTGTCTTCCTCCTGTCAATCACTACTGACTGGCTCCAGCCCTCCTGTGTCATTGCAAGTGTTCGCTTGTTGTACCTTCTGTCAGCACATGACCAGTGGAGTAGTTACTCATAAGGTCTAATTATTTGGTCCTAAGCTATGATGGTTTTGGTTTCCAGCGGGCAGAGGAGGTTATAGTCCTCAGGAAATAACAAGAAGTTTAGAGGCCCCTCACAGCTCATGTAACATACACTGGTTTTATACAGAGAGGTTTTTATATGAATCTGAATTGCAGGTTTAAAGATGCTAAAAGTACACAAAATCCTGTTCCTGCTGTCTGCATAATTACTGTTTTTCAACAAGGTAATTGAGAAGCAGGCAGGTTTTCTTAAATTATACTTACACACAGAAAATATAAATGAAGTTACCCCTGACCGAACTGGTAAAACAGTATAACATTATTTGTGCTTGTAAGTTTGTGCTTAATTGAGAGGAAATAAATTTAAAAAAAAGTGTGATTAACAGTGTTTTCTTTGAGCAGGCTAAAAAGATTTCAAAATCTTGCTTCTCCGTCCAAAACTATGTCTTTTTATCAAAGCCATTTTATTCCAACTAGTTATAAAATTGCAGTAGTTAAATCAGATGATCCCTGGTAAGTTAATATTATACATACCATTTGCTTTGAAACATAATAATTTCATAAGAAGTATTCTTTTTATAGTCTATGATATTTGCATTAGCTACCTATAAAATTTTAGAGGATGACAATTTTATTGTAGCAACACATTGACAAACTTTAAAAAGATGGTTTCTTATGAAACTCCATGTTCTGTACTGAGGTCTCATTGCTTATCCTTCCAGATAAAAATTAAGGAGACTTTGCGGAGCAGATATTAGAGGGGAAACCTTATAGCAGATAAAGGAATGAGTCAGAGAGAATAAATAATTTCATATTATAGACACAAGTTATTGTAAGTCTTAACTTACTTGTTCAGGATTAAATACTTCACACAGAAGGCTGTTATCATCTGCAGTATTTTCTTTATGACTCAGTGTTGTCAAGGTGTGGTAGTGTTCAAGCTCAGACATAAGCATTTTACTGTTGCTGAGCAGATTCTGGAGGAAATGCTCCTTATCAGCTAAAATAATAACTTAAAAGGAATCAGTTAATTGCTAACTGACAGGACAAGGAATTTTTTGTCTCTTAATCCCAGTGTATATATTTCTAAATTTGTATGCATGTGTATATATTAATGTATTTGCTGTGTTTCTTCTGCACTAAAACATAATGTCACAGAAACAATATACATATTTGAGGCAACCTAATCCCCAGAGGCTTTTCCACCAAAGTTGTCCCTGGTGAATCCAGCATACAACATGCAAGTAAAGATGCTGAATAGCTCTGGAGAAGACTCCTGAGTGCCTTAGGTGCTATTTCTTGTAAAAGCTTCTTCAGTGTTACCTACAGCGTGCTTTGCAATAATGCTGCTGAACTTGTCCAGTATCATTAAAGACCTAATGAAGTTCCTGTTACTTACTTAAGGTTGTTGGTTGGTTCACCCTGGAGTGGCTATCCGGCTAACAGAACTGGAGATATTTATGCATGCCCTGTTGGTATGTCCAAAACCACATGCAAAAAATTGAATTTACAAGGTATGTTATAATGAATAATGTCTCACTAAATTTTTCCCTTTTTTTCTAGTTTTCATTTCAGGCCAATCTGCCTTATTAAGTATGTTCTTAACTATCTTTCTGCCTAATAGCATTCTCTGTCATGTGTGTATTTGTGTGTGTGAGTGTGCATCCAGGACTCAGTGCCAGCTGAGACACATGTGGTGTTTAGGCTTGGGGGTGTGTGTTAATGAAAGGTGGCACCTGCTACTGAAGTCAAGCAGGGTCTGTGGGTGCCCTAGCTTGTGGTGCCAGCTGCGGGAGCCACCGGGGTCTCAGCTGCTGGTGCAACTGAGAACCTTAACCTCCATCCATGGGGCAAAGACAGTGGGTGTCCCAAAACTAGCTGCTGAGATGACCAGGGCTCCACGTAAGTGAAGGCATCTGCATTGGTGGCTGGAGTGGGACCACGGGTCATAGCGCACAGGCGTGGTGTCAGCTACCTATATCTTTCCCAAACCAGTGTTTGTTGTTTGTGTGGGTGTCTGACCAGACAGCTTAGGGGTGCCTCATGTCCTGGTATCTGGTCCTTGCTGGTGCACTGTGGGGATTGCATGAGGGGCAAGTGTATGCATGCCTGCACAAGCACCAAGGTGGACCAGCTAGTGAACAGAGGAGATGTGGGGCAGACAGAGAGGCCATGTTGATACTTGGGCGATCAGTGAATGCGCACGTGCTTGCAAACGCAGAGCACTCTGTGTGTGTGTGTACCTTCACTGATGATCATCTGTCTTGGCCAGCCCAGGAGGAGCATGCCCATATGTGGGTGCTGCTGAAGGCATCACCTTCTCTGTGACCAACTGTGATACCAGCCCATCAGGGTCTTCCTTGTGCATCTGTGTGTGTGTCTCGGATATGTGCTCAGCTTCACTACGGGTGCTGCATCCCTCAGCCTGTGCAGAGGCTCTGGGTCTCCTGGCACTGGGCTGAGTTCCCATGGCCAGGCAGAAGAGTCCTGGACCAGAGTGGCTGGAGGAGGCTACCAAGCCCTTAACATAGCTCAATACTTGTTACATTCTCATTTTGAATAGCACTTACTGAATATACATTATATGAAGACTTTTCTGCCCCTGTGTGTTTGCAGATTGAGTATAAAATGGAATTAACTTTTGGATATAGTGAAAATATGGGGCAGCAGAGTGTGCCAAGATGCCTATTTTATGCTTATTTATGATGCAGAACATTTCTATCTTCCACTGCCCCTTCCAGTTTTTTTCTAAAGCCTGGTGCCAGATCAGAGGAGTCTGGTGTCCTGAGGAATGTAACAATAGCTGCTCGGCTGCAGCTACTCAGCCAGTAAAAATACTTAATAGGTAGACCTTTTCTTCTCACTTTTGCTTTCAGCTCTCTTGAGGGCAGGTACTTTAAATGGCCATATATAGTTCATGTGTGTGGTTAATGGTTAGCAAATTTATTGAGAAAGATTAGCTTTCGTTTCTTTTGTCTCAGAACTGTGTGCAGCCATTTGGAAAAGACATTTTAGGTTCTGAGAAATCAAACTTCCAAAAAGGAATTCTAACTTAAAAAATTGCTTCTAAATCTTATTTACTATTTTGTCATTACTAGATCTCTTTTCATTTCAGCTTTAATAAATATTCCAAATGTGACTGAGATAAAAGAAGACATGAACCTTGGCTTGACTCTGATACAGAACTCAAAAACAGGAGGATTTTTGGTACGTATCTGGGGCATATTCAGTACATGCAGCAGTTCCTGGGAAAATGAAGAAACTAGAATTCTCTACATTTTTTTTATAAGCCCAAACTGAATGTATTTTACTGTGCAGCATAGATAATGCATATTTTGTATATTTTCAAATATTCCATCCCACTGTTATAACCTAGGATACAAAATCAGAAAAATTACGAATTCTCTCCTTTGTCATTTGTCTAAAAATCCTATTGAAAGGGCAGATCATTAAAGATTCTGAAATTTAGTCAGACGATGTAGACAAGAATGTATCCACCATGGACTTCTTTAAGGCAATCTTGTGTAGTTCTGGTGATGCTTTCAAAAGACGGTAAGGTCCTGTGACTGCTTTCCTGAGATGTTAGGATTTCTAGTCCCGTGGATCTGCAGTATGCTTTGTTTGTTTAGTCAGCTGGAGGAAGATCCATTTTCTATGTGTATATCCTGCAGACCAAACTCCTTGGAGCTTGTAAAATGTATTTTGTAATTGAAAGGAAGTTAACACATATATAATATGCTTTTTTACAATCTTAACTATAAGCATGAAAACTTGTGTAGGTGTATTCCAGTTTGATGCATACATTGTAGGCATGTGGAGTACGGAAGTGAAATAATAAACTACAGACAAAAGAATTCTGAGGATGACTTCAAGCTTTGTATTTTTCTGATTATCTTCCTAGTAATCACGGAAGTATTTGTATGGTTATTATCTTCATTACCACATAGCCTGGTTTACTGAAGTATTTAAAATTAGGTCTAATTCCAACCTTTTCAGCAGCTCTGTTAGAGTTAGTAAAGTTAATTTTAACTTCAAAATACAACAACAGAGCTCCTCTTGATTGCTGGCTTGAGAAAATACTGATTACAAAAATCCTATCCTGTCTCTTGGATAATATCTTTGATTACTGTTAATACTGTCCCATGCATATCTGCTTTTAATCAGTATCAGTAATCATAGTGATATAAAACATCTTGTGGAAAAAATTGTATTTTCTAATCATATGTGAATGTCATTCAGATAAATTTCCTAGTCCGTATGTTATTGATTGACTCTTCTTAAATGCATTAAGCAACAAAGAACAACAAAAGTTGCATGCTGAGAAATGAATAGTTAGCTCATCTTTGGCAACAAGAGTTCTTTTTGACATAAGGAAAATGGGGTACAGGAGACAGGTGCTTACCTGAAATATCAAAACCCACATAACTTAGTTGTGGTATGAATTGGACAACAAGAAAAGACTGTCCAGTGATAATTGCAAGCTTCTGCCAGCCAGGGCTTTGCTCCCAGATGCCATCTCTGCCAGCCGGCCACTGCGTGATGTGTTATGCTCAAGGCTTCCTCCTCCCAGCTCACACTAGTCCTCCTTCCTATGGCTGCTTCACTCTGAGCCTCCATCCGCTTGCACCAGTCTGTGCTGCATCCCTGGGATGCTTGACTGGACCGTGACTCAACCTGGCATGTCTCTGCTACAGCTCCCAAGTCCTTCAGCTGTTTGATGCCATGTAATTGCTTCCTACAGGTATCCTAAGTACAGGGCAGTCATTTCCATATGCTCATTAGGTTTTTCTGGGCATGCTTAATTAATTCTTTTGGAAAGGGGCTTAAGAAGCTCACTGGTGATTTAGAACCTTTTTCCAGATATCTGACCTAAGTTTCTACGTGTTTGTTCTTGGGACAGTCCTGTGCCTTTACTTGAAACAGCTCCCATTTCCTTGCACGTGTCCCTTCTGTACTCAACACCCCCAAACTGCTCTCCTTTGTCCTTCACTTTGCTGAACAAATGTGGAAGGTTTTGGCAGAAATGCGCTTTTTAAAAAATGGCTGCCTCGGACGTGAAGGATCAGATCTATGCTGTATTCCACAAGTCTTTCCAGGCTACTATATAGTGTATTTCCTATTTTTCTGTCTCAACTGCAAATGATTCTTGTCACATATCTTTAGGCCATATTTGCTTTCCAGGCTGGCTGTATGCTTGTGGTCACCCTGCAATCAACAAGGGCTTGATACATCTGCTCCTCTCTCTTCCACTCAATGAGGTCCCAGTTTATGTCCACATTCCTTAATCCTAATCTTTATGGGCAAGTCTATGCTTATTTCTAATATTAACTTTGCAAGTTCATAATTTCTTGATATGTGGTCTCCCTGTTTTCCCCTTCTTTAATGTTGTGTCTTAAATTTGTGACTTGAAAAATGCTGGAACATTAGAGCTTTTCCTTTTTTTTTGTTAAGTAAAGATCAGCAAAGTTTATTAGAACCTTTATATTTTTCAGTCTAAGATTAACATCACAGTTTTGAGTTGCCACTAATACAGAAGAAAACTAGAAAATGAGCAAATGAGATTGATCTTAAAAGAACTTTGAAGACTAAGAAGATTTATTTTGTACTTTCACCTCTGTAAATGTCCATGTTTTCCACTAAAACTAATCATGCCCCATGTAGCAGCTAAAAATACCACTCATCTCAAAATCAGATAACACAGATATACTTGTTCTTCCCTTGTCTAGAAAGTCTGCCATCTTGTAAAATACATTAGGATAGTTTAATGTGGTCTACCACTGGTAAACTGTTATGCGATTTAGTTCATTTTCCATTTACTTATTCCTTTAATTTCCTTTTTTCAATATTCTTGAGAAAAAGGTAGCAGTGCCATTCACTCTCTCTTCTCTTCCTAAATGGAGATGGTGCATTTTCTGTTTTCCAGGCTCTTGAGGCTGAATAGGGAAATAATGAAGTACCTTAAATGAAGTTATAATTTATTTCAGAACTGTTGGGCAGAGGTTATGTAGAGGTTACGTTTTTTTTCATTGAGTTCCTAGTATGATTTTCTTTTTAAAATAATATTCCTGTTCCCTGCATCTCCCACTCACAATATCCTCATGACAAAAGACTGGCTTGGCATCTGTATTTTTATCTAGGTACTTCTGTAAAAGTACTTTTAACAGCAGAAGTGTGGCTGTCATGCAACCAGATGGTTGATCCAGCTGAAAACATTTCTTTTCAGAGATCATTTTCAGCAGAGAGGCAAGGTTATCTACCCAGGAAGGCAATAAAACACATAGCCAAGGGATATGCGAGGTCAGGACCAAACTACTCTTAGCTGTAGCTAAACAGGACAGCAAATGCTGTGAGGCTGCACCCTTACTGGAGATAGTGAAGTTTAACTTGTAAATATTTTGGCAAGGTGAATTTCCCTTGGGAACAAAGCTTCTAAGATTAATAAACGTGCATGTGTGTGAGCACTGGTCACAAACTTCTTCAATCTTGTCCCGCTCTTTGTAATAACGACAGGTACAGCAGGGAGGGCTTCTTGCTGTGTTCACAGCGATGTACATGCCCATGGCTCTGATGCCATCTCCTGGTTAATCGAAGTACTTCTCTGCGAGTTTATGGGCGATGTGCGGCTCTGGTTTTAGAGCAGGTGGCTTAAAGCAAGGTAGTCACGCTGCCTAGATGTTCTAGGTGTGCATAGTCTGGAGGGGTTAGCTTGCAAGAGGAGGCACTACCATGATCATGTATAGAATTTCTCATTCGAAGAATTTTCTATGAAAGGGATTACACTGTCAACAAGATTGCAAGGAATTTGGCCTGATAACCCAAGAGGGCATCTCTGTTCCTCTATGCCTATAGTCCTCCTTATTGTGCCTTTGCATATGTATATGGTGGGACAAGTATTTGTTATTTTCATAGTTTCTTCTTTGTTGTTATTTTTAAAGGCTTGTGGTCCCTCGTGGGCACAGCAGTGTGGAAGCCAATACTATGCAACAGGAGTCTGTTCTGAAATCAGTCCAAGTTTCCAGATCCTAAGAAGCTTTTCTCCTGCTGTTCAAAGTAAGGCAACATGTGCAAAACAGAGTCAATTAAAGAAAACCTATCAAACAAAATCAAGATACATTGTGTCAGGGTCTCTTAATTTGGTATATTTTAAAGAAATTGATGTGCAAAAAGCAAAGTTCTGTGTTTCACTTGTAAGGACTGACAAATCATGATCCAGTGCTGATATGAATATCAACTCATTCCTATGAATTCAGAGGCAGTGCAGGAGTGCAGACTCAAAATCTTCGTGTACCTCTGTTCTATTGAATACTTATTCTGGCAAAACCTTCCTGATCTGAAGTGTTGCCTATGTGAGACCTGAATATGCACCTCTGGATTTACCAGAGAATTGTACATATATTGAGACTGAATGTGCATTTAATCTCCAGTTTTTATTTTTGTTTTAGAGTGCTCCTCTGTCATAGATGTTGTGGTGGTTTGTGATGAATCAAACAGCATTTATCCCTGGGATGCAGTGCGTGCATTTTTGAAAAAGTTTGTACAAGGCTTAGACATAGGCCTTAACAAAACCCAGGTAAGTTGATGCAGTGGGTTTTATTAACAATTTTAAAGGGGAAAAAGTGTGTTTTAGCATGACTATGGTGCCACCCCCAAAGTCATGCAGTTGTCTTTCAGTATCAGGGTTTTTATCTCACCGCTAACCTATTTCAGAAGGGATTAATGTTTTAAATCAAAACATAAACCAACTGAAATAGAAGTTTAGGTTATATCTAGTGGTGTCAGATCTCTTTCATGCATTAGGTGTTAAAGTAATTAAAATGTAGTCTGTGGGTTGTGACAAAAGTAGAACAGATTTTTTATGGGCTTTTCATACAGCTCTTACTTTACAACTGCTGCGTCTTTAAAATAGGAGGTTTTCCTGCTTAGTTACTGTCTGATTGTTGAGTTCTTTTTTGCTTTTAATTTGGTGATGGTAAGGAAAATTTTATTGATGTTTCTTAAAACATTCTCTATCTTTACAGTTGTCCATTTTCCATAAACAGTTCTGGGAACAAAGACTGGGGCACTGGAAAACTCTCTCCCAAAGGCTGCCTTCTTCCTTGGGCGACTTTGGAAGTGAGGTGCTTAAAAGCTAGGCTTTCCGCTCTGTCCATTCTGAACCTCACCTTTGGCATCTCCTGCTCTTTTTTTCTTTCATACTAAATGTGCATCTTAGCATATGTCTTTAGCTTCATCTGTATTAAAAATAAATAGGGTTTGCAGTGCTGTCAAATAACTAACCTTTAGGATTTCCTTAGAAAAGATCAGATTGAGGTGCTGTCATCTTTGTAGAATTTTTACTGTTTTCTTATATTTCCCAGAGCTCCATAAATTATTGCTATCCATCAGCTCTTCCGGAAGTAACCAAACAAACATTTAATGCCTGTTATTTCAGATTGTTTGCATTAACATATTGTAGTTCATAATAAATGATATAAGGTGCAAGAGTGTTTTAGTTCGTTTTGCTTTCCAAATGTGTTAATATGAATTTGTTTTGTATGTGTTGAAGGAAAATTATAACTCCATATGCATCTGCAGATCTTTTACTCCAACCTGACAAATAAGTATTATGATTCTACGTAACTATTGTAATGCATGATAATCTAACATAGTTTCTTTATTGCATAGGTGGGTTTAATACAGTATGCCAACGATCCCCGTGTAGTGTTCAACTTGAATACCTATCAGACAAAGGCTGAGGTTGTTAAAGCAATGGAGGGAACGTATCAGAAGGGAGGAGATCTAACTAATACTTTCAAAGCCATTGATAACGCAAGGTAAAACATATTGATTGCACTACACCTACTCTAATTTACCTTACAACTTACAAGACAACGGGCACATCCTGAGTTTCATTCCTACTAGGAGTGCACTTCCTTAGAGCCTCTGAGGAGGTTGCCAGTGTCAGACAGTGTATATTTATATTGCCCCAGGGCGAAGGGTATAGGGACATGTGAACTAGACTTGCTGAGGAGCATGTCTTTAACTATTGGTTTAGGTGCTACACTAAAGTAGTTCTGGTACCCAACAGAATTGTTTGGACTGTCATAGGTGTCTAAATGTGGCAGTGCATCAGACACCATGGGCAAGCTTTTAAGAAAGATACAAAACCAAAAATCATTAATAGTTCTTGCAAACACCATTTTTGATATAGAAAGTTGTACTACAAAAAAAAAAGTTTTCCTTGGGATGTACATTTCTATCAGAAAAGCTATCCAGTGGGAGTATTTTTTTCTGCTTTCTTGATTACGTTTCTGGTGACTTTTTGAGCAGTGCTTTGAGAAGACACCATCAGGAAGATAGTGGAAAAATCTCATTGCAGATTGTTGATTTCCACATAAAAAGCACTATATATATACATATATGTTTTAAGGCAGTGATGGACATACTCATTGCAGTATATGTACCAAATCCTATCCACATAAAGTGTCATGTGATAACTCCAAGATTTTTTAACAGACAGTTTGCCTTCTCACCTGAATCGGGAGGACGCCCAACAGCCACGAAAGTAATGGTGGTTGTGACAGACGGTGAATCACACGATGGCTCCAACTTGAAAACTGTGATAGGTAAATGCAATGAAGACAATATAACCAGATTTGGCATTGCTGTAAGTAATACTATAATTATAAATATTATTGCAATTTTTGAAAGATCATTTTGTTGTGTATGTATAAAAGTTTATGATCTCTATATAAGCTGTATATATAATGCATACATTGTTACACTGGTGTGACTGAAACTAGTTAAAATTAATCTTTATCAGCTAGTGAAATATTGCTGTCTTTAAACAGCTGAATAATCAAAACCAGTATTACCTAAGTAATTTCAGGGGTTTTCTCCTTTGTCTTGGTTTCTGTATTTCCCTGTCTAAATGGTTCGTTGTATAGGAATATAAGCAACACAAACAATATATGTCTGATAAGCAATTCAGTAATATGAATGAAGGCTTTTTTTAATTTATGTAGACTATTTTCTCAAATCATACCGAAGGAAATGGCGTAACACCGTAATTTCCTTCACTCTTATTTTGTTCTTTTTTTTTATCCAAGGTTTTGGGATACTTAATCAGGAATGAACTCGATACTAAAAACTTAATTAAAGAAATCAAAGGAATTGCTAGTCATCCAACAGACAAGTATTTCTTCAATGTGTCTTCTGAGGCTGCACTACTGGAGGAAGCAGGAACACTCGGAGAGCGCATTTTTAGTATAGAAGGTAAAATAATATATCTGGAAAATTAGGTCATATTCTCCCAGCTGATGATCTACAGATTTTATTTGGCTTCACCTTAGTGTGTTTGGTGAAATTGAAGGGCAGCTGTAGCTGCAGGCTGCTCCCTGCTCCCCAAGAGGGCTCTGATTTGCGTAGGTGTTCCTTTAGCTATTCCAGACCCAGTGAGCCTCCGTTTCAACTTAGTTTTTGCTGTTTGTTGGATATATTACCCAGCTGCTGAGAATATCAGTCAAGTCCTGAGCTTCTGGCATCCACTGAAGGCTTGTCCATATGCATCCAAATGTATTCGGAGCTGTTATCACTGGAACAGTAAAGATAATTTTACGCTTGTCAGATTCACCCATGTTTTTCTGTTAATGCTAAGTGTGAATTTACAAAGCAAAACACAAGACTAGGTTACAGGTTACAGAGCTGAAAGGCTACACTAATGCCATCTGTGTGGTATCTACCAGGCTGTATACTTAGCAGCCACAGTCCTCCATGCACTGCGTAGCGGTGGCTCAGAGGCACTTTGTCCCCAGAAAGCCAGGTTTTCAAAGTCAAATGTAGACCATGACTGGGAAACTTATGATCTACCCTCTGCCCTGCATATGGGGCTTTTTGTGTTTTCAACCTTCCTGCACTCAGGATGAACTCTTCCCTTCTATTTCACTTCCACCTATTCTTTACCAGACCCAGGCTGCTAACCAAGTCAAGGGAATCAGGTGAACTCCCTCTCTTGGGTTTTTTGTACTTGTATTGAATTCCTGTTACCTGAGTCCCGTCCATCTGGCTTTGGAAAAAGTCCTGCACATGACAGGATTTTTCCTGACAATTAAAACAGTTTTATAGGTCCTATATGATAGCAGACATTGATTTGAAAGTTATGACTGTACAGTTACTAAAGCTTTTTTTTTTTTTTTTTTTTTTTGGGGGAGCTTTATAGCTCCATCTTCCCAATTTACCATCAAGTCCTCCAAATATTCTACAGTTTATTAGTTCTCAGATTTCCATTGTTTGGAAATGTTGGAAATGTTTCAGCAGAATTGGTGGGTTTGAAAAAAAATATACAGTCCATATATAGCTACACTCAGCAGCAGCAATATTGGGTCTCCTGTGTGATTCTATAGGGTTAACCGTATGTGAATACTTTCTTTATCAGGTACAGATCAAGGCGACACATTCCAAATGGAAATGTCACAGGTGGGCTTCAGTGCATCTTACTCACAAAAAAAGGTATGTGGATTAAAGCATTTAATTACTCGGCACTGGTGAGACCGCACCTCGAGTCCTGTGTTCAGTTCTGGGCCCCTCACCACAAGAAGGATGTTGAGGCTCTGGAGCGAGTCCAGAGAAGAGCAACAAAGCTGGTGAAGGGGCTGGAGAACAAACCTTATGAGGAGCGGCTGAGAGAGCTGGGGTTGCTTAGCCTGGAGAAGAGGAGGCTGAGGGGAGACGTTATTACTCTCTACAACTACCTGAAGGGAGGTTGTGGAGAGGAGGGTGCTGGCCTCTTCTCCCAAGTGACAGGGGACAGGACGAGAGGGAATGGCCTCAAGCTCCGCCAGGGGAGATTTAGGCTTGAGATTAGGAAAAAATTCTTCACAGAGAGGGTGGTTAGGCATTGGAACAGTCTGCCCAGGGAGGTGGTTGAGTCACCGTCCCTGGAGGTGTTTAAGGTTAGGGTAGATGAGGTGCTTAGGAGCACGATTTAGGGATTGGTGGGAATTGTTGGACTCGACGATCCAGTGGGTCTCTTCCAACCTGGTCATTCTGTGATTCTGTGATTCTGTAATGCCACAAATAGAGGTAATTACTAGACATAAATGCTTAGAATTGCAACAAGGAAAGACTAATAAAACTGAATGACCATTTTTAAGATTTTTTTTCAAGCAGGAGGATACTAGCTTATAATCTTCTTTTTATTTGAACACCATAAATTCTAATAAAATTTGTATATCTCTAAAATGAAATATATAAACCAATATGTGAAGTTGATAAATAGTTTTTATCTAATGATTTTGAGCCTTGTTAATCCAATAATTTCCATGATTTCTGAGTTCACCTAACAGGAAAAATTCAATTCCTCAAAATTGATACTTTGTAGTTGAATAACTCAACAGAATTGATACCATATTGTAAAGCTTGTATATTTCTACATGGTAACCACGATGTAAGTAAGTCAATTTGACTGTACATCACTGCCTTATACACACTGATGCAGGAGATTATGTACGGTAACTTCAACTTTGCTCACATTTTTTTTTGAAGTAGGTAGTTCTAAAATGTTGATTTTTATTTTTTTTAAGGATGTGCTGCTGCTAGGTGCAGTTGGGGCCTATGACTGGAGCGGAACAGTAGTTCAGGAGTCTTCAGACAGAATCACCACCTTTCCAAGCCATGTGTTTGAGAAAATTCTACAGGACAGAAATCATAGCTCTTATCTAGGTAAGGGGTTGAAATGCAAATTTGGAAATGTAATAAAAGTGTATTTAGATATTAAAGAACTTGGGAAATTCTGACCCAACCAGACTCCTGTTAAATCATATGAGAATGTGAAAAGAATTTTCCATCCAAAAAGATTTTATTTACTGGTCAACGGTTCATTGAATGAAATCTTTAATGTGTTTTTAAATTTCTACTCATATCAATGTGGTAAGCTGAAAAAGAAATTCAGGCTTTCTGACAGAGACAAAAGAAGCCATGGGATTTGAAAAAGCAATTAGTGTATCATACTGATTGTTATGGGTACCTTCTATTTTAATATTTGTATGTACTTCCCCAGTTACATGCGGATGAGAAGAAGACTTGCTATCATTTAATCTTTCCTTGCTCTTTTCCTTGCTTTTTCCATTTCAGTTAATAGTTTTAAGAATACTGCTGTCATTTAACAGAGGTCTTATTTATAAACCCTGTATGTTTTCTGATGTGCGTTTCTGTGACCCCCATAAAGCCACTCAGTTTGTCATCTCAGTTCATCATCTCAGTTCATTGAGATTTTTTTCTGCCTGCTCTGGTGTTTCATCCCCGAATAATACTACCACGTTACACCCCTATGATTTTCTTATCCTTGAAGTTATTTAAGTAGATGCAGTTTTTGCAATTAACATACTCTTGCCCCTATGGCTTAGCGTTGCTTGCATCCAACACAATGAATAGATCTAAACCTAGCCTAACCTCATGTGCAGTAGTGCTTTTGCATGTGTGACGTCTTCAGACTTTCTATTCTTCCATTTTCTAGAATACTTTGTGAAAGGTCAAGTAATTTCCTTTCAGTGCTTCTCCAGAAGACACTCATGGTAGTATTTGCCTTAATCTTTTTGCAGCAATGTTATTGCCTTTTCTGTCCCTTCATTTCCTTTCCACCTCCTTCTGTCCTCCACTCTGAGCTCTCTGTACCAGCTCTCTCTCACCAGTTCTGGGGAGCCTAAAGGGCTGCTGGCACCTTACAGCTTGCTAGATTGGCCCCTGTTCTGTATTGCACCCTCTCACTTCAAATGGCTCTGTAGAGTATTTGTTAGGAATGAGTGGCCCTATGTCGCAGAATAAAATCTTGTTTTGTTGTTGCTTGTTGAACTTCTAACCTCCAAAGATGTTCTTTCTGTAGAAAAACAGTGACTGAACACAGATCTGAATGAGACTGGTATATGTAATGACCAAGGCATAATCCTTTTAGTCTGTGCTCCTTACATTGTCCAGCACCTTCCTAAAGACCCACATATTTGGCTGAGGCACTGGGATTTTGTTACTGAGTTTAAACTAAAGTCTTTATAAAGACTGATTTTGTTTTCATCTGTTAAAATACATTTGCTGTGATTAAACCACAGAAATGTGAAATATGCAGTAATGCTAGCTTTATAGTGCCCATACATGTTTAAAATATTTGCAGGTATTAAAGGATGTTTCCTGAAAGCGAATAATGTTAGAATAATGGGAATGAGGATTAAAATGTTCAAAGAAGTTCAATCAACCTAAGCCCTTCAGCTGTCAAGCTGTTAACCCAGCTTGTTGTATTCAGCCAGTACACTGGGGTATGGTTTGGTGAGCTGTGGGAAAACACACTGCAAGCTTTGCAGAAACTGGGTGTTCCTTCTCAGTTGGAAGGCTGGCCCAAATATTCATCTCATTTTTCTTATTATTTCTTTGTTCAAAAGGTACTCTTTGCACTTCTTTTCCTGTGATATGACATTTTTGTGGTCTACATTTTCTGAATAGGCTGAACTATTGTCCATACTATTCTGCAAACCTGCTTCTATTTTATCTGTGTGTCATTCTCTCCAGATAACTATTGTGGATATTATGCATATGTGATGGCTTAAGTTTCTGTCTGAACCATCATTCTGTGCAACCAATGTAGCAGATTAACTCATCCTATGTGCCTTTATGGGTAACTAATTGATGAGTTGTAGTTAATGGTCTCTCACATTAAGCATTGGCTTCTCTCCCTAGGTTATGCTGTAGATGTTCTCTCAACTCAGAGCTCTGTCTATTTTGTTGCTGGTGCACCAAGATCCAACTATACGGGCAGAGTAGTGGTTTATGATGTCGACAGCAATGGTAATATTGGAATTGTGCAGTCCCAGAGAGGTGAGCAGGTATGTATATTTTTGCAGACATCTGTTTTTATTGATGCAGCAGTAAATTACAATGCATTTATTCTGAAACTTCCTCTTTCTTGCGATTGATTTAGAATCCACTTGAACTTTTCTCTGCCACTAGACTGTTTCACTGAGGTTAACTGTAAATTATAAGCAGTATTTTAGGACATCATCCAGTAGTGGTAAAAGATAGTGTACAAAGCTGTTTAATGTATCATTCTGTCAACAATTATAACTGACTCAGTGAGCTCCACTCTGCCTAAAAAGTTGTGACATAAATGACATCAAAAGAGAGATTATGGTGTTCATTCTCTTCTTCTCAGTTTGGAAAAGAGCAGTGAGTTTAGATTGTTTTGGTTTTCTTTGTAGGACAGTTCTGAGAATAAATGAAAGTTTGGGTAGTTCCATGTGCACAGTTTAATATAAAAAAACTTATACCTCATATAGCTTATTCCCTGCATTCTTATTGCTAAGTGATAAAGCCATAACAGCAAGTACTGGATAGAAACAGTGGACACATAAGGATATGATTCTTCAGACACTAGAGTGTGTTATATGTTAATTTTATTCCAATTCAGTTTCATTCATTAGTAATGGACTATTTCTGGGTGTAAGTTTCTGAGACAGGCACAAAAACATTATGCTTTACAAAATCTACATATAAACACAACTCTATTACTACTCATTTCAGATTGGCTCCTACTTTGGAAGTGTGGTATGTTCAGTGGACGTTAACAAGGATTCTGTGACAGATGTGCTGTTAGTGGGTGCACCAATGTTTATGAATGACCTGAAGAAAGAGGAAGGGAGAGTATATATGTTTTCCATCACAAAGGTAAGAATGGTACTGTAGCAGAGCTGGAATCAGCTTCCTGCCTCTTCATCCAAGATACTTGCTGATATTTTCAGCTGGAGGGATTTACCATTGTTCCCTGGACTGCAATTCTACCAAAGAAAAAAAAGTGGTCCAAACAAAAACAGTACTTTGTTGTAGTGTCCATTCTGTTAAAACAGAATGATCAGAGGAGCAATCCCTAGCCCGGCAACCAAGTAACACAGCAGACTTATTAAAGCCGGTATTGCTTAGAACGAGATTCTTTCAAAGCAGACTGTCCATCTGCAAGCTAAAAAGCCTTTGGCCCTAGGCCTTTTCAGGGCCTCAAAGTTGCTATTTCATGTAAGTTTTTTTCTAAATTTTAGAACTACTGTGAGTGGTGGTTTTGTAATGAGAAGTGGAGCATGTTCTTCTCCCGTGGTGTGGCATAACGGAAAGCTTAAATGGTGCCAAGCCTGTCTGGTTAGAGGACCATAGATGGAGCCCTTCCCAGTGCGATCTCACTCATTCTGCTTTTCAGGAGCAACTGCAAACTTTCCCCTGAACTGCTTGTGCACGTAATCTGAGAATAAGCCAGTTGGAAAAGAGCAAAATGAAGTCAACAAGCAAGTTAGTAGTTAGGCATTATTAGTGACAGGGGCCTGCTGCTCTAGCCAGCTCCCAGGGCCTGGTTTTAGGCACTGTACACAAATATAACTCAAGGCTGTCCATTCATCTGAAAAACTTAGCTTGAGGATATTGCTAATTAATTGATTGCCATTTCATTTTTGTTCAGGACCTAACAGTGTTTTTCTGCTGGTTTTCTGCATTGTTTCATAGGCTTTCACACTGGATGGTGGCTGCTACTTGTGTTATCTCCTTTGTTCAGTGAAGCTACTTAATTTATCTGATGGTTGACTGTGGTTTTTATTCAGACCTATAGTAGGTATTTTCAGAGTAACTATATTAACAGTCCTGAAACCTCTGGCACTTTTTATCAGTGTCTTAGTCAATAATTGAATGTCTGGCTATGCAAAGTAAATTAATACTGCTGTCTATCAGCGAAAACAGACCATGGCCTTTTTACTAGGTAAATTATAAATAGAGAGGAAGGACCATCTTCTTCAGTGGCAGCTCACAGTCATATCATCCTGAAGCAAGAAAGTAGATGGAGGTGCTGGAAGTGGTACTGCTGGCAGCTGATATTGGTCTTGACTGTAATGTTAGACACAGAATATGAAGAAAAGAAAAATGAAGGATTATTTTTTCATTTTTTGAAAGCTGAATACATTGGAAGACAATCCTTACAACATTTTGTCTTTGTCAAGTGTTAGGCTTAAAATCTTTTTAAAATTAAGAATAAGGAAATAATTATTTTAAAGAACCTGGACTTATACAACTTGTCAATGTTGTACAAACAATACTTTTCTAGTCATTTTTAATAAATAACTTCTCAGGTATTTCTAAGATTTTAAGCACAGCATGACAACTGAGGTTCAAGATGAGAATATTATTTGCCAGACGATTTAATTTAAGCTAGTGTAAATGTGATTATTTAACTATAAAGATCTCCAGACTTTCTTCCTTCATTGGCACTGGAGTGGTCAGGAGTTTAGCATTTGGACACATGTTTTTTGCATTAGTTAGTTAGGAAATTCCATTTCTGTTTCAAAGAATTATGTCCAGTAACATAATTTCCATTCCTTCTGCATAATAGCTGGTAATCTAAAACTGGAAACTGTATTTTTCAATGTATTGTGAAACTTTCAGAACAGTCAGATGAGGACAGTGAGAGCATTTAAGCTTCATACATATGGTTATATTTGCTGTTAGTGCTTTGCATAGCGTGCTTTAATTTTGCTGTATGCTGCTTGCCAAGACCCTGAGACATAATGCAAACTGAATGGGCAATACAATGGAGAAGGAATTCAGAGTTGAGCTGTTCAGAGGGAACGTACTGGAAAACAAAAAGAAAAAAAAATGCACATCGGTACTGTTCCTATATGTAATCCAGTGAAATGATAGCTGTGTTTTTATTTTTTCTTCTTTTTCCTTTTCTAAAGGGAATTTTGGACAGAGAAGAACTCATGGAAGGTCCACAGGGATCAGAAAACGCTCGCTTTGGATCAGCAATCACAGCACTTGCAGATATTGATTTAGATGGTTTTAATGATGTTGTAATCGGTGCTCCACTGGAAAACCAAGACTCTGGAGCAATTTACATTTACAATGGATTTCAAAAGACTATACGTACTAAATATTCACAGGTAATAACTTTGCAAAATGCAATACTCAGTGCCTTTAGATCTGCTAGAAGATAACAGAAGGATTTTCTATCTTTTAATTGGCTACTGCTTCATGCTCTTAAACCACTACTGTTATTTTCATAGCTTATTTCAAGTTTTATGCCTGTCCTTAATTCAGCTGTAAGCATGCCTTGGTTGATGTTGTGGTGTTAATAATTGAAGCATATAGAGGAAAAGGACATGCAAGCATGCTCTGTGTGAGCCTCTTGTAGTTTTTGGTTCCTGTGTATAGTCAGGTAATTTTCTATACATTTTTTGACATTCATTATTCAGGTTTTGGGGGCTTGTGTACAGGAATGAAGTTCAGATAAATCACAGCTCCACAAATTATAAATATGTAGTGTTAAAGGAAAAAACTTCCAAAAACCTTTGCATATCCTATATGCTTATACAATGGTGGTTTTAATGTCATTTCCCATGCAGACTTTCTGGTTGCAGAAAGTATTTGTTAGAAGTGCTGTTAAGTTTCCTACTCCTTCAGTTGTTCAGTGTGAGATGGAAAAGGTTTTCAGTAAGTACCAGATGGCATACAGTTGATCTACTCAGTTGATCTACTCCCAAGACAAAGAAAATTGAGTCTGTTCTCTACTCCAGTAGGGGAGGAAAATGTGCTTAAAATTGTCTGAGAAAACATCCACAAAAAACATTTTGTTTAAAAAATATGTTGCATATACTGGGAATATGAGTGAAAATCCCCCATTGCTTAGCCTGCTAGCTAGAGACTTAAGCATGTTTGTGACAAACTTAGTGACCAAACTCTCTTCCCCAGAAAATTTTAGGATCGGATTCTGCTTTTGGAAAATCGCTCCGATTCTTTGGAAGATCAGTAGACGGCCATAGAGACTTAGATGACGATGACATTACTGATGTATCAGTTGGTGCTGATGGAAATGTGGTTCTGCTATGGTTGGTAAACACTTTTCGAAAGAAAGCACTTAATGATTCAGATGCAAGTTCAGCATGTAGTTAATTAAACATTAAAATAAACCAAAAAGCTCTTTCATTCTATGTGTTCAGAGATAACACACTTATTGTCTCACTACTGCTATGGTAGCCAGTTGAAAAAACTCAGCATTAGACTAAATCTTTTTTAAGCATGTATTATCAAAGCATTGAAAACCAATGCAGCGAGTTTGGGGAGCAGAGCCAGGGCATCTGGGGAGAAGTCGGGTGGCAGGGGCTGCTGAGAGCGACCTGGGAAGGGATGAGGAGGGCTATGAGACACCCGTGCTCGCTGTTGTTGTGTAGATATGTGATAGAGAGGGAAGGGGCAGCAGCAAGGAGTGGGGCTTGCTAGAGAGTATTTCTGAGAGCAGGTGCTACTTCAATAGCTGCAGTGTAATTTTGAGACAGATGAAACCACTTCCCACACAATCTGTGTGACCTTTACTGGTTGGTCTGGGGAAGAGAGTTGTCCTGCAGGGTAAGGACAGAGAGCAGTGAAAGACAGTTAACATCTATTTCTGGCAAGGAACCCATCTTTCCTGGCATGTGGCCTTTGCCAGAGCAATCTGAGTACTTTCACAAAATAAAGAAGAAAAGCTTCTTAGAATGCAAATATTCTGCCTTCCTAGGTACTGTGTGTTTTCCACTAGTTCCTTGAAGAGCTACATTAAAATGCAATTTGCTTTCCTATCTGTCAGCTATATTTTCACCTGAGGTTCCTGAGTGTGAGAAGAAAAACACCACTGAATTGCTTCTTATTTCATAATGATATAAGATTATTAAAAGGAGTGGTCTCTTTAGACCTCTGACCCACAACAGAACTGCTGCTGGTGCTGGTGGGAATTGCATTAAAGAAAATGATGCTCCTTCAAGTATCAGCAATTATTTAGATATGATTAATGAAAATGCTTATTTTTCTTTCACTCTAGTGTTTGGTCTGATTAATGAGTTTCACTTTTGATTAAAGTATTTGTTTTTAAATCCAGAGTGCCTTTGAAACTGTTCTTCAAAATCTTGATTAATTACATGAAAAATCACATTTTCAGAAAAATAACTGTATTTATTAAAATTAAGAAATACCCTTCTTTGCCTTCCCAGAGGAGATCAGTAACTTCCCTAAAGGAGCAGTAGAAGGTTACTTATTGGGAAAACAGGACAATGGCTTTGCTCTCTGTTATCTTAAGGGAAGGATTCCAGTATTAGGATAAGACACTGATTATCCATTAATTTTACAGGATAAACCACTTAATGTCATTACTGAAAGCTACTGTGTCAACAAATGCACTCGTACGCAAAGAAAAATAATTTCACAATGCCATTAAGGAATGTTTACATTGGGAATCAAGAAAATCAATGTTGCATTTACAGATAGGAATAGACGACAACTTCTACGTTACCCAGTGCTCTTGAAAATCACATGTAAACTTTAAAAATATTTTTCAGGTCACAAAGCATTGCAAATGTGTCCATAATTGCCTCATTTAAACCTGATAAAATCAGTCTGCTGAACAAGAACACAGAAATAACTGTCAAAATATGTTTTCAGGCTACATTTAGACCTTCTACAAGAAATAATGAAGTGGGTAAGAGTATTTCAACTACTTGTCTCATATTAATTTCTTCAAAAGTCCATTATTCAAATGAGAAATGGAAAGTCTAAAGATACATGAGATTGAACATCAAGGAAGGCAAAATCAGGATAAAATACATGCTTGATAAAGTGTTTTCAAGACCTGCTTTCATCACTGGCTCCATAATCTTTGAAAAGTGAGGGTTTAACAGTAAAAAGGAGAGCTGTATCATAGATATTCAACAAACCCCAGAATATCTCATGAGTGAGAAGCTGATTATTTTAATCTTGCTGGTTTCAACAATAGACTGCAGGCTTTTCTTCTCTTTTCAGGAAAAAAAAATAGCAAATGAAAAAAATCCATAGGCTCAGTGTAGATGTCGGTAGGGAGAAGTGCTTTTATTTGGGGGGTGGAAGAGCAGCACATATTTCTGAGACCAGTACTGGCCTCTCATGAAGTTATTTAGTTAAATGTACCCATCATGGATAACACCAGTTGGACTCCATCAGTGCTCTGTATAATGCCTTTAGGAACTCATGACTGTGAGCTATAAAATAATGGTGAACTTTCATACTACATTAGTCATAATATGAAGAGAAGAAGACAAATTATTATGTGATTGAAGAGAAGATGCAGATTATTTATAGTCTCCTCAGAGTTCTGGGATATAGTTGCAAGGCTGCTTTATCTAGCATAATCCTGGCCCTGCTGACTGGCTTCTTGCCTGACCTGCAGGCTCAGACATCTGCAGTGGAGACTAGATTGATTGCTATTTAATGTGCTCTCTGTGGATGAGAACTTACGTCAGGATTTAAACCTGTTTGACTACTTTGGAAAACACAAGAGAAAATTTTATCATTTTGAGATTGCTCTGTGTTTAGCAAGCTACAAAAAAAGGAAAATATTCAGTGTGGTTTGGAAAGCCTGGTCTCACTGTAATGTTAAGTGTAGTAATGAGATCATGGGCAGTTGTACTCAGCAAAATATGTATTGTTATTCTTCTTGTAGATTTAAAGTACAATGCAACATTGGATGCAGATCTCCAGTCCTCTAGAGTGACTTCTAGAGGACTATTCAAAGAAAATAATGAAAGATACATGCAGAGGAGTCTCGTGATACGTCATGAGGAAAATTGTGTTCATGATGTCTTCAGTGTTCAGGTAAGTGCAATTGCAAGCAGTCTACGGGACAAAAATTGCCAGAAGACATTGATGAATTTTACATCTTTAAGAGGAATTTCAGGCATGATGTACTTAACAATTTAGGTTTCTCAAATCTCCCACAACTACAAAATACTTAGTAGTGTTCTGATTTCAAAGAAACTAATAACTGTCAAATTGGGCACAGCTTTCTAAAAGCATAGAAGAGGCATTAATTCAGCTTTGACATAACACAGAGCCCATATTCCATTGTTTCAATAGATTATTACTTCTCTCAGAGTAGATTCTTCTTTAAGAGCCAAAACATAGGTGTAAATGTTTTCTTTCAAACTAAGCATTTCAGGCAGACTCCTGGTGCATGCTAGCACTAGGTATACACCTAGGAAAAAAATTAAAAGTCTCCATCTTTCACTAGAACCAAAGACTGAGCATAGCCCTGAGAGTTGCCTTGAGTCCCTTGCATGATGCTAGGTCAGGCAAAATACTTTGATTCCTAATCTGCTTTGCAATGCAAATCTCTTTGAATTGTTGATCACATTTACTGCTATTATGAAGCCACAAGCCATCAGGCTGGAAGAGTATTCGTCCAGTACTAAGAAACAGAGGCAACATGAAGTATATTGTGGTTTAGTGTCACTCAGGCCTAACTGCTCTCTGGCGGTAAGGCAGAAGGGAATAAGAATTTGACTTCTGAGGCCAGGTGAGAATGAAAGTCACCTAATGGCAGCATCTGAGGACCAGCTTCGCAGCTGCAGAAAATCTGCAAGTTTTTTAAACCTAGAAGTGACTGTAATCAATAGTCTCTAGGAATCATAGGAAAACGAGTTTTATCATGGAAATGGCACTAAAAGTTGTTTAGCAAGACAGTCTCATAGAATTATTTCAGTCAAGAAACGAAGGTTTACATTGTTACTCCTTGTTCAGAGCAGGTATGATTTTACTATGCATTCTCAGTGTACAACAGAATTACCAGTGTCATTCTGCTGCTGTGTTGACAGCTGTGTTGGCCTGTATTTTACAGGAACCTTCTGATGCCGTAAATTCCCTTAGTCTGCGCATTGACATTGGCCTTGCAAATCCTGGCTCCAGCCCTGTCCTTGATAAATATTCTCCTGCATCTGTGGCCTATAGTGTAAGTATGCAGACTTGATACTGACAAATGCTTGCTTATACACATGTCCATAATATGCAGCCCCCACAAACATGAGGTACATGCAAACAGAATCTTGTATTTTAGTTAAGTCACTGGGCTGAAAGCATACACCTGGGGGATGTCCCCTGGTTCCTTTTATGCCTTTGACTATATTGCATGGGCTTGTTCTCACACACACACATTATGCCACCATGGCATGAAAAGCATATTGGTTGAGCAACATTACTGTTGATGTTCTAGTTGATTGCAAAGATGAACTATTTTAGGTTAGTTTAGCCTAAAATAGGAGTATAGAAAGAGTATATGGAAGAGAGGTGGAACCCCTTCAGTTACATGACATTTGTTGTTAGTTAACAATAACCTGCCTGCACAGTTCTTATGCATCAGTTGGCGTGTAGTAACATGTTACTGATTGTTAACTTTTCACGTGTTGGAGTTTCTAATGCTCTTCAGAGGAATTTTCTTATCTGCAAAGCGAGAATGTGCTTCACATCAAACATGTTTGCACTCTACTGTGTGTAGATAATTTTAAAGTTGAGCACTGTCATTTAGAAAATGCTTTTCATTTTTGTAGATTCCTTTTATTAAAGACTGTGGTGAAGATGAAGTTTGTTTCTGTGATCTTGTTCTGACTGTTCAGCAGAAGGTGGATGATGGGTAAGACAGAGCTGAATCAGTGGAATTGTTGAGGGCAAGTGTTTCACCAGCTGGTTTGTCTGTAGGCTTCGGCTGAATTTCCAAACATGAATGCCTTTCTAGTTTAACATCTCCTTAGAAGCAGCAGGGATAATAACAATAGTATTTCTGTCTAAGTGAATGATCAAGGAAAAAGAGGTATGATAGGAACATAGACATGGACATAGAACTTTTGTCAGCTTAAACAAATCCAGGTTTTAAATCTTAAAGAGGAGGACACTTGGCATTCAGAAGAATCATGTCTGGCTAGCAGCTGTGAGGAAAGGGAGCACACCGGGAAAACAGCAGTGGCTGCAGTGGCTGATTTGATCTCCTCTGTGGGGAGGACCAAGGATCCTGTAGCAGACTGTGACACTGGGGAGCCGAGGTCAGCCGTTCTGGCAGCTCATATTCCAGGTCCATATGCAGATATATGCATACACGTACAGTACAGCCTCTCCCTGGAACTGCCATCTGGGTCTGCCACCCATTCTCTGCCTACCTTCCTACCAGACTGGAGCCCTTGGAAATTCAGCAAAGTGATTTTGCCCATACACAATCGAGGTCTTGCATTTTGAAAAGGCACTAATTCCATTTGGTTTTAAGAAACACTATCACAGAGTTTCTTGTGTCAAAGAGTTTAGAAAGCAGAGCCTTTAAGTGCATAGAATGTAGGAAATGTCTTGCTGTGCTTGTTATTTGTTGTTGGCTACAGGCAACACATATTTTCATGATCCACAGCTGTTCTAGTACCTCTGTTTACAACAATGGACTCTATTTTCCAACAGCAAACAGCAGTTTGTTGTCAGCAGCAAAAACAGAAGACTAACCTTCAACATGAAGCTGAGAAATAAAAAGGAAAATGCATATAACACCAGAATCCAGGCTACATTTTCAGACAACTTGTTTTTTGCTTCATCGTCTTTACCGGTATGTGATACCCAACCTCACTGCTTCTTTTATTGCCACTGAGGTTTGAGTTTCTTTTTTATTTCTTTCTAGTGGTGCCTATCCCAGGAAAGAATATGTGTGCAAACTCTCTCGCAATTTATTTTCTTGGATACCAGAATTATTCCCTTCGGCATATCAGTTTATTTAGGTCAAGGAGAGATGCTGCCAACTCAGCATAAATGTTGGCAAGCTGTTGAGTTTGACCTCACCTCAGTATTTCAGTCATCTTTTCCTCAATTTAGGCCTTGGCACCCATATTGTCTGCTTGACTCCTAACAACATGCCTGAATGCAGTTGCTGTGACACAGGGAATTTGTATTTGATAAATCAAGCATGCAGCATCGATGATGCGGCCTTAAAGCACAGACTTTGGATCTAGAAATAGTGTTACTGCCAAGGCCATGTGTTCTAGCTAGACAGTTAGTCAGGTTTAAATGATTGCTATACCAGAAGCTCTTCTTCTGATAAATTTTGTCTTAGAAAGGGGAAAAGAAAGGAGTTATACATACTATTTTGGGGAATGCAGTAAATCTATAATATAATCTCAACTGGTGCTCCCAAACAATTAATGAAGGATGAAATCCAGATTTCAGTGCTTGGCTTATATGCTCAGACCACTACTGGTAAGGTGCATGATAGTCCTGAGGGTGAACTCCAGAGCAATCCCTATACTGAAGGGAGGCAAGGAGCATTCATCACTACCCAAGAGCAGCATTTTCCTGAACAATGAACTGGCAGAATTATTCCACAGAGTGCTGAGGGTGCCCCTCTATCTCCCTGTCCTGTTGTGCATTAATATTCCTCATTCCACTCATGCCAGAAGACCACACTGGAGCTAGGACTTCCTCTTGCTTTAAAAGCTCATTTTCTTAGAAGTATTTCAGCCTGCAAGTGAAGCTTTTGACCACAAATGTGCCTGCTTTAAAGCAGGAAGAAAAGTGTAAGCTGAGAATGTATGTGTGGTTTGGCTTTTTTGAGGGGGGTTAGGGGCATGGCAAGAAGCATAATTCATGAATGATAAATGTCTGGTACGGATGCTTCTAATAAGACAGTACATTTTAATGAAATCTTTTGGAAGTGGTGCTAACTGGCTGTAGCCTACAAGTTTGTTTTTGGTATAGGACAATGACATGCTAAATAGCTTCTACAAGTATGTCAATCAAAAGAGGAAGGTTAAAGAGAATGTACCCCCACTGATGGTTGGGAATGGTGACCTTGTATCAGCAGACAAGGAGAAGGCTGAGGTACTTAACAACTTTTTTGCCTCAGTCTTCACTGATAACTGCTCTCCTCACCCCTCCTCAGTCATGGGACAGCAAGATGGTGACCAGGAGGGTAAACCCCATCCCATAGTAAAGGTTTCGTGACCACCTGAGGAACCTGAACATTTATAAGTCTATGAGAACTGATGAGATGCATCCCAGAGTCCTGAGGGAATTGGCTGATGTGGTTGCCAAGCCACTCTCCATGATATTTGAAAAGTCTTGGCAATCAGTAGAAGTCCCTGGTGACTGAAGAAGGGTAACATTGTGCCCATTTTTAAAAAAGGTAGAAAAGATGACTTGGGGAATTATTGACCTGTCAGCCTCATCTCTGTGCCTGGGAAGATCATGCCACAGATCCTCCTAGAAGCTCTGTTAAAGCACATGGAGGACATGGAGGTGATTAATGGCAGACAGCACGGCTTCACCAGGGGCAAATCCTGTATGACCAACTTAGTGGCTTTCTATGATGGGGTAACCACAACAGTGGATACAGGTAAACCAACGGATGTGATCTATCTAGACTTTTGTAAAGCCTTTGACATGGTTCCCCACAACATCCCTCTCTCCAAGTTAGAGAGATATGGATTTGATGAGTGGGCGGTTCGGTGGGTGAGCAACTGGTTGGATGGTCGTATTCAGAGAGTAGTGGTCAATGGCTTGATGTCCAGATTGAGATCCATGACAAGTGGTGTCCCTCAGGGGTCTGTACTGAGGCTGATGCTGTTTAATATCTTCATCAATGGTATTGATAGTGAGACTGAGCGTACCCTCAGCAAGTTTGCAGATATGGATATGGAGCTGTTGGAATGGGTCCAGAGCAGGTCTACAAAGATGGTCAGAGGGCTGGAGCACCTTCCATTTGAGGACAGGGTGAGAGTGTTGGGCTTGTTCAACCTGGAGAAGAGGAGGCTTATAGTGACCTTCCTGTACCTGAAAGGGGCTACAAGAAAGCTGGAGAGGGACTATTCATAAAGGCTTGTGGTGACAAGACGAGGGGGAATGGGTATAAACTGAAGAGGGGCAGGTTTATCCTTGATATAAGGAAGAGTTTCTTCACCATAAGAGTGGTGAGACACTGGAACAGGTTTTCCAGGGAAGTTGTGGATGCCCCATTCCTGGAGGTGTTCAAGGCCAAGTTGGATGGGGCCTTGGGCAGCCTGATCTAGCAGGATGTCCCTTCCCATGGCAGGGGTTTGGAACTAGATGATCTTTGGAGTCCCTTCCAACCCAAAGTATTCTATGATTCTATGGAATATTCTGCAACATATTAAATAAACTTTTATGTATTGTAAATTTTCCTACAAAAATCAGAATCAGGGTTCCTGTCAGTACACAAACTTTTGGGGCACAACAACCCTATGCAGTGCTACAGACTAGGAGAAGTCTGTCTAGAAAACTGCCTGGAGGAGAAGGACCTGGGGGTGTTTGTTGACAGCGACTGAACATGAGCCAGCAGTGTGCCCAGGTGGCCAAGAAGGCCAACGGCATCCTGACTTGTATCAGAATTGGCGTGACCAGCAGGTCCAGGGAGGTTATTCTCCCTCTGTACTTGGCACTGGTGAGACCGCACCTCGAGTCCTGTGTTCGGTTCTGGGCCCCTCACCACAAGAAGGATGTTGAGGCTCTGGAGCGAGTCCAGAGAAGAGCAACAAAGCTGGTGAAGGGTCTGGAGAACAGGCCTTATGAGGAATGGCTGAGAGAACTGGGGTTGTTTAGCCTGGAGAAGAGGAGGCTGAGAGGAGACCTCATTGCTCTCTATAACTACCTGAAGGGAGGTTGTAGAGAGGAGGGTGCTGGCCTCTTCTCCCAAGTGACAGGGGACAGGACGAGAGGGAATGGCTACAACCTCCACCAAGGGAGATTTAGGCTGGACATTAGGAAAAAAAATTTCACAGAAAGGGTCATTGGGCACTGGACCAGGCTGCCCAGGGAGGTGGTTGATTCATCTTCCCTGGAGGTGTTTAAGGCATGGGTGGACGAGGTGCTAAGGGGCATGGATTAGTGTTTGATAGGAATGATTGGACTCGATCCGGTGGGTCTCTTCCAACCTGGTTATTCTGTGATTCTGTGAAAGTTGTGTAAAAATGCTGTTAAAAAGCACTGTAGAAATTAACACTGGAGGAGTTAATTATGTATTCCGTCTCCCAAGCCCAGTACAGAAATCTAACAAGATCATTACAGCTCACAAGGAATCACACTGGACTGGTCCTTTTCCCACCTTTCTCCTGCCTCACTCCTCGCCCTGCCTGTGTCCATACCCATCTGCTCTATCTCTAGGAATTACTGCCATCAGACCTATTTTTAATACTCCTTAGCATAGTACTAATACATGTAATATTAGCATAATAATAAAAGTCCTGTAGAAGATACAGACTGGAAACTTTCCCTTTGCTTTGTCAAAATCTGCTACTATGATTTTCTGTCTTTTGCCTGCAGAATGATGGGACTGAAGTTTCGTGTCAGACAGGAACAGCGCAAAGTACAGTCATTTGCCAAATAAGCTATCCTGTTTTCAAAACAGAACAAGAGGTACAGCTACCATATTTAAATAACCTTGAATGATATCCAAAAGTTATTTTGTTGTTGTTTCCTCTTAAATCTGCGTTTACTGATGGTGAGATTTTCTTAGATATGAGAACTGTTAACTTCTCTTTGGGTTTCAGAGGCATTACTAAGAAGCAAACTAAAGGCTAAACTTTTGCGACCCCTTTCCAGGTTAAACACTGTTGAAGAATATTTGTCCCTAACCAGAGTTTTCAAACGCTACTGTAGCTTTGTAACTCTTGGGGGGGTAAGGATGGGGCAGCAGAAGCAGAAAATGTCGCTTGTCGCCTTGTGAGAATTGGGCTTAATTCCCATTAAACCTCTCCTGCTGCATGTATCTGGGATAGCTCCCTCTCTCTGTGAAGCTCATCTCTCCAGCAAAGCAGTATTGCTTTGAGAGGAGAGGGGTGGCCCACAGAGCCCCGGGATAGATTGCATATCTTTTTTCTCATGTATACTATAAATGTCAGGATATCCATGGTTTTATGAAACTTAATCTCTTATTTCTCAGGGGCAGAATAGAAATAGGCTTCCAGCCTCTGGAGCAATAAGAAACTTGCTAGAAAGAATAGAAGCATGACATTCTGTTGTGGGGGAGCAAAATAAAAAAAAACTAATTACCTATAAAAAGTGCAGTTTGTTCTGAATTTTTAATGGCATTGGTTAAAGTGGACCTCTTGGAAAATGAAAGAAAAGAGTGAATACAAAGATGGTGTTAGAGCTAGAATTTAAAAGCATGTAACTGAAACAATCCTTAATGCATTTGTTGCAGCTTGTACTACTTATACATGATTTAAAGATGCAAGTAGCTCTTGTTTATGTAACAATGACAATTCATAGGGGAAAGCAAGAACAAAGCAGTCCTGGAGTATTAGAAATTACTGAAATATTACAGAGAAACTGGTGGAGAATTAGAATACATAGGGCAATTCTAGATTGTTGCGCTTATGAGTAATGATGTTGCTGTCAGTAAGTCCTCTGGATAATAAACCATCAACTAATTTGCTGTGTTCCTTGTCTCTTCCATAGGTATCCTTTGATATTAGTTTTGATTTTAACCTGAAAAATCTTCAGAATGAGGCGGTTCTAAGTTTTTCTGCATTGAGGTAACGCATATAACTGTATGAAAGCGAGTGAGGTTGTAATACCTTATTTGTATAAAATAATATAACATCTGACTTAAATGTGTTTTGATGAACAGTGAAAGTAAGGAAGAGCAAGAACTGGACAATCGTGTTAGCTTATCAATTCCTTTGCGATATGATGCAGAAATTCATTTCACAAGGTATGTTGAATAATTCAAAGAGTCACTGTAATTTTGCCAAGGCATTAGAATAACAGCCTTGAAAGGCCACTAAAAAGAGAGTGAAAGTTTATTTTCATTTTGGAAGTCATAAGAAATTCTCATTTCAATCAACAGTAGCAGAATTTTGTGTTCTTGTAATAATCTTACATGCAAAAAATTATAGAATATGTAAATCTATGTTTCCTTTGGACAATTGTTACAGATGTTCACATGAATGGAAGTGGTATGAAACTGAAACAGTGCTTCTGGCTTTGATATAATTAGTATACACTATATAATAAGAGTGGGCCTCTAGACTGAAACGTAGTGAAATTGGATCAATTCTGGAATTAAAGTGATCAAAACTAAAGAAAAGAAGAACAGCAAAAATAAAAAAAAAGACCCAGCTCGTAGTCTCAGCAAAGAGCAAGATGAGGGGTGTGAGAGTAGGGGACGTTATTTCTACTGAAACTGGACCAAAAATACAGACGCTTGTTAGCAGTTTGAGATAATTATTTGAACCAAATCCTGTAGTGGCACATGGGAGATTTCCCCTTTGCTGCAGCTGCATTGGCATCAGGAGCAGCATAGACCACTTTCCTGCCTGTCCATCCAAAGACTGGCTCACATCTATCTCCTGGTGTCAGCCCTTTCCTCTCCCAGCAGAAGGTACCTCAGGGCTTTTCAAGAGGGATCCTTTACCCTGGGAAGGGAAGTTTTTAAAGAGAGACAGCTGGGTGGGCAGAGGGAGACAGACAGACAAAATCTCTTTAAGACAGGTCTACCTACCATGCCCTTGAAACCTTATATTCAGCCCTGGAAAGCCCCCTGGTGATTTAGGATGCACTGAAACAGTAAGTAGTCTGTCACTGTTAAAAACAAGAATTATTTCAGTTACATTTTAACTTAAAGTAAAATTGAAACAAAAATAGAGTGGTTTGACTCCCAGATCAAGAATGATATTTTACCTGTCATCAAAGAAAATACTTGTCTATCTTTCCCAATTACTGAATTTCTAAGGTAAACTACTTATAGTTGTAATTGATGCACATGGTCACCAATTCTCATATAAAAATGCTTCTATATTCCAATATTTGTAAACATAAACTGATAGAAAATAAACAGTAATTATTCAAAGAATGACAGAAATTTGAAAAAGAGGAAGCTGCTTAAAGATGCACAGCAACAATGAATTCAGGAAATGAATATTCAAAACCCACCATCTACAAGAACTGTTGTCTGTATATGATGACCTGAGCTGGAATAGGGACCACAGTACAAAAGATGAGTTTAACAACCTGCTTTACAGCAGCAGTTTCAGAATATTTAAGGGTCTTTCATTCACTGCTATGCACACCAGTTTTGGAGATGTGCAGAATTTTTCAGATTATTTTAATTACAGGGAAGCGTTTGCGTCAGTGATGGAAGTTCTGTGGCACAGAGACTACAGGAGCATCTGACTAGGTGGCTAGCACAGCAACTTCAGCAGCCGTCTAGGAACTGAGATGGCGCAAATTAGAATCAGCAAATTTAATTAGCTGAGAAACATGAATAGAAACTCAGTGCTTCAGGAAAGGACACTCATGGAGTCTATAACAGTTTCTCAAGGAAGAACAGGGGTTTGAATTCAGATACATCTTCTGAGTATGAGAAAATGCAATTTCATATGCAAGTCAGGGCATGAAGGAATCCCTACTGCCAGAAAAAGAATTGGTTATTCATGCAGGTAAATAAATTTAAAAGAAATAAGGGGAGTACATATTAAGCCAAGGTACGATTTTAAATGCTTCCCTTATAGTTACCTTGTATTTACAGTATTCCTCTTAGGAAATACCTATCTGGAGATAGCTCCTTCTTGAGGTATGTAGTATAGCTGAGGAGCAACCTCTTAAAATACAAAGGCTGAGAAAAAAAAGAGTTGTCTTGCTGAAACGAAGCCTTCCTAGGGAAAATCTTCTAATCTGGGTTTCAAGGACAAGAGGTGGGAATCAGTCTTACCAGTGACTCCTGCAAGGACAAGTAAGCTGTCACTGTGCATCCTGGAAGGACTGGAGACCTGAGCGATAACGAAGCAGAAAATGCATCACACAAGTTTTCCTAGGAGTCCTTGTTAGAAGGCTCTTCAAAGAAATGGCCCATGGGGGAAAGTATGGAGGACAGAAAAGGATTTATGATGCACTATGGAGGAGCACAACTGATGAGGATGCACTTCTGTGAGATTGCACACGTTACCCACATTAAACAAGGAGAGCAGCACTAGTAAAAAGGATGTCTTTGTGCTTTGGGCTACAGGAAATGATGATTTAGGAATCATGATAGCCCTTGCTCCTCGTTCACTCACTGCCTTGCGTGCTTTTCAACTGCTCAAATTAGCCTCCTAATGAAAGCTAATGATGAAAAGCAAACATATTTCTGGAGTGGTTCAGAAGAGGAGCTATTCACAGATAGCACATGGAAGTGATCACTGCACAGTGATGCTTTGTCTTTGAGCATGGTCCCAGCTGGCTGAGCCTATTGAGCATCCATTGGTGCTGATAGTGTATCCTTCAATCAGACACCTGTAATTTCATGCTGTCATGGGCTGCCAACACAGTCACATTACTTCTAAATTTTCCAAAGTCATACATACTAAAGACAGTGGCCCAGAGTAGACCAAGGGCTACACAATATGTTCCTTGCACACAAGGTGGGTGCTGTGCATTTCCACATCCAAGCAGTGTAGAAACAAGTCTGCCAGTGGTCTATGGCACTGGGGCCTAGGATCTCCCTAGAAGTCTGTTTATAATTGCTGTTATTGATATACCAGAGGGACCATCAGGAGGCCCTTTCTGAGGAGGGAGACCACTGAAAGGCTGAAAGTCACAGTTTGTGCCTGGAAGAGGAGCTTGCAATATGACCCTGAAACACTATGGGGTGGAGGAGGCTGAGCAGAGCCCATGTCCCACACAGCCCTCCTCTCTTACCTTCAAATGCTCACTTCAACTCCAGACTTCAATGTACCATGTATTTTCTTAACCAACTTTGTAAAATTCAAACAGCAGTGCAAGTGACTAATTTTTCCTCTGACTATACTTCTGACATGTTTCATGAAGGCACATCCAGTAACATATGTTTACAAAGCAGCTGCCAAATTGCAATGTATTGTTTTGTGGTTGTTAACTAGGCTTGCCAACATCAACTTCTATGAAGTATACTCCGGTCATAACATTCCTTCCACTGTGAATAATTTTGAAGATATTGGCCCCATGTTCAACTTCTCAGTTAAGGTTAGTAAATGTTTCTGGTTCTGGTTTGAGAAGATGCTATACCCCCTCCTGTAGCCTGGTCCCAAAAGGTAGCTGAAAAAACATTCCTGATTTCACTGTCCAATTTTGCTGGTTTTGAACCAGTCAAGTAAGAAAAAAAAAATTGCAAATAGCTGGAGGATAAATGCTTACAGTCTTTGAGGTTAAGGATGAAATTTGCACCTACAGCACAAGTAGATTAGAGGAGGGACTGTTCCTGCACTGCTTACATACTTAGAAGGTGGTTAATGCTTAACTTTAATCCAACTCTGACTGTTTTTTCACAGAGCATATTTATCTTCTGCTGATTTGATAAAGGAAAACAAGTGTTTGCAGGCTTGGACTTTGAAACTTGAAGTGTGGCAAGGGCTGAGTGCTCAAACCAGATGCAAGAATTAGTATTTATTACCTAATTTATGAAAACTTAGGTCCAAATATGCAACGTGGAAGAAACTTAAATTATGTTCCATTTACATTCCTATAACTGCTACTGTAAAGGACTAAATAACAAGCCTGTTGGCTGTGGCAGAATATTTGCTTTTCAAAATATATATTTCATGCAGTTACTGCGTGCTTTGCTAAGAAGACAGACAGGGACCTGAAGGTATGCAGTACACTTTCAGCTAGTATATGTATTATTGGTATAATGTAATTACTACTCTAGAAATTGTCTTAGTAAAAAAAAACATTGATACAAATTCTGGGTTTTCCATACTGATCCATGATTTCTGATTTTCTTGCTGTATCAAATAATTTATGCATGTGTAACTATAGCTACCTGAATTAATTGTGAGTTATTTGCTTTGCAGGTAACAACGGGAAGTATTCCAGTAAAGGTGGCATCTGTAAAAATCTCTCTTCCAGAAATGACCAGCAAAGACAACCCACTGATGTACCTAACTGCAGTCACGACAGATCAGGTAAAGAACTGAATTACATGAACTGCTACGTTTTGAAGTTTAATCAGTACCACAAATGTCAATTATTTCCTTCATAGTGTGGCTGAGACTCAGAGAACCTACACTCTTTCTGCATGTTCGTTCCCCCATAAAGGGAAGGGGAGGACTACAATCTTACCAGTATACTAGTCTATTACTTGGCTGATGTGGATTATCTTTGTGGTCCATGGCTGACGTTTCATATGAAGACTCTGGAGCTCTTCAGCTTGGTCCTTCTACAAGCTCCTGAGAAGGTTATAGTGAAAAAAAAAAATGACTTTTAGATAGGGACAAACCCTTCAGGTCAGTCTCAGGAGAGGGAGGGGAGGCAGGGAATTACTGCAAGAGCCATTAAGTTCTGACCAAAATCACATACCTCTGTTTCTGAAAGTATCCAGCATTACCTAATTCACAATCTAGCCTTTCACAGCCACCATCTCATTCCAGAAATATATATTATTATGGTGTCTATAAACTCCTGAGTATGATGTCATCCAATTGCATTCTTGCTGTCTTTCCTAGGCCAGAGGTGTTATTTGTCAAGCTGAGGCAAATCCATTGCAAATAGGGAAAAGACCTTATTCTGCATCTTTCACAAAAGAGAACTTCAGAGCTTCCAAAGAACTGGTGAGTAAGACTTAAGGCTGCAGTACTGCAGGACAAGCCCACTGCTGTACCTGGGGTGGCCATCCTCATTAACAGTGCAAGAGTGTAGCCTATGGATATTCTCACACATACTCCATCTGCCTTAGATAGAAGGAAGGTGCATGTTCTCAGCTTCCAAGCACTTAATTTATATACACAGAATGACAAAGGCAAGGTATAAAACCCACAGATGTTAAAATAATACTTGATGAAGTTTGTTTTTAATTCATGCTGTTGCTTTTCTTTGCTGTTTCCCCTGCAAGAACTGTAAGAATGCAAAATGCAGTACTATCACATGCAAACTGGAAGATGTTATGCTGAGGGGAGAGTACTTTGTCAATGTGTCCACCCGAATCTGGAATGGAACCTTTGCTGTGGTAAGTATCAGCTCTATCTTCATGAAGGATCCAATACCCAAATATTTCCTTACTTTTCAAAGTTCAGTAAAAAGACTTGCAAATCTATAAAGAGCTTCCTTTACTTTACAATATTGTGTGTGTTTTTCCAGATTGAAAATTCACTCTGAAAGTAAAGTAAGTAGTGAGGCTGCATAATGCAGTTGATAATCTTCAGTTCAGCACATAACCTAAGAAAAAAACCACCACACACCCACATTTTCTGCATCTGTTAAAATTCATTCAAGGGGAATTACAGTTTCCACCAAATTTAACATTGGACAGCACAGTACAGTATCACAGTATCATCACAGCCTGGAAAATAATGTCTTTTTTAGTTTTCAAACATCACAGCCTACATAGTGATAATTTTTAAGTCACATCAAAGTATCAAAAAGTTGTTACTGCTGCCAGTTTTATTTGTTAGAGAAGGTGTGGAATTATTGTTTTATTTAATTTTTGTTTTTATTGGAGTTTGTGTCAAGAAAAACAGTCCTTGCTTAGAGAGCTTAAAAATATCCATCAATAATATCTTAACTTTCCAATTTGAAACGACCATGTGTCCTCCAGGATATAACTTATCATAAATTATCAGGCTTTTGAAATGGGAACGTACTTGCTTCTTAGCTAGGCAACCAACCAAAGTATCTTGGAGTTCTGGGTTTGCCTAGAGCATCAGAAACATGATGCAGTCTTCTTAGTTTGTCTGGCAAGTCTTGTGGCAGGTATTGACATTTAACAGTAGGGCTGTTGTCAGCTTTTGCATTCAACTCTTAAAGGGAAAAGGTCAGGTTGATAAGGTAATATACTTCTGCAAATGTGTGGAAGAAAGCATCTATCTGTCTTTCAAGTTTGTTTTTTTTTTTTCAAATCAGCTGGGTCAAGACAATTTGTTAGTGTTGTCAGGTACAGAGAAGGTGTAGACCTGAACAAAAGGCTGCTATCCGTACAAGAAAGGACTTTGTTTACCACTGGACAATGGAAAGGAAAGATGTCATATCATAGTTTTCCTCTCATCTCCCATTTTGTCATTTTATACTTGATTGTCAATGTTCAATGCAAACAATCTTCCAAGCACTCAATAATGCACACAATCAACCTTTTTATTTAGTGGCAATTAGTCGGTCATTGTCCAAAAAGGGGATAGCAGACTTGCCAGTACCTGTAAGCAAATCAAAGAAAGATGTGTTTAAGAATTAACAAGGTGCTTTGCATTGTGCCTAGAAGGGTTTGTAAACATTTAGGAGTGCAGGACAGACCATTTGGGCAGATAGCTGCAGAGCAGGCATGTGACAACTGTACACTGCAGGGAATGGTCAGCTCAGTGTGTATCAGCTGCTGCAGACTCATGATTGTTCAGGTACCCTGTGTAAAGACCACCCACTGTACCTGGCCCTGCCACAGATAAATGGCTGAGGAAACAAAAAAAAATAGAGAAAAATGACAGAGTAGGCATTGCAGTTGGTATGGCTAGAGAGTGCTCTTATGCTTCCATGAACCCAAGTTCATTCCTAGTGGTGCTATGGGAAATGGGACTCTCTCTTCCTGATGCATGAGAAGAGCAGTAGTGAGCGGCAGTGTCTGCACAGTCATGCCCTTCTGCCTCTTGACACGTCTGGAGGGGAGTGGGGTCTGGCACAAGGTCCCTTTTAAATGGGAATTTGCTTAAGATTTTTGTTGTCTTTATTGTTTAAGCTGAGGAAGCAATGACAGAATTTGAGCAGTGGAGAGGAACAAAAAGTCATAGGAAAAAATAAATGGGGAAAAACAGAAGCATAGGGGGAGGGCTGGAGAACGTCCAGTTTCTATTTCTTTTACAGGCCAGACATATATCCCCATCAGTCTTTTGTTGCTGAGCTTTTTCTCCCTCTCTCACTGTTATTTCCACCCCCCCCCCCCCCCCGATCTCTTCCCTGCTAGCAGCAGAGGCAGCTTTCAAATAACTGTAAAAGAAGATATATAATCAACTCTTCCTGTTTTGCTTGAACTGTTTTTTAAAGAAAAAAGGTCAGTTCTCCAGTTTCATTGCTAACAAGTAAAGGCAGTAAATTTAAGTCTGGATTACTGATACATTATTACTTTCATAGACAGGTTAGCTTGGGACAAATGAAAGGATCATTTTAATTTTCTTAATACTGTGATTTCTCTTTTTTTTCTGCTTCTAAAGTGCTAATTTCAAAGCAAAAGGATTCTTTTGGGATATCTACATTCTAATTAATTTACCCTGTAATAGAGCTTTACATTTTAAAAACATCATATGTCAGTTAACTTTCCAGGCATTACAACTGTCTGCAGAGGCAAGAATAGATACACATAATCCTGAGTTATTTATAATTGGAGACAATACGCTAACTGTAAGTATAAGTGGTACGTTTTCAACCTCTCTCTCTTTTACTGTATTAAAGTGATACTATTTAATTTTCAGTGTCCTTTAGGAGTACGTAACTAATTGAAACCTCTGACATTACATTATGTTGAACTAATGTATCCTTTTTAGCTATATAAAACTTACTTAAGTTACTAAAGTGTTTTCATATCAGTCAACTACTATACAAACCATGCTTGGTTAAAATCTGTAGATCTCAAATAGATCATAGGACTATCAGTTAGAAACTTCTGAAATGTGTTTAGCTTCTTGTTCATGAAAGATCAAAATTTGGACAACTTTCTGCAAAGGAATTAATTGTTGTAGATAAATACGCTCTGGGAGACATTTTTGCAAATATAATTTATAGTCTTACTTACCTAAGTGTATTTGTTTTAATATTTGTAGACAGACGTATGGCACAGGTCTCCTTCAAACTTACTTAGTCTTATTTGCAAAAGAATGTGGAGTATGTTTTCCATTTGGAATGGCTGTCATATGTACAATACAGACACAGGTAATCTCAAAAAGTCTCCCAAACCACTGCTTTATTCGTGTGGAATCCTCGTAAAGTTTCCATCTGCTATATACAAACGTCAGCAACAAGGAATATGGTAACCTTGTGATGCTCTTGTGATAAAAAGATACCATGTTCTCTTGGCTTTTCTAGAGAAGAACACTCTTCCATTTGCAATACTACTTTAAATTTATTATACAGGATTTACCAGCCTGTTTTATCCGTAAAAATAACAAAGGCCGTTGAAGACCAAATTGCAAGTTAGGAAGGAAGTCAAATATGTGTGAGAACTTGTAGCATAGCCCATTCACAGGCAATGGGAAATTTAGTTAAATATGTATAAAGGTGCTTATTGATTGACATATCTCCATGTGGAAGTAAAACCATAATTCAGTACTATTTTTGGCATTGTTTTCTCATGCATCACTCTATTTCTTGTGAAGAACCTCTAAAAAGACCCATTTGCATTCAGGGTAACTTCAGTGCCTGAAGAAGCAAAGAGAATATATGTGCAGTTCTGAAAACAATGCCATGTTTTTGTAGAACAATTACATGACACTATTTGAAGTGTGCTGAGTGCCTCACCTTTGCGGCATGGTAGAATTTCTGCTATGAGATGAAACTCATAGAATGCAAACATTCCAATTAACTGCACAGGTATTTTGGGTAGCTCATAAACCATGTATTACTAGGTAGTTTTCCTCAGTTAGTATGTGATACCACCAAATTTACATCACCAGCAGTTCTGTTGGTGACTCAGGAGAACCAGAGTATAAATATTATAAAGACTTTTCTTTCTTTAAGTTAGTTGACAAATAAACAGTAATTCCTCAGCCAACCATTGAAAATCTATAGCTGGGACTTTCACAGCTCTGAGGCAGTGGCTGAACAGACCTTGAAAGTTGTCCACAAGGTCTCTAAGAAACACAGTGGCTTTTGAAGAGGTGTACAGCCTGATCCTTACGCAAATAGCCTCTTGCCCCATGAAAAGGCTTGGAAAATGTGCCAGCTGGTGGAGATATACTCTTCTAAAAGCTGGTACAGTTTCCTTTGACACTCCAGTGACGGGGTCAGTACCCACCACTGCATATACTTCTTGGCAGGCCAGCAGTGATACCCAGTCTTTTCCCTTCATACCTTCTTTGGAAATAGGACAGTGCAGAAGCAATCTGAGTTTTTCCACACTTATCCTGTTACTTCAGATGAAAGTGGTGTGATTCATCCAACTTAATATCTACATGAGTCATCCACATCAGAGTTAGCCTTTGTATAAACCCTAATCTACAAAAAGAATTATTTCTGAGACACAATTCATGTCATCTTAAAGATGATCCTGAAAATAAGTAGGTGAATTAGGCCCTAAGAGAGCCTATCCTCCTCCATCTGAAGCCAAGGAACTACTTTGTACATGTGGGACTAGATGAGGTGAATCCCAGCTGTGGTGTCTTACTGGCAGTTTAGCTTTAGGAAGGACATTTGTTCTTAGGCATTGATTTACTTTTCCAACAGTGCCACTTCACTGTTAATCTAATGGAGAAAGCATGTCTAGGCAAACTGCACATGCGTATGAGATTGGCTTTTTAGTTGGATAAACTGGGTTGCTGTGTTGCCAAATGTGAATTAATATTGCTTTGTGATAGTATGTGGGGAAGCTGCCTAGGTATCTTTGCATAAAAGCTTAGATTTTTTTCCAAGTTGGAAGGGACTGCCAGCTGGAGGACAGAATGTTAACCTGCTATAATCATCATTATGGACATTTGGTTAGAAAACAAACCCATCCTGCCTCAGTGAAATGAATACACTTAGCCACACCTAGCACAACACAGGTGCCTTCCAGCAGAAATGGCTTAAATCACTGAGATGTCAGTCCGGTGCAAGTTTCCCAGAAAGCTTAAATTAAATTACACCAGACAAATGCACTGAGCAAGCAACCCTGAGAAAGTAAAGCAATATTACTTCTTTTATCATATTTCAGGGAGGAAAATAACTCCTTCCTTCTAAATGCATGTTGTTCCAAGATTAAATTAGAAGAGATGACAGTTCATAAATACTACAGCAATGTATCCCTGACCAATTATGTTATACATAGCTACATAGTAGGCTATATCCAATCCAACTAGATAGGGTATCACCTGAAAACTGAATTCCAGACACAGTATACTGTTCTGGGAGCTATCTGGTATTGCTTGGAGTTCAGGAAGCCTAAGTGTGCTAGAAACACTCCCGTCTGACCTATACATCTTACAGCAAATTCATTCAGTTGACTCAGGAGGACACAGATTAATGTAAGATCTAAGAAGCTGTTAGTGGTTTCCCAGAGGGCAGGAGAAGCAGGCAAAGGAGAACAGCAGGCAAAGGAGGCAGAGGTACCTGCCCAGCAAGAGGAGAGAAATTTCAGCAGATGTAGAGAGTGCATGATGGCGTCTGGCCTACCTGATTAGTATTGCCTCCTACAGCTGCTCACCACAGATAACAGGCTTTGACCACACTCAGTTGGAAGTAGTTCTTCTCCAGCTGGCAGCAGAAGTCTGTTTTGAGCAGATGGACCTCTATAGTGAGCTATTCTCCTCTTGCATGTAAGCATGTCTGGTTTACCTAGTGATGGTGAGTCTGTGTACTAAGGGACCAACTCTGAACCCCCCTCCTCCTACTGGACAGGTAGAAAGCTGGCAGGAATAGATTGTTTATCTGTCATGTATGGCCAAGGGTGATGAGGTCCTCTAACCCTTACATGTCACTGCAATGAGCCATGGTAGAGCAACCAGGTGCTTGTGGACACCAGTGAATGGGCTGTAATTGCCTGGTGTTCCAACCACTGATCCTGGAATGTCTGCAGCCTAGCTATTCTTGATCAATGAGTTATTTGTTTTACAAATCCTACTTTATATGCAGTTAACATTAACCCCTAACACACAACCTCTCTGCTTGCAGATCCCAGTTACAATATTAAAGCCGGATGAGAAAGCTGAGATACCAATTGGTGTTGTAATTGGCAGTATATTGGCTGGACTCCTCTTACTGTTAATATTGGTTGCTGTTTTGTGGAAAGTAAGTAGGTGTTTATATTCTTAAAAAGAAAACCAGAAAGGGATAAATACATTTGGGCTATTTTCTTTGGAATCTCTCTTCTCTGGTGCTGAACAAAACCACACATGCAGCTTGGTGGTATGAATAATACTGCATTGGCATTGCGCCCTTGATGGAAGCATTTAGAAGAGCTGTAAAAATCAAAGTTCTGAAATAGGTCACCATAAAAATTGGCAATGTGATGATGATAAATGAGTTTCCAAAGATTCAAAACAAGGGCTGTGGCGTTTCCTTTTTTCTTTTGACACTACTTGCCTCCTTCCATAACTCCCCAGCTGGGCTCTGAACTACGATATTCCCAGTGGGCAAGGCTGGGAATTAAATGCAAAGAGAGAGAGGATATGCACAGTAGAGACAGAAAGAGAACAGAGAAGGGCGAGGGCAAAAAGTCATTAACAAAGGATACCTAGATTAAGGGAAGGGAGAAAAGTTTTTCTGTGTGCCAGAGCATTAGTACTTGAAGGCCTCCTTGGCACACCAAGGCAGCATGGAGATGTCTGTACCTTGGCAGGGAGACTAGTTAGCTACTCAGCACTGCTGTTCTGGCTTTTAGTTGAACCAGTTTAAGGACGAACTCCTTACACTTCAGAGTCAGAAACTGTCTACAAATCAATTACTGTATGTGTGTGCATGCACACGTGTGTTTCTGCCATCACACTGTTCAGCTTAGCAGAGAAATGTAACCATCAATGACTGACTGCACTGTGGTGTTATTTTAATAATTCTCACAGCTCGGCTTCTTCAAGAGACAGTATGAGAAAATGACACAGGATATAGAAGATGTTGATGAAATTACAGAACTCACAAAAGACAAAGACTGAAGAAGATGAGTTATGTGAATGAAGAAAGGAGATCTGAGCCACCATCAGTAGTTGTAATCCAGTCAGTTCTTCAGCTGGAGTGCCTTAAAGCTTAGTAACATTTAAACATTTTTAATTAAAGTGTCTTTTTATAGATGAAAATATTTTACAGATTCTACTCTATTATAAGAGTAACTGCAGGACAGTTTGTTTCTTTCAAAAATGATTTATAGTGCCTTTTCTTGTAAATTGTTGCCTTTCAAACAAATTTAGCCCTTAGAACTGGCAGGTCCGGAGTTTACAGTAACATATTGTGGCAGCAAAACTTCTCCTGATCCACTGCAGAGTGAAACAGAGCAATTTACTTCAGATTATTGTGGAACAGCATCAGTTCATAATTCAGTTGACAAGTACCATATACATAAAGGACATTTTCTGTTAAGTTCATGATGAATGTGTGGTGAATACTGCTTCCAGACTGCAAGAAGAAAAGTAGTTTTCTCACGGACTTGCTCCATCCTTATTGTTTTAGAGAATTAATTTGCACCAGCAAACCTTTGTCTTAACTGATCTATAAAGTGGGAGCTGCATATGAAGATACCTGTCTGGGTCCTACAGGATAACTGGATGAGCAAACTGTTCAAAAAGTTCACTGTATTTCTTGCACTAAGGTCAGAACTAAATTACTGAAGTTCATTGTTTTGTGGAAATGCTAAATGGTACGTGTAACTGCCTTCTGCATACTTTCTCTCTGAGAAGAAAATATGAATTTCATAATCACTTATAGCACATTCTCTGCCATGTTATGGTGGGATTTCCAGTTTCACATTGAGAAGCACTACCAGCAGTTACACTGGGCTTTACACTCACAGTCCTTCTGACATCAGTCTGGCTTTTGACATAAATAGGGAAGACAATCAAGATCTTGACTTTAATACTGTGCTGAAAAACTTTGCAGGACTAGGAACATGAAGTGAACTAAAGGGGATAGTGACCAAGGGAGTCCGCACATTGGAAAAGGGGATAGAGATCTAAGCTCTGTAAATTGTTTACTGCACTTGTTTTTTTTAGCATCTCAGTGCCCTCCAGGAGACCAAAGTTCGGTATGACCTCCTTACCCGTCACATTTTATTTGTTCCCACATATTCATGTCTTGAAAGGTTAACTTATGTTTTAAACAGTAAAGTACTTCAGTGCTCTGGCAGGCACTCTGAGCACAACAATTGAGTGACTTTGTGTTGGTTCTGCACTCAAGTTTATCACATGGCATTACGCCGCCTGGTTTTAATTAAAGCTCAGTCTTTTAAAGGCCCATGCTGTAAGACTGGTAGCAGTCAGGGGAACTGCCCTTTTGGCTGCCTTTCTCTTTCATGGCTGGTTGTTATGCTTATAATCAGTAGTGAGAGAAGATGTCTGTGTTGTCCTTGCTGCCATGCAAGTGGGATTGTTTCCAACTCATGGTGATTTACTTGAAGAGTAAAACATTTAAATGTGCCCGATTCAGAATACAAAGTCACATTTTCTTTCCCCCAAAAGCTAGATTGTAATTATGCTTAGGCACCTTTCAGGTTATTTTCTGAGAGACTCTTAAAAAAACTAGGCTTGAGCATGTTTGAAGGTTTTATTCAGTCTTTTTTAATCACTAGTCAGTCAGGAGCCAACCACCTCTTTGGCAAAGATCAGCTTCATTTGCAGCGACAGCTGGATTGTGCTCACTGTAGTTTTATATGTGTCTTGGATTTATTTTCTATCTATGAAATGTTATGTTTTAGGGTGTTGATTTAACATTCTGAAAAATAATCCAGATTCTCATCTCAATTGTCAAACAAGATTGTTGCCATTGGCTGAGTTTGTGACCAGAACAATTATTTAAAAAGTAGAAAAAAAAATACAGAAAAAGCAGCAATTGCATAAAGGTAAAGAACAAGCTCCTGATTTGTAATTATAAACCCTGAGGGCAAATGCTTTGAAAGTAAAGATAAAATTTTGTCTGACTTAAGTCTTGTATAAACTTGTGAGGAAGAAAACAAAACCCTACACCTGTATGTGTGGGAAGTTCCTACATGACCAGTGTCAGGCACTCCAGGCCGGAGGGGGAATTACACAACACAGCAGATGGCAACAACTTTCATTTTCAGTGCTGCTTGCAAGGGAAACGTAGGCATTCAGACAGATTTCCTTCTTCCACCTTTGGTGAGAGGCATAGGTCAATGTCTGATATCCAGCTTCTTTGGGGATTTAACAGTTTCTCAATCAGGTAGCAATGACACAATTCACTGTTTTTCACTGGGTTTTATTTTGACCTAGACAACAAGATTTCCACCCCCTGGCCTGGACAATTTCACAAAATAAAGGGAAGGCATAGCAATGGGTAAGGTTTTTCTATCCTAACCACTTTTTTTTCTTTTACAATTAGTACTTAAATAGCTAATTCAGATTTTGTAATGGGTGAGTTTATTGCACTTTTAAGTTGGCACAGCCTCAAATAATGCTGGAAATACTATGTATATTTTGTATTATGCACAAGGCATTGGTTTGGTTTTTTTAGTTTTTCAAAACAGCCTATTACAGGTGAATTAATATTCTGAAATGTTGAGCTTCAGCATGTGCTTATTTGAGCCTGCAGGAAAAGAAATGAGGAATACCCTCAAGAAAACTCAAGTTATATCTGATTCTGGTCTTGAAATCTAGCTGCTGATTTCTTGGTAGTACTAGAATCGAGTTCAAAAACAGAGTTACTTTCATATAAGTCTGTGTATATATATGGGATATAAGAGTTTGGTTATAAACTAATTTCTCAAAGCAAGCATGTAAGCTCTATGGGAGCAGGGACTGTATCACTGTGGTGCCTACCTGAGGGCCTAATGGCATTACTACAATAAAAACAGTAATACTGCTTAACACAGATCCGTTTATTTTCGAACAGCAACCCAAAGAGAAGATTTTTGTAACACTCCATTGGAACAAATTGTATGGTTTGTTTGGTCTTAAGAAATAGGCCTAGGGTACTTGCACAAACAGCTGATTTATAGTTATCAGCCTATTCTTAACTCTTTGTTCAAATACGTCCACAGGACACTTAATGGAAGAACTTGAAGTTGAGTTTCCAGAGCTTTTCAGGGGTGCAAGAGGTAGCATTGTCTGATTTCACATGCCATTTTACTTTGCTAATAAATAATTTTAGCAGGTTTTTTTTCTTTTTGGTGGAGCAATTGAATGTGTTAGTCTATAAAACTAGAAATTCCTTAAACAGCTTCAGCGTAAGTGAATGGAGAGAAAAGCCAAAAATGTTTGAAGATGAGAAATCTAAAGGCTTCATTCCTGAGTGGGACGCTGGCAGTCTCATAAGTGACAACCAAAGTGAGTGCCTGTGTTTCCCAGTACAGCCAGCATCTGGGAAGGCTGGGAGCTGGTCCTCCAGCAAAGCTGCCTCTCAGCTGCCATCTCCTGGGTATGCTCTTTATAACACTCCAGTTATTTCATGACAAGCCATCAGTTACTGTTTTCATAGTATGCATCAGGCTGCACTTCTTTTGAGAACACAGCTGAAGAAAAGATCAAAAGCAGGAAAGGCAACTCTTAAAATTAAATAGCTCCAGTATATGGATGTTCTGCCAGACAAAGGGACGAATCAGCATACTGAAATGCTGCCTGCCACAACCAAGACAACTTTTCAGTACGAACTCTCATTCTGCAGACATGTGCTTCCACTCCACAAACACCCATGATCTGGCAGAGCCCTACAGGAATTACACAATGACCCTCTGGTCTGCAGTGTCTGTTCCTGGGAACATCTGTCTGCACCCAGGGCCACCACCACTAAGGAACACTGTGATGCAGCTGGAACTGCCATGGAGGGGTGGGATTATGTCCCTATGTAGCCAAGGCAGAGAAACAGCTGGACTCTTCCCAGAAAGTGAGGACTCCATTGTATATTGGTCTGCAGCAGCCCATCATCACAGCCCTCACCAGAACACAAAGTAGCCCTCACCCAGCAGCCTGGTCCTTCATGTGTGCAAAACAGGACACGTGCAGCCACATCCTTCCCTGACACACAGTCAGACACAGCTGGGTTTCATCCCCTGGCCTGGAAATTTGGAATCGCTTCTGGGTCGCTCCAGACATAGCCTTAGGCAGCTATCTTAAAACAGAGCAATGAGCTGTCTTAGGGTAACATCTCCCTAGCAGAGTGTAGCCCTACAGAGGGAGCCATAACACCAAGCTCAGAGTGTGGACTTTATTTTCAGTGAGATACATGTTACTTCTAATTATGCACATCATCCCTCCTAGGGGCATTTCCATTTCGCTTTTAGATGCCAGCTGAAGAACCCAAAGTTACACAATACCGATACATCATTGTTCCAGAACAAAGCAATACTTGCCTCATGCACAGCCAGGGACACAAAATGACATTTCATTGTTTTGACCATAGAAGCATACACACATTGTAACACTCAGCTCTGACTCAGTACAACATCTCTTCCATTCATTGTTCCTGGTCACTGTGGGGAAGTACACAATTATTCTTTCTCTTCTTTTCTGCACCCTCCTTCCCAGCTGCATTGCTGATGGGGAAGGTGCACTTAAGGTCACACTGGAGAAATCTTCCAGGAGACTGGAGCATTAGGAGGCACTAGTGCAATGCAGGAATTGTCCCTGATCATAGGGCCACAAGTACAATTTAACTGTTCTTAACACCACTGTTTTTCTGTATCTGAGTGCAGCACCAGTATACAAGCACTGCACAGGTTTTACTCCACTCCTAAACCATCCACCACAAGGCAAACTAGCCATGTATTTTTGTGAAATTAATACACTAATTAGTTGCATGGTAGCGGCAAACATGAGTGTAGAAAATGAACACCAAAAATGGGGAAGTTAGTTAGGGTATTTCTTTTCTAAAACCAAAATGAATTATTTGACAGAAGAAGTGATCTCAGGATTCTGTACAATTCCTGGTAAAAATGACATTCAAACAGCAGAGGGCTTCTCTCCAGCCTCCAAAGCAAAGGAAAATTTAACCTTGAACTTAGTCAGCCCTGCATGGGTAATAGGACTCGCATGCTTTCTAAGCATACAAGGAGTAGCCCTGTCATGCAGAGGAAGGACTTGAGTTCACTTCCACTGAGGAAAGTGCATCAGTAAATTAACGAGCAGCTAACATCAGTTTAACCATGCTTCTGCCTGAAGATGGATGTGATCACTGTGGGAAAAGAGATCACCTACTTTTTTTGTTTTACCTTGTGCAGCTAGCAGCTGGTTTTAGATCTTTCACTACAGGCACAATAAAATGGATGGTACAGCTGACGCTTAAGTACTGTGTGAAGAAGTGATGTATAAACCTAAGCAAATAATTTTACTTTTCTTTACCTCATTTCCCTTCCTTAATATCTGTCTTGTCTACACTGATAATGATGACTAGATGAAACTGCCTCTCAGCACTAGTAAAAATACCATACAAGATGGGACTTAGCATCTAAACACTATCGTGGCCCAGTACAATAATGTAAGTATAATTTATAAATATATTAATAATATAAATCATATTCAGATGAGCAGCCATTGACACAGGCATACTCTATCAGTCTTTTTCAACCAGGTTTCAAAACAGTAATAAGAAAAAGTGTATTAATGAGTGTGAATATAAAGACATATAGCAAAAAGTTCAATAGACTCGCTTTCCTTTGAAAAAATAGTCTATTTTGATGACTTTGAATCCTAACATGTCTGAAGTCAAACTACTAAAACAAATTAAACTTACAGTTGTCTATTTGTAATAATAGTTGGGATTTTTTCTGCAGCACAATACAATTGTACAGCCAAAAAAGCTCCTTTAAAAATTAATCATGTCTAGATATCATTATGTAGTTACAGGTTGGCATGTTATTGCTAATGCAAGTTTGTTGCTGGTGGTGTATTAGATCTAACTTTGAATCATGGTTGTCCGTATTTTTTTAATACAGTGGACTCAGCTGCACAGTAAAAATGTTTCTGTGAGACAGAGCTACTGGAGTAGCTGAGTTACAGTTCAGAGTTACTGGAACGTAACCACTATTGAAAGTTAATAACTCTGGGGTATAGTTTATATATTTTTCTCTGTACCGAAAAACTGTTAAAACTACTTCAAGTAGCTTTCATGTTACAAGAATGACAAAGTAGCATGAAGCTTGCAAACTGATTCAATAGTCATATAAAAGTAAACTACTCAGGATTTTTTTTAAGAGTAAAAAAATAATTCAGCTGTCCTGTTGTGACCTCCCATGCAGTGAACACAGACTACCAATGTAATGGCACTAAAGCAGCATATATGACAGAGGACTGAACACCTTGTGACCAGAAAAACTGACTCCGTGTTAAAATGCATAAAGAGATGATTTCAAAGAGTCAAGAATACTTGAAAACCCTAGTTATCACTTATTCATTCATAATTAAATTATTCAGATTGAAATGTTTGTTACAACTGCTTAAAAACATACAGTATATGTGTAAAAACAACTCAAAGCTATACCAGTATGTTAATAAGGAAGAATAAAACTTTATTTTTAGAAGAACACAGTTATTTTTCTGAATTTGCCCAAAAGCACTCCTTGTTTTCTTTCCAAGAATATTCTTCCTCATACATCTCCTGCAAATATAAACAAAAAATTAGAAATATTGGGGGAGTCTGCTACATACAGCTACCCTGATGTTATTTACTGATCACAACAGAACTACATAGCACTTGGCTAATCAACAGAAAAGAAGGTAGCACCCTTAGAACATGCTGACTTACATGTTGGCAGATGCTGGACCTCAGGCTCAACCCCATTAAATTTATAAAAACCCATCTATACTGAAGTCAATTCAAAAAAAGAGATCTAGAAGAAGTTATGTAAAAGCTGTAGTGCATACAGCACTTGTTTCTAAAACTGCCCTTTTTATTTGTTGCCATGTTAAACCACTATACTACCATTTTTAGGAAAGTATTTAGCTGTATACAAAATGTCAATATGAAAAAAAAGAAAATTACAATACACAAAATCCAATCCAGGACAGACTGGAATACCCAGTAGCAGCCCAAGCAGCAAATTCAGCAGGAGTCTGAGCCCCTGATTATTCTGAGACCACAGAACCAGTCTGCTGAAAGAGGCATCAGCAAAGTGGAGTAATGCAGAGAACATGACTGTTACCACATGCCTGGGAAAGAAGGCAGAGGTAATCCTCATTACTTTCACGCAACACTGTGGTTATGCAATAAGCCTCTTTCTAGACCCAGGCTGTTCTCTCCACACATTGTTGACTTCTGCTCATCCCTTCATTGTGTGTTGTTGCCTAATGCTTTGTGCTTTCCCAAGGCCACGGGGATAAGAGAAAAACAGAAAGACAAGAAATGTCACTTTTACTTGAAAACTGCAATACCATCCAAAGCAAAGCTGACTCGAAGTTCTACCACAAGCCTGTGCAGAACTTGAGTTTTGCCACTCAAAAGAGAGCTCAGGGGTCCTTCACTTTGACCCCAGGATAGTATTAAAAGGAAGAGAAGCTGGATGTAACAGGAAAGTGAGGGCCTTTCAGGTACCCTACCTGCCACAGATAGGCCTGGCTTTATTAGAGGAAACTCAGCAGGGCCAGACACCGGTATCCTGTCAGGAGCAATTACTCTCCATAATGCAGTACGGGCAGTAGTTCTCTTAAGAGCAGAGGCAGCCTTTAGCCCAGTTGTCTAGGGCTCTGACACAGACCTAAAATCAAATTTGTCCCCAGACATACCTTTTTCCATATTGGGACAGATGCTTTTAAGGTATTGATGCAGTATGTTACAGCTTCGAGGGATTCTGCTCTATGCGGTGAAGAGACTGCAATAATTACACTTGCTTCAGTTACTGGAACCACACTAAGGAGAAAAGAAGAACAGCAGCAGCTTTAGTTAATGCTTAACATTAAGAGCACCCAAAAGCTGTGGCCATGTCACGTCACTATTCTGGCCACATGCTCTCTTGACTCATTCATACTGAGCAAGTGTCAAGCCATATCCAAAACATTATACATTTCTTAAAAAGAAAGAAAACCACTACCAAAATCACTACCAGATGTAAGAATTCAACACTTCAAATAAATAAAACCACTTTTAGCCTTTTTTCTTCCATTCTTTCCTTTTTTTAAATAAAGTCTATGGAATTAAGAGGGGAAAATAGCTAACTTGCAGCAATGCATAGGAAACTCACTGGAAGTTGGCTTAATAATGAACAATAACAAGTTAGGAACAGCCAGTTCTTATCTGAAAGCCTAAGAAATTGTGTCAGTTTGCACAAGGATCTGTGAAAAAAAAAAATTAAGAGCTTCAAACTAGGCAGATTTTGCAATAAAACTTGATTTTTGACAAATTCTGATTTCAAATCATGAGGTTTTTCCTGTTTGGTATGTTGCTCTCCAAACTTAACAGAAGTAGCATAAGGTTCTGTTTTGCTCCTCACAAGGGAAGTATTCCCAAAAGCTGCTTCCCAACCCTCCCTCTGTAGTAAAATTTCTCTGTCCACAGGAAAAACCTAAGCTTAAATGCTTTGAGCTGCCTGCAGAAGAATCACTCTCCCTGCTGACTACAGAGCAAATCTAATGAAACTACCTCACAGATCTAATATTGAAATCACCTCCCAAGTTCCTTCTGCTAAAAAAAAGGAAACAAGCAACAGACTCTGCAAATATTTTCAGTGATATAAATGTGATGAACAGCAAAGATTCAAGAGTACTTCAGATACTAATATTCCATGTTTTGAACCCAACAGAAAATGCTTATTTGAGACTCAAGGAACAACTGGAGGTTCTCTAGTAAGCATGGCTGGCCATTACCATGCCTCTCCCCTCCTCATACTCCAATCTCAGATTCCCTATAGCTTGATTTGATTGAAATCTGACAATAAGAACCTTCTGTCGCATCTCAACGGTACTGCCAACTTCATTTTTATAAAAAAGATAAAACAAGCCAACAACCTCCCCATCCCATCCCATCCCATCCCTGGAATGAAATCTCAACCCCTTCTCCCCTGTTTCCAGCCATCACAGCAGTATCAATGATCCTGCAGGCTAAATGTGGACTCCAGCAACATTACCAATGCACACATTTTTGAAAAGATGGTTTCTGAAACTTAGCTCCACAACAAGACATATCCAGTGACATACCCAAGTCTATGATGCACTGCAATATGCTTGACTGATGGCCATTTCTGTCTAACATCTCTGCAGATTTTCTTTATTTCAGTCTCTGCCATTGAAGTATATGCTTCATATTCTAAATGAATCACTTTTTTCCCTTCAAAATTATTTCTTGAAGTACCTAAAGACAAATGATTTATCAACCAAAAGCACCAAGTAAATTTATATTATACTATATTATATTATATTCAATACTTATTACATTCAATACTTATTAGATAAGAAGATATTGCATGTAAATACTGAGTAAACTCCAGGATCTCCTGCTATGGTCAAGGTCAGCACTGCACAAATATAAATGACTTCTCCTAATTATGACTGCGTAGAAATTCTTTGAACAAGAGAAATCTTCAATACACTAGGAAGAATTTAGTTTACGCAATTGTATAAGTTGTCTATAGTCCATAATGCCACTGTGGTAACTGCAGATGTTGTTTTATTGCACTTGCCCATGCAATGATTAAGTGCTCAGTCAGCATTTAGGAGCCCAGTTGCACTAAGGTTTTAAGCACAAAAGGTTTCAAGATCTGCACCATCTACACAAAGCAACAGAACAGAGCTATCACCCTTGACCTTCACCAGCTCATGCATAAAATAGTACTTTACTTTCAATCAGGATCTGAATTGCAGGAGCTTTCATACAGGTGTGGACCTATGGTTTGCACATCCACAACTTCCCACCTCCCACTCTGAAGAAGCTGTGTCGGGGGTATGGAAGAACAGCTCCCAAGCAGTCCTGCATGCCAGAGCTGCTGTTCTGTTCAGCCCTAGGACAGCCACAACAGCAGGGAAGCTTCTCACCATTTTGTCCCAAAGCAACTGTTCAAGAGCTGCCACGGTCTTGTTCTAAATAATTCAGAACATGTTTACTGAACATTCTGGATTCAGTCCAGGAATTTATTTATTTGAGAAGCACGGGTCTGCAGTGTGGACAATGTAGGTTCCATTTATTAGGCTATTAACACACACAGAAATACAGTTCAGAAATACTAAACTCACCAATGAACAGAGACACTGCACCACAGTATGGTGAACTGACAAGCTCTGACACTTCAGCTATAGAAAGCTTTTCAGACTTGAGCTTGATAAAATCTTTTGGCACATCTTCGCTTTCATCCATAGCTCACTAGAAAAGCTGAAAATAAACAGACTCTGCTGTTGTTTTTGGCAATACTAGCACTGGCCAACTGCTTTTTATCCAGTGCTGATGCCTCAATTTATGCAGGAAACATGCACAATCTACTTCCTCGCCCCAAGAGACCAGTCTCCACGGTAAATTCACTTCTCAGCAGACTTGCTGAGAAAATATTAAAGGAAAACATCAAGAAAGGACCTGGTTTTTAATGCATGCAGTTTCCTCCTTGGTAGGAAGGTCTGGTCCTGTAAGACGAAACTAGAACAAGTCTGAGCCCCCAGTTCAACAGTACAATCAACCAGCATGGACTGCTGTGGTAAGACTGTCAGCTGCTCCTCCCTGCCTTATCCTGAAATCAAATACAGTTTAAAACAGATTTCTGTTAAACACAGACTAGAGCTCTTATCACTCTACTAGTTACAACAGATAGAAAAAAGTCATCAGTTCAACCAAGACTGAGGAGGAAAAGGAGTATTTTAAGCAGCAATGGAACAAGCTACAGTAAATACACAGACTGGCACAAAAAAACCTCCCCAAAAAACAAAAAGCACACACATAAAAAAGGTATTTTAAAGCACCAGTCATTCCTTTTCTGTACCATCTTTTCTGTTATAAAGTGGCAGGATGTTTTTCATAATTATCTTTTTTAGGCAAGCTGGGTATCTACTGGTAGCCAGAAACAACAATGAAAGAATAACAAGACCTAAAGCCCAAACTGAAAACACTGCCTGACCTCTCTGGCAATTTTCTTCCGTTTACTGGAGACGTGCTAATAATTTATTGGTGCACCAGCCTATAGTTTCTGGCTGTCTCCAGCAGGAAATGCAAGTTACATCACTTTCTCAAAAGAGTACTGGAGTGGAGAAATAGAATTGCAATCATATCTCTGGACCTAAACAGAAAAAACAATGAACATTATACAGAATCCATGAGATATACTAGCACAGTATGACACTCCATAGGAAATGAAGAAAGAAGGGATACCTACCTACTGAACCTGGGCAGATTCAGCCTCCACTAATTGGTGGGATGATGGCAACCTCGTCTCCAGGCTGCAAGACCAGGAGCTGATCTCCAAGAAGCACGTACTCCTGCCGAACAGCGAAAACCACTTGATCCCGTATGACAGCAAGCCTGAGGGGGATTGGCAGGAGCACAAACAAGTTTCTAAACAGAGTGTTTGCATTTAACCACGAGATAACATTAAAGAACAAACTGGCATACAGTCTAGGGCAGCTGAGGTAAATAGAGACTTACACAATTCTGCTTCCGATACACTTTCAAAACTGCAGCAAACACCCATCTCCTAATCTTGGATTTTCTTGTAGCAGCTAAGGAGAAACTAACTCAGTATAACTATTTTCACAAGTCACAAATTGGATTTGTCATAGACTTACAGTAGAACGAACCAATGTACGCTAGACGCGCTTCAGCAGCTTCTAACAAAGAAGTAGGTAACTCAAAAAGTAGCAACCATGCAATTTGGGATTAGAAGGAAATGTTCCACTCAGTCAGTCTGGTTGGACTAGAGTAAGCAAGAAGCACTGTGGGATGCTGTTCGAGAGATCTCATGAAGACTCGGTGGTCAAAGAGTTACTCTTGTTACCTGACCACTTATGAGGCTTTGGGTCTTTCTTACTTAAAGGTTTGAAATTTGGTACTGATAAGGAGCGGTAACAGAACTAGGAGGGCAGATACTGTGTGTTTTGTGGCAGATCGTCTATGTATTTTTTATTCCTCATCTATTAGACGCTGCTGTGAGAGTCCACAGCTCTGTATATCATGAGGCAAGGAGGTGCTTACATGACTAAGTGCAATCATACAGTGAGCACGAGGGCAACACCAGTAAGGCACCCGAAAAAGAATGCCAACATTTTACTTTAGAAGGTGCAGGTATGATACCTGTTATTGTTTCAGACTACGAAACCTGGCACAGGCAGGTTAGAGCTGTATTGCCTAGAAACAAGTAGGCATGCCAAAAGGGTACAAGTAAAAATCACCTTATTTCCTACCAGACAGACAGACAAAAGTAGGCAAGGCACAGGCTGAGCAAAACAAAGCAGAGCTGACTCAGAAAGCAGACTGAAGGGATGGACTATATGAAAGTCAAGCAAGCCACCGAGGAACAGAGTACAAGTAGGGACACAAAGTGCCCCTAAGAAGGATGGGCTCTAATTAAAGTCACTTGCAAGTTAATTCACTGGGGGAAAATGGGTTGAACATAAAAGTACTGTCAAGTAAGCTCAAGCTGCAGTTAGATTACTTATTAGCAATATGAACAGAAGCCTGTGGCCAATACCCTATATTTTCCCAGAGTTTCTCCAGAAAAGCTAGGAGCGGAAGTATTTTTCAAAAAGGCTGCTGCTAACTAACATGCAAAATGTACCGCCCCAAGTCATCATTCATAAGAGGACAAAGCTGACAAACTGGCAAACCAACCAAAGGTGCTGCTTCTGCCTCTGACACCATGTAATAGGCTGCAAAGTACAATACGCTCACTCCCTACTGCCTCCTCCCTCAAAACATACTCAGCCACAGTTCACTGTGATGAATAGGCCCCTGGTCTAACATTTGGTTAGAGCTTCTCATTTGGAAACAGATGCCATTGCTAAACAGCTAATTGCTTCTATAGCCTTTGAGAACAGATCTAATAAGAAAAAGGAGTGCCTAAAGGAATACTTTGGCACCTCAGTTGGAAGTTATAGAAATTCGGTGCATTCAGCACTAAATCGTGATGACCTCAACCTCTGTTACACCATACTTATTTTTTGCTTCTCATCCTAAAATGGTGCTGCAAATTTCTCTGTCAGACTCATTCTTGACAGGACTGAGCATCTTCCCTCAGCGTTAACCTAATGAGGGATTTCTGCTGACACCCCCAACAAGCACCAGTGTTGCAGGGGTCTTTACAGCACACACCTAGCACACTCTCAGGGTAATACTTGCTATAAAATGCAACCAACAGCAGTTTGGATTTTTTCAACTCAGAGGAAGTTTAAAATGGCTAAGCCTGTATCCTATCCAAGGGCTGAGTGGCTGGAAGCCTACGGCAGGGCTTCAGTTCCCTTCCTGATCTGCCTTCCAGAGTGTGCCATAAGCTCAGCCCAACAGCTAACAGTACAGTTAAAGATAAGGGACATTATTGTCAATTTCTTACTTATTGCCCCGGCCATGTTTGACTTGTCCTTGTGATGCCTCACCTTCTCCAGAGTCTAATAATCATCTCAGGTGTTTCCATGTAAAGTGGAGTTACTGCACTGCAGCCCACCATGAGGCATGGGCCGTAAGTCTTAAACTGCGCCTCAGGCCAAACTTTGGGGTACATTTATTGCACTTAGTCTTCTCTTGCATATACATAAGGCTACAGGATCTGCAACCAGCCAAACCACAAAGCATTCACCATAGGTTACAAGATCACGTCACTGGTTTTATGGTATTGATTCAAGAAATAGTTACTTTTACAAAATGGAGAATATCTTTGATTTAAGCTAAAGCAGAGTTAACGTTTCATCTAAGTAACTATAGTTTTCGAAAGCCAGAGAGCATGTTCCTCTGATGGAATATTTCCTTTAAAACAGTGTTTTCCAGACACTGCTCATTTTTTAAAAATCATAATGTCTTGTGCAAACTATGATCTGTGCTGAACAAATGTCTCTTCTTCCATGATCACCTCTGTTTGCAGTGTTTCCTTATTTCAAATACAAGGTCACACAGAGCTGGAGCCAGCTCCAAATCAGCAGGAGATCTGACCGTTGTGAAGTTCACAATAAGATTAAAATTAGTCCTTAGAAAGTAACAGATTATGCGAAAGATTTCAGGGAAAACTTTAACATATGTATGCAAGTGGGAAACATATTCTGTCCCGAGCTCTTGTTTGGCTGCACACGATTATTGGAGATCGCTCTCTGGTGTTGCCAAGGGCTGAAAAAAGGCGCTTTCTTTCTAAACCTCCAAAACTTAAGTTGAGTTATTTTGCCAGCATTTTCGGTGCCAGTATCAAAGGTACCGATAGGCGTTTCTGCTCGACTCCAGATGCCTCACTTCGTCTTCCAAAGCCTCCCGCCCCGGTACCTGGGGTGAACGCTGACGATCTCCTCCCAGAGCTGCAGCGCCGTGACCTGCCGCGGCACCCGGAGGGTCTCTCGGCGCAGCCCCGCCAGCTCAGCGCTGCGGGCGAAGTACAGAACCGACACCTGCGGGGCACAGAGCCGCTCACCGCCCCGCAAACCACACAACAGACAGGCGAAAACAGACCGACGCCCCGGCTGAGGGCAGAGCAAGGGACGGGGGGAGTCCGCGCCGATCGGTGCCACCACCACCACCTTCCCGGCGCCCCCGCCCGCCGAGGAGCGGCGGTCAGCGCGCCCCGCCGCCCCCTCCTCGCCCTCGCCGGGCCGCCGCACCTACCTGGCAGCTCATGGAGCCGCCGACCCCGGGCGGGGACCACTTTGCGCCCGCTCCCAGCGGCGCCTGCGCCCGGGCCGCCCGCACCGCCCCCTGCGGCCTGCACTGCCGGCGCCTCACCCGCCCTCTGACCGCACGGGCCGCACGGCCCTGCTACCTCCGCGCCGCCAGCTGCCCCGCGGCCCCGCTCCCTTCGCGCTCCCAGCCGGCCCTCGGCCCTGCTGCCCCTGGCTGCTGGCTCATACAGTCATAGAGTCACCAAGTTGGAAAAGACCTCTTGGATCACGGAGTCCAGCCATTCCTATCAACCACTAAACCACATCCCTGAGCACCTCACCTACCCATTTTTTAAACACCTCCAGGGATGGGGACCAACCACCTCCCTGGGCAGCCTCTGCCAGTGCCTGATGACCCTTTCCGTGAAAAATTTATTTCTGATATCTAGTCTGAACCTCCCCTGGTGCAGCTTGAGGCCATTCCATCTTGTCCTGTCCCCTGTCACTTAGGAGAAGAGGCCAGCACCCACCTCTCTACAACCTCCTTTCAGGTATTTGTAGAGAGCAATGAGGTCTCCTCTCAGCCTCCTCTTCTCCAGGCTAAACAACCCCAGCTCTCTCAGCTGCTCCTCGCAAGACTTGTTCTCCAGCCCCTTCACCAGCTTTGTTGCTCTTCTCTGGACACAGTCCAGAGCCTCAACATCTTCCTTGCAGTGAGGGGCCCAGAACTGAACACACTATTTGAGGAGTGGTCTCACCAGTGCCGAGTACAGGGCAAGAATCACTGCCCTGGTCCTGCTGACCATGCCATTTCTGATACAAGCCAAGATGCCATTGGCCTTCTCAGCCACACAGTGCAGCCCCACTCCAAGGGCCTTGTCCCAGCACAGGTGGATAATGGGAGGTGGGAAATGACCCTTGGAGGATGATGGGGGAGCAGAGTGTGGGAGGCCGTGGCTTCTTCCCATGAGCACAGCCTGGGGTTTTGCTGCCATCACATTAAAAGCCAGGTTTGCATGTTGTCCCCATCTCCAGAGTGTAGGTGTGTCGGAGATGACTGTGAACGTCACGCATCCCTCGCCTTTCACGCTTGGTGCGGTAGCAGGGACGCACAGTGTGTAAGGGTCAAAGGTGCATCAGGCTGGTGCAGGATTTCTGCGGCAGTACGTGTTTCAGTGTGCGGCTTGCTGTGTATTCCTGCAGACAGCTGTATGCCCTCCACAGTTGCCTGCATGGAGAGGTGGCGTGGTTGGACAACACTGGGCAGAATGGGAGACCAGCGTAGGGTAGAGGCTGCGGCAAAGCAGCCACTGTTCATTCACAGGGCACAACTGTGACCCAAAGCTGTGTCCTCCTGGCCAGCCAGGGCTATGCCTGTGCTGTGTGCCTGCCATCCTTGTCCCCTGTCAACAATAAAGAACAAATAAATAAAGAAAACAATAAAGAAAAAATAAAGAAACAACAATAAAGAAAAAATAAACATGTGTCCTTCTGTCACATGAACTAGGGGAACTCTGCAATCATTATCAGCAACACAATTTCTGGTTGGTAATCGTGATTCATGCAGGCGGCCTGATGGAAATTATCCATCCTAGCTGGATACAACACTGTCAGCCAGTGAAAAATGTCTTCAAATAAAGATGACTATCTGGTCATTTCAAAAGATGGCTGAGGAAGGAAACAGACCTTTTTGTATAATAGAAATTGCCTCTGAGGTGCAAAGGCAATGAAAGTAAAAGTGGTAAAATTTTTTTCAAAAAACATGCAATAGAAATACAATTATTTCCATGGAGCATGCATTTTGTACCAGTTACCCAGTACACCATGTCATAATCCTCTACTGCAAGGAACAATTAAGTTGTTTTTTAAAACTGTATTCTTTTGTTTGTCAATGATTAACTGCTGTTACACATTGAACTCTTCTTAGGACAGCGTGTGTAGTGAATGAAACAATTACTGTCTTTTTTCTCTGGGCTGTGTAGTTTTGAGTCTATACATCTTAAATGAAATAGATCATTTTGACAAGGTGTGTATGACCCAGCCAGTAGCTAGCAAGTGGCTGGAACATTTTTCCCGTGCAAAAGTTGTGCCACAGATATCTGTCCCTAGAGTGAATGGAATGAGTGCTGGACTCAGCTGGAGGTAAAAATCAGCCTCTCAGCCCAGAAAACAGTGAGTTTTGACAGATTTATCTGTACATATAAGGTTGAATTTAGACATAGGTCTACTGTGCAAGAAGGAGAGAGGAGTCATGAGCAGTGAATTTCTGGATTTTATTTGAGCTCCAACTAATGACTAGGCCAATTCTTGAGTATTTTAAAAAGGACAGATCAGTCTTCAGGTCTGTGTTGCATGACTATTAAAGGCAGGATTTGTGTCTAGAAAGCTCAGGAATAGAGTAGGATTTGTGACTTTGATAATCTATTAGCGATGTTCTAGAATCTATAAAAAGAAGTTAAAAGTTCTTAAACAAAAGCAGGAATTAAGGTGAATTAATATGAATGTCTAACCCAAAATGCTCCCTAAAATACCTCTTCATTCTGGATGTCTTTTCTTCCAGGAGCACCAGTCTCAGCAAGAGGTATGACTACTACATTGCTTGGTTTGCAAGAGTGAGTTTTATTCAGATTGGTTTCTGTTTGTTTGTCTAGCTTGGTATTGCCAGCAGGGAAGGGGAGAGGGAAGTACAGATACCTACATAAGATGAAATGAGATGTTTCTGTGGTTCAGGAGGACATGCGTTAGATCTGTAGAAACTGGGATTTCAAAACCATCCCTCCTCTGATTTCTGTAGGCTAGCTCCACAAGACTTTCCGTTCAAGTATTTTCTGGTTTGGATCCATCTTTCAGGAACCTTTTTCTTCTAGCAGTTTTTGGTTTAGAATGTAATTGTGAGTAGCTGCAATGTGTAACACCTAGTTCTAAGGGTTATTTATAGAACCGTATATTTTGAATTGAATCATGTCCTAAGCCATGGGGCCTTTGGTTTAGCTAACAGGTGTGTATACATCCTCCCATACCAATATGTATAGTAGGATCTCAAAATGTATTTCTTTTGGATGAAGCCCTCCAAAGCACATATTTCCTGTTCTGCTTTCCAGCCTTTCTTTGTTTTAACAATGTTTAGTATCAAAGAAGTGCACATCTTACTGTATGGACTTCCCATACACCACCCGAATAGACTATAGCTTAAGAGAAATTCAATTCTAATAATGCTAAGGAGAGGCAAGTGATGAGGTGCTGTTATTCCTAATAATTTATCAGCAAACTTTGAACTTAGAATCATGGAATGTTTTGGATTGCAAGGGACCTTCAAGATCATCCAGTTCCAACCCCCCTGCCAGGGGCAGGGACACCTTCCTGAGGTTATTGAAAGCCTCATGCAGCCTGGTCTTGAACACCTTCAGGGATTGGGCACCTGCAACTTCTATTGGCAAAATGTTCTGGTGCCTCACCATGCTCACTGTAAAAAATTTCTTCCTAATTTCTAATCTAAATCTTCCCTCTTTCATCTTAAAACGAGTACTCCTTATCCTGTTACTGTACTCCTTGATGAAAAGCCCTTCCCCAACTTTCCTGTAGACCCTCTAAATACAGGATGGCTGCTACAAGGTTTCTTCCCCTGGAGTCTTCTGTTCTCTAGGCTAAACAAGCCTGGCTCTCTCAGCCTGTCCTTCTATGGGAGCTGCTCCAGTCCTCTGATCCTTTTTGCCACCTTCCTCTGGACTTGCTCTAACAGATACATATCCTTCCTGGGCCAAGGACTCCAGAGCTGAACACAGCGCTCCAGGTGAGGCCTCACTAGAATAGAGGGGAAGAATCACCTCCATTGACCTGCTGGTCACACTTCCTTTGATGCAGCCTAGGCTACATTTGGCTTTCTGGGCTGCAAGCACACATTGCTGGCTCATGTCAAGCTTATCCAACAGCACCCTTAAGTCTGTCTCTTCAAGGCTACTCTCAATCCATTCTCCTCCCAGCTTGTATTTGTGCTTGGGATTGCCCCAGCTGAGGTGCAGGAACTTCCATTTGGCTTTGTTGGACTTCAAGAAGTTTGCACAAGCCCTCCTCTGAAGCCCGTCAAGGTCCCTCTGGATGGCATATCTTCCCTCCAGTGCATAAACCATGCCATACAGTTTGGTGTCATCAGCAAACTTGCTGAGGTGGCCTCAATCCCAATGTCCATGTCTGTAACAAAGATGTTAAACAACACTGATCCCGGTACTGATGCATGTGGAGTGTTACTTGTCACCAGTCTACACTTGGAAACTGAGCAGTTGACCACAGCTCTCTGAGTGTGACCAACCAGACGATTCATTATCTACGTAGTGGTCCATGTCTTTCCAACTGAGACAAGGATGTCATGCAGCACAGCATCAAATACTGTGCACAAGTCCAGGTAGATGATGTCAGTTACTCTTTTCATATCCAGCAACACTGTAGCCCCATTGTAGAAGGCCACCAAATTAGTCAGGCATGATTTTCGCTTATTGAAGCCATGGTGGCTGTCACCAATGACCTCCTTATTTCCCATGTGCCTCAGCAGAGTTTTCAGGAGGATCTGCTCCATGATCTTGCTGGGCACAGCTATAAAGAGAACTTGATGGCCTAGCTGTAATATACCCAGACACTAAGCTTACAGTCTAAGGGGCTGATTCTGCAGTGTGCAGTTGAATGGAGAGAACCAAAGCAAAGTTAATAAAACTTAGGTACACTGGTCCACTACTCCTAAGCTGCTTTTGTTATAACTTATTACAAAAATAGGTATAAAACGTGACTGGATGAAGTGGAAATAAACATAGGAATGAACTGAAGACATATTGTTAATCTTTATTTATTTTTACCAATGGTTTACTTAATATCACTGCAACAAAAATGCCTCTCTGGGACAAGACTGTAAATGTCTAACCTTTAGAAGATTTTCTGTTTCCCTTTGTGTTCATTTTAGACATTTTCTTGGGACTATTTGGTATAAATCATGAGTTAATGGTCTAAAGCTCAGATTTATACTTGGGAAGCGTTTGGAGCTCTTTTACTCTGGGAAGAATTTAAGTTATGTTGGTCCTAGACTTCAGTGCATCTGTTATATACCTGAAATGTAGATATTGATGCATATCATGTATTTAGAAGAACAAAGAGATTCTTTTACTTTGAGTTTCCTGAAATAACTAGGAAAAATAGGAATTACCATGATCTGGAATAATCCTTCATTAGCTGTTGCACTCTTCATTTGTCTCGGGCAACCAACCATATCTGAAGTCAGTTTAACATTAACCTCCCACTACTGAGTTTATTTAAAGAAGAAAAAAAGTACTGTTTGGAATAATCTACAAGGATCCCAAAGTGGGGCAGTTGTAAAAGATATGTCACCATGAATTCCAGTCATTCCACTGAATTCAGGTCTGAATTTGGCCGCATATATGTCAACACTGGTAATAATCTGGAAAGCATCTCCTTCCTATTTTGAGAGGATGAAGAACTGTTCCTTGAGTTTCTGTGGTGGAAAAATGGAGAGAAAAAGTGAAAATATCAATCTGTCTGAGGCACTATGACCTCTAGGATTCCTGTGTGTGAGGTATATGTGGCCATTTGACCAATGTCTTTAACATTACCCTTGGCACTCTTTAAAATTGTCTGTTACAAAACAGATGGTGCAGTAGTTACTTTTTGAAGGGCTAGAAGAGCATGACCACATCTGGAATTAATCTTTAGATCCCTAAACCAATAGATCACCCAGTTGTAAGAGGGCCTTCCAATATAAATGCATTGCACAAGTACAGAGAAAGAATACACAACTTTAAGACAGAGTATAAGCAGACTGGAACTATAATTCATATGCGCACAACTTTTTCTGTTCAACTGTCTTATTTATGGGCACGTATTTTCTACAAGAACTTCTTTTTATATTCATTGAGTAACATCAGTAAGTATGTAACTTCTTAAATGAGATTTAAAAAAAAAATCCATATCTTTCAGGTTTTGTGTAATGTATATTACTTTTCTGTGGACTGCTGCAGTATTCCTAAAGAGATGACCTCTTTCATTTTTTTTCTGTCCTTTGCCCAAAGAATGGCTAAAGGCTGTGTTAAATCAGCATGCACAAAAGCATCACTCAAGTAAAGCTAGCTATGGAGTTTTGTATGACAATTAAGCAGTAAAACACATGCTCTGAAGAATGATGGAAAAGGGCATTAGGGCATTCAGTGATGATGCTAAGGTAAAAAATGTTTCTGCTGTCCTTGATGTCAAGGGAAAGCACAATTTTTAACCCATATAACCTCATATTTTAAAGTGCTTGTTACTGAACTAGCTAATATTTGATCTGGGTAATCTAAATATTTGAAACACAAATGTATCACTGGGGGAAAATATTATCATTTGAAAAATTAATTACTTTCTGCAAAAGCCCTGAATTCATGTAACTAGGTAGTCATGAGGGCAAAGAATTATGAATGCTCTAAAAATATGATTAAAAAAATAGAATTTCTCTCCCGTCTGTAGTGTTTCACTTTGTTTGTATGCTTCTCTAGCCTTCTTTTGTAAAGCACCTAGCACAGGTGACATGAAACACCTGCAGGTAAATAATACAGTGCCAGTTCATATTCTCAGGTTAAATTGTTGGCCCTCTAATTATCATAATGTGTTGGAATTTGAAACATTGCAGAAGGTAATAAACATTTCACAGTATAGTTATACTGGAGCCAGTGGAATTCCACAGGAGTTACTCTGATCTGTGGATGACTGATGAAAATAAACCCAACCTCTTTACTTACCTCTTCAGAATTTGGGCTTTGATGTAGACATTTGTCATATCAGAGTACAGACTGCAGCTATCCTAATGATTGATTTTTTATAATCTTTGCTCATCTTGAAACATGGAAGTTTTGCTAAAGTTTTTACAGAATTTCAGAGCAGTATCTTCACCTACCTCTGGGAGTGCACACAGCACAATTGTGACAGGATATTCTGCAAATGGCAGTCTGTCTTAGGTTTAGAGTTTGGTTATATCACACTATTAATTCTTTCAGTATCTGTTAAAGTATTCTGGTTAGTTTGCCTTCAGTCTTTTCCTTACAGCTATATAATCTTTACATTTTAAGTGTGAAGTGTAATCACCTTGATTGTTTCTACATTTAAAGGTTAGCATTTTTGAGTAACAGAGTAAAAAAATGAATACACTTGTACAAACACTCCAATGAGACAATGGCACAAGAGATACCAGGAGTAGATCTGAACTGACCCTAGCCAGGGTGTTGGCTGCAGTAGAATCATAGGATCGTAGAATCATAGAATAGTTTGTGTTGGAAGGGATTCCAAAGATCATCTAGTTCCAACCCCCCTACCATGGGTAGGGACATCCCACTAGATCAGGTTATGCAAGGTCCCATCCAACCTGGCCTTAAACACCTCCAGGGATGGGGCATGCACAACTTCCCTTGGCAACCTGTTCTAGTGTCTCACCACTCTCATGGTGAAGAAATTCTTCCTAATATCTAGTCCAAATCTGCCCTTCTCCAGTTTATATCCATTACCCCTCGTCCTATCACCACAAGCCTCCTTGTAGGCTCCTTTCAAATACTGGAAAGTTGCTATAAAGTCTCCTGGGAGCCTTTTCTTCTCCAGACTGAACAAGCCCAACTCTCTCAGCCTGTCCTCATATGGATGGTGCTCCAGCCCTCGGATGATCCTTGTAGCCCTCGTCTGGACCCATTTTAACAGTTCCATATCCTTCTTACGTTGAGGATTCCAGAACTGGACACAGTACTCCACGCAGTGTTCTCACATCTACCTCCTTGCCATCTACAGAGGACACTTGCTGACAGTCTGCAGGTGTTCATCATCGTATAGTCAATATATAAAACTGAGTCAGTATTCTTATTGAAAGTAATGTATACAGTTAACTCACTTGTTTCACACATTTCTAGAAAAATATGGCTGGACCTTGAGTGAAATGTCTTCCACTGAGATTGATCAAACTGTAATTATTTCCACCAGCCTATACAACCTGTGCATATTCAACTCTCCTCTGTGTTAGCTGACAACTGGAATGTTCTCTTTGTAAATAAGAAAGGCATTTGTTCAATAAAGTTTATGTTGTCTTATTTTTTTTTTCCAGAAAGCTTTTATTCTTTCCAAAGCCTGGAAAAAGTTGTGTAATTAGTTCTGAAAGCCAGTTACTTGATGAGTTTTACTTTTTCATATGAATCAATAGTTTTGGTGAGGAAGCTAGATTGTGACTGTCCAGTTAAGAATGAGGTCAGTTTTTTACTTCAAATTTAGAGCCATGCTATATCCTTGCATCCACCTAGGAAATTCTGATTATGAGTAATTGATATGGGATTGACTGCACTGCAAGCGAATAATGAAAGCCTATTTTAAACAAGCTGCCCAAATTCTGTGTGGAAAACTGAGATGATGAAGTTCCTATGGCTTTGTTTTGACTAAAAGTTTCACTTTCTTTTATATATAATGGCACACATATCCACATGAGGGCACCAGCTGACATCTTATTCTCAGATAAATATGTAATCTGTTTCTGAAGTGAACATGTCAATCAATGCTTACTCTGTCCTTATACTTGCAGAGCTAGAGTAAAGATTGAATTGTTAAATGTTGCAGTTCCCAAATTTTGCTTTACTCTTTTTCAGTTCTTAGGGTAGCAATATTTTTACTTTCCCTAAATTCCACATTCAACAGAAATCCTGAAATAAATTTTAATAATGTAAAGATGTGGAGATGTTGAGTTTTTTAAAGATATAAGCTTAAAGTTACTTTTTATCCTGGCTGCATAGTGGAATGCAAGTGAACTTCCATTAAATTTGGTGAAGTTTGTTATTTCTAAGCTTTGAAAGGAGAAAAAGAATCCCAAGGTTTTACCGTCATTTTTATTAAATCCACAAAAATATATATTCTATTTGTAGAAGTTATACAATCTTTTCAAGAAAGCAAAAGGAGTAAATGGTGCTTTACCCTGAGTTTGTCTGAGGATTCAGGACCAAGACTAGCTGTCCACTTCTTTTCCCCACTGAACTCCAAGAATGTTGACCACTGTATAGGAATAATTGTGTTTCCTTTCCCAGCTCCCAAAACAACAGGCAATCAAAACTGCAAAGACTTGAGGCTTCCTTCAGGGGTCAGCAGACTGTATGCTCCATGAAGGATGTAACAATATCTTAACTGTAGAAGAGAGGTTGTGCAAGCAGATTGCAGGAGAAAGGGAACTTGTCAGAAACTTCCAAGATGCTTAGGAGAGTATCCAGAAAAACTTTTTTACTTTAGTGAGACCAATCTTCCTAAACTCTAAGCAGTGGAAACTCGTAGGCTTTTCCAAGGAGTGATTCAGAAGAATCAAATTAAATCCTTCTTTTGCTTGCCCCTGGCCAAAGCCTGTTTCTGGTATTGTTGGGGTCATCTGCAGAAAGTGGCTTCCCAGGGCTAATCTTGGTCTTAGTGAATGCTCTCTTCTCATGACAGAGAAGCAAAATACCATTATTTAAAAATTAGAGATATCATGGTGTAGTATATTCCTCTTGGTTGAAGAAAGCCTAGGAGTTTTTTTTTCTCAGCAGAAAGCCACAGTGTCTTTCAGATTTTATTGGAACTCAGATACATAGACAGAAGGTGTTTCATAGCACAAGAACAAACTTGATTATTGGAGCGGACCTTAAAATACTGGAAATTCTGATGGAAAATAGTAACTTTAAAGAATATTTGGGTTATTTTTTCTAAGAATAAGTGGTTATTTGGAAAGACAAGATCCTCCCTTTGGAACAGTAATTTAGTCTTACAAAATTTGTAAAATACTCTAGGTCCAAAATCCTCAAGTGACTATTTTTGGGAAAGAGGAAGAAGTTAGTGTCTGCAATATCCCTTTCTGCATCACCTGTACACTGAAAAATCAAAGTTCTCCTTGCAAGTGTTTCATGTCCACTGAATATAAATCAGATATGTGACAAAAAATGTTACAGTATTTATATGTATGAATGTGTATTTTGGAATATTGTTTTGGCACCAGAGCTACATTATTTCATTTATTCAGATATTACCAAGAGAAATGCAAGGAGTGATGCTTGTTTGTTACAGGCCTCAACAATACCTCTGGTATCTCAGTGATAGCTGTTTGTTAGGGGAAGGGAGGAGGGAAGTGATAGTTGGTTGCCTTCTTGCACTGTTTTGGTTTTTTGTTTCTGAAGTGCTTTTAAGGGGAAGTAATCAGTAGAGCCATTAACTGTTTTAAGTCTTACAGAAGAAAAGGTTCTAGATCAGCTATCTAGAAGGCAGATTAGGTGAAAAGCCTGATGCCTTGGAGAGACTAGAGGATGTCTAAAGATTCTGGATAAGTGATTTTAACATAGGTCAGACTTCAATTTAGCTAAATATAGCTGATAATCCATAGATGGGAGTTGTTTGACAGGCTGAGAGTGTTGGGGTTGTTCAGCCTGGAGAAGGGAAGGCTCCAGTGTTACCTTCCAATACCTGAAGGTGGCCTACAGGAAAGATGGGGAGGGACTTTTTTCAAGGGCTTGTAGTGATGGGACAAAGGGGAATGGCTTTAAATTGGAGGGAGGAGATTTAGATAGGCATTAGGAAGAAATTCTTCATAATGAGGGTAGTGAGACTCTGGAACAGGTCACCCAGGGAAGTTGTGGGTGCCTCCTCCCTTGAAGTGTTCAAGGCCAGGTTGGATGGGACCTTTAGCAGCCTGGTCTGCTCGGAGATGTTCCTGCCTATGGCAAGGTTGTTGGACCTGGATGATCTTTAAGATCCCTTCCAACCCAAACCATTCTATGATTCTATAATAACAGGAGAAAAGAAAATTTCCATGTCCTCGGAGAAGATGGCAAAGCTAATGATGCAAAACAGGGAATCTTAGACTTTAGCATGAACACTGAGACAACAGAAATAGTGCAGAAAATGTAGTTTTGTTGCCGAGTAAAACCCTGAAACAGCACTTTAGGAGTGTTCATACCTGAGGGGAGTTATGAAGCTGATAACACTCTGCATGCCAGGATCCATTTGGTGGGTGTGAGTCACAGTCTCTTGAGTCTAAGTGGTACTGACAACTCACAGGAGATTTCAAAGGCATTGCAGTAACTACAAGAGCTAAGATGAAAATGAAAAGTAAAAGGTACTACAAATTATACCAAAATAGTGACACCAAGGCTGGCACAGGAGAAAGCAGTGATCTAGATAAGCAATCCGGATGTGTAGTCATGCTTTTGCACACAAAGATTGCACAACCAGAGTCCTTGTACAACACTGTGATGACTCTGAATAGAAATTGACAAGTTGTAACTACAGAGGTCATGTGTGGTATTTTCCTCTGCAATTTTCTTTTTTAGTAGACTTTCAAGGAGAGCATGGATCTTCCTGTATATTCAGATTTTTTTTTCCTTTGCACTTCAGTTCACAGATGGAGGAAATTTGTTCAAATGCATTGTTAAACTGAATCCAAATGTGTTAACTACATGAAAGTTGTGTGATACAAGCCATAAAGTCTCCTCAAGGCTTCTGCTTTTCCAGTGCTGTATTTGGAATAATGCTATTCGGTAACTGAAAGAGGAAAAAAACATTGATTTGTTTATTAAAAGAATAATACTCCCACTGGCAGAAGCAATAACATGATTAACTCTGATGACTTACAATGTATCTCTACCATTGAGATCAAGTAGTGGTTTAATTGGTAAAGATATTAGGGTAAACTGTAGTTATGGCAATATTTTTCCAGCTGCCAGGTAAAGCCAAACTTTTGCCAGTATAAATTATTTCTTAGTAGACTTACAGTGTTAATTTTTTTTTTTTATTCAGTTTAGGGCACATCCCATTTGCCTTTCCCCAGCACATTTCAACCTAAAGACAGTCCTCTGGCCACTCCTTCCTTAGTCTGTACTTCTCCTGGTCTCCTTAAATTTTTATTTTTAATACTTATTTATCCTACTTTATTTTATATATATACCCACAGTCAGGGAACTGTACCCTCTTTTTCTAGACTACAGCAGGACCTGGACACACTTGCTTCTGAATAGTGTTTGCTTTGAAGGACAGGTGGCAGCAGCCCTTTTTCCTCCATCTTGTAAAGAGTCTAGATGTACTGGAGAATGCTTCAAGAGTGGTAACTGCAACTAGAGAACAGCATAGTTTGTGATGATGTAGAGTTACTTTATAGGGCTTGGGAAACTGCAAACCTTGGGCCTTTTTTATGGAGCTGTTATCCTTCAATCAACTTCTGCAGGACTGATATATTTAGAAAGTAGATATTGATTAAAGTAAAGGAATGCTATTTTGTCTTTCCATTTTAGAATCAAGAGTGAAACCACTATTGAAATTCAGGTTTTCCAGTCTGGCTAGACTTCATAGCTAATCCTAGGAACAGTCTTATCGGTTCCTCTTAATGTTATATATCTAAACAATGAGAAGTAAAAATAATGGAAAAGTTTGTAGTGTGCAATGTCTGCTTAATAAATGAAGTGTGGTATCTGCAGGCTTGTGCTTGTGATTATCCACAGGCTTGAGTTTCACACAGTTTTAGGTACTTTCTGCAATGAGGATGTTTACAGTCTGTTTTGAAGAATTTGCATTTACAAGTCTTGTCCAAATTCATAGTACTCTTAAAGTATTGCAGATACCATTTTTTTTTGAAAATGCACAGACATACTTCAGTCAACCTGGTGCTAATGATTCCTGGCCTTGTATAAAAAGGCTAATGAAAGCACTTGTAGTACATACATGCATATCATTTCTATTTCCATAAGCTCTTTCAGCTAATGTAACCAGCCTCGCCATCAAATCTGGTAGCTGCTGAAAACCCTCTAGCCATAGCCAAAAAAAACTTTGCAACAACAGTTTATCAGTTCAACAGGCAGCTGCATGGACATTGATGCCAGCTCAGGAGAGAAGGTACGGGTGGGAACAAGCAATGAGAGGGTGGGATCATTTCTTTCAGCAGCAGTGTGGGGTTACTGCCAAAATAAACTGCTCATGGGACTACTGTAACAATGATATGTAAGTAGACACTCACACTGATAAAGTGTTTTGTTAGTCATTCATAAATTTAAGAACAGAAAAGTGAATCCATATTTCAGAAGAACTTCAGGTATCCAATACCACAGTATAATTGTTCTCTTTATAATCAAATAAAAAAATAAACTGTTTAAAAGTTTATGCATTACAATGGGCATGCTCTTTTCAAAGAAATGAAAGTGCAAGTTAATGAAGTAAAGTGCATTTCATCTGGTGTTCAAGGACATCACCAGCTGATCTACACAGGTCAGTGTGCTGATAACTCCAGAAACAGGCTGTGAGTGTAGGCAGACCTGAGCCTGGCTCCTTGGAAGTAAAGTTGTCCTACATTTTGGAAATAAGTCTAGAACCTGTGATTGGTTTCTCAAATTAAAAACTCACAAGTGTTTAATTGAACTAAAGGAGTGATATTTGAAGTTACGAGGTGAAGTCTCTAGAATATCAAGACCTCCTACCATTAACTGAGGGTTTATGGATTACTCAACTAATCTGGAATAAAGCTTTCCCTGTAAAAGTAGACTCTCTAAAGTAGAAATTGATATGGAATTTCCTTTGGGCTCAGTACTCAGATCTCGGACCTGGGAAATTAACGTGATCTATAACAAACCTAATAGGGGCTCAAATTCTGCACAGTCTCCTCCAGTGCCCCCAAGGCAATTATTCTTTTCTTGAGTGCTTCTGTTGGTACTTTTTCTTTGGTAAAAGTATCTTGGGAATGCTTCTCAGGACTGTGGGAAAATGGCTCTTTTTAGACCTCTCCTCCTGAACCTGCATCTCAGTTTTACACAGATCTGGCATCAGTCCAGTTCAAAACTAATCATGCCTAGTTTTAGCCTCTTTATTTTTAAGACAGATTAATGCACACAGTCTTCCACAAATAAACTAGTATGGTTAGTTGGAGCCTGTAACTTACAAGCCTATAGTAGCTCTGAGTTTTTCCTTTGGACATTTCCCTTGGTTTTGAACAGAGAAAGAATGGAGCTGTTTGTGATTTCTTTTTCAAAAAGTTGTTGCTTAATGTAGTCGTGCTTATTCTCTGCAGCAAGACAAGTAGGAGTTGTTAGTTAAAAGACTTAGTTTTACAATCCAGTGTGTATGTGTCAAGGGATCTAGTGTTCGTGAGGAACTGTGGTTTGGGAATCACTTCTACTGTCTTGGCCATTCTTTACTCTCTTGGTATGTGACAATCCTGATTTGTTGATTCTCTTGGGATCTTTGAGATTGTAAAACTGAAGGTAACAGGGCCAGAATTAACTGCACATAATCTCTGACCAGTCTCAATATAATTTATACCTCATATGTACCATATGCTTTTCACAACTCTCTTCAGCCTGGCAGAGGTAAAGAAAACGCAATACTTGATGCAAATCATAGAATCATAGAATCACCAGGTTGGAAGAGACCCACCAGATCATCGAGTCCAACCATTCCTGTTGAACACTAATACATGCCTCTCAGCGCCTCATCCACCCATGCCTTAAACACCTTCAGGGAAGGTGACTCGACCACCTCCCTAGGCTGCCTGGTCCAGTACCCAATGACCCTTTCTGTGAAAAATTTTTTCCTGATGTTCAGCCTAAACCTCCCCTGGCAGAGCTTGAGGCCATTCCCTCTTGTCCTGTCCCCTGTCACTTGGGAGAAGAGGCTAGCAACCTCCTCTCCACAACTTCCTTTTAGGTAGTTATAGAGAGCAATGAGGTCTCCCCTCAGCCTCCTCTTCTCCAGGCTAAACAACCCCAGCTCTCTCAGCCGTTCCTCATAAGGCCTGTTCTCCAGCCCCTTCACCAGCTTTGTCACTCTTCTCTGGACACGCTCCAGCACCACTTTAGCCGTATATGCAAGCTGTGAAGATGTCTCACCTTGACATTGCCTATGTATGCTACTGAAAAAGATTTGTCTTTTTGCTCCCTCTAGCTATGGATCCCACTTCTCTTTGGTCACTTCAGGAAGCTCAGGCAAGTTATAGCACATTGCTTTTGGCAGCTCTGAAAGAAAATTCAGATCTTCATATTTCAAGACCAATACCTGAGAGGATTGTGTGTAGATATGCCATGTATGCCCAGTGCATGAAAAAGATAGAGCAACACTTTCAAGAATAAGGACATGGGATGGAAAAGCAGAATATCTCTCTTTCAAAAATTTTGCATTAGCACTGTTTCTACATATTCATCTTGGAATTTCTTCAGTTCTGCCTTGACCACTGTCAAAGATGTTTTATTGTTAAAGTCAGACTTCTGCGGCTTCAGCGATATTGCTACAGTTTAGTAAATGCTGTGGAAGGTATCTAAGCTTCAACTATTAGAATATAAAAGGGAAAAATAATGTAAATTATTTAGAACAGCTTGTGCTTTGTTCTATAGGAACCGAAGTACTTCAAATAGAGTAACAGTATTTTAAGCTAAGCATTTCCCAGCGTATGAGAGTTTTCACAGTACTGCTACCCATAAAAGAAGTTTTAAATATGACTAAAGTACATAAAACTATGCTAGTAAGTGTCCTTTTTAAGACTACCTCATATAATCTCATTGCCATACAGCCTAAGCAGACTAGATCACCATAATCTTAAAGTTTAAAAACATCTCAAGCTAGAAGTAGAGCATGATAGCGCAAAAGTCCCAAGCAACAGAGCCTGTTATTGTTCATGGAGGATGTGACTCTGAAAGTGTTCTCAGGAAAAACAAGCCATTCAGATGACTTTGGCTCCACTATTAAGTAAAGCACATACTTCTGCAAAAGAAACTCATATATAACACCACTCTGTCAGCAGATGAGAAAACTGGATGGATATCCACTGATGTGTGCTAGTCACTGACATCTGCTGCAATACTGTCCCAGAACTTGCACACCGTGGTCATTGTTGTGCTGGGAATTCAGTAGCTTTCCCCAAAGCCGGGAATGACCATGGAGATCCCCAGATTCATTTCACTGAGCAGTCTCAGGGGACCAGTATCCCTCTGGTAGAATGGAGAAATTTGCAGAGTATATGACAAGAAAATAGTACGTACTGATAATATGCACTTATCCATGTTATAGATTTTGAAACTATTTCAAGTTCAGTACCTGTTCTTGGTAAAATTTGCAACAGAGTAATTCTCATAGCACTTGCCTTTAAAAACTGCTGGCTTGTAAGAGCAGTAATGAGGCTATTACATCAGTGTTACACTTAGTCATAAGGAAAGAACAGGATAGTTGCTGTAAACAGTCTCAGGAAACAAAGATCAATGGCAGAATTGATTTAAACTGACCCTGACAATGGAGTGGTCTTATCACAGGATTCTGCAGCCAGGGCCCATTAAAATAATCATTTCTTTTTCTTGCTGTTATTGAGACACTGAAGCTTTTTCAGCCTTGAAACAGAATGAACTGCAAGGAGTGCAGTTGTTTTGAGTAACTGTTCCCAGAATTTCAACACACCATGGATGGCAGTGACGTACCTTTTGATGTTTGTTGTCCTACTTCCAATGCACAATGCTGAGTATAAAACACAGAACTGCAGGTTACTCTGCAACAGGTTTATGCAAAGAAAACAAACAAACAAAAAACCTTACTGTCTCTGTTATCTGCCCCTTTTATTCTGATTTTGATCTGGTGTCTCTAGAGGTTCCCACTATACCAGTTTCTGAAGAGGCTGCTATTGCAAGGACAACTTTCTCAAGGGGTAAACAGAAGAATAATAATTCTGTAACATACATTCTTACAGTTTCCAGGAAAAAAAAAATCTTACTTTTTTTAGTCTCTTCCAGGAAAAGCTTCAGCTAGACTTGATTTGTTTATATATACATTTTTCTTTTTAGTTTGAGGAGTAAGAATAGCCTCTGTATCAGTTAAAGATAATTGGACACCTGCTATTACTCTGAGAATTATCCGTTGAAGAAGCTAAGGAAAATATCATCACAGTGGAATTGGGCAAGCACTGGAACAGGTTGCCCAGAAGGGATGTGGGGTCTCCATTTAAAACTCCACAGACAAAGACACTGAACAGCCTAACCTGACACTGAAAGTAGTTGTGCACTGGGCAGGTGTTTGGAATGGGTGATGTCCCAAGCTGCCTTCCAGTGTCATTTCTTCAGTGTCCATTATTTTGAGGATTTCCACAGAACGTGCTAATTTCTTCAACTCTTGCACTTCAGTTCTCAATGGATCCCTGTGCTCAAGACCACACATTTATTGCCTGCTCAAATTTTTCAGCCTATATATCAGCTCTATTAATCAGTAAAATAAAATAACTGACCCTGGAAGAGAAAATGAGAGAGCTAGAGGATTTTTACAAATGAAATGGGTATTTAATAAGTGGAAAACTTTTCTTAGGAACTTAGGTGAGAACTGAATAATCTCGGTCACCAACAATAAGAGGTGAATTTCTCTTCAGAAAAACTACCCTTACAGCAGCATAACACCATTTTCTTGAATGGGGTTAACAATGATCCATGTATTCTTGAGATCAGAACCAGGTCACTGCCTCCTAATGGCCTGGATGCCAAAATACTTCTGCGTGCTTGCTGTCTGACTGCCATTTCACATGGTCAGCAATATTAAATATTTGCCATCAGCCCTGGGACAGAAAAAAAACAGCAAGTTCACGTTTTTCTTCAGCTTCTAAATGGTCCAGACTTTTGCTTTCCATCCACATATTGAGTTTGGACCACAAAATGCTGATCTACATCTGGAACTAGCCCAACATTCAGGGCTTTTCCTATCTTGTTTTTTTCTCAACCCATTATGTTGCATGCTATTCAGTTGCAGAAAATGTCGTTGTTTGTGTATGTTCCTCAGAGAGCAGGAGACCTAGTTCCACTATTTGACCCTTTTTTGTGGGTTTCTTTCAGACCTCTCAACAATTTTTTTTCCTTCTGGCTGAGTCACTGGGGATGTAAGAAACAAAGGCCAGCACGTTTTTTGCCCGTAGCACTGAGGAGCACTGTGGCTTCTCTGGTTACCATATGTCTCAACATGCAAATGCATGGTGCCAGCTCATGCAACAACATGCGCTACACTACTGGCTGAATAAGAGAGTCATACAGTATTCAGCTGCATCACTTTCTTGCCTGCAGGTCTACACTTTTTCCCTCTCATTCTTCCTCAGTTTTATGCATGTAGAGTTAAGGTTTGTGGGGCATGAGCTGAATGCAAAAGTCTGATTCACCCAGTTTAACTGCAGGACTTAGATTAGGAGTTTATTTGCCCTAAGCTACTTTAATAGTGTGTTAAGATAGAGAGACTTTTTTTTGGGGGGGGAGGGTGGAGGGAAGAAGGCGGGGGGAAAGGGCGGGTGGGGAGCACGAGTTAGAGGTGCGTTGAATAATACTCTGGAGGGATTTTCATTTCTCTTTCAAAAGGGAGTTAACAATGAATACATTGCTGATTAAGGCACTTGGCCAGCTGACTGGAGTTAGATGAAATGAAGCTCACCAGAGTACAATTGCAAATGAGGCCAGCTCTAATAGCAGACAGTCCAAGCAACAACCTTCTTTTCCTAGCAGCCCCTCAGATTTGGCCTGTTTAACCTTTCCCCAAGGATTCTAACAACAGTGTTTAGATTTTTGTCTTAGAGTTTTGTAGTTTGTCTCTGACTATTTTTGTCTATGATTATTCCACTACTAACCTTGTTATGATCATAGATTAATTTAATAAATATTCAGCTAGAGGTGAGCCCAGTCTAGCCTGAACATTTGTGTGTACGCTTGTGTGTTTATCTTTGCCTCTGTGTATGAGGCTCATTTCCAAGGAATCCAAACCAGGATCCAAATCCAAAGTCCTCAGATGGTCCCTGTCACTGCAGAAGGCTAAACCAAAACAGCTGAGCACAACTTTGAAGACATTTAGATTCTAAAACCTGGTCCAAATGACTTGAATTCCTCTCCTTCTCCCATCTCTTTAATCTAGATTAAAGATACAATCTTGGGCGCAGAAGGAAAAAGAAAAGGGAATATCAACAGTTGATATTAATTGCCCTCTATCAATCCCTGAAGAATTCTCAAAACATTTAGATAATCTGCTATGAGTAACAACTTCAATAAACTAAATGTGAGAATGAAAAAAAGCCAGTAATTACAGCAGAGTTTAAACATCACATCGAATAAGTAACAAAGACCTTTAAATATAACAGATAAAAAAGATAAAACAGAAAGCAGAGTAAAGAAAAGAAAAAATCAAAGCATTGTCCTCAATGCCATTGAGGTCACATGAATAAAATAACTCTAATGTCTCTCCAGAAAGAAAACATCATTAAAAGCCTGGAAGAACTGAGGTCTGAATTAATTCTCCATTGATATTCAAAACACTTCCCCCTCCCTTCTATCCCAGCATTTTTCTTAAGGCCTCTTGCTTGATCCATAAAAAACATTTAATTGTCATAAACAAAAAATAAACTTTTGACCATTTATGGAAGATTAGAACTTTGTACAAAGTAGCAGGGAGTAATCAAGACTTAAGCCAAGAGTATCTTCAAGATCTGAATGAGACTCCATAAATATAGAGCTTTTCAATATCCTCATCACTGACCTGGATGGGGGGATTGAGTGTACCCTTAGTAAGTTCATGGATGACAGTAAGCTAGGAGGAAGTGCCAGTCTAGTGGAGGGTAGGGAGGCTCTACAGAGGGATCTGAACAGGCTGGACCTATGGGCCGAGACCAGTGGGATGAGGTTTAACAAGGCCAAATGCTGGGTCTTCCACTTGGGACACAACAACCCTGTGCAGTGCTACAGGCTTGGGGAAGTGTGGGCGGAATGCTGCCTGGTGGAGAAGGACCTGGGGGTGTTGGTTGACAGCCGACTGAACATGAGCCAGCAGTGTGCCCAGGTGGCCAAGAAGGCCAGTGGCATCTTGGCCTGTATAAGAGACAGTGTGGCCAGCAGGACCAAGAAAGTGATTCTGCCCCTGTACTCAGCACTGGTGAGGCTGCACCTTGACTACTGTGTTCAGTTTTTGTCCCCTCACTACAAGAAAGACATTGAAGTCCTGGAGAGTGTCCAGAGTAGGGCAAAGAAGCCAGTGAAGGGGCTGGAGAACACGTCTTATGAAGTTCAGCTGAAGGGACTGAAGTTGTTTAGCCTGGAGAAGAGGAGGCTGAGGGGAGACCTTATCACTGCCTACAACTATCTGAAAGAAGGTTGTAGAGAGGAGGGTGTTAGTCTCTTCATCCAAGTGACAGGTGATAAGGATGAGAAGGAATAGCCTCAAACTGTGACAGGGGATGTTCAAATTGTACACTAGGAAAAACTTATTCACTGAAAGGGGTATCAAGCACTGGAACAGGCTGCTCAGGAAGGTGGTTGAGTGACCATCCCTGAAGGTGTTTAAAAGTCAAGTAGGTGAAGACCTTAGGGATATGATTTAGTAATGGACAGGTACAGTTGGAATTGATGATCTCAAAGGTCTTTTCCAACCCAAGGATTCCATGATTCTAAATATGAATATATGGAATTTATTGAATTTGTTATTACCATTATACACTGTATTTGCTAGTTATATTTATTAAGTGCCAGTTACTAGCAAATTTATTTGATTTAAAGGTAAATAATTGCTAATTCTTTGTGGTGGTTCTGTAAAGTAGCAGAACCCAAATTTTTACCAAAAAGGTCCAAGTCAGAGCAGTTTGCATAAGCTTGTGGGTTAAGCTAACCCACCTGCGTTGGTAAGTAAAATGTGTCATACATGATTCTTTTTTTGCTTGTCTTGAACCAGTATGTCATAAAAACACCTTTATTCCCTCCATTAAAGGCATTGGGGTAAGCAGCTGTTCATCATCCATTGACCAGAAATCCTTTCTCCTTCTTGCTGAAACCTCCTCACCTTCTTCCATGCTGCTTTAAATCTGATCTTCTCTTTCATTAGTCATTTCTAACAAAGCAAGGAGTGGAGTTTAATATACTTCACTCTAGGGTTGCAAGTATATTTTTCTGGTTTTGCTTGCATTTACTTGTAAGGAGTTACGTTTCAGTGCAGCCCTACAATATTTTCACCAAGATGAAACACCGGGGGCATTTCTGTTGAGATGAAGGATATGTCACAATTTTAAGACTTTTTCTCATGTGGTTCTTCAGTGACATATATTATTTTCCTGTTAAAAAAAAAAAAAAAACAAAACCAAAAAAAAACAACCACACAACAAAAGGAATTGGCCTGGGGAAAATGCCACTGAGATACTGTTAAGAAGTCTGACTTAAAGCCAAGCAGCATATGCAGAGTGAATGCTCAGTCCACCCATTGTGCATACAGCCACAGGGGGCTGAAAATAAAGCTCTATGAGATTTTAACAGAAATGTGGTAAAAATATTCTGGTATGGCTGCCTCCATGTCTGAAATCAGAAACCTTTGTTTTTGATTTAACTTGTACCATGTTACTTTAACATAGGATTTAATTTCTATGTTAATACTCCATTATTATGCATTTAAAGAAGAGCTATGAAGAGAGTACAGCCTGCCCCTTAGCATACAGCAACATTAACAACTTTAACCTGGGTACCACTCTTATTCCAATGTAGGTTATGAGCTACTGATATGAGGGCTGCAGAGATTATGGCCATGGTGTATATACAAGCTGGTTCTTTCCCCAGGAAGCAGCCTATTTATAGCTATTTCAGTCTAGTCTGATTTTGAACAACTTCTGGACTATCTTAAATTGGACTAAGGAAAGACCACTTTCAGGCATAGGCTGGAATTAGGAAGGTGAAGACAGGAATCACCTTTGTTCCACTTAAACTCCCTGAGTAGTGTGATTTACACACTATCTGATCCATCTCTGACACATTTTTCTTTTCCTTTCAGTTAAAATAAGGATAATAATTTAGGGCCATCTGAGAGATTGGAAGTGTGGAAATGCAGAGCAAAGAAGGGACAGCATGCTGTGCTGGCCTGTGTCTCATGCAGCACACCCCTCAGGGGCTGAGACCTGGTGCAATCCTGCCTTCTCGCACCTTCATGGTGGCCAAAGCCGAAGGTAAAATCACAGGCTCGGCCCTGGTCTTTGCTGGTGGCAGTGCAGCAATGTGCTGCCTCTTGCTTAGTGCTTGGAACAAATCCTCCATTCAGCCTCAAGGAAAAGAAAGTTTGTTAGCTGGAATATTAACTACAACCTTGAAAACAAAACTTGTTATTATATTGTCAGAGGATGCCTGCAGATTTATGAGGCCTTGGGAATATAATAAATTAATCGCAGTAGTACTTCCTTGTTTGTGTAAGGATTTGCAAAACAAGTAATAAAGTGTTGATGTGATTTTTTTTACTTGGAAATCCATTAGATCTTGTTCTGGGTCTAGTTTACTTCTTTAAAATGAGCTGTTCTGCAATACATCTAGGAAACGAGGAGTTGGTAGAATGTTATTAGGATTTCAGGATTCATAATCACAAGTTTTATCAAAAATCATTCTGATCCTAGTTTTGATCACCATTTTATTCATTCTTTAGCTGGAACTGTCTTCCGTAAATTTTTTTAAAAAATATGATACAATTTACAAAGAACTAGCTAGGAAATAAGAGGATTATTATAGGTGAAGACACTGACCATCCAGTAAAATAAGTGGAAATTCTCTTAAAGAAATGAATAACTGAATAGAAGCTTTCCATTTAAGAAGACTCGTATGTTTTTTATTAGGACTACTAAAAATCTTACCAAACTGTTTCAGAATTTTTAAAATTACATCCATCTGCATAAACTAATAAACTATAAATGATCATTTCCAGTAGTTCTGAAGAGGTATTGATTCAAAAGTTGATATATTAAGCACTCTTCACAATCTAATTCAGTTCTTATCCTTCATCTCACTATACATTAGAAAACACAGTGTTTTACACCTAATGCACACAGAAACCACAGATGTCCCTATATGCTATAGCAATGCCAGCCCCAACTCCTGGGGACTTCCATGCTACCTGCATGCTACATTGCCTCTTGAAGGAGTCTGTTTTCTTAATTGATGACATTGCACAGCTTTTATTTTTGGCAGGATTTTTTCAGTAGAGTGACATGATGTGAAATAGAATAACCTGATGAAATACAGTAAGTTAATAATAGCGTTGTACACAGAGCACCTTTCATCATGACAGATCCCAAAGAGTTTTACAGACTGTACATATAAAAATCATTCTTCACCCACCACTGAAATGCAGTTACTGCTGGAGAAGAATAGGGTAACTATACCATGCCAGGAATAACAGCTTTTTCTTTTTGAGTTAGGAAAGTTAAGAAAAATATCTTCATATGAAACAACAATGGGAATATTTAAGGAGGCAAGATCTATTTACTGGCATTTGCATTTAGTTAACATGTTTAAAGCATTTCTTGTAAATATATGAATCAGTGATAGGAATATTAGTATCAATGCATATTTCATTTGCCACAAGTTCTTATGACTTCATTTCACTTTTTCTCAGAAACAGCACCTTAAAAGCAGCAGAAAAGAAAAAAAATTATTTAAGGATTGTTTCAAAGTATACTCAAAGAAGAAAATACTAGCTAGTCACTAAAGCTGTCTTTAAAATGCTCACATTTTCTCCTGAAGTACTGGAAAATTCTAACTCTTCCATATGGTGTAATTCAAACAAAAGGCATTTTGAGTCTGCCCAGATAGAAAACTGACCCTTCACAATCAGAGCCAGGGTGTCATTCAGTGAAATACAATGCTGACAGTGGTAAAACCAATGTTATAGTTGCACTTAGCAGTTCATAGAACATATGCATGTATTGGTACTGGGAATGTTAAAGCCAAAAGAACCATGAGATATAAGCATTTATGGTATAGATTTATCATTCTTGATTTCAAAAGTACAATTAAGTTGCTGTAAATCATCCAAGATGTAGTAATTGACTGTCTATGTTCTCCCAGCCTTTACTAGTTGCAAAGTCATTGAAGAGAACTTCTTCCTTTGTAGAGCAATCTGGGCTAACTGGGCTCCTTGTCAGTGGGCTTATTTGATATGCTGCATGCTTTGGCACCTGATCATATGCTCTTGCTGCAAAGAATTATTGAAAAGTAAAAATAATCATGTCAGGAGAGATAGGGAGAGAAAGAGGGTTCACAGCATCCTCTGTTTATTGATATTTATTGCAGTATGTAAATTAGCATTAGTGATTTGTATACTACTGTATATGGAGTAAATCTAGCCAGATATGAGGGAAGCATTTGTTCATTGCTTCTTGAAAACTTGGAAAATTGCTGTGAATTGACTGCAAAGTGAATAAGCACATGATCAGTGCATTCATCACTTGAAGGGTGGTAAATGTGGAATAACAGCTAATGGTAGTACTTCAAGCTAGCAGTAAATTATCCATACAGTGTTATAGGGATCAGTCTCAATATTGATTCAGTGGAAAGGGATAGTAACAGTATAGTAATGCATCTTGAGAAGTAAAATTACCATGAAGAGGGCCAGGAGTAATAATGAAGTCCACCCTGAGAGATAAGGAGAAATTCAAATAATAACTGCAGAATATGGAACTTGTGCAAATTAGTGAAACTGAAAGGTAGTAACAATAGACTGCAGTTTAAGTATGTGTAATGTGGCCCAGTGCTTAAACTCAAAGTATCCTTTAGGGTTAGATACTCATAGGAGAACAACAAAAGACAGTTAAGAGCAGCAGGAGTTGAGTTACATTTCAATTTGAAGAACTAAACCTATCTGCAGTTCTGACAGAAGAGCTGACTGTGCTGGGTAATAGCCTTGAAGAGCTCTTAAGTTTGATGTGATCAGCCATTCCTGTGGATATTTTACACACTGCTATAAGGAAACTCATACCCTCCTCACTTGGATTTCTGTCTCGCTGATATTGCAAAAGTTACCTTCACCTCTTATCTCAGATTTCACTCTCCAGCTCCTTGCAATCTTCCATTCTAGGAAAAAAAAAAAACCCTACAGAATATAAAAAAAGGAAATATATCTTTTTTTCATAGAATTTTTGCAAACTCTACAGAATTTCCCAGCTTGAAAAATCTTCCAGAAAACACAGTACTGGGGGGGCAAACATGTAGTAATTAAGGCTTTAGTCTGTGATCAGGAAGTCTTTGCGTGATACCCTACTCAAGCCTGGATCACCTATTTGATCCCAGCGTTGTTCTGACTCTCATTCCTTGTCCTTAAAATGGATTTAATAGTCCCTGTCTACATCACAGAGGTCTTGTGAGAATAAATATGCTACAGATGGTAAAGTATTCAGACATTAGAGTCCTGAGGGCCAGAGGAAATCAAAAGTTATATCCATGTATCTGTCTTCGGAATCATTTGAAATTGAATGGACAAAGCTTTCAGAAAACATGCTAGAGACAATTGCCTAACTTACAGCACATATTTTATTCAATGAATTTAATTTCCATTATGCTTATGAGTGGTTTAGGAACACAAGAATTCCCACCCCACCAGGAGGAGAGTTTAATAGAAGGCAGGCATTGTGACACTGCAGGGGGGAGAGCAGTGCAGTGTTCAGCTTCCTCCAGAACCAGTCTCCCAGCTCTCCCCTGCCTGTGAAAGACTTACTTCCACAGTTAGTGATTTTTGTACATATATGTTGTTCAAATTGATTGCATATAAAGGAGGTCAACCCCAAATGTAATTTCCTGGAATGTTTTCCCTTTTTTTTTTTTTTGGATGTCTCCAGGTATGCCCTGAGGCTTACTAGAGAGCTGAAGATCCCAGTGGGAAGGATTGGATATTTTTCTCAGAAGAAAAACCAAAATGAGCCCATTACCATAGAACTGTTGCAAACATGGATGGAATTTAATGAATACGTTGTCCCACAATGAGAAGCATCTCAGTGTCAGCCACCCACCTAATGCATTTTAGCTGTGGTGGTCTGTGTGTGGTAATGCTTATACATATGTCAGCTAGTAGCTTTATAAACTTGACCTATTTTCTTATACTAGCCAGGATCTCTGTTTGAGTGGATTTGGGACTTGATTCAAATATTTACAAATATTTACAAACAGGGCGTTGCTTTTTATCTGCAAATAGTGTGTCTGCATTTCTAACCTGAAGCTTCTTTTTTCAGTAATAGATTTTCTGTCTTTTCAGTGCTCTGATTTGACCAAAAGGCATTTTTTTTCTTGATTAGATTTTTTTTCTTTAAACCAGCATTTCATCAGGAGAAGACTCATTGGTACTCAAGATCACTTTCTTGTTACCCAAAGTTGCTAGTCGACCTTATCAACACACTCATTGTTATTAACTAATTCTTACAATAAGCTTTGAGATCCTTATCCTCTTACTGGGCAGCTAAGATATAGAAGTAGAGACAGAGAGATATATGATGCTCCTCTAGGACACAAAGAAATTATTAGCAGAAGGCAGATTAAAATCCTGATTCCTTGTCCAGTATTTAGATTACACCTTTTCTTTGATGACTTACCTGGTTGTTTAATGTGCTGTTGCAGTACAGTGTTTTTTACAGCACACGACTTTTGGTCCAGTGTTTCAGAGGAACCTAACAACTGCAGTAATAACGGTTGAATTCTCATGGGTGTTGTGCAGACACCCAAAGAAGTACTGGAAGAGAGAGAAAGCACAGTTCTGGGAGCGGGGCATGGTTTTGATCCTCTGCAAGGTGAAGTTGCCCAAACAGATCACTAGGCAGTAGTTAACTAAGCGTTTGCAGCTTACTGGGAAAGAAACTATCACAGTTGTTTCAGAACCACAGTAAATATGCTTTGTTTTACAGAAATAATCCTAAATTGCTCTTCTATGATTTAAATGCATTTTTTTTCTAGGAGAAATGGTGACTTCTGCAGAGAGATACCTACAGTGTTGTATATAATCCTTTATTTCAGTTTTTATGAAAAAGAGAAAAATAAAACCTTTTTTTGTCTTGGCTACTTTTTCCTGTTAAATACGTTTTGGCACTATACAAGATTGTGGAATAATCACTTGCACAACACCATCCTTTAAATAGGTCAGCCAAAACTCTATATCCAAATACACTCTAAGCATTGCTCAGATCTCACTTAGACTTTTACAGTTGGGTTCTGTCTCTCTAATGGTCTGAATCAAAACTGTGGATACATCCAAATACCCTGAAGCAAAGGCTATTGCAAATGCAGATCCAGTCTGTCTGACACAAGTCTTTCATTTTCGATTAAGGCTTCTTCTTTTTAATCCTCTTCCCGCCCCACCTCCTGCTCCATTAATTAAACAAAAAGCACGTTTTTCTTTCATGAAATCTAGAAGAAATTATTTTCCAGGATGGGTGATATTCATATGTGAAAAATGAGAAAGCAATTAACTTGCAGTGCATCTTGAGTGAAGCCAACGAAGAGTAAAAACATGGAAATTCAGTGCATATGTTTTGTAAAGAAAACCTATTGTCCTCTCTGGGAGGCTTTATTTCCCCAGCTTTTTAGACAACGTTTCTTTGGCCCATAAATCAATATGGAGAAGATCCTGGTGCTCAAGCCTATGTTATTAGCTGCAGTTGCAGAAGTGTTATATGTATAGTAGGATGGGTACTAAAGGTCTGGAAAAGACCTCTCAGGACATTGCAATGGTTGTGACAGTGTGAAGTAATCACATTATTTACAATGATTATTGGTTTATCATGACTGATACTTGGCTTTATATCTTAAAAGCAGAGTCAGACCTCTAATTAAACCTGAACAATCACAGTGATAAATTTTCTAGAGGATATGCAAACTGAGACTAGTTTTTCCATGGTTTTGTAAAAATACTTCTTGATTTCTTTTTTAAGTCTGTGTCTTTACCACAGATGAGTGTAGGATAAGATCTCAGTATTTGTTATGTCTTGCCCTCCAGGATACAATTTTTCATAACTATCTTTAATTGAATGGAATTAACTTTCCTTTATAAATCCACAAAACTGTAAAGTATGCTCAGATGCCTAAGTATATGCATTAACATTTGTGTTAACCCAGGTCTAGTTTTGTGACTGAGCCGTCTAGAACAGCATACCAGAGCTTGATTTTGGCATACTGGAACCTGTCTGCTGGCCACAGGTATTTACATTCAGCATTTCCTTTCATAAAAAAATTAACTTCATATTTACATATTATTCTATGCATAATGATAAAAGAGATTTAGAGGTACTTTCTCCTTCTATTATTGCCATTTAATTGTCTATTGAGCACTTAAAATTGCTCTTTTTGCATTGCTACCTCCCTCTATCCTTGCTTCAGTGACAGCTTTGATGCTTCATTCATGTCTCAAATACAGTTTTTCACATGACCTCAGGTCTCAGCTGCAGCTTTTCCTGCACCGCACCTAGATCCATCCTGACTGTTGTGTCCCCCAGGTCAACATAAATGGACTAGAGTGACAGTTTTGCTTCTATGAAAAGTAGTGCCAGGAAGTAAAAAATATGTTATCTCAAGGTGCTCACACACTTTCTTTAGCTACCAGCAATCTCAGTACTTTATGTTGCCCTTTGTCTTCTCTTTATTCACCGCTTGCACTTTCCCTTTTTTTCTCATCCCATCCAAACTCAGAGAGTGAGAGGTTCATGCTAAAACTAGCTTTCTCCCTCTGTTTTAGCTCTGCTGAAGCTGTGGGTGTTGCTTCATAAATCTTGTTAAGTTGGATATCAAGGCAGGGTGCTGCCCAAAGGACTGTACAGGCTGAAGGTTTAACTGTTTTCCTGTCTGTGGCATGAGTGTTGCTTTTCCCTACGGCTCAGCACTCACACCCATGTCTGGTCCCATAGATTTGCCTTAAGCAACATTTGACATTTCCATCTCATTGCATGGGTGTCAGAGCCAGTAGTAGCACTTTTGTACTGGGGGAATATCTGGAACTTCCTCAGAGCTCCTGTGCACCAAGCACTGTACACAAATTCACCCCAAATAAGTCAATCTGTTACCATGTGTTTTTTAATTTAGCCCCAGTACCAAAATTAGGACAGTCTCTGCATGAGACCATGAGAAAGGAGATGCACTTCTCACGTTCCCATACTGCAAACGCCAAAATCTGACCATAAGTTTTGCTGCTTTTTTTGAGACTTAGTTGTTATTGGCATGATTCATTTTTTGTTTTGTAATAGTACTCAGATGTCCCCACCAGGGTCCTGCTGTGCTTAACACCATGCAGGCATATAGGAAGATGCAGGCTTTGCTCTGCAGAACTTAAAATTTAGTGTAGGAAGCAAATATATGATCATAAGCAAGGTGAGGTGAGCATCAGGGTGACTGGCTGCTGTAGGCTGGCACTGCTTACTGAAGAATGGTGCTAAATCATGCACCAAGACTTCTGTGTTAGAAGACCCCATCAGACAGTGACCCAATTTTGCTTTGTTGTCAGCCTTTAGCTAGTGTTAGTTTCTTGTAGGTTTTGCACCAGGAGCAAATTCTGAGGGAGAACTTGAAGTTGATAAGACTAATTTAGCAAACAAAGCCGTGCACATGGAGGGGGCAGTGTATAGCTTGGTTAAATTTCTTTAACGGCAATAATGAAGAGACAGGAAATATGGCAAGGTAATGTTAGGCTTGGGGAACAACAGCTGTAGAAAAATACTTGAAAGGGAAAAATGCTGCCTGGTGTAGCAAAGGAAGGAGAAATCCTAATTCAGATAGATGTTCAGCTCTTGGTGAGGCACAGCATAACAAAGACAAGAGCTGAAAGAATGAAGGAGAGGAAAGGTTTTTCAAAAGTTTAGTCATTTTTATTTAATGCAATAATAATTCCCCTTTGGGTCTGCAACACCTAGTTTCTTACTCTCTTTTCATTAAATACTAATTACTGTGAAATTTTATTATATTATGAATAAAAACATGTTTTCTAAAAAGGCCACATAACTAATTTCTGTGAATACTAGACATGTTGCCTAGTGTATAGGGGAAACTAGTGCTTTTCATTTAATCGACCATTTGGTGGCAGTACACGTTAGCAGCAATCCTCTCTTTTGGGATGATAAGGTATTCATTACAGCTTTTTCTCAAGTTTATTCCTCTCATATCTATCAATTGCAGGAGCAAAACCTTAATATAAAGTCTTCATTGCTAAGGGATAAATGTCTACTCTTAAAGCACACTAAAACAAACAGGTAAGTGGGACATTTACATGAAGATAATGCATGATTAGCTGTTCATTAACATTTCATAGTACATCTTCAGCTACAATGAAAACAGTTCAGTTTTACTTCCTGCCATTGTACCTTATAAGAGGTACTGTGACATATTTTCATAAGAATAATGCTTATCATGAAGTATCAATGATATGCCTGCACTGGGTTTTGTTCATATGTGAAAATAAAATTAAGGCAAATTAAATAAAATTAACAGCACGCATACAAAGAAGAAATTCCATCTAAATGGTACACTAGAAGCTGAGTGAACAGTTTTATCTGGTACAATTTAGAGAGATGCAGAGTTTTCAATGCAGCACAGGTGTCGGCAGATCAAGTTACCAAGTCTCATTAAATCACAGTCATGAAATCAATTTTCTCTTTCTTATATTTGTATTTCTTATACTATATCAAAATGTTAAAATTAAGAGGAGGGAAGTGAAAGGGGGCCAGTTATGGTGCTCATAAGGGTTGATACTTGCTAATCTCTGTTTTAATCCAAGCAATATTTCGTTTGACTGTTCTTGCTGAGATGCTTTTTGAACTTATTTATTGAGCTGTGGTACCTCTTGGGAGCTGTTTCTGGCTGTGGACAAATACCATCTGCACTAAAGTAAACCTGTGTATAAAAAAAAGCTTATTAGTACAAACTAATCCAGGGAAGTATCCTAGCAAAGGCCTGAGGAGGAAACCTGTAGAAGTGATGACAGGATGGAAGGGCAGAAGGACACTGAGCTTCAGGACTTGTACAAGAGTCCAGCTTCAAACTAAACAACGTTTAGTTTGAATTACACTTGCATTAATGTTACTGTGTGCTCTGAAGCAGGCTGCAGCCATCTGCAAATTGTTCCTGGAAGCAGGAGAGGGTCTGAAATACAGGCATGAAGGAGTAGAATGTACAAATTCTATATCAAATGTCTGTCTAAATATATATAATAGTATTAGAGAATGTTTTGGATTGGAAGAGACTTTAAATATCATCCAGTTCCAACCCGCATTCCATGGGAAGGGATATCTCCGACCAGACCAGGCTGCCCAAGGCCCATCCAACCTGGCCTTGAACATCCCAGCGATGGGGCAGCCACAGCTTCCCAGAGCAACCTGTGCCAGTGTCTCACCACAATCACAGTAAAAAATGTCTTCCTAATATGTAATCTAAATCTACCCTCTTTCAGATTAAAACCTATACGTGACAGCACATATGTGTAAAAGTAATGAAATAATAAATGTTTTTCATGGTAATACATAGCTATATAAAAAATGAGAACATAAGCTCTGCATTTTCTAGTCTGTATGAATTTTAAAAATGTAACACAATATATGAGCACCCAAGTTAACAGTCTCAGCTCTGGAGTCTCTCACTTTTCACTAAAAGCTACAGGTGCAGAGTAGTTTCCAGTAGCTGTTGATGAACCTAAATGTTATCTGCTGGAGGGTCGGGAGGCTCTGCAAAGGGATCTGAACAGGCTGGACTGCTGGGCTGAGTCCAACGGCATGAGGTTTAACAAGGCCAAATGCCAGGTCCTGCACTCGGGGCACAACAACCTTAAGCAGAGGTACAGACTAGGAGAAGTCTGGTTGGAGGAGAAGGACTTGGGGGTGTTGGTTGACAGACGACTGAACATGAGCCAGCAGTGTGCCCAGGTGGCCAAGAAGGCCAATGGCATCTTGGCTTGTATCAGAAACGGCTTGACCAGCAGGTCCAGGAAGGTTATTCTCCCTCTGTACTCGGCACTGGTGAGACCGCACCTTGAATCCTGTGTTCAGTTCTGGGCCCCTCACCACAAGACGGATGTGGAGGCTCTGGAGCGAGTCCAGAGGAGAGCAACGAAGCTGGTGAAGAGGCTGGAGAACAGGCCTGATGAGGAACAGCTGAGGTTGTTTAGCCTGGAGAAGAGGAGGCTGAGGGGAGACCTCGTTGCTCTCTACAACTGCCTGAAAGGAGGTTGTAGAGAGGAGAGTGCTGTCCTCTTCTCCCAAGTGACAGGGGACAGGACAAGAGGGAATGGCCTCAAGCTCCATCAGGGGAGGTTTAGGCTGGACATTAGGAAAAATGTTTTAATGAAAGGGTCATTGGGCACTGGAACAGGTTGCCCAGGGAGGTGGTCGAGTCACCTTCCCTGAAGGTGTTTAAGGCACGGGTGGACGAGGTGCTAAGGGGCATGGTTTAGAGTTTGATAGGAATGGTTGGACTCAATGAGCCGGTGGGTCTCTTCCAACCTCATTATTCTGTAATTCTATGATTCTATGTTTGAATAGGGAACTGGTTGTTTAATTTGATGTTCTCTGGCTTCTGATATTTTATAGCACAGTACAAAATATATATGAAAATTCACAACACCACTCTGCAGTAGACAAGTGTTTCTGCTCCTAGGTTTTGTGTTCTGAAAGTGAAAGAACAAGCCACTAGAAATATTGCAATGCCATACAATGGTCAGAAATACAGGAACAGCTACTTTCTGGATGCAGGACTCTACAGTATTTTCTGAGTTGTATCATCAATATTCTTCTTGCTTTTCCACCCAATTTATATATTATACCGAGAATACCATCTTATTCATTTCAGAATTTAGAGTTCAATCTAACACATAGCTTTTTTTCTGGTAACAACTCAATTCAAACTAAAATGTACTAGGTATCCTTGAAAGTTGATCAATGTTTTCTGGAGACATTTGGACGTACTTGACTTTATTATCAGGACTTGAAATATTTGAGTACTACCTGCAAATACTTAATCTTGCAGTTGGGAATGCCTAAGTTACTGTAAATCAGAAAGGGTTGGGAATTTTCACTGAAGATCTCAACAACAGTAGAGGTGGAGCTGTCATCTTCTCTTCATCCTTAGCAGCTGTAAAAGAGCTCTTTTTTATCTCCTAAATTAAGAGGATTTCACTGGCTGAGCAAAGTTTCTTGAAGACTGCAGTTTCAACAGTTAAGAGAAACATAAGTAATATAGCAGGCACTGACTTAATGAGCTATTGTTTATAATAGATGGTATCTGATTTCTTAATGAGTATATACTTCGGTCAAAAGAGTGATTTGTGGTGTAAACAGGGAGATCACCATGGAAGGTGGATAGGCCCATTGCATTTATACACATTTGTTTTGTCTTCATTAGGAAGGAGATGAGTTCCCTGAGCTCACCAACACCAGGACTTTGTCACATGTACCTGTTAACCACGGAGCTATGTGTTAGCTTGGTGACTCTGACCTCGTCCTTGCACATTGTACTCTCTAGTAAATTCAAAGGGGCCATTAAGGAGTAAATTTCCTGAACAGCAGGCACCACAATAGTTATCAAGAACAGTCTGCGTCTATGCTTGCAGTGACTTCCTCATGTGCACATATGTGACTAAGATTCTGTATTGCAGTAGTTACTCAGCTGCAATATTTCTCTAAGTACAATGGTCACACCATCTTTTCAGTACTGCAAGTGTTGTGCTGTATATAGGAACACCAAATAAGAGAAACACTCATATGCTGTGATGATGGGCACTGTTCTATGTGGGAAAAAAATGTACTTTTGAGTCCTGATATCGTCCTTCTTTTCACTATGGAGAGATGAATATAAAAATTAAAGAAAAACTGTGACAGAGAACAAGGGACTTGTGGAGCCTCAGTTTTGCCTACCTTCTCCCTCTCACTGGCCCACTGCAGGATAGGGGCGGGAAAGGCTGGAGATATCAAGAAAGGAAGGATATTTTAGTACTCTCACACTGTAGGTTTGATCCATTTTAAATACCCAGCCTGTGTCTTCAAAACCTTTCAGACATCTGGTACCTCAGTGTGAAAGCCAGGACCCCAAATTAGTTGCCTATAAAATGTTTGTGCAAATTTAGGCATCTTAGAATTACAGCAAAAGCCTTAGAGCAAGTGAAGCCAGGAGCTGCCTTAATGTCAATCAGCATATAGCCACCAGGAACCAGCCAAAGAAACCCCAAGGATATCATGTGTCTCAGATCTTGCCCTTTATTCAGGTCTGCTAGAAATCGTTTTTATGCACTTGATATGCACAGACAGAACTCTCTCTGGAAGGTATATGTCTCTAAAGAACCAGGCAGGGCTCATTTGTTTTTTTTAAATGTAGCCAGAACTTGTACTGTGCCCTTCAAAAGCAGTGAGAGTGCTCAAGGGGAAGACTTGATTCTTTTCTCATCTCAAAATATTTCAGTCCTTCTTTTCCCACTTTCCAGAAGATGGAGATCACCAAGAGGTTACCTAATCCTAATAGGCTGATGCAAGAGGTAGAGAAAGACTCTTCTCTCTCTTTTAGGAAAATAGGGCCTTGTGCATAAAGTACAAAAGACTGGCTGAGAGAAGCAGAGCATGACTGTATAGTCTAGTGGTTAGGCTTACAGCTAGGGAGGACATTTCTGGTGCCTGTTTCCATGATCATTCCTGTATTTTATTTCTTTTATCTAAAATGCAGATACAGTCTCAGGACCAAAAACCAGAATTCAGAACTTTTTCTCCTGAGCTGAGTGATTTAACCCCTAAACTAATGAATCATATTTGGCTCCATAAACCATTGAAGTCTTGTCAGTGCAGTGGCATACTGGTGGATTATACATTTGCCTAGATTGGTTTGTAGTCCAGGATCAGGACGGTTCCCACTGAGAGAGAAGAAGGAACTAAGCTCTATTGTCCATGTCAAGATGGGTCAATACTGATACACAAAGTGAGCAACTTCAGAGGAAAATTGAAAAAAGTCAACTGCCTGTTAATAGCAGGTGTCTCCACTGGTAGGCAGGTATTTTCAGTGTCATGTTTTCGACTTAAACTCCTAGATCCCTAATAAAGTACTTTAGTCATCTTCCGGAGCTGGCCCCAAATTATGATAGAGATCTGAACACAGCATTTACATTAAAAGTCACTGCTTTCTCACCTTACTTTTGGGTTTAAAGTTCACTGAGTTCACGAACATAAGCCAATGATCATAACGTTCTGGAAAAAAAAAGCTGAGGTGTTTCAGAGAGCTGGAAATCTGGCAGACCTCTGATAATCATTCTCTACAGTTCACACAAGCTCAAAACAAGAGAGATGGTATTTACCTCCCCCCACCAAGCACCAGCCAGAGCAGAGCTCCAGGCAGAAAGCTGGAAGGGAAAGAAATGAAGGAGCAGGGAGCCTGACCTGGCAACAGACTGTCTGTAAATGTTGTGACATCTGTCTGCTTGCACTGCCCAATCCCTAGCACACAAGGAGCTGCACTTCAGCAAACCTGCAAGATCTTTGTTAGCACAGCATGTAATATCCTGGCACTGCAGCTGATTGCTCACTGGTGGAAAAGGAGACCCTAATATCCATGTCAAAAGCACCTTTGCATGATATAACCCACTGCATCATACAGTGCAGACAGGTGACAAAAACCCACCTGCAGCCCTTTCTAATATGTCTGTGCATTTATGAGGAAGTTGCAGGGAAGAATGATAGAAACCACGGTTGGAAGGGCTCTATAGAAATTATGTAGTTTCACCTCTCACCTGAAACTTGAAACTGTGGGGTTGTCTCCAGTGTCTCACTCTTCCTATCTTCTCAGGCCCTTTGCATGCTGACATGCTTATAGATGTGGAGTATCTTTTGAGCTGTACGGAGCAAGAGCCAAATAAATACATAAGTGACAAAAAAAAAAAAAAAAAAAAAAAGAGAGAGAGAGAGAGAGAAAGAGAGGAAGAAACAAGCCAGGATAGAGCCTCTAGTTTTACAATGCATGTCAAGGCAGTCTTATTGCAACTGGATCACATGGAGCTTTGTTGCTATTAGCCTCAAGACGAATGGCTTATTTTAAAGACAGTAAAAAATGCCATGTTGTGCAGGTGCTTATACGTGTGGGTAGATTTCTCCAGAGGACTTCAGCAACTGTAGCCACAGTATTGGTGCTCCCCAGAGCTCTGTGCCGTCTGTGGCAGGCAAAGGGGAAACAGCTGCAGTCCTGCACAGCCCTTTCCCTAAGTCCTCCTCCCCATCATTACCCTGTTTGCCTCCAGACCTGTGTACCTGAAATTCCAGACTGGAGATTGTTAAACAAAATGCCAACTGAATAGAGCAGAAACTAGTAAATGAGAAATAGAGGAATTTGAACACCAGAGGGCAATTAGAAAAGGAGCTGAAATGGAAATAATTAGAAAATATAATTTTAAATTAATGGTGAATCGTAGCTAATCCTATTGACTATTTATGATAAGTAGAACAAATGGCTTGTCTAAGTCCTGCTAGTTTTTCTGTGGTTTGATAGATCAAAGTTAGTTACTGTTAGAACCACAACATTATGTTTTGTTTCCAACTGAAGAAGGAATAAGATTGATTTGAAACATATGGTGAAAAATACTGCAGCTCTTTGTTTGCATCTGTTATACTTTTACTTGTTAGTAATCGGTTCACAAGTTGCTTTTCTATTTTTTGCTCTATTTTTTTAATATATTAACTGGAAACAGAGACTTTTTAGCAGATGCATAAATGAGAGGATAAACATCTCAAAAAGCTTTGAAACTGTGTAATGTTTTTTCTCATTTGTTTTGTATCTCTTGGATTACACACAGGCTTTCCTCCTGATGAGCATGGGCATAAAGCCGTTTATTGGGTCACCTGAACCTGGTGAGAAAACGGTCCGTGTCTGACATTCTGTGATAGTAGTTTTCAGAGAAATAAGGTTTTCAGAGAAGCAAAAGTAGTAGTAGCCTTTTCTGTGGTACATCTGTATTTTTAGGAGGGTTTACTTGTATTGTCTCAGAAGGGTTTTGAAGGAAGTCCCAGAGTGTTTATTTAGCTAAAGCCAAGGCACTGATGTGTAATTAGTCCTTTTAAAATGCCTTCAAACAGTGAGCAACCCAATGCCTAAAGTTAAATCTTAAGGATGTAATGCAATGTATTCACAACATTTTCAAGTCTTTATTCTCTTGTTAAATCATGAAGAACAGCTAATCGTAATCAGTGAGTGTCTACCACAGCAGACCTAAAAGCCAGTGGAAATTACAATCTGTGTGCTTCAGTACAATCAATTTTGTTTGTTATTTTAGTGGCATGATTCCTGTTTACAGCAATCAAGCCATCATGTTACACAGAGTAAATCAATAGAGTGATAATGTAGCTGTTTACTGTACTTACAGACTTGCCTGTGACCACGTCTAGGACACACCATAATCTACAAGGCAATGCTCTTCATTTTTATTTCCATTTGGATCAAGGTTGACATAATTCACAGGTACTAGCAAATCCCACCATGCTACAAAATGTAACATTTATAAAAGATACATCTGGTACATATTTCTAGTGAGCAGAATAAGGACTTGTTTCAATTAGGCATGTGGACTAGCTCTTGAAGGAAAAAAAGGAAGGTGTTACCTCATGCTCATATAAATCTAGTGGTAAAATGTGCCTAAACCAAAAACTCCTTTACATGCAGTTACTTGTACATGAACATTAACATGTTTCAGGCACAGCTCTGAACAAGATACACAGACATATGTTGCTATGAATCTCGGAGAACACACTGTGCTTTCATTTTTCAAGCTATGCAACAACTCCTGCAGTAGATTTATGTTGTACCAGAAAGGGATATCTTGTGGGCGTAGAACAACTTATTTTCATTATACATCAAACACATATAGGTAGGCAACCAGGTTAGTGTTGACTAAATTAGGAAGTGAACTTGCTCTATTTCAGCCGTTTGCATTACCTGTGGCTTGCAGTCTACCCGGGGCATTCTGTCAATCTTTCATTGAGATGTTGACAACGTCATGTCTACCAGAGGACACTGCGGAGTAATACTGTCATCTCCCACTGTAACAGAGTAAACACTTTGCCATGAATTCACTCTGCAGCAACAAACTCCTTGGAGAAAAATTAACAACACTAAAATTGGGTCAGCTAAGTGCTATTAAGCATTTGTGCATGCCCATTCTACAGGGTAGAAACTGAAGGCTAGGGACCAACATCTTTTTTCTGGGAGATGCAGGAGGATCAGGGAGGAGCAGGAGCAAGAGGACAGCTTGCAGGTAGGCCTCCATGCAGAATATGGCTTTCTTATTCAGCGTATAGTCTAGCAGATCTAGTGTTGCTACAGACTCAGATTGTCATGATTTTCAGGAAGCTTATGTGCAGCCACTTTCTAAACCATATTCTGTCTGAAAGGGGGGGGGAAAGTGCAGTTATAAGCAGCATTACATGAGGGTAAAATGGAGATTAATGGTGACAAAACTTCAGCTTTCTTTGTCTGTAACTAAGTTACATTTGCTTTGTGTATTCTCTTGAAACTAATTCATGAGGGGTGAGATCTTGAAGACTGCCTTGTGTTATTTGCAGCAGGAGGTTTTTTGGAAGTTAGTGACATCGATTCTTTTTTCCTGAATCTCTCCTATTTCAGTTATTTCTAGAGCCCAAAACCACCACCTCCACAGTGTGCCCATAGAAAGAAACAGCAGTGTGTCATGGTCTGAAGAGTACATTCCCTAGAGCATGCTAGGTTCAGGGCTTCTCCCACAAGCTTCCAAATCTTCCCTGAAGGGGAGCATTCTTTGGCAATTCCCTAAGTAAACCTTGCTTTGTTTCCAGGGGTGTCTGCCTCCCTTCCTCAGGTTTTGCTCTGTGTGAATAAATTACAGTCCTGAGACTCTTGGTAAACAATGGTCCATTCCTACAAATTCCTATAGGGTCTCTTTCAGTGTCTATATCATACCAAGTAGTAACGTTTTCTTTCCACTTTTTTTGATAGCTTTTCCATAATAACTTGGCATAATAACTATTTCTAAAATCAGATTTATGTGTTTAATAAAATGAATACACTTCTTTCAGAAGATTTGGCATTTTATGGAATTCCATTTATTTGTGTTTCAGCTAGCTTTGTTAATGATGGCAAAGTTAGTAATGATGTTTGGCAATCAAAAAATGTTATAAAGTATTTGAACAATACAAGGTTAGTTAAGTTAAAGGAGATGTTGTGCAGAGCATTTAAAATTGAATTTGGACTGTGGCAAGCATCTGTGTGTTTGGAAATCTCTAAGTTTCTGCCTGAAGGGTAAATTGAAGCTTATATAAACAAGAACTTGTGATCTAATGTTTGGGCTTTTACTGACACAGACACAAAGACACACACAGATGCACACACATAAACCTCTATGAGAGGTTACAAAAGATAGGAAAAAAAAAAAGAGAGAAGGGGTAGAGGAAGAGATGAGACATGTTAGCTGTCTATTTAATGTTTTTCACTCATGCAGTACAGTCTGGCAAGCCTTTTTGCACAGTTCCACCAAGCCAGACCTGTAAAAGCAATTATCTGTCATCAAAACGTGAATCAAGCTTGCAACTGCTGTAGTTCTGAAGAGCGTGACAAAGTTAATTGAAATTTAGGCAGTGAATAGTTTTCATTTCCTGAGATAAGGTGTGTTTGCAGGGGAAGTTTGTTGCTATGTTGGCTTTAGTTAACTATTCTTAAGTCTCTTGTTAAAGGATTTGTGTTATTTCTGTGGGTGGATCATAGTCTCATCCAATTATGACTTCAGTAGAGCCAAACTTTGTGTCATATGCTTTACTAGCCCATACTGGTTTGCACATTCCTCTCACTTCACAAGAAGATTAAAAAGGGGGCAAAAAAATTCTCTCTCAAGTGGTTACAAATAGTACTTAAGAATTATCAAATTTTACTGAAAGTTCATTTCACTCCAAAAATATCATTTTACTGGCTTAGTGATGTATTGTTTTAGTAGCTACAACAAAATTGTTTCAAATATGACAAAAACCATTAATTTTCAACCCAGAAGCCAAATGTGCAATATTCCTAGGTTTCCCTAGCCAGTTATCTTCTAATCTTCTGAATGTAGAGCAGCATGCATTTACTTCCACCTGGGTTTACAGATTTTTTTAAGTGATGTCTGTATTATAAAGGTTTACTGTTAACAACTGAAATTCTGAAGGCATTCATGGCATTGGTACTAGTGCAAGTAATGTAAGAATATGGAAATGGAACTGAAACTTTCTGAGACCCATGGGTATATTACACGTTTGATTCTCTTTTTTTAGCCCAGTTTTGCTATAATGCAATCCATTGACTTGCAGTGGAGTTGTTCCAGAGCATGATCTTGTGCTATGCTCAGCATCCTCAACCCTGTCTGAAAGACTACACAAGAAAATTAATTCTACTCTCCACTGGGGATAGGGAGTGGAGGGGGGGCAGGAGGGGACAGGAGGAGAAGGAGGGAGGAGTTTTTGGTGCCAAATCAGGGGAAATAACAAATTTACCATTGGTGCACTGGTTCTCTTGCCACATTTAAAAACTTTGTTCTGCTGTTGACCCTTAGTTCCTGCACTTGAGGTCATTTTTATGTCTAGTTACTTTGAAGGAAGAAAAAAATGCTCTGGAGAAATGATCCACTGTTACTAAAAAATCTGTGTTGCGGAAGTAGAATTATTATTTCAGTGAATGTTTTCAGGCAAAATAGACCAGTAATAGACATATAACCTGTGGCTACTAAAGGCAATTGCAGAGTTAAGCTCTAAATGAGAAAAGAAAAAAGTCCTAGTCTTCCTATTAAACTCCATATAACATAAAAGAATAATATAGCATTAAATAATTGTAAGAAAATTTCATCTCAAAAAGGCCACATCTCTTTACAGCAGCCTCCTGCAGCTCCCATTTCATCTTCCCTCTGGCCTCCAGCATTCCTCATATGTCTCTGAAGCAAGAGAGAATCCAACACTGAGGATGTAAGAGAGGGTTACACCAGGCTGTAATCTAGCAATTTGGGGCAGTTATGAGGCTCTCAGGAATACTGCAAGACCTAACGTCACTACATGAGGCTTAAATTTAATCTCACGGAAGACATTAGGGTCTGAACTGATGCCATGGAAGTCAATCTAACTTTTAGGGACAGTGAAAGGGTTTAGACTGTACAGAACAGGCTTCTGTGATCTAATAATTTTACCAGAACATGTTTCTGTATTTTAATTTTTTTACAAATTAGTCTGTAGAAGACCTGCATGCCCCAGATCTAGTCAGACTCATTGGGTATCTGGGGCTAATGGTTAGAACTAGGCATCTCAAAATTGATTCTGAGCCTAGGAAACTTGTGGAATTGCACCTGAGGAAAAGTAAACCCCGATATCAGAGCAGGTAATATCAGACAGGATGAGCAAAAGATGGGCATGCAGCTAACTCTGCATTCTCCTTTCCCACTGCTCTGCCGAATGCACTTATTTGATTATAACAATCCTAATTAAGCTCATCATAAAGCAATGGAAGTTTCCCAGGACAGACTTCACTGCTAGCAGCAGGCTAAATAAACCATACTGGAAGTGTTCTTTCCTTGTAAACAAGTTATATTGTCTTCTTTCTTGCTTCTGATGCAAACTCTTATTTTGGAGACACAAATTCCTTTCCATTTTTCCCCCCATCTTCTCTACCCTCTCCAGACTATTGCACTTTTGAACGATAAAGCACATGCATTAAGTATTACATTTCTCCTATTTGGCCTGCAGCCATGCCTCCTTAGGCAATAAGTTCACTGGATCTTATAAGCTGCAGCAGGGTTAGGATAGGTTAGCACATACCAGAAAGGATATCCAAGGAGAAGCGGGGTGCTGCAGCAATCGTGGGTGGTGGTTCAGTAGGTGGCACCCTTTCCTTTGAAGTTCACCTTGAAATGCCACTGCCGCGGGTTAGGCAGATCTGCCCATGTGTTTCAAATTCAAGTTGCCTACCAGCTCTACAAGGGTTGAGAGCAGAGCAGTAAGTGTTCTTTCTCTTTCCTAGGGTTGGTGTCGTGGCTGCTAGGCTACATGTGGGCACAGCTGGAAGCAGGTCCATCATTGAGACGTGCCACCATGCAGTCCCTGTGTGGGAGATACAAATACATCATGTGAGCTTGGAGATGACCAGGTCTATGTGCTCCATCACCTACTAAACTCTACCTGCTGAACAAAGCCTCTTGAGGGGCAGGGAAAAAGAAACCCAGGAAAGCGCTCCCTTGAGAATGTCAAGACCTCACAGGAACTGGAAGGCACAAAGCCAAGATTAAATGTGGCTTAAGTAATGAGATCCGACTGCCCAAAATCTCCCCAAAGTGTCAGGCAGATAAAACTTACATGGCTTCCAGCCGCCTCTGCAGCTCTTCAGCCACATTTCTGTGCATCATCTGTGGCTATGGTGTCTTCCCTTGCAACAGCTTAAAGCCTTCTGACTGCTATGGACACTGAGAATAAAAAACAGTGTCCAAAAACCAACAGTTAGCATTTTCTTTCCACAAAAATTAAAGTACAAGGGCTCCACAACCCAATGGTTTCTCAGAATTTTTTGCTCTGGAGACTGTTCAGGCAAAAATATGGAAGTTCCAAAATGCTGAAGTCATCAGACCTTCAAGAAAAGTCCCCCAAACTACTGATGGTCTATAGACTCTAGTGCAAGCAGCTCTGTGTTCAGTTGATGGTTAAAGAAAAGGAAATTGAGACTGCACCTCGAATCCTGTGTTCAGTTCTGAGCCCCTCACCACAAGATGTTAAGGCTCTGGAGCAAGTCCAGAAAAGAGCAACAAAGCTGGTGAAGGGGCTGGAGAATAAGTCTTACAAGGAGCAGCTGAGAGAGCTGGAGCTGTTTAGTCTGGAGAAGAGGAGGTTGAGGGGAGACCTTATTGCTCTCTACAACTACCTGAAAGGAGGTTGTGGAGAGGAGGGAGCTGGCCTCTTCTCTCAAGTGACAGGGGACAGGACAAGAGGGAATGGCCTCAAGCTCCACCAGGGGAGGTTCAGACTAGACATGAGAAAGAAATTTTTCATGGAAAGGGTCATTGGGCACTGGACCAGGCTGCCCAGGGAGGTAGGTGGTCGAGTCATCATCCCTGGAGGTATTTAAAAGATGGGTGTATGAGGTGCTGAGAGGCATGGTTTAGTGATTGATAGGAATGTTTGAACTTGATGATCTTGGGGGTCTCTTTCAACCTGGTGATTCTGTGGTTCTGTGATTATTACAGAAGTGAAAGAAATGCTAATGCTTTATCTGAGAAACAATGAAGTGTTAGGAATAGAAATATATAGAGAGGTGTACAGCTGAATACAGCCCTTGCATTTCTGCCACTGCTACGCAATGAACCCTTTAAATTTCCATTGGAGCATGTTTACATGAAATTTGCCAAATAATACTTCTTTTTCACATTCTCCCTTTCCAAAATGCACCCTAGTGCAACCAGATTCTGCCTCTTTGTTCATTTAATATTGGACTGTGACAAATTTGCTTAAGCCCTGCCTGCTAACTGGTGGGGTCACGCAGAGAAAGGGCCTAGCAGCCACAGACTTGTGTAGTTCCCTGTCTGACTTTTAAGCTATTTTTTAATGAGCTAATTTTTATGATTGCAGTCTTGCTTGGAGGTTTTAAAGAATTGCTTTGGAACTGGGGAATGGCTGCCATGTAACAGTGGTCCATTACAATTGCAGTGTATTATTATTCATGTTCCATTATCAGATTACAAATATTGTCCCCTCAAACCCCAAAACTGAAGGTTCACAGCACTGAATGGAACCCTATAGGTGACAGCAGAAGATTTTCTTCCTTGGCATCCTCCCACTTACAGACACTGGATTCAAACCACACTGCTGGTTTACACGGCTGTTTGGGACACGGTCACGTCCATATCTGCGTGTCCCAGTTCAGCTGCTGCCTGTCAACAAGCATTGAGTGAGCAGAGCTCCTGATTTGTCTAATTCCTACTGAGAAGCAATGGGACCAAGATCTGGGTCTGTTGTGCTTGGAAGACACTGGGTGGGGTGATCTTGTGCAACTCATGACAAAGGAGAAGGGTCAGAAGTGTTTACTGCCTGCCAGTAGGAATATAAAAATATCAAAGTGCCAAAAATATGGTTAGTGATGCACACAGGATTATTGTCAGCCCTTTGAAGTGGTAAAGACCAAACCTTATATTTTCAGCTCACTGCCTCGTTCCAAAGGCTATTGATTACCTTTCCTCAATACTACACTGGAGGTGCAGATAGACAAGGCAGGGCTGCCAAATCTCTCAGTTGCACAAGGTTCATGGAGCTTGGCGGGATGGCAAGAAAGCTGGCAAGCAGCTGGCTGTGCTGTGACAGCAGCGGGGCAATGATCCCCACCCTCCCCGCCTCAGGGCTGGGATCTCAGTGGCTGCCTGCCAACAGAAAGGCAGGATTTCTAATTTTCTTGCTTCCAGGTATCTTCACATGAGCTGCTGCTTTTGTCTTATCATTTTGTGAGAGCATGACTTGCTTCACTTCTATTGTTTACAAAAGAAAATGTGGTTTTAAAATATTTCCCAGCGAATGAACTACAATGACAACATTTCACCAAGACCTGGCAGCATAAAGCTGGGAAGAAAGGGAGGAATGATGCAGACACAACTCTGCAGAAAAGCTCTTGTTAGGAATGACTGACACCTGAATGGTCCATCTGGTATTTGTTGCCCATCTCTCTAGCAAAGGTTACACAGCATTCAGTTGATCTTAGGCTGGAGACCACCAACACAGCTCCTCTCTGGTATGCGTACAAAGGGCTGAGTCTGGGGAATTTAAGGGAATTTCTAGGAGTGTGTTGGCCACTTCTAAATTTTTGTATTGATGCTCTGAGTTTGGATGGTAGGCCCATGTTGTTAGCCATCAATGGTAATATATTGCATTAATATTAATAATAGTAACGGGAATAATAAATAGATGGTAATAACACTAAGGAACAGTATCTTTTTAAATAGAATTCTCAGAATCACTGTTCAGTATGCAGATATGGAAAATTTCACTATGCCTCCAGCAAAGTGAACAGGGTGTATCCTAACTTTCCAGCACTAATGTTGGAATGTTTTTGATAGTGACAAATGCACATTTTCGATGGTGATAAATGAAAATTTTCTTTGGTTACTTTTAGCAAATTTTTCATATCAGTGTAATGCAATTGAAATATCAAGCTGCTGTTAACTCTTGGCACTTTGCTATTTACACTCGGAGAGAATGTTCAGAAAATCTTGCATTTCTAATTTTTGTTTTGATTAAGTTTTCGAGACATCTTAGTAATGCTAGAGCTAGTAAAGAGAATATTATTAAGAAAGCTCTTGGACACCACTTTGGAAGCTTCTGGCATAAAAAGTGAAGCTTGTCTTCCTGTCAGGGGAGGCAAAGTTAGCACAAGGCATGGTGGAACAGATTATTCCCACAAGATTGTCTTCTTAGTTCTGTTGGTTTCTACACGGGATATCAGCATTAGAGGAGGTGAGGTACCTGAGGGAGGTCATCTATGAAACAATAGAGATCTGGCCAGAACTGCAGAGAATCCACAGAGCAGCCTCACTGCAACCACTACCCAGATTGAATCCAAAGCTGAGGCTAAACAGACAACGATGGAGACCTAGAGGACCAAAGAACCTTGCACATCTCTCCGTGATCCAGAGATGTGTGCAGAGCAAGAGCAGGAGATGCTCTTGGTTGAAATTTGAATCTGGCAACATCTATGTTGATATGGATGTTTACAAAAGCCAGAATTGGGGTAATGGCCAGAACCTAGAGAAATACAAATATCCCAAGATGCCAAGGATCAAGTCCCAGAACAAAAATGCTATGCTACTTGGAGACATAGTAGTATAAGCAGAAAAACTATTAAATAATGATGGAGTTTAGAATGGGTTGCAAAGCACGTATGCGCATAGCCCACAGCAAAACTATTTGATGGATATTTAGCACATTCTGATTTAATTCTGTCATCTTCCCCATCTTAGTACATGAAACTCATTGGCTTGAGGATGGTCTGGATTACTGTGGGAGCTAAATGAACCCTTAACCATAATAAATATTGAATAGTACAGTATTCTTTTGTTTATTTCATGGAAAACAGAGCATGATAGCACTTACAACTTTTTGCTTTTTTATATGGCTCTGTTCACTCCATGCACCTGGTGCCTTTTGATGATTCATTTGATGTGTTCAGCACATGCTCATACACAGACTGAGATCATGATAGAGAAGTGCTGCAGTGAGAATATCCAGGGATCTATGCCCAATCAGTTGTTGACAGTGACAGAGTGACAAATGCTGTCAATATTGTATAATGTGAAAAAAACTTACCAGAAAATTCAGTCCTGGAAAATTCCAAAAAACACAGTTTTTCCAAAAGTTTGGTGATGTAAGCAAAAAGTCCCCCAAGCACATATTTCCCTTGAAGAATGTAGATGGTTTCAGTACTTAAAGTCAAGCACACACATATGTTCTGTGGTGATCCAAAGCTGTTGCCGCTGAATGTGTATGTCTTTATCTCTGTTCCCCTTCTACTATGATAATTTATGTCAGATTTACAGTAGATTCATGACATACAACAGGCTGTCAGTCTTCATAGCTAGATAGCTGAAGTGATTGCAGAAATATTTAGCATCATATCTAGAACTTGCGTTGATGGTCCTCAGTAATTTTTACTGAAATTCATGTAATTCCTTGTAAGAGTATGCAGTATCAACTATTGAAGAATGATCTAGAGATGGGAAATAATATCTCCCGTTATTCCAAAGTACTAAAGGCTGGCCTTGAGTATATTTTCAGTCTAGATTTTTTTACCCTTCAGAGCACAGATTACTTTTATTAGATAGGCAGACAGACAGATGGGCAGATAGATAGTTATGGCTAGAAGTACCACAACAGAAAAACAATGTTTTTCATTTAAATTGTTTTGCTTTTCAGTCAGCTTGTCTTACTCAAAAGCAACAGAAGACCCTTGACTTCATTTATATTTCAAAGCATAGTCACTCTTTGACATCTGTTTTGGTGGAAGTTTAAACTACTTTGCTGACTTTGTTACTTTATATAAATGTTTAAAGACAATTCAATAAAGTGCAATTTCTTTGAGACAGGTACTATCATGTCAGTTTGAGGTAATCATGGCCATGCTTGCTTACATGTTTCCAATGCCATTTGATAGGTGTCATTGACTTTTATGAAAATCTTTGAGGCACTTCCTTATAGACTGTGTTTGGAATTACTGTACATATCTCTTTCCTGGCCTCTGGCTGAATCTTACAATGTAAATAGGTTCATATGGCTGGCACAGAGAGGGATAAGGTGTGTATTACTACAGCCAGAACTTCAAAGGGGTATGCATTATTTCAACCAAAATTAAGAACAGGAGACCACTGTGTAGACACTTCTTTTTTTTCTTTCCCTTTATTTCCAAATTCCATCGTTAAATGAAGAATACCTGGGGTGAAGTTTTCCAAAGAATCATTTTAAATAATTTAAATAAAATTATGTACTATCCTACTTGGACTTTTTTTTTCTTTTGAAATTGTTGGTATTAAGGCATAAAGGCTTAGCAAAGAAATTAGGGAGGTTAGAGCTTCTCAGTGTATCTATTTCTACATTATCACCATGTGAACCAAAAAAAATGACAAGTGTCAGTAATTGTTGTTAACAATGAAATAAAGTGCTTTAAAAATATGGCTACTAGAAAAAAATATTAACCATACAAATACTTCTAAGAACACTGCCTTATGTAACTATGCTACTGGAGCAACCAATAATCATTAATCTTTTTTTTTTCCCGTTTAGACATAAGAATTGTAACTGAACTCATGAATGTAAGAAGTCCATGTAACATATAATATGACATTTTACTATTTACTATTTTACTATTAATGTCATTAGAAGACTGAAAAGAAAGTATTCTGTCATTTCACTTCAGGCTGGGAATGAGAACAATGGAACAGCGAATATTTCTTAAGAAGCTTTCACTGCAACTAAAGAGATTTAATTGTTTGATATGAATTGCACTTAATCTCAGTAACACTGAATTTGGTCTAGAATCACCAACATAATGGGTGAATTGCAGTACAGATATTTTGTACTGCAATCATAAGTAACATCTTTTGCTTGGGCAAATAAAGGGAAAAGTTATCTCAGTTTAGAGTGGATAGACCTCAAGACCAGGCAAGAGGAAAATACCAAATTGTCACACAGAAAATAACAGGAATTATAAAATGTTTAAAACATTTTTCTGTAGTTTCAGACTGGATATCAGAAAAAAAAATTTCACAGAAAGGGTCATTGGGCACTGGAACAAGCTGCTGAGAGAGGTGATTGAGTCATCATCCATGGAGGTACTTGAAAGACAGGTAGACAAGGTGCTCAGGGACATGATTTAGTGGCAGATAGGAATGGTTGGACTTGATGATCTAAGAGGTCTTTTCCAGCCTAGTGATTCTATGATTCTATGATTCACACTAAAGTATTTGATATCAGATGTGTATGCATCTAAGGGTTGGCTAAGCTGTCCGATTAGTAGTTTTTTTCCTTCTTTTTCTTTCTTCCACGTTGTATTTAGGGCATTATTTCTGAAGTTATTGTCACACTGCTGGTTTACATTTTAAAGGAAAAAGGTATTTTATTTCTGAAGCCACATCAGTTACAAGGGAAAAGCATGTATATAACCAATTTAAGAGCATGTATTCTGATGGAGAAGAGCAGCCTTACAACACCTTTTGTCCTGTATATAGACAGGATATGGGCAATTCTAATACTCTGCATGAATGCATACACTATTTTGCAACCAAGTTTTTCCCCAACCACTCAACTCAGTTACAACATCACAACAGATGAAGAATATGTACTACCATCCAGACAGTAACACATTTTGTCTGAAAGCAATTTGTTGGACACGAATATTGCAACACTATTTTTATCTCACTGATAATACATTCTCTCATTCCTGCTACATGTAAACAAAACACAACAGCACCAAACTGCCTCTCCTTAATAGAATTACGTGCAAAATGTGAAACAAAGTGAATAATAATTATGAAGTGACAAGAAAAATAATGATGTTATCCTTATATTTATAGAAGATGAAAATCCTAAAATATCATCCACAGATTGTTCATCATGCAGCATCTGATAGCTTTGTTTTGTTCACAGAATACTAAGAAAACATGGTTACACCAGCTGAAAGAAAAGTAAAAGCTACATTAATCTTCTGTGTGCTATGGAAGAGAAATCATCTTTGGTTGCATCTTGTAGGCATGATCTATAGCCTATTGAAGTCTATAGAAATCATTACACTATTTCAATGAAAAGCCAAAGAAAACTAAAAATCAAATTATTTAAAAAAGTAAAATGTATTCATGCTTTCCTCTGTCAGAGGCTCTACATCTAAATCATTGTGTTGCCCTCTAAAAAACACTCATGATTTGCTACATTACGTTCTGCTCCAGAAAGTTAAATGAAAATTTTGCTTCCAATACAGACAACTCTAAAATTAAGAAGGCACAGAATGATTAACATTATTTTGTTTTCTATCTCTTAGAGTTCTAATTACACCATAGATCTGTTTAATTAAATTTTGACCTTTCAACTGTGTGCATCATTGTGTTCCCATTAGCTCTCAACACTCCTGACCATATTCCTTTTTTACTCAATTACAAAGCAGTTTACTGCTATTTTGAGTTAAACCTTAAATTATGTTTTGTGTTGCCCAAGTTGCCTCCTGTTCTTGACAATGTAGTATATTTTTCTCTTCCTATAGGTCCTATTTTTTCTTTATATTGTTCTGTGAGACTAATGGCTTTCTTCCTTCCAGCAGCCTAATTAATTTTTGATGTAATTTGTGTCTAGTTACCTGCACATACAGGATACAGGACCGCATCCCAGATGACTTGAATCTGAAGGTTCTGAACAGCTGGAGTAACTTCTTGTTGGGCTGATAGTGTTAGACTTTGCACTTTTACTGTCAAGAACTGATTTTTTTGAGTGACAGATTACCTGCCCTTTGAAGAGGTCCCTTCCCAAACAAGTATGCATTCTGCTCAATTTAATGCATCAATATAATATCAGTGAAACTTGGCTGATATTTAATGGTTAGTTCTACTTAATTTAGTCACTTTTGTTTACTTTAATCTTAATTAAGAGTATCACTAATGACTACACTCAAATCACAGCAAAACCTTGATACGAATTAACTGCCTTCAAACCCAGCCTCCTCTTCTGGGTAGCCAGGAGGAAGCTGTAAACGAGCCAGTGCCAGGCACCTCCCTGGGCACAGATCTTGCTGATGCTGGTCACTAGCCTGCAGTCTGTTGTTCTGTGAACCAGTCCCAGTTACAAGTCAATTTTTGTTATTACCCACTACCTCCCTCCATTAACACAAAGGCCCATGCTGCTCCTTTCCTAAAGTCTCCATTCAGAGGGAATGCTCTAAGTTGAAAGATAAATCCTGTCTGGAATCACCTTGGACAGATTACCCAATGTTTATCATCCTTACTCTTACAACAACACAGGACCATTTTAGCCAGGGAGATTGCATAGAGACAGAGACATTCTTCACAGATTTTTCTAGTTGAAAATAACAATTTAAAAGTGGAAAAGACTAAATAGAGACCTGTGAAAAGATGCTCAGCTTGTTCAGTGTGCTTCAATCTAACAAAAAGAACAAGAAACATATAATTCAATAGGCAGATATTTAATATTCACTTCTGATTTTTGGCTCTCAGGGACATATAACTGTTTTTTCTGTCACACAGTTTTGATTTCCAACACATACCATCCAAGAAAAATGACCTGTTATGTGTCTATGTAGCTAAAATACCCAGTTGCACATTAATTAACATGATAATGCAGTGCTTTGGCCAAGTCTGTTTTAAAAGAGACTTCTACAAATGAGCAACACAGTATTGTATTAGATTGGATTATCTTCTTTTGCCCTCATACTTGATGAAGTGTGTAATAAAAGCTATATATAGGAATCACTTACTATATGTAACTAGGTAAAACTAGCAAAATCCTCCCCCTAGTCAGATCAAGCCAGTAATTGCAGCATTAGTTTTGGCACAATAAAGAAGACATGTAAGAGTCATACTTCGAGAATCATTTCTTGTGGTAACTTTAAGAGTTGCTTCCATCATGCTTCTATGTAATAGAAAAAATATCCCTGGACTTTGTTTCTAGACCCAGACCTTTTAACCTTTGCATTCAGGAATGCAGATATTTTCTTGTATTTCAAGTGACTGGGTATCTTATGTCACAATTACAGAGGTGCAGGTTGACATATGTATTTCAGCTCACTGCCCGTAGGGTATTGCTGATGTCATGAGGAAAAGGCAGGTGGTTTGCACTCTTTTACCAAAACTGCACTTTGTAGTTTGGTCCAATTAAAATGTTCTTCAATGCTTGTTTTGTTAATTCTGAGGATTCAGTACTGAGCATAATTTGAAGGTCTGAGTTGTCTGCGCACATGAGAGAAATTCCAGGCCACATAATTTGGTCTTCAGGTTTTCTCTGGTAAGTTTTTGGCTTATGCTTCTTTACAAAAATGCATAAACAAACATCAGTTTGCCTTCCAGTCCTTTTTAGGTCTCTGTTTTGCACACATGTTAGTGTCTCTAATTGCCACCTCAGGGTACAACTTGCTCTCTTATTGTGAAGGCCAGAAAAATATGTGTACATAGTAATTCCCGCTCCCGCCTATGTGAACTGCAATGAAATACAAGAAGTCTGTATCACACAGATCTGTTCTGTGTCTCACATCTTTGATTTGAGAAGATATGTCAGTGATTCACTGTTGAACTGATGTCTTATAGCATTCATACAATTGCACGCTGGAGGCACCGTATCTCATCTGGACAAGAGGCAACACAGAGGTCTGATCTACTTTGAAGTCATTAAAGACCAGTCTTTGTAATAAAATCAAATGTTTGGCATTTATTTTAATGTCTAGTTTAACTCATAATGCTGGTACTTCAAGAGGCACACACACATATACATATACACAGTTCAAGAATTCACATTTAAATGCTTCTTTGAAAACACAGAAAGCCATAAATGCTAAGTATAAAGTTTATTACTATTAATAAAAAAATCTGATATTCTTCCAGATAAAAGGTTTCTTTCACAGCACTTGGAAGGTGAGTGAGATCATTAGATCATCTAGATTAAACTCTTGTATGTCACAAGCCATTTACTTTGCCTCAGTAGCTTTGTATTAAGCCCCAAAATTGTGTCTAAGTAAATACCAAATATTGTAGGGCTCTGGACAGGCATTTCCATCTGGCTGGCCTGACAAGAGCCTTCTTCAGACCCCCATGACCCCACGTTTCCTACAGAAATCTTCTTGCTGCCTGTAAGTTTCTCTCTGTAGTTATTAATCTGTAGAAGAGAAATATTTACTCTTAGACCAATCACAGCACTGGTACTAGTTGCCCACTCTGTTATTTTCATTTGAGTTTGTTTCTTTTACATATTCCTGTCCTATGTACAGGTCTTTAACCTCTACTTGTAACAAACATACACATTCACCATAACCTTTGGATCACAGTGTGATTCAAGGTAATTTTACAATGACCTCCTTTTGTCTGACCTCTTTTCTGGACTGTTCATTGAATATTTGTCTTTGTGGATTGGAGATATATAGGGCAGTGTAGGCAGTAGACACTCGTGTGCTTCATGTCTGTGAAAACATTCCCTTAGTAATTAGTTGTTTGGTATTGAGCTGGTGATCCAGTGAAATCGATATTACAACATTTGTTAGGGCACTCTTGACAGTTTTTGAGTTACTGAACCAAGTCATGGAGAGGTGATGGGTGATCCCTGTGTTGCATCATGCTCACTTCTGATTTCCATTTCCTATTGCATGAGTTCCTCCTTGCAATGTATGCCCATTGTTTCATTTTCTTAGAATGGGCAGCATAATTAAAAGCTTCCTCTCTTGGAATCAGTAAAAGATATCCCCCACAAACAAGCCAAAGTTTGACAACTGGATCTGCCTGTTCCTAATGGCTGCAGCATCTTGTGTACATACTTGTCAAAGCTACCACATAATCAGTGTTTCCCTCTCTTTTAGTATCACTCTACTAGTTAATGAGATCTACATGTGTAAAGAACCCTGAAGCCACACTGCAAAATCAATATAAAGCAAACACAATTTAGAAAGCTAAATGAAATACTCGGGGTCTGATTTTAGCATTTAAGGGAACAATAGGTCAAATTCAATTATCTGCTTTCCAGGCAATAATTTCCATTTCACTAAATATCTCTGTATTAAGGATCACAAAGACTTCTCTGTTAGTGTGTAAGGAGGAGAGGAAAGCAAGAGTAGCAGCGAGATGTGACCTTATTTTACCTTTTCTGACAAAAGCAGATGGCATTGCTAGATTGAATAGACTATCCTGCAGACCTACAAAGGCTGTTTCCTGAGATGAGATGCAGCTTTTCTCTTCCTGAACAACTCTCACTTTTAATTTTATTATCTTGACAGAGTTCTCAGTGCTCATAGTTACTTTAGACACAGGGAAACTTCACATTCACAATGGTGCAGAGTTAGCATAAGGTTGCCTGCCTCTATTTTAAATAAGAAGCTATGCTGAAGAGCAGATGCAAGAAGAGCAACTGTGAGGAGATTCTCCATATCACTGGTGCAATATCTGTGTTTAAGGCAGGGAAGCAATCACAGCATAGCCTAGCAAAGTCAGATTATTTTGCCTGCATAAAGTGATAGACCATGCTAAAACCATGTAGGGTCACCCTGAATCCTTGGTCCTAGCTTAGGTTAAACTGCTCACATTTGTGTACTCTGCTAGCACATCACCAACTCATGTATTACAAAATAATGTATCAGATGTAGGTTTTAAGCAATCAATATGTAAATGCTGCTTGTGGAAACAGTAAAACTCTGTGAAAAGATGGGGTCATTATGTGACATGTGGTATTCACACAGTAATTGCCAGTGAGGCCTCATCTCTATTTCTTCTTCTTTTGAAGACATAGGGGTGATTTTGAGCTGTCACCACTCATCAATATTTCTTGGCAATGAAAAAACAAAGAGATTCAATGTCTGATGCAATATGTGAAATCGTTAGCCTGATACGTATGCTAAAATAGTCACCTATGAAATCAAAGCCCTCCAGTCTCTTAATTTGCTGCAGACTCCAGCAGATGTATGTGGTTGGTGGGTATTTTAGAAGGCTTTGTCCTGACTAGGGGAAAGGAATTGTTTTAAATGAATCCACAGATGATATTTCCTAGAACTGTAATAATTTAAACAACTCTACAATCGCATTACAATTTATGCAGCCATGGAATTACTGGAAACAATTATACCACCTATTTCAAAGCTGACAGCCACAATTTTTCATTCCCAACAGCAGTATTAGTTCCTCTCATTATATCACCTTGTCAGAATGCTCAGGGTATACGGTTGAACAACACAATAGATGGGATTGATCATTTAAATTTAAAAGGCAACTTATTGTATTGACTTTTTTCCAATGACTGAGAAGATACTTTTACATTAAAGAAAAAGTGAAAAGGAAAGGGGAAAAGGAAAGGGGAAAAGGGAAAAGGGAAGAGGAAAGGGGAAGGGGAGGGGAAGAGGAAGGGGAAGGGGAAGGGGAAGGGGAAGGGGAAGGGGAAGGGGAAGGGGAAGGGGAAGGGGAAGGGGAAGGGGAAGGGGAAGGGGAAGGGGAAGGGGAAGGGGAAAGGGGAAAAGGGAAAGGGAAAGGGAAAGGGAAAGGGAAAGGGAAAGGGAAAGGGAAAGGGAAAGGGAAAGGGAAAGGGAAAGGGAAAGGGAAAGGGAAAGGGAAAGGGAAAGGGAAAGGGAAAGGGAAAGGGAAAGGGAAAGGGAAAGGGAAAGGGAAAGGGAAAGGGAAAGGGAAAGGGAAAGGGAAAGGGAAAGGGAAAGGGAAAGGGGAAGGGGAAGGGGAAAGGGGAAAAGGGAAAGGGAAAGGGGAAGGGGAAAGGGGAAAAGGGAAAAGGGAAAGGGAAAGGGAAAGGGAAAGGGAAAGGGAAAGGGAAAGGGAAAGGGAAAGGGAAAGGGAAAGGGAAAGGGAAAGGGAAAGGGAAAGGGAAAGGGAAAGGGAAAGGGAAAGGGAAAGGGAAAGGGAAAGGGAAAGGGAAAGGGAAAGGGAAAGGGAAAGGGAAAGGGAAAGGGAAAGGGGAAAAGGGAAAGGGAAAGGGAAAGGGAAAGGGAAAGGGAAAGGGAAAGGGAAAGGGAAAGGGAAAGGGAAAGGGAAAGGGAAAGGGAAAGGGAAAGGGAAAGGGAAAGGGAAAGGGAAAGGGAAAGGGAAAGGGAAAGGGAAAGGGAAAGGGAAAGGGAAAGGGAAAGGGAAAGGGAAAGGGAAAGGGAAAGGGAAAGGGAAAGGGGAAAGGGGAAAGGGAAAGGGGAAAGGGGAAAGGGGAAAGGGGAAAGGGGAAAGGGGAAAGGGGAAAGGGGAAAGGGAAAGGGAAAGGGAAAGGGAAAGGGAAAGGGAAAGGGAAAGGGAAAGGGAAAGGGAAAGGGAAAGGGAAAGGGAAAGGGAAAGGGAAAGGGAAAGGGAAAGGGAAAGGGAAAGGGAAAGGGAAAGGGAAAGGGAAAGGGAAAGGGAAAGGGAAAGGGGGAGAGAGGAAAGGAAATCTCCCTGTATTTCGACGAAGCCTAGCCAAACCTTACTTTCTCCTCACAAAGTGGTGAGCTCTCTAAACTCCGTTTAAGTGATCAAGTTAAAGCATTTGCTGTATCAGACCCATTATTCTCAAAATATACTTGTAGATCTCAGCCTGCATGGCAGCACTGACCTCACCCTTGCAGAGCTCAGCAGGGTTTAATGGTGTCAGCCCATGGGGTTACTCTGTGCACCACGCAGGACACATGCAGCAGAGCAGCCTCCTTCCTGGGTCGTACAGTGTGTGGTGAGTGTAGTGGTCTCTCACAAATGTTTCTATGGCTTCTATTCAAAACAATGTGTTAACCTGCCTATGTTGCTGCTCACTTCTGGTGATCAAAAGGCTAATTCGTGCACACAAAGACACCAGAGATGAAAATAAGAGATCCTAATGGATTATGTTTATGGATTGCCCTATGTGATTCATATATAGACCAAACAGAATTTTTGTCTCCTAGTGCAGAGCTATTGCTGTGTGCTTTTTTGTAACTAGAAGGCTTCATCACTGCAGTTCATCTTGCTGCTATGAGAGGTTTCTCACTGTGCAAGTGTAGCTGATTCAGCACTACACAGTTAGACCTCCCCCATTTCTAATAAATGCCTGATGATCAGCTTTTCTCAGCCACTGCATACTTTGCATATTTTCTTATCTTTACATGCTGCATTGTGTACCAACAAACTATTATATGCTCGTTTTCCACATCCTTCATACATCAATATACATCTGCTCTCATTGTTCAAGCAGGCTACACAACATTTCAATATTTTGTTCTTCAGTGTCTTAGCATAATTTTGACTTCATGTTTTGCACTGAAGGCAATAGTATTTCCATGGAAATTTCTACCCTATTTATAAGCCACAATTGCTGAGAAACTGGTTGTATGACCCTGAGACACAGAGTCCTCAGAAGCATTTGACCCAGGATCACCCTATTGTACCCTCTGCTAGAGCCAATTCTTGCCCATGACAGCATCATCTACACTCATTCCTGGGAGTTCTCCAGGCACTAAAGCCATCTGGCACCAAGTGGCTCAAGATTATGCCTTTGCCTCTGGAACAGGCTGCCTGCGTGAAGACTCCCTGCTGGAAACAGTCGGTGGATCACTGAAATCTAACTGCACCTACGAATTGCTCAGGAGTGTTTGGGGTAGATAGGCCAGGTTCATACCCAGGACTCCTATGCCATGTCTAGGAACATTTTGAAGCTTGCACAGCCACTGTGTCTGGCTGCAATGCTGCTCCTGAAGTGACTTGCTCTTGCCGTTTAGGTCACCTGTAGTTTGAACTGATGCCTGTAAAAGTCAATGGTTAGGTGCTCATTGACTCCAATGGACTTTGGACCAAACACACAGTTCTCTGGGATTTCAGATGTCTCTGATTGGCAGGTGCATGCAGGCTGGCAAATGTCAAAAAGTGACATTTGCTCCTGAGAGAAATCGTTAAAAGAAAAAGCCTCTGCAATGTAAACTATTTGCTTATCTACGTATTTGATATGCCAGCACAGTGTAGTTAAACATTCAATGGAAACATGTTTGTGATATAATTTATTTTAGAGCAATTTTGGTTTTACTACTATGACAAGGTTCTATAATTTACAGGTGCAAGTCAAAAGGATGAGTTTTCGAAATGTAGCCCTAGAGTTTTATGTTTTAATTTTAATGTATTTTAAATGCCAAATCAAAATTATCATGTTTAATTTACTTTATTCTCAGTGGTTTTGCTTAGATTTATGAATTACCTTGGATTAATTGCTACATAGCATTCTGGTTTTATAGTGTAATTGGGTGTGTCTAAATGCATTCCATTTTATTACTTGCTTTAGGGTATATTTTGGATGAACTGCATAACATAAAATACATTTGGTGTTATGTTTTATATAACGCCAGAGAAAACACAAAAAGTGCGTTTAAGTTTCTAGGTTTATGGGTTCCATGTCTGGAAAACTTTGGAGGAAAATCTGCTTATTTTCAGTTTTTCTCAAATTGTTAGGAGTATTTTCCATTTCAGTTTTTAACAAAAACTTTTGTATTATTGAATCTTTGTGTTAATAATTATTTTCAGTCAGAACAAAAGAAATAGTCCACCCTGAAGATAGGATAAACAATGGTGTCACACTTTCTAACACTCTAACTGAAAAAGTCAAATCATAGCATGAACTAACCAGAATAAAATAAATATCCTCCATTCTCTTATACAATCCACAGGTGACTGACACTCCGTGTTAGGTCTTTTTGCTTTCTGGTCTTTAGAGTGAAATGCTTTGCGTTAGATGGCACACTGCAATTGTTAACAACTGGAACTTTTAATTAGTGAAGACCAAATTGTAAGGTTCTGTATGGATTGCTGTAAACTGCTATTGACTGCATTTAGTACTTTCAATATGCTTGCCTCAAAACTCCACAGCCTTGTCAACCTGACTGCTTTTGAGCCTTTTAAGTCCACGAGGTACCTCCACTCCTTGCTGCATTTGTGTTGCAGCATAGTGTCTCTCCTTTCCACTGTTCTCCACAGACAGAAAAAGCAACTTTGTGCTGTCAGTGGACTGAACCAAGAAGACTTCTAAGGGTTATAAACTTTCATTTTCTTTTTGTCATCTTTGTGACACCCTGGCCTTCCTTTGTTGCCATTATAGGTTCTATATTTTAATAAATTTGTAAACTTGTAGTTAAAATGCTACACCAGTGAACCCCTTTTCAAGCACATACACAATAAACTACTTGCTTGGAGTTGCTGAGCCCTCTCATGTGCCATGTTTTTAAATGGGTACGTAAAAAGTGGGTTTCCTTCCAACTTTCCATTGGACTTTCATGTTGGAATGTAAGAACCACTGTCTGGGGAGACAGGAAGCAATTCAGAGAAACCAAATTACTAGGTAAGAGGAATACAATTCACAAATCCCTGACAAAAAGACTTAAAACTGAAAAGACAAATGAGTCACTAATGTTATGTTAAATGAAAACTGGAGTGGACTGAACTCTTTGAGCTACAGTACCAACAAAGAACAGAAGTTTTCCATACAAATGTCACGAGATTGGCTTCAGCATCAGAAGTTGACTAATGAATCACTTATGTGACGTAACCACGGCTGATAACTTGTCTCATAACAAAGTATTAGAGAAGTATTTATTTCTCAGAAATCATTCAAAGTATTAAGTATGAGTCACTCTTATAAAGAAATAATATCCAAAATTTCATTAACTAAAGAAGCTGTGAAACAAATCAAGGTATGTTTGGTAGGCCAAAGGTAAAGCTAGCTAATGAGTTTACTCATTATTTTGGAAAATGGAATTATAATAATATCATTCTACAACTTAATATTGATACTATAACATCTTAATAATGCAGTTTAGATTAATAGGAGTCTACACTTGTTTTCATGTAAATAAAACAATGACATACCATATTTTGTGTACTCTGTTCTCTTCTTCACTTTTGAGGACCTAAAAAGTTACATTGTCAATAATGAACTGAATGTCACAATTCATGGTATTACACAATGAAACTGGCTGCCAGGGCACAGAACTGGACTTAAGCATTTATGTGACTTGCAGCCCTGCATTGCTAATGTCTCCACATGAAGACTAACCCACAAGTACAACCAGGGTGAATCAGATAGTCAAGAGAACAACAAATACTTTAAAATGCTTGTGCAGCCTACTCAGGCTCAGGGTCTAGCAGAAATTAGATGCTAAACTGGCTTTAGAGCTTTTGAAAAATCTAATTAGATGCTGCTTTGCATTCTAAGTATATAAAAGCTTTTGAAAATTCTATTTTAAATAACTTGTCTGTACACATCTGCAAATTATAGCAGGATCAGGATACATATAAACAGTAGAAATAGCATCTCAGAGGCATATGGACCTGCAACATCAACTATGTAATTTGAAAGAAAAATTCACAAAATACTAATATTATTAAAAATAAAGTCTTTCTGAGATTCCAGAATACTGGAAAAGAAAAAATGGAAGCATCAGCCTGCTATTAACTTTGCCATCCCAGTGATCTTTGCAAGTGTAAGAGATTCTAACACTTGTAAGGTGTCAATTGTTTTCAAAATATAATCTTCATTACCCAGTCTTTACGTGGACATTTAGTCTTCAATACTGCATGTACATTGGTCGTGTATCCATGCAATTTGAAAGAATGAACATCTGTATAAAGGCTGTGAGGCAATGGAGGCAATGAAGACTGAATGCTAACTTTATCTGTGATCTTTTTGTAACTCCTACCAGATCAGCTGCCCAAAACCCACAGGAGTTTACCACATAAGCAGATAGAAATGTTGTTTGGAATGGACAGGATGATGATCTCCAGTTCATAAGGTATTTATCCCAAGACACATTCATTCATCTGTTGCACATTTAAATGTCTGCTTTTAGCCACTTGCTGGAGCAATACTGGATCAAAAGAGCATCTATTTCTAATAACAGCTTAATTCCACACTGACTTACAAGGAGTCACTGTGTAATCTAAAGCAGTGCTAGCAAAGTGTGAGTTCAGGAAGTCCAAGCCATGAGGAAGGAGATTCTGCCCCAAAGATGCAGCTACCTAGGGGTGGTTAATGAGAGTGTGGAGCCCAAACCATATAGGAGGAAAGGAAAATAAAAGCCCAGAGCCCAGTGGAGGTACTCCTTTTTCAAGGACTGTTTATCTGCAAACCTACCAGGTGATTATTAAGGGCTGAGGTTCATTTCTTTCCTTAGCACATCACCAGAAAGCCTTCCCTCAAGGCTTAAGGTGCAATCCTGGACTGGTCCAATGGTAAATGTGTTTTGGTTGTTTTTAAGGAGAAAATTAATGGGAAGAATATGAAGTATTTTTGTTAGGTTTGCAGACTGATTCAGCTAAAGCAGAAATCTTTAATTATAACAATTACAAAATTAATTATAATTATTAATAATAAAAAAATTTATGAGGGCATCTAAATCAAATAATACTTGGAAATAATTAATCTCAGTTTGAATGCTTTCAAATTACTTTCAAGCGTTTATTTGCCACCAATAGCCTTTATTTTTAAGGAATACATACAGTAATGCATGAAAAATTACATTCTACAGACTTTAATTCACAGACATCCTATCTAAGATGGAATGTGTTCCTGGAACAGGTTACAGTTTGACTCAAAAACCACTGTTAGTTTGGGTTCAGATTGATCACTTCCAGTATGGAGTTCACTAACAAGTTTCTGAAACAAGAATGCTTCACCCTCAGAGACCAGTATTCCAAACTGGTGCCTCGTGCTGCAGCCTCCATGAAGGATGTGACTGTTTAGTTGGGCAGTGATAAATAATGAGGATTCTGACACTGCAAGACTGATTCAGGAGTTTGCAGAATAGTCTATGGCTACATGTTTTATTTTGGACTGAATATTCATGTGTTTCTTAAACAATTTTTGTGTTCACCATAGAGTTACTCCTGAGCAGTGGTCTTGATTATTCCTGCTCAGCAAACTCATTAAGCTCTGAATTGGACCATAATTGCCTTTGACTAAGATACAAACAAAAAAAAGATATCCTTTATTTAGTAAAAAAGATCAATAAAGTATTAATGCTTTACTTAGCCCTGAGAAGCTTATTTGGTGAATTTCTTACTCTGTGAATTCCCTGTCTGGGGTTGTTGGTTTCTTGGTGTTTTTTAGGTGCATCTGGTTTTACCATATAAAATCAGAGCAGCACTATAGTTTAAAAAATACTCTGATGATGTTTTCTGTCTAGTGAACTGTGATACTGACCTTTACACTAAAGAAATTTTGCAGTATTTTGAGGTTTGTACCTGTACTTCTCTGCTAGTGCCTTTATGAGAGATTTGCTAATATATGGTGCTAAGTGATGAGTTAAACTGGCAGGGGAGTATCTCATATTCCCCAGGAAAAAAACTAGAACAAGTCGCCCATGATTGTCATGGTCCAGCATGATTTTCTGATGCAAAATCTTATGCAATATGTGTATTTTCTATTGTCCTAGCTGCCAAAAACATTGTCATATGTACCACTTTGGTCATCTGGAACAAACATTAAGTGCAGCTAGGCATATTGCTAATTCCCCCCAGCAACATCAATGTAAGATCTTTGCCAAGGCATAGTCTCTGACAAAGTTGGCTTTGACATATCTTCACCATTACCAGAAAGTTCTGATTGCCTCATTAGAATATTCTAACCACTAGAAGAACATTTCGTCAAGTGCCTCTATACCTCCCTGTCATGTGTGTAGGTAGGTTGGAATGTGGTTTACCCTTACATCACAATCTACACAATGTTGATGCAGTGCTCCTGTCATCCTCTATTTTCTTATGTCATTTTTTGATTGCTTTAGAAAAGTGGCTAAAGCTCCTATCCGTGATCCGTGTTCATTAGGTTAGGCAGTGCTTGAAATCTAATCTTCTGACTCCGTGCTCAAGGCCTGAAGTTTGGTATTTTATTTCTTTCTTTTCTGTAGTCTGGGCTTCCTTCCTTTACCTGGCATGTGTACTCAGATACTCTACTTGCCAGACATTTCTTATACACATATCTAAAGCCACCAGTGTTTCAAGAATTTACAGTGAAATGTATATGTCTACATGACGAAGTTTGGCTATAAGTCTTTAAAGGATGTCATTTCAGTTTTCATATTTTCTACTAACTCGTTCTGGAAAGAAAAGTATTAATTCTGCAAATAAAGTGTTTTCATAGTGAGGAATATGGATTTCCCTTATTATTCTTTAAGTCATTGTCATAAAAACATTAGTTAAAACATACCACAAAAGCCTTCCTACATGAGCCTTCGAAGACCTCTTTTCTTTCCAAATTGAAAGGATTCATTCTCTTTTTTTATGAATTAAAAAAAAAAATCTACAAAGCTGCTTCTTAGGGTCTCTTGCTTACCTGTTATCTCCCAGCTACATTTTTTTTGCTTCTAAAGATCTGGGTTAAAACAATCTTATCTTTATTGCCAGAGACTTTCCTATTATGTCCCCCAAAATCTAGATCAGACATATGTTGTTTAAACTGGCTGGGGCCAAAGTTGTGAAGAAGAAATGTGTTAAATTATTCTCAATAAAGATTTATCTTCCAATGCTTACTCTATTGCTCTGAGTCTGTATTTTGTTTGGCAAAGAAACTGTAATGAAGATCAGAATGATAAATACAGAAGACTACTAAGAATTTCTTATATTTCCAAAGAAACAGAACTGGGCTCAGTATCTTAGGAAACACACATTGGTTCTTGGGAGTAACTGTAGATTGTACGCTAGATAACATTATTGATAGTCCAGAAGAGACTCCATCTCCAGGCAGTCCTCCAGGAATAGATATGCCACAAAATGCTAGGAACCCTTCTGCCTTCAAAGCATGCATTGATACTGTTCTTATCTATACTTTCTTCCAAATAAAGGTTAAAACTTATACCACTGTTGCTTTTCACTGCCAAGACACTTTCAACACTGTGGACTCAAAAGCTGCATAATGTACAGTATTGGAAATCCTTGTTTACCTTCACTAAGTGTCCCTCCAGGAGCACATTGGCAACAAAGGAACAGAAATATTTCTTTCCCTTCTCTTTTCCAAGTTTTTTTTCTCTTCACAAACCTAAGGCCCGATCTGCTTTCATTGTAAAGTTAGTGACAAAGAATTCGATGTAGGTTGTTTTTAAAAAATACATAAACTGCTGAAATAGAAAAGGCCTACCTTCTTTCTTAGAAAGAAAGCATAAACTGAGACATCACTCCCATGTACCAGGGTAAGGTGTTTTAGGTAGGGAGGAAAATAAGAATGCTAACCTGCGAAGCTACCACTTTTCCTGACCATCTGATCACTTAGTGCACCCTATGTGTCTCTCTGTTCCAACAAGAGATTATCAGTAAAAAATTACAAGTTCAAGAGGATGTCTCCTGCCCTTTCTTTAATGATGCTTAATTTTCCCTTGCTCTTTCATGCTGTCTTGATTAAAAGTGCCTTGGTGCCAGGTCTGTGTGTGGTTACAGGTTTAGAAAGACCCAAGCACACACCGGGCACTACCAGAATCTGACTGTTATAGTAATTTTTTTTGTTTGTGATCAGCTTTATAGGCTGGGAGTGATCAAGTTGATCTGTATTTGGCTGGAAGTTCAAGAGAGAATAGGCTGGGAAACTGCAGGTGGTCTTCCAGCCTGACCTCCTCCTCTGAGTCTGAGCCCTCAGTGTAGCATCTGTTGGACCACAATGGCTTTGCTTTGACTGCTGTACTGTTTGAGACATACAGGAAACTTCTTCTCCTAGGCAAGCTAGAGTTTGGGGGATTTAAAAAAAAAAGTCATGATATTTCACCTTGAAATGATGCATTTTAAATAGTTTTACAGAAATACCTTGAGCATCGTTGCTGGTATTTTCGTTGGTTTAGCTACGGATCTTCCCTTGGGTTCTCCAGGAAAGTCTGGAAGCAGATGTCTTGACAGCTGAATGAATGCTTCCAGAAATTTTGCCTGGGTATGTATTATTTGCATTTATTTGGTGTTTTAAACTACTGAGTACTATTTGCTGTTGTACTGCTGAATAATTACTGCCTTCTAGTCAAAACATGAATGTATGAATGGTCTTGTAAACAATTTGGAAAGGGATGGGTCAGGGATGTGAAATTATATTGACAGTCTTAGGATATGCATCTTGTGCCTAAAGCTTGATCTTGTTTCAGTTAAAGTAATGTATTACTTTATAGGATTATAGGATTTGGTTGCCTTCAGTCCCAGGTTGCCTATGAATCCAGTAGGCAGAAATGATTCTTCTCATCTGAAGGTCTTCTGAGGGCCCTGGCCAAAGTCTTGTCCAGCAGTCATGAATATACAAGTTTGTGAGCAATTATTAAAGATTTATAATATACATTACATTTGGGATAAATATGTGCTGTTAGACTGCAAAAAGAGTAAGAAGCAACCAGTCATGAGGGCTTCTCTCAGATGTAGGTCTTTTATCTCCTACCCTCAGTCAATCCGTCTCAGAGACAGAAAGAAATCCCTGAGGTGTACAGGGGCAGAACATAAGAGCCTGGAGAAGAACAGTGACAAAGGATGAATGAGGAGGCTTCCCTGACATTTCAGGAAACCTCCATCTTCAGTTAAACACTGTTTATCCAAGTGTTTCCCCTGTTCAGAAGCTGTATTCAATATGGACTGTGCTTTATGTGGACACACACCTTGTATTACATATTTTTCTCATTCCGATTTATTTTCCCTTACGCATGAAAACTGCTGACTTCTTCAGCCAAGAAGGCCAACCATATCCTGGGCTGCATCAAAAGAAACATGGCCAACAGGTCGAGGGATATGATTCTGCCCCTCTATTCCTCTTTTGTGAGACCTCATCTGGAATATTGTGTCCAGTTCTGGAATCCTCAAAATAAGAAAGATATGGAGCTGTTGGAACAGGTCCAGAAGAGGGCTACAAAGATGATCAGAGGGCTGGAGCACCTCTCATACAAGGATAGGCTGAGACAGGTGGGCTTGTTTAGCTTGGAGAAGAGAAGGCTCCAAGGAGATCTTCCAGCGACCTTCCAGTACCTGAAGGGGCTACAAGAAAGCTGAGGAGGGACAGTTTACAAAGCCTTGTAGTGATAGGACTAGGGGCAATGGCTATAAATTGGGGAGGGGATAATTTAGATTAGACATAAAGAGGAACTTCTTCACAATGACGGTGATTAGGCACTGGAATGGGTTGCCCAGGGAAGATGTGGATCCCTGGAGGTGTTCAAGGCCAGGTTGGATGGGGTCTGACCTGGTGCGACACCCCTGCCCATGGCAGGGGGGTTGGAACTAGATGATCTTTGGAGTCACTTCCAAACCAAACTATTCTTTGATTCTATGATTCTATGATTTGAAAACTTAGCATTTGTTTAGTAATATTCTCTGGGAACAATTAATTTAGAGTTTTCACTTTCTAAGAAAATAAGGCATGTGAATGTCCTTGGCCATATTCCCTTTTTTTTTTCATTTCTTGCACACTGTTACATTCTTATATTATATATGTTACAGAGCTTAAATCTATAAAATATATATTGCTTATGCTAGTACTAGTGTCATTGTTGATTAGATGCAATGACCTTCATTAATTCTGAATTTACCATTATTCCACACTAATGCAGCAAACATTTGTCTCTGAACACTTGTGCGCTCATCTCTGCTTTACAAAAGGAAGGGCAGGGGAATTTTTCAAGTGTCAAGATTCATTTCAGGAGAAAAAAAAGTCGGTTCTTAATGCAGGTGTTGGCCTTGAAAAGCAGCATTATTATACATCTACAGAACAGTATGAAAAGAGACAACAGGGCACAATGTGATGAAGATTATCTGTTAGAAAAGATTTTAAATTGTACTGTGCTCTGTGTGCTGCTGAAGGAGAAAAGCCCTGGTGCTTGAATGAAATAGGACCTGAATAGTGCAATGAAGGTGCATGGTAGCTGATGGGACTGGCACCTGGCCAGCTCGCCATGGAGAACCAGCTTGCACTGAACTGCAAACAGCGCTTTGCCTAGCTTTTCTTCCAGCTTTTAACTCTGCAAAGCTCAGAGTTTTCTCACTGGTTCACCTTCACATCAGATAAATGCAGCAGGTTTTGGCTGGTGTGACTTTGTGCAAACAAGAAAATGAAACTCAGGAGACTAGAAAGAAAGTGTTTATGCCAAGCCCCATCAAACCAAAACATGGCAATCTTCTGCAACTGTCTCTGTGAAATAGTTGCTGAGAACACAACATCAGTTAAAAACATGATAAATCTTTTACAACCTTTTAATATATGCATGATTCACAGTTGCCTTGTAGATGTAAATACAGAAGTAATGTGTTGGCTATTATATTTCTGGTTTATATCTCTTTACCCAAGAGAAGGACAAAACCAGTCTTCTGCAAGGAGGGAAACTTTCACCAATAACAAGTAGAAGAGAGAACTCTCAGCCTGACCTGCATTTCTATTTTTTTTAAGTACTCTACACAGTTTAGTTTAGTGAAACCCACTTTTCAGGAAATATCATGTTTTCTCTATCCAAGCACAGAGAATGTTGTGAAATGCCATGTTTACCATGTTCAAGTGTACTGAGACTGTCCAGGCTTCAGCAAATACACATTGTGGTTGAAAACAAGAAAACTGATGTAGGCTGAAAAAACAGCTTGTGAAAGTGTAAGAAAGAAAGAGAAGAGATTAGGGCAGAGAGGACAGGCAAAATGCATTGAGTGTATGCAGAGTTCTCAAACCTTCCAAATGAACCCTATGTTGCTGAGCTCAATAACTCAAAGGCAAAAGTCATGCACAGAAGTTTTGACAAACTTGCATCAGGCTTCTAGTGGGGATATTACACATAATGCACAAGAGCTTTTGATTCTCAGTTGATTTTATAGCGTCACAGTGGTTCTGGGCTCTGTTAAACTTGCTTTAACTTTAGAATTTGCATGAAAAAGCTGATAATGGAGAGGACAGCAGTAATAAGATGCTTTTGTCCTCCCATGGTCTCTGGGTTTGCGGGGACATGTTTATGTGGTGTAACTGTGACTCCAAGTCTCTCTGAGTGCTGTTGGCTTACACTCAGCTATTTATGCTAGACTGTGGATCACTGGGGTGCAGTGTTCCCCAGCCACAACCTGTCATGCCCTGGCTGGCTGACAGGCTGTGTGTACTTGAACCAAAAACAGTGAAAGCATTGCACCATTAACTCCAGGAAGTGCTACCCACTCAAGTAAGCACAGAAAGTCCACAGACTAAGCTCAAGTCTGTGTCAGTGCATCTTCACAGCTTACCAGATCAGTTTAGGTTTGTTTTCATGTGTATGTTTACAGGCTTACATCCTGATTTCAATACAGATCCACCTGTAAGTCAAGAAAGATTGATTTTGTCTGCTTCCCATCCGACATGACCAAGGAGGTGCTTGTGATATCTCTAATTTAACCAGATCGTCTAATATAAACAAATTTATCCCCATTCACCTCAAACAATCATTAAAAGGAATAATGTGAAGAGGAAACATACCATCACAATTAAGATTTAGCTCACTGTTTACGTTTATTAATATGCAGAGTAGAGATACATGAAACCTCGAATTTGTGCTTTGAAACAGTCTACCAAAGTTCTGTATCGGAACTATCATAAGTAACGGTTGGTCTTGCAGCTGCTCAGATTGACAACTTGGATCTACTTTTGTCCATCTGTATTCAAATCTTACTGACCGTCCCATACTATGCCGGCACTACGTTACCACCACTGGAACATACCATACTACAAAATCATAGCATAGACGTACTGTGAAATTTTCTGACTAAAAGCACACATTAAGTTCTTAAAAGATGTTTTCTACTTTTATTCTACCACCTGCTTGGGACATAAGTAACTTTTGAGTTCACCTTTCTGGTTCCAGATACGCTGAAAATTAATAAATGCTTATTTCCAGCAAATGGCAGATTCTTTGCAAACCTTTGTGTGGATCTGATTAATTGCTTTCTTCTACCAAGCAAATTTGGTTCTGGTAATAATATTATTCCAGAGCTGGTGCTTTATTGCTTGTTGGGGCTTTTCTTGTTCTTGTTACTACTGCTTCTATCATTAGTAACATTATTATCAGCCCTGTTATTATCTCTATATTGTTACTATTACTTATTATAGTATTCTTCAATATTAACACTTCAAGGCTGAGACTGAGTCACTGCAGACAGACGCCTGTAGTGGAGATCCAATTTCTTGGCAGGGGAGTCTCTGAAAATCAATCCAGAGGAAAACTGTTATCGATCATAAGAAGAAAGTAGAGAATAAAAGGCACAACTCTTATTTAGTGCATGGAGAGGCAATTAAAGGAAGCAGGGCAGAATTCTCTGTTTAGAAGAATGATTTTTTATCATGCTTACTGTTAGAGTTATATTTATCTGTAAATGAATTAGAGAGTCTTACATTGGCCAGTGCAGGATCTCTACACACTTCTTGAAGCAAGATGAGTTTGCTTGTTTCATTAAACAGTGCACTCTGGGCATAACTTAGGACAGTAACTTCTATTTGTTTGGCAGAGAGCTTGAATCAGGTGCCAGTATTCCAGTTCTTGAGATTAAGACCTTCATAAAGATCAGCTAGAGGGTGAGTCAGAAGTATGAGCGTCTAAGTTATATATGAACCCTATTGGAAATAGAATACCATTATTGCCCTCTTGACAAGGAATTGCCTGGGAAAGCTTTGGAAAGATACCTACCCTAAGTGGGAAGAGTGTTTACAATGTGCACTGGGCACAACCTACTCCTAAACTCTTCAAATTTGACGAATGCAGCAAAATATAGTACTCTCATAAACCAATATGCACTTTTCAATCATTAGAGTAGGAAAGAGAATTAAAAAAAATTCTAGCTCTCACAGTCATCTTCTTAAATCATCATTAATTGTTTTACTTCTTACTGGCATAATAGTGGACATTGTCACAGCAGGAGAAATTTAGAAAAATTGATAACAGTGACTCTGTGCATATTTGGTAACACAAATTCTATTTCCACTTCATCACATAAGCCCACTGTCAAGGTTTAAATACCTGTATACTCATGGTTTCCAAACTATCTTCTACCATGCTGTCAAGCATATCAAACAGTAAAAACTATCTGATCAACAATTTTGACTAGTTGTGGCACAGGAAAATAAGTACCATTGGTCAAATGTAATGAGGTCCCTTTTCAGTACTTGAGTAAAAACAATTGTGCTCTACAAGAAATGTTCATAATGAACCTTTACCATTAGTTCAAACATTTGGGAATCTGTCTTAACCCAATCTCTAACAACTCTCCTCATTTTGAAATGCAATATCTCTTTCCTTCACTTTTTAAGGCTCAAAATCTGTAACTATGTTAATGTATATTGATGTTTCTAATGCATATCTTTTACTGCATATGTATATGCATATATGCATACACTGTATAAATTTTGTGAGCATACATATATGAACATTTCTACATATGTACATGTATGTACAAATATATAGTTGAGTATCTCCTTAGAGGTCAATAGAATTAGTGACAAGAGTTGAACACAATTAAGAGATTAAGTATTTTGATAAATCAGACCCTTGGCCTGATACAGACCAGGAAAGACAATTATTTAGACTGAAAGTTTAGCTAGAGAAAAAGTTTCAATTTTTCTATCCGCTTATCTTGTATGTGCCTTTTTCTGGAGTTTGAACCATCCAATGAAAGTGTAACAATAATGAAGACAGATATGGTTGTTTATATTTCCTAGCAGACCATATGTTCCATATATATGTTTCTGTTTGCTTAGAAAAATACACTACTGTCTATGTATGTAGGACAGAAAATGAGATGACACTGAAGCTAAGTGTGTACGTGTTTATGGCAACTTGGATATTAAGTTCTCTGGACATATCATTATGGCAATCAACTTAAACTGTCCTCCATCTTTGTTTATTTTACTCTGTGTTACAAGAATACGAAGCTGCCAGACAGTGTTTTATAGTGTCCTGAGTCAACATGTATTTATAAGGGTGTTCTGTACTAAAATACCTGTAAGTACTTAGCAGTCAGTTTAAATGGTCATTCAGGTTCTCCACACAGGTTACGCTGGAACTATAAACAGAAGGTATTACCAATAAATACAACTAATAAAACCAGAATGGTGAAAAGTCATGTGTAGCCCCCACGTAAATGGAATACTATATGCACTCCTGCAGAATTAAGAGCATTCAGAAACACCATTTGACAAATACTCAGTCACTATGAAAATACTCAATGACCACCAGCCATTTTAGGTTATTTCTATAATGGTGGAGTTTTCAAATCATTTAATCCCAACTGACCTTTCTGAAAGGCCCATTTGTTTCTTCAGACACCAAAACACCTTTGAAAATCTGACTTTGGGGAATCCATTTTTTTAAAAAAATACTTTGATATCCCCCTACCAAGCTAGGCACTTATGCATAGTAGTCAGGTATCAGAGAAAGCTTCAAAATCCCAAGGCAGATGCCTAGTCACATGCTAGTGGGACTTTGCTCAGGTGTAAAACTTCTGACTCCCCTGAGCTACCTGAAGCCTACTTCAATGCAGCATTAAAAATGTTCTCCCTTCTTTCTTTTATGCAAGGCCCAGCTGATAGGCATGTTCAGAGAAAGCCCATGACAAGGGGGTCGGAATTAGATGGTGTTTAAGGTCCTTTCCAACCCAAAACATTCTATGAATCACTAATTCTAATACAGTTACTTTACCAGAGGGCTGTGATATGAATACATATGAATAATTTTTAAATCTTTTTTTCTTGATTTGGAAGACAAAGCTTGACTATGACTCCCATCTAATACTCCGCTACAGCCAGTCTTCATCTCACTTTCTGCTCTATTTCGAGTACATTATGGTATTGTCCTATTCTTGCAAACACTTTAACCTTCCTTCTTTATGCTTGGTTTATATCCTCTGGGGGAATACAGGCCAGATAGGTTTTATTCCAGGGGACAGACACAACAGAGACACAGGGACCAGACACATCCCAGGCTGGAGATACCAAGCATGTACATGCCTGTCTCCTTGCACCACATCTAGGAGCACGCACCAGGCTGCCTGTACAGATCAGGGAAAACTGAACTACTGGAAATGGGGCTTACAGAAGATAGTGTGTTGATGTTGGATCTGCCAGCAGAAAAAGGTAAATGCTTTTGCCTGTGACTACAGCACATTTCTTAACATTGCAGCCATCTTCACCAAAACTCTTCTTACCAGACAGATGCTTTCATCCAGTCTTTCAAGGTGCTGATGATTGCACAATACTTTATTTGCTAGTTCTAAACCACCAATCACTTGGAAACAAACGGTTGTCTTTACAAAGCTATTGTCACTAAGCAGACTTGGAAGGGGTTTAAGACATGTCAGCCAAAGAGGCTGACACAAGAGAAAGCAAGTTTCAGTAATCCAGTGCCTGGGAGGAAGCTGCAGATTTTGACCTCTGTTCCTAGGGCTGTTTCTGTACTTGCCATTAAACAATCATCGGATTTGGTGCCAGTGGGGAAAGAGTTAAATGCTGAGTGAAAGCAGACACAGCCGACAGGACAGAAATGGGAAAAATAAAGCAACATAGGGTGTGTGCTCATGTTTAGGGTGAGGGAGGGTTATTACCTGTGCTGAGATTGTCATGGTGCTATTAGAGACCCAAGGCAGAACAAGGACTCAGTAGGGACAGCTGGCTGTGTAATGCAAATTAAACTAAAAGATAGATGGAGAGGAGTGTTCTACTAATGACTTGGTGAGTTTTTAGGTGACCAGCTACTGGGGAAGTGGAAAACAGGGAAAAGAGGAGGATTAATGCATGAGTTTACATACCTAGAGGTATATTCTGTTGAGTGAAGCTTAATATTGCATATGCCTCTTACTCAAAATGTGAACTGCAGATCAGATTAGATAAGGGAATGTTAGCCATATTCAGTGCAATGTATGTTTTATTTTGTTTGGTTTCTTTTAAAACAGAGAGAGGGAGTACAAGTTCAGAAAGGTAAGTGAAAGTTCAGTGAGATTTCTCCACATTCATGAAACCCAAGTTCATAGTTGAGCTATTGAGTCACATACAGATGAGGATCTTTTTTAACTGGTCAGTTAAAGAAAAAAAAAAAAAAAAAGAAAAAAAAAAAAGAAGAAAAACCCAATTCCCTTTCCCCTGTAGTTTCCTTGATGTTCAGTAGGTGTGGTTGGGTGAAGACGAGCCAGACCAATACCAACAGCTGCATGGAATCTTTCCACGACTGAAAGGTGAATAATTAACTCTCATAACTGCAGCCCCTCAGGGGAAGGTGAGTCACTAGCCCAATTTAGAGTTATGTTATCTTGTAATGAACAATAAGAGGAAAATCTATACATGTCCTGACAGTTCTAGTAAGACGTCAATGATCTGTGCCCCAAAACCCTCAGGAAGGGAGTTTATCAGAATGCACCTCTAAGCAAAAAATTATTTTGTACATCCAACTCATCAGTGATTCAAGATCATTTTTTTCTAGGCATATGATATTTCCTGAATATGATGCTGAGGCTTAAACAAGAAGGAAAAGAATGTGTCAGTTTTAACTGGCAAAATTGTGCCAGTACCTAAAATCAGATACAATCAGGGGGGAATTAACTTACTTTTCTGAGTCCAGTCATGCTCATACTGTTGCCTCTGGACTCTTGGGATGGAGGGAGTGGTCCACAAAATGCAAGTATGAAAAATAAGCCTGCTGTTAGGTGCCTTAAGAAACTACTAATAGATTTTTCTGGAAGGGTTTGAATGTCCACTGGGAAATCTCCGGCAGTCTGCAAATCCAGAAAGCTTAAAGGCTGGTCTAAACTTGACAAATCTTTGCATATATTAACTGCACCCACGTGAGAAAGGCAGTATAAATCATTCTTCCTCATATATAGAGAAAGAAGACTTGGAGCCCTTGAGTACTGCTCCTGCACAAGACACAAGTCATTGTCCTTCCTGCTTCTTCTGGGGCTGCAGCCTCTTCTTAAGATTTTTAGGGCTCTGTAAACGATTCAAGTTCAGAAATTGGCTGGTAGACAATACCCATAGATTGTTTTTTACCAAATCTTGCAAAAGACAAGTGACTCTGTGCCTTCTCCTCCCTCCAACTAAAATGTTAATAAGATCTGAAATGACTGTTCCAGTTTGGGGCGAAGGGGGGTTCAGGACTAATTAGCTCCTTAGCAAGAGACCCATAGAGGGACACAAGCCTCATTTGTCATGCCCATACATCATGCAGCTGTATTCTGATGGAAGGAGCCCCTCCTTTTTTTCTATCCTCCAGCTAGTTTAGAAGTAGCATTGAGTGACTTAATGGAGAGAAATGTTTGTTTCTCGGTGAGAAATGTCTCCAACTTCCTGTGCAAAAGGAAGCAAGTAACCTGGGGGGGAATGCTGGGGGGGGGAGGTGGGAAAGGAGTGAATGAGGTGTTTATTAAAATTTGGGAGGGGTTAAAAGAAGCATAAAACTTGCAAAAACTGGTTTATACTGTGCTGATTTTGAAGGAACCGTGCCTTATTCATTATTTCAGTAAAGAGTGTTTGCAAACACTACACAATTAAATATGTGATTCCATAGGAAAATGAAAAAAATTAAATAAGGGAACATAAACAACAATAGTCTGAATCAAAGCTACTCATCATAACTTAATCCTTATTAATCAGTATTAATTTTGACGACTGTACCACTGACTAATTAACAGCTATAGAAGAGAAAACTTTCCTAAATATTCCATCATGCTCCATCTAGGGTCAACAGATTGTCACTGGGCCTGTTTAAATTATTGCTTTGTCATCATCACAACTTCATTTCATTACTGCAGATGGTCTAGATCTGCTGAGGAAATCCTGTGATCAGTGGTAACAGGGTGTTTTTTCCATGAAAATGGGAGTAGACAGTACTTAGAAATGGAAGGCAGGATGCTACAGAAAGATTCAAAGCAAATACAAACTTTCTGCTTTAGAGTAGAGCAGACTAGAGTGCAGAGGACTTCCAGGATAAATGTGCATCTTAGCAAGTTTCAGAAGGGTAAAGTAAGATACCTTTAACAAGGTTTTGCTTTTTTTTCTCTGGGAAGGAAGGAAGGAAGGACAGGCGGACATATGTGGAAGATCACAGAGAACCTAGTAAAGCCAAGCCAAAGCCAAGTCCTACCATTTTATAAAATGAAGCTCTAAGCCTTGGATATAGATTTTTTCTATTTGATCATAAATATGTAGTGAAAAGCAACACACGTCCGAAGGCTCTACACAGCAATGAAATATTCATTCCGTTTGTTCATTCCAAAAATACTTCCAAATAGGACAGCCAAACAGGGTCTTTGTTTAGAATTGTCCCACCTACTTGTCCAAGCTGAGTTTGACCACTGAGGATGTCCAGCCATGCTGCTTGTAACAGGCTCTTACTTCAACTGATATTTCAGTGACTTGTTTTCTCCCTGCAGTTCAGACAGTATTTTTTTTAGCCTTGACAGAATGGCTAGACTAGGTAATCCACACAAACAGCTGCTGCATGCAATGTGATCTTTTCCCCAAACCTTTTCAACAAAGACTTCTGAACTGTTCCTTAGTTTTGGATATGTTGGAAATATCCAGAAGCTAAAATGTCTCAATATGAATGCAATTGACATATCAACTGTCTGACCATACTGCTTTTAGCTTGAGAAGTGTCCCAAGAAGATTAACGAGAAATGCTTGTTCGCAAAACCACTCCCTAATCAGAAAGAATTCATCAGGAAAAATCTGCTTCAAACCACTTTCAGAGAGGATTTGCTTCTCGAATATCAGTGTTCTTGTAATGAGAAGAAAAATGCTTCTGAATTTGTAGCATGAGATTTGCAAACTTTCAAACTTCAGAGATAAAATAATCGGGATTTTCATTGTGCTGGATTTTATAACTTCAAATCATTTTGTTCTTTGTCGATCATGGGCATTTCTGTCTAACAAAATGCCTATATGAGCACAAGTAGAATCAAAGTAAGTGTTGCAAGTACTGAAGATATAAAACAGAAGTAATAGATCCAGGGAGTTTTGAAAGAATGAACAGGAGAAAAGAAATAAAAGGTCAGTCTTTAAAGAGCTCTATGAATATAAGGGCAAACACATTCAGAGTAAGGGAGGAATTTGAAGTCATTTTAAAGAAGTTAAGTGCTGAGAGTGGGCAGAAAGTTAGATATGCACTGGAATCAGGATATAGCATCCAAAAAGGTAATGCAGCTGTGATTTGCATAGGCAAGGGTAACGTCCTCCGTGGGCAGTATGGCTAAAGTCCATTTCTGAACATTATAGGTATTATTCCATCCACAACACTCCACTACACTCTAGGAATTTATGTCCTGACAAAAAATCGTTGTTTTGAGAGCAGTGAGGGAACAATAAAAAATGAGTAGAGGTGCAGAGAATTGGTTTTAATAGGTAAGATTAAGTCCTAAATCTGTCTGTTTTTGTTAACTGGAAATAAAGGCCACATGAATAAATATTTAAAAGGTGTCTAATAGGAAAGGAATTATTTTAGGACAACTAAAATGCTAACAAAAGGAAAGCAGGATAAATGTGAAAATGAGGTGTATCAGACTGAGAAATTGTCCTCTGTGGGATGAGAGAAAAACCATTCTCCTAGTAAGAATTAACTCAAACAAGATTGGATATTATCATAGTGACCAAAGGGGTAGCTGGGAATATCTACTGTTTTGGGGATTTTGTGGGAAAGGATCTAAGTAAAATAGTTTTATGAAGGCCTTATTTTTTGCTGAGCTATACACCCTTTCTGTTTCCTCAATAAAAATCTGCCAGCTAGTGGGGTATCTCTCAGCACTCTGCTATTGCTAGCCACACTGTGAGTTGATTAGGAAAGAGGTGTACAGCTGGACACTTTGGTCCTAAATATCTGCCTACCCAGCATCCCTTAACAGGAGTAATGAAGACTGCTGCTGTATAGCAAGAGTGTTACTTTGCAGCATGGATTTCCACATCCTGTGCTCTCCCAAGCAGTCTGCCTACTGCAAGTACAAACCCTCAAGGAAACTGGAAAGTCAGAATCGCCTAGGTAATGCCAGTAAACCAAACCTTTAGGCATTTCTTTGCTTTGATCCACAGAAATGCATGTGCTGTGCTGTTTGTATCCTCAGAACAAATGGCAGTCTTGGGAACTTGCAGGGATATTTAAAGATGGTATTTAAATAACATTACTTGGGACATTCTCACTGCTTAAAAAAAGACTAACGAAAACAAGAGGTTTCTTTCCCAGAAGGCTGAGACAGGTATAATGAGAATTAGCAGGCATAATTGATACTATTTCTGTATCCTAGAGGATCACAAGTCATCTTCCTAGTCATGTCCTCCCTGCTCTTAGCAATGATCAGAGTGAAAATTTTGCTGTGAAGTGTAAAGATGCAAGATAAATGTACTATGTGATACAAGCAATTGATTGTAAACAAATAACTTCAATAAGATATGTCCATAATAATTCCTCACTTTTATATAGCTCTTTTCATCTGCAGGTCTGGGAGTGCTGTACAGATGGAAAAATTCAGGAGGTAAAGTGGCTTGTTTGAGGTCATTCAGGTAGAGAATAGCAGCTCTGGGAATAAACCACACAGCAGTGCCTCGCTTTGCATTATAAATGCCCCTCCTGTGCAGTCCTGGAAAGGATCACGGCAGCGAGCCTTCGGAGAGGGAGAGTGTGTAGCTGGAGCTGAAATAAGTCTGAGTCTGATCATAAGACCACTGTGAATTAGAAAGGCCAAATTCCACCCTAATGTGCAATCTCAAAATCAACTAGAGCTTTACATTTAAGTATTTCCAAGGTTTTCCTTCCCATGGTGTCTGAGTACCAGCAAAATTACATCACACTAAAACAATCTCTGAAGATGTTTCTTTACTACTTTTCCCTATTAACCCCAAAAGCCACTAGAGATTGTTTTATTTTTATCACTTCTTTCTTTTTTTTTTAATTTCACATAAACACTGGGCCTAACTCACTAATCATTGTGGAAAATGGAGGAAGGAATTATTTATTACCTAAAACAACCGTAGTGCAGTGATGTGCAGTGACGCCTCAGGTCCAGTAAGTACAAAAAATAGCGTAAAAGATTTCAGTCTTGACTATGTAAATTATAAAAATGTGCAGAAAAGGAATTTTGCAGGCATCCAGCATATCCAGTTCATTATAAAAGAAACTAGGCAGACAATATCCACAAACACTTCATGTCAGTATAAAAATAAAGGACAGAACATGAGAGGAGTCAAACCAGAATATATCATAAATTCTAAAATTATAAATCCCATTATGCCTGAAATTTGGAAGGTATAGCACATCCTACAGATTCCTGGAAGGGGAAAAAAGGCATTGATCCTGAAGCCACGAGTTTAGATTTCCTTGCTGGCTCAGCTGCAGGATCCCTCTGTAATCTTGGGCATATTACTTTACTCTGCTTCCTCTCCCACATTGTGGGTGTGCCTACATTGCAGTCAAGATGGGATATTAAAGCTTGTCAACCCAACTGAACTAGCTTTAACTGTCTTAGCTTATGTACTGTTAGTAATGAAACAATAGCGTAGAGTTGATCATGGACTAAATTCTTAAGGGTGGATAATGAAAGTTGGGAAGAACAGAATCTGAACATTATCAGAAGTATCTCATTCATCTAGATTTCATATTATTCTTTATTTTCTCAAACGATATTTAAAAAAAAACCAACAACAACATATTTTCTGATTAACAGTATGAGGTGAGCCAAAAAAATCAATGATGGTTGAAGTTTTCAGTCATTTAAGATATTTAGCCACATGCTTCACATTAATGTGAGAGTGCTGCTCTGGGATACAGATCTTAAGAACAGGAGATTTGTTCCTGAACTCCATCCAAATTATATTGAAACGAGGGTATGAATTGAGATGAGTTAGTCATCCACAGGGGTAAGCCTAGCTGAGAAAAAGTGTTTTAAAACTATGAAGACATTTTAAAGGAGAGTTGCTTATTCTGTCAAAGTCTGCCCAGCTGGTAAACATAATCATATCAGGATGTAATTATTTACATTTTAAGAATACACGCTTATTGCAGAGGGGAAAAAACACTACTTCTCCTACTTTTTTTTTTAATGAAAACGGAAGCAATATAACTTAGAGCTGTAGGTCAGTGTCAAAAGCAATAACACAGTCTGCTATGGCATCCCATGCCCACCAGGTAAACAGCTCTTATGTACTACAGCATCATAGTTAAAATACATATAATAGGTACTAGATGGAAATCATAGTTGAAAAGTACAAACACATGTAACACAGCTGTGTTAGAAAGTATAGTGAGAGATAGGGTACGAGGAAACTCTTTATTAATGTCAAAAAGATACAGTGAAATATTTAGTGCACACATGTTTGGGATAAAAGTTAAGACGAGGAGCCAGATGCTCAGCTGATGAATGTTGATGCAGCTCTGTTTAAATCAGTGGGACTAAGCTGATTTACATCATCTGCAGATTTTGCAGCTGGTTTTGATATGCATGCAAATTTTGAAAGTTTTCTGGACTTACCTGCCCTCTACTCTCTGGAAACAAGGCTAGAAGTCTGCTGGGATAAGGATTTTCAAGGAGATTTCTTCCATTTTTGTGGGCTAGAAACATGGTGAACACAAGTATTATTGTGGTTAGGACAGTATTTCTACATTTTCCAAGACCAGTGGGAAATCAAAATGCACACTAAAAGTGAATAATTAGCCTAACTTTGTAAATCTTCAAGAAGCATTCATTCTTGTGTGATTCAAGCTGTATTTTATATGAATCAGTGTTCCCTCCCTACTTAAATGTAGACATGTTATTTCTGTGGTCTGGAAGTTGAGATCAGATTTCACCCATAATGATTTTAGCTGCCACACAGCTCATCGAAGTTGCAATTATAAATACCAGTGTTTTTCTTTTTCTGGAATGTAGACTGCATCATATAAGGTCCTGCCAAAAGATGCAAAATTAGTACTGCAATGGATATACTTGTGCATCCTCCAAGGAAGGACAATTAGGGAATGAGGAGTAAAGGGAGAGAAGAAGTTGTCACTGCCCAAATAACCAAAAGTGTAAATCATCTTTATATACATTTGCTGCACTGTGAACTTTTGATATTGCAAAGCCTTTGCACAGAGGAACCATACATCAGCCTTAAAGAAGTGCTATGAATTTGCACATAGCAAGTTTTGAGTTGATTAACAATTGCCTTCTACTGTTCATTGGTGTAATGAGAGCAGTGTCAAAAATGCCAGATCTTGCTTCTCTCTTCTTCTTTCTTCCTTAACAGCACACTACTAGTGTGTCCCTACAAAGCTTCTGCACCAAATGCATCAGGCTAGAGTTAGGACAGCTATACAAATTCATCTGGAGGCTGTCTGTCAACAAGAAGTTTTAATGTTTCTCTCCTGTTTATATTCTACCTGCACTGGCTTGTATTGGAATTAAATCTCCATTGAATCTGTGACAGGTGTAGGAAACATACTGTAAATAATACCCAACTCCTTAGCACCCTCACTAGAGATGGAAGAGAGATAAGGGAAGCACAAGCGGATCCGACAGACATACCTGGAAGTGCAGTGCTATTGATCCTGCCTCTAGCTTAAAGCTGATTCAGGGACGTCTCAGTTCCTCATTCCATTCTGTGTGGAAATCAAATATACATTTCCCATGTGTTCTTTTTGAAACAGTAGCTTTACTTTGACAGTGCTTTGAACTGGCTCCCAATCTGCATGAAAAATTCTGCAGTGTGCTCTGTTTAATCATGCTCAGAGATTTTTTGGGAAATAGCTCTGATTAGTTCCAGTATCATTAAGAAAGGTAGGATTATGATTTTACATGTAAAATATACAACTTTTCCAGATGCACAGGCTTCTATAAAATAACTAGCTACAACATCAGTAGGGAAGGCAAGATAATGGGGAAGAACGTTTATGAAGATTTTAATCTCTAGAAAAATAAAGATTCCTGTGAGTCCTCAACTAAGCTACTTGGCTTACAGTCCAGGTGAAAGACAGACATACAGGACACAGTTCCAGAATGTTTTAGTACTAGCTGAAAGGCTATCTATAAGGACTTTGATTTAGTCACACTAATAGTCAATGGAAATTAAATGCATGGGATACAGTTTGTTGCATTTTAGGAAGAATAAGTGGAAACTACTGTTTATCTGAAGACTTCAGATTCTCACTAAAAATACTTCTATAATATCTGGACTGTGAAGTAGTTTCAGGTTTTAAATGATTTAAGTAGGTCTACCAGTGCAATCAGGAGGTAGACTCGTACAGGTACAAGGGTTCAAATACATTGTATAATACCAGTAAATGAGAGGAGTCAAGTTATTGAATATGAAATTAAGTTATGTTTATCACTATGATTTTATTCTTTGCTTCTTCTTGATACCTATACCAGCCAGACTGTGGAAATACAACCAGCAGTTCCATTATCTGACTTCTTTCTACACCACGAATTGGGTTTTTTTTAAATAATTGTATGCTATTAAGTTGATTGTAAAAAAAAAATGGTAATTTGTCTATTAAAAGTCACTGAATATTTTTCCCTCCAAATCAAAGTAACTATAGGAAAATGTGAATATTTTCTGTGTCTGTCTGTTTTCCTTTTACAAACAATTGTTTAAAACATACCAGCTCTGTGTGGTAATTCTGGAACATATTTGATGTGTTGCTTCATAAGCTTGTGATTGAGAGAACAAATAAGTGTGACCTAGTGGCCTACACAGATTAAAATGGGTTGATTATAAGCATTAACCTACAACTATAATCAGAGAATCACTCCTCCTTCGAATTAACTTCAGAGTCTGTTCTTTGTTCTATCATCTCATTAGGTATCTTCTATCATTAACCTGAAGTGAAACATAAAATTCCTACTGTTAAAATTTATAGCACATGCAAATATTGGAGCTGTGATAAATGACAAAAAGAGAGAAGTCATTATTGCAAATAAATTCTGAATTGTATGATACTGCATGGACTAGAAAATCGTATGTATAAGGCCAAATACAAAATCGTGCATGTACAAGAAGAGAATGTAGGCCATATTTAAAGGAGATAGGGACTCCCGTTTGGTAAACAACAGCTTAAACAGATACTGTGTGATCTTGGAAGAAAATTAGCCGTTAGGATAGACAGAAGTATCCAACTTATCTGCCTGGGCAGGCTGCATACCTTTTGTGAATGACAGAAAAGTACCACTACTACAGCAGCCTTACCTACTAAACGGCTGGGACAAGCATGCATATGCACAGCAAGAAGGCTGAGACAAGTAGACACGAGAAGCTGGAGAGCTGGGGGAGCACTGGGCAGCTGTGTGTACAGCAGAGCTGAGATGCATTCACATCCAGTAGCTTTTTGCTAAGCTCCAGTTGTGTGACTTGTATAAAGGCCTGTGTAGCTTCAGGGCCACATGGAGAGGTGGCACTGGGGAACACACTGCTCCCTGTCAGTGCTGCTTGCCCAGCCTATAATTAGCTCTGAAGTTGCTCCACAAACTGAAGTTGTCCCCCAAAGTTGCAGACACCCACAAACCACAGACTGAGCTCTCCCATAATATTGAAAGCACTAATTTAACCCATGTATTATTCATAAACAATCTCCAGAAGGAAGTTATTTTATTTCTTCTGAAATTGATATGCTTACTTTTTGGAATATTAAGTAGGACTCATATCACCTAACTTAGGTTGTCTACATAGAAATATTCACCTTGGGTTTCCTTACAGTAATAAGTGAGAAATAGACACTTTTACGGTGTGAATCATTTAGGGCAGACTTCTGAAATCTATCAGATTAATTCCATCCTGAAAGTGACTATGTCTCTTCAGTGATGTATATGGACTCTTGAGTGAGTAGGCCATGTTTGTTCAGTTTGCTCACACCAGCTGTTTCTTTTCTAGCAAACTCTTCTAAAGAAAGGTGTACATTTCACACAAGATTACAGAAAGAACCGTGTGAATGAATAAGTAATTTGTAAATTTACTTTATATTGAAGGAATGTAGGAGACTACATTGTTCTGCTTAACCAGAAAAATTAGAAGCCAATCTTATCGTATTCTGTAAATCCATAATATAACACCAACCATTAGCTCTTCAGTTTACTAGACATCAGTAGAAGAGGCTACAGAAGAAATTTGGAAAAGAAATAAGAAAGACACTCTTAACTGTAAAGCTAATTAAAATGGCAAGAGTGTAGCAACATTAACTAAATAACAATATCCTGTCATTCTATGTCACATGAAATGAGGAGGATGACAGGAAAAGACACAAATTAAGTAAGATCTAAATGCTAGTAAGGGAGAAGTGTTACTATTATATGTTACCACCTGGGAAATTCTAAGTTAAATCTCAATGAGCTCAGCTCACAATTTTTGGAAGTTTACCTACTGGACTTCTTTTCTAATACCGAAAGAACAATTTAACTGTTCTGGAAAGAGAAGCCTTGTCTAGAGGTGTGAGCCCAAGTCAATGAGCCAGAAACACTTTGTGTATAATCCAGTTTTGTCTCTAACTCCTTCTATTGCCTTGGGCAAGTCACTTAAGTCCTAAGCTAGGAACATTAAAAATTTAAGAGCTATATTCATGCAAAGTATTTTTATTTTCAAAAACTAAATCTGTCAAAAGCTGTCGGTACAAGCAGTAAAGAGAAGAAATCCAGCCTTGCAAGTCCCGTAAGGAATTTTGGGAAGTCACAGCAATGGCAAAGCCAGAATACATGAGTTGGAAAAGAGGGGTTTGAATCAGTCTAAGCAGGTTGGGACTTATACTTGAAGTCATTAAGCTTTACTCACCTGATACAAGATCAGATATTTGCTCAGCAGAGTACATAGTGAAGGTTTGCGTAATGAGGGGAAAAATCATCCAGCATGTGGTTGTCATTCCAGTTGGATGAAACATAAAAATTATAAACCTGCCATGGGTATACCAAAAAAATGGAACAAAGACCAACTCTTGAAAGCTTTAATATCCTCCCACCAGGAAAGAATTAGAGAGTCGAGGTAGATTAAACATAATAATCTGAATTCTGCTCCTGATGACATGCATGTAAATTTGAAACAACATAACTTAAAGACCTATTTGGGACTTAAATTTGTGTCTCTGTGAGCCTGCATTTTAGCCTGCTTTTATTTCAGCTGGGAAGAAGAAAACGTGTTTATAAAATCTGAGCAGCCTACAGTTTATCTGCCTTTAAAAAGACATACACTCTGTGCAAGCCAGTAACAGACTTCTAGCCGTACTGAGATGTTGAATTGTGCTCAATAACATATATTGACAACAGCATATAGTTTGGTAGCTGGATAACAGCTTAATATGCTCTCCTGTCTCTGTACCAGCACAAATTGGAAAGTGTCTTGGTAAGTTGATAATATATAGAGATTGTTCTGTGCTTTATGAAAGGACATATTTGTCTCAGAAAACAGCTAGCAAAGGTAGCTAGATTAGTGATATGGAACTAGGAGGGTGCCCTGTTTTCATGGCCTATTTCAAGCATCTTGTCTGATTGTGGGCTAATCCCTGAGATTCACTTTCATCCCATCCAACTCATGGCACCTAACAGTCTTCCCTGAAGTCAAGCTGACTTACAGCCCTCAGAGAGGTAGAAAGACAGGCTGTCCTGATTGGCAATAAAACCCTTCAAGCATCTTCCAGCAATGCCTGACTTTCTCCTGAATACAGACCATTCTCACAAGGGCTGAGTTTCTGACTTAAGTATTACAAATGGCATAAAAGCAGGGTAAATCCTGCCTGGGTTGCTGGCGGATTTGATTGCTCAGCTGTACAATGGAATTAATAGGATCTGACAAGGGAAATGTGAAGATACAACAGAGACTGTGAGGAGCTCAAATGTTATGATAATAGATGTTGTACATGACCTTAAAGTAGATAAATATGAAACAAATTATTCACATATCTTTCATTAGTCCATCACAGAATCATTCTGATTCCAACACAGCTGCAATGACCTACACTTTTTTCAGCTGATCCCTCTCCTTTCTGTTTTTTCTTTTTATCTTTTGTTTGCAGTTAATGTGTTTTCAGGAATAAGTTTTGCTAAAGCTGTATTATTCAAAAGTAATAAATAAAAGCTCTAATAACCTTTTCTTCCTAATGAACCCTGGGAAATATTCAGGTTTCCCTCTCCCCATTTTAAAACCTCCACCCTAGGAGTATATACAGCACATGTGAAGAATGTCTGGATAATGAGTAATTCTGAGTCATGAATAATGCTTCCAGATTTTCACTTTTGGCAGATGGGAGTAGGATTCCCTGTTTGTACTCTGTCCAGTCCTTTCCTTCAGCTTTTCCCCCTCAGAGGCCCTGATTCTGTAGACATATTTAGCAAGCAGGTCCTTTCGTCTACATGAAGCTTTTCCAATACCAGAGGATCCCCCCCCGGAAACCAGACAACCTGCTCATTGCTGCAGGATAAGAAGCTTTTGACTTCTTCAATATTTCAGCTGCTAAAACAGAAACAGACACCTAAGCACATAATTTGTACTGAAACCAATGAGGGAGAAGTGCTCAGGCAAGCATGTGCCCAAACAGTGTGAAAAACTAACCTTTTAACTCCCAGCGATGTGGTCCTTTGTACCTTTCCAAGCCCCACCAATATTTCCTCTGTCCTGCATATGTCATGGGATGCCAGTTGCTGTTGAGTGTTTCTTGCTGGCCTCTGTTTTTCACAGAAAGGGTCATTAGGCACTGGAACAGGCTGCCCAGGGAGGTGGTTGAGTCACCATCCCTGGAGGCATTTAAAAGACGGGTGGATGAGGTGGTCAGGGTCATGGTTTAGTGGTTGATAGGCATGGTTGGACTCGATGACCCTGCAGTTCTTTTCCAACCTAGTGATTCTGTGATTCTGTATGGCAGTCCAGAGGGCCACATGGATTGATGGCTCAGTGGCTTGGCAGCAGCAGTTCCATCAATGCTTTCAGTCAGGCTTGTGTGGATTTTGGATGTAGAATATAAATCATTGCTGCTGTTTATCAAATAAACTGGCATTCTCAGCCCACTTTATGTATGACCATACTACAAAGCTATCTGTAACATTTGTTGATATGGTTAGAATACACCCTTTTCAGTCACATCGTTATGATTCACATAGCCAGCTGTGTTCTTTTTGGCAGTTTCAGTGGAGAGATCACACCATGGATCCATGACAGGCATAGGGTGAACAAATAACCCCTAAATCCAGCTCCTTCAAGTCAAGAGCAGAAACATTTACAGTACTACAGTTTATAATTATGTAAATGTACAGAAAATGCATTTCCCATCAAGTGTCCAGAGCAGCAGCCATAAGCCGCATAAGCCCTTTAGCAGTCAGGCAGCTGAAGACCACATAGATGCAAATATCAGCATTCGTTTTGATAAGGTAGATCTTTACGCAGAGAAAGGCAGCTTCATTCCCTTTCAAGGTTACTGTGTATTTGGCCTTTGCTAAAGGGAAGTCCATAATCTTAAAGGTGTGGGCACTTCTTTGTCCAGAAGAAATGTTATCACAGAATCACAGAATAAACAGGTTGGAAGAGACCCACCGGATCATCGAGTCCAACCATTCCCACCAATCTCTAAACCATGCCCCTAAGCACCTAATCCACCCTCACCTTAAACACCTCCAGGGAAGGCAAGTCAACCACCTCCCTGGGCAGCCTGTTCCAATGCCTAACGACCCTTTCCGTGAAGAATTTTTTCCTAACGTCCAGCCTAAACATCCCCTGGCAGAGCTTGAGGCCGTTCCCTCTTGTCCTGTCCCCTGTCACTTGGGAGAAGAGGACAGCACCCTCCTCTCCACAACCTCCCTTCAGGTAGTTGTAGAGAGTAATAAGGTCTCACCTCAGCCTCCTCTTCTCCAGGCTAAACAACCCCAGCTCTCTCAGTCGCTCCTCATAAGGCCTGTTCTCCAGCCCCTTCATCAGCTTCATTGCTCTTCTCTAGACTCACTCCAGAGCCTCCACATCCGTCTTGTGGTGAGGGGCCCAGAACTGAACACAGGATTCAAGGTGCGGTCTCACCAGTGCCGAGTCCAGAGGGAGAAGAACCTCCCGGGACCTGCTGGTCACACCGTTTCTGATACAAGCCAAGATGCCATTGGCCTTCTTGGCCACCTGGGCACATTGCTGGCTCATGTTCAGTCGGCTGTCAACCAGCACCCCCAGGTCCTTCTCCTCCTGGCAGCTTTCCAGCCAGGTTTCTCCTAGTTTGTACCTCTGCTTAGGGTTGTTGTGCTCCAAGTGCAGGACCCGGCATTTGGCCGTGTTAAACCTCATGCCGTTGGTCTCAGCCCAGCAGTCCAGCCTGTTCAGATCCCTTTGCAGCCTCCCTACCCTCCAGCAGATCCACACTTCCACCCAGCTTAGTGTCATCTGCAAACTTGCTAAGGGAGCACTCGATGCCTTCATCCAAGTCATTGATAAAGACATTGAACAGGACTGGACCCAAGACTGACCCCTGGGGAACCCCACTTGTAACTGGCCTCTAGCTGGATTTAACTCCATTTCCCACCACTCTCTGGGCCCGGTCATTCAACCAGTTTTTCACCCAGGAGAGTGTGCGCCTGTCCAGGCCAGAGGCCGACAGTTTCCGAAGCAGAATGCTGTGAGAAACTGTGTCAAAGGCTTTACTGAAGTCCAGGAAGATACATCCACAGCCTTTCCCTTGTCCAAGAGTCTAGTCACTCGGTCATAGAAGGTGATTAGATTACTCTGGCAAGACCTGCCTTTTGTAAACCCGTGTTAACTGGGCCTGATCACCCAGTTCTCTTGCAAGTGCTTCTTGATCGCACTCAAGATCACCCGCTCCATGACTTTCCCCGGTACCGAGGTCAGGCTGACAGGCCTGTAGTTCCCCGGATCCTCCCTGTGCCCCATCTTATAGATGGGCACGACATCAGCCAGCCTCCAGTCCAGCGGAACCTCCCCAGTCATCCAGGAGTGTTGGAAGATGATGGAAAGGGGTTTGGCCAGCACATCCACCAGCTCCCTCAAAACTCTTGGGTGGACTCCATCCGGCCCCATAGACTTGTGGGCATCTAGCCAGGCAAGCAAGTCTCTAACCAAATATGCTACTAACAGATGCTAAGAGCATATGATAAATACTGTCCTGTCTAGTTGTCTGACAAGACTTCATGCTGTTTCCATCCATGTGTTCCTGATGGTGCATCATGCTTTTTCCTGTCACCTCAACTTCCATGACTGAAATACAGTGTAGATAATGGAGCAGGGAACTGATGCCCTTGGTCTCTCCACACAATGTACCTAATTCCAGCAGAAAAGAAACTACAAAAATCTGCGTAACAAACCTAAAGAAAAACTGCAGCCAAGCAATGATTGTTCTCTGGTCTCCATTTCAGTCAAGAGTAAGGAAAATGCAGATATAGATTGTGAAAGAAGGATTTTCCACTATGAATATTAATACTATAATTGTATTATTCTATTGACGTAAAATTCTTGATGGCTCCTAAATACTGTGAATCTGGGCAAAAAAAACCAGTAAGCAGATAAATTTTTTATGTGTTTCAGTTATTACTTACCTGCTTCCTTCAGATTAAGAAGTATAGGGTCAATGCAAGGTCAAGTCATAGCTAAGTCAGTTCATTCATGTGACAGAGCAGCCTGTGTATCTGCTAAAGAACATAGCAGGGAAAAGGGGCTCTGCTTTCATTCCTTACTCACTCTCCTGTGGCATTTGAAATATGCCATACCTACCCACATCAGTGAGAGCTGCATCACATTGGGCGGACACATCAGAATATTTTAACCTAATTAAGAATTTTCCCGATCAAAATGTGGAATATGGATGATCACATCTGGGTGTTCTCCATAAGGAAGTTATTATTCTAGGGTGGATCAAAGGCAGCTGACAGTATGACAATGTGACATATTGCATATACAGCACAGGGAAAGATTCTTGCCATCAGACATCTCTAGGTGTTGTGCCCATCTCTCAGTCACCACCCTTATCTCCAAGAGAGAGATTGAAAAATCTATGTCATCTAAAGCACTTGCACAGTACCTTTAAAGATTGTCAGCTCATAAAATGGCACTGCTGAATTCAGCTGAGGGACTTCCAGCTCTGTTTTCTTCAGTAAGAGAATTAAACAATTGAGGAAAATATCATAAACCAATACTAAACAGTAAAGAAAACTATTTTAGAAGTACTGTTAAAAATTTGTCATTAGTGATCCCATGATAATGTCATGTGTCATACCAAAATACCACAGAAGTAGTGTATGCTCCCAAATGTATTCATGTTGTGAGCACTAGATGGGATTCAGTGATAAGTGTCTGACTTAGGTGTTGCCTGCATCTTAGTAAAGCAGTTCCAGGATGGGTGATCCTGTCATTCTGAAATAGCTGCCCATGTTCCCATAAAATCGTGGGGAAAAAGTCTGGGGTCTTGCAGACATCTTGTAAGATATTCAATCCAACTAAATTGGCTGTCTGTGTCTCCACTGGTTCTGTACAGTCCATAAGCATATGGCCTCATGAGAGCAGTTTCTAGCCAGAAGAAGCACTTCCAGAAAGATCTCAGGCCCCTGTCAATCTGAGAGGTTTAGTCACAGCTCCCATGGCTGAGGGAGGTCTCTTAAACAGCAGGATCAAGCATGCATACTGAAGTTTTCAAAAAATGCAGAAGTAAATGAGTTAAAAGAACAAATGGCTTTCCCCTCAGAGAGGAGTCTGGGGACGCAGAAAACTAAAATAGAAGAATCCAGATAGGAGTAATTGTTAAAAGCCTTGGTCTGCTCTTAAGTTTAAATTAGAACATTACAGCCTGACCTTCTTCTGGCTTCATGTGTGCAGTCTCAATTTGACAAAAGAGCATTGCACGTTGGTTACCTTATAATCAAATGGTCAATATCTTGTCACTATCAGGAGAGCACAAGAACAACCTCCTAAGCAAGAGGTCCCTCTATGAATTCGGTTTTCAAAATCTATGACAAATTACCAGACTTCTTTGGTTACTTTGGAACTAATGTAGGCAGGCTCCCTACTGCAGCCCACACAGCCATGGAGTGAGAACAAGACATGGTCACTTACATCCTTAGTTCTGTGTCTCACATCTGTAAGCAGATGTGGACAACTGAATTGGGCAGGAGAGAATCTTGCACACCAGTCAGGGGGAAGTTTATTAGATTAATGCACCTCAACAGTGATGGAAAAACATAGTGATTGTTACATTACCTGCTACATAGGCAGATTTTATCTATGTCCCAGTTTGAATGGGATTTTGTATACTCCCCTCTTGCTCTTGTTTATAATTAATTCATACATTTCTATCAACAAATGTAATTTCCAGCCACATAACAGATGAAGACAACCTCTTCATAAACACAGCGCAAACAGCATTACTTACTTTGTGGTAAAGTTTTTTGGTTAATTTTAGGGTGAATTATTATTAAATTCTTTTAGAATTTTGAATGCTTTCTTTACTTGGAAGTTTATAGTATTTCATATTTTTTGCTTTCTCTTGAATAAAATGTTGGTGCTTTTTCCTTCCCAGTGGTATGTAATATTGTGTCCATATAACTCTAGAGTTCATTTAATTAGGTTTGTATTGTATTACTGTTTTCAGTGCTCAGGGCTGATTCATTTTCCATTGTTTATGTTGGACATCACCTTATTCCATGACCAACAGAGATGCACAACTAAATATAAGAAACATCAAAATACTACCCAACAATGTTTAAATTAATGTGAAAACCAGACAGTTACTGTGAAATTACCTGAGGACTATACAGCAGTACTTCATAAGAATAGATCAGACTATGAATATTCAGATGTTCATTCCTCCTGGTGTAACTTAGATAGAAAATATATTTTTAAAATCATCCCAGTGAATCAAGTAGTGCAGTTGTGATTTCCTTGTTAAAACCACTGGATCATTAAAACATTCACAAAACCTCCAGGCAGCAAGAATATACGTTTCTGAACTACAAGAACAGTTCAGGGGAGTTCAACCACAAAAATCTCAGTCTTATAGATCAGTCAGTTCCCCTGATCAGCGTTCTTGATTTTTACCTAGAGATTGCCTTAAAATGAGTCAGTTCTATGGATTTTAGTTAATAAAATTGAACATGCACTTTGCACTAGGCTCTTGCCTTAACTCAAAACTTGTATGGTACAAGTAGGTAAAAATGTTTAGATCAACCCATCACACAACTGCTAAACTGGCAGATTTACCACTTCTTTAATGACAAGTCTTGAGGACAGAAGAAATAGCATTTATTTATGTCTCATCACTAAAGTGTCTTTCTAAATTATCTGCCATCACTTGATTTTGTTTGTCTTACATAAGTAACGAATGAGTCGTATTTTTCAAGACAGGTATACTAAGTGGATAATCAAACACTTGTGGCACCTTGTATGCTCAGTGATAGTAAAATTTCTGATCATTTATTTGATGTATCTCTTAATTTTATGTAAAATTCTTTATTAACGCTCAGAACACAAAAGGTGAGTTGGCAAAAATAGAATCAGGAAACAACCTCCACAGAAACAAATGGGAGAGCATAACTGAATGTCCTTCCCATGCCTTACATTGTGTCATGCTCTATAGAGCTGGATTTGGTATGTTGCTTGGAGTTTACTAAGGTAACACACAAATATTTTCCATGCTATCCTTTCAGCTCTTTTTCAGAAAGAAGAAACAGGATAAAGTCTGGATGAAGGAAAAACAAATAAAAGAAATGGTTCTTCTTATTATAGATTTCTTAAAGCACTTTGTTTACTTTGTTTATTTTTGTCTTATTTGTATAGAAAGACTGGTTAGGTATGTTAAAGACCAGTGTTAATTCCTTTAGACCCCTGAGATTTTCAGGATCTTTCTGTGTTTTGAGACACTGAGATCCATCTCCTGTATGGGAGGCATTAGGGTGAAGTTATAATAACAAACAGATTGTTGAAAAGCCTTTTCTATTTTCTTATAGTACCATAAGAAAATAAACAAAAAAAAAAAGGCCTGAATGGCGCTGATTTGGTTTTGGCCTGAACAAAAGTTCCAAGATTGTTAAGACAAAAGTAAACAGACTTAATTAAAAAAATTACATAGGCTAGTGTCCCAGGTCAAGGATAAAGACGTGCTCTGACCTATCACATCTGTAGGGAGGGTTCATTTAGGCTCCTCCTGAACTTGTGCAATTGAATCTTTAATAATGATCTTCAAGCCATAGTGAGGCTGGAGGTAAGCATCACAAATAAATGTCTGTGATCAGGAAGAGACAGAAGTACAGATGTTTCAGTAAAGCTTCAAGGATGATCTGCACAGATTCCTTAAAAACTGATGTCTATATTTTCATAACTGACAACTAAATTACTGATTTCAAATATATTTTAAATCATAATAACCAATAAAAACTCAAGCTTATAGCGAAAGAAGCTTTGTTTCACATGATTGCTGATCAACATGAATTTTATTTTTAACTTCAGTCTTCACTTAAAATATAGGTGTTATATTCAGCCTATTCTGTGCCATATCTAAACCTTTTGCATCTGACTTTCTGACCCCTTTTTTACTGGTTTTATCTAAAATATAAGTTTGAAAAAGATAAATAGATCTATAGTTCTGTATTTCCACAGTCTGAAAGTACTAAGATCTGTGTCCTGGCCAAGGCCCTCCTACAGAAACTATTTGTCTGCACGTATAAGAGAGAATGTTTTTTCTGCAGGTACTGAAAAATTATGTCTTTATAGCATACATGCAGGCAACATTTAATTGCCTTCTATCTTTCACCAGTACGAAACCAAAAGAACTGCAGGAAGTAAACCATGCAGAGCTATGACTGGAGGCACAGCTGTTCTGTTTCTGAATAAAAGCCTTTACATTTTGTTTCCAAGTGCTTGGCAGCAGGCAGCTCAACCTTCAGCACCCCAACCATGCCTTAATATACAGATGACTCTGTAGCCAACAGGATGTCCCAGGTACAGGACTCTAGGTGTGATCTGGTCTGATAAATTTAGGCTTAAGAACACAGTGTTCCCTCCACTATTCTCACTCTTCTGTTCCCTCCTCTTCAGCACCTCTTGTGGTTTTGCCCTTTTTTAAACAAGTTTCCCAGAGGTGTCACCAGCTGTGCTGGTGTGATCAGCTGTGTCCTACTGTGGGTCTATTGGAGCTGGCTGGACACAAGGGATCCCCCTGTTTCCTCCCACAGAGGCCACTCTGCAGCCCTCCACTGCCAACTCCTTGCCAATACAATCCAGCCAACACAATACCTTACTGACACAGGAGGTGATGAAACAAAACAGCAGGAAGCTGCGTTTATTGGTAATCACATGTCTCAGTGACTAATCAAGTAATTGATTGAATAAGAAACAGTTGTGTCCATTAACCCATACCTTGTAAAACAAATAAAAACTGGACTTTATGTCACAGATAATCTTTCACTTAATTCCACAAAATTGCTTTTCTGAACAAAGAAAACCAATCAGGTGAAAAAGGGTAAGGGCATAAATTAAACTATGTTATGGTTTTATGGCAGGCCATGCAGTTGTGATGTGTTGCAGGACAATCAAGTTGTCCATAAGCACAGATTTAGTATTATAGTGAAGGCTGAGTGAAATGCTATTGATGCTGTTAACAGGCCTTGTCATATGGGGGCAAACAGAAGAAGCAATTATAGTCCTTTTTAGAGTAAGGCATGTAAGACAGCTGAAACAAATGAGTCACTACCTAAAACTCTGTCCACACAGAAAGAGTGAATCAGAAGGCAAACTAGATGGTGAAGGACTTTTACTGGGAGATGTCTATAAATTCATCTAAACTACGTACTGTGTGGTAAAAGTGTATGTGTGAATGAGCAAGCAGAGAAGTCTAAAAGCTAGCAAGACAAGTACTTGGGAGTTTGAAAGAAAGCCAACTCATGGAATTTGGGGGACAGTGCATTTGCTGAGAAAATATTTGTATCCGTGAGCAAAGAAAATGTTTTCTCTTGTATGACCTTTATTCAGTTCCTGGAATCTAAAAGTTACCTTGCATATCTTGTAAATAAACAGGATCAGAGCAAAATATATACGGATATATAATACATCTTCTGTCATAGTAGGAACAGTCTGAAAAATCATGAATGTTGAGTACTTACTCTATAAAACAGGAATAATTATGTTAGTAGTGAGATCCTTTTTTGAAGAGGAAACCTAAAATTTACACAGGGGAAGAAATTGTGAGCTGAGATTCCTGTTGAGCATGCTAAACTCCAAAACAGTCAATGATGCTTTCCAGTTAGAGGCTGAAACTTCGAAAAAGGAATTAAAACAGCATCTGGAACTCCTGAGGAAAGGCTTAGAGAAAAACTGAAAAGAAGGAGGTAAAACACCTTAGATGCCTCAGTGACAAATGTCTGGATTTATTAAGAAGACAAGTAACAACATTCCCATCATTCAGTAGTGAAAAGAAATCAAAAAGATAATCAGTAATACAGGTGTAATCAATTAGAGAATTTCCTGGGAAATAAGGGAGCCTGAGAAAGGTGTAGCCAACTTTGAACTGGCTAAAAAGGTTGAGTTGCAGCAAGGACTCAAGGAGTAGATGGTTCACACTGAGAAGAAAATCAAAAGATCATGGACCTCGCTGGCAGTCAGCCACCTCAAATGGCACTGAGCCAGCTGGAGAACTGTAGTAAGAAAGAGTAATCACAGTATTTCTCTGGTATATTTGTAACCTTAAAAGGGGAGATGTCAGATGCTTCCATTTGCTTTAATTTCCCACAACTTGTCACAAACTCTAGGGTTTATCTTTGGATGCTACACCATGATGACACTCTTTCCTGAACTGATTTGAAAGGTGCCTAGTAAGAAATTAAGAAGACATAATAATAGCAAAATTCCTAACAGAGGACAAGATCTAAGGTTTTAAAAGTATTACCCAGAAATCCAGGAAGGATTCTCTTTTTTTTATTACGATTATCCAGGTTTTTGAAGAGTCAAGGGCTCTATAAAATGCCCCAAGCCCAACCCTAGTTCTGATGGGACAGTAAATAGACTTAAAAGCTGGCTAGCTTTTTAAAACATCAGCAATGGGGCAAGTCCTGGCATGTCCCATTCCTTAGTGGTTTATTAGCACCACATTCAATCAGGGTACAAAACATACCCTAACCCTCCCAAACCTTGGGCATAATGAAAGGAACAGCTGAAGTGGAAACTGCTGGAGTGGAAAAATGGCATTTGGACCATTTATATTGTGCAGAAATGTCCAATCTCCAATTAAAAAAAAAAAACGTTTACAGCATTTGCTAAATACAAAGTAAGGACAGACTGAGAAAATGACTGAGAAGAGAGTTAGATACAATGTCATGTAAAAGAGCTATAAATCCAAAACACCTGGCCTGTTCCCCTGGGGCAGTGGATGGGGTGTTAGAACCCAGAGTTAAGTGAGTATTAGTTTGTGTAATCCTGCCCAGAAGAGCAGTGGCAAGTATATAGCCAGATTCCATTAGTCCTTTGAGTACTGCATATGTAGGCACTATGATTACGCAGAGGTCCATAGGCAAAGTGGGCATCAGGATCACGAGGAACTGGGGGAGCTAGTAGTGGCTGACCAGTCAGCAGGCACCATTCTAGACTTCAAACCACATTTTAACAATTCAGTCCAATGACAGAATCTCACATTACCCTCAGAACTGTCTGAGAAAAAACAAGGAGGTAATAATTCACCAGGACCACAATATAACACCAGATTAATACAAGATGCAAAATTCAATGTTCTGCATTTGTGAAGTCTCAGGACAGAAGTATTTGCTAAATCTATCCATTAAAGAAAAACAACATTTGAAAGTACTGAAGAAACTACAGTATTTTGTAATATTGAAAATCACTGAAAGCAAATAGCCCAATTCTCTTTACGCTTACCCTTGTCGAAGTCTCAAGCAGTGGTTACAGAAGTAAAATATGTAAAACTGTGAGAGGGCCATTAAGTCCAGAAGGTCAACATTGACTTAATTTTCAACACAGCATTTTCTTATCTTTTATTTATTGAGTAGTTGTATAAAAGACAACAAATCAAAAAGAAACTCTCAATTCCTTTCCACCAGTACTCATGGTGGTACAGGATTTCTCTTTTCAGGACATTTGTTTGACTGGATTTTGCAGGGCAAAATTCTTTCTAGATCACAAAATTTCTTACAGAATAGACAGTCTAGTTCCTTGAGTGCTTTAATGTTGCCAATTTTACGTTCCCTTTTCTGATCACCTCAAAGAAGTCTGTCTTTCAGGGTAATCTACTGGGTTGGTCATTGTTTGGAAACAGTTTCAATAACACATTGTTCATAAAAATTGTGTAGAAACATCGAACTACAGTTGCCTTGACATGGCACTGTAACACAGTATTTGGAAAAATTGTTTTTTTCAAACTAGTCACAGTATTTTTACATTTAAAAAGCTAATTTGTTACATTTTAAAAAATGCTAAAATATTAAATAATTTATGGATCACTTAAGTCTCCATAAATATTTACCTGCTTAATTCAATACAGTATTAAATACTGCAGCACACCAACAAGAAAGGACACCTGAAGCAGAAATTTTGGGATAATCTTTTTTCCCTGTGGGATGTGGTTATTCTTTTGTAGTGGTATATACCTTTGCCCATGGAAACACTGCAAGTAGAAAGGGAAGAAGGGAGAAAAATCATCTGAGAAGATAAAGAAATCAAACTAGATTAGTATATAAAAAAGCTAGTAAAATAATTAAGGTGTATTATTATTACTATTATTATTACGCATTTAAAAGTGCAGACAAAGAATTTTTCAAAGCATTGAAGCAGAGAAGCCCAACTGATATTTAGGTAGAAGTGCCCCATAAGTCCTTGATATTATTGAAAGAATAGAATACAGCAGTAAAGTAAACATGGGCTTCATTTTTTGTTCTCACATCGAGTACTCACTATCCCATCCACTTGCCCAACATTATACCAAACAGTGGTATAATCACATAATCACATCGGTATAATCACATAATCACAATTATGTGATTCTATGGTTCCATGCAAGGCACAGTCAAAGAAGAGAAGTGCCTTGCAGGTGTTCTAAAAATGGATAAAATATGTATCTGGATCATCTAAGGAGTTTAAGAACAAGACATTACATTAATCTAATTTTGTGAGCAGAAATAATACATGTAAAAATGTGGGTGAAATCCTGGATCACCATGAGCTCCCACTGACTAGTGATCAGGACTGTGGTCTTTATCACAGGATTTGTTCCCTGTCTCAAATGATCAACATCTATTGCTTAAAAATCACTTAATGCCTCATGTCTGATTCCTCATAATGGAAGCTGTATGGCACTACAAAATGAGAATGATGGCCAGGTTTCTAGATGGGCTGTATTCACAATCCTTTCAAGTCAGACAGTCTGCAAATTCTAGACTTCCTGTACCTTTGAAATCCAGGACTGAAGGCCAAGGTAAACAAAGAAGCTGTCTTTTTCTCCTCACCACTCTTTGATGACAGATTCACCCTTTCAAATGTGGCAAACCAGTCATTCCGCCCCCTGGTACTCATCCCCCATACCCCCACACCTTCTTCTACCACATAACCCATAGTTGGCAAAAGGTATTGGATGTTCCTCTAATAGTTTGTAAACAAAGCTGTCCAATATTTATTAAATAATTTATTAACATTCCCACCCACTTGCCTGCAGAAATAAGAAGCAGAACAACCATGGTAAACGTCTTCAAATATTCAAAGGATGTAAACACCAAATATGCAGTAATTAGGTTGAATTATGTACTGACATTGTGACGTACTAGGTTTTGGAATAGTTCCCCTGGGGAGGTGGTTAGGCTCGTTGGAGAGTTTCAGAACTGGAGTGAACCTACCCTGCTAAACTCTACTTAGTTTAAAGTAGGTAACAACCTGACAAAGGTAGGAAATTGGACAGTTGAGGTAATAGGCGTTTTTCATACCTGAATTTTCATTTTGTGAAAACATTTTTATGCTCTTTTTGTGTCAAAATGGTGTGCTAAAGTGGGTGAAATAAAAATCTCTGGATCATATGACAACAGTATTTCAATTGGCAAAAAAGTGTCTCACTAAAAATTTAAGTTACAGTGTTCATGAGTTTTGAAGAAGCCGCCTGCCTGGTTTTTGAAAAGTCTCCTTTCTACACATTGACTTTTAAAATACGGGCTACATCTGCATTAATGAGTGACATGGAATTTGAGAAATCTGGTGCACATGTGGCTTGGCAGGTGCTTTATATTGAAAGGCACATGAGGTTTTGTCAAATTGTGTAGAACTACTCTAATCATAACCTCTGAGTATCAGTCATTGTTTACCTTTAGTCTATCATAAGCACATCTGGGTAACTCCTTAAAATAATGGTAAAGGTAATTAGTCATGAATTGAGTTGGAAATCTGATAAAGTACTTATGACATCCATATTGATACCAAATGAATTCATCATGGTTAACATTGTTACACAAACACCAAAGGAATTAATAATAATTTGTGCAAGTATTTGAATGTGTTGTTAACATGAGACGAAGTATAGTGAATGGGGGTTTTTTCCAAGAAAGAGGCTATTTCAACAGACCCGCAAAATTTTATGCATGCATTTTGCTATTGATAAAGCACATAACTCTTTTTCATGTCTTACCATCCTTGGGGGAAAGGACAGGCAAGTTAATTTTGTGCATCTTTTCCAGTAAGTTTTCAGAATAACTTTGATTGCTGCATTACAAGAACGGAACACTGTGCAGATCCACTTCCCACTGAAAGAGCTCCTAGCTGGAGGCACTATACACAGTGCCCCACCACAGAAATCCATAAACCTAAAGGCAGATCTGATTCTTTCTTGTCTTGACTTGGCATAATTGTAGCTAAAATCAGTGAATCAATTGTTACTTCCCAGCAGCTTAGAAGCTGATCTTATGTGGCTGCAGCAGTGCCACTACAGCATGAAGCTGGGGAAATGCTGACATTATAAAATGGACTGTATGTTTTGAACCAAGTCAGAGGTTTTAAGCAAGAATAGCCTGGTGTATTCCTGCTAAATGGCTATAGCTTTCTACATTGGTTGCATAAAAAGTCTAACTAACACAAAAGTGTCCACCAAAGTGGAAAATTTCTGCCACACAGAAAGAAACCTTTTTATAAACCTACATGTGAACAGGAGGGGAAAAAGATGCTGGGCCCTATATGTGCATGCATTGTGCAATGTATATGTACAGTACTATACTGCCACTTCTATTTTCAATTGTGTCAGTACTTGGTAGATTTTTAACTTGCTAGTTGGGAACTCTGTTCCCCAAGAGACTTGCAGGACTGACAACAGTACACATCACACCCTATCCATGGAAAGGTGGCTAGGTCCACAGCTCCTGTTCCAAGTACTCAAGCAGTTCCATCCCTCATTTCTCAGCATTTCCACTTCACTCCACTGCCACACTGGTATCTTTGAGACTATATCCTGGCTATCATCTCAAATACATCCTGCCTCTGGTTTCAGTTCACTACTTTCACATTTCTCAGTATTTAATTGGTACCTTATTGTTCCTCTCTCTTTGGTTCTCAAATAGGATCTCAAGAATTCAGTAAACTGATACATTTGTAGGTCTATTTATATCTACATGAGAGATTTCGTGTTCTCTGTGTCTCTACCTGAATTCCCTTTGTAGCCAAACTCTTGAAAAATTCTATTGCTTTTCCTTTGTTTTCTTCCAGCATTTATCCTTCCTTTCTCATTGCTGCCAACAAAAGCCTTACTTGTGGCTTAGGCCTTTTTATACCAACTTCCACAGTCTTTCTCTTATCCTTTTCCTCTTTGTTCTCATTTGCCCAGACTCGTTTCCTGTTCTTGCTGTTCAAGAAGGCAGCACTCATCCCTTTGAATTCTTCACTACCCTTTCTATGTCACAGTGCAGTCAGCCCTTCAAAGTTTGCGCAACAGAGCTGCAGTAACACCTCTGCCCTAATATCCACTGACTCTCAATCTGTGCTTTCTGCCCTACCCAGACTCCTCTGACTGCTTTGCTGCCTTCTCCAACACCCTGGAAGTACATCCCACACTTCAGCCACTTGCTTACTGTGATGGAGCAACTTTACTTTTGTATATATGAACTCACCCTGTTTTTCCTTAGCTCATCTGGCTTCTGAAGGGCATGTGTATTTTGAACTCCAGTGGCTCTTCAAACCCTTTCTTTTCATCTTTTTCTTCATGAGCCCATTCCTTCAACACAACTGCAACAACTGTCAGTCTCACAACTAGTTCAAGTCTATATTCCTGCCAGGTGTATTGCACGCCACCTCTGTACTTTATCTGCATGAGCCGAGAGCTCTGTGAAGTAAAAAAATGCCTCATTCTGTGCCTGTGTAGCAACAGGCTGGTGCTCAGCACTTAAAAAGAATGATTTATTTCTCGTATTAATATTTTCTTGACTTAAAGATATGTTTTCTCACTTGGAATGTATTTCATTGTCTGATTTGAAACTGTCATGTAATCATAACAGTGTGTTTGTGATAGCATAGTAAATTCCATGGCAACAAACTGTGATGTCATAAAGGCAGGATTTATATCTTTTCTGCAAACCCAAGCAGAAGAAGCAGATGGATGGAAAAAACCTCATTAAAATACCAACAGTTTCTAAAAATTGCAGTAAAAATATCAATGGGAACTGAGACAAACATTGTTTAATAGATTTCTTTTTATACTTGTTTCCTGATTTTTAAAAGCTTGCTTTTCTGAATAAGCTCCTCTTTTGGGGGTGGAAATATGTTTTAAAATAAATGCAAAAAATAAGTGTTTGGATTCAAGGCTTTAAAACTCAAAGCAGTTGCCTCAGACAAATTAAATACAATGGAAAGAAAAGGGCCACAATGGTGAGAAAACACATATAAAAATTTCTGGGCTACATTTCTCAAAGCTAAATGGCCAGTTATTCATTACAGTGCCTATGACGTACTAAGGATGTACTTGCGTAGATTATTTACAAGAACTAAGAAGTGATTAATAAGAGGGTGAAACTGAAAACATCCTCTGTGATGTTCTTGCTAACAAGTGGGTCCAGCTTTGCAATCAGACGTCATCAGAGATAGCAGCACATCCCAAAATGGTATGAATCATTTCAGACTTCCTGCCCTCCCTTACCGAAAACACAGACAAGGAAAAAACTTCTAAAGACAATATAACAATTACAGAAATATTTTCCACAAAATTCTATCTTTTATTTGAAACTGGAAGACAAAAGGTGTTTCTAAACTGATGTCCCTAAGCAACAAGGGTATTTCAAATGTAGTATAAACATAACACTATGATTTACACTTTAAATGATTCACAATAGCAATTTCTTGCTGAAGATCTCAAAAGTCATTGCAAATCTAAGTTAAATAGTAGAAAATTGTTTCTGTAGAGATGTGTAAGTTTTGCTTCCAAACTGATTTTAACAACATTGTGGGGATCTAACAACATCTGCATCCCTCCAGCTTGCCTGTTCTTCTTACCTACTCAGTTCTAATGAGAAAAATTAAGAAGTTACCATTTCCCTGCTTTTAACTACAGAGAAGGTTGTTTAATATTCGCCATTAGATGCATTTGTGTTTCACAGAAAAAAAAATCTTAGGAAGAGAAAAGAGAAAGATGGAAGATAGAACTAATATTTGGACACAGCAGTATCTGAGAGCTCTTTAGCATCACTTAAGAAGCATCTGTCACAGTCCTTGACCTGATTTGGATAGCGCTTCCATTCATGGTGTGTGCAACTAGCATGGACTACTGCATTCTTTCTGGGCCAAGAAATACCTGGTGGAGAGCCTTTCTGCTAGTGATCACTATCTGAGACTCGAGAGTCAGGTAAGGTGCAGTTAGACAGCTCTTTCTTTGAAGAGATTTTTAAAGTATCATCTTCTCCTCCTGTACCCAAACACTTCCTTTGGCTTCTCCTACCTAGCAACATGGTGTTTTTTTCATATAAAAATCCTCATATGCTGTGATATTTTGCAGTACAGAATCATTGACTTCTACTATCTCAAAACAACGCCTCAAGTTTAGACTTTTTTGTGAAGTTAATCTTATTGTCCAATATAGACAAAAAGATAATCAAGACAATCCAAACTGATAAGAAAATATATTTTGAAGCAGTATTTTTTGGCCTTGCAAATTCTATGGGACTGGCTGACACATAGATCCGTTCTTCTAAATAAAATATATCTATTTCAGCTGTTAATTTGGTAGGTTCACCAAGTCTTACTTCTGCCAGAAAGTCAGATACGTAACCTATAATATGAAAATACTGTTTGCACTCAGAAGAGGGAAGTCCTCTTTCTGGAACAGCTCAGAACTCCAAGTATGGTTTTCAATGTGAATCCATACGCATACTGTGGATTCAGATAAAATTGTGTCACCCACAAGAGCTGTTAAGAGCCAATTTAAAGCCCTTATAAAATGCTGTATAAGTGATTGCACAGTTCTCAGTAACTAGCTCTACAGTACTTGCATTTGCCCTATAAATAGTATGACTTGTTTCCGTGGAACTACATCCAGTATAAAATAATATCCAGTGCAGGATTATTTGGTGAAATTATTGTTTTAAGAAATTTTGACCTGCATTTGAGAAGTCTGAAAGAATGACGTTTCACAGTTTTGCAAAATGTGTGTCCTTAACTTCTTTCTGATGTTCCCCTCAAATCTTTATTTGCAGTTCAGATCAGCACTCTCGCAATCCTCTGCTGGATTAACAGAGAATGCTACACAAGCAGCTAAAGGCCAGACCTCAGAAAAGGTTGCCTATGCTTGTTACAACACAATAAACAATTGCAGTGAGTTGATGACAGGCAGTCCAGATGAGATCTAACTGCTTGATGACAAAGTAATCCTTGATAGCTTTAAAAATATGGCTTTCTGTAACTCTGATGAATCTACCAAGAAATCAACACTACAGTCAGTCAGACTGAGGTATAACGTGCCTAACATACTGCTGGCATACAACCCATTCAGTAACATAAAAAGTGGCCATACATCTTTACGCTACAAACATTTCCTACCTACGTTTATACAGATATAAAACTGTTAGTAAAATGGAAGCTATTTGAGGCTTGTAAAAGAAAGCAGAGCATATTATCTGGATTATTTCCATTTTGGACACATTTTTTTACTTAGTCCAGTATGAATGGTTTATATTAAAACATTTAAATATTGAAAGAGGTTTTGGATTACAGACTGATAGTAGTTCCATAAAAACAAATTATTTTTCCATTTCTAAAAAACCTAATTAAACATGTGAAAATAAATGTGTTGTGTAATATTAGAGTTATTCTTCCTTGACTTCAACAGTAATGCAGGATCCTGGTGGTTCACTATGGACATTTTTTTTTTCATGCCTATGTGGCTGTTAGTTGATTTCTTAACCCTTTGTGAAATATTTCTCTGTATTTTCTTCCCATCAACCCACTCCCCTTTCTGCTGATTTCAGTTTAAGATATTTTCCAGTCTTTATGAACTTAGGAAGTGACATATTGCCTTTTGGTCATTTCTAATTAGTTATAGAGTCAACATTTGTGACAGTAAAGCATATTACTAAATCAATTATTGCTGTGAAACTACACTAAAAGATGCATTTAAACATCTAGTTCTCCCTTAAATGAAGTATGACAGGAAGATGTATGATCTCAAGTTTTGTCCAGGACTCCTCCATGCAGAACTGAGACTTCGGCCCTAATCCATTGCCGTTAACTGTAACCTCTCATTTAGTTTGACTGAAAAGAGAATGCAATATGATAGGGTTCCTGACTTAGAACCTCAGTTTGGCTTTGTCATAAATTCTTCCTAACCATGTTCAGGCAAGATAAATCAGGGCCTCTAAGTACAAGTCGAGACTCAGACACTTGGAGCAAGGTAAACTCAATCATGAAAGGAAATTTGCAGCCACTTAGACAGTGTTCCTCCTCAGACCCCCATTCACACCATAAATATTTACTTCAGTATGTTCTTTTATAAGGGCAAAGCATCATAGTCATTTGTCTCTTCACCATTCCTTTAGAAACATAGTTTTCAGCCATGCCTTGTTCTCTCTGAATCACTCTCCACCTTTGCTCTTTGCTGTCTCACAAAGACGTTTGTAATGTATGTCATTTCACCTCCCATTACATGTTTTTTTGAACTATAACATTTTCATTTCTTCTTTTTCCAGCCATCTCCAAACAGTAATTGACGTTTGAATGTCTTGATGTGCTGTTAATAGTGCACCTGAAGGAAAAAAAATCATTCTTCCCTCACTATAAAATCCTAATGACAGCAGAATCACCTCATTCCTGTCTTCCTTCATTTTATCCTGTTTGCTCACAAAGCATTGTTGATAGGAAGTTGATAGGAATGGTTGGACTCGATGATCCTGAGAGTCTTTTCCAATCTAGTGATTCTGTGATTCTCTGTTTGGCAAAACACCTGCCAAACTCTTCTACCACTGTTGTAATGGCTAGGATTCCAGAAAATCCACTGGTTTACCCACAGTTCACAGCCTTGTTTGAACATCTCACACACAACATTGGGATTTTGTATCCCTTCCATTCCCCCTGGATTCTCTCCTCCCTTCTCTCTAGTCTCAGTGTCAATGCTGACAACATTTCTTCCTCATTATCTTCTCGGCTTCTCTTTTCAGTTTTGCCTGAAGCCTTCCTTCTATGAAACACTTTATAACCGAACTCTGTCTTCTTCCCCGTCTTTCTATCAAAGCATTCATAGTATGCTTATCATCTCTGAGGTCAGGTTTCTGCTCTCTGGCTTTACTATTGTTCCCTTCATTGATTCTTCCAGGATATTCCTTGTATATCGGGTCACACAAGAGGAGAAAAGAAGGTCAGCCACATTTGCATCTCTTTTAAAGGCCCATGGGCAAATATCTTAGTGTTATTGTAACTGTTTACTAGATTGGGATCTTTCAGCACAGATCTCTGAATTGTCACAAACCCACTTACAGAGCAGCTAGTTTTGATTTTACTGTCTGATAAGATACTAAGTTCAATTTCTGATTTTTTTCCTTGAGGTCTTTTTTAGGAAAAAATCATTATAGGCAAAGAGATGCATAACTTTACTGGACTAAATAAAATGGTAATTTATCACATTCATCTAGATTAAAATACACATGGGTACTTTTATTGTGGGATACTCAAAAATATCTAACAATAAAGTTCAACTTTGAATGAACTTAAATAATCCAAGAAGTCTGGAACATAAATACAGGAGACAAGGAAAACTCAGAGAGCAGAAAGAAGCAAATGCAGTTAGCTGATTTTGCAAGACTGACTTTGCTTTAACATAACGCCCCAAAGACAGCTGTAGGACAACAGTACAGTACAGTTAAATGAACAGATGTGTGAACCAACCATACATTCATAAAGTAAGAGGTAGCTTTTTTATGTGCTTTTTTATGTCTGCTAAAAGAATAAGAAAAGAAAATAACGTATTTCCAGTCCAGGAAAGGGTAAAATATTCAACCCATAAAGAGTGGCTGGCCTTTAACTCTTCCTCTTTATTTGGGTAGCAGAAGAAATGGAAAAGTTCAATTTATCAGCAGCAGCAAGATTACCAGTCTGCCATGGTTTTTACAGGCTTAATAACTGATATGCTGTTATTGTTAACTTCTGCTAATTTATTTTAAGTTGTGTGCAAGTAGTTTTACAATTTTACCTGTTTAGCTATGTGATCCTTTAAGAGAAAACACAGGAGATTTGATGAAAGAAATGTCTATTAAACAAACACAATAGCATTCTGTCCTATTTAAATAAATAATAAAACTAACTACCTTCTTAGAAAAAATCCAGTTGTATATTTGTCAACCTCTAACCACACTGAAGCTGCAAACAGAAATGGTATGAATCATGAGACAGAAATGGAAGATGGATGTTACCTTCTGTGTGTGGTGATAAGATATTATCATCCTTCTGTAAGAAGATTGATGGAGTCATCTAATGAGAAACATTGTGTTAATAAGAGACAATACTGTGACAAAAACCAGTTTCTCACATTTTCCCCAATTCAGACCTGTTATTTGGGAAAAGTAATACACACTCTTTCATATTCATAATGTGAGACAGAACTGTAGAAACATTTGGGTAGTGTAAATATCATATACTCAATTTACTACACACACACACATAAGAAGCTGAAAATGTCAGTGCCATGAACATTTTCCTGGTGAAACCAACACCAGCAGTAAGCATTCTTATATAACCAATAACTTGCAAATCTTTAGAAAGAAATAAAATCTTGAAGCATATGACAATAGGTAGGTAATCCCCAAGTAGTAAGAAGGTTCAAGCATATTAAGCATGGCAATCTGTCGGTAACACTTCAATATAGTCTGTATGGTTCAGCAGAGACTCTAGGTTAACATTCATCTCACCTCACATTAGCAATTCAAATGCAGTGTATTCTGTCTGAATAACTAGTCTAGGCTGCCTACAAAGGTACCTCCAAAGGGCAATTTCTTCCAGACTGAAACAATCACTAAAATGGCTGCCCTCTTCCTCTTTTTCTCTTGCAGGAGGCTAGAACACAAATGCATACAAAAGACCTAGCATTTAAAATAAAAGTCAGGTGGTATTAACTCCAATCACTGTATGAAGTCTGTCAAGTGTCACTCTAGTTATACTGAAAATTATAAACAAGCAGAGTGAATGTTGGAATGCATAAGCTAAAGCTATTCATTTGCTTGGTGTCTGGCATAAATTGGCATCACTCCACTGAAGTTCCTACAAAGAACTTGGCCTCTGAAGTGATGCTGGGTTTTATATTAAAACTGTTCAAAAATGTACCCCTCCTGCATGTCTCAGTGCTGATGGTTAAAGGAATCCCTTACCAAGAGACATTCTGTTCAGCCCTCTGGGTCTGATTCACTGTTCACTAACAGCACTGTGAATAAGACAATGAATGACACTGAAATTATTATAGACACATCAAGATTAATTTTAAAAGAATCAGAAACATCAGGGAAAATAGATCTAACTCAAGTTAAGCTTTTGTTTCTGTTAAAGAATTTAACCCTGTTAGTTTCACCAACTTTGCTCATTGTCTTTTTATATTTTGAGCCTCTTTTTCTAGCAAAATTAAGCTTACCAGCCTAATTATGGTGAATATTCTGTGTACGTGTGTGCCTGTGTACATGCTTTATATCTGTGTGTGTATTTCACTCTCACAAACTCTGGCCATCCTTCAAAGCTCTTGAGGCCATTACTAAGATTAGTCAACCAAAAGAGCAGAGGGGAGTTGCTCTCAGAGACTTTAAGTTTCTATGAGCTTCATGAAGACAGACCTTCAGAATGAGGAAATGGCTCCTATCAGTGTTCCTTGGAAAAGCTATGGAGTGAGTCTGCATCATATTAGACACTAGGGAATCTCACCACAAAACACTGATCTGTAAGAAAGTGTATTTCAGTAGCTTCTCTGTTTGTAGACCTAGGAATAAAGTGTCAACCACCCACTGTCAAATTTTTCTCAAACTGCTGTGGAAATGCCTAAGTGGTTACAGATGCACAATCTCATTTTAGGATTAATATACTGCAGAATAACCTCATTATCAGCCAGAGAAGACAGTTAGTTAGAGCATCAGACTGTCCACTCAGACAGGTCTTCCTGAGCCAGCACCCATCCCAGCAGCAGCTGACTGTAAATTCACAATATAGACAGCATAACTGCCTTTTCCAGAACAGACTGGACCCTCCTGCAAGCAGGGACCATATCTTCATTCTCAGTGTGAAATAAAACTGTTTCCCTACATAGAAAGGTTAGATAATAACAGCAATGATAATACCAATGCCTGTTTTGAAATTAATTCAGCCCACCAGAATCACATAGTACAATCCTGATAGATTTGAAACCAGTGCAGTGTAATTCAGTCACCTTTGTTTTCAAGATCCCTTTTCTTTTAAATACACAGGAACAAACTGCAAGCCAGGGAGCAAAAGAATAACTTACAAGTTCATACTTAAGCTGAGGGAGAGAGTCAAAATACCCCTACCTTGGTCTCTCCCTCTGTATTTGTGCTTTATGCTTCCTAGCTCAGGGAAACCAAGTGGTACATGAAGACATACAGCACGGAAAAGCAGAGGTGTTTGGAGATACTTGGCCATTCTCTACCACAATCACATTGTCACGACACAGTTTTTGCCAGTGACATTTCTATGAGAAGGGATAAGAATTCATAAAACTAAAAAAGAAAAAGCACCACCTTGGTCTAACTAATGTTTGCTTTCCTACTTGTTTTATATTACACAACCAAGTGTGCTAACACTAAAACACCACATCATCCATGCCGAAGTATGAGTTAGAACAGCTGTAGCCACAGCATAAGTGCCCTTGAACACACTGAATTTTTCCAGTGTATCACAATTACAGAAACACCTGTGCCAAACAGCTTTCTTCTGATCCTCTATAAAAGTTCACAAAGCCTTCAAACTTTTTCATTCAATACAGGTCTGTGCTGCCTTGAAGCCAGCTCCATACGTCTCAATATGGGATAGCACAGAATTGTTCCTTTTCATGCTTCAAAATATAAAATCAAGGGTATGTGCAGGTGCAGTAGTCAACATGTGATTCTGCTAGCTTGATAATAAGGCATAAAGCGCAATAGAACAATACTCACTTTCTTCCTTTTCACACAAAAAATTACTCTCAAAAAAAATTAAAAGCACAAATGTTGTGACAACAAATGTTATCTGTGCTATTCTACTTGGGAAACCCTGTATTCTAGATTTCAGCAGCTACAGCTATCCCACAAGTATATGTTAGCTACTGGGTTTTTTTCTGGGGTAATAGTTAAATGTGTGCATGTTGTGGCAAAAGCCTCAGGACTGAATGCATTTGGCTTGGTTGTTATTTCACAAATAAGATGCTATGGTTGCATTAGTCTTAGGAACCACTGGCTAGAGTCTACTAAATTATTTACATCTAAAACTACCCTGAGTGTCTGTTTAAAAAGGGTCAGAAGAAAGTCACCCTTAGCAATCACCACAGAAAGTGTGGCTGACTATCCTGCAGGCAGGGCTCAAGAAAAGGGAAGGGAAGCAGCAGAAGTCAGTTATGACACCTAAGTGCACATGCAGAATTGCAGCCTATAGACAAGCCTGTCTTATGAATGATGAAGAGTATGTAGTAATTATACAACCTCCCAAGTCTTGGCTCTCTACAGCCACTCCTAGCTACTGGAAACTTCCCCGTGTCCAAAAAATCAGCAAAGAAAAGTTTTAATTTAAAAGTTTAATTCACCAAAAAGGCACAATTTTTGCAGTCTTGTAGATGGGAAGCCTTCCACTGTCCCCATTTACATAGCCCATTGTGAAAAACATTTGGGTTTTCCTTCAGACCATGAGCAGATAATAAATAATACTACTACACTAATTCAGGAAGCAGTGTACAATGGCAAGCATAATTTAAACCACTTCTGCATTGCTTATACACTCAAGAAAAACAGCTAGATGTCATTGCATAAAGCTCAGGGGAAACATCTGTTCCAACTGCCTTGGTCAGCAAGTAATAAGGAATAATACCGAAAATATCTGAATGTTGTTATGCAAATCAGTGGTATGCCCTCATGTTGAATATTATGTTCTCTTCTGATCACTCCACCTAAGCAAGGATTTAACAGAAATAGAAAGTGACTGGAGACAGCTGATAAGTATGTTACAGTCATGAGAAGGATTCCATAGTCTTAAAATGTTAGGACTATTAAGCTTGGAAATACATAAAACCAGCAGCCACAGTGCAAACATACACCATAAAATAAAATAGTATGAAGCATGTAAATTGAATAGTTCTATTTTGCTTGCCTTTTCTGCCACTCTTCTTACCCTTCATCTGTCTGGTCTATTTAGATGTTGAGATATGAGAATTAGGAACTGTCTATTACTCTGAATTAGAACCACGACTACCACAATGAGGCCCACAGATGGTCATTAGGCAATTGCCTAACAAACAAGAATAATCTCATTTACCCTTTGTCCTCATAAAACAACAAGGAGAGAATTAAATTTAAAAGACAACCCATTCTAAATACTAAAAAGTAAGCGCTCCTGTGATGTAGCCCCAAGTGTGGCATTTTCAGTGGCACCCTTGGGAAGCATCTTCTGCTCACCCAGGTCATCAGATCTAGGAGCCAGCTGCACTCCTCCATGTGTATCACACAGCACCACAGCAGCCCAGCCTCCTGCCACTTTCAGATATCACCCGGGCACAAACACAGGCTCACAAGGAGAACAACAAGCTTGTCTTTGACATTTTTTACTTGCCTCTGGGGATGCTGGAACACTAAAAGGGTCTGCCAGTATAAAAACAGGGCTGAAGTTTCCCTGCATCCTCCCTTCATCACCATCACACTCCCTTGGTACATTGTTCCCCACCACCAGCAGCTCCCAGTGACAAAAAAAAAGACTGAAGCATGGAGCAAAACATGTTTCCAACTAATACTGCAAACATTTTGTGCTATACATCATGTATTTCCCCACACTCCTTTATGGATCATACAATGCTGGAAATGATCAGAGGTAAGAATTTAAATGGCTCTAGTCCTGAGTTATACATTTCTAGTTCACATTTCTATCAAAATAAGAGTTATTTTTAGGAGTGAAGAAAAGACCTGCTTTACTTAAGTTGTTAAACTCATTGCTACGGGATAAAAATCCAGGCAAAGAATCTAGGGGATTCAAAGGGCTTAGATTCTGTGACAGGTCAAATCCACCATGGTTAGATATAGCAGACAGAACCCCTCTCTGTAAGGACAAGAGCATTGATGCATGCTTCAGACATAGAGCTGACCACTGACTACCACAATGAAAACTCTTCCCTGTGGTCACATTATTCCATATTTGCCTGCTCTGGGATTTCTGTCCTTCACAGAGGCTTCTAGCAGAGGTGGTCTCTGACAAAGGCAATTGACTGCACTGAGACACCAGCCCAATCAGCATCATCATTTCTGTGTCCCAGATAAAGAACTGAAACCTCTTTCCTTTCTTTTGCCCTTTATGTTCATGTGTGAGAGAGACAGAGAGAGGAACAAATAAAAGAGTTGAAAAAATAGCTATCTTTCATGTTTTTACATATTGAAACAGAGCTATTACAAGCAAAACATCTGAGATGTGGCAAGAGATAAAAAATAATCTTACAGCTGTAGTATTTATGGTTCCAGTTTTAGTTTCAGTAGATAGGAAACTTGTTCCAGCACCATAACTTTATTTCCACTTGTTGTCTATTGGAAACACTGGCACATACTTCTAGTGTGGATATTGTGGATACAGTCTGTGAATACAAATTGACACTAGTTTCCCTGCAGCCACGGAAACACCTGACTCCAAGCTAATTTATAATGTGCATCTATGGCCATGGGCCACTTACAAGTTTATTGAAAAAGGCCTTGACAAACCATACAGGAAAAACTCTGTTCTTTCTCTTCCTGTTCCACATGACTTAAGTTTGGCATTAACAAGTCACATTTTTATGTCCAACTTAATAGATTGTTATTAATATATAAAGATACTTGATATGTAAGATGATGGGTCAAATATTTCTCACTCTACCCATGTGAGGAGTCCTACATACTTTATGTACACAACTAGTCTGAGGAAGACAATTGTGCTTTACCTTCTCCAAAAAATTATTCTGCAGTGTTATGAGGCAACTCTCAGCATTACTTGTAGTATTCTCATTAACTCTGAAGCACAATGCATGTCCCATTATTGAGATCTTCAGAATAAATCCTATAAGATAAAAGTTGTCCAAACATAAAAAGAAATCTGCTAATGCGATAGGATGCCCTTGTTCTTCTCATACGTGATTCAGTATAGTAAAATACTATGTTCCCTTCACTATTTCTGGGTTCGGTGTATTCTGTGTCATTCTACTTAGACAGGATTATGAAAATCCATTCAGCCACTATTTCCTTGACATTTTTTCCCTTTGTTTAAAAAGTACTGTGGAGAACAGGTCTGTAAATGAGTCACTGCTTTTTGATTCTGGTGTATTCTGTTGGCATGTAACTTGGCCATGTACCATGTCTAGGTGGTTTGGTTTTGTGTAATTATCATGTAAGTAATCAGGAAGTGGAATCTCCTAGGATGTTTATAAATATCATGAAGAGTCATTATTAAAAGTAGCAGGAATGATGCTGGAGATTATAAGTCATATGGTCTGGAAAGCACAGAGGAGAAATTCAGGTTATAGTAGTTTTTCTACACTAACTTGCATAGGAAAGAAAAGCACTCCATAAACTACAGAGCAACATAAACAACTCATTCCAAATCAAAACTGTTCCAAGCTGGAAGAACCCGGGGTTAGCATTGAGCCCATTTCAACATAGAACAAATGGTAGAACGTTTCCCCAGCATTTGCTGTTTTATTGGAAATCAGCAGATGGTCATTCCACTAGGCCCTTTACAAGTTCTGTTTAATGAAAAATATAGGTGGCTAGGTCATACAGAAATGTTAATTTTAACTGTCATGCCAGCCTATTCATTGCATCTGTAAAGTCTGCTCATTGACCAAGTTTCTTGCTTTTTTTTTTAATTGCTGACCTACCTGTGAAATGGGTGACTGATGTCAGAATTTTCCCAGCTATGTATCTATGGATGACAGCATAGTCACTTTTGTCATTCTACATCCCCTGTCATTCTATATCCCCGAATCATAAGAAAAAAAATTGTAGTTACTTCACAAGGTTGTCTTGAAATATAAAAATTCTGACTTATTAGACTCAGAGGCAATGCCCTGCACAACCCTGGAATGAGTATCCCACCTGAAAAGAAAAGTGAGCTGCAGGCATCAAACAGAGGTTTGGGACAGATAACAACTGGTGCTAGCACTGATCTGTTCACAGGTGTAAAACTATCAATGGTAGGCTTGCAGCTGTTTGCACAGCCACAGTCGATCTTCATTTCAGGGCCAGCAAAGAAAGTTACACTCTGCTCTCACCTACTTTTTTTTTACCCTGACCTGCACAAATACCCATTCTTTTCCCCTTCCTTTATCACAGAATCACAGAATCACAGAATCATAGAATCACAGAATAACCAGGTTGGAAGAGACCCACCGGATCATCGAGTCCAACCATTCCTATCAAACACTAAAACATGACCCTCAGCACCTTGTCCACCCATTCCTTAAACACCTCCAGGGAAGGTGAATCAACAACCACCTCCCTGGGCAGCCTGTTCCAGTGCCCAATGACCCTTTCTGTGAGAAAATTTTTTCCTAATGCCCAGCCTAAATCTCCCCTGGCGGAGCTTGTGGCCATTCACTCTTGTCCTGTCCCCTGTCATTTAGGAGAAGAATCCAGCTCCCTCCTCTCTACAACCTCCTTTCAGGTAGTTATAAAGAGCAATGAGGTCTCCTCTCAGCCTCCTCTTCTCCAGGCTAAACAACCCCAGCTCTCCCAGTCGCTCCTCATAAGGCCTGTTCTCCAGCCCCTTCACCAGCTTCGTTGCTCTTCTCTGGACTCGCTCCAGAGCCTCAACATCCTTCTTGTGGTGAGGGGCCCAGAACTGAACACAGGACTCAAGGTGCGGTCTCACCAGTGCCGAGTACAGAGGGAGAATAACCTCCCGGGACCTGCTGGTCACGCCGTTTCTGATACAAGCCAAGATGCCATTGGCCTTCTTGGCCACCTGGGCACACTGCTGGCTCATGTTCAGTCACTGTCAACCAACACCCCCAGGTCCTTCTCCTCCAGGCAGCTTTCTAGACAGACTTCTCCTAGTTTGTACCTCTGCTTAGGGTTGTTGTGCCCCAAGTGCAGGACCCGGCATTTGGCCTTGTTAAACCTCATGCCGTTGGACTCAGCCCAGCAGTCCAGCCTGTTCAGATCCCTTTGCAGCCTCCCGACCCTCCAGCAGATCCACACTTCCACCTAGCTTAGTGTCGTCTGCAAACCTGCTAAGGGAGCACTCGATGCCTTCATCCAGGTCATTGATAAAGTCATTGAACAGGGCTGGACCCAGCACTGACCCCTGGGGAACCCCACTTGTCACTGGCCTCCAGCTGGATTTAACTCCATTTCCCACCACTCTCTGGGCCCGGCCATCCAACCAGTTTTCCATCCAGGATAGTGTGCGCCTGTCCAGGCCAGAGGCCAACAGTTTCCGAAGCAGAATGCTGTGAGAAACTGTGTCAAAGGCTTTACTGAGGTCCAGGAAGATACATCCACAGCCTTTCCCTCGTCCAGCAGCCAAGTCACTTTGTCATGGAAGGCGATCAGGATAGTTTGGCAAGACCTGCCTTTTGTGAACCTGTGTTGACTGGGCCTGATCACCTGGTTCTCTTGCATGTGCTTCATGATCGCACTCAAGATCACCTGTTCCATGACTTTCCCTGGCACTGAGGTCAGACTGACAGGCCTGTAGTTCCCTGGGTCCTCCCTGCGACCCTTCTTGTAGATGGCACAACATCAGGCAGCCTCCAGTCCAGTGGAACTTCCCCAGTCAGCCAAGACTGCTGGAAGATGATGGAAAGGAGTTTGGTCAGCACATCCGCCAGCTCCTTCACTACGCTCGGGTGAATCCCATCCAGCCTCATAGACTTGTGGGTGTCTAGTCAGGCTAGCAAGGCTCTGACCTCCTCCAGCTGACAAGTAGCACAAGGAAACAGTCAGAAGGCAGAAGCCATTTGTGATCTCTTTCAGCACATGCAACCACAAGTGCTAAGATGTGACAGCAAAGATGTATGTTGTCAAGGGGCAGCATGTTCCTCCCCTCCCTAGTGGCAGGCTCCCTTTCCACCTCTAGCCCAGTGTACGGGCACGTCCTCCCTCATTTGGGTTATCAGATAGACAATCCCAGCACCAATGACTGCATTTTCCCTGCAGCTACCTCATGCACATTCTGTATTTGACAGCAAAGCTTCAAAATAGCCCAGGACCAAATATTTCATTCATAATTGCACTTAGATTACTACATGCAGGTATATTATCATTACCATAAATTTACAGTGACCTAGGACAAAACTAACAAAACAAGTTTCTCAGAATGACACAAAAAAGACCAGTAGGGATTTTCCAGATGCTGTGTTCTACTTTAACCTGAAATCCATCTTTCTCCTTTGCAAATTAACCTTACATGTACAGTGTCAGTCCATTTGTATGCAATGCCTCATTGCTTAGCAGTGGAATCCAGAAGGTATTCTTGCAAAATGCTTAACTGTCTAAGGCCTGGGAGAAATAAAATCTGTTTCTTTGGTTCTCAACCATTTCTAATGGGATCAATAATCTCTTTAAGCCTGGCAGCAGCTAATATATCCAGTCAGTGGTAAAAATTATTTCCTGAAAGCAACTGATATATGTGCATCAAATTCCACGTTTCCATAGGGCAGATACAAGCTGCTCTCAGAATACAATAGGATGACACCATAGTGTGAAAAGATGTCATCTGGTGAAATTTGTAGGGAAAGGAGTTAAAAGGAGTAGCTACTGGCAATTTGAATTTCAAGGGAATTAGTTTCATGATCCTGAAAATGTCCCTTCACCCATCTCCCTTAAAAACAAAAACAAGACAAAAACCTAGAGTTTTCATTTTATTTTGTCTTGGGATCTCTGCAGCTGATTTTTATTTACTTACTTTACAAGAAATACAAAATAGCAAAAGTTTGCTTCTTTCTGGTTTTTCCACAAAAGGACAATGGCCACCAAAGTTCAGAAGCCAACAGCAAAGCAGGTGAAGCTTCATATAGGAATCTAGAGCAACTACATGTAATTGTCAATGTGATAGGAGTTAACTGGGCAGAGGTAGGACAGCTGAGAGGGCAGCACACCTCATAGACCCCAGACCATGAGGTTCCCATGGGCTTGCTGGGAATACCTCTCAAGGAACACAGCAGAAACACCCCTCAGGACAGCTACACACTAAACGTGCATTTCCCACATGCATCTGAAATCCCATCCTGTTCCACTAGAGGGTTATGCCTTAAGGAGAAGCTCAAGCAGCGGCAGTAACAGTGTAATGCTCTGCCTCAGTGTAGTGCTAAATTTCATTGTCCAAATACAGGGGTACAGTCTTTGCTTTACACTCCTAGTTCTTCTTACAGGAGCATAAACCCCCTAAGTGTTGTCCTTTTCCCCTGCCTGTGTGTCTGAGCCTTCAACAGTCCACGTACAAAACTTTCCCAGCATGAGTTGGCTGCCTATGGAACAAGAAAACTTGCATGATTCTAAGATGTTAAGACAAAAGGAGGTGCTAAATGGTGTCTCTTCTACTCCAACATACAAAAGAACTACATTTTTAAAGATAAAGCATGTTTACAGCATTAAAATAAAAAAGAATTCTTGCAGAAGAGTTTGACTGAAATAACAGGCCACACATAATAACCATCTAACTGAGAAAGTGATGGGTCTTAGTCTAATAATAGGCATCACCTCTATCTGTTTATATTTTCTGGATAGGAATGCACAAAAAAAGAAAAGTCAGATTTGAAGATAATCTTGATTCTGCATCTGAAAGGACACTGCTGCAACTGAATCACAAAGATCATGTCATTTTAAGCAAAATATGAAAACATTAAAGAGGAAAAAATAAGTGGTAATAAATATAATAATAAATAACTATCTGTCTTCTCTCCCCATATCTAGACATGCTTTTATCTGTGACTATTCACCTTTGTATCAAGTTGCTACTTTTTTTAACTTAGGGTTGGAACTTGTCCAGAATTTGACCTCCCTTTTCCATGAAAAGCATATAGTTTGATTTCTGAGAAGCTGCAAGTACAGCTTGGAGGTTTTCTCTTTTTTTTTTTCTTTTTTTTTTCTTTGGAGTAAGATTAATGCAATCAACACTCTCACACTGCACTCTTACTAGAATACCCAAGAATAAGGCAAAAATTACCTGCAACTGTCCTGCTGCAGGATAAAAATTATTAACATGTGATAACAAAGTTTTAAGAGGCTTAAAGACGATCTTATAAATTACGTGCATCTTCAAGCTAGAAGAAGTAGAAATAGTATTTTTATTTCATGTGTAAATGGTTCCAGACATTACAAGTTATGGTTTTGGTATGCTGTTACTTTCTTCGAAAAAGACAGGTATTTGCTGTATTGAATTTTGGCATATTGCCTTTTATACCAACTAGCACACAGCATCTGATGCTTAGGTGACTCTCTCACTGTCTAGATTTTTTTATGTCTTCATCTTTGAGATACTTCAGAATGATTTCTTTTAAGAATTTGTGGTTCACTAGTAGCAAGTTCCTAAAGCATGCTTCAAATTTTGTGGATAAAGCATTCACTTGGCTATGGGTGTACTTTCTTTCCACCTACTGGATCTGAAAGCTGTTCTGACTTTGGAATGCTTTCCTTTATTCTATTTTCCTTTGTTTTACCAATAGATAAGCAAGTCACACATACATCAAAGACATCTAAGAAGAATGGAGCTAATGGAATTCCTCCTTAGTTCTCAAGAAGTTTCTCTTATTTTATGAAATCTTTGTAGGTATAAGTCAGTTAGGAGCAATGAACATAGTTTTAAATCAATGTCTTCTCAGATTTTCAAGTTGTTTCTCAAAATCTCCTTCACTATCTGTCTCCTGCTATGATTCCTTTTTAATTTTTTTTTCTCTGCCAAAATGCCACTAACATCAACAGAAATCTACTTTACAGTCCTCTCTAGAAGTTCTAAGTCTATTATTTACTTCCACGTTACCCTTTCCCTTCCCTCTTCCCTGCCCTTCCACCAAAAGCTCCTGAGTTTCTGCAAATTAATATGAAGAAAAGTGTCTTTTCCTGACAATCGCATTTCTGTAATGCAGGCCACTTCTGTTGTTCTGCTTTCACATACTTCAAGGCCAGCACATCCCCATTCTTTGCAGGCCTAAATTTCCTACTTGGAAATTCTAGTGTTTCTATCAAGGATATATTTGATGTTCTTTTTAAAATGCTAGCTACTGTGACCCAGACATCATATCAGAACCCCAGCTTTCATTTTTTATAAAATCATTTGCATAATGTCATTGTACTGCAGAAAGACCTGAAAATGCGATTGCCACATCAAATGTGATTGTTTGAGTAAAAACCTCATGATATGCATAGACTCAGGACACTTGACAACACTGCAGCTCACTGAAGTGAGCAATCAGCCATTCAAAGCAAAGGCTCAAGCTTCTGGTGAGAGAAGTGAGACCTAAGACACCCTCTAGTTAACCATTACTGCCACATCACTATAAAGAAGCAGGGATGTGCCAAGACTCTCTCAGATTTCCTGGTTTTACTCCTACACAGTGGATAGCACTATGACAGCACGCAGGTTAGAAAGACTGTTGTGGCTCTGATCGATCAGTTTTGGAGTATACTGTGACTTTTCCCTTTTGCAAGGATGGCTTCTTTTCTGTACAAAGCTGGAAAGGAGACAACATTGCCCTTTCACTATCAGCACCACAGAATTTCATCTTCCTTTTGAACCCTATGAAGGATGCTTAAAAAGTTCAATGAGCGTAGCAGGTTATGGCCAAGAAGTGCGATGAGAGACTAGAAACAAACTGAGTTTATACTTGGAAACAGGAAATTTCAAGCACATGCAATTAAGGGCGCTAGAAATAAGGAATATGTGGACTCTAGGCAGAACCATTGTCAATTTCTACTGCCTCTAATGAAAGATTTTTGAAAGATAATTTTGTCTTCAAAAAAAAAGAGATTCAACAGTAAATGTAATAGATATACATAATAGACAGACACCAAATGCAAACCAAATCCTGAGTATCAGGATTTTATGATGTGTACATGACATGATTTTTCCTTATCCTTTTACATTTTAGAGCATGGGGCCAAACCATAGATTTTGGCACGCATAAATGAGATAAAGTAACACAGCAACATGAAAGGATGGCCAATGGAGACAGATTTAGTTGAGATTCGGGGGTTCTGCCTGCTGTTTCATGGGCTGTCCATATGCCTTTGGGCACACCATTTTGTGCTTGATTCAGTTGACTAAAGAAAGATATTTAATGTCATTTCTAAAATTCATGTCTACCTAGGTTAATCGCTCAAGGCTGACAGATGTTACACCACACACTTCTGGAGCAGCAGCTGGAGCTACATAGAATAGGCACATTGTGTGGGAATGTGGCTAAAGCCCTTTTCCTTTTTGTATCTATCTCAGCCTCAATCGTGGGAGATCCAGGTGATCTCCATGCTTATTCTTCCTGCTCTCACAGTAGTCTTGTAGAATTAAATTGTTAAGGATTAGCAGACTGGAGGCCCGACAGGTATCAGCCCTATGCTTATAACTGCAGAAACCAAAGACTTGATAATCAAGGCCAGGGAAAAGGCAAAAATGCAGAAGCTTGAACCCATGCATTCTAGACTATCCTGAGAAGCTGTCACTAAACTGGCTGCCCTATGCACAGAAGATGCAATACTATCTCTTTTTCCAGCTATCCAAGGAGGAAGGAGACTTATTGTACCCTAAGGACTGGCAATCTGGATAACAGTCCTTCTGTTCACAACTCCTGTCTGGCTCCTTCAGTCACGTCTTGATCAAGTGTAGAGGAAAGCATATGAGAACTAATCAAGTTAGGGGATAGTACAGGAACCACTGGGCTTCACCTAAAGCTCCTTCTTGTGGGAGTACTAGGAGGACATAAGCCAGTTTTTTTGCTACTGGAAGGAGACAATTCTCACAGAACATGTTATGAAGCCAACTCTCATCAGTCCATGTATCATCAGTCACTTCAATAGGTCTCAAAATAAAGCACAAATTACCCTGAACTCTTCTTTTTTTCCTATACTCCTAGCTAATATCTGTGGCTATATTTATCTCATAAATACCTAACTTTGAAATAAGATTTAAAAGATATACAGATACTGCTATTTTGCACTGCAGTAAGATAAATCTACAGAGTTACTTGCAGTGTCATTTACTTAATGTAGCATAATACCTTCAATTTGTACTAAAAATGAGTTTTGGAAATTTACTCTTGTTCATGCAATAGCAGAAATGTGCTTTGTAATGAAGAGAAAATTTTGATGACTAATGAAGAGTTGTCATACATGCAGGATGCTGTACTCGATCCTGAAGTAAAAATGTTCAAGCACTAGGTGCTTTTTATAAATACATTTCCTTGCAACAGAAAAATTTTAAAGAAATGGGATAATTATGAGACACTTCTTTTCTGTTCATAAAAATGAAACACGACTGGGAAGAAAGCTTCTCTTTGCTTTCATCATAGCCATGACCTTAACTTCCCTAAAATTCTTTGTCACAATTAGCCTCATTTAGACAATTATTTTTGCTGAGGACTTTGTCTAGTTCATTTCTTTCCTTACTTGCTATATATTCACCAACATGAGCAACACAGTACTAAAAGGCGACATTTGGAGTTTATCAACATGTACCCTGTAGGACAATTTTGATAACATCCCACTAAACTGCCACTGACTAAACAGCAGTCTAAATCCATTTGGTTCCATTAATCTCTGAAAGTAAACCATTAAAACTGATCCTCTTCCTTGATGGGCAATAAAGTAAAAACAAACCTCACAATAAGAAGTTAATGATCTGTCCCTAACAAGGTAGTAACTTTGACATACTCAAGTACCTACTCTCTCAGTCTAGAAACAAGATCCAGGAAACTGTCCATTTGTTACCCTTTTTTCCATGCTATATTCAGCTTGTCATATCCCTCTTAATGGTGATTTTTATTCCATTCAAGCTCCAAGCCAGGATCTACAGTCAAGCAGTAAGGCAAAGCTTTTTTTTGGATTAGAAAATGATGCGACTCCACATATCCAATGAACCAGATACGTCCTCTACACTAACTTTAATAGAATCAAACTAACAAGAAGAAAAATAAAGTAATGGCAAAAATTAATTGAATTTTCACAGTATATTTATTCACAAACTATGTCCATCCTCACTTTAATCTTGGGTTTTTCTACAACCCTGTTCCGGCTGCAATGACTGCCAACTGACATGTCTTTTGAAGTCCACCACACAAAATGTTCCAGACCTTAAAAGTACAATAACCACACATAACCCCTCCATTCTGAAAGCACCATGCTCTCATCTATAATTTTAACTTACAAATTTGAAGTTTTATCACCAAGTATGACATAGCTCTATTTGGCAGAGTTGTGGAAGTAAAAAAGGCAATTTGCCAGTCAGGAAGCTGGGCAAGAGCCATTCTGCACTTAGCACATGACTTAAGATAGCCAACAGTTAGCTTAATGCTGCCCAAACTGAAATGGCTTTCAAGGGGCTGTTCTATCTGACAGGTCTGCTCTTTTCATGCTCCCTCCAAATATGCAAATTCTTAAGTCTTTATGTGGAAACCTGTTATCTAGAGCTGGCAGTGCTGCCTTTCTGGCATTTAGGTATTCCTTTAAAATTCCTTTACAACAGGGGCGCCCTAAAAGACTGTTTAGGGCAGGTTTCCAGCAATAACTACATTTTCTACCTTTTTTCTAACTTTCAAAATTTAATTTAGAATCAATGTCAGAATTCTTGCTTCTGTTGACAACACTGCCTTCCCAACAAGGAGAGAGACCTTTTCTTTGCCTTAGAAATCCCAAGGTCTGTGCATATTCTAGGGGATTTTTTTATTCTCTTAAATTATATACAGAAGCATCCAATGGATAGAGTAAAGCAACACATCATTCTATTCCTTTAAACTTTTTCATTTAACTTTCTCAACTAGTCAATTATTTTAATACTTGCCTCACAGGTTTTTTCCACTCCTTTTTTCTGCTGGAATTTTGTACTTTTGTCCAAGTTTTCAATAACCTGGAAAGATTTTGTAACTTGTTTAGTAATCTGGTTTCACTCCATTCATGTGTTAAACCTTATTTTACAATACCACGTCCTTTTTGTAGGATAGTGAATAACAAGAATTGCTGCACTTCCTCAGAGCTGGTTCATGGTATTGCCAACACAAGAGAAGAAAATCTCTTAGGAGTATCTAAGGCAGCTCGCCCTATTCTGGCCTACAACACAGGCAAAGCATCCTCTGAATTGTAGGAGAATACATGATTCTGTCACTGCTCCCTGAATCACAAATAAAAGGTAAGAAAGGGGTCAGTTTGGCTCATACCATAAATATGTCAATTTTACCTGGCCTAAAATGTGAATGTCCTTTCTATAGTATGAACAAAGCCACAAACACACAGACTTGCTAAATCTCTGCAGGCTACCAGAAACTTCCCATATTTAAGATAAGAGTACTCATAGTCACACTGCCCTCCCATTTTTCCTGTGAACCACAATGAATCAGGTGAAACCTTAGGATGCCCCCCAGACAGCTGAGCATCAGTCATAGGGTGGATTATTAAAACCAAAAATTGTTCACCTACAAGAGGACTTCATGACAATGTTCAATTCCTCCTTTCCACTGAACAACGAGAAGTTTCAGACAACGTACCTGTTTCCAGCTGTCTTTGTCAAGAGAGATACAACTTTTTAAATGTGACTTCCCAAACATCTACTGATGTTCAAACTTATATTCCTTTTGCAATTTTTACCAGTGGTATTTATTAGATAAGATCCCTACTACCTCTTAATTTAACCCATTGCCCATGACCTGAAAACAGATATTAACTTTTAGGTCAACTTAAAATGAAAATAACTGTTTCAACATACCTCTATGCACATAATAGGCATAAGACTCATCAATACCATGAAGTATAACTTCTATGTTTAACAGCCTCACTTTTATGTAGGAATAGTTCCAGTGTAATGGCACATGTATTAACTACCTAATATTGGAATTCAGTTATACTTCAGGGCTCAGTTTTATCAGGGACTGCTTTGCTTGTTTTTATGTAAAAGTCCTGTCCAAATGAACATAATAATCTTTGCAATTCAACATTTTATGCTACTTTACACTGAGAAACAGCGTATGAAATTTCTACAGAAAAGCCTGTTGAAGGCTTGTATTGCCCTATACTAAGAAGAAAAGAAAAAAGAAAATAAAAGCTTATGAAATGAAACAATGCAATGGTGCTCAAAAAGTTCTTAAACCTGACATCTGAGATGCAAAAAAAGGGAAATCTTTGTAGAAGTGCAGTTTTCCAGAAATGGATGCACTTTTTTTGTGATAATCAGAACAATTAGATGGGAAAGTAACAAGTATTCGCTCCTACCAGAAGAGGACGTTCTACCTTTATTTGAGTACTTGTTCTATGGGAGAAGCCGGTTATATGAGAAACCACATCGGATGATGCATACTTCCAGAACCACAGGAGGGTGTTTGAGTCTTTTTGCTCCCCTTTGAATTCTAAGCTGGGAAATGCCAAGATAGGACTTCCTATTTCCTCTCTCCCAAAATCCAGACCCCATTCCAAATAATCAGCTTTTAATGCAGACGTGCTTACTATCAAAGAGAGGGTCCTGAAGGTGGGTCCATTGTGGCTACAAGCAACCATTCTCCTGCTGAAAGGCAGCATGTTGAAGGGAAAAAAAGTAAAAGGAAAATACATTATACTAGTTCAATGAATACTGACTTATCACAAAAAATATCCCTCAAATAAATATTCCCCATATGCTTGTGTGTGTGTGTGTGTTGTGCGCGTGTGTGTGTAGTATGTTAGCAACACATGTCACACTAGGTTACACTTGGAGGTTATTTTTCTTCATACTCAGTATTTTGCTGTAATTTTCCTCAGAGATCAGCCACTTAATATTTTTGGTTATGGGGTCTGTTGTAGCTACAGCAGCTATGTTACAGATAGGACAAAAGACATGCATTTTACATAAACTGAGAGCTAAATCTGAACTTTCTGAAAGTTTGAGATGTTAGTATACACGAGGTTTTTTTTAAAGGCTTTATTATTCCAAGATCAGGGCCAGCTGCAAAGATTGGATTCACATCACAAAATATATATTAAAATGCATACACATCTTGATAGAAAGAAATTCTAAAACCTGTCAGGCTGAAGAACAACACTCTTATTGTGAGCTGCCTGACAATTCAGTTACAGATTGACCCTATTGTTTTTTTTGCTCATTTAAATATGATCGTTGGCAAAGCAGAAAGGGGTAGGGGGAGTTGTACAGGGAGGCAACACAGAAACAAGAAAGCATTTCTGATTACAATATATCCCTGACACGTTGTTGCACACAAACCCAATATTTAGCATTTAAGAAAGGAGGGAAAAAAAGAAAAACAATAAAAGAAACAGCAGCTGTTTCTATGTGATGTCAGAGAACAGGTGTGATACAAATCTCCATACCAGCGCAATCATATTGATCTCCTGATGATGCACGCATGAAGCACATGTGCAAACGTATCGACCCACACGGCACCTCACTTCCAGGAAAACGGTCTGAAAATGACTCCCTATAACTGAAAACACTTTCAGGATAAACACCGTATTGGCCAATTATTGCAAAGCACACACACCCCGAATTAGGGGAGGTGAACCTGCCCCCGTAGCGCCCCCGCGGCACCCCGGGGGTGACAAGCGGACCCGCGGGGAGGACACGCCGGTTCCCGAGGCGTGTGGCGGCGGGGAAGGCCCGGGAGGGGCTGCGGGGGCAGCCGGACCCCCCTCCTCGCACCTCGCGGGGCTCCGCTGCTGCGCGCCCCGCGGCAGGCGGAGCGCGGGTCGCTGCCCGGGGCGGGGGGCGGGTCCCGAGGGCACCTTGCGCCGGGATCCGCGCCCCCCGGGGAGGGAAGGCAGCGTTTGAAACGGGCCCTCGGCTCGCCTCTCGGGGGCGAGGCGCGTTTTGCGATTAATTGTTAATGCCGTCTGCCATTAGAGGGCACTAAGCAACCCTGCATTAACGCCGCTCGGAGAGCGGGGTGGGGGGAGGCGGGGGCGGGGGGGGGGCAGAACGGGGGGAGAGTGGCACCAATTTGGGAACAGATTAAAAAGGATGTGGAGTCCCGGAGCTTCTGAAGTGCTCGGAATGCCCGGGCGCTGCTCAGGACGATAATAATAATAACAAAAAAAAAAAAAAAAAAAAAAAACTGCATCGAGGTCAATCATTTACCAGTCTGGTTCTTAATGCGTGTGACCGCAGGTGGTACCGAGGGACATTGTGATTCATGCCCACTTTCAAAGCAGGACCAGGGCCCGGTCTGAGGCACCCAAACAACTGTCTTCTAATATTAGCACGGCTGTATTTCTGGATCTATTATAGTCTGTCCAGACAGATCCCATTGTAATGGGATCTTTTATTAAAAGATTAGCACTATCTCCTGCAGTTGGTGGAAAAAAATCTGTTATCGCCGAGTTATTTGCAGTTGTGGGGAGGGGGCGGTGAGCGGGGGGGGTTGGGGGGCTGCGGGAGGAGGGGTGCGGGGAGGGACGCGCGGAGGGCGCGGGCGGCCGCGCACCGGCCCCTGACCCGGCACTGTCCGGGCATTCCTGTCTGCATACTTCCCAGTCTGTTGTGCTTTGGTGGCTCACAAGAGCGAAAGAACCGAAATTAAGAAGGCAGCTTTTGAATAAACAATACCATTTTCCGTTAAGTAATCGTTTTGTATAAAAGGAAATATCGCCTACTCAGTTTCATTCAGCGGTGCCAAAAAATGTTATAAATGAGAGACCGCCAACTTTTCCGAGGAGAGAATAATGCCAGACTGTGCTTTAATAAACTAGTGCCCTAGAAGTTCATTATCGATGTTGCAATCTTTTCTGATTCTGAGAGGAGACCGCCTACGTCGCCCCCATTCCCGTCTCGTCCTCCCAGTGAAAAGGCTGTCAGTCGGGCACGGCCCTAGGTATTAAACTGTTATTTCGTCCTTTCTTATTTATTTGTGGTTGGTTCGGGGCGTTTTTACCCCCCCTCGGGGCCGGGCCAGGTTTCTTGGCGGTGCGCGGGCTGCGGGGCCGGTTCCGCGGGGCTCCGCAGGGGCTCCGCGGGGCAGCGCCCGCACCTCGCGCAGGATCGCCGGGAGGAGAGGGAGCGAGAGGGCTTCCAGAAGGTGGAAAATGTCACCTGATTCACACTGAACTTTTTAAATCTCCCCACCCCCGAGCAGACACACACACACACACACATTAGGAGACCGCCCACCGCAGACAGCTAGGACCCCCGTATAGATTTAAAGAGAGACTGCATTCAGAGCCTGACGTTCATTCAATAGAGCGATCATAAGCAGGCTGGCTAGTGCTCGCTCCCTCTCCCTGACTCCCCCTCACGCTGCTTCTGTGTCTCTCTCTCACTCCCTGCTATACTGAGGATGTTAAATCAGAGGAGCCACCCGAGCATGCTCTTACTCCTGATGTTTCTGTGCCACTTCGTGGAAGATCACACAGTGCAGGGTAAGACCGGACTGTTTATTCGCAGATATGTTTCTTTATTATCACTGTTGTTTTCTGTCTTTTCGGGCACGGTTCACTTCGCTGCGGCGTTAGACGCTTCTCTGCAAGGTCCAACAGGACAGAAGTTAACTGTGGGCGCGGGGTCGCTTTACGCCGGGGTGCAGAGGTGTCACTTAGGTTCCTTTTTGATGGGTCTGGGCACTGCTCTGTGTAGGCATAGGGGACAGATGAGGATGTTTCTTGGTATTTATTGTTATTATCAGCATGAATGAAAAGCAGTATCGCGAGGGAACTTTCCCAGCCTCGGCTCCCGAATGAGTGCTCAAAGTTTGTTGGTAATTTAGCTCAGATTTTTATCTCGCCTGCCTGACGGAAGGAGAGGTGATGATGGGGAGACCTGCGATTACAACTGACGTTTTAAGACTCCAATAAGTGGTCATTTTCCGGGCATTCCTTTTAATATTGGGATCTCCTCCCCTCTCCTTTTTTTTTTTTTTTTTTTTTTTGTGTGTGCGTGTGTGTGTGTGAATAAATAGTAGTGTTGTAAATTGCCCTACACTGGAGTGTGCTTAAATAAGTTATTATATTTTTCTCTATGCGAACAAAACAAAACCGAACCTGGTACTGACACTCTTAAGAGCCCTCTTTCGACACAAGGGAATACTGACTTTTAATTTTGGGGCTTTCCCCCCTTATCTTGACCGTGTTTCAGCCACAACCTGGATGTCTTGCTATTGATTGTTTGATTTTTTTTCCTTTTTTTTTCTTTTATCCTCCAATAACGAACCAGTGCATAAATTCAGATAGGCAACTGTAAGGAAAAAAACTTTTTTCTTTCAAGGGCGTTGTTTGTTCAGTTATATTTGGGGGGTGGAGGGGTTGGGGGATCCTCCCCCGCTCCCAGCGACATCTCGGCTGGCCGATCCTGACCCCTTGCTGCGGTACATTCCCATCGGAGTAAGGAGGCAGGATCGAGCCCTGGCTGGATTAGCACCAGAATCAATTGGTATTGAGTTGCTGGAGAAGTCACATTGGTTATTCACGAGAGACTCATCCCAACCAAAACTCTCCAGCTAAAAAAGGGGGAGTTGCTTGGACTAGTGTTCCTGGCTTGACTCCACAAATAACAAGGATACTAGTAAAAAAAAAAAAAAAAAACCAAACCAAAAACACAAAAAAAGTACTCTTATCCGGTTTGTGGACAGTGTACTTTCCCCTGGAATACTTGCGGAAGAAACAGCACCTATAACTTTTCCTGCTTAATCGATTTTTAAAGCTCTGTAGGGACCTCCTACTCTATCTGCCTTATATTTTATGTACTTCGCTCTACTTTTTTGGAGCTCTGCTGACTTATTTAAGTGAAGGAAAGACATTTGTTAGTAGAAGCAGCAAAATGTGGAGGTTTCGAAAGACCTCGCTAACAGCAAATGTTCCCAATTCGTGCAGATTGCAAAATGGGCTGGGACTGAAACTCTGTGCGGCACTAAAACAATGCTGCTGTGCAACCGCAGTGAGGAGGAGAGGGCAGGGGGAGGAGGAAGGAATTTGCAGGCGCGATTTTCTTTTTATTCCCTTTTAAATGCACATCCTTTTCAAGACTCTGTCACGTGCCGGCAGTGCTCCTTCTGCTCTACGTATACCTCTGAAAACTGCCGCGTCCTGAATTGATCGGGTGTTTTCTTTCTGGGATTTTTTTTTTCCGGTTTGGGTGGTGTTTTTTTGGTTTTGTTTTTGTTTTTTTCTGTTGTGTGGTTTGTTTGGGTTTGGGGTTTGGTGTGTCTTGTTGTTTCTTGGGGTGGTTTTTGGGTTTTTTTGGTTTTTTTTTTTTTTTTTTTAACTGCGCTCCAGATGGGCCGGAGTAGCAGCGGGTTATGAAATGGGAGGAATGAAAGTAAACAGTCGAGTAAAAGTCATTGCGAGGCGCACGTGCTGTGTCTGGGTCACTGGTGACTGATCCGCCTGGGTGTCCGTGTCCCCCCGTGTCCCCCACAGCTGGGAACTGCTGGCTCCGGCAGGCGCGGAACGGCCGCTGCCAGGTCCTCTACAAAACCGACCTCAGCAAGGAGGAGTGCTGCAAGTCCGGCCGCCTCACCACTTCGTGGACGGAGGAGGACGTCAACGACAACACGCTCTTTAAGTGGATGATTTTTAATGGGGGAGCCCCAAACTGTATCCCGTGCAAAGGTGAGGCGGGGGTGCCGGAGAGCCGCTGCTTGCCGAGGGCAGGGACCGGGCTGGGGGAGGAGCTGGAGGGGGGCAGCGCGGTGCCAAGGCTGCTTTCCTCGGGGAAGCTTTGGGGAGCGTCCCGGACCAGCCCCAGGAGCAGAGAGGGCGCTCCCATTTCTTTCTCGACCACCGTGCACATCACGGAGAGGAAGGGAGCAGTCGCTTCCCCCGTGCGCTCTCTTGCGGGGGGTAATTTCCCTCAAGTGGCGTTTCCTAGGGGGATGGGGGGGGGGGGTGTTTGCGTGGGTGCTTTTTCTGTCTGTACTCTGGGGTCACGGTGTCTTTTTTTTCTTTAAGCAGTTTTGACACCAGGTCTGTTCCACACGCTTGGTACTAAAGTGGTGCCTCTTTCCTTCCATCAGAAACATGCGAGAACGTGGACTGTGGACCCGGGAAGAAATGTAAAATGAATAAGAAGAACAAACCTCGGTGTGTTTGTGCTCCGGATTGCTCTAATATCACTTGGAAGGGCCCTGTGTGTGGCTTAGATGGGAAAACCTACAGGAACGAGTGTGCCCTTCTCAAAGCCAGATGTAAAGAACAGCCTGAACTTGAAGTCCAGTATCAGGGCAAATGCAAAAGTAGGTTTGCAAATCTAATCTAATCTCCCTCAAATGCCAACGGGTGTGTGTTTGAGTGTAGGGAGGTGGAAATATTGGACATACTTCTCCACAGGAACCAGAGTGATGTTCCAAATGCTGGGAGACAGTAACTAAACCACACTTTACAAAGAAGGGTGTAGCAGGATTGAGAATTCCCCATAGTCTAGCAGCACTCATGTCCCACCAGCTACCCTAAGATGGGAAAGTTAAGATTAGGAGTGCTGCTGAAAGCTTTTATCTGAACATTTGTTTAACTGTGTTGCCCATTCACTCCTTGCTGCAGCTCTGGGTTCTCCTATTAATCACTGTGTGTTTCTGTCTTTATTTCAGAGACCTGTAGGGATGTTTTATGCCCAGGCAGCTCCACCTGTGTGGTTGACCAGACTAATAATGCCTACTGTGTGACATGCAATCGAATTTGCCCAGAGCCCACTTCCCCCGAACAGTATCTCTGTGGGAATGATGGCATAACCTACGCCAGTGCTTGCCACCTGAGGAAGGCTACCTGCCTACTGGGCAGATCCATTGGATTAGCCTACGAAGGAAAATGCATCAGTAGGTATCTCAGTTGGAGGGTAAGGGTGGGGACACCTTTCTCAGTCAGCTGTTTAAGAGTACTATGTGTGAAGTTGGATGGATGTAGTTAGGGTTGGGGAGGAGGAGAGACTTCCAGCAAACTGTGTTAGTGCTTCCCTTCAGGAAAAGGAGACACAGGGTGAACTTTGCCCCAAAGAAGATTGTAAAAGGGGCAAGGGAGCAGGGGACTAGATCCCGCTTCTCTTGCTATTGCTGTGGGTGCTGACTTCAGTGTCCAAGGGAGAAGTACCCACCGTTAGACAGATGATGACATGGTTATAGTGCAATGAAGTCTCAATATCCAGTGGATCTGGATTCCTGGAAACAATTGTCTTCAAGTGGTCTTGGCAAAGCTTGCATTAACTTAATTGGAAACATCTGATCACTTTTTCCTATTTAGAATATTGCAGAGTGGAGATGGTGGGTGAAGATAGGGGAATAATCACTGTGTATCCTGACATTTCTTATTGTAATTTCCAGAAGGGAGTGATAGTGAAGCATATTATGAGGAAGCACCTTCAGGGCAGCCTCTGCTCCCGAAATACTGCTGGGGGAATTCAAGGAAGTCTCAGTGTGCCTTTAGTTGGCATAGGTTTAGGTGAATTCCCTTTCCAATCTTGTAGACAAGTACTTTGTGTGGGTTAGTTTAAAAATAATTGATTTAGAAATGCTGAATGTGTTGGCAAATTCTGCACTTACCACTAATTTGGGAAGCTGAATTTCCACTGACATTAAATGGAGCAGGAAGGTCATGTACAATAGGCAAATGTAATTCTGTATTCCCAGGGCCAAGCTCTACTGGCACAGCTGTCTTTCCTCCCCCACATATAGACAGGCAATGGTGTCCAAGGGACTACTTGCTTGAGCAGAATCAGCAAGTATCATCGTATCTACTGTGTCTGAGCTTTGTCTATTCACAGTTCACAGGGGAAAGGGAGTTTGGGGTTGTTTGTTGTTGCTTTTCTTTTTCCTTTGACTTTTCACTTACCTCTAGTATCCTGTGTGTATTTTTAGAAGCCAAATCCTGTGAAGACATTCAGTGCAGTGCTGGGAAGAAATGCTTGTGGGATTTTAAGGTTGGGAGAGGTCGTTGTGCCCTCTGCGATGAGCTATGCCCTGAAAACAAGTCAGACGAGGCTGTCTGTGCCAGCGATAACACAACTTACCCAAGCGAGTGTGCCATGAAAGAGGCAGCCTGCTCTATGGGTGTGCTTCTAGAAGTAAAGCACTCTGGATCTTGCAACTGTAAGTGAGATTTTTAACACTGCAGACACTTAAAGCTTCTGAAGGCAATCTCTAGATAATGAAGACTTACACCTTTAAACATAAGAAAGCTTGATTTAGAGATCTGACATATGATACATGTGCCATATAAGTATGTATTTATCACACGCACACCTTCGTTACCGATATAATGCAATAGACTTCAAACAGCCACTTGGCCTTCAAGTTCGAGTTTTGGGGATATTTTAAGGACATTTGTCAGAAAGACGTTGTCCTAGGACTGTAATTTTAGCGATTTTTTTTTTCCTACTTTTTCTGCTCTGATGTGCTTCGCTGATTGCTTTATTAACACCTGGATAAACTCTAACTCGTTCCGAAAGAACAATGGTAGCACATGGGCACCTGGTATAGCACAGGTGCCTCTGCTAACTCTGAATGAAGGACACAAAGCAGTTAAACCTAGAACACAAGAGCGCTTTTTATTCGATTTCAGGAATCTGCCAATAAAACCTGAGCCATTGATTCTTCAGAACTTTCTGCAGTTATGACTTCATAGATTATGTGTAGAAAACCTTATTGCATAACAGCAGATGCCAAAGAGCATCTCACTACAAGTCGCATAAAATGCAACGCTGTATTATGGCTGTTCAGAGGGCTTTGAAAACATGCACTGAGCTGCTTCTGCGCTGTTGTTGTCCTTATTTAAACAACAGCTCCCCTGTATTCCCCCATCTAGCCATTAATGAAGACCCAGAAGATGAAGAGGAAGATGAAGACCAGGACTACAGCTTTCCTATATCTTCCATTCTAGAGTGGTAAAACCTCCATCACTATTGGAACAGCCATTGGGCATGAAATCAATGTCCATACTGTAAATAAGTGTATGCTTATTTATTTTGGGGAGAAAAAAAAGTATACATATAGTTGAGTTTCGTAGACATTTATTTATACTGTGTCATGTTTTATAATTTATACATAAAATGTCTGGTTGACTGTACACCTTGTTTTTTGAAGAAATTTATTCGTTACGGGAAGAGCAGTGTTATTTATTGTGAGGTCTCTTGCTTGTAAAGTAAAGCTTTTCTTTTTTCTTGTAAACTATAGAAGTCCATTCCTTCGAGCTTATCCACATGATCTCATCTCTCTTTCACTGATGTTAACTCTTCTTCACTTTAAAAAACTTGCATGTCAATTTCATGTTTATTTATTGGATTTTCTTCTTGCTGGTTCTGTACATAAAAGAGCCCTCGGGTTTTGTTTACAAGGAATCTTGACTGACCAAAAAGCGTTGTAACTGACTTAAGTATACTTCCAGGGTACAATGAGGCGATCTTTAAGGAAACTTTTTCCACTTGACTTTTCTCTGCTTCTGATCACATCATGTACTGAAATGATTTCAATGTGCTGAGCATGTATACTGTACTATATGAATTCTGCATCCAAAGAATGGGGATTATGAAGGTTGTTAATTGCTACAGGGCTAAATGTATTAAGAATAAAGGTTTTATTTTATTTTTATTGTTTTATCTTTTTTTATGTAACACACACAAGTGTTTTTCCAGGTGTTTCCTTTCAGATGGTCTTGCAGTACCACTTTCAAAGTTACCCCAATCAGCATGTCACTAAAAGTTATATCAAAGCTTTATCAGTTCAAGTTTCTTGCTTTTCATAATACTTTTTTTCTGATGCAATTTTATATTTTCAAACATGGCGAGTTAAATATAAATTCATTTAAATATATAGTTTTGTACTTTTCTACCATGTAAATGTGCAATGTATATAAAAGTTATAATGTGTATTTGTAAATAAATGATGAGTGAAAAAATAAAAAATGGAATTTTCCCTAGAAGCAGTCCTCAGTTTTTGCTTCTAAAATGTTCTGGCCCTCTACTCAAATAAGACATATTGGTGGTTAGGGGAAAGGAGACTTGTGCATAGCATAGCAGCAAAACACACTGGTTAAGCCCAAAGCTTTCAGCTGACATTGATTCAAGAAATCCTTTTTTTCAGACAGCAGCAATGTCTCCAGTTAATTGGTACAAATTAATTTAAATCCAAATACAGTAATGGAGGAGAAGAGAGTCCACATTTTTGTTTCCTTCTCCATCCTCTAAATAAAAAGTCTGTAATTTCTCCGATGTCTTAAACTTCCATATTTCTAGGAGATTTTGAATACACATTTGAATTGTTGCTAAGCTTCAGATACATGTTACTGGGAATGCAATTGTATCACCATATTAGATGACCAACAGAAAAAGCAAAATGTGCCCTACTTGCCCAAATTCAAGGTGTGCAACAATTAGCACAAAAGATAAAAAAAAGTTCCCATCAAAGAGCATATTATCAGTGGGAAATTATTTTCTCCCAAAAGGAAGATTAATTCAGAAGTTCTTGCTAGCAAATCACTATTCAGACTGGACACACTTTTAAGAGTGGATACTAATGCAGTGAACTGAGGAAAGGTCAGAGCCATAAGCAGAGTTAGGACCAATATCCTGCTACCTGGGTTATACTGTTCTCCCAAATAAGGCTCCACTTATCAAAATTTCTCTGTTATATTCCATAAAACTTTAAAACAAGCACCTTTTTCAACATTGTTTTAAGTGCTTTGCTGAAGTGAGATCTGGGAGCAGAAGTCAGTTTTACCCATTTTGCTTAGATACAAATTATATTTCAAGGCTGTGCCTGCTGTAGTCTTCTGTGTATATTTTACCTTTTATTTGTAGTGGACTGCTTAGCATCATCCAAAGCAAATATAGTTTATTTCTCTATGAATACATAAAACCTATAGACTTGCATTTATAATATCATAGCCAAATAGCAAAAAAAAATCTGCCCTTCTTCCTCCTGTTGCTTCATTTAGACAAGTAATGTTTTTGGAAGAAAGTACATAATAAGTGAAGCAAAGAGAGCAGTATTTTGGTCTCCTGAGGGAACAGAACCTAGAATGAAAGAGAATTGGGACTGAGAGAACAGAGGGATGGGAAAATAATCTATTGGAAAATCTCTCACGGAACTAATAACCATATGACACTGATACAGAGACAAAGTGTTTCATAGGTGTGTAGAGTATCAGAAGAGATTTTTCTCAAATTCAGACATGGGCCAGCTACTTAATTTTCAAAAAAACGGCAACATTAAAAGACTGGTTTTAATTGTAAATATATTTACATGCTTTACAGAGCGGCTGCAGCAGAGCAGGATTTCTGGGTTCTAAATTTAAGTCCTGCTGCAGATCACAAAATAACTTTGAGAAAGTTACTGACAGCCAAATTTTAAAAAGCAACAAAAATGCCAGGAAGCTATATTTACACATGTACATCTTCGTGAAATGGCCACAAAAAAAAATCTACATCAGTTTTTTTTCTGATAAAATTATCTAAAAGTTTGGCTACTGCATTCCCCATTTCTACAGCTATTTCTGTGCAGCTGAAAATCTTGAAATCTACTTCACACCAAAGCCTGCCTGTAATTTACAGGTGAGGCATATCCTGTGAGGCTTCATTAGGTAACCATCTTCTGAGCATACCTAACATACATCAACCTCATCATGAAGCACAGCAGCCTCAGAGATTTTCTCCCAGAAACACGTCCAGAAGTTGTGGCAGGATGATTGACAACATTTTACATAATATCATATTTGTAGATAAGGCACTTCTTCATGAAGCAGGAGATGCAGGTTCACTGCCAGTCTCTTCCTGAGGAGATATTTTCCACATCTCCCAAGACTGCATCCTCCACCAATTCAAGGTGAAGCTCAGGCTGGAAAACTGTCTGTCATGCCTGCTGAAGCCATACTTCCGTACTGGAGAGGAAGCAATATTCATTGAAAGAGGATGATTTGCAACACTAATAGGTGCTCCTTTTGAAGAGGAAGTCCTGGGTTCTTGCCCCAGGGGCTGCCTACACATTTTGCATTTGTAACTGAGTAACATACATAAATAATGCTTGAAGCAGGGGCCAGAATCCAGGTTGCCTCCTCTTCTCCTTCCCCCAGTAGGTAAGTGCCTCCATCCTTAAGTTACAAAATAATGTTTAACCCTCTGCTTAAATCAAGATTACAAATCTCACATCTTTTTCTACACTGAGTCATAGTTGCAACAGGAGAGGCTTTACCTTTTTTCATCCTGTAGGCTTCATCCTATACATGGATGTGGATATGTGAATGTAATTTCGTCAGACTAAGGAAGTCACCAAATTACTTTTTTCCACCTCTTTTCCTTTTTGTGTGTGTTTTTCTTTCGGTTTGGTTTTGCTTCCTCTATTAATGCACAGGCTATCCTGGATGTACTTTAAATGAAGAAACTGAGATGTCTGTATGTCTAAGTATAATGAAGTGGTTTCCAGCTCAGAAACCATCTTCCAATATCTCCTAAAACCAGAAAAGAAATATCCTTCTCTTCAGTGTTTTCTATCATCTGGCATACATATTCCTTTTGCTGTAAATCACATTTCTGAAACAGTTCACCATGGAGTACACTTTGGTACTGAGTCCGAGGCCTGTGAACTCTGTTCACAAAGGTAGGCACAGTAGAATAGAGTGGAGTGCCAATGCTTGAAAACAGAAACCTGTATTCTGGCACTTAAGTAAAATCAACTTAATTTCAAGAGACTCAGTTTGAGGCGCTTTAACAATAAATATTACCTTTAAAGCCCTCATCCCAAATGTATTTGTCTGTGCAATACATGCCAGCGAGTAAACAGATTTTTGATCACACTGAAATGCATTCCTGATAGCTGTGTTCATATGACAACTTAAGAACAGTATCATGGACCTCTTCTGCACCTTTTACCTCTTTGCTTACTTTCTGCCCGCTAATATGCCTCAACTAAAACTACATTCCAAGCCTCTCAGCAAATTTCAAACAGCTGCCATTTCTTTTTTTATGACATAAAAATATTTCCTTCTTTCCCTCCAAATGAGAATCAGGTGAAATTAAATTTCGGTGTGCAGTGCTATTCTTTAGGCAGTGACATTTTACTATACAATGAATCACCAGCACAGAAACATCTGTATCTTATCCCTTTGAAGAACTAAGATTCCGTGCTTTCTGGTGAAGCACAACATTTGTACATAGAACAAGGGGTTCACAAGATATCAGATTTTAAATTCATAACTCCCTGAAGATAAGGCAATTGTATTTTTTGCTTGATATTTCTGTAATTATGAGGCCTGCCTGACCCATTGTGGCAGCATGAATTTTGCAGGTAGTATATGAAAAATAGTACGCACAAGTTACGTTGATGGGGTTTTTTTCTGATAGACATAAATACATAAAGGACTTCAATGGCTGGATTTTGGTGACACTCGTTTGGATCATCTGTATAATTCATTAGTCTTAAACAATCTGGCCATTGAAAATATCACACAGTGAAGAAACGTGACATGAAAACAAGGTGTGAGCCATAATATTCAGCTCAGAGACTGATTTGAAGTTAAACACCACATGTATAGCTCATATTCCTGTAATTTAAAGGTACATTCTTTCGATATCTTAATCTTTAAATGGATTTGTTCAACTTCACCATGGATTGAAGAGCACCAATGTGTCAGAAAACTGAGAAGGAAGTCTGGACTTCGATAACAGCCAATCAGACCTCCCAGATGCTACAGGATAACGAGTTTACCAAGGTGGTCCAGTATAGCTCTGAATACGCAAAAGGGACTTTTCACCAGTGCAACTCAGTAATAGCATGTGAACCTCCCAGTGCTTTAGTAAGGTGGACAGAGACTCAGAACTTCTCAAAATGAAGCCACAGCAGTCACATTTGACAACTAAATTTTAGACACCTGGTTTTAAAGAATTTTGAGATATTTAAAAATGAATGTTGGAACTATTTTTCATATCATGTTAGAGATTCACAGCAAAAGCAGCATTTTTTTTTAAAAAAAACATCATTCTTAACCTTGTGTAGCACGGTTGTATGCAAAAATACATTTTACATAAGAACTGTTTTAACATATTTCCCAAGATCCCTTGGTAATTTGGAATGCTTTTATTCATGTAACAGTGTTCTTCTGCTGATCTTTGTTACACACACTTCCTTTTAAGTTTCAATTACTTTATATTTTAAGAGGCATCTGGAACTATAAGGACAATGTTGGTTGATGTCTGTTGTTAGAAACACTTAGAAGATTTTAAAACGTGCTACCATTTGATTTCTGAATTAGAAGCATTGCAAAAAGTGGCCATTGGGCAAGACATATAGGTAAGCCAGATAGGTAGTTACACAAATCCTTGTACAAAGTAGACATAAGTGCTACTAATGACAAGCGAGTCCAGTAGATGCCCATAAGGATGCTCAGGGGCTGGAGCACCTGCCCTGAGAGGGGGACTTGAGGGACAGAGCTGCTCTGCTTGAAGAAAGGAAGACTCTGGGAGCACCTCAGAGCAGCCTTTTCCACCTGCACACAGGTCATTTTATAGATAGAGCCAGGCTTTTTATAGCAGTACATGGTAGCAGGACAACAGGTTGAAACAAGAGATGTTCACACCATGTATAAGCAAAAAGTTTTTCCCCATGAGGACAATCCAGCAGATGATCTCCCGACATCCTTCCAAAATGAATTATCCTAGGACCCTATGGAGAGTTATGTCCACCCACTTTTAAGACTTACAGACTTCAAAATCAGAAAGGACTGTCCAGTAAAAAGAAACAATTCCCTCAAGAAACATTCAAGAAACAACTGTATCACCACAGCTGTTGGGTGCAATTCTCAGCAGGAACACAGAATGTTTTTCCTTTAATATGCCTTTCTCTCATATGATCTTTAAGCAATCCTAAAATTTCCCATAAATGCTATTTCCCCATTGATTTTAGGGAAACTTTTTGATGTTGAAGGAATGCAATATCTATTCACAATAATGTTGACTTGTGTCAAGTAGAATGCATAGTGAAAAAAAATTCAAGCGAATGCACGTAAGTTTCTGTCCGTATTTTTTAAGTGAAACCGATAAATAAGATGCAGTTTAAAACTATTGTATTGTTGAGATTTGCAAGTATTTTTTTGTTTGTTTGTTTTATAGGATTGGCAATTACTCTCAAAGAGGCAATAACTAGTACCAGCTAGATCGGTCAAGAAAGCAAGGAAAGAAAAAAAGAAACCAAAACCCAAAAACCAAAACAAAAAAAAACCCAAGGCAAGACACTTGGAAAAATAATGGATAATGCCCACTGGAGCAACTAAGAAGAGCCCTACAGGGATGTTTCCCATAATCTTTTCCCACACACAGATGGTTTAGTCAGAGCAATTCAAAACCGTGTTTCCAATGGTGACTCCACCAAAACTGCAGAAAAGCCTGAAGAGCTTGGCATAAAAGATATATTAATATTGAGTATTTCCACATTTGGACTTCAACTTTAGAGAAATTAATTTTCATTCATTTTATGAAAAAGAACAAAGGGACTGAGTCTATCTCTATAAAGATACAGGCCCAGAGCTCCATATTTACACAGCCCACAAACTCGAGAGCTGCCCTTCTCAACCCAGCATGCCTGGAAGCTGTGACAATTCATTTATTAATCTCCCCAGCACTCTCCACTTAAAGACTCTGATGGAACTTTAGCCTTAATTGAAAGGCACTTGCCACTGTCAGCAACCTAGCAAGCAGCATCACATGTGCTGTTAGGGTGAAATCCAGCCAGGGGCCACAACAGAAGCCCAGTCAAAACCTTCATTTCCTATCTGGAAGGAAGTCCAGATCCTGAAGCGTTTAGCTGCAGTCTGTGTAAAGAACATAGAAACTTAAGGATAGGTAGTGTCTTTGCTTGGATGTTTCACAGATCTACTGCAAGTTAGTAAATAGCTGTTTCGGTCACGTTGCAAAAAATAAATGGTGAAGCTTACTATGATCTGTTCACAGTATTAACAATATTTCATCTGTACATGCAGGTGGGTCATTGCAGCGGACTTTGGGAGCCACGCATTCAGATACATACTTAGGAATTTAAGAACACTTGTGAGTAAATCTTACTGCTTTGGTTTAGCACTCCCGGGTTCTCCTCAGTAACAAATCAGTCAAGATCTAGATAACTCTTTTTTGAAAAAAATAGCAAAGGATTTCCACTTTATAATATTCCTTTTTAAAAAAAACTTATCTATTTATTTTTTTTCAAAATAAGACACAGCATATGGAGAACTGTGAGAAATGGAGAAGCAATAGATTAGTGTCAAAGCAAGAGAAATGAAAAAAAGAGAAGGGCAGAGTAAAGGCCTCAAGAAAACAGCACAAGACCAAAGAGAAATAAAATTACGCAAAAAGTTGTATGTGAAGAACTACACATAAGAAGCCCATTTTCATCAGCCCCTCAGAAGGCCAGGCTGGATAAGGCTTTGACCAACCTGATCTAGTGGAAATTGTCCCTGCCCATGGCAGGGGACTTGGAACTGTGAGATCTTTACTTCCCAACCCAAACCATTCTATGGTTCAATATTTAAGCAATGCTATGAATGCTGAAGTGCCATCTACTGGTATATCTTGCGCTAACTAACCATGTTGCTAGGAGTTCACCATGGGAGACACAAGGGAAATTAGTCTTTTTCTCTGCCACTGACCTTTTGGTAGCTGTGAGTTATAGACCTTGCTAGAACAGTACTATAATCTTCCCACTGTAAAATGAAGACATGAAGATTTCATAACCTGCATGCTTTCACAACCTGTAAAAAGCTCTTTCAGATCTAGTGGTAGAATGCTCTGCAAGAGAAGTAGGAACCTCCGCAACAGTGTCTCCATGCCCAAATTCGTCACTTCTAGAGAAGATGTTAAAAACTGAACTGGGAGACACATTAAAACAAGGAGAACAGAAGACAGTGGAGGAAGAAGGGAAAAAAGGGCAAAACCCAGTAGGAGTTAAGGATCTCCTCCTTAGAATACAGTGTAAGTGATTAATTGCTACGGACAATACAATTACACCGCAGTTTTAACAGATGTATATGTGTGGCAACAGCAGACTCTCCAGATCTTGTTTCTAACACACAATAATTGTGAACTCTGTTATATGCAAATAATAAATCTAAGCAGCACCTCCAACATGTGAATGAGCAAGAGAAAGATGGTCATGTTTTCAGAAGTGTCAGCACATATTTATCAACACCACACTCAGCTAAGCAGCACGAAGGAAGACTACAAGGCAATGGTAACACATACCTAGGGCAGTACAGGAGCTTGCAAGTAGATACCTAGTTTTGAAAATCTGACCCATGTTTAATAGAAAAGGCCTCTAGGGATGGTAGACTGGATGGGTTTGTTTTGCTGATGTATTTACAGACTGGTATGTTAATTTTTTCAATGTGTTATACAGCAGTTCCCAAGTTAGGGTCATGACCCCACTTGGGGCCCACAAGCCTGGAAGTGAAAATGAAAGTGGGGTTGTGACCCGGGAAGCAAGGTTGCTAAGGGAAAACTTTGGGATGCACCGATGTTGTGCTACTAGGTGAGACCCTAGATGGATGGTGAGTTTAATCACTACCGAGGGATGAAGTTTTTAACAGTGCCTGTATTTCTCAGGGGTCTAAGTCTTATTTCTGACTGATTTACAGCCAGATTCAAGTAAAGGTCTCAGGTACATAAAGAGAGATTTGAGAATTAAATTTAGACTTGTGAGTACTAGATTTTGAAAAGATCAGGCACATCATGTAGTGAAGACATAGTCACCATTTTCTTTAAAATATCCATCGGTAACTGCAGTCTATTACTTAGAGCACTTTCCTGACAATTGTTGGCCTGAACAAATCACATTCACCTCTGCTGTTTTTAGGGAGGGTAATCTTACCACTAGGGCAGCACTGTGGGATGAAGACAAGTTTATGGGTTTTGCCGAGCTCTATAATGTTACCAGGAGAAATGGGAGTTGTCTCTCATGACCTACATGATCTTTGGATAAAGAAAAAGTATATTTGATTAAAGAAAGAGTCAGTATACTGAATAGAAAGGGATAGACACTCTGGAAAAAAAGATTAAACTCTTACTCCTTCCTTTAGAAGAGGTGGCACAGATAATTTCTTCAGGAACAGATCTTAAGCTTGAATTTAGCCTGGACTTTGAAGGTTTAAGTTTCAGTTGACAGTGCACATTTATCTAGTGCCACTTCAAGCACCCTAGGATATCCTCATTCATCTCCAGCGGCAGTTCCCAAAGGAGACAGTTCTTCCACAGCTCCTCTGTCATATCTGACAGCCCCATGAGGAAGCTTGTGATGCCCTAATGAGTTCTAAATGGAACATGAGTCCTATGTGTGGACAAGTGAGTAGAGCCCTTAGGCTCCTGAATTATCCAAGTATTTCTGAACAGTCATGACAAGTAGACATAAAAAGTTGTATTTCCTTACTTCCCATGTTCTATGTACACTTATTCCAATCTCAAATTGTACTGTGATATGACTGCAGTTTTCACAGTAGAGCTGGAGAATATTCCTGACTTTCGGCTAGAGAAATATTATGTAGTTAGTAATAGAACATTTGTGATATGTAGCATGCCATTTCAGTAAGTGAAGAGGCATTAAGAGCTGATTTTTGGCAGTGACATGTCTCTGTTTCTCATTTATTAGTAACTTGTATTGATTTATACCAGGATTAATTATTAATGCAAATATTTCACCCATGTTTTTTCTGTCACAAGAAGGGAAAAAATGCATGGCTGTGAATAATCCATACAATGGCATATGAAGCCCCAAATCCTTAGAGAGTATCATATATCCACCTGGTCTCCCTGAGTGCTGGATTTCACATTTCGATCTCTGAATTAACAGATGTGTACAGTCATATACAGGCAGAAAGCTCCTTCTGATACTACATCTGAGGAGGCTCATGGGCACTGTTTATTTTAACAAAATGGTGGAATATCTTGCGCTTGTGAGATTCATTCCTAATCTACTAGTTTCAGAATGTTAATAACAAGTACTTCACACAGAGCTCAACTTCTAAGTTTTAGTCCACAAAGCACATCTAAAAAAAGATAAGCGTACCTACTAGACTATGCCATGATTTTGAGCAGAGCCCCTGAATCTCAAAACCACATTTTTCTAATGTATGCAGCCATATTAAAAAGTACATCTTATGCATGTTTGCCTGAACATTTCAGTACACGAGATCCAACAAATTTCAAATGAATTCAGGCAAATAAAATTTAGGGAAGTCCTTATTACCAAAACTATGAAAAGGGGAGGTCTCTAAAAGAAGTAACTTGATTTAAAATTTATAATATTTAAAAATTCTGCACATTTTAGATCCTTCTATTTGCTGCATTAAAAGGCATGATTGTAAGAGCACTCTCAAGCTTCTTCTCCACAACTATGAATGCAAGAAAGATAGTCTAATATGAGGCACAGTCTTCTAGGCATTCATGTTATGCAAGAACTTGAGGATTTTAAGACATCAACAAAAAAATAAACATTGAAAAACATGATAAAATCATAAGAGTCAGCAGGACTGACTGCCAAGCAGAGAGAACTTTCTTTATTCATAACTCTTCTGTGTCTATGAAACCAAAGTCTTGTCTGCACTTAAGAACATCTCTTTTTATTAGTCCGGCATAAGGCAATCATTCCCCTCATCTAGTAATGGCAATTCTAGCTTAAACATGTTTTAAAGGTATGTCGTCCTTCTGGTCAGTGAAGCAAGAGTCGTATCTTCAGCAACAATGTCAGCATACCTACATCTGCGGTAGGGCAGTGTGAATCTCAGTTATGATGATGCAAAAAAAATACACAGCTAGCAAACACAAACATGTCAGTAAAACTTATTAAGTATAGACCAGACTTCAAGACACTAGAACCGCAGAAACCAAGTTTACATTTGGGATTTGCTTTTTCACAGGAGCAAGTAGCCACAGCTGCTTATAAAGTTTTAATAGTTATGTTTCTCACTATAGTAGAAAGCCTTATAAGAACATATCAAATAAGCTTTTATTAAATCTTGTAAAATATTCAACAGCATTTATCAAGCTTAGAAATCTACATTCTCAGTCTTTGTTCTGATGATGCTAATAAGAAAAATAAAACCCATAATATTTTGACCTATCTGATTCCGAGAAGAGGCAACATTGAATATGTCTGTCATTGTGAAATTCTCATCTTTTGTAATGAAAAGCAAAATATTTAAGGTCAATTTTTCAAAAGCCCATGGAAAAATGCTTGCACACACTATTTACATATTCAGACCAAATAACTGTCGTTACTTGCGCACACAGTCACTTGATGTGCTGTCACAGGCAGATTGGTTGCACTGTCATGTGCAAAGAATCCTCAAAGCTTCCCCAGGTTTCACAGAAACTGCAGATCATAGATGGTATCTTTGTTTAAAGCTTCTGGGGGGTAAGGTGGCTCACAGAGTAGAGGGCGTGACATAAATGTTGCTTATTTTCTCGAGGGAGGTCAGATAGTCCTACTGTTACATGCACTATTTCCCCCATTTTCTCCTCAAGTTCCAGAACAGCACTGGTGCCAAGAGGTAAATCTAGGCTAAAGGAAGGAGGTCGAGTTCTTTTGTCCTTGTACCCCTCCCATGAAGGCAAGCAGCTCTCAGCCACTGGGTTTGGTACAGAGAGCTGGGCTAGGACTCAGGTTACTGAGTTAGAAAGGAACTCTGAACACTATCCTGAGGCAGGCAGGAATACAGCAAAATCTTCTGATAACACTTTGCTGATAAGCACAGGTGTGTGAGTGTAGCATGAAATTTTTATTGAGGTACCTGGCATAGTTTTGACTCATGCCAACTACCTCTTTTGCCCAGTTTAAAGTTGTGTTTCAGGGATTTGCATAGCCCAAGGATCATCCCCAACAATTAATTATAGTCAGAAGGGCCAAAGAGAGAGCCACATGGACACAGGGCTTTACAGCCAAGTTAGCTTCAGGACCAAAGGACAGTCCTAAGTCCATGTTTCTCACTAATACAGACACAGCCCTCAAGCAAGATTTACACACTCTGTGTGTGAAACCCCTTATTTACTTTGTCTAGGAATTTCTTGTATAACTTGCAAGTGATGGGATGACATAAGACAAAGCCACAAATAAGCTGTGCATGATACTCATCATAACTCTCTAGCAAAGGCACACATGTATCAACCTGTCCATATTCCTTACTCTTTTAAATGTTCCTTGGAGAATCAAGAGAGAGAGCAGGTAAGTAAATATACTCAATTAATGCTTTAATATGCAAATAGTGTACAAGTAAAACACTAATAACAGAAAAGGTGCTTGTTATTAAAATACTTGGGGAAAAAAACCTGATTGATTTGAATAACTTGAGTGAACTTCACAATCTGTGTTTCTGAATAGGAGAAATGCCAGATTTGGAATAACTAGTTGCCTTATGGAATCTTGGCGTTTTCTCCTGTTCAGAAATGCAAACTGTGAAGTTCAACTGAGCTATGCAAATCATCTTGTCTTATGCTTCTCTTATTAGGCAATTCTGTCTTGATATTCTGAGTAATGAAGGACATAATACAGTCTCAATAGTACATGGAATCAACATGTTACTTCAAGACTGGAAACACTCTCAGTAAATAATTGCTTAGAATAATTTCTTTCATGCCTAAAGAGCTGCTGTCTGCACAAATGTAGCTAGACAGACTGAAGCTAGAAATCAGAAGGAATAAAGCACTATTGGGCACACCTCATGGGTTCCTGATATCACTAGCAATATCCCAGGTGCATAGCTCAGTCTGAGATGCTATCTAAACTAAGGGATGTGGGCAGATAATTCACGTTTCCTCTCTTGTCTGTCTGCACAAGAACAAGTTATCTGACCTACTAAACAAATCATGAGGTTCTGTTTTAGAAAGAATCACACATTTCTTCACAAGGTTAAAGCAAATACATAAATAAAAGAAAGGGGGAAAAAGCAAGAATGCAAGACGATAGCTGATATCAAAATAGTCAGATGGACTAGTCTTAGCAAGTGAGTAATAGGAATTAAATCACAGATGCTTATGTACCTTTGTTTCTATTCCAGAAAGTTGATTTTACAGCAGGCAATTAAAAGCTACCTGCTTGTAGCATCCCTGTAGAGAGAAAGCGTTCCAGTCTTCCAGAAGTAACTCAGCAGAGTTAAAGCTATTACTGTCATACTTCAGAGCAGCAAGATAATTTCCTTGTCTACACTAGGATTTTACAAACTTAGTTAGCCGGTATTACTTGATCCACTGTGGGGTCAAAACACCAAATGGGGAAAAAAGAAAGCAATGAAAGCACAGCTTCCAAGTCTTCACTGCAATGCCATCTGGAGAAATCTGCATTCAGTTTGGGTATTCAGGTTAGCCCAAGAGCCCAGTGTAATATCATTCTTCCACTTGTGAGAGATATACTGTCTTTGTGTGTGCAAACTTTGGTGTGCATTGGAAGAGCCACTTTTTTTCCCTTAAAATAAGATGAGTTGTGTTCTAATTTTTCCACTGGAAGAATTTTCTGGCTTGGGTAGAACTGTTTGAGGGCCTCAGATAGCCAACAGCACTTTGATGATTTTAGCTTAGATTTTCACTGCAAAAAAAATGGGCAATTAGCCTTGGTAAGAGTAGAAAGCTAATCAAAGTCTGATCCAGGCTCTAGTAGCATAAAGGTAAGCGGTGAAAAAGGTACAAGAAAACCTCAAAACAGTGACTATTGCATTTCCAAGGCTAATTTTAGCAGTGTGATTCTCTGAAATTTATTAATTATTCCAGCAGACTTAATTACAACTAAAGACATCTGTCATAAAATTATCTTGTTATAATCTGAAAATGATGTCTTCATTTTACTTGTTTGGTCCATGCACAGAGGAATAAAAGACTATTTTACTTTCTGTTAACATAAGCATATGTGGGACAGTTGCCTTTTTTGACATTATCTCTTCTTCCACCAAGGTATCTAGACTGCTTGTACACCCTTAAAAGATACAGTCAAGAATTACTTTACCAGGGAAGTCACATCCATCCCTACAAACTCTGATCTTCAAATACAATAAAACGTCATCCATATTTTAAAAAATGATAATTTAATTCTTTATATAAAAAATAAGATTAAAAAGATGGAAGTTCGGAAAGATTACTACTACCATCCTGTAAATTAAGAGATTTCCTTGTATCAGCAGTTTGCAATCAAAGTCCATAAAGCTATGGGTTTTAGCTGCTGGAAAATAAAAGTCATTAAGTCTGCAAAAGGTCTCCAAGTCATCTTTTGACACGCTACATGGTAATTGTATTATAATTCTGGAAACTTATTCAGGAACTGATGATAGGAACATCAGGTGCCTAGGATACTGCAAAGAAATACAACTTTCCTCCAAATATTTGGGTAGAATGAAAAGGGATTATAAAGGACCTGTCATGATTTCTTTCTGCTGACTCCTCTCCACCTACTTTTTCTATAAAAAGGAAGATGACCTATGCCAGGAAAAAGCATGACTTGGTGAGTTGTCAAAAAGGGAATGAATAATACAAAAACAAGAATAAAATTGGACTAGGCTAGAATCAACGTCCAATAAAAACATTCCCTAGGAATTCTGCATTTGGAGCTTATTTATGCATGAAAGTATTTAAACTTTTGCTGATATTTACAGTTGCATACATCCCAATACTGTCTTTTTCCATTAGTAAGCAAAGTTTAATTTCTGTCTTACATATTTTGTCTGGTTCAAACAGCAAATGGCAGAACTGAATGTCATTCTGGGAAATCCATAGCTTGTAACTCTTGATTCTTAAAGTTTTTAAAGTAGAATTTTCAGGCTCCATGATCAGAGAATACGTAGCTTTGCGTCTATTTTTGAGAAGTGCCAAGAACATGATACAAACAGCTATGGGCTTGCTAGAATGACCCTAAGACTGTGTGGAAATTCATAGTGGAAGGTAAAAATAAATGAAAAAAATAAAAAGCAAGCCAAGAAGAAATGAGTAAAATCCTGGGCACAAATTTTGTCATACTGATATTATGTGGTCAGATGCTGACACTCTTTCATCAGATAACATGTTGTTAGGCAAAGTAAATGCAGAAGAGATAAGCTACTTGGGCATCAGGAAAATTGTGTTATAACAACATAAAAGAAATTCTTAGTCACGCTAGACGAAGGTGCAGATTACTGGAAGAATTGTAACATAGGTAAAAAAATGGCCAAAAAGAGAAAAAAGGAAATGACCACAAGCGATCCTGAGAAATGAAGTATCAGACCAGAGAGCTCCTTAAATATCTTGTTTAATATATTTGTTAATTTAACTTTGAGACAAAATCCAAATATACATGTTGATAACAAATACTGGGATATACAGTCAGCACAGAGGAAGATACCACAAAGAAGAACTGGATGACATTGATCATTGGTTACCTACAAAGAGAAAAAAGAATGAGACTCCAGAATGAGGGACTACTAGCAATGATACAAGACAACTGTGTGATATGGATATAGTACAAGTCAAACACAATGCCCTAACAGGGTAGAAAGAGCAATGAAGCCCTTGAACACCATCTTAAGATGGAACTTTATCAATTTATTTTAACAGTTGCCTGAAACAGGAGGTGAACAGATGAGCCAGAAGATTCCTTTCAGTCCCTATATACTGCTGGTTAAAAAGACCATCACACCTTGCCAATGCGATGTATGAGCACAATAACCTGAATTCAACAATTTTCTATTAACATATGTCTTCTTATTCCAGTTTTACATGTTGAGAAGCTATCACTGCAAAACCCTTTAAGCATTCAAGAAATTAATATGAATACAGAAATACAAGTTGTGACGGAAAACCTTTAACCCGATGAGACAACAGTCAAATCATAATAAATGTAGGGAAAAAAACATGGCCTTTGTCTTCATAGAGAGATCTTTAAGACTGACATCTCTGGTGATGGAGAAGATCATAAAGATAATTAATCAAGGCAAAGTTCAAAATACCACACATAAGTATTCCTGAAACTCCCCTTCATTTTGTAGCAAATCAGTAGCAAACAAAGTTTAATATCAAAAATTCTGCAGTGTTGCTGGATATCTAATTTTCCTGTTGGCAAATCAAACATTGCTCATTATTTAACTACAGAAATTGTGAATGTTGTGTATGGACTTAGTAACTTGGACATTTTTCAAGAAAGCTCCCTAGAAACTGAAATTCAGAAATATGTAAAACCAAGTTTCAACACTGTAGTCTGTGTTCCTAAGGACAGAAAACTAACAAAAGGGAAAAGGGAGGATGGAAGCAAGGGCAGGTAGCCTGTGAGGAATACAGCGAAATTGTATGAGCAGCCAAGAATCATGCTGGGAAAGCTAAAGTCCTGTTAAAATTAAATCTGCTCAGGGATATCAAGGGCAACTAGATAAGCTTCTATAGGTATTTTGGAGATAAAATTAAGACTAGGGAAAATGCGGGCCCTTTCCAGAACAGGAGACTTGGTTTCCCAGGATACAGAGAAGGCAACTCAACAACTGTTTTCACTAAGTCTTCATCAACAAGTGCTCTAATCATACACAGAAGGCAAAGGTAGAGACTGGGAGAATGAAGAACCACCCACAACAGGACAGGATTTGGTGCAAGACTATCTAGGGAACCTGAAGGTGACCAAATCCATGGGATCTGATGAGATGCAATCATGGGTCCTGAGGGAACTGGCAGATGAAGTTGCTAAGCCACTATCCACTATATTTGAGAAGTTGTGGCAGTCTGGTGAAGTTCCCACTGTCTGGAAAAGGGGAAACACAACTCCCATTTTTAAAAGGGGAAAAAAAGAAGACCTGGGGAACTATAGACCAGTCTTACTTCTGTGCCCCACAAGATTACGGAAGAGATCCTCCTGGAAATTCTCCTGAGGCATGTGAAAAATATGGAGATGATTTGTTACAGCCAACATGGCTTCACTAAGGGCCAACTGCGCCTGACAAATTTGGTGGCCTTCTATGATGGGGTTACAACATTGGTGCATAAGGGAAGAGCAACGGACATCATCTATAAGGACTTGTGCAAGCATTTGACAGTGTCCCACACGACACCCTTGTCTCTTAACTAGAGAGACACCGCTCACTGGATAAAGAATTGGCTGAATTGTCACACTAAAAGCACTGCAGTCAATGATTTGATGTCCAAGAGAAGACCAGTGAGAAGTCGCACTCCTCATGGGTCAGTATTTGGACTGGTGATGTTTAAAGTCTTTGTTAGTGACACAGACAGCAAAATTGAGTGCACTCGCAGCAAGTTTGACAACAATATCAAGCTATGTGGAACAGCAGACATGCTGAGGGGAAGGGATCCCATCCAGAGGGACCCAGACAGGCTTAAGGGGTAGGCCTGTGTGAAACTCATGAAGTTCAAAAAGGCCAAGAGCCAAGTCCTATACCTGTGTCTGGGCAACTCCAAGCACAAATAGAGGCTGGGCAGAGAATGGATTGAGAGTAGCACTGAAGAGAAGGGCTCAGGGGTGCTGCTGGATGAGAAGCTGGACATGAGCCAGCAATGTGCACTGGCAGCCCAGAAAGCCAACCATATCGTGGGCTGCAACAATACAAATGTGGCCAGCAGGTTGAGAGAGGCGACTCCCCCTCTCTGCCCTGCTCTTGTGAGACCTCACCTGCAGTGCTATGTCCAGTTCATAGAATCACTAGGTTGGAAAAGATCCATCAGATCATCAAGTCCAATCATTCCTATCAATCACTGAACCCCTCAGCACCTCGTCCACCCATCCCTTGAACACCTCCAGGGAAGGTGACTCAACCACTTCCCTCGGGAGCCTGTTCCAGTGCCCAATGACCCTTTCTGTGAAAAATTGTTTCCTAATGTTCAGCCTGGAAAAAAGGAAAATCCTAATAGCAATTTTCTCTAGTGAATTCCAGTAAGATGGGACAACAAGCAATCACAGAAATATGGATTCACAGGCAGTAAAATGTAACCATATGGAAACACAGACATAGGATTTGAGCAGAAGTACTATTTAAAAATTAAACTATATGGCTTAATATGGATTGTTACGAACACTGCAAAAGTTCTGAAAACATTTAATTCAACACTGCCACAAAGCCAGTGGTCTGAAGAAGCTAAAGTACTGTTTATGTTGTCAAATTGGCTCATCTTCAAATGACAGCCAGGAAAATATATCTTGCGACCTAGATCTAAACTAACAGAAGACCCTGAAGAATATTTATTGTATCTGTCATTTTAGTCACCATTTCTGTGGCCACTGACATGTATTGTGCACAGGGAGTTTATTACCCTTTTAATATTATTATCTTTTACATTGTAATGGGGAAAATAGAAAATAAGAAAGAGGAAGGGTCTTCAAAGTCTCACACGGTAAATAAAGCAGAGAGAATGAAATATGAGAGCTATCGTAGTATTTATCCTGTTATTTATGAAATGGGAGGAAACAGTGTAACTTAAGTTACAGTATTAGCTTTCTGTCTGTTTTGCCAATGCATTTCAAGGGCACAAAATGGAAAATAAACGAGAAAAGTAGTTTTAAATAATATTTCTTTACAATCTCAAATAATGTTTTTTAATGTTACTTCCCAGAATGACAAAAATGTGCAGATGTAACAGGGATTACAAATCTCTCTGATGAAGCTTCTCTTATTTAGTCTTGTTTCTACTTTCTTCATGGAATGAGATAATCTCTCCAAAACGAATATTTTTTTGAAAGAAAAAAAAATTACTCAGACAAACGTAATTACAAATGTAAGGCTTAGAGGTCAGAACCAGTGTAGGTAGAGAGTCAAGGAGAGGAATAATATACAGATAAAATTAGAAAAGGATAAAGATGAGGTAATTTCACAAACCAGTCAATATAGTAAATGCCTGACTGTTTCACTGAAAAGCAGGAAGAAAAAACGTACTAATCATACAGTATGAAAGAAACTTGCTTTAACAACATACATATGATTTAGGTACTTTCAAACGTAATCTTGGCATGTTAATATCAGAGTCAAAAGGGACAAGTATGAATAACTTCATTATTTGTATTAGCTAAAATTAAACACAGCAGGCATACTAAATTGGATGGAAAGGATCTACTTGTGTCTACCAGTTTCTGTTTCAGATGAAATGATTTTTTTTTCTGTGGGTTTTTTTGTTGTGTTGCAACACAACTGCCTTTGGTGGAAACTAAATCTGATACAAAATCAAAATAACAACAATTTAGTCAAGAAAATATCACAGAAAAATGGAATAAAATGATCTGAAATTAAAAAAATGAATGAACTATTTTCAATTATCATTATATTTTAATTATATGTTTAGGGAATTGTTTTAATTTGCAAGATTTATTGCAAATAATAGTTCATCTTCTTTTGACAAGGAATTAATATCACTCTTGCTTTGCCACTTTGCTGTTGGATGTAAGTCATCTTTTCCTCAGTATGCACTGTCCTGAAGCTGAATGGCTGTTAGTGGCAAGAATGCTAATATGCTAAGCCTTTAAGTGGCATAGGGCAGAATGATCCTGTTTTCCCCAGATGCTGAAGCAGGCCTACAACTTATAACTTCATTTTAAGACCCTGACATTTGACTGGGTAACACATCAAGCTATGCTTTCCAAAATTAAGAACAGAACCATTTCTTGTTAAGTAGAAATCTTGTGGCATTTGTAGTCTGAACCTTATTTAATTAGATGAATCAAGTGAGGTAAAATTACTAATGTATAGGTCTTTTTAAAATCATCAAGACAAATGGAATTGCACAACTACCAGAATGATAATCATGTAATTAACTGTACACTACCAATGACAAAGCAGAGCTCAGGCCTTTAGAATAAAACTATACTAAGACACACAGGTAAGCAGCAACCTTTCCCAGCACTTCATTTTTGTGACTAGTTTTATAGAGGCTACCATATCTTAGCAAGGTGAGAAATACTGTCTTTGGTGGTATCACTGTGATTTAATTCTCGATAACCAATCGGGTGCTTTGATCCACAAAAATAACAGCACATTTTGGGAAAGGTGTGGGCAAGCTAAAGCTGCCATTTACAAGCATCTGCATTAAAAAATGTATTCTTACAGCACACAACCTGACCAGGGTTTATTTTCAGGAGGCCATAGCGTTCCTTCACCAGTGTCTTGAGTAAAAGTAGCACATTCTTCAACATCTTCTCCTCTAAATGAGTCAGATTATTTTTTCTGGATATCTTCTGAATATTCTATTTGGAAAATATTCTACCAATACATATTTTGGTAATTTACTTCCATGGAAACAGAATCATTAATCCCTAAGAATTCCAACAGCTGCTTTACAGAAATCGTATTAGTTTGCTGGCATCACAATTCTTTTTGCACAAACCAATTTTGTCACCAAACCAAACATTTCTGGTGCAGTTAATACAGTGATGGACACAATAAAAATTTGAAATGCTATATAGTATGCCACATTTCAGTGGAAGATTCTGATGTCTTCCATCCAAATACAGAAAGTGCAGAAATACATGTGTGGTCTCTTCCAGATCCAGCATGCCAATGCATAAGGCAGACAGATACAGAACTTATACTTCCTTATCCAAAGTACACAGAGCCAAAGCAAGCATAACTCAACTGGGTTGTTGCCTTCCTTTTTGAAATCTCTTGAATTCCGATTCCAGTTGCTATAGGGACATCCATCTTTCATTTCTATATGGACAGTCACAGATACTACAGACTTTTTGGCAGCTGTTGGGAATCTCAGACTCTCAAGCTGTGCACTTAAGAGAAAATTTAATTTTCATTTTACAATAAAAATCTAAAATAATGTTCATCATTCTGTAGGGTGATTTGAATATGCAAACTAAGTAAACCAAAAAGGCCCAAATGTCTGGAGGCAATCCGTATTTTTATTTTTATTATTTTTTAACAAATACGACACTTGGGGCCAACTTTTGGTTTGTGAAGAGACATGTTGTGCAATGCTAGGTCTGTGATGAATGAATCAATCCTCACACAAGGTACACTATGACCTTTTGCCCAGATGGAGACATGGGGATTTCCATGGCACAGGAATCCCTAAACTGCACAGCACTGAATATAGGCTGCCCTTTCCATATCATGCTAGGCAGAGGAGCTGGTTGGTTTGTGCTGCTAAAACGAGAGCTTGCACATCAGTGCGCTCAGAGCAACACATGAATGTCTGCGAACGGCACAAAGAGAGATAGAAGCAGTGTTTTTTTCAGTCTGGTCACGAAAACAGAAGCACAATGGCAAATCACAACCAGGAGAAAAAGCAACAGTACTCCTTAAAACCTCTTGCCAATGTGATAGCAGAGCAGTTAGATTCCAAATCTTCTCTGTGGTTCTGAAATGCATAAGTCTGGGGTCCAGTTCTTGCTTCCATTTGTGGTGCCAGAAACAAGCACTTGGCCTTAAGAGTTTCTTTCATATGAAAGTGCGGTGGGGCTTATTTAAAACTTACAACAAAAATTTTAAAAACCTCACACAAGGCATAACTGGCATGTGATGCTTACTACCATGGAATATTATAAAGCTCATTAAAACTGCATCTTTAAGAAAACTCTCAGGAAAAGCCTTAATGTTTAAGGATATTACTTAGTATGAGAACTTCAGTGTGGAGGACTCGGTGTCACCCTTGCTTACAGGTTTTTTAGAAGAATCTCAGAGTAGTAACTACTAAGGGTTACTTTCATGCTAACAATAAAAGAAATTAGTTTAATTTAGTATTTCACTGTTACTATTTTTTAAATTTCAGTTCCCATAAGGCTAAAGGAAATTATTCTCCAATGAGTTTTATTGGACAGACCAGTTGCTTCATCAAAATACATTTTTGTTATGACTTTTTAAATAATTTCATGATAATCTCTCAAAAACATCAAAAAGCCTCTTCCTTCAATGAAACCGGTGCCGTTCAGTATCTATCTGTAGTTTATGCCATTCAAACACTAGGCAAAGTGAAGAAGTGGAAGACTATTTTAAGCAATCAAATTTCTCTAAAAGAGCAATAGTTCTCTGCACAGTACTTCTTGTGAAATCTGACTCCAGAATGAGTTTATGTATCCAAATGAAGATGAGATCAGTGAGACAGGAGATTCAAATTGCACAGAGCAAAGAAAAAGAAAATAAAGACATAAAAAGTTCGTTTCAATGCTATTCTCTACCTTTAAATAAACAATCAAACAAGTAATCTTTCTCAGAATTTATCGTCCTAAATTCTCAAATTCATTAATTTATTTTAGCTTACCTATGTTTGCTGTTTTCATAAGGAATTAGAATACTTTAGATATAAATATCTGGGGAAAAATACTTCTTTTCAGTAATTTAGCAAGAAATATTTCCTAATTTTGAATGAAAGGGAAGTGAAGTCTGGAAGAATTGTACCTCCACCATACTACCAGTTATTATATAATACACCATTTTCAGCAGTACTAGAGAATGACCATTCTAAATATTTTTATTCCATATTAACCAGTTGGTTTTTTTACCCAAAATCACAAAGCTCCTAAAATCTCATCTTCTGACTTAGGGTTCAAAAATTACCCAAAATGTCATGTATAGATTTCTAGAATAGCTTGCTAGAAAGGAACCTTTTAATTTTTGCACCATTAATTGGAAGAACAAGCACCAGACAGAGTCATACTCTGTCCAGACTGGTGAAAACCATTCCCTGAAGTCTTAATTTTCCAGGAAAAACTAAGAAGGAGGAATGATTATCATTAGCTTTATCGATCAAGAAGTGTCTGACCTGGACAGTTAAAAGGACTTTACTCTCTAAGAACTGCTTTACTTTTTTTATTCTAAGACTCTGCCACTTAGAAACACTCAGGCACACCCAGGATCTTTCAAAAATCATATGAGAAAGCAGATGGCTATAAAAATTCAAAGACTAAAATCTGTTTTACCTCCAGTTAGAAAAAGAAAAAGAAAAAGAAAAAGAAAAAGAAAAAGAAAAAGAAAAAGAAAAAGAAAAAGAAAAAGAAAAAGAAAAAGAAAAAGAAAAAGAAAAAGAAAAAGAAAAAGAAAAAGAAAAAGAAAAGAAAAAGAAAAAGAAAAAGAAAAGGAAAAAGAAAAAGAAAAAGAAAAAGGAAAAGAAAAAGGAAAGAAAAAGAAAAAAAAAGAAGTAGAAATTATCCTACAGATGTTAATAATTGTCTGGGGTGGGAGTTGAAGAAGGGGGAGGCTGGCTTCTAAGTAAACAATACAAAAAAAGACAAAGAGAGCCCTGCTGATGTAAAACAATAAAAGCAGTTTTCTCAGCAGTGTCAGCTTAGCAAGCCTGAGGGTCTGTATTTTAAACCCCAGTGGCCTGACGTCACTCACCCTGATGGTGTGTGTGAAGGAAGCTATCTCTCCCCGATGACCGACCTGAAAAGTGTTTTCAAAGCCCAGTGGGCTAGTGTCACTCACATGGACGGTGGATGGTGGGATCTCTCAGGGTGGCAGCCTGGGGGAAGTGAGCTGCAGCACCAGCAGCCGACCATCACTCACTCTGATGGCAGGAGGTCAGCTGGGATTCCTTGGTGGCCTCCCGGGCAATAGTTAAAAAGAAGATTTTAGTTCAAATGTCAATGTCTAGCTTGAAAGCGGGGAGTATAAAAAGTGTATTTTTTTTTTTAATTGTGGTTTACCAGTGGCAGCAGTGTAGCCAGGAAGGGGAGTTTCCCTACGAGGCCGTTTGATTGCTTGTGAAGCTTACAATGGGGCTGGCTCTGCCTGGTTTTAATTTTTTTCTCCCGTATGAGCTGAGATGTTTTATTCCTCCATACCAAAGCAGGGGGGAAATTAAATCCACACAGCTCCAACTGCACTTTAAATTTTATATGCAATCAAACAGACTTTTAGAATATTGTCAGCTTACTTACCAACCTGGCTGTCACATAGAGAATGTAAATAGACACTAAAATCCCAAAACATCATGTTCTTATGCTAACTCAGTTTTTAATGCAGAAATTGACATTTAGGGCAAATTCTTCCATTGAATTTATCCTGACACCTAAACCTAGGTAAGGTTCCCAAAGGACCATATAAGATGAATAGTCTTTGTCCCACTGCAAATACCCAAAAAACCTGTAAGCGTAACTGCAGCTGATATTTCATCAGCAAAAGGAATTACTTTGGACAGAATGGAGCCATTTCAGAATAACCTCTTACAAAGATAATTTTTTCAAACTAACATTTTCAAACTAAAAATTAATATTTAAAAACTAAGTTGCAGTCCTATGAAATTAATAATTGTAAATGATTTAGTGTTAAGTTGTCATGCTTTGATGAAGGGGCAGAATCTGGGTTATCCAACACTGAAATCACAGCTTCTCTATGTAAAAGCAATACAACCAACAAATCAAACGGAACTGGGAATATATGCAGCTATAGCCAGTCAATCAGTTTTGCTTGTATGTGGGACGCCTTTTCTATCAACCAGTTCTTTGCTGCATTAGACTCTTGAGATTTTTGAGACCAATGCTATTGTTTCCTACACAGTTCCTCTATGCCACACAGAAGAAAACAAACCAATTCAAAGCAACAATACATTAAGGAATAGCTCTAGAATTCTGCCTGTCACTGCTAACTATGGTTTATTCAAGACTGAAATTATTTGCACCAGAATTAATTTGCTTGGGCATAGAGTAAAGCTGAACAACCAAACTCTTGCAGGAAAAAAAGTAAAAGGTTAAATTTTCCTCTTCAATTCTCACAATATGTGCAGCTCACATGTGACGAGAAAATATGGTTCTAACTCTGCATAGTTAAGCTAATAAGCTTTCTCATAGTGTGAGACAATAGGAACTGTGAGCATACTGTACAGCACAATAAGTGCTGGCACATGAACTGTTTCAGTCTTGAGGGACAGTGTTTCACAGTACATCAGTGACAGAAGACCAGCTTGCAGCCAGAATTATGAATGAAAAGTTTAAGCCTTCACGAAAGTATGAACTTTGAACGATTCTTCTGCAGCCACCTCAAAAATTGACGCATTGAATTATTTGGGGACTACAGCATTTAACACTTCATTTTCTAAGAATGTTATGCACAGAAATTCATTAGTTTAACCTAAGACACAATGATTTTAAAAGGTGTTGTATTATATGAATCACTACATATACACAAATGCAAGCCAAGCAGATAGAACACTACACATCCAACTTAAACCCATCTTACAGGTCTACTTCTAAAACTGGGGAAATAGTGGGAGACAGAAAAATTCATCTCTCCCCATTTCAGGCACCAGACTGCAAGGGACTGTTGGTGCATATTAATTTCACAGTAAACTGTACTTGGAATTGCCACACATGCTGTCTCTGGAGAGCTCTGGTTCTTTGTCTTGAAAAAAATCTCTCATGTGTTTGTGACTACTATACAATAATACTTCAGCAACAAATGCTATGGTTACATTTATATTAGTAAATAAACAGTCCAAGGACCCTTATGTACCCTTGATGCAGCGCAGCTTACGTGGCACAGCTCACATCCATGGAGCTAAACTTTTTCCCCTCTTCTCTGCTCCAAAAAAACAATCCAAAACCCAGAATGGCCTCATCTACATGGCTTATTAGGAACAGTCCCAGGCCCATGCTAATTCCCAGACTGTGCTCAGACATTGTTTGGGACCATGCTAATTGGCCAGGGCCAAAACGATTCCAGGGACTGTGTTAGCAATTAGCAGCACGTTCACTTGTGCACATGCTCAAGCCCATCAACTGCTGTGATCTAGCACAAGACAGTCCTGCTTCTGCAGCTGCCAAAGGCAGCTCCTGAATTTGGCACCCTTCTTTGACAGGTTCAGTTAATGTGACATAGCTTCAAATTCCAGCTGCCGTGTGCTACACCTCTGTCCTTCCCCCACCCAAGCAAGAGCTACCAGGGAGGGCAGGAGTTCCAAGAAATGAGCCATGTAAAGCATAGGAGCCTTCACATGCTGCCCAAACCATTGGCTCCATCTCTGGCAGTGAAAGAAAACACCACATATGAAGATTCTGAAAGCTGTATCTACCCCAAAGGTCTTTGGCTGAGCTGTGATGATCTGGCAGCTGATGGAAAGTAGACAGACTCTTAACAAATTATCCTCAGTTTGCAACAGAGCCCTCAAGGGCAACTGGCCTCACCACACCACTGGTGCTTTTGAACAGCTGTAAAATCATCCTCTACTTCCAGAAATGACAGAACATTTCTCCTAGCGGAAGCACCACAAGAAGAACAAGTTTATATGAGCTGAAGTAAATCTGAGTTGTGAATGTGTTCTCTAACCCACCAGCACTCAAGCACTGGAAAAAGATTTTGGAAGAAACGGAGACATTCAATAGGATGTATTTTGCAACTTTTGCCGAATACGATGACTATGAAGTAATGGCTCTAGGTCTGACTTTTTATTAGGCTTATATAATACAAGGGGGTTGCTTGTTTCTTAGTAGTGAGAATATGAAATGTTAAAAAACAGGTGCAAGAAGATATATAGAACCATAGAATCAATTAGGTTGGAGAAGACCTTTGAGATCATCAACTCCAACCATGCCTGTCCACTACTAAATCATATCACCAAGCACCTCATCTACTTGCCTTTTAAACACCTCCAGGGATGGTGACTCCACCACCTTCAACCTCAACTTCTCCTGACACAGCTTAAGGCCATTCCCTCTTGGTCTCTTCTCCCAAGTGACAGGACAACAGTCACCTCTCTACAATCTCCTTTAAGGTAGTTGTAGAGAGAAAAAACATAAACGCATTAGCCAGTGCCTCATGTGCTCCAATGTGTATTTTATATAAAAGGATTCAGAACAGTTTACCTAGCTCACTTCAGGTATTTCTGAAATTATTTTATTTTGCTACCCTCTCCCTAGGGATCTGAAAAAAAACCAAAATGTTAAAAGCCCAGTAGAGCTAGATCTGGATTTACTGAAGTGCTTCCAGATTCAGTATCACCAAGTCAGCAGCTGCACTCTTTTCCAGTTCCAGTACACACGGGTTATACTCTCCTTCAAGCTTTCTCTTCAGAAATATATCAAGTATATCAAAGCTTTGAAGTCCCTGCATGCAGCGGAGAAAAAATGAACCCAAAATTATGCGTCGCACAGCCCGTGTGCCCAGGCAGGAGCGGCTCCAGGTGCTGGGACACCAGGGATGGAAGCTGCCCCGCCGCGGGGACACACACCGCCCAGCCACCCCGCTGCCTCTTCCCCTGCCCTCGAGACAATGACACCATGCATGGAGCCGCCACAGGACGTTTCTGGGCCGAACCCGCGGCTGCAGAAGGGGCACTAGGTACAGCTCCCTCCTCCCTCCCCCATGACACCCTACGCCCTCCCCGCCACCCCTCCCGCTCGCTCTTTCCGCCCTCGCCTTCGCGTTTCCTGTCTGGGCGGAGGAAGTTTGTCCCTGCGGCGCCGCCGTCCCCCAGTGGCTCGCGGCTGGTGTCATGGCGGCGGCTCTCTCAATGTCAGCGGCGCTGAGGCACCTTGTCGCCCGGAGCGCGGCCGCCGCGACCAGCCTCTCGCCGCCCAGGTAACGGGCACAGCGGCCGCTCCGCCGCCCCCCCGGCCCGCACCTCTGCCGTCGGGCTCCATGCCGGCGGCCCGCGGGGGCGGCCGCACTTCCGATGGGGCTGACCCGGGCCTGGGGCCTCGCCGGGCCGGGGGCGCCGCGCGGGCCCTGCGGGGGGCGGCGCGGCTGCGGGCGGGGCCCCGCCGCTCCCAGGTGTCGGGGCCGCGCCTCGCTGTGCCCGTGGGCTCTCGCCGCCCTCCCTACCGTGACCGCCCGGCCTTTGCCCTTGAGGTGCCCGGAGGCCGCGTGCCGGTCGAGAGGGCGGAGGAGCCCCGGCGAGGCGGGCGGCGCTGCCCCGTGGCCGGGGGACCGGAGATCGCGGTGGCTCCTTGCACCAACAGCACGGTGTTCTTGCAGGTTTGCGGCCCTTTGCCGTGTTGTGTATCCTGTGGCTTTTTCCACTCCGTTGCCTATCCGAGATATGTTACTTTTTTTCAGCTGCAATTTCTCGGATTTCAAAATAATGTTTGAAATTGCTTTGTAATATCTGGCAGCACTCGACAGTTTTTGGTTTTGTTTTTTTTTTTAGTGCAGAAACCTGCATTGAAAGCTCTACACATCACCTGACTTTTAGCTGAAAATGTGTCCATCTGTTTACTTCTGTCACAGGACTTGCATCTTTCTGAGTCTCCCTTCTAGTCACGGGAAAAAATATAGTTGAGTGCTATTTATAAACGTACATACAAAACAGGTTTGTTAATTTTAAAAAATCTCTGCAGTTTTTATACATATGTAAAAAAAACACACACACAAAGCAACGCGTACAGACAGATGCAGAGAGACAACAATTAGAGCCATACAGTTTTTTTCTCACTTTATATGCTGTGACTATCCAATTGGTTACTGCCACTTCCTCCCTCTTAAAATGGCATCTGTTTTACAGTGTTGAAGATTAATCCTCTTGTCTCATCAAAATGCTTTAGAGTCTGTGAATATGAATTTTGGAATTCATTCATGGTAATGCAGAAACTTACTGTTCTTGTTCTACTTTTTGTGTCTGCCCTTGTTTTAGTCTTCTGTGGTGTTAATACAACTGTTAACCATGTGGTATATTGGATCAGTCAGCTAATTCAGGCTAGGAATAATTTTGGTTTTTTTTTTAAGCTTTACCACTCTACCTTTTAAGTAGTTATTATGGAACAAATAGCAAGATGCAACGGTTGGGAATGAACAGCATGGAAACATTAGGTAGGGACTTCTAAGCTGGCATTTCTTCCAGGAAGTTTGTTCTTTGAAATAGTGCCTTAGGTTCCTTCCTTGCCACAGAGGGAGACAGAAGAATTTATGTCCCTTAATATTTTCAGTAAGAAGGAGATTGAAGATAATTTGCCTGAGGGGGATTTCATGTTCCTTAGGAGAATGGCCTAATCATAAATCTGCAGGCGTCTTGGAGACGAGGCAAGGAAGAATGCCGAGTCTCTTATTTAAAGGTCTACATGTATTTGCACTTATTGCATGTTGGCAAAGTAAGAATAAATTTTTCCTTAGAACAAGGAAAAGATGTTTCCGAATAAGGTCGTAGTTCTGACATTATGAAGGAACAGTTGAGGCTGTCATTCATTGCGTAATTTTGGTAAAGTAATTATTTTCTCGATGAAGTAGGTGCTATAATTTCATTCTTCTAAGTTACAGTTCTGTATGAAGAAATTGTTAAGCAGCCTCTGTGATCTCCCTGCTTGGAAGGGAGAATCAAAGTGCGTAATTTCAGGAAAGTATTCAGGATTCTCAATTTTAAAATCAAGATGTCTTTCTGCAGCTCGTAGTGAGGTAACAGCATTAGGTAGAGGTGCATGGGAGAAAGTGCATCTTTTGCTCCTGTAGTTCCTACTGCCTCTTGAAACCAGCTTTATTTTATTTTCCTTATGGATACCTTTCTTACATACCATATAGTCCTTTGTATTTTACCAGAAATCTACATGACTCCAATATCATAAATTTCAGTAGACAGGTGCAAATCACTGCACAGAGATGCACAAAACCCTGACCTTGTCTGGCTAATAGAATCACTATTTAGTCAATGTTAGTGTTAGCCGGTGTCAAGTGTTTGTCAAGTTTAGAATAAGTGGCATGTTGCAGCAGTTGTATCATTTACTATTTCATCCAGATACAATGCATGTCTGCTTATTGTCATATGCTGTGCAAGGTAACGTACATATGGTGTTTTCAGGTTCAGAACTTCAGTGGCTTTGGTTTTCATTAATAAAAAAAATAGTTCTACAGCATTTCACTTCACCAGAATTAGTTCCAGTGACTTACTGCATCTGCAAACAGTACCTGAAATGAAATTTCAAGATAAGACTAGGGGAAAAATTCTTTGGAGGTCTTGCCCTTGCTGTATAGGTATGTATAGTTACTTATATATATGCATACACATACTGTATAAGTGTGTGTACATAGTTTAATTTTGACTAGTCATAGGGGAAAAACACTTTAAAATACATTTTACTTGAATTTTATAAGTTTTTTTTTAATATCTTTTTGGTTTTAATGCGTGTTAGAAAAAGAACAGGGAATCAAACTGTCTTACAACACAGTAGTACAACTGTCAACTGAAAGCTTCAGGGAATTTCTTTGTTCTTCAGATTGTGGTGTTGTGGAGGTTTTGGAGCAGACACAAGGTGAAAGATGTGGAGAGGCAAAGGGGCATAGCAAGGGGAGAAAGAGATGAAAAGCACTAGAATTTGTACACTTAATGAGCATAAGTTTAAGAGCAAGACTCAAGGCAGCAGTGAGTGTTCATCTGATCTTGTAGACAGCCTGAAGCAGTAATTTTGGGAGCTGTTCCATGTATCTAAGTGTGTAATTAATTTAAAACCCATTCCCTTTGACTCTGTCCACACTGTTCAAATAATGATTGTGTGGATAAGAGAGGGTCTAGCAGCTGAATCTTTTATATTCACTGTGCCTGAAAACATCCTCAGTGGTTGTTTTTTTTAATAATGACATGGTTTTTTGATGATGATCTCATGTCTTGCTCTTGTGAAGGAAAGATCCTCTTTCTCTATCAGGAGAGAGGAGCAGATTTCTGACAAGTAGGATCACGTGAGTCTTTTTGCAGTACTTTATGTAGGATCTTAACAGTGCTAATACATCACAACTTGTCTTCTAGTTAGCTAAGATCAAGACTGTTCTTTTTCTCAAAGTTGTGTAGGATTCCCATAATGTTTCTGATAGTTCAAATGCTTTCAGTGTTGGCCTAGGTGAGGAAGAGTATCAGTAAAAAGATGTGAAAGTAAGAGGGGCAGAACGGGTGAAGAGGTTGGGGGCACCAAAGTTTGAGAATGATGATAAGGAACATATGTGTTGTTATGGCAGTGGCTGTGTTTCCAGTGTAATTATGGAGAAGTAAGTAGAGCAGGCATTATGACAGCAAAATGTTCCTGATGAATCTTCTTAAATTGCTGTTCGTTAATGGGCATAAAACTTGAAGTGACTTAGTTTAATTACATTTGATTCCTTCACTTTTGGAATTAGAAACCCAAAGCAGGAGGAGTGACAGCCTTTTCAGCAAGAGAAGTTTTAATAGAGACAAGCAGACAGACATTTAAGGTATGTTTGTGTTGAAAGATACCTAGTAGGCAAATGATGTGCTTGCTTCTGCACTTGGAGCAAATGAAAGCTTGTCTTAACCCGCTCTGTGGTAGCTAGTCTACGTGGGCTCAGAACTGGAGGTCACTTACCTGAAGTTTGGCATATCTTTAAAATAATGCATTATTATATGCTCGGGTAATTTTTTCCCGAAGTCTTCTGAGAACATAATAATCTTCTCTGCTTTGAAGATGTGAAGACCCCCAAGCCCCACAAAAAGAAACAAACAAAAAAACCCAAATAAAAAAAAGTCTTGAACAGCAGAGGTGAAGTTTGTTGGCAGTAGTATCCTAAACCAGAAGGATGTAGCATTTTCCTTCATGGACTAAGTGATTTCAAATACCATCTGACACTGCATTTGAAAATGTCACTTGGTTTGTTTTCAGAACAAAACACCAAACTTCTTCCATAAAAAAAGCTTTCATGTTGGTATTTCCTAATACTAAATACTTGGTATCATGAAGTTTGAGAGAAATTTGTTTGTAGAATTTGTTACAATGACTTCAAGCACTTTTTTTTTTGTCAAATAAATAAATAAATACATTTGTGGAAAGATAATGAAATGACATATGGAAACAGAGAGAAGGGGGAATTCGAATGGCAGCTGCCAGCAGGTAGAATTTCAAATCTATGTTAACAATATAATAGAATTTACTTTAGAGGTAGTGCTTTAATGTATGCTCTTCAGCAAGTTTAATTCATACTGGAAAAATACTACTTTCTGAGTTACAAAAATACCTTGATGTTGCCTTAATGTAGGCTTGAATCCTTCTGAGTCAATTAACTTAATTATTCCATTGTACATTTCAGCTTGGTGCAGTAGATACATATGGTTGGGAAAGCCCAGAAGGCGGCTCGGTTGGGTTCTATTACAGTCACTTTCAAGGCTGTTTGGACTAAAGTAGGCACTATCAAAATGTGAAGAAGTAAAGCTCCAAAACCCAAAGTAACTTGAGAATTTTGTGCTATCTACCTCAGTGGTGTGGTGCGTTAGTTTTTCATGCACAACTAGACACAAGCAGAATCACTGACTGTTATTTCTCTTCTTGGGAAGGAAATAAATGAAAATCAAATTTGCAGTAGGAATAATTATACCAATGTAATAGGTCTTCCCTTTGGCACTGTGGAAAATCTCACTCATTGTTAAGCTCATGTTAGTGAATGGTGAGGATAGAAACAGTGGTTATAGTTTACGTGGTTCATATTTTTAACTTTTATCTGCATTCTCAATTTTGAACGTTGCTTTTGCTGATGTCTTTATATCGCTTATTCTATGGACAAATCTGATTGATATGGTAATGATTTCTCATCATCTCCAACCAAGTTACTGCTTCTGTTGATTTTTTTTTTTAAGGTTTTAGTGAACTTCAGGCATGCTGGGTAACACTGTTAGGCATAAGGTAAATTTCTGGAGATAGGAATACAATGTCACTATTTAGTTCCATCTGGGACTAACACAGTCTTTTTCGTAGTTGTTATGTTTTATATGATTCTTTGTGATGCAGGAACGGATCTTAAACTTGTGCATTTTTGGTTCTTTTAGAGTAAAACATGTCTGGTTGTGTATTATTCTTTTATTGTTTTTACTATAGGGCTTGAAATCAAATTTTTAGGTTTTTTGAGAAGAGATAGAAATTAAAGTTATCCCCACACCATCAAGCAGCTATTGATTTTTCTGCTGGACCGAATTTTCTGTTTTAGATTAAATTGTCTAGTGTAAGAGAGTAAAATGCTGAGAGGCTTATAACAGTTATCAAGAAAACTTGAACCTACTCAGAAATAGTTTAAAACCCACCCTACCCCCCAAGATTAAAAAAATCCTCTTTTATACCAATAGTTTCAGTAAATTTGTGTAAACTTTAAGAGCTTATTATTTTATACTTTTTATCCATGTACATATGTTCATTCTTATGATAATGACGTAGATTTTGATAAGCTTTTTAAATTCTTTTGTAAGAATTTAATTCTGAGTGTGTTACAAAGTGTGCTTCCAAACTGTCTTAAGATACATTCCTTGTTTCTAATAACATGTATTATTACAGTAGCAGGAAGCAAGCTGAACAGCTAATGTTACTTTCTTTATAATGCATATTTCCTAAGAAATGAATGGCATATTTCTATCTGAATTTCAAAGTGCAGTTGTTTGCTTTTGGCGGTATAACAGTATGTTTAGGTACCATTTTGTTAATAAGACACTTTCTAGGTGCATTAATTTCTGTCTGTCTTAGTCTTCCCTTGACCTGTGACTGATGCTCAGGAAGTGAATAAATTTTGACTCAACTAGACAGATTGCAGGCAGCTCCAGAATGTGTGTGGGCAAACAATTCTTGCAGCTTCTTATTCTTGGACTGTTAACATTGAAGATTTCGTAAACAGCTTTTATTAATTAATTTTTAAAAATCAAATTTTATGTATTAAATCTATTTGAAGACCTATCTTGTGTTCTACGTATAAATACTTCATCTGCTGTCAGTGTGATGAAGTAATGATCTACTAAATGTCTGTGATGCAATAGGTATTGAAGTCCAAATCCAAATTTTGTTGAGGAGAGCTGTGTAGTTTTCTATATATTTCAATAGTTTAAGTAGATATTTTTATGGCTGTCATATTGTGTATATGATCAGTAGCACCAGAGATGTGATTTGTGGCTGTTTGAAGACCCAAAACCAAGCAAGTGGCTTACTACTTTGTAGAACCGCTATATTTTAAATGAAGGAAGAAAGCACAGTGCTCTTCATGCAGTAGCTTTGACTGTTCTGTCATGTAATCAAGGAGTATTTGTATGTGCTGCATAAGTTATCTGAAGGCAAATTCTGCAGCAGTGATATTTTGTCATATGTCTGTGTTGCTTGTGCGTAGCAGAAAGAGAGACAAATAATCTGAATCTTGTTGGCTGAACTGGAATTCAAGAATAAGGTTTTCTATTGAAGCACAAGTTTTGCCTTAAGGGTTTAGTCCACTTTAGAAAAGAGTGAGCAATATCAAGGCTAGCAGCCCCCTTTCAGGGAGCTAAGTGCTGGTTAAATAGTAAGAATATGAAAAGAGACTAGCAGAAGCAAAGAACAGTGCCAGTGGAGGAGGAGAGAGTCAATGTATAAGAGTACAAGGGAACACACAAATAGGTTAGTTGATGAGCTTATTTAATTCTCAGAGGTGAGTTTCTCAAAAAGGCTTGTAAGTTGTGTTTACATTAATAAATGTTGATAAATGGAAAGAAAATGAAGTTAATTATTGAACAATAGGGCACTCAGGCTTTCCTTTAAAGTAGGTAAGATTTAAAACTGGTCATGATAGGGAGTCTAAATAAAAATTAAGTCCTTTGCTTTGGTTGCAAAGTAATGAAGCTGAAAACCAAGTGCAAATACATCGCATACACTGAAAAAAACCTCTATTTAGTAGAAATTATTGATATGCAAAGTGTCAGAGAGCAGTGACAGCTGGCTGTTCTGCAGGTAAGGCAGGCTGGATGCTGAGTGTGATCCCAGCAGGGAAAGTCCCCTGACTGACCAGAGCAAGTCCCACAACATCTATACATGAGGAAAACTGGGTGCTGTTTATAGGGTACAAGGCACAAGGAAAGTACATGTCTGGGATGTCCAGTCAGGAGCAAAAAGAACTAGAGACAGATTTGGAGGCAAGCTACAATGTGTGTCTAAAGTCCACACAGGTAACAGAGTCTGATCAGGAGTCACGTTGTAGCTTGGGTAAGGGGTCTTACCAGACTTGGAGACAGGAGCCAGAGCTGGAGGCGAGTGCACTTAATGATGTTGTTCAGACAAAGGCTGAAGACCCAGAGCTAAGCCTAAGTGGAGCTCCAGGACAACAGACAGGGGGTGTTCATAGAGGCTCTGAGTGAGGCTAGTTATGGCTATTAAGACCTGTTAGTGCCCTTAGGGTCCTGATATAACAGAGTTTGTCTTCAGATTTTAATATTAGGGTACAAGCTGCCTTGACAACTCAAGTCATGTTCTTGCATGTAAGATGGCACCATTAGTGTGTCTTCTCTGCATGTAACTCAGTAGGCAAAGATTTATTGAAATATCATGTGAGTTGTTAACTCCAAGATGTGTGAAAAGGAAGTTGGAAATATGTCAACAAGAGTATGATTGTGGACAGACAGAGGAATTCAGAAATGGGCTGCGGTGTGATGAAGGTGTGTGATTCAGTTGAGAGTAGTGAAGGTACTTGAAAACTGTGAAATGTCAACAGTTCAAAGGGGAGTTGAGGACAAAAGCTTGGATGTCAGGAAGGAAACTGAAGAGTAAAATGGCTGAGACCAGGTAAAGTTGACAAAACAAGGTGAAATGAAATCTTATACAACTATTAACTGGATTATCCCATTTGCATCTAGAACTGCTGAAAGCACACAGCTCTAAAAAAGCAATCTGCTTCTATATGTCACATTCTATTTGTGCAGCATTTGGCTGTGTCGAATTTTTACACTTTTACAACATGCTACAAACATAAATTTATTGGTAGCCCATAAATACATGTTATCATAGCAGCTCAGCAACTGAGGATTACTAGCCAAATAGCTTCACTGGTTTCCACGAACCATTATGAAGCAAGATGTAGTTTTACAGTTACACTTTAAAGGATTCTTTTATATTTTAACTGTAGTTTAGTTCAGTAATTTACAATTCTAGTGTTTGAGGGCATTAAATAAGAAAGAAGTTGTATTAGTTATATGCTGTGTTTTACAGACATTGATATTGCCTTAGATTACAAGAATAAGTGTTACTTAAGCCTCTAAGTGTGGTCAGAGAGAAAGCCTTAATCAAGAGAAAAGGATAGGGATCAAATACAGGACCATACTTTGCCATGAACCAGTTTGCAAACATAGAAGAATCTTTACTCATTTCTTTGTTTAATTTTACATGATTCAAAGGCTCTTGTTCAAAATGCATAAACTTCCCTAAGGCAGAGGTGGGTTGTGGAACATTAATTTCATTCCGTACAGTTTTGGAATTAATCCCTTTGACTTCTGTTGTTCTTAATATAAAGAGAACACAGTATTTAGTTATTGTCTAGTTGTATGAATGCCTGAATATGTATGTGTGGGGAGAAGTTTGACGTTTAGAAAGCATAAACAGAGCAAATATGTCACCTGTGTATTTTGTCTTGTCTCCCTACACAATGTTTCCTTCTTCCTTTTTAACTTTATTAGTCTTTCTAGTTAGATAATGTAAAATTCAGTGCAGCATTTCTGGAATTATTTTCGTTTTAACTGAGTTGCCTACAAGAGGTTTCCAGTAATCCACAGGAAACCTGCTGTAAAAATATTTAAATAATTTTGCGTTGTTTTATTCTTAATGTGTTAAACCCATCTCTCCAAAGTGTTTCTTGTCTGTTTGCTATAATCCAGGGGGGACCACTGGCATACTTTGTCATGTGCATATGGGGGTCTAGAAGCACTGACATGATTTTGTTCTGAAGTTTAGTTGCAAATAATGACTTGAGTTTACGTCCAAGCACATCATGAAACAATCTGATGTAAGCTCAGACTTACAGAGAACTGTTTCAGGATGTGTGGTTCTTGTTTGCTGATGTGCTAACTTGAACCCAAGCTAGCTCTATGGAGGTCAGGTCAAGTGGTTTTCGTTGCCTGTATGCTTGTACCATGCATGTGGTCAGCTAATTTAAGCTCCTACAATGCAGAGCACTCAAAAACATGGTGGAGAGACCTTTGTAGCTCATCAGAAGTACGTTGAGCAAGCCTGTGTTTACTGTATGAGGACTTCTGAAGGGTTGTGCTGGTCTTTGTTGGGTGCCTGGTGATGCCAGCTCAATTAGCTGGCTGGAGAGCAGCTCAGATGGGCCCTGTTTGAGTCAGGGGCAGTGCACTAAGTCAGAGCTAACCTTCCTCATTCCTTGCTGATTTTGAGAAAGCTGTTTAAATGAGAGCAACTAATGGTGGACAACTCAAGCCGTGTCTTAAAAGAGCTATCTTTTTTGTTCTGAGGACTCAACTGGACTGTCAGGAGTAGCTATAGTGCTGTGGTCCTGCAATAGCTGTGGAAGGACTAGGGCTATGTTTGCATAATTTTGTTGTTCAGCTGATACCTTGGTTGTGTGTAGATAAGTAAGTCAATAGTGTTTTCTTATCTGAGGAATAATTAAAGTAGAACCAAAAATAATTTAGATTTGATTGTTTTCTACTTAATATTTACTACTTCAAAATTTAACTAATTTCATATTTCTAAAGGCAGATGAACTTAACATTTGGCTTTGAGGATGCACACTAACTTAAAAGCCGGGAGTCAAATGCTTGAAGTTATTTTCATGTTAATTCAGTACCTTTACATGACAATTTCTTCTTTTCATGATGCAGATTTGCCTAGCAGAAAAGTACAGTTAGTTTCTACCTTGTTTTCCAAACACACAGCTGGAAAATATCTATATATACATTTCATATATGAACTTTTTAGCATGTAGAAGCAGCATTTTTATCTTTCTGTTTCAATTTTGATCTTTTTTGGCCAGTCAATGCAGAAATTTCAGTAGTTTAGGTTATATAAATTGTCGTTCCTTTCATCCATTCAGAAATGTAGTTAACTGTGTTTAGAATTTAACATAATTTTGTAGGCAAAAGAAAAATTATGATGTGTCAATATTGTCTGGGAATGTTGCTATTTATAAATGGGGAACTTGCTTTTCCTTCAGCCCCGGAAGTTACTTATGCAGTTCATACTACAAAATAGAGCTACATGGTTTCCATAAGCAGTGTTTGGCATTGTGTTCCGTATTTTCTTAATGTTGGTTTGTAATAAGAATAGTAAATGTATCTTGGTAGAAATAAAATACTATTGACTGCTAAGTCCTTGCCACTCTGTCACTAAGTGAATCTAACACCAGGGAAGAATTATCCAACTCTATTTCAGTTCTGTCACAAATTCAACTTTACAGACTGTCTTTATATGCACTATATTGGGGCTTAATACTGTGATGTGTACTGTATTTGACATCATATAACAGACGATCATTAATGTCTGCATTTTATATGAGAAAACATTATACTGGTATGTTTTGAGTGCTGTTGAAGTAGTGAGCTGGCAGTGCTTCCATGTTCAGAATTTCATGACTTTATGGTGGTTGTGAAGTTTAGATTATTCCTGATAAATGCCATCATTTATTGAGCAGTTCATGATGGCTTCTGCTTCTGCATGTATGTATACTCACACCTACTGGTGCCCTAGTTGTTCAGTAGCAGTACATTTAAAACACCATTTAGACTTACTTCTTACTGTCTCCCTTCAATTTTTCTGACACACGAGATTTTCTTTAAGACTTTGTTTCATATCTCTGTTGTGATCTGATTACCTATGTTGTGATATCTGGTTTTCTCTAAAATATCTCCAACAGCTGACCAAAAGGGGGTGCTAATAGATCAAATAGTCAGATGTGTTGCATAAGGAGGTTAAGCAGCCTTTTTTTATGCAATGAATTAAATCTCATTTACTGAACTAGATCAGGTAAATACAAGTTTTCGCATCTGGGTATTGTGTAACACATTGATCGCAGGATTGCTCTTCATGGAAGGCAGATTGATGCCTTGTAAATATGGCTGCTTCTCACATTCCACTAGGCTTGTGGGGAATTCTTCGTGACTGTCCAGAGACTCTGTGGCAGGCATTCTGTTCTGTAAGACTTCTATTTATTCTTCTGTTTATGCAGTTAATAACCAAAAGCGTTTAGGAGTTAGGCATAGGTTACTAAACAAATTGAATACAAATATGGAAAACTACCCAGATAAATGTTCAGGTCAGATGCTTTAGATCCATCGTTGTGATTCCGTGAAAGACTTCTGCTGACCATTTTTATATTATTTGTTTTCTGCAGTCCAAGAGAACTCACTAATGGTGTCAACAGAGCTGAGGCGGCTAGTGTAAGAAGGGAAAAGATGGTTAAGTATGTCCTTTTAAACAAGGAACTCTGATACATCCTTATCCCACAGTGGCATAAGACAGTCAAGAGACCTGATAGTGGTGTGAATATTGTAGTGAAGACTGGAAAACTTCCAATGGCTTCTCAATGGACTGCTTCATTTGTGTAGCGGAGTTGTGAAACGCATTTGTGATTTTGTTGGAACAGCAAATGACAGTGGAAGGGGAGTACATGCTTCTTCTGGAACACATGTGGTTAGATGATTGTAGCACTTGGTTTTCCAACCTATGTGATGCCTATAGAAATGTTTGAGCTTTACAAATACACATTTTTCCTAGTTGTCACCATTAATTCCTTCCATGTTACTGAGCTAATGTAAGAGTATTTTTACAAGTATTTGATAAGAAGACTATAGAGTTATCTTTGTCGAATTTCTACTCTTCTCTCTCTACACAGTATAAAAGGCATTTAGATTTACTGAGAGACTCTAAAATAGCAAATTGTAGCCATAATCCAGTTTGGATGCAATGTTCATATCTGTAATGCCTCTCTAAAGAACTATGCGCTTTAGTGGAAAAAGTGACCTTAATCTCTAAGATTCCTAATACAGAAACCCAGAAATACCATTAGGGTATTGTTTTGTAGTAGATACTAAAGCAGGGTTCATGCTGAAGCTGGACTATGATCAAATTGATGGTAAAGACAAAATTGTATCGCATAAAGTTACCTTTTAAGTGAACTGTAAAATGAGTATAATTAAAATGTAATAAGTGATAGAAATTATTCAATTATAATAGTGTAAAGTGATGATACAGGAACATATAGATCAATTTAATGATTTTACATGCCCAACACAATGATGTAGGCTGGGGAAAAAAATACTGCTTCATAATCACAAACAAAATTATGATTTGAGTGGTGGTCTCTGTAGCCAAAGGAGTTGCTATTTGTTCATGCCAAGTTATACATGTTTGTGGAAACAGAAACACACCTCCTTATTTGTGTGACAGACTAATATGTAGAGAACAAAGAAGGAATCATCCGTGAGAGAGTGAGTACGTGAGTACAAGGTTTGAGAGAGGGAATGTGCTTGGGGAGGAACATCATTCCAGATGCATCTGAAGTAAGAGGCCCAGAAAGACAGGCTTAAGCAAGAGGAGAGTTTTGCTGTCTGAGTCCCTGTGGACTCAGTGTGACATCGTCACCAGCCATACAGCCAGACCTGCTTGATGAAAGAAAAACTTTCTTCAGGACTAGAAGACCTTGTGAATGATGGGTTGTAATTCAAGAAGCTGCAGATTGGGTTAGCTGCATACTACTTTGGGCTACTGTGGGAAGGTATCTGTAAATGACATGGGTGACATTTTGTTTTAGTTTTTTTATAAACCTTAATTCTACTTCCGTCTACATAATTTTGAAGGGGTTTTGTTTTAAAATTAACCAAACTAAACCTAATAAACCAAACTTTTAAATTTCAAAGCTTGTTTGTTCATCACTAGGGAGGTCACTGTAACAAAGATGTTTGGGCAGATCTGCAATGGTGATGTGGCCAGCTTGGAGTCTTGTCACACTTCATTTGTTAGATAATAACTGTGAAGGAAGTTTTTCTGATCTCTGTTTTGAATGGGATGAGCCCTAGAAGATATCGGGGTTTATTGTTGCTAGCTATTGTATGTGAAGCATTCTGTATACTGTATAGTTTTTAAACTTCAGAAATATATTTCTGATGTGTTTATTATTATTTAAAATATTCTATGTACAGTAATTTTTAATCAGAGTTAGATTAGTCTTGGAATAAGGTAAGAAATTGAACTTTCTGCTTTTAAGGCCTTATCTCAAGATGTTTTGACAGGAAAAAAAAAGCATAAGCAGTCAAAAAGAGGCAAAATGGGATAATGTGCACCCTTTGTGCTCGCTAAGAGAAAGGAGGAAAGCAGATTACCTTTCCTGAGATTGATAGCAGATAGAAAGCAAGCCTTGTGAGAATTGATCTGTAAAGTATGTCTTATACTTCTGCAAGGTTATCTGTCATTAAAGCTACCTAAAGGTCAAAGTGGATGTGCACAGAGGCAAGTATTAATTTGGAACTTTCTGAGAATTACTTTACTGTTGAAGACAGAGTAATAGGTTTAAATTGGGTGGTCACTTAAGTGATTTAGATTGTGTATTCTTCTAATTTGAAGGTAAAACAAATATTGTAAAGTTTATAAAATTTCCAAGGGGAAACTTGAGTGATGAAATTATACTCATCATCATAGGAGTTTGAAAAAACAGGATTATGTGAAAGAGGTCCATTGCCTGGTTATCTCCTCAGTTAAGTGCCTGACATTAGGGACCAATTTGCAAGAAAATGTGTTGAAAGTTAAGCAAGTGCTCTGGGAATCTAGTAGATGGTAGTATTTGAGATCATATGATATTTCAGAACTTGTGGTATTTTTAACTTTCCTCTGAGAGATGCAACAAATGGGAATATCAACAGCCTCTCATCTTTAAAGCAAACCTGGTTATTTGCATAGCTTTACTCAGAGAGACCTCCATGGACGTAAAATTCACATTCCTAGTCTAGTGCGGGTGCCAGTTTTAAACCACTTTTCAAACAGGAAGTTCTTTAGAGAAGTATATTCTTTCCAACTCACTAGAATCCAGGGATGGACAGAAAGCTGGGCATTTAAGAAACGTGCAAGGTTGCAAATTCCAGTAAAAGCTGGGCTTTTTCCAGAGTGGTGTAGTCATGAGAAATGGCTTTGAAAAATTGTGAGGAGGAGCAGAAGTTGACTTAGTTTTGTAAACTGTCTGCTTTTGTAGAATAAGAGCTAAAATATCATGGAGAACTGTAAGGTGTGACGTCTTGCATGTTATCCCAGTTGACAGAGACATCTTGTGCAAAAAAATGTCTTTCTGTATGCAGCCTAGAGGTACCTTGGAGAGAGTCTGCCCATGTGTAATTATCACCCTGTTCTTCCCTATTAACTGTAAAGATATGAAATCGCTTTAATTTTTTTTTGTAAATATAGAAACTTCCCAAATGAACACTCTCTGAGTGAAAATGAAGTCAAGTGACATAACACTGAGTGAGCATAATTTTGGAAGGACATGCCAGCAATACTTTTCAAAGCTGATTAATACTTTTCCAAATTAAAAAAAAACCCACAAAACCAAACAAATAAAAAAAGTCAAGCCACAAAACCAAACTCAGGCTGCTTTGTGCTAAATTTTCTTCCAAATTGCACTTATATTACAAGAAAAGAATGTGATTCTGATCAGCCTTACTACTCAAAATCCCAGAGTACTCGAATTTTTACACATTCATCAGACCTTTCCACAGAGCAAGATTAAGAGAACTTCTTCATAATTTAGGTTATAGTCTATCTAGAAAGGACCAATTTGATTGCATAATCCAGTGTTGTTCTTTGGCCATACATTAAGTATTTTAGTGAACGCTGTGTCACATGTAGTTCTAGAACACCTGCAGAATACTTCTTTGATACTAAAATACTTGGAGTGAGGGAGAAACAGATTTCCCTTTTACAGTGTTTTTGCCATGTTAAAGATTGGAAATGCGTGGCCTCAGCTACTTTCCACTGGCACTTAAATGTACTGCTGCTTATCTGAAGACTTTTAAGATAACTTCTCTCATAGTCTGTTTTTGAATAAGGACCATCTAAGAGCAATTTCTTGTAGCATACTCCAATATATGTCTGTTCTGATTTTACGATGTATTGTTTTACATGTACAAATTGAAAAATGACAGCCGTGCTGAGCCAGCAGCTCTCTGGACAGAGTTTTTGAGCTAACAAGAGTAATTACCACTTCAGTCTTCATAAAATTCTTATGCTCCCTTGCACTTGAAAACTTCATCTTGTTCTTCAAGATACCTTTCTAAATAGATTTTATTTTAAATAGGAATAGATGTGTCTGTCTATGTCATAAAGTTGGGTGATTGTATAAGCCTCATGCATTGAGTTTGTTTTTCATGATGTGGAGATTTTTTGAAGTTCTTAATGGGAAATGTAAAGTAGTTTAGTGGAGTATAATCTATATTAGAAGTGTGGATTTCTGGGAATCTGCATTTGAAATATTACTGATCTGAACTTGGTTCCATTTGCTTGGTTTTAAAAGATTCTTATGGCTTGCTTTGTAGTCACTGATTTCAAATTCCTTTCTAGTGCAGATTTTACTTCCTAAAAACTTTACCATGCTAATATTGTCTGAAAATTGGAACGCTTGTTTATTTAATATATTAAATGCAGTGAGGTTGGATTAATTAAATGATCGAGTTCATATTTTCAAATTCTTTCTCATCAGAAACTAGAAAACTTGAGGGATTTGTGATTAGAAGACATGGTAGATGCATGTGTTATGGAGACTGCTCCTCCAGTTAAGTCTTCCATGTTTCCGTGGTTTAGAAGAATATGGTAGAAGATACACTTGGTTTTGAATGGTTGTGTGCAAGTGATCTGGGTGTGAGACACCTTTCACAATACTGACTGTTTAACTGTTATAGTTTGTCTGTAGAGGGGTTAGTTTGGGTAGTTTCAGATTTCCTGAAATCTTGGAATTTGGTTGTAAAATTTACAGTGTTTTTGAAGGCAATTCTGGATGGTTTTGTCAAAAATTAAGTAGCATTACCAATAGCATTAAATTACTACAAGTATGGTTGTAAGAATCCCATAGGCAAAATCTCAAAGTTAATTTGCATCTGCAGCATGTCTGGATTCCCAAATTAGGTAATCTTCTGAAGAGGAGTTGAAACGGAAGTGGCTTAGTCCCTCTTACTTTGTTCAGTTGTCTATATTCTTGCATTTTTGTGCTTCATTTGTTTAAAATGACCTTAATTAAATGTGAAGCACACTGTTAGCTCAGAGAATTGGGGTTTTTGGCTTGTTTCACTTGCTATTGCATTGTTCTGCCAAAAGACAATTTGTACTCAAAGGATCCAATCCTGACACTAGTGACATAATGCAAATTAAGGGCAAATTTTACTTCTTGTTTCAGTGATGTGGAACTGGGTTCCGCGTTTCCATCTGTACCTTACACTTTAATAATTATATGTGAATATTAATCATATTTCTTGAAAACAAATAAGCTGACCCATACTGATTTAGAAATAAAGCAAAATAGTTGTCAGCTTTGTGCACTCAAAACCTGAAAATTTTGTTTGCATTATTAGTTTAGGGTTTGTTTTGTTGTTTTTTCTCGATTATTTTTTTTTCGAGATTGTTAATATTCTGTTGATTGTGTAGAACCGGATCTATACCATTACAAAGAGATTTAAAATTTTTTTCCACTGATGCCATCATTTTAAGGATCAGAGTTTCAAAATGCTTGAAGCAGCCTTGTATTTTTCTGTCTGTTCGTGACAAACCAGCTACTGTACATTCATATAGAGCAGTACAGTCCTTGCCACTGGCAGTCTCTCTGTGACAGGGAGCCTGTAGGCTGACATAAAGTGCAGCCTGTTGTGAACTGCTAAGTGGGAGCCTGCCAAAAACTCAGCAGACAGAACTAATTGGGGAGAAAAAGGATTTTTGTGCCCTCATCTCTTCCTCTTCATTTTTTTTTACAAGACGGATATTGTTAAAGTAACTTGTTTATGTAAGATTTGTCTGCCTCTATTTTCTCATTGCATGAATCACTTTTTAACTTCAAGTCTTGCACCGCAGGTCACTGAGCACTTCCACATGGCGGCTGGCACAAGACCAAACTCGAGACACGCAACTCATCACAGTTGATGAAAAATTGGTAAGGGCTTTCTACTGCATACTGCTATGATACACCCCTCAGGCTTTCTGCACAATAGGCATTCAGTATGGTATTCTGCGTTCTTCTAGGAAAGAGGTATAAATGTGAATTATGAAGCAACAATTCTACATACATTTTTAAAAGAGGAGAGTTTGTAGAACATAAGTGTGTGAAGGAAATACATAATTTAAAGTGTTAAGCAATATAAAATGATGAGTACCGTTATTATTAGTACTGTTACTATAACTACTGCTATATTATGGCCAAGGACCAGCATGAGTTGATTTATAACAAGTTTGTTCTTTTTGAGATTTGGGTATACTTTCTGTGTAGTGAAATTATATAGAATTTGTCAGTTTCCTGAAGTTATCTTCATTAGGAACCATATTGTTAAAGAAAGTGTGTAAAGAAGCACCATGCAAGATTATTGTTTCTATGCACATATACTCTGGCATTGAATATGCATGAAGGTTAGATTAAAACTGGGAACAAATGCATAACATTCTTCTGCTAATCAGTAGCAGATCAGAAATTTGGCAATCTTTTCATTTAAGTTCTTCCATAATGTGTGGTCTGTTACTCTAGATGCAACCTGACACTTATGTTTACATTATTCAATAGTATAGTTTTTGAAAGACTTCTGGGGGGAATGCGTCACAACAGAAGCATGCTTTTCATTGGTTTTCATGTCTCTCTTGACTCTTCAGAGGAAAAACATTCCCATCACAGGTACCAGATAGTTCATGTTGTATGTTCTTCCTTGTATCCATGAAGCTATATTAACTACTTAAGAAATACTTGGAATTTGTATTTATAAATTGAACATTGTAATGGTGACTGCAGTTTGAGACAGTTGAGGTTTAACAGGCTATTTGAAAAAAATCCACCTACTTTAACAACTCTTCAGGGCTTTTTTCCCTCATACTTTGCAGTAATCCGATTTTTTTTTTTTTGCCTCTGAGTTCTTTTCTAAACTGTTTTCTGAATTTAGAAAAAAGTATAATTAAGAGAGAAAAAAAATAATACTATATTCTACCAAACATGTTTATCTTGCTAATATAGTTGCATAGCTTGCAATCTAGGAAATTTCATTTAATGTACAGGAGTTCATGAGTAGGTATGTAAATAAGATTCACCAAGTCAGTAGACCTGCATTTTCCTAAGTGAATTATGAATTGCATTTGATTATTGTAGCACTGTTTTCTAACTTTTTTTTAAAAATCTAAACAGACTTTTTGTAATGCCTGAATTTACAGTATCACATTTCCCTATTATGACCTTGGTTAATGGATTCACAGTTCTGAAGGAGACTACAGTGCTAAGACAGACCCATGAAATAAACTCTTCTACCTTCCGTTTTATATTTAAATTTATATTATCCTAATTTAGAGCTTTACATAACTGTTCCTACTTACATGAGTTTGTGCTTCCAGTTGAGTTAAAGTGATACTAATTCGAAATACAGCTGTTCTGTTCTCTTAGCGTTAGTGTAAATGAATTGTAAGTGAAGTGGTTATTTCTAATATGAGTGTATGTTGTCAAAAAATTGAAGATGCTAATATCATAGTTGGTGGGGGTTTGTTTGAGCTGTCACAGTAACAGTCATTGAATAGTTTTGTTTAGTTTTGATGTATCTAAATGATTATTTTCTCATTTGTTCTTTCAAATATTAGGTTATATGTCAGATCGTATAGTATTTTCCTACAATATTGTGCATGTAGGTACACATTCCAGATGCACAATTTTTTTTTTCCTGGAAACAAAGCAATAGAAAATTTAGAAGAGTATTAAAGGGTCATTGGGCACTGGGACAGTCTGCCCAGGGAGGTGGTTGATTCACCTTCCCTGGAGGTGTTTAAGGCACAGGTGGACGAGGTGCTGAGAAGCATGGTTTAGTGTTTGATAGGAATGGTTGGACTCAGTGATCTGGTGGGTCTCTTCCAACCTGGTTATTCTGTGATTCTGTGATTTTAAAATTTTGATTGAAGATTTAGGTAAGTTTTTTGAGAAGTTTTCATTATCCTGTATAATATCTAATAATTAATGTTATTATTAGGTAAAAATTTATATCCCTTTAACAAGGCAAGCCTTCACAAAGAAATTTGTGGGTGTCAGCTCATTCAAGATTAGAAGTTCTCCAGACACCTCATGGGAAAGTGGAATACTGTATTAATTTATTTTAGCTTATTGCACTGTATTTTGTAATTTTAAATAGGCTTAATTTCAACCTATTAAAATTGATTTAAAACATTAGATGAATTATCAGTATTTTAAGTGATGTTGCTAGGAATTATAAACCCATTATTTCCATGCAAGTTGTAATTAAACTGTATTTCAGAAGTTGATGCCGAACTTTTAAGTAAAAAGACCCATCCTCTTGCGTTACTGCCAGATACATGCTTATTATTGCTATAAAACACTAAATTGTATTTTGATGGATTTTTTAGTTTACTTTTTATAAAGCCTGACATCACCTTTCAGGGTTTTTTTTTGTGCGTATTAGAAAGAAGAAGCAAGAACAGTCTTAAAATGTAATATGGTTACCCTTGTTTGCCTCACTCTCTTATTTTGAAACTTCTGTGAGTTGATGTTTACAAGGCTAGCAGGATAACACTGTAGTTATTTAAAACTTAACTGCATACTGCAGTCAAACTAATCTGTCGGTTTCCAGTGCTTTTGTAGACCTTTTATTTCTGTGTGTATGTGCATATGCTAGAAATTGATCAACAGGTATTCCCTTATCTAAAGTCCTATTTGGCTCTGTAAGTACTAAAATATTCCTTGTCCTCAGAAACACAAATGGCATAGAAGGAGGAAGAACATCCTAATATCCTGACATTGAAGTATTAAGCAGTAGCCAGTCACCTTCTTACTGCAGCCCTCCGTATGTTGAATACAACAGAAAAATGAGATGTAATGAAATAGTAGAAAATACAGTAGTTTAGACCACGCTCATTTTGCACATAAGAAGAAAATGGGACATTTAAATCTAAAGGGGTTAAGTGCTTAGTTTATATACAACACATCCTTTGTCTTCATTATTCACTTTTTTCAGTAAGTATTGAATAAAGTAACTTTTAACGAACAGTTAAATCTCAAGAAAATAACATACAAAATTAACAAAACTAAAGAGAAATATAGTTCTTGCATCATGTTTGGAATCTCTGGCCACTAATTAGGTCATATTCCAAGAGTGTGAACAAATAGCTGTGTGAAAAGTAGTCTCTCAAGACCCTGCTTGTATTAGGGAATTCAGCCTGTAGAAGTTAAAGGCTGTTGGCAATAAGTGTCCCTTGGGTAATGTTCCAAATGAGTTAACTGTTTTATGTATAGAATAACATAGTTTCTGTCATTATAAAAAGTTTCAGTGTTTTTTCCTAAAATGGAGGTTTGATCTTTTTAAATTAATGTGATTTGTTTCAGTCATTCTAAGTAGAGTGCAAGTTTGTTGCAGCTAGAAGTCATCCAGATCAGCAAGTGTGCTTTAAGCAGCTTTCCCATCAGTGCTAGTAATGCTGCATTGTGGATATTTAGCCTGGATATCTACAGGCTTGGCACTTCTGCGAAAGTAACTGTCTGCAGTTGGAAGGTACCCCCAAGTATTTGCCAGCTTTTTTTCTGAAAAGGTTTGGGTTCTAAGAATCCTATTAAAGCACTGCTACTCCTGGATTAGCCAGTAGTAGGGACTTCTCTAGTGGTTAAATGATACAGGTCTTGCAAGAGTGTTTCAAAATTAGAACAACTCTCAGAAATACCCTTTGCCTCTCTGAAGCAGAATATTCCACTTACATTTTATTTTCTGTAGTTCAAAGCAAAAATTATTGCAAGAGCAGTTGTAAGGTGTGGTCAGTGAGGAGACAGCTGAAACACTGTGGAACTGTGGCGAAGAATCAGGTATTAGTTGCAGCCATCTCACAGATGTTTTTATTTTGTATCAGGCCAAGATAAAATAGGAAATTGCTACACAGAGTTAAGCATTCCAGAGTTGTGCTATCAAGTGCGTTTGAAATGGTACTAAAGTAGTTTTTGCAGCATTGTGAGAAGATGTGGGAATGGACTCTTATTACAAGTGTGACAGGCCTACTATAATGATGCTATTGACTTTTCAAGGAGACTGAGTGGAGACCTTACTGCTTGCTGCAACTGCCTGAAAGGAGGTAGCAGACGTGTGGGTGTTTGTCGCTTCTCCCAAGTAACAAGTGATAGGACAATAGGAAATGAGTTAAATACTAGGAAAAACTTCTTCATCAAAAGGGTTCACAAGCACTGGAACAGGCTACTGAACAAAGTGGTTGAGTCACCATCCCTGGAGGTATTTAAAAGACATGTAGACATTGCACTAAGCAAAACAACTTAGTGGTGGACTTGGCAGTGTTAGGTTTATGGCTGGACTTGATGAACTTATGTGTCTTTCCCAAACTAAATGACTCCATGATTCTAATAACTATTGTTAAATCAGTATCAAGAATCTTAGCAGCTTCCTCTTGGCTGTCCAGATGTAGCAGTTAGTATCTGTTTTGTTTACTACTTGTTAATCCAGGAGTAGCAGTGTATTAATAGGATTCTTAGAACATGAACTTTTTTAGCCAAAAAAGTTGTGGAAATACTGTGGTCCATTTTTCCTAGAAGACTACATTATTAACAAGCATTACACAGTGTTTTCAGGATTGTTCATCTCTGTTAATTTGTACACCTTCATTGAAATCCCACCTTTGGCTGGGCTTGGAAGTTACTGAAATTGTATAATCTTTCTTTGATTATCAGAGAAGCACAGACTTCACTATAATAAACAGTGGTAATATTTCAGATAAAAATAAAATATACAAACAAGTGAAAAGTAGCCTGGGATGATTATGCTTCTTCAGATCTTAATCAGATAGTCTGCAGTGCTGTAAAGCAAAGTCCACAGCGTTTCAAGCTTTAACATGCTTTTTAAAGTGTGGCCTTTGCATGCAGCCTTTCCCAAAAACCAAGAGAATTTAATATGCTGTTCTCCGAAAACCAAAGCAGTAATGTGTCAAAAAATTATGTGTGAGGCAGTGACATTGCATTTGAAGATGGTGTATAGGAGCTAGTTTTGCAGCTTGGTGAAGGGAAACACTTGGCGAAGTATACATTTATTAAAGACTGACTTAATGGATTTCCTTTTCTTGAACATACTATTCAGCCAAAAATTCTCCAGGTATTACCACTGTCTTCCACTGTATTAGATAATGAGGATATAGTGGATGTTCTGGGTATTGGTTTTTCAAAATGCTGTTAACCCCTTGTGGGTTATTCCTTGAGGGAGAGTTCAGGCTGTTCCTAAAGTAACTTAATAGGATAAAAGAATTCAGAGTAATCTTTTCTTAGTTTAATCCACTCTAGCTGCAGTATTTATTCAACTGGTTACCATAAAGGATTCAGTTCCTTTGTGGAGGACAGCATTCCTCTTTATAGGAGGAATGTAAATTACAAATTTTTCTGTGCCTTATATGTATGGCTCTTTGACAGAGAATTGTCATATTGAAAGGGTAAAGGTACCAAGACAGAATTCTGTGCGTAGGTACAGTACCCATTTCCTCCCCCTAGTCCTAGATTTCTCTCCTGTAGATTGTATTCCTCCTGTTTATTTTTTTTTTCTCTCAGTTACATCAGCATCTTGCATTTGGATTCAGAATAATAAATAAATAAATAAAAATTAACAAATCTGTTATGTAAAGTTAGGTTAATAGAAGTGTTCTTTCCACCCTGTACTTTGTAGATATGTTTTGAGAGGCTGTTTCTAATTTTGACCAAAACGGCCATGTATACAAAGCCTGTGGTTTGAAAGAAATTGTTTTTCATCACAGTTGTGTCAGGTAAGCAGGTGACTAGATTATTTGAACTGTGTTGTACTTGGGAGTCAAGGTAAAAGAAAAGTTGTTTTATAAAACATTTAATACAGTACATCTTGTACTCTGACTTCACTTAAGATGCAATACTTAGTGTTTGATGCCTTCCATCATCTGAAGTTGTGGTGCTGGACACTTGAAGGATACTAGCTTCCAGTGTAAAAGGTGTTTTAAGGCATAAAACAACTTTCTGGAATTATTTTAAAATTAAATGCATTATTTCAATAAAAGTGAAAAACTCAAAAGAGAAGACTCTTTGCAAATAAAAATACATATAAATCTAGTAAAGTCTCTGATTAAGAGTGACTTTGCACAGAGTTTAATGCTTGAAGGCTTTTACTTTTTGTAATCGTTGGTAGTTCGCTTATGAATCTGCATTTTTAGTGGAAAACATAGTTATTTTTAAAAGTCCTTTTTCTGTTTTTAATTCGCTACCATCCCCAGTGAAGATTAAGAAATACAGCTCTGAGAAGGATCTAAGAAGCATCTAATGTTAAATTTAACATTTTAAAGGTTTAAATATTTTGGGGATGGCAATATTCCTTCATACTTCTTATACACCACACTGGTCTGCCAGAGCATATGTTTATCTCTGAAAAGGATTTTTTGTTGCTTTTTATTTAAATAACTTGTCAGTTCTTTCTTTGTAGTTTTGACTGGTAGTTGCATTTGGTCTTAAATATAATAGAAGCCCAGGCGTAGGTGTGTGTGTAGTTACTAGATTACCTAGCTACACATTTTTTTTACACATTTTCAGTACTATGAATTCACTCTATTGTGCTGTTTGGCAATTAAATTCCTCTTCGTTTGGACTATTGGAGCTCAATCCAGCCTATACTGCTTGCTACAACTTGTTTTTGTAAGCAGTTGTAGTTTGATGAAGCTTGCGGTGGTGTAGAAAACCTGGTTGGCTGGATACCAAAAGGAGCTTTCGTTAAGAATCTGTGCAGGCAATAAGTTGCTCCCCATGATTAAGAAGCTTTCTATAGCTCTTGACAGTCCAAGTAAAGAAATTGCTATCACCTCTAACTGTATTTAAGAGCAATAAATATTGTTACATTACCAAATTACAGCTTGAGACAATTGGGGTTTTTTTTCAGTTTAAAAAAACAGACATTTTAAAAGTAGCCCAGAACCTTGTATAGAGAGATGCATAGCTATATCAATGAGAGCAACTGCACTCTAGTCCCTGTGTAGGTTTACTTTGATTTTAGGATAGGGTAAAGGATTTGAATTTCGTTGCTACAGAGCCTTTTCTTTTGGTGCATGGTAGTGCTATCTCTGCTGGGTATTGGGAGGAGTGTCTGGGACTGAGGTTACACAATCTTCTAACATCTTGAGTGTCTGTTTTGTCTGGGCTTCCTTCATGCAGCATTCTTGTGCAAAAATTTCAAGGCTTTAGTCTGGAGCACGGGGTCAAAGAATATGTCTCTTTGAAGGGTATGCAAGTGATTTTTTTGTTGTTGTTGTTACATAGTATTTCATTTTCTATCAAAGAACACTAGTTTTGAAGAGCTTGCTGTAGTGGCTGCTCGGAACAAATTAAAGGAGTATCATTGTGCCATGTTTAGTTTGTCTGGCTTCCAAAGGGTTATTCAACATGCAAATACATGTTTTGTAAGTCTAAATATGCAAACGGTGTTTCTAATCAGCTAGAAAGAATATAAGTAAACCATTAATACAATCTAGTAATCAGCAGAAGTGGGAAGGAGTTTCACTTCAAGCTGTTTTGTTTAGCTTTTTAAAGACTAGGTAGTATTTTCATGTTCCCATAAAACAATTTGATTATCTGAACCTTTTCTAGAACACTTAAGTTAGTATCCATGGTTGTGAAGATGGAATGAATTCTTCTTTCCTGTCAGGATTAGTGAAATAACAATTCCTTGTATAGTGCTTGCTCTTCTGTTCAGTGAAATGTGTCTTTCTGTGGTTTTGTAATATATCTAAGTTATAGAGTTAAGACACAAATCCTAGCCTAGCTAACAAAGTTGTGTGTATAGAATTAAAAGCTGTTTCTAGTTATGAGGTTCTAGCTGGGTCATTTTATAAAGTCAGAAAGAAAAATGTTTCCTTGTCTGGAAATCCTTGGGATTCCTGTGGGCATCCTTGAACATCTTGGTCATGTGGCTAGAAAGCTTGATCTTTCTTTAGTATTACCTCTTTCTGCTCGGAAGATCAATGACAAAATGGATCCAGATGCACTTCCAGTTCTTGATGGTTTGCTCATGGGATATCTTTGAACTACTTTCACGGCTGCTTTCTTAAATCAGGAATGTTAACCTGTGTTAAGTGGGGACATGGACCACAGGGAGAGCTTCTGGTGTTCAGATCCAAGGTTTTACTGTGCAATTTAGTTCTTTACTTGTGAAGCATGCACTGCAGGAAAATTGCTCAATTACTCACATTATCTTTTTGGCATACTTTATTCTTTTCATTCCGTAAAGCCCACTGGCTTACATTTAGTGCAAAAGAAAATCTTTGCTTTGTGGGCAAATAAAATTTATTGTATTCCCTGTTAGCCTGAAAACTGGGTTAACAAGTGAGAAGAAGCTGAGCTGTAAGGAATTTCTGCAAAATGCTGGTAAGATATACCAAATACAGTGTTTTTTAAGATATTATAATTCTGTTGCAGATATTTTTTTAAAATAAAGAACTTATGATGAATAATTCTGATTACAAACATCTGAAGAAGTGCATAGTTTTTCCTTAGAGATTCATTTTATAGCTGTGCACATATTCATGTATAAACTCGGTAATGATATTTTTCCTTGTAGACCGACATCATCATCTTGAATCATATGTTTTACAGTTTTCAATGAGTGGTATATTGACCAGGCAGAAGTTTGTTATTTTTAAAATTATATTTAACACTAATATTTTATTCTCTATTCTTCTGTTTAGAGTCTCTGACATGCAATTCCTCAGGACCACATTTTTGTTGCCTTTTCCTCTCCCATTTTAAAGCATTCTTGGGTCCACTAATTCTGGATCTCTGATATCAAAGTCAAAAGCTGAGTATCTTCTGTAATGTCTGCTTCCAATACAATTTCTTACTTTTTTATCACTGTTTATTAAACACAGTTGTACTTTGTGTTGTCCTGGGATTTTCTTATCCCTACAGTAACAGAAAACTGAAAGAGGAGATACAACTGAAATGAAAGATAAAGTGCATGAAGTAGAATTGCTGAGTTTAATTGGTGATGGAGTTCTTTCTATTATAATAGGAAGTATAAGACTATGTTTTCTGTCCTTTAAGTAACCTTAAAGGCCAAGCATGTAAAGGCCAAAGCACAAATTACAGAAAGGGACTTCTAGAGCAAGCTAAAAACAGTTTGTGAAGTATCAGTAGCACATTCCTAGATTCATGTTTTTAGAGAGTGGTTGTAGAAAGCTTCCATTTTAACAAACCATATAGATAAGTTTAAAGAAATTGTTTTTATCTTGTGGTGGTAAGCTGCTTATTTTATTGATGATGATGCTGAAACAGTTGAAGACCCATCAACCCTTCCCTTCCCCACTAGGGAATAGTGACTGTTTTACTGTTAGAAAAGAACTTTCTGAAATACATTTAAAGCTTAAAAGCTGTATACACTAATTAACAAAATACTGTGAACATTTAAGCTGTTAATAGCCGCAACATCCCTGATGCATAGACCTTCAATATGCTAACACTGCATAACAGTTATCCATTGTGCATCTCTTTAACTGGGGTAACTGTGTCAGTTCTTTTCTTGCTTCACTACCTGCTGTGTTCACTATTATTATGTTCACTATTTAGCACTTGCTTTCAACTTTTAAAGTCCATGCATATTACATAGAAGCATTATATCTTGCATTAGGGTAAGGGACAGCTTTTAACAGGTCTGGCATTCTTGTAATTTCTTAAATGCAACTTTTCTTATATAAAGCATGCACTAACAGGGATTTTGCTCTACATCTGCATTTCTTGGTTGGGGATTTGCTTCTTTTTTCTACCTCATGTCACTTATTGCTATGTAGCAAAGATCTGTTGCAGAAATCACTTTCTTTATAAAGGAGATGTAAAGAATAGAGAACATGCATCACAATGAAGGCTGGCATTGGTTTACATGAACTCAGGATTTCTGATATTGTTCTTAGTAGCAGACCACGCACTAGCGTGACAGTATTGTTGAGTTAAACTTTTAAAAGACTACTTTTTACCCTTTTTGCCTTTTTTTTCAGCACTACCTTTCAATAATGTCTTTTTTTAGTAAATAACAGCCTAAATAGTTTGTTAAATTTTCATGGATACCATTATATAGAGAATTAATAGGTAGCTGGGAGTTGAAAGGAGGACACCTGAATGCATAACAATGAATTTTTTCAGGAAAAAAACCCCAAACTTTAGTAGTATTTGCTTTAGCTACCAGCCCGGGGAGATTGTTGGCTAGTTAAAATGTGATCCGTAATGAATGTTTCATATATTCTAGTGATATCTTTATTACAACTTCATAATGTGAAATCTTACTAGAGTTATCAAGCCTTAAAACTTTGTTGTACATCCAGATTTGAACTCAACATATCAGACACTGGGATATTTGCTGTCCGGATTTAGAGTGTGAATTGGCCCAGGTGTTCCTGCTTCACAGCACCAATTGCACAATTTATGGGTGTCCTAGTTCATTGCTAGGCTTTGAATTTCATGCTCCTTTGGGTCTTTTACAGCTAAAAATGGTAAGAAAACTTTACCACAAAACTGATAAAAGATGCCTCAGACACACATTTAACACAGATTAGATCTCTTCCTAAGTATGAAGTTGATGAAACAGGTGATACCTGTACTTAGGAACTCTACCTAGGCCTTATTTGAAAAATTGATTAATGGGTACTTTAAAGAAAGCTTTGTAAAGGTTTTCAAAGAGGCATAAAGCAGATGAGAACTGTTAATTTTCTTTTTTACAACAGAATTCTGAAGAACAGTAACCATAACATTCATGTAGGTCATATTTTGTAAAAACAGGTAACTTTGAATTAATGTTAAAAATAAGGACTTTGCTAAAATGGCATCAGAAACACACAAAAAATACGGAAGTTATTGCCTGTGTGCAAGAGTAGCCTCAATTTTGCCTCTCACTTAAGAGGTGGAAGACCTCACCCTAAGGTGCTGGCTGGGCCTTTGGCTGTCCGTAATCCAAACTACATTTTATAAACTGTTAGCTCAAGAGTCATCTTTAATGAATAATTCACCAAGATACTGTTGAAATATTATGTTTAGCTTTGCAAACCAATCAGCTTATTTTGACTTAGACTAGGAGCATAGCATAATCAGAACTACGATCTCAATACATTTTGTTTGCAAGAATATACCATCACTGAACAAGTGAACTACAATACACTGTATTCTATATAATATATACAAAATTGAACTAACCAGGGGAATTGGAACTAGACTGCCTAGTCTAGGTGGGCTCTATCTGCTAGCATTTTTGTCATTTTTCCTTTAAAGCTCTTTACTATCTTTATTTTGGTTTCCAACTGAGAAATAGTATCTGTAAGAACAGTTGCTTAGGGTAGTGAAGTGTTGCTGTAACTTGTTAATTATTCTAAGGGGAATTATTTCATTGGTTCAGTTATCCTCTTTCTAAATACAGGTAAACTCAGACTGGCTCTGCTTCTATTTGAAAGTTCATGGTCTAAAAACTTTGCTGTAGTTTTATTCCTAACTAACTGATTTTTTTGCATGTTTGGTAATCTGAAGATGATGAATTTCTTTTAGAGTGTGCACTGTGGATAACTCTGTATTTTTAAATGCCTCACTGGTAATAACAAAAAATCCAGCCATGTTTGTATGTGGAAGCAAAAGACCTGCTTATGTATGCTTTGAATGAGTTTTGGAAAGTATGTTCTCTCTAAATCTTGCTGTGTTGCAAGTAAAAGTAGTTTATAAGATCTGCTGTAAATTCAGACTTTTTTCCCCATCTTGTTCAAGATAAGCATGGTAGTTATAATTTCCTTGATATGAATAATGTCATGACAACACTGGCATCTTTGATGACTACTAGTGGCAACATGAATCCATTTTTATAAAAGATATTATTCTCCCTGACCACCCCTACTTTCCTTCATTTAATAATGATATTCTTAATTTCAGTCAAGTGGAGAAACTGCGAAGTGTAAACTCAGATATTTGATTCTCCTTCTGTATAGTTTCATGATACTTACCCAGACAACATTTACAAATCTAAGACACTCTCTTACAGGTAAAAAATACTTTCTTAATTATTAAATAATAGTTTTATCTTGTTCTTTGATTCTTTCCTGGTGGAAAAACTATACTGAGCATGAAATATCAGTCTGTGCTGAAAGTGGGACTTAAGTGTTTCAAATGCCTTATTTTTAAATTTATAAATGTTTACCTTTCCATCAATGATGCAAGCTGGGTGATAGGTATTTTTTGCATGTCTGTCAAGAAAAATCCCTCTTTGTTTTGAGGCTTGTCAGGGCACTGAGAGATGCAGAATCTGAGATTTTTATGTTTAAACTAACTAAATACAACTCATCAGCTTTTGCCATAACTTTTACTCTCAATTGCTTTTATAAATATCATCTTTCTTAGACTTTTGCAGGAGAAAAGCGTAGATAAAAAAATTGGGAATATAATGCAGACTATCAGCAAAATGTTTTAAGATGTGAAAGAAGGGTTGATGAAGGAGAGATATTCTAATTACTAGTGTGAAGGAGTGTTGAGGGCCTGGGATTTTTAGAAGCCCTGTCAGTTATTCCTGCTTACTCTTCTATCGTGTTCTCTCCGAACAAATGCAAATGACATGTGTGGGGTGTGTTATGTCATTATATTTGTAGTATCACATGCAAGCAACATGGAATAATATCAGCCATGCAGAATATTGGGAAAGCAGAGTGAGCCTTTGTGGAGTGGGACAACAGGGAAGTTCTTAAGGTGGTTTTGCAACATGGCTATTCGAGTAGTGTCTCCTCAGCTGTGAAATACAAACTGATGAGTAGAGTTTGCTGAAGCCAGCAGCAGTTGCAAATGTTGAACTGTTTTGTATGCTGACATCTCCTTTGCATAATGGCAATCAGTAGTGTAGAAACTATTGTGATGGACTTAGTGTTGGTTCCAATAATATGACAATTTCTACTTCTGTTAGCCCCACTTTTCAGCATATCCTTTTCTCCATATCCAGTTTCTTTTTGATGTTTTCTGCAGAACAGCCCATGGAAAGAGATTTTCTTTAAATACAAGGTTTCTCACAATCATTATTATTATTAAATCCCATTTTCTGTTTCATAGTGTAAGGTTTTCTTTTTTGAAATATGTTTCTTTCACTGCTTTTTATTACTTCTTTATTAATTGTTCTGCAGAATGGATATATGGGAGAACACGTTATAGATAACATGATGTTGTTCACAAATTACTGTGATAATGCAAAATGGTTGTGAAGCCTGAAAGAAAACTGTGTTCTGTCTGATACAGAGTTTCCTAAGGGCAAATATGCTTTTTCCCCCTTGTTATGTCTGTAGCTGTTAGATAAATGTTGTCTGACCACATTTAGTTCATTCTGCTCCATTTTTCCTCTCACAATTTGCATAGTAGATCCTGTTCTCTTACATTTCTTTCAGAAATACTGTATTGAAGTGTAGAAACGTAAATGCTCTCATCCTGACTTGCAGCCTAAGCAGCTGAGAACACTAAATAAAAAGCTCCTTTCACGACAGCTATTTTGTGGATATTATGCAAGATGCTCTGTGCTTTGATATAGCAGCTCCTAAAGAAAATGTATTGCAACTTGAATTTATAGCAAAACGTTATGCACTTAGTCTGGTAGAACATGTTGGGGGTGGGGAAGAGAGCAAGCTGTTGTAAACTCCTGTAAAGTACAGAAAACTTCTACTTTCCCTCCTTTCTAACAAGTGTAAACTGTTGAGGTTAAGTAGGTGGGGCAACCGGAAGTAATTACGAAGGCCAGTGGCATTTTTGTGGTTTAATAAAGGCAGAAGCTAATTATTCAGTTTTTATTTAAGTGAAATGATGCCAAAAAGGAGGTTCCTGCAGAGCAGCTGCACTCCTTCAGTGTTACCCTAATTTACCACAGACACAACTGTCACAAACAGAACTTTTAAACTTGATATATAGCCACGAAAGTAAGAAGCCCTTTGTCTGGTGTGGATGCAGAAGAACTCTTTTATACAAATCAACCGGCAGATGACAGACAATGATGAAAATTTGATTCTTTGAAGTCATAATGGTCATTGAAATGTGTGAAATTCTGGTATTGAAAAGAGAGCGGCTAGCAAGACTCTGAATCCTGGGTGGTTGCTGGAAGCTTGCTGGGAGGTTTTTCTGTGTTTTGACATCAACTTCCCATTGCTTGTTCCCTATTTCCTTTATTAAAAAACAGGGGGGAAGGGGTGCTGCACAGTAGATAGTTGATAGCAGTTATGTACAGTTTTGTCTGTGCATGGACAGGAGTGTCATGGGATAAACATGACACCTTTATGCACACCTGACCCATCTATTAAAAAACACTTGTTTCCACAGATACTTTAAATAATTTTATTTCTTTCCGTTGAATTATAGAGTTCCATTTCTTGTCCCTTTTGGAATTTGTACTATTAGCGGGGTTCTTAAAAGAAGGAAATTCTCTTTTTCTCTAGAAGTCATCTTCATGCTTCTGTGAACCAGTTTTTGCTCTGCTGTACAGCACGTCTATCATTTCTTACTATTTTCAGAACAGCTTTACCAGGCTTTCCACCATGACAAGTGTTTTTAATTATAAATTAAAATAAAGACAAAACATCCTCTCCATTTGTAAGGAATTTGATACCATTTTTATTGTGTAAAAAAGTGAATGCTTCGTCCCTCTGAACTCATTCCAAGAAGAGCTAAGATGCCTCAAAATGAGTGTTATAATTTATTTGAATTACAAAAAGAAATTTGGAGATTCGTATAAAAAAAAAAAGAAGAGGAAAACCAAGATGTCAGAACAGATCTTTTAGGTGTTAGCCTCTGTTGAAAATGTGAAGCAAGGCTATTAATTTTTAGTAGAGCAAACCTAACAGTTCAAATCACAGGTCTTTTATATTGTCACCTTATTATTTAGAATTTTGAATGCCAAACACCTCACTAGTATTTTAATATGTTAATATAGCAAAATTCAGTAAGGAACACTTAAAAAAAAAAAAGTATAGTAACGAAACCAGCTGTCAAAAACATCTTTGTTTTGGAAAGCTGGTTCACAGGTAGTTTCAATGAGGACTTGAACTCAGAACAAAGCACTGAAGACACAGTAAAGAGTTCAACCCAGTGCAGCATAGTTCTTTTCAAGTATTATATTGTTTTAATGGCATCTTGGAGCGGGAGCTTTAGCCCATTGAAATGTCTCTTAAAGGACAGGTTCTTCTGTCACTAGCTGGAGCTGTGTGGATGAAATGATCACAATAGAGTGTTGTAATGCATTTTAAAAGTGTGAGAAATCAGTTTGTCTAGACTAAGAGTGCGCCTACAGGGAATAGGAATTTTAGAGCTTCTGTGCTCTTTAGGTGTCAAGTATGTGATAGATGCCAAGCCTTTTTATTCCATATCTTTGGCAACAGCTCAGCTATGCTACAGTACCTTACATGTCTGCAGCAAGCAAAAACAGTGATTTTATGTCAGGACAACTTGAGCTTCAGAAACCAGAAACTCATTGCCTAACAACTGTCTGTTCAATTGCCAGCTTTAAAATGGGGAAGATATCAATAAACAATTGCTAGATTCCCAAAAGAAATGGAAACGTTAACTATCATGAATCAGAGTGTGTAGACCTAGCAACACCATGTTTAGTTGCAGAACATATTTAGTTGCAGAAAGTAGGCAGGTTTAGTTTTCACTTTGAAAATATTTCCATGGAATGAATCCTATATTATTAGTGAAATAACTCTGATTTGGAACCAACTGAGTGCCCAAAAAAACCCATAGCTTGAAGGGTCTTATGCTTTGTCTGGGGTTTTGGTTTTATTATCATCCAGATGAACAAGTTTAGGCATTTCTTTAGTATGGTTACCTCATAAATTTAACAGTTGCTGGCTTTTAATGCTCTTTTTAGATTTTGTTCTACATGCACTAATGTATAGTATTTTCATGATTCTCTGGTGTGAAGACTTCAAAAGAGGAAATTGTGTATGTCCATAATGTTATTTAACATAGAATATTGTTTTAATGATCCTAGATAATTCTGGAACAAGCCAAAACCTTACAAATCTGAAGCATAAAAATCTTAATGGATAATGAGTTGTGGAGAGTAGTAATAGTAAAAAAGTAATCATTTTGAGCTATTTTGAAGTTTGCATGTTTGGAGGTATTAGATAATCACAATCCCAGATTTTTTGCATGTTGCACATTATTTCAGGGAGGGGAAAGAATTTTTTATGATTATTCTTACATTTTCACAATAGGTACATTTGTTAAATACAGAAATAAAGGCTAATATAGTAGCCTGTTTCTGTAAACAGGCAAGCTGAAATATTGAAGCCCCACCAAACTTTACTGCAGGTGAAAACCCCTTTTTGTTAAACAAAGCCCTTTGCCAATTCAAATAAGACGACTTTAAGCTATTTCCTTCTAAAACTGTGGCTTAAGCTACAGCAGTCAGAAATGCCAGTCTGTCAGGAGGTGTTTTACATGCGTGTTGCAACATTTCAGTGACTGGTAGTGTTTCTTTTTCATATCGCTGCTAGACTCATATTAAAAATAAACATTACTTGGTCCTAGTGAAAGCATTTAGACTGGAATTGTTAAGAGCTTCTGACAGTTCCTTTTGGTAGTGTGGGTAGAAATGTCAGAAGCTGGAAAATCAGTGTGTGTGCTTGTTTGTTTCCCCTGCTGTTTTAATTGGAAATACAAGTCATATACTTTAAACTTACTCCCTTGTGTAGTTTTGAGGGACTGATATCTCAAAATTTATTTCCTGAAGTAAAATGAAAAATGAGACTTGCCTCATTTCAAAGGATGATCTCGTGACAGCACCAAGAGCTTTTAAGTTTGCCAGAAAAGAAAATCCCATAAAGTTAGTAGCTACAGATATGTAAAGGTACAGTGTTTTATTTAAACTTGTTTGCCTTTTAATTTAAGTCATGGCAGTACTGATGGGATGAGTTCAATATGCCCATAGTTTTGCTGCCCTGTTTTTTGCCCTCGTTCCTGGAGAGTGGAAGGGAGAGAGGAGACCAAAGAACTCCCCCTGGCCTTTTAAATATGTAAGGAAAAGGAGTACTTTAGCAACCAGAGAGATGGATTTGATGTTTGATTTCACTCTTTACTCTACTAGGGTGAACTGACAGGTTAATTTTATGTAATTACTGATTAGTTTTTAGCGAGAAAGTTCACTTTGATTGTATCAGATGCTACTGAGAGTAATTTTTCAGAGCAATTTTTATAAGGCTTTTTCTGTATCTTATCCTTTGTTAGAGTCAGTTAATACTTTTAGACTGGTTTTGTGATCCTTCAGTTTTGTTAGGTTTATTTGTTGACGGCTCACAAGCCAAGCCTTAGTAAAGGAAGGCATCCTGCTATTGACTATATACAATGTTTGGGGTTTGGTTGTTTTTTTTTTAATTTGGAGAGTGAATCTCCTGAATCCTTTTTCTGAGGAGTGTTACAAGTACCAAATGTTCTTGTCTTGATCTTGAACATCAAGGGAAGAATTGTGTCCCAAAAGCTGATATCCATAGTTTGAAACACAATGAGGGAGTCAGTTTTATATAGTAACTAATGATTAGAAATATGAAGCTGGATAGCAGTACCTGCTCTGCAGTCTGAAACAATCAGTATGTTATTGTGCAAAAGATAGCCTCCTGCCTCTTCCTTTGTGCTATCCATAGCATGTTGGAGCCTCCTAACTATACAAGCTTAAGCCCAAGTGAAATCACTTAACACTGCAGCACATAGTTGGCTGGCTAAGATTTTGGTGAGTGTCCTGTTCATCAGAAGTTTAGACTTCTAATGATCATGTAAAATTTTGGGATTGGTCAATATTTCAGTCTGTACTCTAGTATTTTCTTTGTGGAAGAAAGAAGAGTGAATAAGTTTCCATATTTGCTTTAGCCGTTCCAAGTTGGTGTAGTTCTGACTTTGCAGCTATGATCAAAAGATGGAAGGAAATATCCTGTCTAGTACTTGCAGCTGCGTAGCAGGGAGATGAGCAGATTCAGGTACCTTATGCAAATCTAGTTCAGACAGGGGAAGCAGGATGATAACAGCCCATGTATCAGCTTCATTTTTATACAACTGGGCTCACAACATACTTCTCTGCAATTTTTTTCTTTTTATGTAACTCAAAAATAATGCCTGAAATGATGGAAAAAGCATAAGCAATATTGTTTTACAAGACTTTTACATGAACACTTTATCAATAAGTTCCATTTGTTTTTCATAGGATATCACTGCTTTAACTGGTGTTCCAGACGAGCATATCAAAACCAGAAAAGTTCACATTTTTGTTCCAGCACGTAACGCAATGCAGGCAGGAGTTAACAATACAAAGAAATGGAAGATGGAATTTGATAACAGGGAGCGCTGGGAGAACCCTTTAATGGGCTGGGCATCTACGTGAGTAATTACTGAATTTGGAAATGCTTTTCTTCTTTTGTTTATCTCGTTCTAGTCATTTACATTTTGAGTTTGAAATGTCCTTTCTCTCTGTAAATCTTGTGTTTTAACAGTACTTGCAGTAAGTGATTGGGTTTGTTAGTTGTATGATTAATGATCTGTTATGTTTAAAAGCAGAGTTAGCTCACTACATCATTTGGGAGAGTTTGAAAAAAGTATTAACAACCAGAGATTTCAACAATTATAATTGTGGTGATGTTGCTGTATGGCAGCATCAAGGAAAGAAGTTTATTAGTTACCTAAAGCAGTAAATCCTTCTCAGGTCTCAGTTCCATGTTTTAAATGTGGTTAAACATAAAATAGCAATACTTATCTTCTGGATATTTTTATACAAAGTTTTATAAATATCATAGAATCATGGAACGGTTTGGGTTGAAGGGACCTTAAAGATCATCCAGTTCCAACCCCTCTGCCATTTGCACAGACACCTCCCCCTAGATCTCCTGAAGATCTGAAATGAGGAGCCGTAATATTGTGGTTAGAATTTCTGTAAACAGTGAGGACTATGCCAGCAGTTCTGACAAGATTGTGATTTTGACTTGAGGCTTCTTGTTTGAGGCTTATTCAGAAAAGTTGATTTTTCTACGTAAACAACAATCAACCACCAGAGATTATTTTTCAACCTTCAAAAAGTATACAAGGTGTCTTGAAAATGTCTGGCTATAATTAGACTGTAAATGCTTGCAGTCAAAGAACAGAATGCTCTTTGAAAAAGGAGCTAAAACTTTAAATATTAATAATTTGAGGACTCATTTTTTGTGAGATTTATTAACATTCTAAATCCAGTTACAGAATGATTTTTTCATTTTTCATTACTTATAAAATGAATGTATCCAGAAATATTAGTTCAAAATAATTCTGAAATCAAGTCTTCCTGTTAGAGTGGTTTCCTGTAAAAAATTGGGGAGGGTCACAACCCTCATAGCATCTCAGTTATGTTAGTATTGCAAAGCATTAGGGAAGCCATGCTCAACAAGCAAAAATACTGAATGAGAATTAAAATCTTGTATTAAATTAGTCTGTTGAAATACCTGTTTTAAAAGTTCAAGCATGTATACAACAATGAACTCATCATCGACATGTCCTGGGGTTTTTCACTATTTTGTTTTAGGCATATTTAAATTGCTGTTTCAACACATAACATTTCAGTGATTAAATGTATGTCTTGGATGACTCAAGAACTGCAAGTAGTTAATAAACATACCATGTAATGAACAGGTTGTTTCACAGGGCTTTAGTTAATTAAGTGGTAGACTGTTGACCAGCCGTACATCTTTCCCTCTTGTTTTGTGTGTGCCCCCCCAAGTGTCTAGCCACTAATTTATACCCCTGCACAGATTCTGACACTGTAGCCAGTAGCACCTGCTTTAGTTCAGATTGAATTCACTTTTCTTCTAATCCCCCTTTGCTTTTCAGCTGACTTTAACCTCCCCAGACAAATTATTTTCTGTGTAGGATTTTGCACAATCTCAGCCAAAATAATGATTTTTAGCCTTTCTAGGAGTTAAAACTTCTTGTGCTGAACACCTAGAAAAGTTAGCCATGGTATTAAGGGCCTATCTGTATATTAAATTGTCCCGGACTGAGCTTATTGTTGGAATTTAAAAAGGAATGGCTGTTTTGAATGAGTCTATCTTGGCATGTATTTTTATTTGGGAGAAGTGATGTTCCATGTGTAATCAAGCTGCAGATAGACCACAAACTAGTGCTGAGTTGAGAATTGATACTGCTAGGTTAAGGGGTTTGTAAACTAATTTGTTTATTTTCATTTCTTATGGAATTCTGGCAAAAAAAGTGAACTATTCATAGACATTCTGGTAATTTCAAATTACTGTTCAGCACCGAGAAATATGTAAGATGGGTTTCTTCTCTTCAGATTTAATTTCTGCAGAAAGAGGTTTTTTTGAAGTTTTCCAGTTTACTTTTTAATGATGTTATGGGATGGGTGGATTAGAGCCCTTTAGGGTCTAAAAATCAGAACCCTTTTCCTCTGAACTCATTATACATATTTGCCATATTTGTCTTTGCTATGCTTCTGTCATTTTTATCTTGTTTGCTTTTTTTGTTGCACTTATTGTTTCTTGAATATCTTTTTCAATAAAAATTATCCAGATGGGGAATCTAAATATAATGGACTCATGGCTTTTTTGTTTAATTAGGAGGTTTCATTACAGAAATACCTGTGCATAGTTCTCGAGTACATCTCTTAATATAAAGCTGTGAATAGAGAAGCATGGGAATTGTGAGATTTCCATAGTACAAGATCTCATAAGAGAACCAAATGTTGCTCTCCACAACTACCTGAAAGCAGGTTGTAGGGAGGTGGGTGTTGGTCTCTTCTCCCAAGTACCAAGAGATGAAATGGCCTTAGGTTGTGCCAGGTGAGGTTTAGACTAGATGCTAGGAAAATACTGTTTCATGGAAAATGTTGTCAAGCACTGGAACAAGCTGCCCAGGGAGGTGGTGGAGTCACCATCCATGGAGGTATTTAAAAGACATGTGTGGCAGGTTTAGTGGTGGATTTGGCAGTATTAACTTTGTGATTGGATTCAGGGATCTTAAAGGTCTTTTCCAACCTTAGTGATTCTATGATTCTGTGATCTCAGTTTGGAGTGACTGAGCAGGCACAGGAAAACTTGCAGCACTACTGTTGCTGACACTATGAGAACATAGTGCTGGTCACCCTGAAGTCCAGTTAGTTTGCAGATGATCACAAAGTTAAATACTTGGATAGCTCATATATGGAAAGAAATCAAAAAAAAAGCTGTGTTTAGATTGGGTGGGAGATGATCTCACATGAAAACAGAACAAATCATTTCTGCACAATCCTAATTTGTGAAATGCCTCTGTCTTGGAAGGTTTTTGCCAGACTTGCAGTACTGAACAGGCCCTGGTCCCTGACTACACTTCAGACTTAAACATCTTTGTTCCCAGTTAGTAATGCTGAGAAGAATTTTCCGCCCCAAGAGAAGAGAAGAACAAAAAGGAAAAGTTGTCACAATATTGTGATATATTTGGGTCACTTGATTATCCACTGATCACATAATGGACTAATTCTTAGTCTCTAGTTCTCCTTACTGTCTTTGTAAGAGAAGTCTTTAAATGTCTTTGGTAGAGCCCACCTTAGTGACTTGTGAAAATCTTATTTCTGCCTTTCTAGTGTTCTGTTGTTTTGGGTTTTGTTTTGGTTTTGGTTTGTTTTTTTTCACTGGGAAACATATTGGAAATATAGTGAGCTACATTTTTCCACGTGTACATCAGATAAAATTACGTTGTTGTATTTGCTGGAAGCTAAATTCCTCCTCTTCCCCTCCCCCTCTGCCAGGCACAGTCTTTGTCCTTTATTGTAGAGAGCTCAATGTATCTTTGGTTGCTTTTTCTTTTTCATTTACACTTCTAGCTTCAAAGAGAACAGTTGAGAGGCAGCTTCTTCCATAGTTTGTTGCAATTTGTTCTTGTCTTCCCAGTTGTCTCCCAGGCTTATGTGCAGTGTTGTCTCAGGGAAGCATTATCTAATAATTGTGCTGCTACAACCAATATCTTATTTCTCTAAAAGCTTTGTAGATTAATTTTTAGAAACTTTTTTTCTCTTTTGTCTTTGTTCTTAGATTGACGTTATATAGCAACAAATAAGGCAGTTTGGGTTTTTTAACCAAGATTTTAATTTGTTTAAAAAAGCTTTATTGTTTGATTCCTCTCAGAAGTGCAGTTGAGGAATACCTGATCATCTAAAGCTCAGCACTGTGTATTTAATTAGCTAGCAGTTTCTAGATTTGTTTTTAGTGGTGGCCTGTGATCCACTTGCTGTACTGGGATAGTTTGAGTTGGTCATGTGCCTTCAGCCAAAGCTGAACTGTTGAGGTTTTCATGTACTTTTCAGTTTCAGGTTAATTTCTGCTCTGCTTAGTTTCATATTCTGCTCTTTCCTGCTTTTTCCTTGCCCTAGCTGCTCTACAGACTCTGGTCTCCTTGAAATGTTCGAAATCACCTTAAGACTCCTTATCTTCCAAAATGAGAGGGACTAAACAGCTTTAAAAATTAACAGGATTGTTGCAGATCACTTCTTATAACCTCAGCAGGTGGTTAGACATGCTCTAATAAAAACCCTAAACCATTAATTTCTGCAATGAATTGAGATGGAATTTTAACTGACTGACAGAGTGAAACAATACTCCACAGAAAGTAGGTGTTAATCCTGCAAATAATTAAATATAAAGGAATTTTTAATGCCTCGTGAGGTGATCTGCTACAAAAAGTTGTGTAGTACAGCATTTGATAGGCATGAGAAGCAGATATAAGTGCTTTATATTTCACATATGCTTAAAATTTGTCATCTGACTTCTTACAGAGCTGATCCATTATCCAACATGGTTCTCACTTTCTCTACTAAAGAAGATGCCATTGCCTTTGCTGAAAAAAATGGTACGTATTGTACTTATTGGAAATGAGAGAAACAGCTCTCTATAGGTCATCTTGATCTCAAAGTATTAACAACAGAAAAAGTACTTTCCTTCTGTTCCACAAAACTGGTAGACCATCAGTGCTCCACTTGAAGAAGTGGGAAACGAGGCGAGGACGAGTAGGGGATAGAATATTTCTGATGGTGCTGAACACATTAAATCGAGGCCTTCCACTTTCTGGAAGAGTGTTTGGGCCTCCTCTTTGCATTAGTATTGCAGTGCTTTTAAGTGTATCTGTATTTTGAATGAGAACTAAGCCTTGCTTAAGTCTTGGAGAAAAATTAGTATTAACACATTATCTTTAAGACTATCCCAGGCTAGGGTTCCTATGACAGTGGGATTTTTGACAGAAAGCTTGACATGACCATCTGAATTCTGGTTAAGGGAAGATCCTTGTGTGTGTTTGATAATCAGAAAGACTGATATTATATGACTACTGAGTAAGCAGTTTTGACCATGTTTCAGAATGGATTTGTCTTTAGTTGGAAGGGACACATAAGGAGTACAACTCTCTGTTCCTCATAGAACCACCTAAAACTAAAGCATATGACTATAAACATCATCCAGATGTTCCTTGAATTCTGACAAGCTCAGTGTCATGACCCCTTCCCAGGGGAGCCTGTTACAGTGACCAACCACCCTCTCAGAAAAGAATGTATCTCCTCATGTCCAGTTGCTGTTCACTGGAGAGGGGAGATTGGCACCTTCCCCTTTGAGAAAGCTGTAGACTGAGGAAGTTATACCTAATCCTTCCTAAATACAATGCTGAAGTCTAAACACTTACAGAAGGACCATAGCAGTAAGCTTACTTGATTTTTTAGGTTTGTATTTTCTCACAGAATTATGGTACAGCAAGAAGTACCCATAATCTCAGCCTTTTGAATATTCAGCTGTCCTCTTGTATGTTAATAGGAATTTTTCATGGTGAGATTTTGATTTTTTTTTTTTAATATCAGTTTTATTTTCCTTAAAGAGCTAGACTTGCTTAGTGCTCATGGATGTGAGGAAGACAGATTGCACTGAGTTAAATCCAGGAATAATGCACATGGAGTGTAAGCTTCTTTAGAATTCTTCGGCGTGGTCTACAGCTTTAACTATAGTTAGTCTGGGGTAAACAGAGATTAAAGTTTCTTGATCAGACCAAATTGTGCAGAGCTTACGTTCTACATCAAAAAAAGCAGGATAGGTATTAACTTACACAATTAAGAAGCTAAACTATTTATGTGCAATTTATTTGTGCATTTAAGGTTAAAGACTAATATTTAGTTCCTCTATTCATCTTTGAATGTATCTGTTTTTTAACTTAATAGTCTTAATTTTATTGAAAACTGAATTGTATTCACTAAGAAATTACTAGGGTTATTATATTTGCATTATATATAGCAATTACTGTGCAATTTTAATAGTATTTTTTAGTATTTTATGACCAAAGATGAAATTTGGAGGATGTTGCTTTACTTATGCTTTCGTATTGTTTATGCTGTTTTTTTTCCCTGGGAAATTTAGCCTATTAAGAGAAAAAAACCTGAATCTTGGCCTTTATATCACTAATATTAAAAAATTATCTAGAAGATCTTGTTAGATGTGTTGTATTCTGTCTTTTTGAAATGCAGGTTAAAATAAAATAACTTGATTTATTCAGCATAGAAAGTTTATGCTTTCACTGAATTAGTAGTGAATCTCCTTTGGGAAAACTACAGAGAGATTCCACCTACTAAACTAAGGCTGTGACTTACTATTAATATGAGTTCAATGTTCACTTGGCTTGCACCCTTAATTTTACCATAGTTGAGATGTACTAAACTTCTCTGTGCATAATGGCTTAGTTTTATGTGCATGATATGAGATATGTTTACGATACAGAGAAGGACTTGGGGGTGCTTGCAGCCCAGAAGCGCAACCATATCCTGAGCTGCATCAAAAGAAGCCTGGCCAGCAGGTCAAGGAAGGCGATTCTCCCCCTCTACTCCACTATCATGACACCTCACCTGGAGTACTGTGTCCAGTTCTGGGGATCCCAATATAAGAATGATATGGAACTGTTGTAGCGGGTTCAGAGGAGGGCCACGAAGATGGTCAGAGGGCTGGAGCTCGTGTGTGCTGAAAGAGTTGGGATTGTTCAGCCTGGGAGAAGGCTCTGGGGAGACCTTATAGCAGCCTTCCAGTACTTGAAGGGCACCTACAAGAAAAGCTAGGGAGGGACTTCTTACAAGGGCATGTAGTGGTAGGACAAGGGGGTATGACTTTAAGGAAGGGTGAAGATTTAGACTCGACGTTGGGAAGAAATTCTTCACAATGAGGGTGGTGAGGCACTGGTTGCCAGGGAAGTTGTGGATGCCTCGTCCCTGAAAGTGTTTGAGGATAGGTGGATGCGGCCTTAGGCAGCAGTGTGGTCTAGTGGGAGGTGTCCCTGCCCGTGGCAGAGGGTCTGGAACTGGATGATCTTTAAGATCCCTTCCAAACCAAACCATTTTATGATTTTGTACGTGCACATTTTCTGTATCGACTTCAGTAATCAGATGTAGCTGGAAATATAAAAGAGTAACTTAGGTGTGCATTTGCAGTGGAACTTAGCTTCTAAACTGAGATGTTAGTGAAATATGTCTAAGCCTAGGAACACAAGTATTTACCTCTCTGTCCTTCCTATGTGAGCCATCTGAGTTTTTTATTATAAAATTTCTTGAGAACCTCAAGTTTAATCTCTGCAAATTGTACACATTGCAGATATTTTGACACAATTGGGAAACCTAAGGGTTTTTTCCAAGAACTACAGGAACCCGCAGCAAGCTCTCTTTCTGCCTGCCACATCTAACGTGTTTTCTAATGTAGGAATAACAGCACTGACTATAATAATACAAGAGATCTCTGTCTGAAACATGACAGCTCAGGGTGGTCTGAAGTCAAGGCAAGAAGGAAACACTTGTAACTGGATGAAATCAAAAGTTTAAAAATTCTTTTTTGTGGTGTCCAACATCTCTGAGGCTGTTGTTTAAAAACATACAGCTTTAGTAGCAAGGGTGGAGAGTTTTTCTACTCCATAATAACCTTTAGTCAGGTGATGAGAGTGTTCTTCCAGGGGTGAAATCTTCTTTCTGTCCACTTGGCTTCTATGGCAGGGTTCTGGGCAGGGATAACCTTCCCCTCTATTGTTACGTTTTTATAAAAAGTGACCTCTGCTATCTATCATGAACAACCTATGGTGCCTAACTCAAGGAGACTTTAGTGGCCTCTTGCAATGCAATGTTAGGTCCAACTAACGAACTATGGATTTTGGATATCTATGGCAGCCCAAGTCACTGTACTGGCAGTTTTTGGAGGCGCTCAGTCCCTCTCTAGAATATAAAAAGACGAAGCAATAACTTGAGGCTGTATATTCCAGCACCCAGGTGCCTCAAATTTAGGTGTTACAGTGTTCAATGTTACAATACCAAACTTTGCCTCTAGATCTAATACTGGCAGTTTACTCAAGCTTGTTTTTAATCATAACAGTAGGCAAAAGCCAGTGCTCTCACAGATGAAAAGAATGCATTTTTAAAAACAGTACTCCAGTATTTCTTACAGAGAATAGTTAACTTGGAAATGAACATTGGTTAAACCTGATAGATATGAAGAAAATGTTTGTGTGACATTTGTGAGCACACAAAATTGGGTCACAATAACATGACAACTTGTGTATCTTACAAACACTTTCAATATCTCTAGTGTTTTCTTTGAACACCTTAAATGTCAAAATTCAGATATATATTAAACCTTTCAAGACTTAACCAAATTTTTGATTCAAAACTAAGGAGGAAAAGTATGATCTTAGTAGTATCAGTTAAAATTACATAATGAACAGCTTCTAGCTTAACCTGAAGTATCTCTGAGTGAAATGTTGCAGCTAAAGAGAACAACCTTTGGAATACTGAGTGCTGCCCTGGCAACTTTCCAGGCACCTGGAGGCTGCAACCAATTTGCATTTTGATTTCCATAAACACTAATGTCTCCACCTCCTCTTTTCTGACATTTTTTAGCATTTCTCTTACTTAACTATCCCATAATTTACTTGTCTTCAATCACTTTTCTTCTACTCCTAATTTTTTATGTTCCTATAAAAATGTTAAGTATTGAAATTCTTTCTTATGCTGAATTTTTTTCCTTGTTCTTCCTTTCTTTGGTCCCCCCACCCTTCTTGTTTTTCTGGCTTTCCAAGGTCTCCATTCTCGCCTGGCCTTAGGCACTGATGTTTTGTATGATATTTTTTTCCCCAAGTTTCCTTGTCTTGATTTTCATTTCCTGTACCACCGTACTCATAGCCTTAGTGTTTCTGTGATGCTGTGGAGTTGTGGAGCTATGAACTTGCAGGACAGTCAGTATTCCCTGTAGAGCTTTTCACTGATGACTGTCTTTTTCAGGAGTAAAGAAAATTGAGGTATGTAGTATGGTGAGGTCTTAGTTGAGAGAATGGGTGCATGTCACATCTGTGGCATTTCAGTATTCTCTGTTGTCAGCTACAAAGGAATAAAGTAGTGGATGCCAGTGTGGAGAAAAAAGATATTAAAAGTTTTAAGGTTTAAGGTGCATTTGATCTGTATTGTATGTTCAGAATATTTAGAATTCTCTTTGTTTCTTGTCTCCCCCAACCATTTCCCCTGTAACCTCCAGGCTGGAGCTATGATGTTGAAGAGAAGAAGATTCCAAAACCTAAATCCAAGTCTTATGGGGCAAACTTTTCTTGGAACAAAAGAACAAGGGTGTCTACAAAATAGGTTGGCATTGGCTGTCTGACTGTGAGTAAAGTCAGCTGTGCTATATTTATAGACCATGTATAATACATCTCTTAATCTCCTAATAAATTTGACCTTTAAACTACAGATGCATCTTGTGATGTCTATTTAAAATGTTTTTGATGTCTCCAATTGAACCTGTTACAAACTTCCCTATAAATAGAGGAGATTTGGAGTGTTCATACTTCTAAAAAATTGCTGTACTAAGAATCTATCAAAAGGAATGTTTGAAATCAACTGCAACTTTAAAGATTACGGTTTATCTTTGGTACTTTTATATTCATTATCTTGTTTAAATTTCTCAGCCTTGCTTATGTAAATCATCTCAGTGGAAGCTGGGATTTTTTCTTTGTCTTTATATAGAAGTTCGTTAATTGAATAGCAAAATATGATATGTAAAACTGAACATATAATTTATAATTATATGTATAGTGTAATTTACACTATTCTGTATAATTTACACTATTCTGTATAAATGTATATTACATAAACTCTCCTTTCCTCCCAAATTAATATTGTCAGTATTCCAGAAGTATTCATGGTTGGAATAGGAAGCACTGTTTTTTGTGTTGGATATAGGGCAGGTTCCATCCAAGAGATTAAGATGGCAGTTGTTTCTATGTTCTCCAAAAGTGAAATTAAGTCAGCTAAATATCCACAGGTTAAGTCAGAAGAGTGTAGGGTACTTCACACAGCATCAGCATATACTAATTACATAATTGTAGTTCTGTTTCTTTATAGCTAGCTACTTGTTTATCTGCATTGAGGTTTCCTGTTGCCAGCAAGAGACGAGATGATAGATAGCGTGTCAACCTTAATGTTGGATATATAGCCTAAACTCAGTTTGTCTTATGTGATATTAAATCATTCATTTTAATAATGCACAATATTGTGTTTGTAATCCTTGTTTATGCATCAATGGCTTTTGATTTATTAACTTTAACTTTTACTTAACAGATTGAGATAGCACATTTGATCAGTGAAACCTATTACAAATTGAGGGACAGTATACCTTTTTCATGAGCAGTGGAAGAGTTTTATCCCAGCTGTTACAAGAGAAATAGTTGAGACAGCTCTCTCCATGTAGGTCTGAAAAATGGGCTGAGTGCTGTGTGCTGAATTTTACCTAAAAGAAAGCATAAAACTACCTTGTGTTGCCCAGATTTGATTATATTTTTGTTTTGGTGTTAACCAGCTGCCCTGTACGTTTTAACCAGCTGCCTTGTACATTGGCTAATGTTTGTTTAAGGTGTTGGTTTTCACCCACTTTAAGTGTAATCAACCAGTTGGCTGATGTCGTTGTTTTCTTATGACAGGCAAGAACTGTTATTTGAATTCATATTCCTATTGAATTTTGAATGCTGCATTGTACAGTGGAGCCTAACAGCCTCTAGGAATGCCAAAGTGCACCAAACCACAATCTTAACAGTCCAGAATCTACTGCATCTCTTTGTATTCCAGTTAAGCTTAATATGGTGATCTTACTAAGGAGACAGTAATACAAAGAGCCGTTTGTTGTGGAGGGGTTTTCTTCTGCCTTGCGAGTGAAGAGCAGCAAGATCTTAGTTGAATGGTCTTCAAGCTTTATAAAATATCTATGAACATTAAAATTGAAAAATGCTTGGATATCTAATGCAGCAGTTCACAGCTTTGTTTTTAAAATCATGTAGTCCAGGGAACTAGACTAGTGAACGTTAGATACGTTATCTTTGGACACATAATATATAACATTGCTGTATGTTAATCTACGCTCCCTGTTACTAGAATCAGTTTCAGATAGAACACAGTTTCTTTCATTTGTTTCTCTTCCTAAGGTAATGGATTCTTCAAAGAAGAATTTATTGGGGTTTTTTTAGTGCACATGTTCATTACGATTCTCTAGCGTACATTGCACAAAGTCTTTATGTCATGTTTAAGCCCAGACTTTCTTTTACTCTGATTCTTTTTGTAGTACTTGGGATTTTTTTTTAACTCCTGTTGGATGGCTTCCTAAGAATAAGCATGCTGATAGTGGAAGAGAGTTGATTTCACCATTGCTGTAGTCTTCAAACCCTAGGAGTGAAATCGAGTGCAAGAGTTCACAGAACACAACACGTCAGTGCACACAGGAGTACATTTCAGTGATGAAAACATCTACTAGATAATAGATTTTATCACCATTTCATTAGCTTATCAGAATACCAGTGCACTAGGCTTCAACTGAAAATTTGTAGGACGATCTGACCGTCTTTAGTTAAGTACCTTCAAAAATAAATGTTTCATTGGTGAACTTCAGCTTCTGTCTGCTCTGCAGTGTTATGACTGGTAAAATTGCTTCCAAATCTAGAATATGTCAAAACAAGAGACACAACTATTAGGGTTTTTTTTAGTATCCTCAACCACTGATCTGAAAATTGAAATCTAAAGAGATTTTGAGGACTCGGGGTTAATACAAATGCTGATTGAGATTAGATTTCCTCTTGGTGGTACATGTAGCTGTCCTGCATCCACCTCATCAAAGCTTTTCCTAGCAATAATATTTCAGACCTCTGAAAGTAGCAAAATCACTAATGGGGAAAGAAAAAGTGTAAAGCTCCTGAACAAATAGAAAGTGTTCTTTACCCAGTGAGATTTGTGTGCATCTGGGGTAACATATCACCCTCTATGGCAATAATAACCAAGAGTATTAAAGAACTACAAGACAATTACATGCCAGGATTTCGGGGGAGCCTTACAAGGATGTTGCGTTTACACTCTGTGTAGGTTTGAGAGGTTTTTTACAGTTTTGTAACTTCCATTATTATGAAAAGTCTCACACATAATATTAACAGGCACTGATTGGAATTAATTTACGCTTGGACTTGTGTGGACATATTGTATGAAGTTTTGGGAGCAGGACTGTCCATTCAACAAAGTCCTTTCTCATTTCTAGCAAATTAGCCCATAGTATCACCATTTTACTTAAAAAAGCTTATTATCTATCACTGTTGTCTCAGCCAGCTATATGTCACAATTAAATTTGGATTATTCCTGTCGAGTCTGGATGAAAGTTCCTCCTTGTAGGAAATAAGCAGCATCGCAATCTTTTTCCTCCTGTGTGCTACTGCTTTTTCTCTAGTTGGCTCTACTAGGGATTTGACATGTTTTGGTTTTTTTTTTTTTTTTTGATGAAAATTGTGATCACGTGAGTTTTGAAAGATTGGCCATTCCAATACTAGGAATGTTTTGGTAAGATTTTACCTTTACTGATAAACTGCCTTTTTCTTACTTTTACCCCGCATTTTCATTTCCCCCTTCCTGCCACTTCTTATCTGAGGTTTTTGCAATGAGTTGTGTTATGTTAAATGTATGCCTATTTACATCAGTTCAGTGAGGAGCCACAGGTAAGCGAAACCCAAACCAGCCCTGGTTTAGCTGTCTTCTAAATGCTCAGTATGGTCCTAATCTGTATATTTTATAGCATTTCTTTTACCTAAGCCAAATCCAAATGCTTGAAATATATACTCTCCGTTCTATTGCTGACTACAGATAACAGTATCTGTGTTGCAGTAGAGAACTCCCTTCAAAATGTGGGTGCGCACCTGCAAATATTTCAATATATTTTGCATAGTTCTATTGTGATAAAATTATATTTGCAGGATACAAAGTTATTCTGAAGATTGGCTGCATTCACAATTGCAACAAACAATTTTTTTTTTACAACAAAGGCCCTGCAACTCTCAAAATTGTGATATTGTAAGGGAACCTAAAATCTGTCAGGAAAATGAAAGCACAGTTTCAGATTTTTAGCAGTGTATTCCTTAACTGTATGGTTTGATGGATAATTTAAAACAAATCAGACTATTAAGTGATACTATGAAATGGAAAATCTAATTGCCCTTATTTGCAAAGTTTGTCATATGGTAGAAAAGGAGAAACTAATTTGGACTAATTTTAGCTTTTGCCTGTAATTTCACACCAGAAATTCATGCAGTTTGATTTTGCAGGAGATAGAGCTATCTGACCTTAAGTTTGGCTACTGGGCATGCCAGCATATTTTGTTACTGAAAAAAGAAAAAAAAGGGAAATAAAGAACCAGCCCCCCCCAAAAGAACAAAAAAAATTAGGCAGTTGCATAGTAAGTTATGGTATATCTGGTAAGGCAGCATGCTTTGATAAGTCCTTGTTCTTATTCCTGCTTTCTGAGAGGGATTTATTTTAAATTGGTAGTTAATTAATACTGGAGTATATTGCCAGTATCACAAGATTGCTGAAGTAAATGTGTCTACAGCAACTTAATAGAACAATATCAACAAAAGCAGATTGTGTTGAAGTTCTATCAAAATGTGGATTTCAGTTGGATTTAGAATATTGATTCTTCATATCCACATTCATCATGAGAAGAGGTAGAGAGGTCCCCGTCTTGAGGCCTTTTTGAACAGAAAATGTGAATGAAAACCCTTTTGGAAAAGTTGATGAGAATAAATACAAAGGTCATACAGTAGTCTTGTATGAGTCCGGAAGGAATTTAAATTTGAAACTTTATAACTATTATTTGTGGCTTAAACATTCTGTTTAAAACTCTACCCAAATAACACATGTCAGGTTTTAGTATATTGAGGGTTTGTTTCCCAACCTCTCTCCCCCCCGACAGAAAAAAAGTACTGTGGTGAACAGATGCAATATAAAAATGATGTGTCATTGGCTATTGTAGATGTAATTCACTTTCATGTTCTTCAGAGGAGATGGTGAATGTAGGGACAAGGTGATTCAAGTAGTCCATATGGATTTACAGAGGGCTTTCAAAAAGGCCTCAAATTATAGCATGAGGCAAAAACATACGTAAAGAAGTAAGTATCATTTGATTGAGGAGCAGATCTCTAGGGTGGAATTAGCTCTTCAGACCACAGCAGAGAGAACTGAGGAGTAATATGCAGTGGCCTCTGAAATCACAAGTGGCGCGGAGAATAGTATATAATTGGACTTTTTCACACAGGTGCAGATCAACAAACTTATGCAGATGCAGCTTAAAAACAAATGAATGCATTTTTACACAGCAGATTTTGAAATCCATTGGCAACTTTTTGACTACCAAAATAAACTTCATACTGGCTCAAATTCAACACAAGAAACACATGCAATAAAAGTTTGCATTAAACATAAAACGGTATCCTGGTTAGAAAGATCACTGAGCTCAAGGCTGCCGACAGCCAGAAAAGGGTATCCTTGGAGTAGTCCTGGTTTGATGCTCATTCTTTGGCAGTCACTTTTAGCCACTGGCAAGGCTAGGTTTGTTCAGGTGGATATCCTGATGAGGCACAGAATGGCTGGTTTTAGTACTATTTGCCAGTATGGCGTTCAAACACAGCATGCTATTGTGTTTGTCAGTGTTTTGGGATTAATTAAATACATTTTTTTGAGTAAAAATATTAAAATTTCTACTTCAAAGCCGATGAAGATTGACTACTGACCGTCATGATATTCAGTGATCATCAGGTTTTTTTTAAAACAGGTTATCAGACTCATATACCTATGTGTGGCTCAATTATGCAGGTTCAAAACTATTGTCTAAGAGTTCAGAAATATTTAAATGGAGATTTTTTTATATTATATATACAGTTTACCCTCCTGAAACATCCTGGTAAAACAATGGCTTATTATTCTTAAGTAGTTATTGTTATGTCAGAAGAACTGAGAAAAATTGTGTATTTGGGTATTGTGCCTGTAAATACTGGAAGATACTTAATTTCCTTCTATTAGATGGAGAAGATGAGAAAATTCTTAGCATGTCTGTCAGATAAAGCAGTTGTCTTTTAGCGTGCTTTGGTTGTCTGTTACAGGAATATGTATGCAAAGTTGCAGTCCGTCTACTGAGATGATTTTTCTAATTGAATGCAAGCTTATCATTATTGCCTTCTGCCTTAACCATCTAAGGGAAGTAAAACTTCAAACTGAGAAATACTGTAAATTTAAAACCAGAAAATACCACTCATTACAAGCAGTCCCTAATAAATTCTCTGCTTTACATATGATTTGATACGTTGTTGCCAAATGGGTGTTTTGTCAAAATTACAAAGCTGCTCAGAAATTAAATTTTTGCTTTCAGCCTGACCACTGTTGCTGCTTCATTTGGGATGTCTGTTCAGTGCTTGAGAAAATATTTTTGATTGATATGCAAGTCTGGGGAAATACTGCCGTTACAGTGCCCTTTACATTGGAGACTGTCTTATTCATTAATCTGTTGCATGGGGTTTTTTTCAGGTTTTAGCTTCTGATGGTGCATTTTTTTCTTTCTTTCTGTCATGAGTGGTTTCAAATTTATTTATTGGGGTACTGATAGTAAAGTTTCTTTACCAGTCAGCTTCCTGAAGTGTAGCCTTCAAACACTTAAAATACCCAGTAACTTAGAACAGACATAAAGTCTCATTTATAACAAAAGAAGCTTTTCCACTTTCACAATCCTTAGTTTATGTATAGCTGGTCTTTGCAGCTGTACATAAAACAACTTGGGAGCAAAAGGTACATTTGCCTTAACAGGGAGTACTGAACCACAGCACTGCGAACATGCAGTGACTAGATTCCATGAGCTGCACTTGTGCAAGCATAATAACTATGTAAGTAAAATTATTTAAACAAAATTATTCCAAATAGCCAAGCTAAAAAAAAAAAATTTAAACCTGCTAGTGTGAATATAATCCACATTTTAATAATAGTCAGTTGGAAATAACTTTGCCCTTACTGTAACTTGTAAAACTGCAAATGCCAACATCTCGCAGTATCTACTTTAAAGTAAGGTGATGCAAGAAATACCCACCCGTCCACAGCACGGATAGCCACACTGAGACGGGATTCCTTTAATAGCTGGTGGATTTTGATTCATTTATCTAGTGTAGAAATCTGAAGAAGTAGAGTTTTGTATGTTGCAATAGGTGTGATGTGGATGCTAAATGTTAATGCCCTCAAAGAGATGCTAAAGATGTTGTTAGAAAAAAAATATAATTTGTTGTTACTAAATACATAGAAGCCACCTCTAGCACATAAATTCCTTAAGCACAAGTGTCTGAAGACTCTATGTGACTCAGCAGGCACCCTAGAAAGCCAGACGGCTCCCCATCAGAAACAGAAGCTGTGCTAGACAGAGTCACCACAACCACCTTTGTGTTCTTATAATCACTTGCATGACTATAAACAGTTAAGCTACTGGTTAAGTGACTGCTGTCTCCACTGTAAACACCTAAACTTCAGTTATCAGTACTATTTTCATGTCTGAGAGAGAATTATTTTCTGATCAGTAAAAGATCATCTGAGGGATGTTGAATCCATTGAATTTATATCTCTATATATGAGTCTCCTTGCTTTGCACAGCTTAAGATTTAATTACATACATATTTTTGTGAAATTACGTTGAATTTCTTCCATTTTTATCTGCCTTCTTTAAAAATCATAATGGAAGCATCCACCTCTGCTACGAAAGATGACTAAGAAATGCCTTTTTTACCTTTTTTTTTTCCCTCCAGACTAGTAATTGGTTCAGTATCAAAGCACTGCTTGTATCTCAAGATTCCATATGCTTTCTGAAGGAGGCATAGATGCTACCAGTGACTGCAGCAGAGGAGTGGAGAGAGTTAGGTATACGCACTCTTCTTGACGTGACCACAAAAATAGTATCCTCACTTCCCATCAGTGCCTGCCTTTGGATTTCAGACTGATTAAGAAGCAAAGGAGAGAATAATCATAGAGCCCATGTTTGAACCTTTGAACCTTTATCTTCCTGAAGACAATCGGGAAAACCCATGGAAGACAATATAGGAATCTCACTTGTGGAAGGGCAGATGTCTTCCTTCCTGAAATAATTTAAAATAACAATCTGAGATAATTTTCAGTGCTTCCCCTGTGTGCTTTTTATCCACTGGAACAAGGCAGGTTATGAGAAAAGCAGTTAACAAATGCAATTAGCCCTTCTGCTGATTTTTACATGTTAGAACAGGGTAGAAGATAATCAGCACCTGGCTGCCTCACTCACCAGTCATGGAGTGCACCTTAGGAAATTGTCTCAATACCAGGTTTTGCTTCTTACCTCCTTTTCCCACACTACATGATGGCTTATCTTCAAAGCATTCCCATTTCACTATCTTCAGACAATTCTGCTTTGCAGGTGGAAGGCAGCTTTTTGTTTTTCCTCAACTTTGATCATTACCATATGGTCTTTCATATGTGCACATGGTCTCTTTCCAGGATCACGATTCATTTTTCTTTTCCTGGATAATTTTTCTGACCATGTCTCTATACAGAAAAAGCCAGCGCAAAATGTGAAGTGATATGATTCTTGGGAGTATTTTGGAATTCCAGACAGAAATTGTTGTATGATGCCAGGTACATAGATCCATGGCCTGGCCTGGGGATGAATGTTATCACATACGAGGTCTTGTCTCAGAGGAATGTTAACCTAAGACACAAATATCCATAATAGAAAACAAATGGTGTCACAGAAACAAAAATCCACTTCTTACTGGCGCCTGTTGAGTCTTTTATTCTTTTCCATAGGCATTGCCTTGAAGATTCACAGTCAAGTGTTTGAGTGATGTGGTTATGTGTGCTCCATCATGGTGCTACATTTTTTGCAGTTTGGAATTTCTTTTTTTGGCCAGTAGGCTCAGCATCCCACATCTTTGCACTTGAATGACCTCCACTATCTCCAGAGGGCATAAAATGGCAGAGTGTAGCCAACTATCTCATCTGTGATTAGAATTGCTAGTCATGTCTAGGTGCTTAGCATGTCATTAGTCTAGTACTAGGCTAGCTCTAAAAGGTTTTATGTTTAGGCTTCATTTTGATTTTTTTTTTTAACCTGTTGCAGTCCTGTCAGCAATATAAAAAGTTATCTGAATTTTGGAAATAGCACTTGGAAATATTCACAAAAAGCTTAAGTAATATTGGTGAAAGTTGAGTTGTTGAAATCGTTGTGATCTGTGGGAAAACTCTAGCTTAAGTAAACATTAGTTTTGTAATGTTTTGCAGCCAGGCATAACTTCAGATCAAACCCACTGAACTTGCATGAGACTAGCCTATAGCCCGGTGGTACAATGTCTGGAAAGGCACAGTCAAAGACTGGCACCTGCTGCTGCACCAGCTCAAGTGAAGTTCCTGTTATGCTAAGGAATTCCTCTCCTTTTTATTGATCCAACTAAAGCCCAGTTCTTTACACGAAATGAGACGGCTCAAATAAGTGACTGAAGCAAGGACACTGGATACTCTTAGGGTACTCCTCTCATATACAAATGATCCAGGCCATAAGGTATGATTTGGAGCCAGAACTTCAACCTGGAACATACGACTCAAAGGTAGCTGCTGGGACTATTACTTGCTCTGTTTTATTTCTCTGTTGCTCTTTTCTGTTTTTCTTCGCAAGGAACTTCAAAAGCTCCAAGTTTTATTTCCAGGCAAGATCCTCAGGGATAATATTTCCCCACCCACTTCTAGTTAATTTAGAGTATCTGCTTTGCCAGATCACAGACAGAATATGCTGCCTCTCAAATCTCTGCCAAATTTTGGCTTAGAATGAAAAAGAAATACAATTTCTAATGCCATCTTGCAGAATAGAATTTGCAAACTTTGGATTTCAGAGCATCAACAGAAATCAGTAAAACTCGCTTCAATTTTCAAAAAATCCCTGGGCAGATACAAACTTGAATCTGAAAATACTTAGTCACGTGGCATTGAGCACGTCCATTTCTCTTGAAGCCAGGTTTTGCCTTTGTTACGTGCAAGAAGCATCCTGGTTCAGATAGTAAAATATTCTGTCATGTCTGGTGGAAGGATCCTGTTGCAGTATATGTATGACTGTTCTCACAATCTTCACCTGCACTGATGCTGATTAAAAACACTAATTGCAATCTTATGTTCATCCAAATAAGCTCTCCTCCTCCTGTTTCCCCAGGACCTGTGGAGTCTGATCCAGTATCAAGGTTTCTTTGTACTTAACTTAGCAGTAGTCCAGCCAGTTACAGTCTCAAAAGAATTGCTGTATGTGTTCTCTGCAGATACTGAGCCCATCCTATCTGCCATCTTGGGTGGAATGAACAGGGAGACTAGGTTTTGGCTCATTAAATTTTTTTCTTAGATTGTCTTTGTGTAAGTATTAGACCTTTCATGAGTGTTTTAATTCTGCATCTTGAGAACCAATAGAAGTATGCCTTGCCTTAATCCCCAAGCAAAATTTCTCCTTCAGAAAGTTGTAGATTTCCATGTCAATCACTTAATTACTATTTTAAGAGTCTTCATTTACTGTATACATGAGAACACTTTTTGATAGCTTGCATCTTACCAAAACATTCACAGCTTGATGGAGGTGACTGGCTTTGTTGAAAGAGTAGAAGAGTAAACCGTTTTGTAAGAAGGGCTGCAGATTTTCTCCATATGGATTGCTAACTCAAATACTCTGCGCTAACAGATAGCTAAATGAGAACCTTCTCCCCAGTCAGATAGATTTACTCCATGAAAGCTTCTGCAACTTCTTTTGGAAGTATTCCCATATTCGGAGTATGCACTATGCCACCTGTTCATGCATTTATGAAACACTGCTCCCTGTGGGACAAGTCTGGGTTGTATGCTTATTTTGATAAAATGGTACTTTAATCTTCAGTCAGACACTAAGCAATTAACTCCTGCCACTGAAGTCATGTCCAAGAGTAAAATACATTATGCCTTTTCTTTCTCCTTTTAATTATTTCCACATATTAACTGTTCATTGTATTCTATACGTGTATTCAGTACTCTGCTATTATAAAGATTTTTAACAGATTTGTAAGTTAAGGAAATATGTGGGTCTCCACTGAAGACCATCTAACAACTCAGGATTAAGTATTCTGACTATGCAGATATGGCTTATGTACAACAGGTGAAGATTTATTGCACAAATAGACTTTATAAAGTGGCAACCATTGCAGAAGCAACAGTTTGGTCTTCTTTGAGCAAGTGTTTATGTATTTCACTGTTGGTACCTTGCAAATGCTAATCCAGTGATAGGAAAGGATGCTTACCATCTAGCTAAATAAAGACTGAGATGCTGCTTAATCAAATAAGCTTATGTTCAAATACTTCCCTGGGGGTATCCAACTGGTTTGATGTCTGCATGCTGTTAACCAGTGCTGGGTATTCTCTTTACATCCCAAACCATTTTATCCATAGCTGAGCTGCAATTCAAAATAGATGCTACTCACACAATAACAAATAAGGACACATAGGTACTTTTTTCTTTTAAGGGATTTTAACAATTCTGTTCAGAGAGTGGATATCATTTTTGCTCCAGAAGGGTGGCTTATGGTGGTTTCCTGAGACTTATCCCTTCCTGAATAACAGATCTGTTCTGGTCAGGCAGTACACAGCATAATACATTGAAAAAGCCCTTTTAGCCCTGTTGAAATTTCTTATGTTCTAGGAAGAACAGGGCTCTCTGTTACTGTGTGTATTGCACCATCAAGGTGCAGATGAACACAGAGAATGAGCTGAGTTACAAGGAGTTACTGTTCTTCCTCCAAAAAATGGTTCACTCATCATAGATCTACTTTTAGAACTAGAGGTTGACTCTGGTAGTAATAAACAGTGGCATATAGTCTCCAAGTGTCAAGACTGAGGATAGGAGGTGCCAGGTGACACCTCACAAAGCTGAGTAAGATCTCTACTGTAGCTTGTCCAATCTTTTATGCTGCTTTCAGAATGGTACCAAAAAAAAATGACAGGTAAGTTGCAAAGATGTTTTTGTGTGCCATAGGAGGCACGGACTCTTAACATCACATCTTCAGCATCACTGTCCGAAGACCAGATCCTGGTGATCCTGCTATGTTGTCAACCTACCTAACACAGTGGAGTTAAAATGGAAATCTAGATGAAATGACTATCATATTCCAGCATCCTGAGAAGCTAGAACTTACTCTTCTAGCTGATGAACTGGTGAAACGAAGCCTTAGGAAGTTTTACCACAAGAGCAAGGGAGTGCCTACATAAAAAACCCCAAAATGAACAAATGAAAAAAAAATGAACAACAACAACAAAAGAAGTAACAAAACCCCTCATATCTTCCCTATAAACTCTGTATTCTCAGCATGGTCAAGTAAAGGGCATAAGGAGCAGAAAAGACATACTTAGAAACATAGGTCTTTGGAGAGACTTGGAATCAATTACGTGAACCATAAATAGATACTCCACAGCTGTCTGCAAAAATACTTAACTCTGCCGTAAATGTCCAACTATGCATGCACTTGCCCATGAAAAGTCAAAACCTTGTATAAAAGTCTCTGTCATTCCATACATACCCGAAACATCCAGTATAAAGACAAGAAGTATCGTGGAGGATAATGTGCAAGATTAAAATAGGAAAAATTAAACGTCACCAATATCCCAACCGTGGCCTTCGGAATAGCAGGGCATTTGTGAAGAGAAAATGCCTAGGGAATCCTAGAAAGTAAGTACTGCCTAACACCATACAGAAAGGCAGAAGACAGAGAAGACTGTTAACAGCCTTCTTCAACACACTAAATTTGGGGAAAGGAACACACTGAATCCGTGTGATTCCAAACCTGGCAATCAGGGTCTTGCTAAGCAATTGAGCAGGGATAGGAAAGGTATTTTTCAATACCATGAAGATAGCAGTAAATTCCGCTCCAATATCCCATTACTTTCTGTGGCCATGGTCTGACGCTTCAAAAGAAAATAACCCTGCCTACCTTCATTCCCCAGAAACCAAATTATGCACTAAGGGCAAATGTAAATCTCTTTGTCCCCTGCAGGTAAACAGCTGGCAGGATTAAAGTATTTAAAATACGGTGCAAAAAAGATACATGGAAATGCAGTCTACTTTCAAGCGTCTGTTATAGCTACAAGAAGTTAACCACCCAAAGATACAAATCACAAATTTTAATTTTCAACAGCAGGATCACTTCTATCTTGTCATCAAATCCCACTTACACACTTCTGAGCTGCCAGCTTGAAACATTATATTTCTTGGGGTCCTTATTGCATTTCAAAGACCAATCCAGAATGCCTTATATCTGAAATACAGATTTTTCTATTCTTATTCCCAGACTAGATTTATTTATAACAAGTTTGTACCCTTTCCATTTATCTAGCCAATATTCCCTCTCTGGTAAGTGCTTTCTGAATGAAAACACCTAATCAGGTTGCTTTTTAGCCTTTTACTACTGAAGTAGACACAGCAAACTGTTTCTTTAATTTCCTCTCGTGCCAATGGCTTGCCATTTCTGAAATCATTTTAGTAGCCATTGCTGTGTTAAATTATTCTTTTTTGTAAGGTAAATGATAAGAGCTTTGGATACCATTCTCTTTCAGAGCACTAATAATCTCATACTAGAGCATAGTTGTCTGCAATATTACTAAGATCAGCTAGTCTACTAGACAGCAAGACAAGCACCACCAAGTTGAGCATGGAAAATTTTAGCCAGTGGCACTTTTTTGTTTTTACATGAGTTTTCTTTATAGCTTTTACTTTGGGCAATGTTAGAAGATAAATGTATCTATAAAACATTTTTTTACTTTGCAGAGCCATATAAAAGGAATAAGGCATTTCATATACTCAAAGTACCTTTCAGAATGAAGACAAAAGGGATGGCTTACCTGCAGGTTTCTATTCAGCCAGTTTCTTTTATCTGTAAACCATGCCCAGTGCAAAGTCAAAACATTATTCAGAGTGGGAATAGAAGATGGTTTTTGTCATTAGAGCTGATGATGCTCTGGAAACCAAGGAAACCACAAATTTTCACCACAAAGTGCAGTTAACCCAAGTCAGCACTTGATAGTGCAAGTATGAAACCTTACAGCCTAAGAATTTTTTCAAAACTAGAAAATGTCTGAAAGTTGGCAGTGACTTAAAAATCACATTCTAAACTTGTGTCATGAGGAGTCTGGACGACCAGTCTGGTCAATCTATATAGAATGGAGACATTAAAATTTTCAGATGAGCACAGGGAAAAACTGCTGTTCTAATTTTCATTATTGTTTTCAAGGAAATAACTTCTAACTCATTAACAAGTTGCAATCAAACGCGGAATTGATTAAGCCAATAGTTTTTAACTACTTTCTGATTGCACTGCTATATTTTGGTTTTAGCAGTTTTTATTTCAATATGGGAGACATTTCCATGGATCTAGAGTAGACTAAGTACAAAAATAAATTTGTCTTAAAACAGAGAGAAATTCAGAGCATCAGAAGTACTGAAGCTAAATCTCAGTTTTTGGTGTCTTTTTTGATTTGGTAGGATTTTTGAAGAAAATTCTATCATCACTTGGCTTTAAAATGTTGCCAAGCCTATCTCAAACTTTTGTTGTGAAGTATTGCAAACTTCAAAACAACAAGGGAGAAGTCAGCTGACTCTAGTCAAATAACAAATGGGAGTTGTTTTCTTACTAGTACAACAGTGCCCATGGTTCTGATTGGACTACGAGTATTTACCTTCCATTTACAACACAGCTTGCTTACCTGATGATTATTTATGTGTAGTCACAAATAAGACAGATGAACGAGAAAGGGAAGTTATTCATCAAGACTGCAGATTGCAATGTGACAGTGGTCAATGTATATCATTGTTTGCAACTGTTGAAACAAACGCTGCTTTGCGAAGCCCAAATTGCTTAGGAAAGGCAATGTGTTAAGCTGTCCCTTTGATAGCTTCACTATTCTGTTCCTTATTTAAAGACTGAAGAAAGAGTGTTTGTTTTAAAAATTTTATACTTTCACTGAAAGCATATACCCTTAATCATGAAACTAACCAATATAACTTAAACTTAGAGCTAAGAATACCATAACTAAATTTGTAGATTTGGATGAAATTAGAATTAACAACTCAGTTAAATCATCAAACTGCCTGTTTTCAGGGAATCAAGACTTAAGTTTCCTCCACAACAGTAAAAACAAAAGTTTCTTGTGGAAAAAGCAAAGAACGTATGCAAAGTCAATTTTCATCAAATTTTCATCTGAATCCAAGTAAAGTTCACTTTTGTCAGGCTGCCAAACAGAATATAAGCTGTAACTTGAAATTCCAAATTTCTGTGGCAAAATTTATCCTTTGAACTTGCTGGTTCTCAAAAACTGACAATAATGATATACTGAATAGGTTAATATGTAACATATAGCTATTTTAATTAGACAGTTGCTTTACTAAAACAGTTTTCAGGAACAAGTCCTTTAAATACATTGCAGTGTGATGACTAGAGGTAGTTTTTTACAGAGGGAGATGCTAGATGAGGTATACATATATATATATATATGTATATATATATATATACACACACACACACACACACGTATGTATGTTCTAGCTTGGGTAAGGGATGGGGAGGGGGAAGTGTGTGAAGAGCTGAAACTTGGCTATGGCCACGAGAAGTTCCATTCTGTTCTGGCATGGAAGTAGGTTTTGGAGACTGCTGATCAATCAGATGGTATTATCAACTCTTCTGGTTTGCGTGTCCGTGTTTTTTAAAAATTGCATCAAGAAATTAAGTCCTTATTTTTCACAGATGTAAGGTAGTAAACTTTGTTTCATGATATTGACAATGAACACTTTGAAAAAACAGTGAAAAATAAATGCATCATGAACTATATATGCACACAAATCTGATAATTTTTCTTTGAACTGAAATGCAGTGGCTATTATTTGCCACAAAATATTGTTTCTCAGAGTGTTCCAGTAACCACTACTGATCCTTGCACAGAAAGAAATTTTGGAGGGAGATAAATGTTCTGAGTTGTCAGAAGTAACAACCCTGGACTCTCATTTAAAATAGTAGTACATAAACAATGGAAATAAAAACATAAGAATAAAACACTCTATGTAAGCCAAACAATCCTCAAGACTCTGCCTGACTGTCATTAAGAGCAAGCTGAAGGATTCTAGAAGCGAAACAAAGATTATACAGATAAAATCACCAAAATAGTCTGTGGCAGGCTTTCATTGTTGAATGATGGAGTTGTTAAGTTTTTGAACATGGTGTCTTGAAGAGCATCCAGAAGCAGTGGACCAGAAGGAGCAGGTGTATTCATCACAGTGTATCCTGTTGCTTTTACATCATCTGTACAGAAAGCATCTGGCCTAAGCCACCAAGACAGCATCACTTTTCAAAACAATACAGCAGCAAGCATTTCTTCTCTTTATGCATTTCATGTGTGGTTAAAAATGTAGTTGTTGGTATTTTGAGTCATGGTAACTTCTCAGGAGGCCACAGACCAGAAAAAATAGAATAAGAAACACACCCTGGGAGTGCCTTCTCCATGGCAGGGAGCAAGGCAAATCCTTTCAAACCAGTGCAATTAGACAGTAAGGATCTCACTCCATGACTTCACTGCCTGAATTTTCTTATGGCAGTAGATGCTGTGTTTAAATAAAAGAAGGATGTTAACTGCCTGTCCCTTGAGTTCTTTCCTACTTTTGTCTTTTATAACCAGGTATATATGATGCCTTTCTGCTAAGGAAGGGCAGAAGCTCATGATGGATGAAGTGATCTTAAACTAACCAGGCAGGGATCATTCTGAATGTGTTTAGTTCTTACTATGAAAGAATCTACATGCCAGTCAGCATTATTGTTGTAAAGCACCTGACCAGTGTACAAGACCAAGAACAAAGGTCCATGCCAAAGATAATTCCCACCAAGCAAAATAATTTGTCTGTGATTGTGGGCTCAGCAAAATTTTGGAGGAACACAGAACCAAGGGTGTCTCTTACCTGAGATGGGACAGTGAGGTCCATTCCTACCACAGCTTTGTAAACCTTGCTAAATCTTTGTTGCTGTGTCTTACTAGGGAGAGTGTAACATGATAGAGGTCTGCAAGAACAGAGGCAACATATAGCATATTTCCATAGACAGGGTTGTTCAAGAGGTAAGTCTTTTAGCCAGTGGTTCTGCATTGGTGTACCAGTGCAATGGCCCTCTAAGGGGATTTCAGTGGCTGCCCCACAGCTTACAGAGATAAGCACGCAGCAATATGCACTGCACAAAGAATTACTGACATCTTTCTTAGGTTTCAATGTATAACAACAAATTATTCTCATCTTGATAATATTATCTATATAATGAATAATCTGGTTTTGTGCAATATTGTTCTTTAAAGCATTCATTGCCTCACATACATACAAACACTCACTTTCACAAATGTACTATAAAATTTTCTGCTAAACACCCTGCACAAGGAAGATCTTGTCACAGATTCTGGTATTAAAATCCAGTTTCTCAGAAATCAAGCAACCTGCTGCTAAAAAGTTCTCCACAAATGCTCTTGTTCTTTGAACTCACTATATGAAAGCAGCAAGTAAAGTAGGCATGTGTAGTGAAGAGGAAGGACAGTACCCAGAACAAAAAATACCCTTGGGAGGGTAGAAGTGCATTTCTTTGTCTTACTCCAAAAAAAGTGACATGTAATTCAAGTCTACTACTATTTTACTGTTGTACTGTAGATAAGTTATGATTTTTAAGTCAGTCATTCAAACCTTTGCTGTCTGTGTAGAAAATGAATCCTGTGTGGATTCTTGAATGCATTGCATATCCCTACTACAGAGTGGCATTGAGAGTTCCACTTCACCAAGAGACTAATGCCAATATACTCTTCTGATAGAAAATACATCCAACATGAAAACCAAGCATTTTGTTGCAGCTTCTGACTCCTGTAAAGAAATATATAGCAGTTGCTCTGAAACTAGAAACTGTAGCTGTCAGTTATCCTTTTATTACTTTGGACAAGCTCTTTTTAGAACTTGGAGGGGATGAAGGGTTAGAAATGTAAACATATAACAAAGTGGTCAGTGATACCTATGTGAAACATCCATTTTCAAACCTAGACTTCAATTTTCCATTTTCAAACCTAGACTTCAATTTTATCTCCCAGTGTTAGGCCGATGCCAGACTTGGCTGATTTTTGTACATTCTGTGTTCATAGCTCTTGTTTGTCACTGTTATCACGAAATAACAGAAAATATGTATTTCTATATTGACTATGAAAGACTTTTTAAAACCTGTAAAGTATATTTTTTTAAGAAAATAATACTAACAATAAGTAAACTGGAGCTAAGAACTCCAACAGTGCATAGAATAAAACAATTCATGGGAAAGAAATAATATTCCTTAAATCTGGTAGTGAAAGGATGTTAAAATCCTGTTGAGTATATGAACGGAGAGATTTAGAGGTCTTAGACATTCTACTACACTTTCTCACCTCTTTGGGAGCTTGTCTTCCTGACCTTGAAACAACTGTCTTACTGACCATTTTAACCATTTGTGTGAATCACAGGAAAGCCATAAGGTTCATAGACATAAAATAAACCACCTCACCCTAGTCTCCCTTCTCAAAATGCCTCACTATGGAACGTAACAGTCTAGTATTAGTATTTCAGAATGCTGAATATTCTGTAAGTCTATCTAGATTTTTCCAGCAAAATTACTTTTGCTTTCATAGAATCATAGAATAACCAGGTTGGAAGAGACCCACCGGATCATCGAGTCCAACCATTCCTATCAAACACTAACCCATGCCCCTTAACACCTCGTCCACCCGTGCCTTAAACACCTCCAGGGAAGGTGACTCAACCACCTCCCTGGGCAGCCTCTCCCAGTGCCCAGTGACCCTTTCTGTGAAATATTTTTTCCTGATGTCAAGCCTGAACCTCCCTCTTGTCCTGTCTAGCAGCTCTTGCTGATTTAGTATTCAAGGAGATGTAAAACTCCTCTAGAGTAACTATTTAGGATGTTCATGCCACACAGAAAAAAGAGTATCCTTCCTCATCTCTTCAAACTTTAATCAGCAGGTGAGTCTTTTAGAAACACACAGCCCCTGAATAATTTTATTACTTCCTTAGGAGGACTCATGGCTTTAATTTTTTTGTTTGACTTCGAGTATGGTACATACAGGTATCTTTCCTTATACTGTATGTGTATGAAAGGCAGGAATTTTATTATAATGAAATGTTCTTGGAACACATTGCCCTAAAAATCATTGTGAGAACATGATAAGCCAGTAGAAATAAATATTATTGGTGTTGCCGCATTCCTTAATATTTTCTTCTGCCAAAAGTTTACTTATTTTTCCCTGATTATGACAAGACAAACATTGTTGAATTTAATAAACAGCTAGATTAGATGTTAAACATCTAAAGTTAAACACCTAAAGTTAAACACTTCTACTTGTCTGTGAATTGGTCCAGTCCAAGGCCTCACAGTTGGCAATTATTTAGAACATGTTATTGTCATCATACACGTGAGATAACTGCTTTGCTGTACTGGGAAAACACATTTATAAAACTGTTAATCCAGTGAAGGTGATGGCTGGAATTTCTTTTAGGAAACACTTGAAGAAGATGCAGAATAAAGTAGGAATCTGGTTCTTTCCAGGTCATTTTTGTCCTTCTGGAAAAAACAGTGCTGGTTTCAAAAGACCATTTTGGTAAAAGAAAGGTCTTTTGTTCTTAGCTTTTGGCTCTAGATTTTTTTTTTTTTTTTCAATCTGCATGTGTCTGAACTGTGCTGTAAATAGAAAGATTATGGAAGAAAGAAGTGAAAGAGGGCAGGAAGAAAGTAAAACAAGCAGGAATGTAACAAAATTTTTTCGTGACCTTTGGAATTTCTAGTTGGTTTTCATTATGCAACACTGAGCCCTACCCAGGAAGATAAACTGTTGAAAATGGAACGTATTACATTTCAGGGAAAGGAGCTGTTTCAAAGACAGCAATCATATTTGACCACTAACACCTATTTGAAGATTATGTCAAAGGCTCCCTTCCCCACTCTATCTTAGAGGCGCAATTTTGTATGGAAATTTGAAAAGAAACTTTTTTCCAAAATTAATTATATGTTGCTATCCCATAGGACTACCCAGAAGCACAACCAAAGCTGTAAGTCAGAAAGATCTTGTGGCCTAGCAGGCACAAACAAAATGTCCCAAGCTGTGTTTAATTTATGCCTATAAAAGAAGATTAAGATGTGGAGAAAAACAACTCAAATGACTGCAATGAAAGGTATTGGAGCTTAAGCCTCATAGAATACAATGAAAGGTGTAAACAGAAATGTAAATGAGAGAAGACTAGCACAATTAGCAGTACAGAAGTAGTTATCACTATAGAAAACTGTGGCATAATGTGAGTATAGATGCCATAATGGCTACAGAAGAGATTAGTTATGCATAGCAGGGAACATAGAGCCAGACAGACAAAACAATAAATAAATAGATGCAGTGACAGAGTGAGAAGAGGACATGAGCAATAGAGATAGAAAATGGAGAGAAAGAGAAAGGTGGGAGGATACTTTTGTTTTAGAGGAAGGAAATTGATACCACTTCATACTTCAATCTGGCATGAGGAGCTTGTTTGAAGGAGGAGTATGGTGGAGACTGTACATGGGAAAAGAAATTGCAGTGAGATATTTAGGGAGACACTTTAAGGTCATTCATTTCTGTATATTGGCAGTAATCCATTGTGGAGAACAGACAGCTACTGTAGTTGTTAGTAAAGATAAATGTCATTGGATTATAGATTAACCTAATGGAAAAACTTCATGTCTGGTCATTGTGTAAAATCAGGAGTGGGACATGCCAGCTGTGTGGGCTTGGTGGATGCCAGGTATGTGGATGAGTAGCAAGGACTGAGAAAGGGTATCCTATTCAAATGGACTCTTATACCAGCACTGTAATGTCATTATTTTTTCCTGCTCTGGCTTCTGACTACTAACCAAAGAACAGTACATACTAAGTACATCAGTGACTGTCTCAGCACATCCATGTGTTCCTGCTTTCATGTTCAACACAATCGCAGGGGGGGGAAAGGACTTGCCTATAATGTGATGATCGTTCATAAAGATCTGTCTGATCACACCTGCTAACACGACCTCACTGCACCAGTTTACAATGCATAACAGGCTATCCAGCCTTAACCAGTCTGAGAGATTAAACCTGGTTATATATTAAAGTCTTCATATCTTCTGACATAGAATGTTTTCATTACCTCAGATTCATTATTTTAATTGGTTAATGTTTACTTCCCAGGTCATCATTCTGGAAGACTTCAGCATTCCAGTGGCAAGACTTAAGTCTCTAAGCCTGTTAGTGTTCTGAGCTTTCTAAGTCTCCTTCTTTCCCTAGAATGGCAGGTCTTACTTTTCCTGTCATACTGAACAGGGGCACCTGGCTCTCGCAATAAACATGTTTTTCCTTTACTCAGTGTAATCGGAACAAAGTCATAGTGATGATGTTTCTCCCATATTCCTGTGCTATACAACTGCTTCTTTCTAAATATCTATTCTCTGCCTTTACTCACATTTGGCTCTTCCCCCCCCATTATTTTGTACATCACACCATTTGTCCTTCAGCGTGCACATTTGATAACAACACAACTTCTTTTCCAATAACCTGCTTTTTCTGTCACAACCATTAAACATGTTAATAGCCCGTTTGCTGAAGATTGCACTGTCTGAATACAAAACTGACTGACTTACACAAACTACCATGTAACACTAAATGTTGTACTCTTGGAAAAATGACCAATTACAATCACTGGCACACTGAGCCAGGAGACTGATAAAGAGCAGGAGCAGAACAAACTACACACAGTTAGCCATACAGGCAGCATTCTAGCAAAATTATGAAGGCCTGTAATCTACATATTTAGCGTAAGAAACCATAGGTATTCAAATAGATTCACTAATGTCATGCTTAAGTAGAAACTGAAGAACGTGTTTTATAATACAGCTTCTATATGTTTAAATAAAATGCATCTAGTATAACAGTACTTAGAAGGGAAAAACTAGAAGTGACCTAGATTGTAGTAAAAATAAAAAATTTCTTCTAAATTCATTTTAAAAATCCAACCTTGCAAACAAAAGCATATCCCTTTCCTTTTTCCTGGAGCAGCACAAAGAACAGAAAAATGTGGATCACTAAGAACAGTGTCCCCCCCTAACCTTCAAGATGAGATCTGAGTCTCAGAACATGGGGATATAAGGAAACATTCTTCAAAACTGTCCATTGTCACCTTCTCCTGGTACTCAGTCCCCTGGGGTGCTGGGGACTTGAGATCATTTTACTTTGCAGCCTCTGACTGTTTCTGCTTGGCTTTGATTCTGCTTTAAAATGAGGAAGGGAACACTGGAGTATGAGTTGTGTCAGGACATACTTCCTTCATAATTCTCACTCTCTGATTTATGGCATCCATTATCCCTTTGTTTGCAATTGCCAGAATTTCAAATATCACTTGTAGAAAAGGAGCATAAGAGATCTTTTGAGTGAGAAGAACAGAGAAAAGTAAACACTACAACTATATTATTATAAGAAAAGAGGGGAGGTGGAAGGAAAAAGATGCAATCTCAGCACAAGGAAATTCCTTATTTACAAGTTACTGCAAATTAGAAGGCTATCCAAGGAGCTACCACTATATGATGTCTATGTTTAATATAACCTTCCCAAGATATTTACTGTCATAGTCAGTCTAGATGGATCATTGTCTTTACCTGCTACAGCCATCCTTATGCTCATAGATTTAGTTTCTCAGAGCTGGATAATAATAATTTTCACCACAATTTTCTTCCTCTCAAAACCACACCCATTTCAGTATCATCCCCTGGATGCAATCCCTAGGAACTGAAGGAAAGAGGCCTCTTTCCGTTCAGTCGGACCCATCCCCTCATATCACAGAAACACAGTCACTTGGCTTCAGTTCCAACACGTATTATCACTTATCCCTGCCATGAGCACTTCACAATCTGTGCCACTTTCCAGCCACTCAGCCACCTTCTGCTTCTATGATTCAACTTCTGAAGGTTGCCGACAGCCTGCGCACCTCCTCTGTGATAGCTACACAATGTGTCCTACTCGCCGTTGGAACGATACAGGGCAAGAATGAGATCTATATCTGTGTCATGGCCAAATGTCAGATCTTGCCTGATGCAGCCAACTCAACTGTAACCGGTTAAAACATACCCCTAAATGAAGAAAAAGTTAAATGCCTCCCCTTTCTGATGGACTGTGCAAAACCAGACTAACCCAGGAGAGAGTACCTCATTATACTGTCTGTCTTCAAAAGACAAATACAGTTGCTATTTCCTTCCTTCTTGCACAAGCATTCAAAAGCATTCCATCTTGGAAGAAATCTCTGCCACACTCTTCTCCAACCATCTAAATGCCAGCCTGCTCCTAAAATAACATCCACACTGGGCTCCATCCAGACCTACATGCTGCCCCACCTACTGGGGATAACACGAGAGCTCCCAAAACAGGACCTGGCATGGCAGGAGTTAATTGGAGGGGCGATAGGGAGGGTGAGAGGAAAGAAAATAGCCCAACAGTCTTCCCAGCTTGTTTGATGGAGATGCGACCTGGCAGCATTGAAAAGCTTCAAGATTAATGGAAAAAAGGCGGAATCTGACAGCTTTTCCGCTGGTTTCACTCCTCCTGGGTGGGCCGATTGCTCTTGAATGTCACTTGCTACTTAATCTTGTGTATCTGAAACAGACTGACGTGTTTGGGGAGCCCCGCTTGCTCTGTATAGACATCAATTGGCAAGGCAGATAAAAGGAAACTGCATTGAATTACTCTCTTATGCCTTTTATAGAGCACTTTCTGACTACAAAATAATTAGTAGTCCCATCCAACGAAACCTGTCATGTTTAGGGTACTCTTTAAACACCAAAAATTAGGAGGAGCAAATATCCCTTACTCTCTCCCAGCTGCTTCCCAGAGCCACCACAAAACTAAGACATGTTTATACTCAAATGGAAATATCTCTAGATAATATTGTCATTTAATACCACTTCACTGTCTGCGAGATGTTTGCATTGGTTTTTTTTCTGAATGATTGTTTGTAAGTTGAGGATCTGCTGCAGAGTTAATAATCTATGTGTTACATACTTTCCCTGTTGAGCAGAAAAAAACCCTTGTGTACTCTTTAAAAAATTCATTCCCACTCAGTGAACATGATGCATTCTCCCTCGTAGTATATAAAGGGGGACATGGGACACCAAAACTTCAGGGTTTTTTTCTCCTTCTACAGTGAAATCAGATGGTGACTGTCCTGCAAAAGGCATCTAATTTTTTTTAATCCCAGAATTTCCAGTTGAGTTCTTCCTTATCTTTCACCTGTCATACAATTTACAGCAACCTAGAAATTGTAGGAAATAAAAATAGCTGTCCCTGATAGTTTGTAAAGTTTGTTGTATGTCCCAAACTGATTCCAGCGCTATAAAAACAAGTTTCCTTCTTCCTGTTAATAAAAACTAATTTGGAGTTCTACTAGTGGAATAACACAAAACTAACATAGCAGCTTAGTCTACAATCATCAACACAAGAAAACTCTGATAGTGTGTGAACTAGAAGTTAACTGAACTTTAGAAGCATCTGAAAATTTAGGTGTGCTTTATTGCCTCAAAAATTAGCTTCTGCCTTGTGTTAGACAATTGCCTAAAACAGGTTGCGCTGAGCCAATTTGATACAGGATGTATCTATCATAAAGTCATCTAACTTTTTCAAACAAGAGAAATAAAAAATCTCAGTTAAGATTGAAAAGTTTAAGCTTTGTTACATTAGCTTCCAAGTGAGGAAAAGTATCCCAGATTAAACACCAACATCACTGTTGTATTTCAATGGGCACCTAAAATCCAGCTACTATGAGACGACTGCACCTTCACCAATTAGGTAGACCTATTCAGTTTGGGAAAAAAATTGCTGTGTTCTATGCAGTTTTTTTACGGCATCTTTCTTCAGATCTAAGTGGCACTTTATAGGAAGAAAATGTGATTTTGCACAAAGACTTACAACAAGCTAGGGGAATAGCAGCCACTTCACTGGGTTTTTTTTCAGGCGACTAATTTCTATGCCCTTCAGAGGAAGACAGAAGATATTAACTGAATGATGAATCACTTCAGTGAAAGCAACACAAAGCTCTGCTCTTTTATTTATTACTATTTTAAATAAGGAAATTCTCAGATATCTTACTGTTTTAAAATCAGCTGCTGATATTTTCTGATTGGTTTTGTTTCAGCAAAGCTGCAGGGAAGTGTTAACATTTTAATCTCAATGTGAGTGTATAATTTCTGCCAATGTTTTATAAAAAAATTTAAAGGATTCTTAAAAAATTCATGAAGTTATTTAAAAATTTTAAAGTAGTGAAAACTTCATAAAGTTCAATTGGTTTTTTTAAGTTGTATTTTTTCCCCCTTGGTGTTGAGCTAATGATCATATATTAAGAAAGGAAGCCTAATTACATGTGTAGTAATCAAAACATATCATTACGCATTTTCTTAAAATTCAGACTAATTCTCCACTTTATCTTTCAGATTGTTCAGCATTAAACCTTAACAAACTGCAGAGAAAGTTAAAGAGAGCAACAAAGCCTGGTTATGATCACTTACAGGAAATGGATTCTTTTACCAAGTATATGTTCATTTTACATAGATTCAGGAATGAACAAAGAAATACTGATTAAAAAGATGCTCTCAGGACCTTTTTGCAATGTTATGTACTATAAAAAACAAGCAGCATGACATCCTAGAACGTAAAGGTTCTTTATATCATCCCCTCTCTCCCTGCCCCAGAAGGAAGGCATTTGCATTGTTAAAAAATACATAGGGTTTTAAAGACATTCACTAAATTTTGTTGAAAGCTCTTAAACAAAAGTCTTTTTGTTGATGTAGTCCAGCCAAATTTATATCACACTTGTCAGAATAAATCTTAACCTTTCCATATTTGGCTTTGTTTGCTGAAGTTACTTCAGGTTTTTAAGAGCAGTGGTCAAATTCTACACACACATCTAACTTCATTCATTAAGTTCCTGGGACTTGACAGAACTGAAGGTGAGCATGTGCACAAGTGTTTACGGGACCCAGAACTTGCAACATCCTGAAATCTGTTAGAGCTTCTATTCTTTTTAAGGATTAGGACTAGGCAATATCTGTTAATTAACTGCATAACCCTTCCCTGTAAAATTTATCATTTGTTAACACCAGTGTTTTTATCAAAGTAAGAGTAGGAGATGCAGCCAAACCTTAGTTAATATATACAAAAGCATTTTGCTGTCATATTTGGCCACAAAAGGGAATTTCTTATCTGATGATTCTTAGTGCAAGTTATTGCAATAACTCTTTGATTTGCAGCATCGTTTAAGGCCCTTGAACTCAGGGGTCACTAACACAACGCACTGCTACATTCCCTGAATCTTCTGTCTTGCTATTTAGGTGCAATGTCTGTGCATGCTTCCTAGATTGAACCAGGTGCAGTATTTTGTAAGGATAGTCAATAACCAGCTAATAGCCATTGGTGTGTGCAAACATACACACAAATACATGTGCATAAAACAAAAAACAGAGAGACCTTTATTTTTCTTCTACAAGTAGGAAAGCTGTTATTCCATATGAAGATGCAGTCACAAACCAAGAATGCTTAGATGAACACACTGGTGGTAGGATTTAAAGTCTGATCTGTTTAAACTTTTATACAACTACAGAAAAACAAAAGACTTTCAAGGCTGAGTTGGACTTCACATCTACACAGCCAAAGGCAACTGAGCCATTGGTGGGCATTGAATTGTTAAAGGCAAAGGAACAAATCGCATCACCAGCGTAACCTCTGCCCACTGCTCAGGAAAGATATGACATACTGAAAATAGGGCATTACTTTTTTCTTCAGCACCACAGTTACAGTTTGAAACCCACCTGTTGCAAGCTGATTAAAGACACCTAAATGCTGATAAATCTGTAGCTAAAACTTGTATGACTGCACACCCCTTCTGCTGTTTTAACTCAGCTTGAAGTGGCAGAACTGAGATGATTCTCAGGAGGCTACCCTGTCCCTTCAATTCCAATTTCATTATGTCATAGTGAAATGAGAAGGAGAGAAAGTGATTGTAGTACAAGAACAACTTCTATTTTTTCTAATGTGAATGCACAGCCAGAAAGATAAGAGTCTATTCATAGCATGGTGCTCCACAAAGCTAAGATAATATAGCTGTCAAAAATCATTTCTTTCTCAAAATTGTTTTGTTGCAAGAATTCCACAACAAAAAGCCTTCCCTTAGCAAAACAGGAGCAAACTCCATTTTACCAATATCTAGGTATTTTTATGACCCTGAAGTATTCTTTTTCCTTGTGCTCTGTTCTCACAAAAACTTATGAATATTGCTCTAAACTAAATAGTTTAAAACACATTAGCTGTTTTCAGGATTTCCAGGGTGCTGCTTCCTAATATAAAAGCTTAAGCTAACATTACAAGACTAGGAGGAATGATGAAGCCATGGCTGAGGATGCCTGTTGGAGACAAAATGTGGCAGGTGGACAGCAAGGTCTCAGACAGGAGCTGAAGATGAGGAAACCTCAAGCAATATCATCTAGGTCTCCTCAGGTTCTCTGTGTGAGAGAAGGCAGTCCAGCACAAACTCTGGAAGAGAACCACTAGCTGTGGGAAATTTCTTAGCACATTTGATCCACATTCAGTGGGAAAGGTAAGACCAATGCAACATCTTGTGTCTCCCAAGAAGGAGACTGATAGTTTTAGCAGGAGGTCGGGTTTGCAGGAGAGGGGCAGCCACACTGGAGGCACTTAGGTGAGGAGAGAACAGTTGCTGTGGCCAATTTGTGTAATTGCTAAGATGGAGGATGGGCAAGTGTCGGTTTGTCAGAAGAAAGAGTGAAAAATAGGAGGAAGAGGGGCTCAGGCAGAACTGAAGGCTGCTCATTACCAGACAGCCCTTAAGATTTTTCTGCAATATAAGCCAAAATATCACTTGGCTCTATATATATGCAAGAGGTCTGAGACAACTAATATGTTGTCAGATACACAAATATCTGCATATATATTTAAAAAGATAAAGAAACCTAATGTAATTGTCCTAAAATAGTCAAGATGTGGGAGAAGGGGAAAGATGTACAGTGTTTGTTTTAGGATTGGCAACATTTCATTTTTTACAAAACCATCTTCCTGCCCCTGTTACTCCCAAGGGTGGAATTTTTTCTGTCATGCTTTCAAAGGGCCTTGGTCTATATCCCAGGTCTCAGCTCTCATGATGTCGTCTTGGAAACCTAACTTAAACCTACATTCTCGCGTGTGCCAGAGAAGCAGGGCTGTTGCAGTCGGTTTCAGGAGCCCTTGCTCGTCTCCCCATGGCTGCTCGGCTCCCTACGAGGCCCAGCATGTCATCCACTATGCTTGGCTCTCTGCTCCCTGGCTGCAGGCTGGACTTGGTTGCTTTCCAGCCCCCTGCTGCCTGGCTACATGGAGGACTAGAGGGAGCATGCCTTGTAATCCAATTACCTCCTCCCCAAGGGGAAAGGAGAGGAGGCAAGAGGCAAGTCAGAAGACAGAAAACAAAAGGTTGAGAAATTGCCTGCAGCAAAATAGGGAATCCCACAAGGGAATGCTGAATTTGGTGGCACCCTGACAAAATGCCAAATTATGTAGCTGTTGCTTCGTTCAGCACAGGGGCCATGAGCCTGGAGGACCAGGATTAAGATTAATTGGATCAGTTCACACAAGTTAAAAGCGCTGTTTCAGATTCTCACTGGAGTCAAGAGCACAAGAGTGCAATGGATTGCACCATGTATTTTTTAAGTCATTCTTCAAAAATAAAAGGCATGTTTGTTTGTTTTCCCTTCCGAACAAAGCTGTAAATTCCACTGCTATGAAATACATGGAGCTCTTTTAGCAAATTGTTGTTGCACATAAGCTATTGCCACTCTTCTAATGGATAACTGATGATACAATATGACACACACAATTAGGCTGACCACTTTACTGAGGCCATCTACCAGTGAAGCATACCTTGTCTAGATTTAAAATACTTAAATAATTAACCACCTTCTCCTCTCTCTCTCCATCTGCCTATCTATACGTGTGTGTGTATATATATATATATTTTTTTTTTTTTTCCTCTCTGTCCTCATGCATCTCTTCAGCATCAGATGAACTTTACCTATCAGTCAGACCATGGTCCAGCTGGAGCCAGCTGCAATACTTCTCTTACTGGATCAGAAATCCTACATGTTGCAAAGCAGTGATGCAGCAGAAACTCACGCTGCTGGGTCCAGTTTCTCTAAAGACTGTTACTGTGTTAATATTGTAATTACAAGCTCTGTGCCCAATGAGGTATAGTCCCTTCCACATGTAGTGTGAAGCCAGTATGGATTTCGTATTATGCAGGATTACTAATATGACAGAAATGTTCTGATCTACATTGGATTATATGAATGAGCCAGGAATGACCTTGTTCTTACCTCAAGGGCTACTAAGCCAAACTGCTGTAACTGATATGGGTTCTTAGATGTTCTGTGAGGAGCACCTGACTTATCAGGGGGAAAGAAGAGTTTCCTACTGTGCAAGAGTACCTTCCCCAAAGTAGGAGGCAGTGTCATGTCAGAGACTGGACTTCAGTATCAGATTGTAAATGTTTCATAATGGTGCTCTTTTCAGTACTGTGAAAGCATGTGAGCTGCAGCCCTACCTGAGAGGAGATGCAGGGCAGAACTGCATGAGTTTTGTGCATAATACCTGCTATCAACATGTCTGGAAACAGTTTCCTGTTTTCACCTATGAACCTTCACTGAAGAATCCTTAAGCTGAGGCAGGGAGAAGCCCATTGCTCAACAATTTGTTGTAGTAGTTTTGTAGTGTAATAAAAGGTATTGATTATTCTTATCTCAATCCTTGAGTAACCTTAGAACTACTTACCTGATGGAAGGCCTCTTCCCCTTTATCTAATTGCACTGTTACTACATTCTGCTACATCCATTTTTCTTTGTGGCTCAGTGTTTTATCTTCCAGGAGCAGAAGCAAGGCAGTCCTTGGATGCTCACTGATGAGACTGGTTCTTCTGGTAATCTGGCAAAGCCTGTGGTTATCAGGTATGACAAGACAGTGAAAATCATGGTTGTTTATACCAGTCTTTAGTTTAATCTTACAGCAGCTTCTAGAATTTATTAATTTAAGGTAGTTGCCTAAGTCTGTGCCCTACTCCTATCTCTGTTATAACTACTAGGTGTAGTTAGATCTTACAGGTGTTGGTATGTTACAGGTGTTGTGAGCAGACACTATTTCTCCTTCCATACTTTTTCTTCTTCTTCACTGATGCTCACATTTTTCTCATGCCAGCTTCTGTTGTTTCAACAGCCCCACAATTACTTTTTATAAATAATGTGAATGTTTGTCTGGGGCCTGTCAGCAGCACCTAGGACACATCTACCCTTTCCAGTCCACCATGCCTTACCCCTTTATTACTTATGACACATGGAGAGAGCAGGTTCTTGACTTACAGCCTGGGGATAGGGAGAGTTGCTAGCTTTTGTTCCTGCAGTTTGGACTTATGCAGGACACCTTTGATGAATTGTTTGATAAAAAGCTATTTTGTCCAGATACCACATTGCAAATGTTTCTTTGATTTTCTTTTCCTCTCTAGTAGAAAACCTGGTCAGAAGCAAAAATTATAATATTTTACATCCATTCTTCACACATTTTGTCAGATACATTCAGTTTTTCTGACTACTTCTATTATCAAGACTATTACTGAAAATAAGCAAATTATCTGATAAAGTCAGCAGGATTTCTAGGACTTTTAAATATAGAAAATGTCTCCGAATTTTCCCCAACAGGACTATTTCACAGGCTGATCAGAGAGCAAGGTCTGCTATTCAGACTGCTTTTTTTTTCTTAATTAGCCTGAGATTCAGACAAATAAAATCAATGAGCTGAAGTCTGACACACTGATTTATTTTAAGGAGCAAGGTCTCACTTTGTAATACTGTTTGAGGAGACTGTGTAATCATCCTCAGTTTTATTTGCCGAGTTCCAGACAGAAGTCATATAAAAATAGGTAAGAAAAATGAGGTTCCCATTATCCAAGAAGAGGTGGTCAGAGCCTTGCTTGCCCGACTAGACACCCACAAGTCTATGGGGCCGGATGAGATTCACGCGAGGCTATTGAAGGAGCTGGCAGATGTGCTGGCCAAGCCCCTTTCCATCATCTTCCAACAGTCCTGGCTGACTGGGGAAGTTCCACTGGACTGGAGGCTGCCTGATGTTGTGCCATCTACAAGAAGGGTCGCAGGGAGGATCCAGGGAACTACAGGCCTGTCAGTCTGACCTCAGTGCCAGGGAAAGTCATGGAGCAGGTGATCTTGAGTGCTATCATGAAGCACATGCAGGAGAACTGGGTGATCAGGCCCAGTCAACACAGGTTCACAAAAGGCAGGTCTTGCCAAACTAACCTGATCGCCTTCTATGACAGAGTGACTCGGCTGCTGGACGAGGGAAAGGCTGTGGATGTATCTTCCTGAACCTCAGTAAAGCCTTTGACACAGTTTCTCACAGCATTCTGCTACGGAAACTGTCGGCCTCTGGCCTGGACGGGCACAAACTCTCCTGGGTGGAAAACTTGTTGGCTGGCCGGGCCCAGAGAGTGGTGGGAAATGGAGTTAACTCCAGCTGGAGGCCAGTTACAAGTGGGGTTCCCCAGGGGTCAGTGCTGGGTCCAGCCCTGTTCAGTGTCTTTATCAATGACCTGGATGAAGGCATCGAGTGCACCCTTAGCAAGTTTGCAGACAACACTAAGCTGGGTGCAAGTGTGGATCTGCTGGAGGGTCGGGAGGCTCCAAAGGGATCTGAACAGGCTGGACTGCTGGGCTGAATCCAGTGGCATGAGGTTTAACAAGGCCAAATGCTGGGTCCTGCACTTGGGGCACAACAACCCTGTGCAGCTACAAACTGGGAGAAGTCTGTCTAGAAAGCTGCCAGGAGGAGAAGGACCTGGGGGTGTTGGTTGACAGTGACTGAACATGAGCCAGCAGTGTGCCCAGGTGGCCAAGAAGGCCAGTGGCATCCTGGCCTGTATCAGAAATGGTGTAACCAGCAGGTCCAGGGAGGTTCTTCTCCCTCTGTACTCGGCACTGGTGAGACCACTCCTTGAATCCTGTGTTCAGTTCTGGGCCCCTCACCACAAGAAGGATGTTGAGGCTCTGGAGCGAGTCCAGAGAAGAGCAACAAAGCTGGTGAAGGGGCTGGAGAACAGGCCTTATGAGGAGCGGCTGAGAGAGCTGGGGTTGTTTAGCATGGAGAAGAGGAGGCTGAGAGGAGACCTCATTGCTCTCTACAACTACCTGAAGGGAGGTTGTGGAGAGGAGGGAGCTGGCCTGTTCTCCCAAGTGACAGGGGACAGGACAAGAGGCAACAGTCTCAAGCTCCACCAGGGGAGATTTAAGCTGGACATTAGGAAAATATTTTCTCACAGAAAGGGTCATTGGGCACTGGAAGAGGCTGCCCAGGGAAGTGGCTGATTCACCTTCCCTGGAGGTGTTTAAGGCACGGGTGGACGAGGTGCTGAGGGACATGGTTTAGTGTTTGATAGAAATGGTTGAACTCGATGATCTGGTGGGTCTCTTCCAACCTGGTTATTCTGTGATTCTATGATTCTTCAACCCATTATTCTTAATTACACATGCCCTTGAACCACAGGATTTTTCCCCCTTATTATTTGCACCAGTCCAATGTTTGTGCGTTGTTATCATCTCTCCTAGCAGTCTCACAGTCCAGCTCCACATGACTAACTCCCCTAATCTTTGTGGCAGGGAGGAGTGGTGAAATTGCAGTTGTTGTGTATCCACTGGCAGCCTGACAGATGAAACAATAGCCACACAAGGCTCCACTATCAGCTGACTCTCCACATTACCTGGCAGCAAACTAGCTGCTCTGAAAGGTTGCTCCTTAAAGCCACCTGAGGGCAAGCTGCTCCTCCCTCTGTGAGAAATATTCCCCCATATCAGTCAGTATGGAAAGGAAGATTTTGAAAAGCATTTACTGACCTTAAAAGTGGAAGGAGGATGGCACTTCCGCAGTAGGATATGTGTTTCATGATAGATATTGCTCAGGTAAACATAGACTGCTTACACTGCAGGAGCAGTTCTTTGAGATGAGGTCCATGTAGAGGCCGCATAGTTCTTTTTCCATGGAGTAACTCTGTGCATGGATTTTGTTTTATTGAAGGCAGATATCTGCCTTTCTAGAGAGGGGATATTTAGGATTTTCCATTCACATTAGCAGATCAGCCCTAGCATTAGTGGACTTCACTTGGATATTCCTATCAAAAAAATTGTCTTGGTAAAAACACTACACAACTGTTCTTCACAGCTAAATTGGAGGGGGACCTTCCTCAAACAGTGAGTGAGATCTGTCTCTGTTTTGCCAGAATGCATCTGTTGTGGCTAAGGGAAGAGGTCAGATCCCCAAAAGTCCCCATTTCTCCAGCTTATATAACAACTACTAAAATCACTAGTTTAATTTCTAATAGCTAAAAGTGAGCACACATCGAGCCCATTAATAATACAAGGATGTCCAAGAAAAACTGGAAGAAAAGCATTAGGAAAAAAAACCCTACAACCTCCCAAGGAATCTAATCATGATAGGGTGAGAAAAGAATGTGGCCATGGATTGATGGATGATGTGCAGATATTTTTTGTTAGAGACTTATGAAACAAGTAGAAAGTCCAGATGTTTCAGAAATACTAAATAGTTCAGTATTTCTGAAATGGGTGTTGTCAGGGGATATTGTTAACACTGAGATGCCCAAATACGATGCATCTACCACTCAGCTTTAGTAGTTGGCCTGGGTGAGGTTTTCTTCTGTAAAGAAAAGAATTTTGAGCTTCAGCAAAACAACTCTGTTTGGTTTGTTTCAGCTACCCACATCAGGTTGCTGTTTGTAACAAAATTGAATCTGAGTGTAGGATCCGATTGTTGTTCCACATGACTGCGGAAGCTATGCAAACAGTGTTTGTGGGCTGGCGTGATTTTTAGACCAGTTTTTTCTATACTGTTAAAATGTGAAGACCAGACATTTCACTCAAAGACATTGAAATTGCTACATTCTAACACATTTCTAACTTAGAAAACACTAAAAAAAAAAAAGAAAGAAAGAAAAGAAAGAATTTTTTCCCAGCTCTTTAAAGATTTGCACGTACTCAATCCAGTTTGGAAACTACAGATGTTGCTAGCACTTTCACCATCCCCAGCTTTTGTTTTCCACTGTCAATAGCTCTGTTGCTCTTTCTCTCGTTACACATATTCAACCATGAAAAAGATCTAGAAGATCAGCTATTCAGAGTCTACTTTGAGTAAGTTAGTCAGCTGCTTAAAGGACAATCTTGAACACCAATCCTTTCATTTGTGATTTGCTCTACTATTACTTTTATCAGTAACAGTTCTTCGACACAGTAACACCTCCTCAGTCAACCACAGTTTTGCAACAGATTTGCCTTGACATTTTGCTCTAGTGAATTTTCAAAGGAAGATCAAATTTTGATTCCAGGCTTTGTTCCAATCAACCTAGTCACTTCCCTGGTAGCAGCACACCTGGCAGTCTTCTACAGTCTGTAGAAAGTTTTATCCATCACTGCTGGGGTTTTGCTGTTGGTTCACTGTTGTTATGGGCTGGCTCTCCTTGAGCAATGGTTTTACCATTTGCTGCCAGGATTTTCATCTGCAGTCTCTGAGCTGTCCTTTCACCAACTCTACAGGGACAGAAGAACAACTCTGCCTTCCAGAAAGTACTCTGTTTCCTTCACAGATGTTCATAAGGATCTTTAAAAAAAACTCTCTCCTACTTGATCTCTGATAACTTCTTTTATTCTTCACCTGATGGACATTGAGTATTTATACCTTTTGTCCTTTCTGGAAGAAAGATTTTCAGCCCCAACAATTATTACAAACTTTCATAATCACCACTCATAACTGTTAGTGAAATCTCTCCCAGTGGCTTGGAAGATACATATGTATATATATACCTTCCTTTGAAAAAGTAGAGACTGTTACCCCAGTTTATTGCAGCATTTTCTCTACCCATATTCACATCCCAAGAAATCACAACTGCTTAACATAAAGACATTGTATAATGCAAGTCTGATGAGATAATACTTCCCCCCTACTAAGTGCCTTTCTCCAAAGAATCTTAAGTCATTTATTAACACAAAGCAACACATTTTCACAACAGCTGAGACAGTCTCACAGGTGTTATTGCTTCTTGTCCTCTCCACAGGGAAAGTATGCTCAGAAATAGAATTTCATTTAACTTTTCACATCACTACCTGTTTTACAAAATCTTATGTTTCCTGATGGCAATTCTGAAAAAAAAAAAAAAAATGAACAATATATGACATTTGCCTTGGACCAGAGGGGTGATGTATGCATGTGTGTAAATGTGTCTGCATAAAAATAAGACACTTGCTTCTTTCTATAGAGAAAAGGTTATTCCCCTGCACCTGAGAGCACCCAGAGCATTAGTAATACAGAGAGTAGAACAAATAAAAGTACGTAGTTTCTAAATGTGACCAGTATATGCAAGATGTGATCATTGTTGGGACTACTAAAAATTGCCTGACCGGCAATGATTTATTAGTAGTGCAGAATCCAGGGAAATACTCCCCTCTAAATTATTGTTTCTCTGGCTCTAAGTATTCAATAAATCCCCAGAGTGAGCGAGGGAATTTATTTTCTCCTCTTCTCTATATTTGTCTGTGGTTTTCATTATTCACTAAACACATTCGGATATAGCATTACTTTTCTTGATCTGCAGATTCCAAAGGCTTTGTGGCTTCCCCTTTGATCCTCCTTTTTAGAAATTTCACAAATAAATCATTAACTAGCACTCACATAATGAATTACACTCTTTTATTTGATGTTATATAATAGATACTTTCTAAATAAGAAAGGCAAAGTAACACAAATGATCTAAAACCTCAGTAGGCTGAAAGGCTTGAAGTGTGTAACTTTCACATTTACACTGCACTATTTCTCCATTTCATTTATAAAATTTGTAAAAGTATAATGGATAATTTGCTGTTGTGGTAGCTTTATGGTAAATTAGATTAATGTGTTTTTAAAGAAATCTCTACTTTTTTTTTTGTCTGAAAAACACCACTCTCCTGCTACCAATTATTTTTATTAACAACATAAATGCTTTATGGAAATCTCTTTTTGTACTAACTTCTGCAATTTTCAGGAAAAGGTAGGAGGAAGTATTTGTCATTGAGAGCCAAAAAGAACAGGTAAATTGACAGAATCTGAAATAAGGCAGATCAAAAAATATCTCATGTTGCCTAAACAGTAACTACATGCTCAAGTTGACATTGGTGCCAGTGTTGCTTAAAATCAAGTTTATCTTGTCTATGAATTTGCTGAAGAAGTTACCTGGTACAATGAGCACTGGATAATCAGATGATTGCCATTTTGAGGAGAAAAGAGGGCAGATTCCACTTTCAGAAATTCATTCCACAAAGATAATCAGTGGTGTTTCACGGTGGCCTTTGTGGAGTTCCTACTAAATGAGAGAAAAAGAGATGTAGCCTACTATTGCTTTAACACCAATTAAGGAAAAGAAACAGCACAGAATCTGAAACTCCCCACACTCAATAAATTTCTGTTTCACTATTAAAGACAAAGAAGAAAGAGATGCATAGAATCATACATTCATAGAATCAGAATCACCAGGTTGGAAAAGATCTCTTGGATCATGGAGTCCAATCATTCCCACCTGCCACTAAACCATACACCTCGTCTACTCATCTTTTAAATACCTCCAGGGACGGGGACTCAACCACCTCCCTGGGCAGCCTGTTCCAGTGCCTGCTGACCCTTTGAAAAATTTCTTTCTGATATCTAGTCTGAACCTCCCCTGGCACAGCTTGAGGCCATTGCCCCTTGTCCTGTTCCCTGTCACTTGTATGCTTGATTTAAAGATGGGTAGTTTTTGCTACTAAAGCAAGAAGGAGAAAAGGTGTGCCAGGCCATGGGGGAATAAGCCATCTAAACCAGGCTAAGATAAATAATTTGAGCCAATGAATCATTGCTTGGGCCTTCTGTTTTTCTTTTAATTTTAAACCACACTGGACTAGGCATTATTGACTTTGTAGCCATGACAAGGTTAGTGCTTGACTTTTACTTTTTTTTGCTAAGATGCTAGACAAGTTCATCTTTTGAAAATTAGCACATGTGACTAAATACACAATGATAAAAGCACTTATATTATTTCCATAAATTCCCCTGACAGCCATTTGAATGCAAATTGAGCAGAAAGAAACCCTGTTTAAATGAATTAACAAGGAAAGGCAGCAGGGGAACGTGGGGGGAGAAATGGGATTGAAAACAGACAGAGTAGATACAACCTCTTAAAAATAGAGTTGGTTTGTATTTAATATAATTGAAGAAGACATTTTTAACACCATTATTTAGGGTCAAAGGCCTCTTCAGTTCGTTTATCCAGCTTGAGTGCACAGATACAGTCAAGGTAGGGAAATGTGCTTCACTTACTTCAACACTGCAAACCAGGAACAGCCTATTATGTGTTGGCTTTCTTTCCTTTTGTCTCCACAAACAAAAGAAACAGCAATCTCTTAATTGAAAGGATAATAGTACAAAATTGAAATGACACAGCACAAAATTTGTGTCATATGTTTAGAATCTGCAGTAAATGTAACTCCATTCTGTGAGGCTCTACAATCATGCTTGCTGCCCTGGGCATGCAGACTGTGGAAGATAGATGACTGTTAGAAGATTTACAATAAAGCTACACTCAATCAGTCAGTCAGTTTATTTTAGCTTGAAAACTGTGAAGTAAGACAGACATTTATAAAACTTCAGAGTGTGGTAAATTATTTAGGTTGGGTTTCTCCAAGAAAGGGATACACTGCACGGTGCAAACTTTGCTTTCCTATAAGGCTCCTCTATGCTGCAGCACTATAAACTGAGGCTATGACACTGGTGCTAATTCCAGCATCTGAAGGTGAAAAGCAAGGGAGGAGATCAATGCAGAAATACACTTCTCCCCTTAATCCCACTACCAAAGAAACCAGATGGAGCCTGCAGGTTCGCCTGGGTATAAGCCATCCCAAAGCACTGTATTGGAAAGGATTAGAACTGGGAAAATAAGCAAGATGGAAATTAATCTTGTATGAAGTAGCATGGAGAAAACAATTCCAAAAGGAACCCAAGAAAAAACCAGGCATAGACTCTTATCACATGTCCCTAAATTAACCATCTGCAGCAATACATCTGCATGCAGTACTTCCAGATCATGAAGATCAGTAGGTAGATATGAACCTAGTGACAAACCAAGTATGGGTTGCAAGAAGTGGTATCAGTGATTCACTGTGGTGCTACCACTGTTCAATTGCTATTTAGCTCTGCTGAGTCAAGGATTACTGTACAGATAGATATAAAATTATGGCACATTTAATTTGCAATATGATTTTAATTTAAAAATAATTTAATTAATCTGAAATAACTTACTTCTAAACTAAATTTTAATCCCTGCTACTATTTTTCCACTAAAACTGTAAATAAATTCAACATAGCTTTAAATATTTGAGGCTGAAATAGGCACATTAATCCATTTGGTTTAAATAGAATTGGTCTGAACTTTGAGAAACACAGTACACAGTTCCGTAAGTCAGTTTATATGCAAATCTGTTCCTTGAACACTGTGTTCAGTTCTGGGCCCCTCACCACAAGAAGGATGTTGAGGCTCTGGAGAGAGTCCAGAGAAGGGCAATGAAGGTGGTGAAGGAGCTGGAGAACAGGCCTTATGAGGAGTGTCTGAGGGAATTTGGGTTGTTTAGCCTGGAGAAGAGGAGGCTGAGAGGAGACCTCGTTGCTCTCTACACCTACCTGAAAGGAAGTTGTTGAGAGGAGGGAGTTGGCCTCTTCTCCCAAGTGACAGGGGATGCGACAAGGGAGAATGGCCTCAAGCTCCGCCAGGTGAGGTTCAGGCTGGACATTAGGAAAAGATTTTTCACAGAAAGGGTCATTGGGTACTGGAACATGTTGCCCAGGGAGGTGGTTGATTCTCCTTCCCTGGAAGTGTTTAAGGCACAGGTGGACGAGGTGCTGAGGGGCATGGTTTAGTGATTGATATGAATGGTTGGACTCGATGATCTGGTGGGTCTCTTCCAACCTAGTTATCCTGTGATTCTGTGATTCATATTGCCTGAAATTTAGAAACCGATTTATTTAAATTGTAGTAAACAAATGAATAGTACATTTAAATAACGACATGAAGTGTCCATAAATCTGAGAAAGTTTGTAATATGATTTAATCCAATAGTGAGGATTTAAAATATGTAATAGAACAGATTCTAAATTGTGAACAGATATCCTTTCTTTCTGGCTGACTGGGTTTGAGTTCACATTGTTCAAAAGATACATATGAATGTTTAGCTACAGCTGAAAGAAATGAACTACATCCAATAGATCCTTTCTCGTGCAGAACACATCAAAAGACAAAGCCAAAATCTATGAACTGCTCAGACAAAAGACTCCTTAAAATTAGTCTTTTGTGAAAGCCATCATTTGATCATCTTCTTAATATGAGCCAAGACATAAATATACAATTCCTATATCAGGTGGAATTACATTATTGTACACTCATTGCCTTCATATAATGATAGTAGTGAAATGCAAACCTTAGCTTTTATCCCAGAGGACTCTAACAAAACTAAAATCCAAGTCTTGCTGAGACACCACCTTGTCTCTGAAACAGCTGCAGAAGAGAGTCATAAGTATTTGCAAGGTACACAGAACTACATGCAAGTTGTGATTAATGAAATCCAGTCCCTTTTTATCAGAACAGTTTGGTTGGGTTACCAAAGTGAAAGTGCCTTGGGAAGCTTAACATGAAAGGATTACAATCTTACTTCACTGGTTCTATGTTTGGAGACCTTAGTTGCATAGGGAAAGCACTGCAAAGAGGTTTTATGTTCAAATACCAGCTTTGCTTCAGAGTCCAGATAATCTTCAAGTCAAAATACACTGTTTGCTCTCCCTTTCTCTAAAACGGAAGGAAAAAACTCCTCACTTTTGTAGAAGATGCTTTAAGGCTTAATTCTGTGGGCTTGCAAAGCTATAGGGATAACAAAGCAATAAGAGCCATAGGAGAATAACGATGATAAGTCAGGATGTTCCAACACAAAACCATTGATTAAACATTGGTGTGAGGAGGAGAAGTGATAGAAATAGATTAACTATCATTAAATCAGACAGAACATTTTCCCTAATGAGCTAACAGCTAGTACTGCCCAGACAGACATTCAAGGGCACTCCATAAAACCTGGATAAAAATGGGGAAATATTGACACAGCTTCATCTATTTTAACTGTTGTTTTGTCTGGATGGCAAGATAGTTTAGCTACAGGTCATGTAGCAGTCACCATCTAAAATCATCCATATTTCAAACTCTTACACATGCCTTTAAACAATTGTTCATGTGATGATGGACTGAATGTCAGCAGCAAGATGGGTCTTGGCTCATATCAGACAAGCAAGAGAGTCTGTGGAAGAGTCCAGACAAAACTTGCAGCTTTGAAAGACAACGCTACTTCTTTAACATTCCCAACACTAAGCCGTATGTCAAATTCTAAAAACTGCCCTTTTCCCCAGCAAAATTCCAATTGTTTGAAATGGAGAAAGGGAATCTGTGATAAATAGCCAATTAAGAAAACATTTCCCAGAATGATTTGGAGATGTCATCTGGCAGTGGTCTGATCAGAGCTACTGGCATCGTGCCATGTTGTTAAAGAAGCTAAGCCTTTGAGCTGAACTGTGCCACAGATGTAACATCCATTGGGAAGATGTTGCTTGCAGCCACCCAGAGGTCTGCTCAAGGTACTCCTGGCTTGTGTAGCTACTAGAGCCATAATAAAATGATGTTCCTTTGCTCCAACTATTTCTGCTTTGTCTTTTTTATCCTTTGAAGACTTTTTGTCCACTGGAGACTCATTCCATTCTGTGTAAGTGCTACAGACATGAAGGGAACTCACAGAGGGAGGAGAAAAGTTATAATCCCAATGTTTTGTGAGACCATCAGCATCACAGTCCTGATAGCTCTGAAAAATAAGTCCCCGTGAGAGGGCTGATCCACTGCTTTAGCAGGAAGGTGGGCCAGATATGCCCTAATTTTGACATTGGGAATAACAGCAGGAAGACAGGGAATTTTACTGAGAACAAAATCCAGACCATGTTTGGGAAAGATGTGTCTCAAAGTTTCAAAATAAAATCAATTATAGGTCAGTACATCTGACACTAAATTAATTCTGATGACAGAATCTCACATTTACATCCTCTGAAACATCAACGTAATATTTTTTATTGTTTTTCAACACAACATTTTCTCCAAGTGTCATTTTGAGCATGCACATTGATCTTCCCTACAGCACTTTTAAATCAGGTTACTCAGGTCATATTTTTCTCTTTGCATTTGCTATACCTTTTAGCTCAACAAACTGAATCTGATATGCTGTGGCATTATAGTAACCACAGAATACAGACATGCAGATCAGACACTGCTTAGTAAGAGCAAGTCATTTCCACATTTGAGGGAAAACTCCAGCAGTTCTGAAGGAGAAATAAATATTAACATTAAATATAACATTTTGGGTATTTTAGCTATAAAGTCCTATAAATGATTAAATGAAGGAGCTATTTTATAAAATGCATAAAGGGAAGGTTATTCTTTTGCTCTGTAACCACACATAGGTCTAAACTTTCCTCACAGGAAAATGGAGAAAAATGATGGCGTTTACCTCACCATATGGAGGCCTACTTGACTCAGTACAGTGGTGGTATCCAGCATTCTTATCTGCACTCCCAATTGACTACATCTATCTAGCTACCCAGGAGAATGATGCATCTGGAAAGACTGAATATTCCAAGGGAGTTTACATGTATTTTGCAATGTTATTGAGAAAATTTACTGGAGAGAGGTCAATGTTTTTTTTCTTGCACCTCCTTGCATTAAATAAAAAACATATTGCGTGTTATTTGAACATCCTGAGGTCTGTTTTTTTCACTAGGAACATAGAAACATATTTGAAAGTGTTTGCTTTTGAGAACCTTGTATGCAAGGGGAATGCTTGAAAGGGCATAAAGACGAGGGTTAGCAGTGAACAACAGATGTAGACAAAAACAGAAAAGAAAAAACAGGTTTCTGATTGAACAGATTACAGCAGAAAATTCTTTCTGAACGAATTTGCAGGGTTTCAGTCAAAAAAATCAGCATCTTTGCTATTTATGGGAGTGAACAATGGTATCCTGTGACAGAAGGCATGGGAAACATTCAAAGCCACATGAGGGGACTGGACATTGGGAAGCATTTCTTTATGAAGAGGGTCATCAAAACCTGGAGCAAGCTTCCTAGAGAGGTGATTGATTCCCCAACCCTGTCACTGTTTGAAGCATTGGACGATGCTCTCAGTAACATGCTTTAGCTTTTGCTCAGCCTTATGGGGCCAGGTAGTTGGACCAGCCGATCATTGTACGTCCCTTCCAACTGAACTATACTATTCTACTCTAACCATCAAAAAGTCCTCATCAGGGCAAAACTAGCATTTAATAAACCAAAAAAAAATATATATTTATTTTTTCAAAAGAGATGAAAATATTTCTGTATTCTTTAAAGATCAAATGCCATAAGGAAAAATGTATTCACAAACATCACTGACTTTCAGGAACCTGAGCTATTTTCTTAGTTATTAGGTTACTAACCCATAGAGGGGTAAGTAGTAAAGATTAGTTTGTGGATATCGGGTTTTTTTGAAGTCAGCGAAAATTATGACATTAGACAAATTTGATTACTTGCACTGTGACTAAGACCAGTTGGTAACACCCTCCAAATCTTAATACTTGGAGTTTAATAACTGTGAGAACTGAATAGATCTTTGTAAATCAATGAGTCCACCAGGATTTCTAAAGCAGGATGTTTTACCTGCCAAGTGGTTTCTTTTCATTGCCTGGAAGAGAAGAGTTAGCTTTCCTGCCTCATTATCCTTTCAATTGTTTTCTCAAATTTAAATAGCGTAGTAAAAAAAGGAAATTATTTCTTCTGCGACTATGGGAGAAATTATCCAAGTCAAAAGCTGGTAGTCCTGTATTTGAGTGCCCAGATAACAATTCATATATATCATTGATTTTGCTTTAATTGTGGAAATAATTGAATATTTCCAGATCAATCTTGAACCAGGTCTGAAAGGCAGAGCAGCTCTCATTGTTAAACAGTAGAACCTCAGCAACAGCCATGACTGTGGTAGTTCATACTCTAACCAGTTACTCTTTTACAGTTGACACAGGTCTGACACTGAAGAACAGGGAACCCTTCAAAATGATTAAGGAGATGATGAGATGACTTGACATCACCCACATGTTCTAACGTAGAATGTCTGCTACACTTATTATTTGTAAAGACTTTTAAAGTCATATGTACCCTCAAGCAGATAGCCTTTTACCTGTTTAATGAACACAGCAACATATCATGTAGTGGTTTTGACATCCTAGATTTGCAGATTTTAAGTCAGGAAAGCAACTTCATTCTCACCCTCTAATACAGCTGAAAATGTTAACCCATGAAGACACATTAATTCAGAACATTCTTCCACTTGTAAAAAAAACAGTAAAGCCTTTTTTTATTCTTTCTAAGAAGTAGAAAATGACCACATTTTCTTATACCCATAGGAATTCAAAGTATTTAATTTAGGATAAAATGATGTTACTTTAAATAAAGTAAAACAGCATCCTTGCATGTTCCAGGACAGTGTCAATGAGGACACTGTAATGATCCAAAGGTTCATTTGCAAATAATGTATTTTGCAGATACACTACTCAGCTACTAATGATGTTAGAAAATTAATTTACATGTTAGTTACTCACAAACATGTGCTTGCCAAACCCCTTTCCATCATCTTCCAGCAGTCCTGAAAGACTGGGGAAGTTCCACTGGACTGGAGGCTGCCTAATGTCATGCCCATCTACAAGAAGGGTCTCAGGGAGGATCCAGGGAACTACAGGCCTGTCAGTCTGACCTCAGTGCCAGGGAAAGTCATGGAACAGGTGATCTTGAGTGCGATCATGAAGCACATGCAAGAGAACCGGGTGATCAGACCCAGTCAACACAGGTTCACAAAAGGCAGGTCTTGCCAAACTAACCTGATCGCCTTCTATGATAAAGTGACTCAGCTACTGGATGAGGGAAAGGCTGTGGATGTATCTTCCTGAACCTCAGTAAAGCCTTTGACACAGTTTCTCACAGCATTCTGCTATGGAAACTGTCAGCCTCTGGCCTGGACAGGCGCACACTCTCCTGGGTGGAAAACTGGTTGGCTGGCCGGGCCCAGAGAGTGGTGGGAAATGGAGTTAAACCCAGCTGGAGGCCAGTAACAAGTGGGGTTCCCCAGGGCTCAGTGCTGGGTCCAGCCCTGTTCAATGACTTTATCAATGACCTGGATGAAGGCATCGAGTGCTCCCTTAGCAAGTCTGCGGACGACAAGCTGAGTGGAAGTGTGGATCTGCTGGAGGGCAGGGAGGCTCCAAAGGGACCTGAAGAGGCTGGGCTGCTGGGCTGAGACCAACGGCATGAGGTTTAACAAGGCCAAGTGCCAGGTCCTGCACTTGGGGCACAACAACCCTGTGCAGAACTACAGACTAGGAGAAGTCTGTCTAGAAAGCTGCCAGGAGGAGAAGGACCTGGGGGTGTTGGTTGACAGCAACTGATCATGAGCCAGCAGTGTGCCCAGGTGGCCAAGAAGGCCAATGGCATCTTGGCTTGTATCAGAAATGGTGTGACCAGCAGGTTCAGGGAGGTTCTTCTCCCTCTGTACTTGGCACTGGTGAGACCGCACCTTGAATCCTGTGTTCAGTTCTGGGCCCCTCACCACAAGAAGGATGTTGAGGCTCTGGAGCGAGTCCAGAGAAGAGCAACGGAGCTGGTGAAGAGGCAGGAGAACAAATCTTATGAGGAGCGGCTGAGAGAGCTGGGGGTGTTCAGCCTGGAGAAGAGGAGGCTGAAAGGAGACCTCATTGCTCTTTATAACTACCTGAAAGGAGGTTGTGGAGAGGAGGGAGCTGGCCTCTTCTCCCAAGTGACAGGGGACAGGACAAGGGGCAATAGCCTCAAGCTCCACCAGGGGAGGTTCAGGCTGGACATCAGAAAAAATTTTCTCACAGAAAGGGTCATCGGGCACTGGTAGAAGCTGCCCAGGGAGGTGATTGATTCACCATCCATGAAGGTGTTTCGAAGAGGAGTGGTTGAGGTGCTCGGGGACATGGTTTAGTGTTTGATAGGAATGGTTGACTTGATGATCCTGTAGGTCTTCTCCAATCTAGTGATTCTGTGATTCTCTGAGAGCAGCAGTAGGATGGTCTTGCCTGGGGGAGGGGAAGCTTTCCACATGTCTCCTCTGGCTGACCCAAGGAGTGGGCTTTGATCCGCCTGGGGTGACCAAACCATCTCTCATTCAAATGAATTTGCCAGACAGTTGAGAGACATTCCTCCAAGGGTCACCAGCAAAGGGCTGCAAAGGAGAGTGGCTCAGGACCTTGCTCCTTTATAATGTCTCCTCACAGCCTCATCTGTCTGCCAAGCAGGCCTGCTGTGATTTCCCCCCACATCCAGGCTCAATTTGTATGCAAATCCTCCCTCATTTGTTCTTGCTCCCTTCAGAAAGGACAAATTTAGTATAATAACTGTAATTGCTTTAATAACACAAAAAACCCGACACCTTTATGGGACCAACAATCAAAGACTGAAATTGTAACACAGCATGACAGGTGTGGAGGCATGCCACCATTACTGCTTTTCCCATTTCAGCATTACTTTCATTGTCTTGAAAAGTGCTTATCTCAGTCAGGCATGTGGCTCTTGAGCTCCATGCAGTTCATAACAAGTCAGCGTGACCCAATGAGGTAGAGCCACTATCAGGATCTCCACAAACTGGCACCTCCCCTGTGATGGACATTGTAATATTTTAATGGCCTACAGGTTCAGGCAGATGCTCTCCCTGCTTTCCATCAACGCGATGGAGGTCTCAGTGCCATTTGCAGTGGTGGCCTGTCTCTTTGTTACATCGCACTAACCTTCCTCGCTCCTCTTGCTGAACTGGACAATGTCTACTCTTGGCAACCCTTTCTGGTTTAGTTCCGAGACTAGCATATTCAGCACCAGTCAGTGGGACCAGGACAGGCTTGATCTTGGTGTTTAGTTATACTCAAACCTATTCACTGTTAAATTTTATAGTTGTAACCTGTAATTTTAATCATAAAACAGAACCTCAGAACTAGTCTTCCTGTGTTTTAGTAAAGCCCCTGCTTTACTAAAAGATAAAACCATCACCAAATATCAGTTATGGCATTCCCATCCAAAATATGCAAATAGGGAAATGCAAAAGATGGTGAGAAAAGGGTCTTCATGCACACTCTGGTGAAGACAGGTCACAATACTATATCTCATCTGGAGACAACTGGGAATGAACTGATACTTTTGATTGCACGGAGAACCCTAGATCCGTCTATACAACCACTCCAAGGGCACACTTGCTGGACACTGGAGACATATATGTAAGCAGCTGTGAATTCAGAAGGAGGATTTTTAAACCTTACATGCAGCTAGGAATTTAAAAGATCAAATCAGTAACTGCAAACATTGATTAGTAGTGACAACTTCCTTCAGGCTTTACTGAGGTTAGATGTGAAATGTTTCTCACAGATTAAGTATTTGACAACACACTAGTCACCAGTATCCAGGTAGTATAAAATGTCAAACTGAAAAGAAAAAACAGTTTACCTTCCAAAGCTGAAGGCAAAACTACCTCCTGTATCTCTCACAAGCAGGTAGAACAAGATTCATCATCACAAAGCAGTTTCACAGAAGATTCCTCCTCAGCATTAAGAATGGGGAAAAAAGGAGTAAGAGATTCCTTCTCTACAAACACTGTATGCATTTTTTAAAGTCTGTAGATCACCAGTACATCCATATATGAAAGCACCACACAACTCTTCAGAGATCAAAAGCAAGCACTGAAACCAGGCAAGATATTTATAAAGTCCATAGTAGTAGATGCCTATTTTACTGGCACCTCTCATTGGAGAAAGACTTGAACCAAACCTCAGATCTTCACATCATACCAACAAAAGAAAACAAATAAACAAAAAGTTTAAGTTCCATCTCAGAGGGTTTCCAGGAATGTTCCTGGTTCTGCTAAAGACTTTCATGCTTGAGTGTTTGGTAGTCTTCAGGCTACAGGAAAAAAAAAAGAAAAAGAAGAAAGCTCTCTTTAGTTTGAAAGTGAGCACTGAAATCAGCTTGCCATGCAAATGAAATGAGAGAACCTTAACAAACGAAATCTCAGCAACATACTGCTATCTTTGGGTAAACATTTGTTTGCAATATCTTTTTAAAATAATACTGTTGACTTCAGTGATTGACGACTTCACTCCATTCATCACTGACAACTAGAATTATTTTTTCAGCTGTGGATCACGTTAATTGTGGAAGCTAATAGGGAGGAATGTGAGGTAAATTGTCTCAATACCTTTAGTATATGTGATGACTTTACCAGGCCTGCAGTACTGTATTTACTGTAACCAAAAGGTCATGCTTTATATTTGAAAGGTAAACAGTGAACTTTCCTGCATCAGTCACACTCCTGCAAATTATGTACAAAAATATTTTTAGAAAAGGTAATTAGCTTTTTTTTTAAAATTAACCTTAGTATTCAGATGCTTGAAGGAAGGCTTTCAACTTTAAGTAACACACATGGGAACCAGAGAGGATTACAACTATTTCACTGGCAAAAAGCAATTTAGTGAAGATGGACAAAGGCTATTATAATTTACATTATTGACAATAAGTGCTCATTTCTTCTCTGTAGCAAGACAAATATTGAGGCAGTGATGAGATTGCATTGTTCATTCCACTGTTAAATAAAAAAGCAATTTCACAGATACTGCAGTTTAACCGGTGATAATTTTAAATGGTGCAATTCCATTCATATCTTGAATCTCTAGGTCTTACAGACACTATACATGGGAGTGCTTTAATAAAATAATTCTGATGTGGTTTTGCAAATAGGCATGTGTTGCTATAAGCATTAAAAATACACAATTTTGATACTGGCAGAAAGGGGGACTTGGAAAGGTATACAATAATACTGCAGTTTGGGTGTACCAGGTTCTCTGAGTATATACTGTTGAACACAGCAGCATGCAAAACCTACCATGAAAAGTATATGAAGCCTTCTTTTGTTTTTCCAAAAAACAGTAAGATGTGTATTAGTTGAAAGTGAACGTGTCCTTCCAAGTACATGAGACAAGGTGAAAGAGGACAGAAAATGCTATTTTAGCATGTGCTAACAGAATGCAGAACGGATTAACTTCTATAGAAGACATTTTTAGAGTGCCAGCCTTGGCACACAGCAGGAATTGTTGCTTTAAAGGGACTGTGTCAAAGTTGACAGGCCCAAAATGTAACCTACCATAAAATTAAACTTTTAACAAAATGCCCTTTTGATCCTGAAAAATCTATCAACCTTCTAAATCCAAGACTGTCACATTGTTAAAATACCAAATACTTTGCTGTGTGACTGGACACTACACGTGGTTTGGTTTTGCAACATGTATATGCAAGTCATGATTTTGCTCTCTCCTCCACACTATCTTTGGGACCACACATGTAAACAGTACCACATCTTTTGTTTGGAATTTCCATGGTTTAGCATTTCAGTTAGCAGTAATTTGTAACAAAGCTACAATACAAGATTTCTGTACTCTAATGGTAAATGAGTCTTTAGAAAGAGGGTGGTTCTTCATACATGGAAGTTGCCAAACCACAAATGGATTTATTTTTGTCTTGTTTTACTTAATACATGCAAATACTTTCCAGTGCATCCTGAAATGCAATATATTATAGTTACATGATAGTAATGAAATTGAACAGCAGCACTTCACTATTTCAAGGTGACAGGCAAAAAAGAAGTACTGTGATTGCTGATTTTATTTTTTGTCAATTTTAGCTTACCAGCTAATAGTGACAATTGAGAACATTAATTGTGAACGGCTTTCCTTATATTGCAAACAAATATAATAGGTACAAGTCATGCCTTTTACTCATTAGTATTTGGGCAGGTTCTCAAATATACGTATAATTTTTCATTTGTGAGGAAATGTTTCTGTGCTTAGAAATTTTATAAATGTTTCTGTGCCTCGAAGGGTGGGGCATGGTTTAGTGATTGATAAGAATGGTTGGACTCGGTGATCCAGTGGATCTTTTCCAACCTAGCGATTCTACGATTCTACGAAATTAAATATACATCAGCTTTTCATTACAAATATGTTTTCACCAAAACCACGTTATTTTGAGGCAGAGTTCCTCTGTTCCCATAAAAGTAGTATGACAGGGCATGGGTTAAGTAATTCTTTCTCTTGAACCTCAACTTAATTTTCCATATCATCAAACAAGCACAGGACCTTCTGCTATATACTTCTGCTGGGTTTACCGTAAACCTGACAAACAGATGATTAAAATATCTCTTTTCTGTTCTCTCCACCTTATTGCCACATGTGGTTGGAGCTGTACAGGCTACTATTAGCACCAACATGCGCATTTGAATATCTGCCTTTTCTAGTCAGTTTCAGTGATTAAAAAATTAAGATATATTTAAGATACCACAAATAGAAGCATTCTACATGTTTGATGCATAAACATACACTTCATAAACAAGGCTGTCCTGAATATACACCACCAAAATCCACCAAAACACCACATGATTCCTATGAAATCTGGTGAATGAACAAGCAATATATACAACACACTTTGGCTTCTTTAAATATAGCTGTGATAAAAGCAAAAATACATTATAAGCAGCTAGCACTAAGCATAAATGTCTCAGAACTAGTGATATTAGACCAGACCCTCAGTCCAACCCACACAATGATGTTAGTCAGTTCACCCATGAGGGCTGATGATTGAGAAGGGTAATGATATTTTTCAGTCTCTTCACCTAACAGAACTTGGCAGCTCTATTTGATTTCTCGGGTTCTTTTCAACTGCAGATACTAAAAAATGTATGGTTTTTGTTTTCACATAGGATTTGGGAGTCTCTCATCCTCATATTAACCTAGGCCCTGGACGACTATCCCTACAGCTGACACAAACAGATGTTTTTATTTGTTTGAACTATTAGGTCAAAGGGCTAATGAGCTAATGAAAATTCTTTCAAGACCTAGCAAATGAGTCATTAGTAAATTTTCTGTTCCTATTTACATGAAACAAAAGAGTTTAAAAAATATTCTCACTTCACAATAATTTTTCATTACCATCCTAGTCTTGGTAAGAGGCAGATTTAAAGATAAAAACAAAAGAAAAAGTAGCTCAGTAACTGAATCAGCAGCTCCCATCTGTCTCAGCTGTGCTGTACTTCCATCAGCTGTTACGACGCAGGTTGTGAGAGTCTCTTCTACTCGAAGTGTTTGATAGGGTAACATTGAGTTTTCTCAGCAAGTTTTGATTTTTCCTATATTATTATCCTTTGCCCAACTTCTGCAGCAGTAATATTTGTTTGTCACCTAGGAGTAAATAATTTATCTTGAAGATTCCAAATCAAGGTAATATACCATATACTCAAACTAGCTACTACTCAAGAAATCCAAACTTAGCAACTCAACTCTACACAGTATTTATTTTCTTTTTTTTTTTTTTTTTGATGGTGGAAATCATGTATAAATCACAAACAGTACAAGTTCCTCATGTCGGCAGTTGTCCACTCGAACACTTGAATGGGTCAACTTCCGTGTATAGACACTGTATTTTTAGTATAAAGTCAAGATATTATGGCAATTAACTAATACTTTCAACTACAGTAAAGATACAAACTTTTGCAATATAAATTAATTGCCATTACAAAAAGGCAACTGTATTAACTAATACGGTACAAAAATCTGCAACTTCTATAAATATAATGAAATGCAAGAAGTTAAATGAAATAATACATCCCAGATTTCTTTATGGTGCATTTGAAGAGGCAAGCTAAGATACACATGGAGCATTATACAGCAAGAAAGAATACCAAATCTCACTTAAGATTCAACTTTTTTTCCCCTAAAAATGCTAGAAGTACAAGTACAGGACACAACATGGAAGTAGTAAGAGTACCAGCTCAGAGTGGGTAGACAAAGAAGTCTTATTGACAAGTTGTAAAGCATTAGGCAGCAGACAGAAGCTTGTCAAAACCAGCTGTTGTTGGATACTGATTGATAATGTTTTCATTCTGACGGCTGAGACATTGTAGACAGCCACAGGTCTGAGAAGAAGCCCAATGTGGGCACATACACATACACACACGTGCACAGACAAAGTAATTTAACAGATGGCTGAAGAACATTAAAGCACAATATCTTTTTTAAAAAGATGATGTTCACTCCTTAACAAACTTGCATGGAAAGTAGAGCCTACTGCCCAAGTTTATTTCATCTAAACGATGAACACATGTGAAAAGATTAAAAAAAAAAAAAAAAAGAAACAATTGAGATTGGTCAGCTGAATAAATGCTGCAGGGTGTCATGTATTCTACCATAGCCAGAGCATTCAACAATACTTTAGACTAGGAAGGCTGATGTGAGCTACCACGAACATTTTTAATTCCTCCATAAAAAGGTGAAGGTGTATATAGACATTAAAAAAGTACACATCCATTAAGTCCATCCACAACACAAAACCACAGAAGAACAACATTCAAAGTAAAGTTAAGTGTTGGTCTTAGCCTGAAGTTGTTATGAGGTATTGTTTCAACCTGTAATGAGGAATGATCTCTGTATTAGTAGGAAAAAGTATATTCAAAATCATTTAGGGAAAAAAAAAAATCACTGCTCCTCTACAGTTGGCATTTTCCTAAAGAAAAAGCATGAAGCATCAGAAAGCCCTGGTCAGAATGGCTACTGGCATATGCCAAAGCCATGTTCTCATAGACTAACCTGGGCCTTTTGCATGTTAGGCATGTAGCACCTTCCAACAGTGCATAGTTGGGAAATCGCAACCAAAATGTAAATTGGAAAACTCTAAAGTTTTTGGACCACACTCCCCAATGGTATGAAGAAGTAAGGTGTTAAGAATGCTACAGAGCTGGATTTATTTTTATTTGCTGTACATTTTGGTCCATAACTTTAATACAGGAAAGAAAGGGAAAACCAGTAAAACAAAAAATCATCTCTCATCTAAAGCACAATGAAAAAGCAGCAAAAATTCTGAATCCCCATTTTTGCCTCCCTAAATTGCCTTCCTTCTCTGGGAAATAACTCTCTCACTCCTTCCCACCGCTACTTAATTTGTCACTGTCCCTAAACAGGACAGAAATCTCAGGACGTTGTAGGAATCTGGGGACTTTGTAGCGCATGTCCACTAAGAGAGTTTGGAACTGTAGAGTAGACCCAGTTCCTCTAAAAAGGAAGTTCCTTTAAATCTAGGAAAAGAAGCCTCCTTAAACCATTCAAGAGAAACTCGTGGGCAGCTGGGTCCTTGTCTAAGCTGTGCAGAGAGAACTGAACCAACACAGGGCTCCTCTCTGTGTTTTAAAATGAACAATTCCTGTTTTGGGGTATTTCCAAGAGTATTAGGAGTGAGGCAATTAACCTGGTGGGAAAGAAGAGAAGAACAACAAAGCAAGAAGAGATGCCCTTCAGGCTTTCTGCCTAACCTATCACAAAATTAAACATGGAGCTAGCCAATTTTCCCAGCTTCTTTCTGACAATAGGAGGCAAGTTAAGATAGTAATCATCAGGCCACGCATTTGGGCAGAAATTATTCTGAGTGAGCAATGCAAGATATCCATGGAAATTGAAAAGTAAACAAAAAAAACTATTAGAAATGTTTTGTTTAACAGAGTATAACTGCAAGTAACATAGAAATGGTTTTTCTAAGCCTTTAAAAGCTGATCCTTGCTATTTTCTTATTCCCAAATAAACTAGTGCGAAACTATAATAAACTTCAAGCTTAAAAAATAAATGCTCGGAGTGGAAAAATATGTTGCTTAACAACCTGAAAAAAAAAGGAGTTACAAGTTTCAAAGCACAAGCAGAATCATTGAGGAACCAGTGACACATCACTACAGTTTGTGTTTGCAGACATCCATGCATGAGGTCAGCTGAATGCTCAAGGCACAACATTCAAAGGTGTGCACCAGCCCAGGGGCTGATGTGCACATACCCTGTTGTGACTGACTTAATGATGAACCATTGACCTGGCATGTTTCTTTAAAGGACAAAATTGGTTTATAAGGTTCTAAAAGAATCAACAAAAGGCAGCCAAAAAACTGCAAAACTACATGGGGGAAAAACTTGGAAAGACAAAATATGCACTGTGTTACTGGAACCAAATGGGATTTTTCCAAATGTATTACAAATGTTGTTTCCAATGAATACTTTTTTGTCTTCTAAGTAACATTTAGCCCAGAGGAAGTTTGAAAGAATGAGTTATAATCCCCTAAAAAGAGAAGCTTATAGAACAAACACTGAAAGGCCCTTAATTATGGTATTGATGCCTCAGCAATGTTATGATAACAGTAGTACTCTGTGAGTGAGTGACAAAGGAAGCAATTCTTACTTAAAATCAGTCACACTTCTAACTAGTTTTAAAGCCTCCACAGCTGAATTAACAGACATTTGCTTGGTTCCCTTATGGAAAACTACTTTCAGTTAAAATTATTACTTTATCCAACTTCTGCATGTTTTCTAAAAATATTGCTACTTATACCACCTGGTTATGTCACCTATTTTTAGCAAATACAGTTATCTGCACACGTTTGTTAATTTACTTTTCAGGAAACTTCAGCAAAATAACAGTTCTGCCTTTGACAAGTTTATGCTGTGACTTTTAGAATCAACCAATTTGTCAACTGTGTTTTCACTTTATAAAACTTCACTACTAACCTGTGCATTAAGAAGCAACTGCTTTGCCTTTAAGATGTCCTATTAAGGTTCTCAGCGGCTGTGCCTTCTTTACTATGGAGTCAGTAAACAAGCTGATATAAATTAGTCTCACTAACCCTTAAGACATTAGTTATTTTTCAAAACCCAAGATAGCAGGTAGACTTCCTCCTTTACAGACTATGTTATTTTTGTGCATGTAAAATTTCCTATCAAGGAATATGGCAAGACAAGAAAGCAACATGCAGTGTGCAGAAATAGTGGTAAACAAAGAGGAACTCCCTATTTCAGTAGTGTAGATAACTCTACTGTACCTGATTCACAGAATATTTATTTTAACAAAAGGACATTCTGCACTAACTGTGTATACACAACGTATCACAACTCAGTCTTGATACCACACCAGTATTAAGTTGTAAGCAGAATGTGCAGGTACAGTGATGCCTGGGGAACCACTCTTCTCACTCTTCTTTCTTGCATTTCACATTCGTGAAGGTTCGAAGTCCTTCTCTTCTAGCAAGTTTATCAGAAGGGAAAAGCTGCCTTTTACTGCCTCCATATCATCCAACGAGCAGGGTTTAAGAATCCAGCGTTTTCCACGTGCCAGTGGCTCAAGTTCAAAATATTTTTTTATCTATTAAAAAAAAAGACCAATGCATTAATAGTATAATGACAATTCTCTGTCTTTCATATGAAAAAACCCAAATCTAAACTAAACATCAAAAAACCCCATGTAAGAAGATCAGTATACTCATTTTTAGAATCTTACGCACAGCTGTTCTTAAAAATACAGGTTATATGATGTGACCTGAAAGTGCTTTCTTTAGGGGTGAGTGACCTGTTTGGAAGCTACCACTCTATCCATACATTTAAAAGCATGGGAGGTCTGGGAAAGAATGATACAAACTTAAAGCAAAGAGCAACGCACACAAAACAAACGTTCAGTATCAGTCAAAATAACAAAAGTAGCCTAGAAATTTTAATTTATGTTTGTATTTTAATGTTATGGCTCTATGTTTCACTATACTCTTATTGGTAAACACTTAAGATGCAGAATTTGTCACCAGACTACACAAATGAACTGTCAGAAATGTACAAATCTGAAGCACTCCGGTCAAAGGTAAGCTATAGCAGAGGGTTTCTTAATCACCTTGAGAACACTAGAAAAATAAAAATTCTTCCAAAATCAGTTACATTTCTAAAATTAAACACAGAAGACTAACCTGACTACGATAGATATATGAGACATGGTGATTTTCTATACATGAGACATGGTGATTTTCTACAATCATCCTAGTTCAAAATCCAGCATGCTCCAGCAGACGTTAGTTGTTTACTAACAATGCCTAAGAAGGTCTATAAAGAAAGAAAACTTTTAATTGAACTGATTACACTTCTGCTTCTGCAGCAACCATGCCACAAAAAGGCATTCAAATATAATGTAATATAGAATCGCAAGTTTTAAGGTGATTATAAGCCTTAACAAAATAGCTGAGGAAGATGCAGTTTCTTGAAAATGCCAGTCATCACTAATGCTAATTACTCCAGCTGTCAGGGCAGAAATACAGGCTCACAGAAAGCCTGAGAAAGAAAAGATTTTCATTTAGTAGTATATACCAATCACTTCAAAACAGCAAGTACAGTATCAAAATGTATTTTTTACATCTCTCAGGAGAAGACAGCAGTCCGTGGGTTACTTTGGTCCAAAGATTACTGTTTTCATAGAATTTAGTCTTTGACAGCATTTGACCCAACACTATTTGATTCAAAAGTCTACTTGTGTTTGACTTGTCAAAACAGATACGTAGATTTTAGACTCAAAATAATACCAATCTGTATTTGCTGTTGTCAACACATCAACAGAAATATTTAGTCCTGACTTAGTTTGCACATTCCTTCTCCTTGAAATAATTGCCAAACACTTTTAATTTTCTTTTATCACAGACTGTGCCACAAATATGCACAACAACAGGAGCAGTTACTCGTATTGTGGCAGGTTGCAGAAATTCTAGACAGGCAACTGGAGCCACACAGTGTAAGGAGGAATAAAAAAAATACAAACACAAAACAGAGAAATTTTTTTAAAAACGATTCCAAAGCCCAAACAAGCCCCAACATCTCTATGCAGCTCTGACAGTATCTGCACAACACTTTGTTTAGCTAGTAATGTATTCTAATAAAAGAAAGTGACTGTAGTTGTATCAACTCACATAGATCAGAATTCAGTCATGATCATGGGGCATGGAAGTTTTCTTATTTTTTAGAAAGGAATTTCAAACAATGTTCAGTAACAAATATCAGGAAAAAAATGGTGGGTTTGAGATTTTTCCTTGACTAAAATACAAGTAAAAGCTTAAAAAATATATTTCCAAAAAAGCAAAAAAAACCTGCAAACATTTGAAAATCAAGCACTGTACTTGATATTCACTTTCCTTCAAAAAATTTCAGAAAACATAGAAGTTAGAGTAAATGGGACTTCAACAACCATTGTTTCAGTATCAGCATACCTACATTTTAGCATTGCTATCTCAGTGCTGTATTAGTATCTGATACGTTAACATGGCTATATGTGATCAGAACCTAAATACTAATCTCTGTAAGGGATATATTGCATATTCTCCAGAGATGAAGTGACACGAAATCGAATGTACCCCCATTAATATACTGAATTAATGTCACCAACTACAGTACTGCAGAAGTAGAGTAAGACAGGTCTTTTGCTTGTTTCAGCAACAGCCTTCTTGACTGCCAAATAAGGGGAGGAAGTATGATCTGCACAGAAGCATAACAAAGCAAGGTGTCAGTGCAGCTAGCTGATAAAGCAGCTTGCTGGTGTTAAGCTGACAAATATGGTTGAGTAATTTAAGATGTTTCAGACCCACAATCCAGGGTATGTCCACCACACCCCCTCTACTGGAAGACTATTGCCATCAGCTCCTTGAGCTTCCCAAGGTCTGCCCTAGTCTTACATAGACTCTTGAGTTAAGGCTATACCATATGAAGAAATTATTAGAAAAAGGTCATTACATTGTAAGGAGAGTGCTTGGGTTTAAAGACATTAAATATCTAGAAACACATACATATGGAAATGATGGCATTAAGCAGACTAGAACTGAATGGTGCATTTGTGGGCAATATGACATTGCTTACCAAGGTACTCTCAAGCCAAGAAAAACACGACTTTAAGCTATAATTCAGTCTGATTACAGATGCCACTATAGAATTTCTATTTCAGCAATACAACAGCATCAATAGATTTAGTGAAACAAACTGTGTAGATAAATTAGGATGCTTAATGTTCATAAAAATGTATTTTTTCCTATTTCTAGGTGATTAATCAAAACGTAACAAAATCAGCAATGTGCAATCACCGTTTTCCACAACTAAGGAACAGTTCAGATTATCTGCATTAATAGGCCCTAGATGAATGCTGAAATTAAAATGGCTCTTGAAATTGGAAGTTGTGATAATGGCATAAAAGCATAACTGCTTATATCCATGTAAATAACAGCCATTTTGTACACACCTACAGAGACAAAAAAATATGGTAGATGACTTTTCTCCAATCCAAATACAAAAAAGTAACACTAATTAACTTACAAGTAATAAATTACTAAACTAGAAGCAGCAGAGAAGTAATTTTCCACAACCCAAAGGCCACTCTGTGGTATGTTACTGGTTTTCCTCATTTAAACTTATACCACAATGGAGTTTGTTGAAGTCCAGAGCATTGCAAGCACATTCTATGACTTTGAAACTGCCAGAGAGGAATTTGCAGACACAAATATTTTCCAATTTATTATAAATTCTTCCTCCTTTAACTCAGATGAAGTCACTCAGTTCTACAAGCAAAGTCTTAAAAGTTTTTTTACAATTAAAAGGTAATTTTTTCACATGCAAGAAATGCAACAACGACATGAAAATAGATTGACGCAATCAGATGCCCAACTGTGTTTATACAGTTGAGTTTTCCACTGGAATCTCTCAGCTCTCTATCTGCTTTTGTTTTGTCTATTTGCTTTCACACTTGTTCTCTACCAAATTTCCTACAAGGATGCACACTCACAACGAAAATATCCAAAGGCAGCTGAAATTATCTGAATACTCCCTCACCTAGGTACTTCTTGCATAATCAGATAATCAGCAGTAACTATTTTACAGCTCCCTTCAACTGCATCAGCACAAAAGGGGTAAATTCCTAAGAGAAGTTCTTTTGTCTTCCCTCTTGCATAAATGGTGAAATTCCTTCTGCCTGTTCATGGATGCTGAAGCAAAATATAAAGACTCAAACATGCTTCAGATGTCTGAGACATTAAATGTGCGTTTACATACTGGCTTTGCATTTTTAAGCATTTACTTTTGTATTGCTGAATTTTAAAGACATAACCTTAGGAGAAAATACAATCAATTAAATCCACATAATTTCAAGAATTCTTTACCACTATTTTATAGGTTTTCACTGTATGTCTTGAATCCATATGAGGGCTTTGTTTTATAGAGAAGCTGACATTGTATCTGTGCCACATTCTTAAGTCAATAAAACCAAACAATACATGTTTGCATCTACTCCCACTCTTCTCACACTCCACTGTCTAAGTCCAATTCTACTGGCACAATACACTAAGCATATGGTTATCAAATGTTGCTTAACCTATGTGCTAGAAAAGTCAAGAAACAATAAAAGGATTGGTGCCCAGAACTTCAGCTGGAGTAAATTAGCATAGCAGCATGGAACTGATGTTACTACATTGATATACGTAAACTGAATGACCAGGCCCTGGCAAAAGCTTTTGTGTGTTCTATTATTGAACCTCATCTAGCTAGCTCACAACACACAGGAACATAAGATGCATAGGAAAACTTCGATACTTTACTATATGAATGCAGAGAAATTTCTATCTGTTACTCAACATGAAAACAAGCTGATTGAAATGAGTATTGTTCATTCAAATTCAGAATTCTAATACCAAATTTCACCAACACAAAAAGGCTTCATACCCACTCTGATTAATCTGTTGCAAGCAAACACAAAATTTTCATTACCAGGCGGTATTTGGAGAATTTAGCAGATGAAATATTTTTTTATCCATTGCTGTTTTACTGAACAATTTTACTGGGGAAAAAATTGGAACACCACCTGTATATTATATATAACGAAAGGCTGCACAGTCACATCAGTGTCATCACTCACCTAAATCCTTACAGGATTAAGCAAGTAATACTAAAAGAGGGTGACTGGTGGAGGTATGAATTAAACCAAAATTACCTAATCACTGAATCCATGGATTAACTACAAGAAATTGTTAATTCATCAATCCCAAATCTGTATGGAAAACAAATGCAGTAATAATGGGAGATTGGGGTTCCCCTTATTCACATTATGAAAGTTTCATGGAGGTGTGATGCTGAGATTACGTTTTCAGACATCATAAAAATCTGCCTTTTGGAGTAAATGTTTAGAAGATGAAGGACAGAAAGGCAGTTTTGACTGCTAAGCCCATGAACAAAAGATGAGTTGCCTGTAGCAGTGACCAAAGCATGTACAAATTCAGTATCTTTGGAAAAGAGAAAAAGCCAAAAGTACATCACATAGCATTAAGTTTAAATAGGGAAACTACATAAAATGAGTAAGTTAAAGAAAATTACCTGTGCAGCTAAAAAGGTAAAAGTGCTTGCAGGTGGCATAGAAAAGAATACTGTAATTAGAGGCTTGAAGTATACTTATATGGCTACAGAAGACTTTAAAAGCAACAAAAAAAAGCTTTCAACCATTGCAGTGAGGAAAGGGATGGTATTAGAGGCAAAAGAAGTCACGTCTAAAAATGGAAAACAGAAAACAAAAGAAATTCTGGCAAATTAAATAGAAACCATAAATGTTGACCTACTAACCATAGAGTGGAACCCACTTCTTAAACCACCACTGATGCTAAAAAGTAAACCGAAATCTACTCTAGTTTATGTTAGCATGCTGGACTGCAAACTGCACAGCCTCTTGAGTTCCTACACATGCTTTTCTGGTAGTCCTGTTCTGAGTACAGTGATTTGTAAGAGTGGGTGGAATGGATCGGTAGCCACTTCATCTTACATCAACTCGCTCAATCCACTGTTGTACATGAGTTAACACTTCCATACTATCCCCTAAAGAATTTGCTAGAGATCTCTTTACATGATACCCCACTCAGCTAAAAAGAACCCCTTGTCTGACCAGAACAGGTGCTCTAACGTGCAAAACTGTCAGTAGAATTTTCATGTTTATTCTTCCTACAAAGACACTTCATTTCCTCCTGAGAAGATACTTCACATGTGCCTACTCACATGCGTCTTCATAGTAGTGATCTCATCCATGTCTAGAGGTATCCTTGTAATGCACCTATGTCTCACAAGCACTCCTCCTAAAACACCTGTACCTCATATTTATTAACTCCAAGTGGAATACCTCCTATGCAAAAGGGAGGGGAATTAAAGTGCCGCAGTTAATTGGAAGAGACCGTGTTGTGCTGTGGTCTGTAGAAAGCTATGTACCAGGCTATTCCCAGGAATGCTTGCTGAAGTTAACACTGTCAGACACAAAAATACTCTTAATGCCTGATTCTCTGAAGCTAACTTTTATGTGCCACTGAATCCAAAGTCTGCATGTGCAATGTTAAGAATTTGCAATGAATCAATTGAGAACATATTATGATAATCAGAATTATGTAACTGAGCTGCTTGCTTTACTGATTTTTAAAATAAGACCTGCTGATGTAAAACTGAGAGAAAACAGAAGTCTCTCTTCTTTAGAGTTTCTATTTGCGTGATAGCAGGGTAAGCAATTTCTCTAGAGAAGATTTTAAAACCATCAAAAGTCTTTTTGTACAATTCCTCATGTGAATGCTTTACAAATTATAGTATTTCTAGTTTGTACAGCTTTGAAATCTTTTATTATTATTATTTTGCTTTCTACAAAGATTACATGAAACACTTCCAACTGAGTTTTGTACTTCGGTCTGTAATGGACCTAGCTGATATTTTTGGTTCTTAAGTCCTTACAAAGAGGAATACAGTCACTTATACACATACTCTACAAAATAATTTACAGAGTGCTTTGTGAAACAGGTGCACTTTTCCATCCTTGTTATCTCCAGTGGCCAATAGACACTACACTGTTCAAATTGCAAGTGACTGCTGAAAGAAATGTGTTTTAAAGAGGATCCCTAACTGTTCTGAATGAAGAAATAGAATGCCTGGCAAATCAGCATAGACATGCTGTTCCAAACAGAGATCATGCAGTACTGGCAAATGCTAGTGTGAGACAAGAAAAAGGGAAGTGAGCTAGAGAGCTGGAAGATGAATGCAGAAGGGTGTTTACTGAACAATATAAAACATTGCATCATCTATCAAGAAGGAAAGTGTGAAAGAATTTTAAAATGTGTAAGTATTCTTTTATACAGATACATCTGGTCATGTTGTAATGGGTCTGGAACAAATATGATGGATGAGAACAAGGTCATAAAACTGCTGAGGGTGCAGAAATACTACTGGGATTTGCATAAATATGGATGGAAGCAAAGACAAGCTTCAAGGAGCTACTAGCATCTGTCAGCTCTTTTCATGCAAGCCTTTACCATGCAAAAATGTACTATAGTGTATTAGATTTCTTTAGTTACATTCTGTTGATTTTTTCAAAAGAAATAGTAAGAACTGGGTAGCTGCTAAAAACACACACACCTATGCCTTCCATGTCTCATTCACCCAGCATATTCTGTTTATATAAGCATACACTTCTCCTGCAACTGGAAGACATAAAGATAACATGATAACAGCAGCAGCACATATATGTAGAGAAAACCAGGCTTTCAGATTAAGATTCATACTATCAGTGCTAGACTGGACAAACAAGACAAGGACTCACAATATCCAACCCCAGAGTGAGCAAAACAGCATCCCTTCTTGAGTGACAAGTTAAACAACGAGAACAGAGAAGGTGACATTGTACAAAAATAAGTGCAGTGAAAGCACAGTAAGACTTAATTTATTCCAAAGAATTAATCAAAAGCAGAAATTAGACATCAGGTTGACTACAACAAGACTACAACTAACCATTTAACTTACTGCTCCTATTGCTTCGATTCTTACTCAAATACATTCTTAAGATATACCAAAAATAACGGATTGAATTTAAGATAAATTTAGATTTAGGATAGTTTGTTTTTTTTAAAAGAGCATATTTAAAGATATTTTTTTTTTTACAAGGAACCGATTAAAAGCTTTTACTATACCATCATCCATCTCTAGCTTCAGGTTTTGGTTTTTGTTATAACTTCAGTTAAATATCTTAAGAAACACAAATAACTAATAGAAACTCAACACTCAAGACCTTTAGGCAGGTATCTTTCAGAGCCTTGCAGAGTTTTTGTAGTTTTGTTTTTTTTTTTAAATAGACTACAGATAAGCATGGTTTACTTCAGACTATAATGTTAACAAGAGTACACTGATTTCAGCAGCAAAATATGCTACCTTTAGCTACAGATCGTGGTTTCAACTAGTAACAAAACCTGAGAGACATGTACAGTAGTGCTGAGTTTTCACTGCTTCTCTCCTCCCACCAAAAAAGTTTACCCGTGATGCTGAGTGTCAAAATAACCTTTAGAATGATGAGAAATCCAAAGATAAATCCTTATTATGACATCTCTTCTGCACATGGCATGTTTTCCGTTCAGATAACAGTTAAACTGTATTATCTGGAAAGATGCATATGCGATGATTCATCTGCATATGCCTGAATATGTATACAAATCTAGCATTTGAAAAAGTAACATCTGCATACCATGCCCATGTCTGCAAAGCACCAAAACACTGTATAGACACGTATTCTTGTATCAACAACAAAGAACAGGAATTCTAAGCACTTTGTGGTTGGTTCCCCCAATTTAGACCGGTGACATCATTCTAAGCTAACAGCCAGTTCGCACACAAAGAAAAAACATTTATTCAGCAGTAGCTATGGTTCTACAAGATACAGGTCCTCACGTACAGAAGACCAGACGGTAGCACATCTATTTCACTTGTTCTGTACCCGATACAACACACAGAGTATAAACATAGGATGGCTTCAACCTCCTTTCAGGACCTCTGTTATTGGGGATATTATTAGTTATGTGATGTCCACACAGAGACAACAGAAGCCCAGAACTAACCACAATTAACCATTTCTGGTTTGAAAGCCAGAGACTTGCATAGGAGCTGTTTCTGAGTATTTCCTCCTTGCCTTATGGTAAGAGAAGGCAAATCTGGTTTTCTAGGTACAAGCCTCTGGAAGCGACAACACTTCCAAACAGCAAGCGATTGCTTTAAACCAGTATTCCTGACAACTCTAGACTCATCTCCATTTTTTGATTTTTTTACTGACACTCCACCTAGACATATAGCAGAATACTTTTACGCTCTGTGACTAGGACGTTGCTAGTGTAAGGCCCTCCACAGCTTCCAAATTTCTTCATGAAGCACAAGGATACAAAGACGAAAACTACAAAGCTCAGATTAGACACAGTCCTGCAGGCAGAGGTATAAAGAACACCCATGTGCAAAACCAGTTTGTCACTACCTCTAAGATGATGCATGAAACAATCATAGATATGGAAAAAAGGGAGCACTTTATACTGAAAGAGGATTTTTTTAAAGCTAGATAACCGAACTATTTCCAGTACAAGGAAGCAATAGTAGTGAACTAATGCAGAGGTTTGCAGCAATGATCCTGGAAAAGCCAGAGATAAACAGAAGGATTTTGAGAAGATGGATAAATACAATGACACGTTGAAGAACTGTACGGTTCTTTTGACTTTCGAACTTAAAGGCAATAGGTGAGAATCACTCAATTTCCAAACTCCAATGCTACTCCTTACATTATCATAGGTTGCAGCAAGGAGTTTTCTAGCTATCTTGAGAAGTCTTTTAGCAAAAAGGTCCCATGGGAAAGGACAGGCAAAAGTGTAATGAATATTCTTCATTTACTGCATCAAGATACCATTTGCCCTACATTATTCTGAACCAGAGTTCAAGCCAAAAGATTAAAAAATAGGCAGTAGATTAGGAGTTGTATATAAATAAGAGAAAAAAGATCTGCTGGAATCTTAGACAGGATATCAACATTTACATTAAAAAAACCCATACCCCAAAACCCCACACTTGTCTCCAAAGAACACCTAAATTCTAGGGCAGAGAGAAAGCACCTATAAAATTTATGGCCTCTGTTAAGGAGGGCTCCTGATAATAACATCAAAGATGCTTAAAACAGGATTGGTAATAAAGCTATTGTTACTTTGATTAAGTGAATTCAGACCTACCTTTGTACACCTATGACTGTGGAGTGCCTTTACAGTGTTACTGCAAAGGTAGATTATTTCTGAAGAAAGGCACCTGATGGCAGGAATATTATGTCCTGGTAATGTCCTGTTTCTCGTGATTGTATCAATGAAATACAAAAGCAGGTATTTCTAAGTGCTTCCAGCAGAAAGGGAAACCTGACTTCTGCAAGCCCACAAGTGACTCTATCCCTCTACCTCTGAATTTGACTCAGACTTTTATCAGCAGATCTTGGAGTTACACTTGGAGTAAGCTTCTCACTGGAAAGGAAATTGTATGCAGTAAATATATAGATGACAATTTTTTTTAAAAGGATGAGAGGATTAGTATCAGTTGACTAAAATATCTTAACGCAACAGATTTTTCGAAGCACTCTCCGCTCACCTGACAGAGTAACCTACCTATTCAAAATTGTGGTCTGATGAAGGTACAATAACCTCTTTACATTTTGGGGTCTTGGTGCTCAAGGGTAAGTCTTAATTCTGCACTTTTGCAATTACTAGTTGAGTTTTCTTGACATTATGGTAAGTTTTTTGACCACTACTGACAAGCTAAAAGGTTGTACTGTACATCACTAGCTTTTTGAGAACACATTTGAAATTTGCACTGTTTTACCGCTTCTTGATAAGGAACTATAAATATGACTGCAGCTAAAATGACCTTAACTAAGTACTCTGTACCAGGCCAGGAAAGGCTCTGTATACTGGAGATAATGAGTTTAAATCCCAAATTCACATATAAGAAACAACCAATTACCCTGTCTGAAACACAGGCTTGTAAAACTCTCAGTTACTTGTAAAACGGTCTGCTACACACAAGTAAGATGTTGCTTAAATGACTTGTTTGACTGGATGCACTCACCATGAAATTGACTCTTTTAAAGCATTATTTTTAAACTTAATATAAGTTAACTGCATAAAATGAAAATGGGAAAAAATCTGGCATTATATAGCGTATGTTTCAGTATGAGTTTTGTATTTTATGAGGTCAAAGGTTACTTGAATGAAAAACTCATCAAGAACAAATAGTCATTTGTAGGGCAGTAATTGAAAGACTCAATATGATTAAACACTTCTGCCATTTCTATACCAAGATGTACGGCAGAGGATCTAGTATTATTTGCCCAAAGTCTGTGCATCTCCAAAGCAGTACGAAGGCAATAAAACAGCAAATAGAACATCTTTCAGCTACAAGCACAAAACCCAAATCTGAGCTGCTATTTTTCTATAGTATGAAAGTATTGTGGTTTTATACCTGACACTTCCAGTTATATTCAGTAGTATTATTTTGTTATGTCTCTTAAGCAGCAGGTGGCACCAGAAGTAGAAACAGGCTACTAAATATTCCTCAATCTCCATCACAGGGACTCATTTTTCAACTTTATAGTTGTCCAGATTTCAAAGAAAAAGAAGAAAACATTGCAAGGAGATAATGGAGTTGAACATACATAAACGAAGAGCAAAGGTAAAAATATGTTCTTCATTAACATTAGACTGAAATAGATTTGAATATTTAGCATGGTCCTATAAATACCAACAGTCAGACAAGGCTAGGGAACTGAAGATTCTAGAATTTGCAAACTAAGTCTTTATGTTTGCATCCATAACAGGAAAATGGTTCTATTGGTTTATAATGAATCAGTGTAGTAACAAGATTTTGCTAATAACTCACAGATGCTCTAGTGACATAAACAAAAAAGAAGTCTGCTTGGTAATAGCTAAAATTTGAAATCTTACTAACAGAACATTTCCAGTTGTCCTCTCAAAAAAGAAATTACCTCATTACAGGATGAAGCACTAACCAGAGTTTTTAAGAACTTCGGTACTACAAATAAAGTGTTTTATACAATTGTTTCAGAAAAGCCAGAATATATAATATGCTGCCTACTACAAAACTGCCAAATTCTCAGACCTTGAATAAACACATAATTGCACACTGTACACTAGTTCAGTCAGCATCCAGTGAACAGTGCAACCAGCCACACTGTTTTATAAGCCCAGTTGTAGACAGATTAATAGAAAAGCCAGTGTTATCATCATGTCAGTCAGACCACAGGCAGTGCAACAGCAATTGAAGGGGAAGTAGAGAGAGGTGTGAAGAGATCAATCACAGAAAACGGCTTTAGACTACTTACAAGCAATAAAACATCCTGCTTCTAAAGACGCCTAATCCATCACAGCAGAAATGACATCATATTAAATGAACAAATACCCAGCCCAGCTGGTAGTGCATCATGTTGATATTTGCCACCTAGAAAGCATAGATCTGCATATGGACTTGACAGTGCTTGATAAAGAGTATACTGAAAACGGCTGCACTTGATCTTAAGGTCTTTTCCAAATTAAACAATTCCATGATGCTGTGAAAAGTGGACAGTGCTCAAAAAAAAAAAAAAAAATCAAAGCAACATTTCTCTTAGGAAACAAAAAATGGTAGTTCTGCTTATTTTATACAAAACACACTCAACACCACAACACTACCAGTACAACTTCTACACTACATTTTTAATTAAACGTTAATATAGGTGAATTTTAAATAGGTATTAGTTAAAGCAACAAGTTTCTTCCCTTTTAGTCTTGTCAGTATTGATGGATACAGTGTATGAAGACAAAAAAGTCAATAAAACTATATTTGAAGTTGAAGTTATTTTTTTCTAATGTAGCCTATAGAGTCCCAAGTCATATATAAACCAAGCCTGATTTCTGTGAACAAACTCAGTAATTTACTTTGCACAATGAATTTTCTAACATGAAGAGTAAACACAAACTTCAATTATTTGCTCTTCATTATCCACAGTATAGAAGTGATAAACTAAGACATTTGGCTTTCCTTCTTAACTAATGTTTTAAAGCATGGTAATAACAGACATATAACTCAATGAAAAGCACCACTTGTGTTTGTGCAGAAGTTCCCCAGATGACATTCAACTTCTCATTCTCTATCTACCTTTCACTACTAACATTTAGAGATATGAGTAAGCTTATTACCAGTTATGTAATTTATTCAAGCTTAATACAACAGCGTAAGAAAGATACAGGATTGCATTTTAGTCATCAACTACACCAGACCATGTGCAAGAACATCATATCAATTTGTATCACAAAATATGTAAACTGTCATTATCATTATGTGTCATACTCTGATATTGGCACATACTCATACGTAATACATTTTTACCACTGCAAACATTGGTAATGTACATTTGCAATCATACACCTGTGCAAACTGAACACTACAGTCAAGTGAATGACTGACTGCATGAAAAAGTGAGGACAAGGGAGAGAGAGTAAAATACAAACTACATATTGGAAATAAACACATAACAAGCAGAATTCAAAAAGCATTTAGATTTCTCCTTATAAGTATTTTTTGTGAGGGAATAGTACTATTTATCCTAACACTCATTGCTTATTCAAACACGTTTTAAAGCTATTTCTTATGTTCTTAGAAACAGCTACTGTTCAGACCTCTCTGTAGTGCACCAGGCTTGGCTGAATGCTACTAACCCCACCACAGGCATCCTTCCTACAAATCAGAGTGGAGAGTAGATGGCAACAACACATCTCCCAGCTAACATTTTTCTGTGGGATTTTAAATTTTTTTTGAAACACTACTGACTGCAAGATGCAGTGATACCACAATAATGTAGACCACACCTCTATCTCATGTGGATAAATCTGGAAGACTCTGAGTCCTAGTTTGTACTTAACGCTGACAATATTCAGAAGCAAGAGATTGTAAGGAGAAATATTAGTAGTGGGACATGAAAAAGAAGGAAAAAAAGCCCTTTCCATACAATTGCTAGCATTAATATATTTTGGGACCATGATCTAGGCCACCTTCCTGTAGAAGGAAGTTTGTGCAAAGAAGTGGAGGTCAACCTAGAGGGACACGGTTCACTGAATTACCAAATAGAGGTTTACATATTTCCTTTATGGCTGCTGGCACCGATTTTGGCCTAGAAGCCTCTAATGAACAAAGAGAGCTCTGATCCCTTCTGGAGCCATTCATATGTGATTAAGATCCAACAATACAGCACTTTGATCCACTGAGCTACAGAAGCATTGGATGTTTCCTGAAGGAGTCATTTGGGGTGAAAGGGGAGGAGAAGAAAAGAAGAAGGGAATTTTCCTGATCAGGTCAATCTTACTGAGAGAGTACTCTTCTCACATCTGATATGCATTGTACTCTCTTGAGAGTTTTGAAGCTTTGGAAAGATGACAGATGACTGAGGTATGGAAAAGAGGAGTGAACTGAAGTATCAGTGTCTCAAGTACAAAGAATAAATGTATCTTTTTGAAGACTGAATAAGATTCATTATCAAGAGAAGGAAATTGAGCTAGTAGTTGTAAGACATATTGCAACAAAGAACATACAAACTGTCATTAAAACAAATTGGATAGCATCCTTCATAGACATGTTTGAAAAGCTTGCAGTATCATAGTCAAAAATATACACTTCCACACTTTGATATAGCTCAAAATAGCAGAAGATGTATAAGTAGGTCTATAAAAAAAAAAAATCATCTAGAGAATGAACACCTGGCTCCTTGAAAATAATCTTTCTATCTTGACACCAATACACTTCACATAACCCAAGAGAATTAAAGGCCTGTTTGAAGTTAGAAGAGCATGCACATGACACACATTTGGAGGAGTATTTACTTTTTTCAGCAGACGTAAGTATTAAGCACAGGTGATGGATTCAGATCCACAGGAATGAACAGAGGCTGGAATGTCTAGACGACCAGGAAAGCATAACACAGGTGTGACAACTCTGCTCAACTATCACATTCCAACATTTTCAGTATAAACTGAGCAACTTCCATCACCTGTTGATATAAAAGCTGAAGAGGGAAAACATATTTGGCTTTGTCTACTCCAAATGTCTACTCCAAATAATTTATTTTGGAAGCTGAGTCTCCTTTTCATATTTGGGTTGGATGCCTGCATGTCCACCTGGGGATGGCTCAGCTCTCCGGCTACCCCGCACAACAGTTTTCAGTTCAGGAAACACTTTACATCTCTGTCATTGGTTTAGCCAGAATGCTCGTACTTGAATGTTTTTTATGTGGCTGTCCCACTGGACAGCAGGTGATTTTTTTCTCAAAAGAAAGTCTTTGTATTAAACATTTACACTCTTAACTTCTTGAATTCCCTGCCAATGTATGTGTACAAATTCCTCACGTACAAATCAAGCCATACACACTATCTTTCCTCAGATTACTTTTTGAAAACCAATAACAGAGAGCTGCACTGACAACCAACTACCAAAAGCAGGAAAGTCAAAGTGAAAGCAAAGAGAATCAACAAGATAGCAACCCCCAAACTGAAACCTATGGCCATTAATTACAATAGAAAGGGGTTTGCCACCTACATTGTACCTGCTACTGCTCCCTATAAACTACTCAGTGTTAATTTAATGTTAATAAGGAGGTTTCCTCCAACTTTAAAAACCAGAGTTTACAGGAAATAGATGGGATTTGTTTTGGAACACTGACCTCCATCTTAGGTTTACCGACTTATATGGCAAGCGATTTAGGTACAGTTTACCTGTTTTGGAGTTGAAGTTACAGAGTCACCTTCCATATCATATATCCACAGTATAACACGTGCAGCAGACGGTTTGTCAGTAAAATCTTCTTCAATAACTTTTGTTTGATTATTCCTGTCCTAATCTGATATACTTTACAAAAGATAATCTTAAATTAATAATGTAATAAAATACTGCTAAGAGCAGAACTTGGTTGACAGACCAAAACAACTCATTGACTCTATTTAGAATTAATGACAAAGGCATAGGTTTCAATGGCAAGTGAGCAGTTAGGCCAGCTGCTAATTACTGCCAGCCTCCAACTGGACATAGTCACACCTGTACTTTTTAAACTTGCTCAACAGCCACAAGCAGCTGAGCTGTTTGACAGCACTAGTGTGACTGCTTTTTTTCACCTTTAGGTGTACTCCACTCCTCAGAGTTATCTGTACTGCAAAAGTACACCACACGTAGTTGCATGACAATTTATTTTCAATACTTTTATTATATTCTGGGTTTTGGAAAGTCTGCTTTGTTCTGTTTCAGTTACTGGGAAATTGATGTTTTGACATCAACTTTCAAACAAAAAAACCCCCCATGATCTAAAAGGTTGTTGCTGTGAATTGTGATAATTACATTGAATGCAGTGCATTGGTATATCAAAGCTGCACAGTTATGCCTAGCTTTTTGTTCAGGCTTTCCCATAAAGTCCTGTCACTTCCTCCCTGATTTAAGTTCAGAGTCAAAGTCATAGCAAACTTCTTACCAAACTTCTCTAAAATATATGCGCAGGGTAGAGGTCTCCCTGGAATAGCTGGCAGCCCACCTTCAAGCTCCCAGTGACAGCTGCATATCCAGCTGCTGCAGCAGTGAAACAGCAAAAAGTTTACTCAAGACTCCAATGGTAAGGGACAACCTTTGCTTTGATTCGCCAGCAGGAGGAAGGAGGGGCAAAATTTTCTTTATGTTCACTTGCCATGAGCTCAGTCTACTTCATTTGCTATTCAAATTTCACTGTAGCAGTAGAAATGTCTGTGTGACACATGGACATGCAGAACTGAAGTCCTCCACAAACAAATGGTGACTGGTGCTGCATTTGTGGGCATATATCAAAATTAAGTCAAGTTTGGCTAGCAGAAATGGAAGTAAAAACAGCTACGGGGACTACATAGTTGAGTATTTTTAAACTTCTATCTCTCTTCCCTAATTTATTTCAAAAGAAACCCCATGAAGGTAGGAACAGGTAAAGAAATGATGAAGAACAGAGGCAAGGCAAGGAACGAGAGGTACGCTCTATTAGCAACGTGTCAAGACAAAGGAAAAGATGTGGAACTCAAAGTAGAAAGCTAAGAACATATTAGTTTCAGATTAGTTTTGTTATTGGAAATTGCAAAAGGCTGATACAAGGCATTACTGTATGACAAGGCTATGTTCCACTGCAAGCTACTTGATTACCTCCAGTGTTCCCCATTCATTTCAGAAAGCAGCTGAAAGCTCTCATTTCATAAAGACCATATTTTGAGATACAATCCGGAAGTTAAAAAAAAATTGTATTTTGCAAATAAAAACGATGTATTAAAAGGTACTATTTCATGTCTTTCAGACCCACTGTAATCTGAAAAAGATTCAATGCGAGCAGAGTCTTTATGATTCATGCTTATTCAAGAATGCCACTACTAGGCACAAATCGCTTTATTATTCATGCTAGTTGAACAAGACCACTACCAGCTGTAAATTGTCATGACATTCCCTAGAAGCATGGCTAGAGAAAAATATGGTAACATTTACTATTCTCATGCCCAGTTACAGGATCGTCTACTCAGCTAACAAAATATTTAGAATCATATATCATAATTAGAAGGTAAAATACTCAAAGCATGTCTTCAATAAAATTAAAATTCAGATCTTGGAATTGTTTTCTTTTTTGTAAACACAAAACCCATGTCCATAGGGACACCAGATCTCTTTCTCAATTCTAGAAGGCTTTTGTACCAGAATACCATCTGATGTTAAGAGATATTAATGAAGGAAATGTCATATATTTCTGTGAGCAAAGGAGGTATTATCTTCCCAGTTTTACAGATATAAAACTGAAGTAGAGAGTAAAATCCTCAAGTTGGCGAGCTATTTCATGAAGTGTTTGATTACCGTTTGTGAGCAGTTCCACTCAGGTGAGTAAATACTTCACTACTGACTTGCAAGCAAGTTTTTCCAATTCTTCCCACCCACCCTCATCTCAAGCATGCTGGAATATGCTCAGCCAGGTAACGGCTAGCCAGAAGAAAAACATCAGTTCTTTTTAGGAACTGACACCAGCTAAGACTTGTTCTTTTCTGAGTCTGTGCCTTGAAGAAGCTCAGGAAGCTTGACATTTATGCATAGAAACCGCCTCCTAAAATAGCCTAAAATAGATTCATTTTCAAATGCGTTCTGACAGCACCTGGATCTGGCACAATTTCTGACCCCAGAAAGGGAATGAGACAGATGAGTTGGTGAGGAATTGTGACATGTTTCTGGTTTTTGCCTAGGTCCTTATCTTTCTGGAAAACGTGGGCAATTATTAGTGCTTATCATCTAGCTATTCAGTAAATTCCTTATAAAGGAGTGAATATCCACCAGGCAGGCAGCAGCAGGAAAAGGTTTAGAGGGCTGGTTTTCTCTTAAGAAAGAAACAACCCATCTCTCTTCAGATCAAATATCGGGAACCAATACCTTACAATAATCTGGAATCATGGAAAATCAGTACTGGCATAATAAATAATACATTGTAAATACAGTAATCATTCTTAGCCACATCTCTCAAACTTTTCATATCACTGTGACATGACCATATAAAGCATTTATTTTCCTTTCCCTTACAGATCAAGTTTAAATACATAATTTCAAGGGGTTTAAAATAAGAGCAACACTGAGTTTATACAAATGATGCTTTGTTGGCAAATATGTCTTTTCTTCTTATGGGTAAATTTACATTTAAAGAACTCCAAAATGCTAAACTAATTTTGTCCCATTTCGCTACATTTACAGCTGTATTGAGAGTCCCAGTGCTATGCATTTGTGAGATGTATAGCTGTTCAAAAGAAAGCTGAGACTTTTGCTTGGCATAGAGCCAAGACAAGACACTAAAGCCTATTAACAGTGCATCATGGCTGTGAATTAAAGAATCCTGTGGAACCATAAACTGTCTAGAAAGAAAATGAGAAAAATAATAAAATTTGATAAGAAGGTTAATATATTTTTATTAGTGGCTGGCAGCAGACTAGTAATAGACCATTTAAATGTGTGTAGTAATACAACCAACTTATGTCAGATGCATAGTGGTAAAAAAGCCTGCAGACAGCAGAGCTAATTACAGAAGAAAAAAATAAAAGAACCAGACTAGACTTAGCATAGATTTTATCTGTATTTCTCTACAGAAATCAAAACATTATTGAATGTTTGCAGGCTATCAACGACAATAATTACACAGCAGACACTACTGGAAAACCAGAATTCCCACTTTAAAATCCCAAACTATCCAAGTCGCTCGGAACACAACTCTTCCTCCATCGATGTCTGTCTAAACAAGGTAAAAATAGCTGTTCTTTGCAACAAAATTTGTCTAGTCAAGAAGACGAATGCCACAAGCTAGATCTATACTTCTGTCAGTGGCTGCAAAAAGTACTATTCTGAAGTATGTCTGGGCCCATTAGTCAAGAATTTTATAGCAAGTCTTAGAAATAAAATTACTACTGTTTTCATGATGGATTATAGAATGAGTATATAGTACCCTGTAAGTCAGATTTTATACTTCCTCAAACACTTAAGCCCTGAGAATCCAGATTTTATGGCTGTAGAAAGTCTTGTATTTAAATGCTGAAGATTGTGTTTAAAAAACCCCAAAACAATGGTGTTTAAGAAGTTCCAGGCTCTTTTTCTGGTTTTCTCATTTGTGTCCAGTCACACTACAAAGCTAATATAAATTCTTTTTAGCTACTAACACATTTGAGAAATTTGTGGATAAAGAGTTTATGAACACAACTGAATTTCCTCCAACTAAATACAAACAGAAAGGCGGAACATTAGCTGAGCATTGAAACATTAATGGTAGTTTTTTGTTGTCATCCTTTCCTGCCATAAACGGTGTTACTGTTTACTTGTTAAGATATTTATATAAATTTATACAGAATTTAAAGATAGAAAAGGAAAAACATAAAAGAAAAAGGAGAAAATAATCATGGCCTGTTTATCCTTTTTCATTCCTTCCCCTCTCCTTCTCAGCTGACTGCCTTTCCTGTGCTTACCTAGTTCTGATCTTTTAAATCCACCCAACTGGACAAGAACCATCTGCTGTAGCATCACAGCCCACAAGGCCAGGAATAGCATGGAGAACCACAGCATCACTTAGCCCACAATCTGCTTTCTCACGACTGCTGAAAACGTGTCCAAGAGCCAGGTCATACTGCCTTCAGTCTCCCACAGAACAGATTGCAGTGACTCAGGATCCTTCTGGGTCAGAAGAAGTCCGCTGGGCCAACCTGCCCCTGCTGTACATAGAACTAATTCACCCTTCTTACCTTTACTCCGCCAAACCTATTTTCAAATAATTTAAATACCTCCTGGCAGACAGCTAGTAAATGCCTTTTAGCAGCAGACTGAAGTGAAACTTTAGGACATTCAATGAGAACCCCCGCACAATTCAGTTTAATAGTGTATTACTCCATTTTTATTAACTTTTCTTATATGACGCTTCATCATACTATACCAAATGCTCCAGTGCTATCAAAGAAGCGCATTTTTTTTGCATTTCTTGAGCACCTCTTAGAACAAAACCTGGCATGCTAACACCCTGCAGTTCTAAACCAATGGTTAATTTATTAATTTGATATTTTCAAAACCATTTTCTTGAAAAAGACCCAGGTACCACCTAAAGTCAGCAGAGGGACTTTCCCACTGGTATTTTATATGGGAGCAACTGAGATGAAATCTTACATGGAAAGATAGCAAATAAATAGCATTGCCTTTCTTTGGTTTTATTCTTCATGTTCCTTACCAAGGAGGTTCACCACAGTTCCCCTCTCATGATGACAGTACCAAAACTGCATTGAGAGCACCCGATAGAAAGCAATACCATGACTACCTAATAAGTATCATAAATATTGCCTATTTTTCCAATTAAAAATATAACGACTAGTTCATTAAAACCCATTAAAACTCTTGTATTATATTAAAACAAGTTGTTGGTAGATGAACTGAAGTACAGGAAAAGCAAAATGTCTCGTTTCACCACTTTGAAGAGTATTTTAAGGGCCAGCATAAAATTCTGGAACGTAAGCAAGGCAGCACAACTAAGCTTATTTCAATGCAATATCACCACTAATGATAGCTCAAGAACCAGAAAAAGGAAGCAAGGGAAAAACCAAGGAAACTATTCCCGCAAACATTTGTCATGTCTGCTAAAGAACAAAAGGAAGGTGACTGGCAGCATCAAGATAAGCAATAAGTAAGAGTCTGGAAAGTCATCATGTTCTGTACACCTCTATTATAAATTGCAAATTACTTTCAGTGGTGTTTTTTTACTCTTGAAAGGGGTTCCAAAAACTTAAAAAACCCACAGCTTTGCAGGCTGCTAGTCAATCTTCTGTTGTTGACAGGTGTTTCCTTAATAGCTGCAAGCAATATAGAAAATTTGATTTGTAGACTGAAAAAAAAGGTGAAGACTTGAAGCACTGCTAGCTGACCTGAACACAAATGTAAGGACATATGGGAAAAGCTCTTCATCTGGGACAAGTCAGGAGAAGAGTGAAGTGAAGGTCATACCTCAGCCAACAATGTTCTTGTTCCAACTCAGAGATCTGTGATCATTTAACACTACAAAGTACCTAGCTCTTTAATGATAGTGGTCTCCTCCTTTCAAAGGTGAAAATAATTTGGTGCTGACAAGTGAAGTTTAATGTCCATGCTTACGAACCATCTAAATATCATGGGTCACAAAGCAAGAAATGCTAAAGCAATGGGCTGCAAGCCAGAAGGAAGCACGACTAATCTCTTTGCTGCAGCTGGTGGCTCTTCCTCCTTCTGCTGCTGGAGAAACAGGATGAGACCTTGTCTACCTCAGTACTACTGAGGGATGCAGAAATAGAGTGCAACATAGCCAGCAGATCAAAACAGACAGCTATTGTGCTACCAAGCAAATGTAGTGGCTTTCTGTATCATTAGGCAGGTACCTCAAACTCAAAGGAGCTTATTTTCTGCTTTGAAAGCCCTGATGCTCTGAAGCAAAGACTTCAAAAATGACTGCTGAGTCTCAGGAACAACCATAAACGCTGTAACAATGAAGGAAGAATTGTTCATAGAGACTGCGTCCTCCCCTGCTCCCTTTGAGGGCAACTACAAGTTAAACTGCAATCATTCACGTGAGAAGCTTTGCCAGGTTATACTTCTTACAAACTACTCACGCAACAGCAGTATGACTGAATGCAACGCTCCCAACTGAGAATACAAAGCTCTTGGATGAAAAGAGAGAAATGACAACCTGAAGGGACTGGGCTTTTTCCAATAGGAGTATTCTCATGGCAACTCTCCCATATCTCATATGTGAGACCATATCTTTCTCAGCTAAGAGTCCAGGAGGCTCATGTCAATTATTTGCACAGTAAAAACCATAGAAACTTCATGAAAATAATACCAGCTGCAAATGAACAAATCAACCATATTTTAAAAACTGAGCTACAGAAATGAAGGACATTTTTTCTTTATTCCAAGCTCCAAACATTCATTTTCTGATTTGTCAAAGTTTTTAGCATTTTATAGCACTTTCCAGATTTAAACAAAGTGTCTACTTAATCTTTGACTGACAATATTTAACAGGGAAAAGTTTTCTTAAGTTGTGCATTGAGAAAAGAAAACTGGGAGAACACAATGATGAACCATTCAAAAATGGTAGGTATAATTAATTTATTGGCCAATAGGCAAAAATGCTATAACAAAAGCACTCAGAGAAGCATTGAATTACTTCAGCCATGTACCACTTCATGTGTTGATTTGCACATCCTCCCAAACTAATCCTATTCCTTTCTCCAAGGATCACCAGTAGAGATAAGGATTAGGTAAAACACTAAGCAAATTTCCTATATTCAGTAAGGCTTTTAAGCATAGACTGAATTTCAAATATTTAAACTGTCCTATTAGTAGTTAAAACACTGAAGGGCTTTAAGTAGACAGGACCATTATTATCTCTAAAAATAAGTCCCTTTTCAACAGCTTTGCTAAATCAAGGCTTAATCACTAAGAAGTATCACTAATGGTTAAAATAAATACCCCCAGAAAGAATCCTTGCTGAACCTTATTGTTTTCCCCTACTTCTGCATGGATTTCAGCCTGCCTGATGGCCCAGTTTTTGCTCTGCAATACTTGGTACTAAGGTTTGTGCACATCTTTCACAAAGACACAGCAGATGAAGCTGCAGAAGGAAGGTGACATCCAGGAATGTCTGGAGCGCAATATCACATGAGTGATATTAATATTTCGCCAATATGGAATGCCAAAAATAATCAGTAATTAATTTATGACAGATTTTTCAAATGAGATGCCTACAGTTAGATTCCTAACCCAGATTTGAATGCTCACCTGAGCATTAGCCAGTTTTCAGAGGTGCTGACAACTTGCAAAGCTCAGAGTTTTAGAACTTTAACATTACTGAAACATCAAGCTGTTTGTTCAATAACCCAATATAAATTATGCAACACAACCTCAGGCCAGAATGATTTGACTTAAAAATTTTTGATGAAAAAATTAAAACCAGTCCCTGCTTTATTCCAGTAAAATTACTAATGAAGGCACCCCAAACTATGTGGTGACTTTCTGCTTTATAGCAGTGTGCAGCACCAGAACTGTAGCTACCTGAAACCAAATTTCACTAGCTACAAAGCTAATTTCAAAACTATTCTCTATAGCTATATTTCAACATGGAAACAGAAGAATAAGTACTGACATTCTTTGTTGTACACAATTTTGAATCATTTTTTCCTCTCTTAATTGAGTTTTTTTCAGGGAATATGATTGTAAGTCATTCAGGCAAAGAAAACATTTCCATAGATGGCCAAACTACCCCACAGCTGAAATGCATCCACACAAAACCTAAAAATAAAACAGAATTCTGCATCCAACTAACATGTTATCAATTACAAAGAGCAGAAAGAATGCAGATCACACTGAACATAAACCATGGCTTGCTTAATAGAGAGACCACACCATCCCACATGCTACCAGCTGATAATGTAAGACCAACAATTACAACTAAACAAAATTATTACACAAAACCCACTTAGACACAGATCCACACAGGATTTTAACATAACTGGTCAGTTGCTGTTGATACAAAAGATTAGCAGAAACAGAAATCTATTGACAGAAAAGTGCCCAAAGCCTAATCCCTCTCTCCCATGTACCACCAAGATCCTACCTGGCATACTCCTGGAAGCCATACACAAAAGGCAGAACTTTAGTACATGTTCTGAAAAAGCAAAAAACCCAATGGTTTCTCAAAATAATTTGTTGAACAACCAGAAGCCAGATAAGTCACTCCAATGGAAAAGGAAAACTATTCTGAATGTGGCAATACAGACCACCAAAAATCACCCACCAACAATCATCTATGCCTAACTAAATATCAGGATGATTTTATCATCAGATGAAATTGCAGCAGGATTAAAGGGTATATAGAGGTGAGAACATTTTCCCCCCTAAAAAAATATTGTTGTAGCTGCTGTATGCATGTTCTTAGATATTTTCCTATACATTTATCTATATATTAAAGAAACTACCCTATTAGTTCATTTAGGAAGGAGAGCATTTTTCCTCTTATACATGAATGTATATCTATCTACATAAAACAGCTCCTCATTGAGAGAAGAGGGAAAATTCTCTTCCTCCTACAATTCAATTTTTCACTCCTAAATTTCATATTATACATTATACCAACCTACACAGAAAAACAGAGGAATAAATGACTGGATATACTGTTGTATCAGAACACACCTGGAATGTCTACAGTATTTCTAATAAATTGCCATTTTTATGATACACCACATACTTGAGCATCCGCTTCACTTTCATCTGCCAAAAAATGTAACACAAGCATTTGATGCACAGCATTATTGCTTGATTCTTACATGTAACTGGAATTACTAAGCATTTTTTTTAGGAGAAATGCACTTTAAAACTTAATTATGGAGGGAAGCAACTTCTTCAGTGTTTTTCAGCACATCTGTTTCTTCTTACACAAGCCATGCACAATATGTTACAAATGGACAAAGCTCACTGAAAGAAAATTAGATTTCTAAAAGAAAATAGAACCACATCCGGCTGATCTAGTTAAATGAGACTGCATGTTGTAAATTTTTTTCCCCAGCTAATATTCTCAGTGTTTAAATTTCTCTCAGTGAAACTATCATCTTCTTTGTGAATATGCTTTCTTTGAAAGGTGTAAAACCAAACTGCAACACTTGCTGCCACAGAGCACTATAAACACCAGGAGTATAAATGCATTCATCAATTAGTTCAAGAAATTAATGGAAAAAGCATTCTTTCAGGTTGAAAGGAGTGAATGCAACCCACATAGCTAGAAAAATCCCTAAAGAGAAACTGGAAGGAGATAATGGGCAAAGCACCACTGTGTAGCTCGTATGTTCTTACACTGGCACAATGGAAGCTAGTCATGGTCAGAAAGAGACACAGAGGCAAATTAGCCTTTGGTGTGATCCAGTGCAGCAGTTTTTACACTCTTCATGTGAGCAGCATTTCTAATCTAGCTGTTCTAAAGTAATGCTTTTATCTGAAACACAACCTATTTTATGCCATTTTAACATGTGCGTCATACATATGGTTTTAATATATCAACTGAAATACAACGCTCATCAGAGCGATGAACCAACTGGTGAAGTCAATATACAGATGACTTCATGAGCCTCACCATCACTACATATACTCATGCTTCCTCATCAGCAGCTCTGTATACCTGTGTTACTCACCTATAGACAATACCTTTATTAACCTAGTATTGAAATACAAACAAGGTGTGGGAAAAACAAAATTAGGATTGTGGCAATTCAGGAGGAATGTTACAAAACTAAGAAAGTTGCTTTAAATTTTGATCAATAAAAAAATATACCCCCTCCAAATTAAATATAAATCACGTTACATTGTCTTGCAAATCAAAACACCTACCTTGCACCTTTATACATAAAATGTGTGTTAAACATTTTCTAAACCAAATAATTATTTAGAATTGTGTTAAAATCCTTTCAATAATCAGAGGTCATCTTTGCCACAATGCAAGTCCATGGTGAGATGTTTCTATAAATATAAACACCACGCTACCTGCCAACTTCCTGAATATAGGAAGTGATGCTGAAGTATCTCAGAAGATCATAGGAAAACTTTGGATGTGGCAACACAAAAAACCTTCTCAGTTGGAGAGCAAAACAGCCTGGAATACAGACAGTTCCTCTTACTCAACTGCATCAGACATCAGTTCCCACAACAAAAAAATACAACCAAAATTTGCAATATAGTATTTAAATATAAAATAAAAGCAACAGTTATAAAATCAGATTCAACTCCACCCAAGTATTTCTGAACAAGAAGATTATGCTAGATGGTAGGAAGAAGTACAATTTTGACTATAAAAAACAATTCTTTAAAAAGACCAGAGCTTAACCAAACCAACACCACAGAGCAAGTGTTCTTGTGGGGCTACACAACCCTCATGCTCTAAAGTAAATAAGGACAAACACAGCAGAATAACAAAGCAGAATTGGAAATCAGAATTCATGACTTTGGTTTTCAAAATTTTAAGAGGAAAAATAAGGTAAAATTTAAATAATGGAATGGCATTAAAGCTTTATCTTTTTCTTTTTAAAACAAATAAGCAAACCAACTACATGTTGTCATGAAATAAAAATTAAAGCTAGATCAAAAATCATTAGTGAAAATATTAATCCATGGTAGCCAATTCCCGATTTCTACTGACACTAATTATAAAATTATAAAAACGCAAAAAAGAATGGGAGGCTAAAACATCAATAAGTACAAAAATCAACGTGATTCAGGGGAAGACTGATTGCAAGGTTGAGCCAACAGTAGTGGTATTGTGATAAAATGCAGTTCATTTTCTGGTTTTGCACAGGAGGAAACATTCCCCAGGTATAAACCACCATCATTAGTGTTTTAGCTTTTAGATTTCTACCATACGCCATTCTGCCTTATTTAACTAATGTTACTTTGGTTAAAAACAATAGCAGTATGTGCTTCAATCTTGTACTCTGGATAGCTGCCTGTTGGACTTGACTTTCAGAAGTTTCCCGAGTGCAGGATATTCAGCATAGTGTGAGAGGTCATAAGTAGTTTAAACATCAGTCAAAGCTACCAAAAGATACCCAGAGCTGAGCTACAAACCAAAGTGGAAGAACTCATCCGCACAACACACCCATGGTAGCCAGCAATTACAGACCTCCAAAACTTCCTAGTTGTTTTTCCTCTCACTTTGGGTATATAGAAATGGGAAACAAAACATTTTAAATTTACAGACTGCTACTGGGTTCCTTAGCAGCCAGCCCTGGGTCAGTTATGGAAAGACTACTTTCACATGAGGGGTAACAGAAATAAACTGAATTTATGTAAAGCATTATGTAAGAATCAAGACTAAATCTTACCTTGTTTTCACAAACAACAAGCTTGGGAATCAATCAGATAATAAACGTTACAGTTTAAAAAAAAATCATATGATTTTCCTTAGGATCTCAGTAAGGAGTAAGCATGGGACAAAAGGCTTGCTTTGCAGGAGGTATTGTATCATTGCAAGACTGAAGCACTGCGTTTCTCACCATGTTCCTTAACCTTATGTCCCCTCAGTTCTAATCTATTTATAGATTTGGTTGCAGCATGGGCATAAAAACTTAAGGAGACCGAAAATCTGTGGCTGGTAAAGAAGTTGAGGGATAGAGGGGGTAGCATGGGGGCAAGTATTGTTAGACTGATGGATCTCTGGTATTATTTAATTTTCTGTACATTAATCTTATGCACTGACAGAAGGAAACAAAGAATTCCCATTAACATCCCAAAAGTAAGACCAACCAGGAATGTATGCCATTTGTTTTGCACAGAAATATTTCTATGTCAGGATGAATTAATTCAAAATAAAATACACATTGACCAAAATATTAGCTCCAGTCCTTGAGTAAAACTCCTATTACACTCTTTTAAAATGGTGTTAAGAGTCCATATATTTTCCCTCATATATTTCCACACTTTTTAACCTGTTCACATAATTTCCATATAGCTTTTTCAGCACAGTTTCACATCACAAATTTTACGAATTACAAACATTTTTGACCTCCAGAATGACTATCAAACCACACTATGAAGAGATACTTGTACAGTTAGTAATCATTAGAAAGGAACACCCTGATTTTTCAGGAGCATTCTATAGGATATGGAATTAGTGAGTGCTCCTATTTTAAAAGACTGATTATTAGTTCTGTAGATCTATCTCTTGCTGTGCCCCTATGAAGAGTTTTGGGCAAGTTAATTTTTCTTGGTTATCCTACTCCCAGCAAAGGCAACTAGATAGTGCATTTCTCGCTCTGTAACGTGTAGATAACACTTATTTTGACTTACCTCTCAGAAGCAGGAAGTCACAGAATCACAGAATAACCAGGTTGGAAGAGACCCACTGGATCATCGAGTCCAACCATTCCCACCAATCCCTAAATCATGCTCCTAAGTACCTCATCCACCCTAACCTTAAACACCTCCAGGGACGGTGACTCAACCACCTCCCTTGGCAGACCGTTCCAATGCCTAACCACCCTCTCCGTGAAGAACTTTTTCCTAATCTCAAGCCTAAAAGTGTTTACATTCATCAAATTATCTGAAAAATCAAAGTCTTACAAACAAACTTGTTATTAGAGCTTGTGAAGAAAACACCTTTGCCAAAAACGGTACAGTATAATAAAAACCTACACATTTAATCTTCAGCTAAACAGAATAGGTTTTCATGTACTGGAAGGAGATAGTTGCATGTTTCAGCAATGAACTTTCTAAATCCCTTCTATCACCATGAAGCATATGGCTAAGAATCAACGCAGTGAGACTGGACTGAAGTTCGATGAGTTATACTGTGATTTCATTTATCTTTGTTTTTGGAAGGCAAGGTTAGATAGGCTATATTTTCACATTAACATCTGCACAGCATTCCAAAATCCTGGCATAGCCAATGACATGCAAGCTCCAGGTCCTGTGATTTATCTTCTTCCAGTACACATAAATCTGTGTGTGTAGATGGAATCCTTTCACTTCAACTGAAGTATATAATGTAAAATAATTTCAGCTGACAGATTTTTTTCTTCACCTGTTTTTTAAAATTAATTTACAAGTCAGTATGATTTTATTCAGCATTAAGCCCATATATATATGCACCCGTAGACATACTCCACTCATCTATTTGGCAGAAATTAAGGTAGGAAACAGCTAAGTAGGAACTATAATACATTTGCTTATTTAATCTCTGCATTTGACAGGCAAACCTACACCTAGTAATATATACTGAATAAGAACAGAAGAAGCGCATGTGTAGATGGTGGGTTTGATCACAAAGCACACAGGCTTCACTGAAGCTTAGCTATGTGCTTTCATTCCACATTTCCTTCTAGATATGGGTAGGATCAGACATTTCCTTCAGACTGGCCAGCCCAGTTCAACTTAATCAGTCAAATGATTTCACTGCAGCCTTTTAAATAATTGAAATTATTAATATGTAACTTGCAGTGACTTTTAAAAAATAAATATTCTATACAACGGGTTTAATATTCAAATTAGGGAGAAAAAAGTTTGAAAAGACACATTTGTCAAAAACTGAACTTTACCATAGTATTCCATACCATCTAATCTAAGGAAATAAGAGATAGTATATTATTCCACGATATTTCACAGCAGAATTAAACACCAAAGTACCTTCCCCTGCAGTTTATACAGAGGCCAGACACAGAAGCAAATGCACAAAGTATGACATTAGCCATACTGGAGCTATTAATGGAATAAGTACTGTAGTCAAAGACCCTCTGAAGATAAAAGCATCACTGTCTCCCATCTTTGGAACTTTGCCCAAATGAGGCATATTTTCATACTTGTCAGCTTTTTTCTCCCCTGTAATCAAAGAGTTTCCTTCATAACAGTAAATAAAAATTAAGTGTTCTTCTATGCTTCAAAGTAAAATGGTTTTAGCACTAATGCACACAGTTCAGTGTGCATCTTTCTAAGGAAAGATTTACTGCTTCAATTTCAATTTAAAAATTTGTATTGCTCCAGGGTTAAAAACACTGGGACATGTAATCTTGCAGAAACCAATTTCTTACAAGACATATTTACTAATTAACACTCTGAGAAAGGTTTTATAATGTAAACGTAATGTAAGGTAAATCTAAGTCTTGTGTAGTTGACAGTAAAATAATGTTAAAAACTTTAATTTAGAATGTTAACTTGATTTGGCCTTAAAATCTTTTCTGCAGGAAAAGTAACTCAGCTAGAAAGAATGGTTCCTTCAATCACTGATTTGACAGACTGACAGTTACATCAGTTGTGACAATTTCTGGTTTTCCAGAAAATCCACAGAGTTTCTGCAAAAATCCCAGCTATTACTGTTTGAACTAGAACCAAGGTCGAACCTAGTTATCTGTTCTAATTTGAAAAATTGCAGAAATCAACATTTCCTGTGTTTACCTAGCCTATGACAAATTCAAGAGCTTGCAATCTCTGAGAATTAAGCTCATTCCAATTACTTTGTGTTTCTTGAAGGCTAAGAAGGCATGAACTACAACCATGAATGAGCTTGTACGTAGAAAGTTCGTATTCCGTTGTGACTGGTTTTTTTGCCCCAAGCATTTACTGGAGAATGGGAAATTATTTCTGTATTTAACTCCCTCAGCATCACATTGAACATCCCCTTCTACTCAAAATCTACCACGTATTTACTTACAAATGACAATACAGAAATTTCTGAATGTATTATTTGATAAAGAGACATAGTTTCTTATCTTAACTAATAGCAAGGGTTTCTGCTGCATCTCAAGTCACATACTCTAATCTCAGACTTTAAAAAGCTGTGTCAAGACCTATTAGAAATACGGACTTAAACCACTAGACATTATTTGGATCTCCAATGACTGCTCTCGTTAGCTGAATCAGGAATGCCAGTTACAGTCTTTGGATTTCAAACTGAACTTTGCTGTTATCATTGCCCAAGGAAGTCTGCTGTCTTATGGCAAAAGTCTGCTGTCCTATGACATTAGAGAGTAGATAGAAATGCCAGTGTTGCAAACCTCACCTCGCTTTTTCTGTACCATTCTTCATCTTAGCATGATGGCATATCAAGTGAAAAAATATGCTTAAGTTGTATTCTTAATTTTCTAACTAGCCTGTCTGTTAAAAGAAAAAGGAAAAAAAAAAAAAGTGTTGTTGGCATGTAGTAGACTTTCAAATCTCTTTTGGATTCCTCTTCCACATACTGTAACAGTGAGCTATTTTCTGTCCTCCCACTCTAACCCAGAAGCCATGTCTGCTTGTCACTTAGATAGCTGCTCATGAGAGATATAAGTAGTAAGAAGTTGTTGATTTCAATATTTAATTTATTGCCAAGAATAGAAGCAATAAGCAAAATTCTATTTGACTATGTGCAGACAGCAGACTAAATACCACCACAAACAAGTCTGCACCCTGCACCCTTTAACCATAACTTAACCACCCCTTACAGCTCTTCTGCTTTCTGCCACGAGCCTTCACATAATGAATGTCTAATGAAACTGCAATTTCTCTACACTGGCCTGGATATCTAGATCACTTAACACAATACAGTAGAACTATTTCATCTTTGTTACACCTACAATTCTTTTTATTCACAGCAAATTTGGAGTACACTTTGTGACACACTGTAACTGAGGCTATTCAAGTTGGAACACAGGTATGCTTTTCTCTAGCACACACTTTTTTGGAGCCTGCAGTCTGACTTTCGGCTACAACAGTGAAAGGACTTTCCAGATCACAGAAGACTCGCACAACACATCCAGATGTGTGGATACAGAATTTGGAGGACATATTTTATGGACTTTGAAAGGACTTATCTACTGTTACATACCTCTTTCAATGCCAGAGCTCCTGTAAGGGAAGTGCAACACCAACTATTCTCATAAGCTGTGGCTTTTTACAGCTACAAGTTATTATTTCTTTATAATTTCTTTCAAAGTCCTAAGTGCAGCTCAGCTCTAACACAGCAAAAGATTACATTTTTAAACTGTTAGTTTTTTCATTTTTTCCAAAAGTTGTATCATGTAATACGTGTTACTTTTGATCTGAACTTGAGTGACACTTCTTGAAATGTTTGAATGCTTCTTGTTAACTGTGTATTATAATACTAATTGTACATTTTAGAAACAAGCATGAACCTCCTGAGCTGAGGTTCCATTCAGCCACAGTGCCCTCTCTGTAGTTCACAACAACGCATTAAATAAAATTGTTTTTACAGCTACCTGGACTAAAGCTAAGATCTTTAACTTTATTTGCAAAATAAATATATGACAAGCCATGAATATGAGCAAATACATACAAAAACTTTTCAAACTGTAAACATTTTCAGCAGTATGAAAGCAGATTCAGCATTGCTAATGACACACAAGTCTCAGTGTAGTTTTAGGGGAAAAAAAAAACAACCAAGGTCCACAAAATCTCTATAAGCTCTTCTAATTCTAGCAATAAACTCAGCAAAATAAAGATAGGGGCAATGAGAAAATTTAAGTGCAATGCTGATGGAACATTGCCAGTTGTTGCTGTCCTTTAAATGAAGATCTTTTGTTTGAGCTTCCCCGTAGCTCACTACTAGGATGAACTGCCTGGACAAGTTCCAAACCTTCACGTGTTCCACAGGCCAAAGTCAATATTTTAAATACCACTCCAAGAACACCAACAGTATTATTAACTTACAATTTTTATTGTGAGTCTTAGCATATCTGTTGATTCCCCACCCCCCCACCTTGTTTCCGGAGTCATGCAATCACCAGAAAAAATCACCTATTGTATTAAATGAAAAGGGCTAATAGCGATAGAGCCACCTAAATAACAATGCTACCAAGTTCCTTACCAGCTTTGGGTTATGAAAGCGAGTTAAAATACAGTTCAATGCAATGCATGTTGCAAATACCTTACTACAAGCAGACAAAAGAAGTCTGCATTAAACAGAGCTCTACTCTCAGTCTCCTACAAATACACAGATGGAAAAATGTTTTTTGGCCATTGATGCTACTAGATCATTGCCAACAGCTACGAATCTAGCAGGATTTGTATCTCATGAATACTTCACCAAATTTTCTGGTAGGTTTCCTTGAACTAGAATCAGTATTTTCTTTCTTTTCTTTTGGTTGAGCTTCTGCCAGCCAACTTAGTTTTGTGCATAAACCAGTCCTCCAAAATACAGTGACAGACTGCTCAGACCATCTTAAAAAAAAATCTTGTGTTGATAGGATTATGACAGCAACAAGCCTGTAGCTCTCTATTCCCATTGGATTTTGATGCCAGGAGAGTTCCCCTAAGTGAAAAGAACTTCTTCAAACCGCCTGGGGGAATGTTTTGCAGGAAAGGAACATTTGAAATCAGATTTGTCCACTGAATTGTAGTACTAAAAGTCTGAGCAAACACTGTAACACATGAAGAATAGCACAGCCAAGTAACTTTACTTTATAAATCATATCAGTTTCATTTCCTGAATAACCACAGTGATGCAATAACGGAAACTTTTGTATGTTTATAAATTAGATGACCCACAATCGTTCCCTACAGTAAGCACCAGTAATTTCTGACTATTAAAATAAATTGTTATATTATACTGCTATGGTTTGCTTAATGCCATAAGCCAGTTTTCTATTTAACAAACCATATTACATTGGCAACAAGATTTCTTACCTTAGCCAATGGTATTGGATGTGATTAATTTGTAATATTCTTTTTGGAAGTCAAAATAAATATCCACTCAATTTTCTTTGTTTGCCATTTCAACATCCTAAGGAGGCTGGCCTTCTCACAAATTCACAGTGGTTGTCCCTGATTAATTTTTTCTTTAAATATGCTTGCATTACATCTAGTGAGAGTATTTTCCTTTAAACATCCTTTCATCTAACATTAATACTCAGCTGTTATACTTCATTTAAATGACAATCTCACATTATATTTAAAATTAAAATTTCAATTAAAATAGACTATTCAGACTTACAACATAAGTCAATGCAGCAAATGATGATGGGAAAAATAAAGATATCATTTACAAACCTCTTTATACGTAGTACTGTATGACAGGATCAGATCTTAAGGCACTGACATATCCAATCAAGGTTAGTATGTTAGGTTCTAGAATATCTAGACTGACTGCTTTAGTATATTATTTTGTAATCCTTCACTTCTTATGTTACTCTTATCTCAGTATTCTGGTGCTGGTCAGAGCCAGAGGGTAATCTGCTCTTTCAGCTTCTGCAATAGCTTTTCACCTATGTAATCACCAAAGCTGCTGAGAAGATACTGTGCACATTTTCTCAAAGAGTTCCTCTGAAGGCAAACAGACTTGTGCTTTTGAAGAATAACACACAAAGCAGCTGTGTAAGAGTGGATTCTACTCTGCGCACTGCTAATATTCACACATTTGCTTCACACCTTCAACATAGTAGCTGTTTTCCAGACAGCTGAGAAGGGCAGAGGCTTATCTTTCAGATGGCAGATCAAACTAGATGTGCCATTTAACCACAAAATAGCTTGCTTAAAGTAACAACTCAGTATGAGACTGAACGGATGAGACTCAATGAAGAAATTCTCTCTATACAATCTGCTTCATCAATTTTTTTCATAATTAATTTTTGCTATGTCTCACATTTAATTTGTTTAATTGGTTGAAGTTTAGAACGCCTTCCAGCTGTCTAGACCCTTGAGCTAACAATGCAATCCTGTACTAGCTCAAAGGACCCAGATTTTGCTCCTGGAGATTTATGTGAGCAGTTATTCACACTGCTTTCTAGTTTGTCTTTGTAAGGTACTTCCTGTTCTACTTGTTTTAATTGCCTGCCTTCTATTCTATCCAAGAATTACATGCCTACCAGTGTATTTACCAGAAATACTCATCTGCTTTGCCAACAATTAAGTTTTTTATTGGTGTGCATCTTCTACCATTCTGTTCTTTTATTAATTTACAAGGTATATTTTATAACCTACCATGTTATTAATTACATTATTGTGTACATTTGTTCCAGTGCAGTGAAATTTATACCTTTCTTCCTCTCCCACACCATATTTTCTCTTTATTATGGGTGTATGACCCCACAGTATAACAGTAGAAATTTTTTGCATGTTTCATCTTAACTTTCCCATGCACAATGTTTGCCAGAAATTTTGCAACATGTTTATTTTCTGGAGTCAGTTCTCTTCAGCACTTCAGTAAATAATCATTTAACCTAGATGTCTAAGAACCAGGTGATTTTATAACACTCACAGTCATGGGTTTTGATTTTCTCAACTGAAATGTAACTTAACATAGCTTCTGTATGGTTTCACGCATTTTTCTACTTTCCTACGCAGAAGACATACTCGGGCTATGTACCCGTGGCTTGGGTAATGAGCCAACATTCTCACAGCTTCATTTCACAATTTACATCAACCAATAGTTACTTTGAAATACCAGCCCCTGAACACTTAAATAGGGTTCTTTGAGGAGGATCTAAGGCAAATTAGTTGTCTCCCTCTCTCACTCTTTCCAACAGAAAAAAGACTTGATGCACTTAAGAGACTTCTTCCGTTTAACTCTACCCCCCTAGTAATTTGGCAGAGCAGACAAGCCTCCAACATATTAAACCTCCAAGCTTCATGAAAAAGAAACAAGTGTGCAAAGGACTGTAATCTCATTAATAGACCCATTCCCTAAAAGAATGCATCTCAGATCCAAACCTCATTAGAAACTGGAGAATCCACAGAGGGATGTAACAGTGTGCATACTTTAACTACAGATATTCAGATCAACTGTAAGGTTCAAGTCCACTAGAAATCCATACCTTATGGAACATTTCCTTCCAGGGTTTCTCCCATCTTCTCATTTTTAATTTTGCATCTGCAGATTGCTCACCTCCTTCTTGCTTCCCACATTTTGTCTGCTTATCTATGTTGTTTAATAATTCAAGTTTATTTTCTTATATTTGTGTATCCATGAAAAGGGTCACTCTTCTGTATGTTCCTTTAATAATTTCTTTTATTAAGCACCAAACCCATCAATAAGTATTGAAAAAGTTTTGCTTCTGCTTGTTTTTTTCTTTAGACAGTATCTGCCAGATGTCTTTATATCCCTTTCCCCCCAGCTTCCTACAAGTTAGGACTTCTGTTTTATCTACTTTTTCACACTTCCCTATTTTATTTACCAGAATTAAAAATCTATCTTTACATGTCCCATAGAACTCATCATATTTCCTTCCAGATCATTCTCTCTACTTGAGCCTTCCCACTCTACTGTTATCTCCAAATATTGTCAACATCTTTCGGACAGCCAGTAAAAGGATTACTCACTTTCATGACATTGTTATTTGTACTTACTTAAAAGTACAAGCTTACCACATGTTAATTGTGCAATCATCTCCCCTTCAGTTTTAGTCATCTCTTTCTTCTTACTTGGGCCTCTGCACGGAGTAATTTCCTCTTTCCATTTTACATGTTCTCTTGGCTAATTTTTTCAGCTAAAAAATCAGGCACCACCAGGAAATAAAACTAACAAAACATTTCTCATGCCTGTTCAGGAAAAAAAGTTCAACCTTGGTCCAATACTGTACCTAGATATAAATTATTATAGTGACATGTATAGCGTGGAGAGATTTTTCTTAAAAGAAGTAGTGAGTGCTAATATCCTAGTCCCAATAACAAAGATAAAGGTGTAAATCTAAGCACAGGTCTGAACGTAATAAACTAAAATTCATAAGAAAACCTAGAGAATTCATACTTGATCATTAATAACATCTGAGCATCCAGAAGTTTACCACTTACTTTTGGAGTGTCAGCCTTTACGTATTATCAGCTAAAAAAATAAGTAAATAAAAAGAATAGTTATTAGAAAAGAAAAATACCTCCAATCAACACAAAGACAGGGTACAAAATAGTGTCATCCAAAAAATCTAAGTCTTTACCTTTGTATAAAAACATCACATTCGTTCTGACTTAGAAAAATGAAAAGATATTTGAACTGTAAAGAATCCAAGGAGAAGAAAAACTGGGAAAAAGTTCTAAGTCTGACCATGGTGTGTTGGCAGTCTGTAATATGGACTACAAAATTCACTGTAATTTGTTACTATGTTTCTGTGATAATTAGGAATACTGAAATAGAAGCAAAAGTAGAAGTCAGCTGCAGTGTTTATCTCAGACTATAATGAATTATTATTTAAATTAAAACATTGCAAGAAAGAAGATCTACCACTACATCAGATTAAAAAAAAGGTCTGTATTCAACAGTTATTCTGTTATTTATATTGATGTTCAAATTAAATACATTAAATTAAGTACATTAAATAATAGTACAGTCCTTTCTAAGAACAGTATCTTGCAAAGGAAGACTAGGACATTTAAAGTTGTAGACTCAAAGTGAAACTGTAATAGTACTCATAATTCATGTGTAAACATTAAGTCCTTTAATAAATGATGGACATAAAACTTGTTGCTTGATTCTGGGAAAACAAAAAATGTGGTGGGATAGACTTATCAGGAAATTACTTAAGTGAGCAAGAAGTAAAAAACTTAAGATCTGTAGTTTGCTAGGGCAGACTAGGGCACTTAAGTAAGAATGGAGGAAGGAGACCAACATTTTAAGAATGCAGTTGGTGATGAGCTTTGAATTTCCTGGGGTTTCAGTGAAATGAGCTAGAAACAGAGTGAAGGAATCACAGAATCACCTGAGTTGGAAAGGACCCACAAGGATCATTGAGTCCAACTCCTATCCCTGCATAGGACGACCCCAAAATTTACACTCTTTGTCTGAGTGCATTGTCCAGATGCCTCTTGAACATTGTCAGGCTTGGCAGCCAGCGTGACTACCTTGCCGGTAAGTCTGTTTCCGTGTCCCACTACCCCCTGAGTGAAGAATGTTTTCTTAATATCCAACCTAAACCTCCCATGGTAGAACTTCCTGCCATTCCCTCAGGTCCTATCATTGGTCCCCAGAGAGAAGAGATCACCACCTGCTCTTCTTCCTTCCCTTGTGAGGAAGCAATAAATTCTGATGAGGCCCTCCCTCAGTATTCTCCAGGTTGAACAGACCAAGAGACTTCATACAACGTCCCCTCTACATCTTTCACCAACTCTCTGGTCCTTCTCTGGACACCCTCCAGTAGCCTGATATCCTTCTTGTACTGTGGTGTTCAAAACTGCACTCAGCACTCGAGGTGGGGCCACAGCAGTGCAGAGTAGAGTGGGACAGTCACCTTCCTCAACCAGCTAGCAATGCCGTGCTTGATGCACCCTAGGACAAGGCTGGCTCTCTTGCCTGCCAGGGCACACTGCTGGCTCATGTTCAACTTACTTTCTTTCCACAGGGCTGCTCCCCAGCCTCTCGCTACCCAGTCTGTATGTATATCTAGCATTGCTGCGTCCCAGGTGCAAAACCCAACACTCACCTTTGTCAGACTTCATGTGCTTGGTGATTACCCAGCTCTCCAATTTGTCCAGATCCCTCTGCAGCGCCTCTTTATGCTCAAGAGTGTCAACAACTGGTTTTCCTTGTTCAACTACGTAAGTAATCTCATTATCTTGTCATAGAAGGAAATCAAGTTTGTCAGGCAGGACTTTCCCCTTACAAATGTGTTCTGACCAATGACTGTGTCATCCTTCAGGTGCTTTTCAGTGGCTCCCAGGATAATCTTCTCTATAGTCTTACCAGGCACTGAAGGGAGACTAACAGGCTGGTAGTAACTGGGGTCATCCCTGCTGCCCTTCTTGAAGACTAGGACAGCAGCTTCCAGTGAACTGGTACCTCTCCAGATTCCCAAGAACATTGAAAAATCATTGAGAGAGGTCTTGCTGTGACATCAGCCAGCTCTTTAAGTACCCTCTGATGAATCCCATCAGGCATCACTGACTTACATGGATCCAGATGGAGTAGTAAATCCTGCACAACTTTGAGGCTGACTGGGAGTTTATCCTTTGCACAGTCTCAGTCCTCTAGCCTAGGGAAGGGCCTGGGCCTATCATCAGTATTGAAGACAGAGGTGAAAAAAACATTAAATGTCTCTGCTTTGTCTACATCTCTGTGAGGTGTCCAGGCTTATTAAGTAATGGGCCACTGTTACGTCTGGCCTGCTTTTTATTATTAACATATTTTAAAAGTCATTTTTCTTATCCTTCACAGTGCTGGCCAGCTTTAAGCCTAACTGAGCTTTGGCCACAAGAATTTCTACCCCACAGTGACTAACAACATCACTGTAGTCCTCTCATGTCACACTTATCCTTGTTTCCACTGGCCAGACATCATCCACAAGAAGGATGCTGAGGCTCTGGAGCAAGTCCAGAGAAGGGCAACAAAGCTGGTGAAGGGGCTGGAGAACATATCTTACAAGGAGCGGCTGAGAGAGCTGGGGTTGTTCAGCCTGGAGAAGAGGAGGCTGAGGGGAGACCTTATTACTCTCTACAACTACCTGAAGGGAGGTTGTGGAGAGGAGGGAGCTGGCCTCTTCTCCCAAGTGACAGGGGACAGGACGAAAGGGAATGGCCTCAAGCTCCACCAGGGGAGATTTAGGCTTGAGATTAGGAATAAATTCTTCATGGAGAGGGTGGTTAGGCATTGGAACAGTCTGCCAAGGGATGTGGTTGAGTCACCGTCCCTGGAGGTGTTTAAGGTTAGGGTAGATGAGGTGCTTAGGAGCATGATTTAGGGATTGGTGGGAATGGTTGGACTCGACGATCCAGTGGGTCTCTTCCAACCTGCTTATTCTGTGATTCTGTGATCCTTTTATGCCTCCGTTCAAGTAGAAGACCCCTGCTCAGCCAGGCTGGCCTTCTGCCTCACTTGCTCGACTTCTGTCGTTTCAAAACTGCATGGACCTGTGCTCTTAAGAGGTGGTACTTATAAAGGGACCAGCACTGATGGACCCCAGCATCTTCAAAGGCTTTTCCCCAGGGGACCTTGCTAAGCAGGTCCCTGAGGAACGTGAATTCTGTTTTTTTCATATCCAGAGTGGAGGTCTCACTATCAGTTTTTCTCTTGTTACCATTGATGCTAAACTTCACTGCTTTGTGGAGCAAACTGCAGAAACTAAAGTTAGCAGTGACAAGAGTGCTCATGCACTGAAAGGCTTGTCTGCCTGAAATATCAGATCAAAAGCAGTTTCAGGACATAAAATATTGCCGGCATACAGCACTTATAGCTCCAATTGTTACTGCTAAACTTTGAATTTCCTTTGAATTAGGGACTGACTACCAGTGGCTGCTTTTCAAAATTCAAAGCTTTATTTAGTTTAGATAATGTTCATATTTTCTTTACGGCATCCCCATCACTGGGAAAAAATTGCCAAGCATACTAGTAAGTACCTCATGTGAGCTCTCCACCATATGGAAACACATATCAAATCTAAATGGATAGCTGTCCCTCTCCAGACATTTTTGGAGACAGTCCTGAATGGTAACAAACTATTCCTGATAACCCCGTTGAATAGAATGGACAAGAGTAAACCAGAAAGAGCAAAAATTTATACCACCAATACTAGCAGTAACAGAAAAGAAGTATTTCAGAATTGTTCATATTCTCATGACCTACAGAGTGCTAAATACCTTTATTTATTTATTTTTACATTCAGTGGATACTTCCTAATTTAACAACTTGGCAATTACTTTAGACCACTGCAAGCTTTACTTGAATCACAGAATCACAGAATAACCAGGTTGGAAGAGACCCACCGGATCGTCGAGTCCAACCATTCCTATCAAACACTAAACCATGCCCCTTAGCACCTCATCCACTCATGCCTTAAACACCTCCAGGGAAGGTGAATCGACCACCTCCCTGGGCAGCTTGTTCCAGTGCCCAATGACCCTTTCTGTGAAAAGTTTTCTCCTAATGTTCAGCCTAAATCTCCAATAGCAGGGCATGAGGCCATTTCCTCTTGTCTTGTACCCTTTCACTTGGAAGAAGAGACCAGCTCCCTCCTCTCTACAACCCCCTTTCAGGTAGTTGTAGAGAGCAATGAGGTCTCCTCTCAGCCTCCTCTTCTCCAGGCTAAACAACCCCAGCTCTCTCAGCCGCTCCTCATAAGGCCTATTCTGCAGCCCCTTCACCAGCTTTGTTGCTCTTCTCTGGACTCGCTCCAGAGCCTCAACATCCTTCTTGTGATGAGGGGCCCAGAACTGAACACAGTACTCGAGGTGCGGTCTCACCAGTGCCAAGTACAGAGGGAGAAGAACCTCCTTGGACCTGATGGCCACGCCGTTTCTGATACAAGCCAGGATGCCATTGTCCTTCTTGGCCACCTGGGCACACTGCTGGCTCATGTTCAGTCGCTGTCAACCAACACCCCCAGGTCCTTCTCCTCCAGGCAGCTTTCTAGACAAACTTCTCCTAGTCTGTACCTCTGCTTAGGGTTGTTGTGCCTCAAGTGCAGGACTCGGCATTTCGCCATGTTAAACCTCATGCCGTTGGACTCTGACCAGCAGTCCAGCCTGTTCAGATCCCTTTGCAGAGCCTCCCGACCCTCCAGCAGATCCACACTTCCACCCAGCTTAGTGTCGTCTGCAAACTTGCTAAGGGTGCTTTCGATGCCTTCATCCAGGTCATTGATAAAGACATTGAAGAGGGCTGGACCCAGCACTGACCCCTGGGGAACCCCACTTGTAACTGGCCTCCAGCTGGATTTAACTCCATTTCCCACCACTCTCTGGGCCCGGCCAACCAACCAGTTTTCCACCCACTACTACACACTTGGACCCAACACAATACTCTCTTCTGCTGAAGTTAATTTCTATTCAAAGCAACAGTGAAACCTGAAACCAGTTTCCAAATACCAGATTGGGAAAAAAAATTATCTGGAGTAATTATTAGTAGAATTATTTTAGTGCAGCTCAAGATAATTAATTGCTATCAATTCTGGTTGTTTTTGAAGAGCTAAGAGTAGCTAGAAAAACAGTATGATGCATTTGTTATGAACAGAAAGAACATAATCATCATTCTCGAGTCTTTACACAGGACTGTTTTGCCAAGTCTCTTTCTATGGCTTTAAAGTGGACATTAAAAGTGAAGGGAATAACCCTTTATCTACTGATACCATTTCTCAACTGAAAAATATGCATGCCCCAATCACTCAAGGTGGTGGATGTACATTTTTTTTCAGTAGACAGACAATGCCTATGGCCATCATGAGAAACTGGCATTTAGCTCTAAATCCTAAATTCTATGGCATATGTTTTTATTTCAGGTTTTCTTCCCTCCCTGATTCAAAGCACTGGCAACAGAAATTGCATCAACAGATTTTTGGCATAGCCATGACAGATCCCACATCACAATGAAAAAAAAAAATCCCCTAAAACTGCATGTCACATTTTCTCTTTGAGACCAGTGAAAGTCCAGTGTATCAAAACATGACATGTCAGACTTTTTAAGTTATTGAGTTGTATACACTAATACCAAAGTGCTGACATGCAGATTAAGACTGCAGTCCATACATTTAATGTTCAGAGAGAATGTTAGATCACCTGATTTCACAATCTGCATAATGCACAAGGCATTTCAGGTAGCATTTCATGTAATCACCACAATGACTCATAACTGGTAATTCATGGACCCTCTTCACCAAGGATGCCAGAAACTGGAGCTGAAGGACACCTGCAACATTCCTGTTTCTCAGAGGTAAAATCAGATACTAACCTAAAGCAAACATGGGAAGGCTGGAAAAGAAACTGCAGAGAGTATAGAAGCAAAGTAAGTTAACATATATTTGCTAATGTTAGCATCTCACATCAGCTTAAAAGTACAAACACACACAAAGCCATATTTTAGGTTGCCACAGTAACAAGCACCAGAAAAGAAAATTATCACCAAATTTAGTTATTTTTTGAGAGAGAAAAAAAATCATGACTGTCACAAATTCCCTGGCGTATCCTCTATATCACATAAACAAAAAGCCAGGTCAGCAAGCATATTTAAATATGGGCTGTGCATACAAATGACCTGTACCTTTATCTCAAAGTACTTAGCCTGACCCATGAAACAGAGTTGTTTAGTTTCATAACAAATAGCAAGTGTATCGCAAGGATAGAAAAGGAAGAGATGAGCATGTAGAGGCCTCTTGCATGCACAGATATCAACTGGAAAACCTTCATAGAGCTATAAGGAAAGTGGACCAGGACAAAATACATATCTGGGGAAAGTGTTCTGCATGTAGATGGCTCCTTCCATCCTGAAATGATAGCTTTCCTCAGCTGACTATGAGCATCTCACTAAAACAGAAAAAGAAAATGTACTAAGGCAAACATCCTATGCTGAGCACACAACTGCTTTACTGTGTGCTTCCCAAATGTGATAGAAATGTACAGCTTTTTAGCTCATCTGATCATACCATCACCCTAAGACCCAAATGTAAGGTACATTTCAGAGTCACAACACTAAAACCAGAAATATGTGAAGAACGCTATTTGTCATGGTACCCCAACTTATAGATTTACAACACCAAGAAAAAAACAGCAATCCTGGTTATGTTTTAGATTTTTCTAGAGTATCACAAAATATATTCTTATGCCTTTCTAACAGTCTCTAAGCAATTCTGAACCTTTTTGTAATCCCATCAGAGGCTGTGATGTTACCTAAGTGTGTTTGCACTGTGACAGCTGGTGTGTCAATGCTCATAGAAACAGAAAATGTTCTTTGTAAAAAAAATACCCAAAAGTACCTAATCCACCTATCTTTGCTTTTTTAAAAAATTCCTATCAAGCAACTCAAAATTCTTGGAACATCTCATTTCCTAATCAGGATGGAAAATAGCAGTGCTGATACTCATGCATTGTTTTAACCTCAAGTTTTAAGCTCAAAGTTTATCAAAACTTTCATTAGCTGTCCAGCTTGAAATTCTTCTTGACTCAGTCTGTTCTAGATATGGTTTTGTTTGTGTTCATATAGTTTAAAAGGGAAGTACTACTATATAAAGATAGATAAAACAAATAAAAAGTTCTAAAGAGAGAGAAGTTGACTGAAGGACAGGTAATCATATTTTCAAATAATACTGAAGATCAGTTCAAGAGTGTAAGAAGTAGTTGAACATGCATACTCTTATTTGCAGTATGCCTAATAAAGTGTTTATCATAATAAAAGGATAAAAAAAAAATCTTAATCCTGCAATATCAGCATATATCAGTTTTATCAGTCATAAAAACCTCTTCTGAGCAACTTTACACTTAAGGCAAAAGGACAAGACTGAAAACTTACTTTCTGTAATACATTATTAAACCTGTAAAAAAACCCCAGTAATTATCTAATATAAAGAATACTTCTACCAGCTGTACCTGCAAGTATTTTCCTGATGTAGAAGGTAATTCTAGAGAGAGCTAAGTGGTTCTTTCTCCCTTTAAAAATCAGATTTATTTCATTTGTAATCATGGGCTTAAATTCCAAGAATTTATTTTCTATGGTCTGCCATGAAATACTAGACCACTGAAGCCAAAACCCTAATCTGAGTAGTACTATCAAAGGAAGGGGGATAGCTTCAATTCAAAAAGGCAAAAGAGGTGATGAAGTTTAAGGTACAAGTAACTCGAACTCAGGCTGGAATTTGACAGCTGAAGTATGATCTTTCCTTGTTGCCCATCTGTCTGAAAACTTGCATCTATGATCCTTCACAAACTGTGTCAAGCAACTGATCTTTGGTAGCACAAAAGTCAAAATGCAAGCCAGACTTGTACTGATACTGTAGAGTTAACACAAAAAGCAATGTAAGATAAAAGATGTGTTTTATTACAATGGCAAGCAGATGCAACACTGAGTACATACAAGGAATAGATCTGTTGAATAAGGTGATGTTTTTACATAGTCACTTTTCAAAGTAGAACTACATTTTAAGGGGTTTTGCATATGTTTTACCTAGAGACCTCTATGATGAAGTGCCAATATCAACTTCCCTTTCTCTTTAGTTGCCAGTTTTATTTGATTTTTTTAAAAAATATGTGCCAACCAGTTTCAGCTTGTTTAACAACATTTTTTTAAAATCAGCTGCCTTGCTGGAATGTTGAACTGATGCATGTGTGGGTGTATTTATAATACAAGCAAAAAATACATTAAAGCAAAGGTCTAGTTTAAACCTATAAAAACAAAGAAATTTAGCCCTGAGGCAAAGTACTGAACAGATACCTCTCTACATATGATAATACCTTATAAAAACAACCACCTAACCTGCATACAAAGTATTAAGTGGAAGTGCTCTGTTCATTTATTATAGCTCTGGTTTATATGGTTGATCTGCAAAACTAATGGAATAACACAAGCCATATTATTCTTTCATGGAAGGAGCTATATTTGCTAAATATTTCATTCTCCAATATTATATGTAATAAAATTATGCAGTGCAACATATTTGACAATGTATACTTGATTGTATACTAAAGTGAATTTCTATTCAGCCAAATAATAAAATAATTATGTTATCAAGCAAAAGAATAAGACTAGGATTCCTGATTTGGATACACTATTCAAGTAACCAAAGAAGCATCTTGACCTGGAGAAGCATTAAGGTTTCCTAATAAAGTCAGCCTCAACCACAAAACCTTACCTGTTTTAGGCCTGGACCTCTTAAGATATCATACACAGCAATTAGAAATCGATTAGGAAATTTCACTCCTGTTATCCAAAATTTATGTTACATTGGGACTAAAGCAACAATGGGATAACAGTCACATGAATCTAATAACAGAGACAGCTCCCCACAAGCACACACACACACAGACCTCCACCTAACACCAGTTATCACACTGATTATAAACTCTTGTACTTAAGATATACAGTACTTTGTAGCTCCCATGGGAACAGACCATGGAGTTTGATAAACCATTACAAGACAAATATTGAGGTGCTACTTCTGAAAGCCTTTCGTGCTTAATGGTATTTGCTTTTGACAACTGTTAAGATATCAAATTCTTCTTTTTGTTATTTGGATGGAGTGAGAGAGAGGAGTTAATTGAAAGTTTTGGGGAAACTTGTAAGATTTTACAGCTCTAATAGTGACTTTTGGATAACTACATGACCAGCATCACTTTGATAAAGAACAGCTGTTTGTATAAGTACTATCTTGAGTCTGGGTGTGACTTCTAGTCCACTAGCAAAGTAACAAGCTGGTTTGCAAAAATAAGTTTATTATTAAAAACAATAAATACCAATAAGTTTTCCTCCCTTGCGTAAACAGAAAGGTTCAGAAGAAACCTGTTTTTCTCTTCCACATCTTAGTGCCACATTTCTATCATATGAATATTTTCACTGCCTTTGAAGCATGGTGAGATGTTCATGATCTTCTCTAACGCCTCCAATATCTACACTTTTCTCCAATACTGCAGCTGCTGTCTGAATGGATCAGTGCACGTTCTTTTGTTGCTTTCAGCGCATTGCCCTAATTTTCACAGGAAAAGTGAATGAAAAAGCCACCCACAGCACTTGCCTGGTTTTGACTTTTGTGCAATGACAAGTGATTTCACCTGCTCGAACAGTTCAATGATTTTTTGAGGGCAGGGAGAGCAGGACAGTCTTTAAATTTTAATCATTGTTTGATTTTTCCATTATGTGAAAGCAGTTAATTTGTGAGTAGAAGGTATCTTGGATCAAAGACATTTTAAGAGTCCTCCAAACTCAGTAATTCTGCTTGCCTCTGCCTGCCTCAATTAAAAAATGAATTTGAAGGGAAATAATGATGTTTAAGCTTGTCCAAACCTGATTAAAACATTGGGACAAAAGAAATTGGTAGTTTCTGGTTTTTTTTTTTTTTATTTTCTCTTTTTGGCATTGTTTGCCTTTTTCTGTCAGTCACTCAACAGCAGAACCAAAAAGTAGAAACTTGAGATTTCAGTTACGCAGTACTTCAGCAGAAGTCCCTGCCATATGCAGTTCATAGGAAGGTTTCAGAGATGTAAATGAACTAGTTAGCTGTCCCAGATGTATCCTTCATGTTTACATGCCTTCCTTTTTGTAAAAAGTATAAAGTTCCCTCAGGTAAGTCATTAGTGATTGAAGCAAGTAACCTAGCAAGTTGAAAAGATTATGTGCCAGCAAATGAAATGTTCGTCATAAAAAGTTGTCTGTACTCATCTGTTAGGAGTAGTAAGGCTCTAAGGACTGTTATTTTTTAAACATCTGAATACTCAAAAAAAAAAATCATAACACAGCTTAAAAATAAAAGGAATTCCTGCAATAGTATACACCCAATTCATATTCCATGTGTATGTCTTTATCAGTCCAGGATTGATCTTTTATGTGTCTGCCTCTATGCCTACAGTGAACTTTGGCAGTATTTGATGGCTGTGACTGCATAAAGCCTTGCTTTGGCACAGTGGGTCTTGTATCCACCTGCAGGAACAACCTGCACTTGCCCATAAGCACACTCCCGAAAGAGGGACTTGCAGGTGCTCTTTAACCATTGAACAAACACCAGACCTCCAAGTTCAGCATTGTACTTTCAGGGCAGCTAACTTGCCATCACTATCGCCTGATATTTGAAATCTTCACATCAATTTAACAGCTTGAATCTCAGTTACTTGAGCACAATGCTTTCTGCATCCTTCCAGCTTGCAAAGGTGCACAAGCATCTGACCTAAAAGCACTCAGAGCACTTTTTCATCACAGCTGTAATTTAACTTAAATCAATTGCAAATCTTCAGAGAGAAACCCACTCCCTTATAATAAAGATAACAGACTAAGATTAAAACAGTTTTAGTTCAGTCAGACATATTGCCACAGACACTGGAGGGTAACAGCACCATTTCACAAAACTATCTTCCTTTAAGTTAGTTTATTGTAATTTGATAAAAATAATTTCACCGTCCCAATATAAGACTTATTTCTCTGTTAATTATGCTTCTTTGACAAGCAATATGACCACTCACCAGTGCTAAGTGTAACTGAAGCCGTGCTCACCTTCTCTCCTGTTGAAAATCAAGGTCATATCCAGCTTGTAAAACATTTCTCCCATGATCTACCTCTAATCTTTACCCAAATCAAAATTTAGTTATGACTATTTTACTAACATCACTGTAAAGGATATGGCTATGATGAAAAGCAGGAGTGTAGATATAAGAATTAAAAAGCACATTTGATGTAACAAGGAGGAAGTTTTGCATTTTAATGCAATGAATTGGAATGAATGAATTGACATTGAAATAGTTAGCTTAGTTTTTGTAACTACAGACAGCTTCTCAAATTCACATTTTTTGTATGCAATAGCATTAAATATTTACGTTCATTTGTGCTTAATACTATGTCACAAAAATAAATCTATTTAAATGACAGAATGCAAAAAGGAGGGAAATATAAAAATCTCAAAGTATTTCATGTCATGCAGACCACTTTTTCTAATTTATATGTCTGCCTTCAAAATACATACTAAATTAAATAAGTAAAGCTAGATGTATTATAACCTTATTTTACATTTAGTTCTGTGGAACTCAGAAATGAGTTCAGGATCAGCAGCTTGCCTTTCATTAACAAATACACAGTATTTCCCACTTTCTTTCACGGACATCTTATTTTGATTCTTGAAAAACACCTGTTTCAGCAGAAGATATTAGGCACCCAGAATATATTGGTTGGGTGTCTCAAGCAATATATTTGCTTTTTAAAACCCTAGTTATTGTTATTCAAACATTTATATCCAAGTGCAAATGGCATTGAAAAACAGACTAGATTCTTCAGGGTCATACAATAAAAGAGCTGATAAGAAAAAAAGAAAATATTTGGGAGGGTTGAAGAGGAAAATCCTCCAGAAAGAAGAGGAGGTAACAACAGACAGTAGATAAAGGAAGAAATAATTCATAATACCTATCTGCATAAACAAAATAAGACATACTGTTCCACAAAGAAGCTCAGCACGTTTCCTACTAGACAAAACATTGGCAGTCTAGCAGTGGTGGAAAATTAACAAAACCAAACAAAACCAAAAAAAACTGAGATCAAGTTGCTAAGAACAGTCTGCAGTCTGAGCCTGGCCTGCAAGCAATACATGTTTTAAAGAAAGAGCCTATCTTGCACGGAACAAGAGTATCCTGGAAACACATCCTGAAAGTTAGAGTAAAATGATAAAATTTTATTAGAAAGCCTTTACCTATTTCCTCATGACAGTGACTGATAATTCAAAAAGTTGTGGAAATATTTGTGTCAGGTGAATATAACTGAAAGGAGCAGCAACAAAGATGGTGTGCCTTGGGGACACCAGGACCTGATGAGTGCTTTGCTATATTGCAGATAGGGGTAATAACAAAAAAAAAGTTCCCCTAAACTTCCAGATACTACTAGGTACATCTTTACGCTATTTCAATTTAAGAAATCAAAATAAATGATTGAACACCTATTACTTGATAATTTAGTGAATAACAGTTCCACGGCAGTACTAAATGCAGTCTGAAAGACCTACTCCTATTTTCTCACTGACAGTGTAGCAAGGTATAAAGCTATATATTTTTAATTGAAGAAATACCCTTTGGTTTTCAAAGAGAGACAATTTATTTTTGGAGAGGCCAAAAACCTAACTTGAAATGGTCATTCTTTATATTTTAGGTAGTGGATTAAAAGAGCATCCACATAATACAAGTGCTTCCTTTTTGAGGGAGGTCCATCAGTTGTGGCAAAGACAGGCGAGAAAACACAGGTTAGGAGGAGAAGCACCAGAGAGGGGGTGTTGTGGCCTGCCTGGCTGCCGCCACAGACATCCCCAGGAAAGGCAGGGGAACAAGGGATATATTACCTTTGTTGAGGTGAAAGATCAGGACATCTAGGGCAAAGCCATTACAAAAAAAAGAGACAAAACTGGTAAGTAATAATTATGTAGGATAACAGAAGAGCAGAAGAGCTCCCTTACTTTCCACAGGACCAGTGCAGGGGATACACTGAACTGAGAAGGGGTAGGTAAACATCATTCAAAGCAGAAAGGTGCCTCTCCTCCTTCCAGCTTTCAGTTGAAGTTTGGAGGCAGATCAGGCTGGATAACTGGGCTTGCAAGGATTGAAACGTCAGTGGCTTGCCAGTCATGCTGGAGAAACATGCTCATCGTATCAACTAATGTACCTTGAAATAAATTACAGAAAATCTAAAATAATTTTTGAAATTAAAAGAACAAAAGAACAGTTGACATGGTCAGTAGCATCAAACAAGCATCCACACCTTCAAACCACATCATACAGAAGAGCTGTGAAAAGCAGTCATACCAAGTCTACAGAAAAATGAGGCCAGATCTCCTAGCTTGCACAGCTGTGTGAGAACTACATCTGTCATCTCACAGCTCCCCATGAAAACAATCCTGGACCAAGACAAAGCCATGTAAGAATCAGTTCAAAAAGCATAATCTTTCTGAACCTGGAAAAGAAACAAATTAAACCCATATGTTACATAAGAAACAAGATGTTCCATAAGCAGCTGAATAAGTAAGATTTGGTTTTCTGTAAAACACAGATTTGTGTTGTGCACTGATTCTTTGATACCTTGCATGGGGTGACTCATTTTTCAGGAGAGCCCTCAGAGATGCAGAAGTTGACAAAGAGTCAAAAGGCATGCAGGCAGGTACACACATGCAGAAAACACCATCACACAAGCTTTGTTTTTTTAGGAAACCATGCTTAAAACCAATTCCTCAATGAACACTTATTTTAAAGCAAACCTCACCTCTGACATGACAGTAAAGAAATATGTTTTTCAATAATGAGACTGCTCATCACATTCCTAGGACAAAAATCTAAAGCTTGTTTTAGGGATTAGGAATGCTGAAGCAGAATCATAGAATCACCAGGTTGGAAGAGACCCACCAGATCACAGAGTCCAACCGTTCCTATCAAACACGAAACCATGCCCCTTAGCATCTTGTCCACCTGTGCCTTAAACACCTCCAGGGAAGGTGAATCAACCACCTCCCATTTTTTCCTAATGTCCAGCCTAAACCTCCAATAGCGGAGCACGAGGCCATTCCCTCTCGTCCTGTCCCGTCACTTGGAAGAAGAGACCAGCTCCCTCCTCTCTACAACCTCCTTTCAGGTAGTTATAGAGAGCAATGAGGTCTCCTTTCGGCCTCCTCTTCTCCAGGCTAAACAACCCCAGCTCTCTCAGCTGTTCCTCATAAGGCCTGTTCTCCAGCCCCTTCACCAGCTTTGTTGCTCTTCTCTGGACTCGCTCCAGAGCCTCAACATCCTTCTTGTGATGAGGGGCCCAGAACTGAACACAATACTCGAGGTGCGGTCTCACCAGTGCCAAGTATAGAAGGAGAAGAACCTCCTTGGACCTGATGGCCACGCCGTTTCTGATACAAGCCAGGATGCCATTGGCCTTCTTGGCCACCTGGGCAGAAGTAAAAACAAAACAAAACCAAACAAAACCTTGCTGTAATTTTCAAAGGCCTGAAGAATTAAATATCAGGAATAGAGGAAATTTTTAACTGCTTTGATATCTCAGAACCCGAGCTTCTTAAGTTTACTTAATTGAGACTCATAACCTCCTCTCTGTTATAAACTAAACTGCATCATACAAAGAAAAGAAACAACCAACAAACAATACATGGTTCTTCCATACTCTCAGTTGATCAACTGATTGCGATGATCTCCTGTATAGAGCCTGAGAACCTCATTACCATACTTCACATAATTAAATCTTCAGTCACTGGGACATTTGGGCTCAGAAAGAAAAGTAAAATTATATCTATTATAACAGTTAATTCAAAAACTGATATTGTGGGAGTCTTGACTACAAAATTACCATTCCCACTGGTCTGAAAAAGTTGCTGGTTTGTTACGTCCTCAACATTACCTACAGAGAACACTAGAATCATCTTTTCAGTATAAAATAAAAGAAAATACTGAGCTTTTAAATAGCTGTAACATTAAAACTGACAGGCTTCCACAACATATTTTAATTTCAACAAAAGAAATAGTATGCAGTAGGTGCAATGTCCCATCTGCCAATAGCCTGTATACAGCTGTAATTAACCCAGAAGCTTAGACACATCATTCTTAGAGAACGCTGCGATATGGTTAGGCAAGGTTCACTAGTTGCCAAATTCACCCATAAAGAAGTCCCAACAACAAAATAGTTGGCACAAGGAAGTGTTATGTTAAGCCTTTATCAAACTGGTAAACTCTAGATTGCCATTGATTTTAATTATTAATAATTTAAGAGATATTGAATACTGATTGACATTTAACCTAGTTCTTTCTAGCTCATAAGAATAAAAAAAAGATTGTACTAGACATATAGATCTATTGCTTTTTTTGTCTTAAAAATCAGTCAGACACAAGACGTTACAAGAAATGTACTACGTCAAGTGTTTAGTATCTTGATCAATACTCACCCAGCATTACTGTTCTTCTGTACTGGAAATGAGATTCAACTACATGTTAAGAAACTTTAATGGGATGATTTTCTAAAGTAAGCAGCTTGCAACTTGAGACACAGCTCAGAAACGTATGCTCAAGACAAAAAAGCATAATAAAGGTCAAGATTCAGGTAAATTCTGCACTTTTGGTATAAGCATTAAGTGTACTAGAAAGTATTCAAAAGGATTTCAGTCACTTTTATGCTCAAGATCAATTTATAGTATTAAACACATCTGTCCTAGTATCTTTAGTAACAATGTTTACATAACAAACATGTTCTGTCTGTCACAGAATATTATAAAACTACTACTACTTACTCAAGGATATGAATTCCCCAGGAAATTAAATGTGGCCAAACAGTATTATATAGTTTTTCATAAATGTTCACAGCAGAACTTCAACTACTTTCCTGCTAATAAAGTGTCCAGAGTTTTTTTTCTTTCCACATTTATCTTCAAAACACTGATATTCAGAAATTAGAAATGTGACAATAATGACCTTTGCACACTTCAGAAGCCAAATGCAGTCTTTATAATGAGAAAGATTAATATTCACTTACGTCCCAGTAAATCATCTAGATTCACTAACAAGAATGTTTCCACAATCAGCGGTAGGAATGCTAAAGCCTTTATCAAATAGCCATTCATGGCCAGTGCCAGAAAACCTGTTCTACAAAACTCTCAGTACTTTCTCAAGTTCAAAGTCTCATCAAACACCAAGCACTTGCTTTCTTACAAACAGTTCAATACTACATCTTCAAATTAATCAAATAGTTTCCTCACTACAGGATGCTGGGTCCTAAGGATTATCATGCTTCTTTGAAACACCACAAAAGTAAGTCTATTTTTGAAGCATACTGTAAATAACAGTAAAGGTCTAACAGTAAACTCCTAAGTTTTGCTGAGTTGCCTACAAATGATGCAAAACCAAGTATGTCTGACTGTGTGCAGAAAAGGGAAGCAAGGAGAAGGATTCATTACAGTTTGCCATTTTTTTTCTGTCGAAGTTTTTCATTTCGGGTTTCAGAGTTTGTTTGTTTGTTTTTAAGGCACTTGCACAGCTGCCAACTCAAACCTCTCTGAAGGACAACAGTCAAAAATGAGAAGCTGCTGAACTTCCAAGCATGATGAACAGCAGTTGAGCATGGCAGTCCACTGCTACAGACTCCTCTCCAGCTGGCCAGGGTGTCTGTGGGGCTAAGGACTGCAGAATGAAACCCAGTCCCATGTACAGAGCAGTGACTGCACTGCCTCTGCTGTTTGCAGCTGAGCTCCCTGAGAAGATGACTGAATCCTTAACCTGACTGTAATTGCCATGTGCTGGTTCCTTCCCCTGGCATACCAGCGATTTCCTCTCCCCACAATCTGTTGGTATAATTGCATGAATAATTGTTTGCTTACTTCATGCAGTCAGAATGATCTGGGCTAGCTTTGACATCAGTAGTGTGGTAACTTGCAGCAGGGGCAGTGGTGGGGAACGCTCAGGTAGGAAAAGATGCAGAGTAAGTGGAGTGAGTTTGGGGTGTGGGGCAAGTTATCCCTGCCCAGCTAGAGGAAAAGAGGGCAAGTAGAGACAGGAATAAGGAGGGAATGTGAAGGCTGAAGCCCACTGGCACATACCTGCAGCAATCAGTGGAACTGTTCAAGGTCTTCAGGGTTGGGCCATACATAGGACTGAGATCTTCAGCAAGGCTGCCAGTGGCCAGCAGAGCAGCACTACGTCCTACAACTACTAGCTGACCTGACCTCCAGTTTGCTGAACTCTGAAGCAGTTTGTGGTCAATAACATCAAAGAGATGTTATTGCCCTAGTCCCCATCTTCAGGAGGAACCCCCAGCTTAACCTCCACCATTGAGTAGAAAACCACACAATTAACACCTTTGTTGACAGAGACCTGGGCAACTCAAGTGACAAACACTTTCTGATCACTGGCTATATTACTTAACAGAGCAATTTAAAAGTATGAGATAATATATTGTGAGATTTGGGACATAGTGTTACTATGGTTATAACCTCCTCTGCTGTCTTCCCCCTCCAGGCAACAAACGAAAAATGGAGCAGGAGATCATTTAGCTCACAAATATTAACTGGTCCAGCTCTGGATTCTCTTTCTCTGTAGTCATTGAAGGTTTATTAAAGGTTAGAAGAAAATAAATGGTCCTGGGTAGATGGGCTGAGGGATAAGATTATTTTTGGTAATTGAGATGGAAAACTTTTGAGGCCCAATTCCCACCTTAGGCTGCTTACTAGGTAACTTGCCAATCTTTAAAGCTCTTACAACTAGATTTATAATACCTTGCCAGACAAAATACACAAGGAATTAACTGGAATGATCACAAAGACATTTTTTTTTTAAAAGTAACTTACTAACTTGCCAGAACTATATTTAAAATACAACATTTACCAAGAGTTTTATATGGCCCCCATAATTTCTGCGCATCTATCTGAAACCAATCAAAACAAGTAGAAGTCTATTTAGAAATATGGTTGGGAGATATTTTAATACATAAATAATATATGAAACTGCCTAGGGAGGATTTTAAAAAGGGAGTTTGTTGACATGGGTAAGAAATTTTGCACTAGTGAATAGAAATAGTTGCAAACGGTGCAATCTTCTTTGGATAATAGATCATTTTATTGTCCAGTGTAAGTATTGTAAAGAAACCGAAGAGACTGAAATTATTGGCTGTTTAGAAATTATAATATTGAACAAATCAAAGTAAAAAAATAAAAGCCCATAACAATACTGGGAGATGAGAGGTCTGGTCAGGTTTTAGACAGACTATCCAAACAGCTGGAAAAGATGTTGATTCTCTGAGGAAAATTTGTAATGTATTTGACTCATGTTTTTGTGGAGCTGTAGATTATCCTGAGGGGTTTGAAAGAAGAAACATATGCCAAGAAGTTAAGAACATTATCTGGAAAATGATAGTATTTTAGTAGTTTTCCAATGCAGCCAGCAACAGAACCTAAAGTTAAGAAAAATATGAAAGAAAAAGTAAAACAAGTACTGGTGGGGTGGTCAGAATGAGAGATTACTGATTGATGAAGGGGATTCTTCTGCTTGTTTTCATAAAATATAAGCAGATTCATGTTTTAAAAGCTAGGTTTTCTTTTAAAAGAATGTTTCCAGGATTAACGTTTTAAAATTCTTATCAATTTCTTCCTAATTTTCACAATTTTACATCCATTAGAATGACAGAACAGAAATAAAATTCATCATTAATATGGCTCTTACTGGCTTGCTTTCTCAAGTCACATATGTACTACATGCTGAAAGTGACAGACTATCCTTAACATGTGTAATACTGTCTTCACAAGTAAATCTGTTTTATAATGATTATAACTTTACAAACTATTTATTTTTAGAGATTTGCAATATGCTCCCTCTCACCATTTTCATGTACTTTATGGAAGTGGTAATTATGGAGATATTTTGTATCTTTCTGCAATTACATCTTCCTGTCTTAGAAGCCAGCTTCATGTAATTAAAGATCAGGCTGGAATGACTCAAAATGTCACTTTTCCAGACAAAGGTTGCTGCCTTCCCCTAAAAATGATGGCTGAAATCTGTGAGGTATCAAATCAAGATGACTAATATGCATCATCTTACTAATTACTAATTATTTAGTCATTACTAAATTAGCAATAAAGGTAAATGTTTGGAAGCTAGTCCAAGTTAGTTTCTTGTCCCAGTGATCAGTTTCGGCAAGGGGACTTCATTTAAGTGAGCCAGCATTTACTATTTCATTGGGAACAAACAAGAAAACGAAGTACCTGGAAAAATCCTGCAGAATTTGCAAACACCACTTAATTGACAGCAGCCAGTGACAAACAAGCCACTGTGAGAAGGGATGTGCTCAGTGTAGCTGACTGATCACGAGGCATGAAGGGCTGCAATGGGCACTCAGAGCTTGGTGCAGAGCACTGTGCCCCAGCAAGGTCCCCAAACAGAGAAACTTGGGGGTTATACACACCTACCCCAACTGTATGAGTATCACAGCCTCATATGCCAATGTGGTTGACAAGAAAATTATACCACTGCCCAAATAATCGCATCCAGACTGACAGGGGCTAAAGATAGCAAGTGAGACAGTGATACTGAGATGGCAAGCATCACCCAGATCAAATTCATTAGGAGTGATTAATATGCAAGGACTCACAATTTCACGATTCTCAGAGCAAGAAACTTGACAATTCTCAGAATGTCAGAGCAGGATGTACATTTCTTCTGAGATGTGCAAGTAATGAGAGTCCATCAAGTTACCTATCAAGCTGAAGCCAGCTTTGTACACAAGAAATTTTGATCCCCTTCTAGCATGGGAAGCCTCCAGCTATGCCTGCCAAGCCAGGCTGTTGGTCTGCACCACTGCACAGGAGGTTCCTGGCACAGCTAGGATCCTCACAGGTAGGTGGCTAAACCTGCTCTTCATTGGTAGAACCACACTGGTAGACTAACTGGCCATGTGGCCCAAAGGCTGAAGTATCTTTGCAAATACACTGGCAATACCAATTTTGAATAAACAAGCACATTGAAAGAGGTTATAAGACCCTGATTCTGTTCCCAGAAAAAGTCTAAAGCAATTCTGCCACTAATTTTGTTAGAAGGACATAGCTTTGCAGAAAAGTAATCAAGTTCAGATTGTTTGCAAGCTTAACGGTTTTAAGGCTGTATGATGAACACATCCAAACCTTGAGGGAAAAATCCAGCTTGCTCTTTTAGTCCCAAAATGACAATTAGAGTTTAAGGGGCACAGTTGAGCAGATACAAACACCAGTTTAAAATTCAGTCCAGAATCCAGAAGAGAGCATCCAACTGAGAAGTATCTAGGGGCGTCCAGATCATTCCAAAGAATTTATAACACAAACCCAGTATTTACTTAATAATCATAATAAATGTACAATAGCATGTTAACATAACAGGCCAAAACAGGAATTGTATTTACCAGGATACAAAATTCTGACCAAATTCTACATCAAGCCAGTTAAACTTGAGAAAGTTTGAAACTGGGTCTTCACTTCACCTTAAAAAATTACCAACTGAATAGCATAATTTTAATTTTGAGTAGAAATTGGGTAAACATGTAATGAGAAGACTTCTGTTACAGTGGAAGACCTCAATCTGTTTGAAAGACACAGTCTGGTTTTTTTACCAACAACAAAATAAAGAAATGCAGATTCACAGACAAAATCTTTAACATTGAAATGTTTTTCCTATGTTCTTAATTTAAACTACCTCAATTTTGGATCTGTTACAGAAGTGGAGGCAGTTCTTTTAAGATGAGTTTAAACTCTTATGCACAAATATTTCTGCATTTTGGTGATCAGATGGGTCTGTTTTAAGACAATACGACATGACAGGTAGCACATTTGCAGGAGATCAGTGAGTCCCTTGGTTACTCTGCAAGATGCAGGTCTAAAGGCAGAGTGACATCAACCAGCCAAGAAGTGCAGTGATCCCTTGGGGCTAGTTGTCATGTCTCATTGTCGTTATGAAAGAAAAATGGTAAACAAGGAAGCTAGTGTGCAATTATGAATTTATGGATGTTTGTTAATTAGTATCTCAGACATATTCAGACAGCTCCTTTTGGAGTACTTTTTGAATTTTACAGGCAGTTTCAAAATGGTCCTTCAAACTGATTAAAAATGCCACCATCATTAGATTATGTGAGAAAAAACCACACTATTATGTTAACACAAATACACTCTGAAAACCTGGGGAACACATCCCCTTGTAAGTTTCATCATCTCTTTCCAGTGGACAAATAATCCAGGGATGGAAAAAAAAAAAAGAGGAGAGGGAGAATGGGATTTAAAACATAAAGGCACAAAAGAGAATGACCCAAGAGGACTCTAAGGACCAAATTTAATATATTTCTCGTTTAAGCCACACAGACGAAAATGAGGTATCAGAAGTCATACATTGTGATTTATGCTAAAGAAATCCTTCAGAAAAATCCCCAGACAATTACACAAAAAGATAATGAGGATAAGATGATACAATTTAAATGCAGATCACCCAGACAGACACCCTCTCGGTCATTTAGTAAGTCCAGACAGATGGTTCTTAGAGCAGTTGTCTTACCCAGACTATCCTTAAAATCACTTGGCCAAAGCATAACCTAAAGACAAAACCCAGGAAAAAAAAAAAAGACTTTTAAAAAAAATCTTTTTTGTAATATTAAGAATTATAAAATAATAGAATGCAACTAGAGCACGGAGATAGTAAGAGAACCAAAAGAAACACTGATGATTTATAATGAGTGCTGGTACCAGACAGGGGAGTAGGGTTGGGATGGCAGTGGATAAGCAGTTCATAAAAGTGTCTTGGGCTACAGGTCACATAGAATATAACACAGTATCTTTTTTATGGGGGAGATTTACTTGCATGTTTGCTTAATCCTTTGCTGCATGCCTTGGTATACATATGATCCTTAAGAGAGACAGCGCAGTGCTGTTTCATTATATGGTGTTTAACAGCATCCAGGCTCTGGTGCACAGTTAAAGTTTTCTAATTGATCAGAATATATTTCTCCCAAATAAAACTAAGTTTTCCATGATATTTTGAACAACAAAGGCAGACAGCCATTGAGCTACCTGACAAAGCCTTGAGAGCAGTCTGTCCATGAAACAAAGAAGAGCAGGTCACTGAACAGTGCTCACTGCCATCAGCTATAATCCAACTAAGTAAAACAAATTTCGTCTGAAACTGTATTTCATTATCCCACATTGAGAAAACCCATTACTACAAGCCCATTTGATACATCATCTTCCTTGCAGAATAACCCAGGTGCAGCACATCACACGACTCAAACCAGTTTCAGAGCAGTATGCCACTGAACTCATACATGTGAAGCCATTCTCGTCTAAGGGCAGGAGAGGCCCACTTTCCTCCTGCCTGTTCATGTTTCACTTTGAAAAGTCGTAAAAGAGAGGGAAAGCATGACACTGCAGCTGCAATATATTTCTAGTCGCCAGCTTACTAACCCCCACCCCCCAATACCATCTGTGCAGACCCTTCTTTAACTGACAGGTACCTACAACCTGGGCAGAACTTAACTGGAGGGCTCTTATCCTAGCTCAAACAATTGAAGTGATTCAGAGTGAAAATGAGAGATCAGCCTTCACATAGCAGTATTGCAAGTCTCTGCATTATGCATTGTTTTACACAGTCAGATCACCAAAGTGGCCATCACTCCAGCTCAGTGTTCCAATATCTTCATCAATGATATTGACAGCAAGACTGAGTGAACTCTCAGCAAGCTTGCAGATGACACAAACCTGAGTGATGTAGCTGCCACACCAGAAGGACCAGAGGGACCTGGAATGGCTGGAGACACGAGCCCGTGCAAACCTTGTGAGGTTCAACAGGACAAGTGCAATGTCCTACACCTGGGTCAGGGCAACCCCTGATTTCAGTACACGATGGGGAACAATGTGATTGAAAGTAGCCCTGCAGAGAAGGACTTGGGGGTGCTGATTGATGGGAAGCTCGACATGAACCAGCAATGTGCACCTGCAGCCCAGAAGGCCAACCGTATCCTGGGCTGCATCAAAAGAATCATGGCCAACAGGGTGAGGGAGTACTTCTGGAGTACTGTGTCCAGTTCTGGAATGCTCAGCATAAGATGGACATAGAGCTGTTGGAACGAGTTCAGAGGAGGGCTACAAAGATGGTCCGAGGGCTGGAGCAACTTCCATATGAGGACAGCCTGAAAGAGTTGTGCTTGTTCAGCCTGAAGAAGAGAAGGCTCTGAAGGCTCTTATAGTGACCTTCCAGTACCTGAAAGGGGTTACAACAAAGCTGGGGAGGGATGGGTGATAAAGGCCAGGTTGGATGGGGCCTTGGGCAGCCTGATCTAGTGGGATGTCCTTGCCAATGGCAGGTGTTTTGGAACTAGATGATCTTTAAAGTCCCTTCCAACCCTAACTATGCTATGATTCTATGATTATTGTCCATACAGTTCAAAGACACAGGGCACAGTGTTTACATCTACTCAAATACAGACATTTCTATGGCAATATAAAAATCATTTCATAGAATCATAGAATAATCAGTTTGGAAGAGACCGACCACATCATCGAGTCCAACCATTCCTATCAAACACTAAACTATGCTCCTTAGCACCTCATCCACCCGTGCCTTAAACACCTCCAGGGAAGGTGAATCAATCACTTCCCTGGGAAGCCGGTTCCAGTGCCCAATGACCCTTTCTGTGAAAAGTTTTTTCCTAATGTCCAGCCTAAATCTCCAATAGCGGAGCTTGAGGCCATTCCCTCTTGTTCTGTCCCCTGTCACTTGGGAGAAGAGGCCAGCACCCTCCTCTCTACAACCTCCTTTCAGGTAGTTATAAAGAGCAATAAGGTCTCCTTTCAGCCTCCTCTTCTCCAGGCTAAACAACCCCAGCTCTCTCAGTTGTTCCTCATAAGGCCTGTTCTCCAGCCCCTTCACCAGCTTCGTTGCTCTTCTCTGGACTCGCTCCAGAGCCTCAACATCCTTCTTGTGGTGAGGGGCCCAGAACTGAACACAGTACTCGAGGTGTGGTCTCACCAATGCTGAGTACAGAGGGAGAAGAACCTCCCTGGACCTGCTGGTCACACCATTTCTGATACAAGCCAAGATGCCATTGGCCTTCTTGGCCACCTGGGCACACTGCTGGCTCATGTTCAGTCACTGTCAACCAACAACCACAGGTCCTTCTCCTCCAGACAGACTTCCCCTAGTCTGTAGCTGCACAGGGTTGTTGTGCCCCAAGTGCAGGACCCGGCATTTGGCCGCGTTAAACCTCATGCCGTTGGTCTCAGCCCAGCAGTCCAGCCTGTTCAGATCCCTTTGGAGCCTTCCTACCCTCCAGCAGATCCACACTTCCACCCAGATTAGTGTTATCTGCAAACTTGCTAAGAGTGCACTCGATGCCTTCATCCAGGTCAGTGATAAAGACATTGAACAGGGCTGGACCCAGCCCTGAGCCCTGGGGAACCCCACCTGTAACTGGCCTCCAGCTGGATTTAACTCCATTTCCCACCACTCTCGGGGCCCGGCCAACCAACCAGTTTTCCACAGAGCAGAGTGTGCGCCTGTCCAGGCCAGAGACTGACAGTTTTTGAAGCAGAATGTTGTGAGAAACTGTGTCAAAGGCTTTAATGAAGTCCAGGAAGATACATCCACAGCTTTTCCCTCATCCAGTAGGCGAGTCACCTTGTCATAGAAAGCGAAGTGATTTGATACAAATATAATTATTTCTATGCAGTACTAATGTTAGTGACCCAAAGAGATGGAGTTTCAAATATCATCTTAGTTACATTATCACAATAAACCCTAGTGCACAGTAAGAAAAAAAATTGGACCATTTCTTGTGCAATTACATAAATTACAATTAAAATATATGAAGTACTTAAAATATATTAAAAACACTAATAGCATTCCTTTTAGAATTAAAAAAAAAAGAAAAACACTATAATGATCCAAAACAGGGCCAGGAATCTTGTATTTGTGTATGCAATTTTATCTAGGTTCAAGATGTCACAGCAAGATTAACAAAATATTTGGAGAATGCAAGGTTACGATGCTTGAACATAGTATATCCCAAGTCTTACACAGCACTTGTACCTGCATTAAGTGCCTTTTTTTTTTAAATCTGCAGTACAAATTGATACAAGGGGAATCAGATATGTCTTTTTCTTAAAAGCTGTAGCAGTATGTAAAGTCACTGTGCTGCAGTTCTTTCTACTGTCATTCAACATACACACTCACTTGAGTAAGATAAAGTAGTTAATTGTCTAAGCTCCAGTACATTTCAGCTCAAAGGAAAGGTTAAATTGTCTTCATTGGTGGATAACACCAGCACACTTTACTTTGCTAAGAAAATAAAGAGGAGTGCGCACGCCGGGTGTGTCATTGCAGTCTGGGGCCAGCAATAAATGTTTTGTGGAGGTAACTTCCAAAATGGCTTGTGGCTGCTCCACACAAAACTTGACTTGGTTTCATTTTCATTCTGGTTGTTGTAACTACTTTTTCAAGTTCAAGAGAGTAAAACATTTTTGCTACGACAAACTCACATTCTTGTCTTGGTAGCAGGAAACAAAGCTATGAAAATATACCTGCTGTCATCAAGAATTTAACACCTAAAGGAAAATTAACAGTATCATTCCCAAAGGAAGTTCTATTCAGCATCCAAATCAGGCATCCTATGAGTTTAGGATTTTAGAAGAATGAAGTTCAAAGTCTGCAGCATCTAAAGCAAAAAATATGTTTCACAAAGCATCAATATTTGTCCATTTTCTCCCATGTCCAAAACAGAATCACATTTCCTTGAACTGCTGGTATTTACATTACTATTAGCTTCCACAAATATCTGCCAGGAATCACTCACATTAGAGGGGGTGGAGAGATTAGAGATAGGTTTTGTTTTGTTGTGGAAGTTTGTGCATTTCTTTTAAATGGTTACCACAAATTAGGCTCGAGAACGGTGGGCACACTGAAACTCTATCTATACTGACTCGAAAAACAAGAGAGTTAGTTTCCAGCACTGACACTTAGAACAGGCAAAATTATTGCAAATGGTAGGAGCTATGTGCAGTCTGATCTTATTTAGATCAAAACCTTTATCTCTAACTTCAAGAATGACATACAGCTTGCCAAAGTCATATGTTTAAAGACTCGAGACAAACCTTACAGTGAAAATCTGTTTTTTTGATCACTTTGACTTAATGAAGCTAGAGAATGTTCTTGTCAGGGATGAGCATGGTCTTTGCAGACACAGAGCATCATAAGAAACAAAAGCAGAGTTACAGAATGGAAACTGTCTAGACAGTCAGCAGAAACTTGAGCATTAGCACCAGGCATCAACATGCCTCTGAGCCATGACAAAAAAGGATTTTGCTCTTCCCCTAGAAAGACTCCTCTCTTGAGTGGAGTTCCCACCAGTGAACAAAATCCATAATCACTCCACAGCTTTCTCAGCACTCATTAGGTCACACCTACTGGGTGAGTGGAGGCCTTGTGTGCAAGCAATCAAATCCCCATGTTAAGGATACAGTCACAGCGTTCAACTACTCAACGTCCTGCAGCTTGGTTGCTGCTACAGCAGCGTGCGCAGAGTAAAAGAGAGGGAAGCAAAGGGCTCTAGTTTCACATCCCACCTTGTTTGAAATAAAGGGATGATAGTTTAATGATTCCTGAATGTCCTAAAGAAGGAAAGCTAACAGTGTCCTAAGTTTCCTAATAACTCAAGCATCAGATTACTTAAACTCTAATCATAATTTTTGGTTTAGTACAAAAACCTGCAACTTAATAGCAGTGGAAGCACAAGGAAAATAAACTAAGAAGAATGTTGGTCTTCAAAAAATTTAAGCAAATAATTTGATTCCTGCTTTATTTTTGTTTCTTTTGGGGTTTTCTTCTGTTTTTTCAAAAGGCCAGTTGGGTTTCCACAACTATATTTCTTTTGCAAAAATTGATTCCACAGATGTTTATGAATTTAGAAAAGTAAAGCAGTAGTGTTGCAACTCAGGCTTGGGAAAATTCATCATAGACTGTTTTCATCAACTGCATCACAGAAACATTTGAATATTGACCCTTCTCCAAATGTAAAATATAGGCAGTATTGAGTGCATTACCTATTTCCTGCAGATACCTAAAGTTTAAACATCTTTGGACAGAATGAATAACCTGACAGTCAGCTGAGTCTACAAAAATTGGTTTTGGATGGATTGTTTTGGTCATAGGAATGTTATTCTATCTATTAATATTTATGTACATTAGCATAATATCTAAATATATTCAAGCTGGTTTTCTTTTAATCTGAAAAACTCAGCAGCTCATAACCACTGGCAGTTAAAATGATGCTAGACTCAGTGGCAGCATGCCTAACCTCAAAATCATTGAGGTTCATTGTAGCAAGCAAGCCTCTAAATCTCCACAGTGTCTACTGGGGACAATCAGAATTGTGCTGATTGAGAGGAAACTATAACAAGGATACAAAAGGGTCACCACACCTAAACAAACATTGTGGCTAAAGGCAATTTCAAACTTTCTATGTTTTCTAAACTACAGAGACTTCTTTTTCCAAGGAAAAGCAAAATGACATACAAGTTTTTCCATTTATTTTCTCTTAAATCATCTGGATTTATTCTTTATACTCTGCCAAGCAGTATTGTAATCTACAGAAGCTTTTGCTGATTGAAATAAACCTGGAAGCCCTCTCCAATGCCAAGCAACAGCAGTCCAGAAAGTTTAACTGGTGAGTAATGCACTGATAGAATACCACAGTGCAAAATTTTTTAAAAATATTTCAGACTTAAGAGATTACTTGCGGAAATGGTAATGTTTCCTAACAAATCAAGTGTTTCAAGAACAGACCACCCAAACGAATAAAAATATGTCAGTTACTTAATTATATGATAGAACAAAACATTAATTTCTACTTCACTTCTCTTACTTTTTTTTTTTTAACAAAATGTACCCTCTCTAGAGAATAAAGGTTTACAGCAGAAGGCAGGTTGAATTAACGTTGCTAGTAACCAACTTCCTCGTGTTCCAATTATTTTGGAAATAGTTTAACTTGAACCATGACAATGTACATATAACACAAGGGAATGAAAACACTACCCCTTTTCCTCATCTGAAATGGCTTTACTAAGACCACCTACAGTGACTTAAACTGTATGTACTTCCAACTATATTTAAAACTACTTGTACATGTTCAATCTATTTCATACAGTTTCAACTTCCCCACACAGACTGATCAAGAACTACTGTATTCCTGCAGTAAGTGCAAAATATGAGACATATCTTCAGTTATTTCAAAAATGTTAAAACAGACCGCCAAAACATTAGGTTTCTCTGATTCTCAACCAGTCTGCTTTGAGAAAGACGAAACCAACTATTTAATTAGGAAATTGCAAACTAGAAATAATTTACATAAAAATTAATCTGTATGATGGTATGCTGTCCTTCATTTATGCCAGTATGCTAACTCCCAGAAGACATTCAGATCAAGTCTCCTATTTTATAATGCAAATAAACACAATTCTTATTACAACGTCGTAGGGCCTTCACAAATACCATCTTAATTTACACATATATTACTCAACTCTCTCCCATATCTTAATTGTCCTTGAAAAGGAGCAAAAATATTTTTCTAAATCATATGCAGTAACAACATGCCTGAATGTTCAGAAAGGAATCCATCAGCAACATTCCTTAAACACTAGGATAGCCTATTGAATGTTAAACAGACTCGAACTGTATTTTCCTATTTGAGAGCAAAGTGCTGAAACAACTACTTTGTACTTCACTACCTATAAGTTATATTGTGTATTCATCATCATTTTACAGAATAGTAAAATCTACTAAAGGGACTATTAGTATCTGATGAGAAAGCAATATGTATTGGCAATCCATTAGAAAAGGGTAACGAAAGGACAAAGTATTTAAACAATTGAATTTCGCAGCAGATAACTTTAGTGGGTGTCATAAAATCTGCTATATCTCTAAAAACATGATCATACTGAAGGGGAACATGGAATAAAACTGGATCAGAGGTGCTCTGGCAAAGAAAGCAGGGAAAGAATAAGGATTTTGTAAAAGAATTCAGCACTGGTCCTTCTCCTTTTCTGGGCAATTACCCTAGATTTCATTCTGGGGCTGTGACAAGATCTTTGGGGTTTTTTCTTTCTTATTTTATTGTGCTGCAGTCCTACCATTAATTTTCACATATTCAATGGATGACTATGCGCTTTCTTTGGGTGGCTGTCCCATAGGTATGCTTTTTATGTGAACTCGAATTTAAGGGGATCACCTCATGTGAAACTAATCTACTGTGCAAAGAAAGTTCTACTTATCTCCTTGCTGCACTAAAACTGTTTAAACCAGATGTGTCGAAGTTATTCTGCAAAAAGGGGCTGAATTCCATGTTTAATTATGCCCTGTGGAACAGGTCATAAACTTCATGCTATCACCGACAAACTGTTTTTGATACCTTTTGATGAGAAGCTGCTTTAGCCCAATGACTAAACAAAAAAATCAGACCTATACAAATGAAAAAAAAATGTTTTAGCCTTGCTTTGTAAACACAAGTTAAATAATCAGAAGAGAAAATAGTATCAAATGTTAATGTCGTATTGACTGGCAAACAGCTGGGTACTATAATGGGACTGAAATCTGCTAGCAACGTGGAAGCAGAACTAGCTCAAGTTCTCACTTCTGGGGCAGCAAGTACAGTAGCAATGGGCAAGTATCAACAGAGTGACTGTAAGAATCTTCCCCACTACTTGCGTGACAGTGCAGTGTGGCTGCACTATAAAATGGGTCATGGAACCACCCTAGAACAAACATCTGTCTCTGAAAAGAGAGGGTGCACCACAGGACGCAGAATTTCACTAATTCTGTTTACAGCAAAGATCAGTGTTAGTAAAGCTTTTGGGAATGCAAATTTGCAGTTTGGGAATGAGGAAGAAGGGGCCAAGAACAGGGCTGGCAGAAAAAAATGAAAATAAAAGAATTAGAAAAACCAAAACAAAACAATCAAGCTGGCTCACTAAATCCAGCATGTAACTGAAACATTCACCATCAATCTTTTCAACCCATGCATCACTGGAATTATTTGAGAATTTTTCATACCTGACTGTAGTACATAGCTCCCACTTGACCAGCACTGCTTATTTGCTGATGACAGCCTCCTCTAAAATGCGCTTATTCTTAAATTATTAGCTGGTCCACAGAATAAAATTCTGCAGTGAATAAGACAATTTTTGATTTGCAGTACAGTCTCACATTAACATATAAACAAAAGACAGTCAATAAGGTTGGATACTGAATAAATTGGACTAAGTTCATAGTGTTGAAATATAAAGTTTAGTAACTCAAATGCTGCCTATTCTGGTCACAAAGTCTACTTGCAACACACGTTCAGGTAGCAATTACACTCTACTAGTATTACAAATTTCAAATTAACATCCATAAAAGCAGAGCTGGCATACAGCATCAGATTTAACAGCATCCATTGTTGAGGTGTTAGTGTCTAGAATCAGGTTACTTAAAGCACAAGAGTGAAGAGAAGGAAAGATGGCTGTCCAAACACTATGATTATGTAAGCTCGGAGGCTGAGGTCTCCTTAAGTGAACTAGTTTCTATCATAAAATAGAAACCAAGGTCACTACATCAGTCTTTTTTTTTCCTACAATTTCCTTGGCAGTACATAGTCTTCTTTGCTAACATTGGTGGTTTGCAAGACCTTGTACCTTAAAATACTACTTTTGCTGCTTTTTGCAGGCTTTCTGCAATAAATCATGTGACTTGGGCTAGTAACATTTAAACACTTCCTTTATTTTAAAAGCTTTCAGAGGTAGTACTAGCTAATTCCTCATTAGCTACCTAGATAAAACCCCTCTACTTTTCACTGAAGGCAACACAGTCATGCCATCCCACCTTCTCTCTAGTTACAGTTTTATCTACATGCTATCCCCCGAGACATTCTGATAATGGCAAAAAGCTATTATATTACAACACCAAGACTAAAAAGACTAGGTAAAAAATTACCTTAGTAATAGCAGAAAGACCAAAGAAAGAAGTGTAAAGTATTGCCAAGGGTTATGCCAAGACTTCATGCAAGCATTATTGCCTACTGTAGTACTCTGGAAGAGAATTTTTTGTTGAAGTTCAGGAGGACCTTTAACCTGCACTCAACTAGATAGCTTCAGCTAGGCTTCCCTCAGGTGGTGTACTCCTTGGCCTGTAATTTGTCACACCAAAACAATACTACTGCTATATACTGCTGCAAGGCATGCAAAATTCTCAATTTAAGTGATGAGTGAGTTGAAAAGGTTGAGGGAGAAAGTTTCAGTTACATAATGCCTTTTTACCAACACTGAAACTTGTGGCTTGGCAGAAGACCTGCTTAAAGCAGAAAATTTTGCCTAGAACTCATCAGTAGGAATCACAGATCCCAGAAAAGTTTTGCTCAAACGTGCCAGGGAAGGCCAGCAAGGAGAAAGAGAACCTCTCAAGCTCACTTAGCGTAACTTCAGGCAAGGGCCTTGACTAGCACTATTACCAGGCAGGTTACCTATGGCTTTATTTCGGCAATTTTTGAAAACTTCTGAAGAAAGACTCCACAACAGCTCTGTTCCAGTGTATCCACGCTCCCCTGGAGGAGATTTCCTTCCTGATGTCCAGCCTGAGCCACCCAAGCCACAGCTGCTGGCTGTTATTCCTTATGCCACATAATCTGGCTCTACCAAGACGACTTGGTTTGATTACCTTTCTTGTTGCTTCTTAAGTAAGTAACTATTCTAATTGTGTTTTATTCTTCTCATTGCCAGACTAGAGAAGCCCAGCTCCCTTATAGCCTCTCTTAGTAAAAAGCTGGCCCCTGGCAACCCTGGCTGCTTGCCAATGAACCTTCTCCACTTTCTGCACATCCCTGTCACCTGGGGACCCTCTGACTAAAACACAATATGCATAGATGAAGGGCACAGCAACTTGCATGTTGCTCTGCAGAGCTGCTGCTAACACCCAGAACAAAATTTGGACAACCTGCTCATCGTGCTAATCACTCGTGTGCAATCTGTGCAATGAAATAAAACCAGAAAGGGAGAGATCCAGATGGTAGTGGCTAGAACTGAAATGTAATTAGTTCAGTAAATACAGTAGTGTATTTTTAGATCATCCACTAGTCAAAACAAGAGATGTTTCTCAAGCAAATTTAACATTGCTTAAGGAAAAAAAAAAAAAAAAGAAAAAAGAAAAAGAAAAGATTGCAAAAGCTGTATGTATGTTAATTCTATAGAGACTTTTTTTTGACAACTTAGGCAAGAGCTGGAAAGCATATTTTAATTCATACAATGACAAAAAGTGAGAGCACTGCCAGAAAATATGATTTGGAACAATTCTTGGAATACAGAGGTTCATCTGTTTTGCCAAAGAAAGAATCAGAAGCACATAAGTATAAGCAGTTATTTTAAACTTGCCTATTAAGCAAGGATACCAATAGCTAACAGATGCGGTTATTTGCAAGTGATTTCAGCGAAACATATACATTAAAAATGACAAGACTTTTATTTTGCCCCCTTAAACCGTGATTGAAACTCGTGCCTTGGTAGAGATATGATGGAAATACAAACCTGTCCATAAAACTTAGCATTTGTCTGAGGAGTATTACCCTATGTATTTAATTAGCATTGCAGTTAACAGTGTATTTCATATGGTTCTACAGTACAGTTGGAATATAAAAAAAATTAATCTAGATTGTAATTTCCAAAAACTATTTAAACCACTCAATCAAAAAGTTGCTTTTACAGGAAATTTTCAGCCTGGAATGAATAGAAGTCTTCAGATTCTGAAGGATCTCATTCCTAAAAACAGATCTAATTGTTTTCAAATACACCTCAGAACACTGAGGAAACCCAAACCTTTGCAATGCAGCTTAAGCACCATGGTTTTCATTATCATTGAAACATAACACCCATTATATTGTCCAGGTCTGTTTTGGTAAGTGATACACAAACACATTAAGTGTGAAAACACAGGGGAAAGCATATCATCTGGAAGGACAGGAAAGGATGGAGATACCAGCTGAGTAGCAAATGGCTGCTTGATATCCTCAACTGCCTAACTAGCAAGTTTTAATAAGCAACAGTCAACAAGCAAGATATGAACTTCCAAAAGAAGGGTAGCTAAACTGAGCATCTCTATCAACAGGCTAGCACAACAAAAAGGTACCATAAGGAGAGGGAGTAAGGCTTATACAGAAAAGCAAGCAACCTGATGAAAAGCTAGGTAAGTGCTTTCTAGCTATAAAAAATACAATTCTTAACTTTAAAATAAAGATCTGGACCTTTCTAGTTAATAGAAATAAGTGGGGATGGGTGGGTGGGGGGTGTTGGAAATTTTTTTTTTTTACTTTCCTATATTTAGGGTGCTTTAGTACCAACACCAGGAGTAAAACCAAAAAAAAACAAACCCAAACAAACAAAAAGAAAATCCAATGGCTTTAGAAAATCAGATAAGGCAGAGAGGAACTGGATTCTCCATTTCAAGAAAGGGTAAACTACAGAAGTTTGGTGAAGTTTTACATTATGCTGCATTTCAGTGGTTACAAAACCTCAGCTGAGTGGTGAAGAATCCCCCTGCCTCAACGCAGAGTACCAGTGCTAGCCAAGATAACAGTGATAAACCACTCTAAAAATTTCCAGTACAACACAAGAGTGTTCTGTTTCAACGACTAAGAGATACATGGCAAACTGACCATCAAAATAATTCATTCAAAACACATTTGAGGGTTTTCATGGGCCAGTCTTAAGACTGCAGATTTGTATTTATTTATTTAAACATTTTTGAGACACTACAAGCCCTTTTGTAAGTAGGCTGAACATGTGATTGCTTTCTAAATCACTGCAAAAATAGTTCAACTTTTGTTTTGTTTTTCATCTTTTGCTTTCACTTTTTGCCTAAACAATTTTATGAAACATTCTTAGCTTGTGCCACCTTCTACCCATATTGAGCAACCTAGCATTGTAAACCAGGGTACAGTTTCCAGGCTGAACACCGCACACTCTCCACTCCTCTAATCCTGCAGAACCTTCCCCGCCTCACATCTGCAGGGCTGGAATGTTGCCAGTGGCAGGTCTGTTACTCACAGTGTCATTCCTTCAATGCCTATAGGAATTTCACTGCAGAAGATAATTCTGACCACATCTTTCTAAAAGTTGATGCCATTTGATGAAAGCTTGATAGCCTGTGCAAATTTAATCGAGGGTCTTGCTTACCTTCTGGAATAGCTAATGTTCCCAGTAATACAGAAACAAACCCCCTGACTCATATTACCATGATTTCCAGGGATTTTACAGCTTCCCAGTTCAGACCCAGGGCTGAAGTGGCGCAGGAGTAAAACCACTACTTCTTCCTTCTGCAAAGTGGCTTTTGAAGCCACACCTGTAACACACTGGGCAGTCAGTTTCTGGGCATAAACACAGGACAGTTTTTAGGACTAACCACCATGCACACTCCACAGACTCTAAACTAAGTTTATAATAATATTTGCATCAAGAGAAACTATAGCTGTAAAGAGAGCTAATTTTATGCTTGTACGGTTGGAATATTGTACCTGAACTTGCTTAGAAAGTATATATTCTCTTCAATACAAAATTAGCTTTGGGTGTAACTATTATTTGTTTTTCAGGACAACCTACAAACTATTTCTATTTGCTAGTACCTAAATGTAACAAAAAGATGTTCTCCACACCCATGAAGTTTAATTTTAGGAGCCAGAGACTCCTGAAAACCCAGGTGAGCCAATAGCTGGCTCTGATCTTCAGACAACCACAAATGGAAAGTTCTAAAGAAGAAAGAGCCCTAATCCTGTCACTCTTGGTTCTTTGCATCTCTTTTCCCTTTCTTCCACTACATGCCAACTGCCTCAAACCCAGTTACATTCACTGTCTCCCTCTCAAGGGATGAATGGCCCTTTCCTTGTTGCTGTGACAAAGTAGACTTCATCATCAGGAAACGTCTTTCACTGTAGCTAGTCTCAGATCTGTCCAAGATAACAGACTCTTTGCTTGTTTGATTTTGCCTTCTGGCAGAACTATACAAGAAGAGAGCCTACATTTTAAAACTTAAAATTCACTTACTAAATATTGTTTGTGTTTACTCATCTCTTCTGCAATATTCCAGGGTTTAGCTTCTGCTCCATTTCTGCTTGATGCTGCAAATCACTAGGGAATATTCTGACTAGTATTTTTTGTCATATGAATAAGAGAAGCAAACTTCATTACAGATCAGTTCCTGTATTTCATCTTTGCTTTTCACTTTTTGTAAATAAAATCTGGAGTATTTTTCTCAATTTGAACATTTTCCCTACTTCAAATGAGGTATTAATGGTTCTGTGACTATTAAACAAAAATTTTTGGCTGAACCGCTAATAACTGAAGAGCTGAGTGTGTGTGTATATATGCATAAATATATATGTGTGTCTGTGTCAGTATGCACAAAAAGACAATACCCTGAGGCTAAACTACTTTTTCAAGAAGATTCTCCTTTATTATTTTGATCATGGTAGAATTTACAAACCCCACTAGAGACTGGGGCCCCACTGTATGAAACACTGCACAGACATCTATTAAAACTCAGCTCCAGCCCAAGAGAGTTCACAAATCTGTATTTCTCCTATGATGCACATAAATACTAGTATGGCTGTTCAGTTCTTCAAAACTAGCCTGGAAAACACCCTTCAGAGCACAGACCATCAAGCAATTACTAAACTTTTGAGTTTGACTATCCATGCATTTTTTTAGAAGTCTAGGTAGCTCTGTGGTTTAAGAAATCTTGAGAATCACTGTTTTAAAAGACAAATATCAAATGGACTTCGACACTTTATAAAAGCAATCCTGATTAAAAATCAAGTAAGTTCCTAACTGATGAAGCAGTTAAAAAGCAGTGCTTTTGCAATGGCAAACTTTTTTCTACATGCAAAAAGGCGGAGTAAATGTTTCAATGCAGTTTTAAACCAAGGAAATAAAACTGGCCTCTCATACTATTAAGAACAAGGCCAAATAAAAAAACTTCGTGGGTCTTTTCTATTTCACTCATCCCACGGTATTTCTCAGTGCTGCACATTCACAATGACAGCAGCTTATCTGACCCACACATGTTCATTATTTTGTTTTGCTGCACTGCCTGATGTGCAGCTGTTGACTTGTTTCTATTGCAATAGATGCTGCACATACAAAACAGAAGCTCAGCCCAGAGCTTACAATGCACGTGCAATAACACAAACAACAGATTGATGCAGACAATATCTAAAAAGGAGGGTAAAGCTGGTTAGAATATTCTCAGCACACTGGCAGGTGACTGAGTTTTTATGCATATACACAAAAACAAACAAGAAGCACATACATGGCAAGTTTCCTTTGAGCACAGAAGCATATACAGAAGATGAATATGCCTGCCTGAATATTAAGTGAACAATGGAATTTATCATCTTGAAAATAGTTAGGTGAATATTACACTTCAGAGGCCTGAAAATGTTCATATTTAAACATTTATTTTCATGTGGAATGGAGTAATGAATAAAAAGCGTGCTCTTTTTTAACATGCTATTTACTTCCCCTAGGAATCCCCCAGTGATCATTCCTCTTCTTCCCTAAAGCGTAGCAAAACCCAGAACCCCAATGCATCAACAGCATTTATCAATCAAAAGGGTGCCATGTATTTGTAAGTATTGCAGCGGCAATGACACGAATATAAAAAATAATTTCAGGTGCATATGAAGAAAACATTTCACCACAGTCCTATTGTGGTGACTGTTTACAGTGAAGTTACTAATAGATTCTCTCTGATCTGATTTCAGACATCTGTCACTGAGCAACTGAGGAGGTAATCCTTTAAATATGAATTCTTATGGTAAACTGGGAACATTATCTAATGTAAATGTAACACAGTTGTTCTCAAAACTACTTGTTGAATCACTGTTCACACTCCCACCACTTCCCAACCAGAAGCAGTACCTTCCTTTAAGTCACTGACAAAGTGCTACAATTCAAGACTAAGTTCATGGCATTAAGGATATTAAAATCACAAAATCTTTACCATAAAAGAACGTAAATATTACAATTATTAAATAAATTAGAGGATCAGCACCACTGAGACTGGAAAGGAAAGGATTGCCACCCTACTTTTTCATCTGTATACTTCCCCCTCCTTTATCTTTCCACTTATCTCACTCTTCTTCCACCACCTCTCCAGAACTCAACAGTTGATCAAAGGATGCTCCACCCATTGTAAATCAAGCAAGAGGCTGCCAGGCTGGAGCATTCAGCCAGAGCACAACTACAGGGAGAGCGAACACAACTGCACTTGTATCAGTAACAGAGATTAATAATTTTCAAAGGGTAGAATTCACACATTCATTGGTTCACAATCTGAAAAATGGAGTCTGTGGTTTAGCTACCAACAACAACAAGGTTAAAAAATATCAAAGTATTCACTACTTTTAAAAAATCAGAAGCCTGTTTTCAGTGTTCTACAAAACTACTTTTTGAAACCCATTAGTTCTTTCTAAATGCTTAAGTTTACCTTCAGCATCATTCAGTCTAATTTCTGTTAAGATGTCTGCAAGTGTAACAATATCCTTATCCTTTTCAAGCTGTTTGAATGTGGAATTTTTTCCAACATTTTCTTTAAAAGTTAGCTGGCTGTTTTATAATTTGTCACCTTTTGTCTTCTTTCAGCAGTATGTCATTAAGTCTTTAATTTGGCGTTTCCTGTTGTCTGCAGAGGGATATATGCTGTTTTAATTCCAAAGGTTTGCAGACATAGATGGTGGGTAAAATCTGTGAACCATAAGTAAATTCTTATAAGGAACATACAAAAAAGATTGTTCTTCAGTCAGACTTAAGCCATTACTTTCTTCAAAAGAAGAAAAGACACAAGTTAAGAAAAAGGCACCGCCAAAGACCTTCTGCCCAAATGTGCATCTCCATGAAGTTTCCTGCTGAGTGCATATGAATGCACTGCGATCTGGGAAAAGGATCCAAATAGGATTTCAAACATCCAAAAATTTTAACTCAAACATTTAGGTATTTCACCATGCTGCTATTCATTCATTCACTGATTTTTTTTGTCTTAGTTTAAAGAGATGCTAAACAAAAGGAGAAGAGCTCTACATGTATTTACATTCCAAAACTAAGCTCCCCTTACCACCCCCCTAGTCTGTCATCCCTTCATAGCTAAACAAACCGTAAAGTCTAGCCCTGTGTTCTTGAAGCAAAGTCACAAACACAGCAAGAGAAAAGTTTGGTCTTTCAAGAAGAAAAAGGCGAAAAGCAGTTTTAATCTATTATAGCTGCCCATGTTGTTTTGACTATGAATGGCATCGCATTCAGATAATACATGCAGACTAAACTGGTGGAGGAGTAGGATCAATTTCTTAACTATTTTGGCTCTACTAAGTGTTGCTTTTTGACAATTTCCCAGTAATTAGTAGTCTTTCCTGTCCTACTGCTAAGACTGTCTCTTATACACAAGTAACACTATTTTGCAAACAAAACCAGAGGATATTTTACCCCATAAAAAGTAGGCAAGAACAACTGTCCATTCTCTGCAGCAGAAGGGTTTCCACAGGAGAAGTCTGACAGACTTTGCATCACATTCCATATGCTGCAGGGCCCTCTTGGGAGGTGCTGGGTGCTCTGGCCAGGGAAGGTCACATGCTGCAAACACCAAAATCTGCAGGTTTTCTCCATTTCTGACACACCGCTGTTTTTTACAGGGTACACAACATAAGGACTAGGGTCTGCACCTTTCCCAAAGACCTAAGAATCTAAATAATATTAAAGGGGCACATTGTCCTAATGGGAAACTCCACAATATTTTGTTTGTGTTGAGCTCTCTGCTGCAGATGTAGAAATACTCCATTTGAAGCAGACAAAAGCATGAGAACAGTATGAGAATGCACTATTGGATTAGTAAGGAAGTTTCTTCACACAGAGAAGGCGGCATTTAACATACTTGTAAAAAAAGGATCAATACAGAATTAAAGTACCTTCTGTCTGTGAATCACATTTTAAACCTTAGCATAGTATGCACAGTTGAAAGCTTTTAAGCATGGGAGTTTTACTATAAAGCAATTTATTGTGAACATACAAAATGATATATTAAAATAATACACCTAACAAGGCCTTTTTTATGAATGTGGTAAATCTTATTCTTTAAGCACTTATAAATTTACATTTTTCAATATTAAAAGGACCTGTTGAGATCATAGTGACAAGGATGGTAAATTAAACTGCATCCTGTTGACAGCTTCAGTTCTTCTGTTGAGACACTAATGAGCACCACCTTCTTCTTTACCACCATGCATTAAACATGCAACAGTGTTCTTAGGCTGATGCTAAAATACAAGGCCCAACACAAAAAAACATAAGACTAACGCTACTGCTCAGGAACCGAGAGTGGGAGGGCAGAGGCAAAGAGGTGGTTGTAACATATGTTCTAACCTGTCACAGTGAGACAAGGCTCACCTTGATAGATTCACTCCATACGAGTGGATGTGTGTTCAAATATAGACATTTTCTTACCCTCAGACAGAAAATGTCAGTGTGCAAGAGTGAACAGCAAGTTAACATCAAGACAGTGCACCAGCCCACAACATTTCAGCACCCACCCTTTTGTGTCAGACTTGTACCTTAGACTACTCCTTCTCACTGTGCTCACAGTACATGTTTTGCTTTATTATACAGATTCAGCCTTAAAGGCTGAAGGATACCAGAACATGACGTTTCACCTGGCTTATCTGAAAATGTATGGGCCTCCTCTGTGCCAAAAATACATGAATTTTATGATTTCCAAAGTTGTACATGCTGAATTGATTTCCTGTATTCTGTTATCAAGTATGAAGCAGAAATTTATAATCAATGTTTGTACAGCATAATTAACTGGTCATGCCCAGCATTAAGTTACATTCATATCATTTTTGAAAGCCTTCATTTGTCTCTTTGTTATTCCATAAATACAGTTAAAAATTGTTTTTGGAAGATGTAAGATCTCACAAACTCAGAAGGAAAATTTTCCTACAAACGGCCAATACTGTTGCAGAGGCTTACCAATGTGTGTTCTGCGGAATCAAGACTCTGTGTAAGCAAAAAAAATGTGGAAGTACTACAATTATTCCATCCAAACTCCCGCACAGGCACTCTTACTCTAACCTTTTCTGTGGTTTGGCCTAATCTACTTTCAGAGTGGACTGAAAAAGGCACTCTTAACATTTTCTCAGAGACCTACTGTAGAAAAGCTATTCCTTGATATTTTAGGTTATTTCTCCATGTAGACGAACCTTAAGTGATATGTTTCTTAGCATACTTCCTAATGTTACACCACAATGCTTCAGTTCTTAGGAAACAACTTTGTGGTCAGATTCAGTTATTCTGCATTCTAGGTCCTCTAAATCCTCATATACTTCTCATCTATAGAGGACCCAGTCTATATAAACCAGGTTTACATGAAGCACTTGTACAAAAAAGTGAATTCTGAACATTCCTCTGTCTTATTCTGAAGGCTTTTACTATTATCTTTCCTTCATACAAGGAAATATTCCATCCAAATAACAAAGAAAATTCCCCAGATTTTAATGTATTTTTTTAAACAACAGATACTAAGAAACTAGCTGTTTCAATCTAGAAAATGAAGTGCTTAGAACTTCAGAAACGCTTGCATGAACTTTAGGTCTCAACTTGAAATTGTTCTTATTCTTCACCTTCATAAAAGGAAATTACTGATTCCAATATAGTAGTTATATTAGTAATCCAAAACTTAACACAGTGCATTACATCTGTTCTATGATGATAGAAAACATGTGCCACAGTGCAGACACAGCCATCAGATGAGAGCCATCCAACAACTTTAAGACAGGAAACAGCAAACTTTGGACTCTCAAGGGAAAACAAAACAAAACGTAATTTCACACTTTATCAAATGAAGGACTAGAAAATAGGTAAGCAAGATGTCTCTCCTTTTTCAAAAGCATTAGAAATTCTGCCAGGCAGCCAATTCCAGTCAAAGTAACAGAACACATCAGTAAATAATTCTCATTTATCACATAATATCCTGTTTTATCCTCATCTGTGAGCATTATCAACATTACATAAAAATAAATTTATTTCACTTACTTACAAACTTGAAACTTTTAATGTGGAATTGCAATATTTACTTGTGCTTCAGACATATCATTGAATATATTGCCACATACATTTAAAAAATGAACACAATCAGTATTTCCCTTTCTCCATTAAAAAAAGCCAATAGGCACTGGCATATCATTGTTATTTTTCTCTACGCTAACCTAAATTTAAGCACACAAAAAGAAGGTCTGCTGGAAATCAATTATTCAGTCTCAGAGGATGGTAAAGCCAAAAAAACGTAAAACCAGTTATTAGAAAAATGTTCCCAACATGACAACAAATGGGGCATGGCAGAAAAAAAACCCCAAACAAACACATTCTGGGCATCATCACAAGGTTCTCCGTGACCTGCTTAGAGAAGATGCTCAAAGGCATGACATGGGGAGTCTTGAAAAAAATACATGGAGTCATACTCAATGACAAAGTGATTATTTTTCTGGCCTGCTCCAATCTGCATTATTTCCATCTGCTGTTTATTAATTGTCTTCACCTTCATCCACTCATCTACACTTTGTGAGAAATAGACACATTTCATATCTAGCTGTTCCAGCTTCAGCCTCTCGCTCCACTCAGTCTACCCAGAACCCTTACAGGTTTCTAAGGTTTTCTAATAGGAATTTTCTACAAAATACAGTGTGGTTGCTAAACTGCAGAAAACTACCATAGCAGTCCTAGCTCTCAGACTTGATCACTGAAGCATTCTTTTCTAAAGCAGGTATGCCAAGCATCCAGCCTGCTTGCAACATCTATTCCACTAAGCCATTTCATCTGGCCTACAGTATTTTCATGAGTTTGCAGATGTAAGAAACCAAAGCCCAAAGCAAGAATGGAAACCCAAACTAGCCAACTGGCACATGCTATGTGAATGAATATACCCATATCAGAGTTGGAATTGGCACTGCCAGGCTTCTTCTAACCTAAAAAAAAATTGCAAGAATCCTTTGCTGTTTCCAGGCCCAAGCTGGCTTGAACATTACTACTTTTCTGGCTATATCTATTGATTGTGCATCAAATCAGCTGACAAAATCTTTTATCTGTCTCATCCTTTGAGAGAAATTTAAAGACATTTCTCTAAAATAAAGTCCACAGTCATTAGCAGTGAGGATCCTTCATGTGCTAACCTGACAACTCCATACCAGTTATCATTCTCAGAAGTGATGAAAATGTGAAGTAAGGCTGCTTACGCAGTCTGCATTTTGCCCTTTTAATTGCCAATACCAAAATATTTAGGCATATCAAATCTATTTTCTGTAAAGATGCCTCCTTGATTCCACGCAAGTCAGCAGTCTCTAGAGAATAAATCTTTATGTGCAGGTTAGACCAAATAAAGAAAACAAAACTCTGCAATTTGCCTGACATGCTGTGGCTAACCAGGAGAGATGTACTTTCATTCAGTTAGAAATCCAGAAGCTCGCAGTTTTAGTTTAATTTTCCTTCACTGAAATCCACAATTACCAAAAGGCAGTTGATTCCAGTGAGAAGAATAGTGCAAAACAGGGTAGGAAACACCTGTTTTAGGGCTTTATTTTTGGCGTAAGGATCAGGCTTCAAAAGCTGTCAAGGCACCTTCAGAAGGAGGATGCCAGAAAGGATTCATAGCAGAGTAGTCTTGGGCAGGTCAGAATTCCTTCCTCAGTAACAAGCAATTATGAAAGTACAGATTATTAGCATCAGTCAGCAGACATGACACCTGATCTCATGCTTTTCTGATTACCTGCCCCAGGACACCTTTGTCTGGGCCAAAGGGTATTTAGAGGGAGGAAAGCAGCTGCAGTCATAGCCATCACTATTTTATCTGCATCCAGTCTGGATTTTAAATTGTGTGTGTCATACTGACGTAAGAAACTAAGATGGTTCAAGAGTTGTGCTAATAATGCTTAGTGATTTTGGCAGGAACCCAGGAACACACTGTACAAAGGAAAAACTAGACAGCCTATGACAATTTTCAATGGCTTATAACTTGCTCAAGTCTCCAAAAGTTTCCAAGGGGCTAACAAAAGACTCCCTCCTACTTTTCACCTTACTTTTGCAAGAAACAAAGTAAACAGAAGTAGCTGGAAGTAAGGAAGAGCTCTTCAAAATGGGAAGCATTAATATTGAGAGAACTACCAAAAAGTACAGCAAATTTGCACTTCCCCTGAAAACTGTGACATCATCTCCATAGTAAAAAAACAGCAAAACTCCCTTGCAATAGTCCATATCAGTTTGCAAACCCCTTATGAGTCTTCAGCTTCTAAAGTCCCAGTTTTACAGTTCCGATAAGACATTTGTAAAAACCCCAAAAGTTGTTTAAATGTGAAGGGCTTCTACTATGAACTTGTTTTACTGGTAATAAATCTGTCTATCAAGAGAACCGCTTAAAACAACTAATTGTATAGATGCCCTCATAACTCTGAAACACAAGGTACAGTGCCAGACATAAATAAGGCGCATCTCAGTCTCCAGGAGACCATCACTATCTCACCTTGTACAATACAGCTCTTAATTACATAAACTTTTGTTACTTGCCCCACATACTTTTGTAAGGCATTTTAATATAGAGGAGAAAATAAAACATCCGTTTAGTTACAGAAGCAATCAGCTTAGTGACAGGAAATTCAATTACTGCATGTCAGTCTGGAATTGCTGGCCAAGCCAGCAGTAAGCTAAGATTTCAAATAAAGGTTTTCTCTTTATAAGACTTGAATTGACCTAGTTAGAACCTTAAACAGATCTGGAATCATTCTGTAAACTTTTAAAGGTCTTGCTTGCAGGAACACATTTGCACAACTACCATCCCAGAGTAGTGTCTAGTGCCAGCCATAACAAATTGACAAACACCAGAGTACCTGTTCCAGAAAAGAAACATGTTTAGAAGTTTCAAATCCAGGTACCTTAATGCTTCATGAGTGAGCTTAAACAGTTTCAGAACTCCATTCTCAAGAGGGAACTGTAAATGAAGTTGCCCTGCACTGTGCAGAAATGGGTTGTGAAAAAGGAAGCATCAAGGTAATTCAAGCTATGGACTGATCTCCAGCAGAGTCCAACAGACTAATTTATCAGCCTTCGACAACTTTCCAAATTTAAAACGTAAAATCCTAGGATAGAGATTATATACAGCACAAAGCAAAAATGCAGCACTTAAGATTAATAGCAAATACTTCAAAATCTGTGTCAAGCATTTAGTTTCAGACAAGACAAAAATTTCCTCTAATGTTTCTAATTCGGCAGGACATTAAACACAGACAATACTCTTATGCTGTACATAATTGAGTTCTTGAAGTGGGCTCTGTTATGCCCAGCAGAAGGTAAATTAGGAAAAAAAAAAGGAAAAGGAAAGCCTACAAAGATCATGACACGCTCTCCCTAAATAATAAATAAATAAATAAATAAATAAATAAATAAATAAGGAAGGCAAAAGAACACATAGAACAGAAGATGTAAGCATTTTTACAATTTTTCCTGTGCTCATTTTTTCTACACAGAAAAAGATAAAAGAAGCAGGGATCTATCCTGTGGAAAAACAGACAGTAAACAAATAACTTGTGGCAAAGAGTCTATAGTATCAAAGCTTTTTTTCTGGGAGATAAATGGATCATAGTATAATATAATCACTGAGTAAAGCCCATGAATTTTCAGTCACCTAAGCAGGATAAGCTTTAACTGGTGTTCTTATAATTAATCTATTTCCCAATATCCTGTATTGTACACCAAATTTTTGTATTCAGTTAAAATCTGACAATTTTATTCTTTAAAAAAATGCTTATAAACCATATCATGCCTTAAAAACACAATTCCAGCACAATAGATCTGTCTTCACTTTCTGAATTATTCACAGACAATATCCTGTTCATCTCAATACAATTTTTTCTTACAAAAAGCAAACAATACAACTGGTCTGGGGTGGGGGCAGGGGAAAGATGCATCCCATCTTGTCCTAACCAGTCCGAAGCAATTCTACATGGGGAGATTCCTCTGGATATTACTTAGACATCCTTAATGAAATTCAGGTGTAATCCCTAAGGCTCTACAGCAAAGAGTATCTTTAACTCAACTACAGAACGTGGTATTTGCCAAAAGGGGAATACATTTAGATGTGTCAACTATGAATACCAACAAGTCAAGAGTGACTATTTAGAATACATTTCAAAATTCACTCAAAATTGAGTAAGAAACAAAACATAAATAGTTTATAAAATACACTGGGAAATACTCTTAAGATTAGAAAGATTTAATTTCCATTAGTTTTAATTTTATTACAGTCAACTACAACATAAAATCCTACTCTTCCTCTCTTCCACCACTAACGTAACTGAAGTTTTCTAAAATAACTTACAGCACACAACAAGCACAAACCTCCATGATCAACTAATGGACACAGAAACAGATCATAAACTTGAACACAAAATGCCTTTATGGGCCACAGAAAATACTTATGAGTATCAAAATGTTTTATTCTACTCCCAGGTTACCACAATGCACTCTGTGGCACGATCCACAGAGGTTTATCACCAGCACAGGAAGGGGCCCAACAAAAGCTTGGTTCTTAATTTGGTCTCTCCCTCGTGCTTTTCCTGAAGAAAAAGCTTTATCCACTGATACTCTTTTGGTAAGATTTCATGTTTCTTCAACAGTTTTCGTGCTAGCTGGACAAGATGCAAAGCAGAGATAGTCAACCTCTATATCTATTTTGAGCAAATACATTTACCAGTAGCTTCAGTCTTCAGATTTTTTTTATTATTTTATTTTGTTAATACTTTCAGCCTTTCATTCTGTCCTCTCTCCCATGGGACCGTAATGTACACAATACTCGGAGCATTCCAGTAGTCCACAGGGCTTGAGACTTCTGGTTTTTGCCAGACAGATCACGTGTATAAGAAAAGTGAAAATACTGACTGAAGGAAAACAGACAAACAGTTCTAAATGTGAAACCGTGAATAGAGATAATCCTAAATAGAGGCGTCTTTTGTTTCAGGAAGATAAGGAAGATGTTACATCTGTGCCGTACATTTCAGACAAAATATTCTCAAAAACACCTGATATTTCACTTCCAGATTTCCAGATTCCTGAAAACATGGAGACACTGCACTTCAGAAATGTAACAGTCATTCTTCAGCAAGAAAGTTATCAAGCCACTGACAAAAGGTGCCAATGAGACACCTGTAGATGTCAATGTATGTGTTTTTGCATGGAAACTGTGTGCCAAGGAAAAAGGTGCATAATCTCAAAAAACAAGCAATCTAGAGCTTTTCCAAGGTTGCTACATCAACTTGCTGTTTTCTTACACATGCACTGTAAAAACTAGCACAAATGTTCAAGCCCAATAACCAGTGCTTGAGATCCTAATACTGACTGTAGTCCCAGACTGTATGCCCATCAGTATAGAGCTTTTGAAAGATTTAATATCATAGGGGGGAAAAAACCACAGAAGACGTGGTGCTGATAGTCCTTTAACATCTTAGCCTGAACAAATTTCTTAAACTCTTTATTGACAAAATGAAACACTGTCTTCACTTCTTTTATCACCTTAGTATGTAACTCTTTTGTAAACACTTCAGAGTAAATCCTGGTACCTGATTGTATGATGTAACTCTGTGAATGAGGTGGTGGTGGGGAGGACTCCCTAGCTAAAATAACAGAAAAAGCCTCAAATTTATACAGCAAATCAAATACTTGTGTAAAAATAAAATAATACAATTGATCATTGAAAAGTAAATTAAATAAGATCTGGACACAGATCCTTCAGGTAAAGCTATGCTGCAAGCAAGTTATTTGTTGCATCTACATTAATATATGTATTACTATTCTATATTTTGAGTATTTTCTATTACACAAGCTACTAATATAGGGAAGACTGACTGCAGCAGTAATTCATGTATTTTAAAATTTACAATACTGTTAACATGGAGATAAGCCGAAAAGCCGCTGTATTACTGGCATACCTATTTTTTCAGCTTTAACAGTTAATCTCTCACCATAAACCTTTGTGAAAACACATAATGATCTGTGCTGCTAATGTCTTTTGTGTATAATGGAGCCACTGATCAATTCAAAGTTGAATTTGATTTTCAACAGAAGAGTACTAAGACAATGTTCTTAACTAACAGGATAATGTATTCACAGGCATCCTGTGATACAAACCCAAACAAAAGCAAACAGATAAAACAAGAGGAGGAAAATAAGAAAAGTGCAGTAGTAGATGTTACTTAGGGAGTTCTCTTGCCTCTCACTTATATATATGAATAAACAAACCACATTCTGTTAACAGCAGTATTTTTCCCAGCTCCTGTGTTAATTTTACAGCCTAACTGTCAAGTTCTAGGAGGAAAGGCCTAACATAGATCAAAAAGCAAGACCCTAATCACTGTTTACTCAAACTGGAAAAGCAACTGTGAGGGTAAGCTGAATGGTAAGACTCTTTTCCTTCAGCACCATAGCTACAGAGAGAGGCACCTGTAATGACTGATGAGGTGACCAGATGAAAAAGAAAACCCCATCCCTGCTCTTCTCCAACTGAAGTTCCATAAATAGTTAACCTAATTCATGCAAATGTTTGAATGTCAATTTTTGCAGGCTAACATCGCACAAAAAAATATACATTATTCTAATCACCAAATCCTTTTAGAATCTATAAATTGGTAATAAATCAAATTGTCAGAAGACTGTTAGAACATACCACTTTTCATTTTTAAGTATGCACAGAGGAAGCTTCTGTCACCCAATTCTTGTATCAAATATGCTTTAATTTTGCATTTATTCTCACTTTGACAGCTATAGTATGTCCTAGCTTGCTGTAAAAAAAACCTCACAAAAAATGTAGCAAAAAGGGATGGAGACATTTCCAAACTGGAGGCAACAGACACCACCTAACCAACACAGGCCAAGCAGTACAGCCAGTAAAAGTAATTACATAATAATGTAGTGTGTTAAATCCAAAATCAACTATATTTCACTGGATGACCTTCAGACATCTAAAAGCAATCTGTGAAGGAAGAGCTATTGTACACAGAGCCTTATACAAAGTCTAGAAGAGTAAAAACAATACTCCCTTACTGTTATTAGCCCTTCTTTATTTAAAGGAATAATGTACTTTTCTCCCATACTATTTATACTGTAAGACTCAGAAGGTTTCACAGACTCTTTGCAAGCTTTATCCAGTTCATTTTAATTACAGTGTTTAAATTCTCGTGAAGAAACCTCCCCACATGTGCCAGGAATAAGCTTGGATTTTCACAAGGTGCTTTTTGATGCATGATTACACACCAATAAACAAGGAGTATTTAGGATGAATTACTGTAGCATGCCACAGTTTATTAAAACTCTGAAGAAATCAGCATGAGCAAGAGACTTGTGAAAAAGGCATGCAAACTCAAGAGATATGAAGCTGGGTGGCCAAACTACCCTCCCTCACCCAAATCGGGCACATGGGGAATGCAATGTTCCTTCCTGCAGTGCCAGAGACTGTCACTTTGTCTTCTTTCCTACCTCCCCAGGACTCAGTACCTCACAGACTGTGTCTGGAAGCACATGTACTGAGTAATAGAAGATTAATGAAAAAAAGTTGTCTTAGTAAAGTTTCAAAGGATCTACATTTTGCCAAGGTCAATAAGAACAACACTCCAGGCTTTAAAAAAGACTACCTTATTTTTTATGTTTTTAACTAATAGCCTAGGCAAAATATGTTTGATGGGAGAATAAAAGCAGGAAACAAGCTGGAACAAGCTACTTTTTAGGGGATGACTGGAGGGGAAAAGTTTCAAGCCATCCTTAAACAGACAAGTCAATACGATATTTTTGTGCAAGTTATTTAAAGAAAAAAACACCAAACCCAACCTAAACTGTCCTAGTTACACTTACAAGGTGAATCTTCCATATGCACAAAGTGAGGCTTTCCATACAGTTCTGACCATTGGCATCTCACACTCCTCTCTCTGTCAAGGGCACCTGTGGGACTGGCTCTTCTCCACTCAGCTGCCTATTTCCGTGACATATGCAGGATCTTGATTATCTCTGATATATTTCATAGAATTTACATCAGGTTTTTCAGCATAAACCTCCAAGTAGGTTTATGAAGTGGGTAAGAGCAATGCATATTCACAAGCAATTCTACTTCACGGGCAACAGTAGCCTGTGAACAGACTGCACAAGCCTCTCAACCCCTTTTCTCTTACCTGGTAAGCTACAGTATTGTACTGTCTTCATCTGCTCATCTGGACACTCACTACACAGCCTTCGCATGCAAACATCCTGCAGCTAAAATCCTAATCTCAGATAAAACAAAGGCATAAAATCTAAGATCTGTTATCTCCAGTTTTCTACAATCGTACCCCTTCCTATCAGTTTGGAGTTACCTTACAACAGACACAACTCTTAACAAGTTGCAAGCTGTCATCTAACATACCTTTCACAAAAAAAGAAAACAAAAAAAGGAGGGGGAGAGCTGCACATTCTTCCAGTAGCTTTTCCTGCAAGTATGATTGAAAATTATGGTGAAGAGTGGTAATTCCCTCTGGAGACTCCAGAAAGGATTCTGAAATACTGCTGCTGGGTATTTCTGTGGAAGAGCTAATATCCTAAATGCCACCAGTCTTATTGTCTTTAAAAACTTCTGTTTATCTGCATACTCAGGAAGACCTTGCTCCCATTGTACCTTGGATAGGGCAAGGCAGATCTGTAACATGTAGTGCCCCTGTCAGGCTGTCACACATTTGGTTCTGCATACATGAAAAGGAACAAACCGCATTAGGACAGCAAAATAGGAAAAAGCTGATATCCTCTATGCTACTAGTGAAATAATCAACCGTGACAGATCTTGCAGTCCTATTCAGGAACTTGTATTTTAACAGCACCCAGAAACAACATATATGATGTGAAGATGCATCTTTAGACACACTTAAATTGTCTCTCCAATCAGTATGGGCCAGAAATACAGCTATTTGACTGTGTCTTACAGACACCTTATAGAGTTTCTCAAGATACTAGGGATGTGTTGCATGGTCAATTATTCTTCTCAAGTGGAATAACCACAAAATACATGCAAGAAGAAATATACTCACCAGCTTGTGAACTACAGAGCTATAATAACCTCCTCTGTTTCACATAAGAGCTACTCTAAGAGAGTAGCTATACGGACTTTTAAATTGAAATATTCAATTCTCAGAAGGATTAAGTCCTGAACATGGACTGTCCTAGTTCAATTTGTCCTGAAATTTGTTTAAATCAGCATGTTCTTATTCAAAGTTTTTGGGTTGTTTTTTTTTTTTCCCTAATGACACTTTTGCTAAAGTGTACAGCACTTTCCATTTTACGGCAGGCATTTTTTAAATGCACTTCACAGTTTTTATAATGTGTACAAATACTTTTTAATTACAGAATTTGGGAACTGAGACCTCAACTGAATGCTGCAAAAGGAAGTTTCAATCATTATATAGTTAGTTCTGTTCCTGCATGCTAAAACAGTCTGATCACTAAATTCCCAAAACAACATCTGAACGCATTCATCATGATTTTATAGGGCCTCCACCCTCATGATTATGCCAAAGGAAAAATACTTTCAAGTTGCCTGTAAAATGGGGGGGCTTCTTTTCTGCAGCAGTTTCTGTAAAACATGAGGTATTTCCCAAACATTATTTCACACTATTATGTAGTACAAGTCTATTTTTTGTAACCTTAGAACTGCTTTTCTTATGTACACAGTAGCCTGAAACAGTAAGTATGCTGGAAAAAAGCATTCATTTCGTATAATATCTCAGCAACCGACATATTATCTAGCAACTCTGTTGATGCCCTGGTTTCTCAGCATAAAACAGGACAGCTACTGGAACAAAATTATGTACATCTGAAAGAGGATATCAACATTTGAGAGGAAACAAAGATATTAGAACAGATACCCATAAAATTTGCAGATGTGCTTTTCTTGTTTGAAAAACACTGGACTATCTAACCTAACTTATAAAACTTGGTGTAATCTACATATACCGTAAGACTATGTTCCTATTTCTTTAGCCATTACAAAACCTGTCTACTATCTCCTCTTTGCTTTCTTTTTTTAAGCAGAGCTGAATGCAGCTCAGTGGCACTTTGATAATCTTTAGTAAGAAACACATAATTTGACACAGAAGAAGTCATTAATCTTTGCTTCAAGCTAAAGCTTGAAGTCTGGATTTTTTAGCACCAAGTTATATCCAAACTGCTGACTTCATTTAAATGACAGAATAATGATGGAAAGTAGAGAAAAAGCATTAGCCTGGATATATCACCAGCATCTTGAAAATTATAATATGTTAAATGATTATGAAGGACAGTGCTTGACAAGACTAATTGCTAGACTGGTATAATTTGTCTCATAGCACATTCATGCTGGTTGCCTTAGAACTATGATTTCTTTAAAAAATTGTATTATTGCACTGTTATGCATATTGTATGTTCATACACTATACACATATTTTCCACCTAAGACAATAAATATCCAAGAGTTCATTTTCAGTGACAGAAGTGAACAGTGAGAATGAACAGCTTGGTTGAACAGGGAGATCTTGAGTGATATCAAGAAGAAGAGGAATGTTTATGGTCTCTGGAAGAGGGGACAGGCCTCTTGGGTGGACTACAGGAGGGAAGTGAGATTGTGTAGAGAAAAAATCAGAAGGCAAAAGGCTCAACTAGAAATCAGATTGGCAAAGTCAGTGAAAGATAACAAAAAATCTTTCTATAAATATATAAATAATAAAAGGAGGACTAAGGAGACCATACAGTCCCTATTGGACGCAGAAGGAACAAGAGTGACAGGAGATGAGGAAAAGGCTGAGGTACTTAATGCCTTCTTTGCCTCAATCTTTAATTGTAAAGAAAGTTGTTCCCTCTGTGTACAAACCCCGGAGCCAGAGGAGCAAAACGAGGCTCCCATGGTCCAAGAGGAGGTGGTCAGAGCCTTGCTAGCCCGACTAGACACCCACAAGTCTATGGGGCTGGATGGGATCCACCCAAGGGTATTGAAGGAGCTGGCGGATGTGCTGGCCAAACCCCTTTCCATCATCTCTCAGCAGTCCTGGCTGACTGGGGAAGTTCCACTGGACTGGAGGCTGCCTGATGTTGTGCCCATCTACAAGAAGGGTCGCAGGGAGGATCCAGGGAACTACAGGCCTGTCAGTCTGACCTCAGTGCCAGGAAAAGTCATGGAACAGGTGATCTTGAGTGCTATCATGAAGCACATGCAAGAGAACCGGGTGATCAGACCCAGTCAACACAGGTTCACAAAAAGCAGGTCTTGCCAAACTAATCTGATCGCCTTCTATGATAAAGTGACTCGGCTACTGGATGAGGGAAAGGCTGTGGATGTATCTTCCTGGACCTCAGTAAAGCCTTTGATACAGTTTCTCACAGCATTCTGCTACGGAAACTGTCAGCCTCTGGCCTGGACAGGCGCACACTCTCCTGGGTGGAAACTGGTTGGATGGCCGGGCCCAGAGAGTGGTGGGAAATGGAGTTAAATCCAGCTGGAGGCCAGTTACAAGTGGGGTTCCCCAGGGCTCAGGGCTGGGTCCAGACCTGTTCAATGTCTTTATCAATGACCTGGATGAAGGCATCGAAAGCACCCTTAGCAAGTTTGCAGATGACACTAAACTGCTGGAGGGTCGGGAGGCTGAACAGGCTGGACCGCTGTGCAGAGACCAGTGGCATGAGGTTTAACAAGGCCAAATGTCGGGTCCTGCACTTAGGGCACAACAACCCTGTGCAGAGCTACAGACTAGGAGAAGTTTGTCTAGAAAGCTGCCAGGAGGAGAAGGACCTGGTGGGTGTTGGTTGACAGTGACTGAACATGAGCCAGTAGTGTGCCCAGGTGGCCAAGAAGGCCAATGGCATCTTGGCTTGTATCAGAAACGGCGTGACCAGCAGGTTCAGGGAGGTTCTTCTCCCTCTGTACTCAGCACGGGTGAGACCGCACCTCGAGTACTGTGTTCAGTTCTGGGCCCCTCACCACAAGAAGGATGTTGAGGCTCTGGAGCGAGTCCAGAGAAGAGAAACAAAGCTGGTGAAGGGGCTAGAGAACAGGCCTTGTGAGGAACGTCTGAGAGAGCTGGGGTTGTTTAGCCTGGAGAAGAGGAGGCTGAAAGGAGACCTCATTGCTCTTTATAACTACCTGAAAGGGGGTTGTAGAGAGGAGGGTAATGGCCTCTTCTCCCAAGTGACAGGGAACAGGATGAGAGGAAATGGCCTCAAGCTCCACCAGGGGAGATTTAGGCTGGACATTAGGAAAAAAGTTTTCACAGAAAGGGTCATTGGGCACTGGAACAGGCTTCCCAGGGAAGTGGTTGATTCACCTTCCCTGGAGGTGTTTGAGGGATGGGTGGATGAGGTGCTAAGGGGCATGGTTTAGTGTTTGATAGGAATGGTTGGACTCGATGATCCAGTGGTCTCTTCCAACCTGGTTATTTTATGATTCTATGAAATATACAACCTCACTAGAAAAATTGGTTAAACAGATTTAATAACTGCAAAGAAATTAGTAATTCCTAAACAGGTATTAGGAAACTAGAGTTCTTAGACAAATTGAGAAGAAACTGTTATCCAGTTAACAGTTTACTTCTTTACTACATTGCTGTCAAACCAGCTAAATAAATCTTCTGCCTTTTCATTAGACATGATGAGTGAAACAGAAGTAAACCAAAAAAAGATGATCCAATTCTGACACAGTAAGGCAGCCATCCTCCGTTTCCCCTCTTTCCAGAGAGCTGAGGTGTCAGAAAAAACACTAGCATGACTGGAAGATATAATATTCTTTTTACAGCTAAACCGCAGTGGCAATAAGATAGCATATCAGAGTCACATCAGTTTGATGCAAAACACGTTCTGAGCCACAATGAAAGCATTTAGCAACCTTTATAAAACTATGATAATGATATAGCATGTGTCTGCCAGTAACAAAGCAGAGAATAGCTAGCAGTAGAACCTTTACCACATTCCAAATTAGTATGATATTTAAAGCAAAAATGTGGAACTCTGACTTAGATATATTTAAAAAGTATTATCTTTGGGAAAAGAACAGGATAGGAGCCACTGACTGATATGGGGTTTATTTTATTACAAGGGATACTGGGCTATCATATCTAAAGAGAAATTAGGACAAAACCATGATGACCAAGTTACCCCACTAAATAGTAATTACTAGTAACAGCTGATAAAATTAGAGGACAAATATATCTCTTAATATTGCCTGCAACTAATTGTTCCCAGCATCCAAGGTGAAAATTTAGGCCTCCAAACAAAAGACAGTTCCAATCACCTTTTTTCCTAACCATTCTGATTGATGGAAATCTTAGTATATACTCAGATGACCAACAAATATATTCCAGAATTAAAGTACAAAGATTAACTTGTTAATTCAGAGAATAAACATTTAGATGTAAATTCAGCGGTTCTCAGCACACACCTTGTCATACAGTAATGTTCTTCTCCTTGTCATAATTTTGAAAGACTTCAAAATCCACAGCCTAAAATTTCCCTCATTATAAAAGACATAGTTTTATATGATATTAGAATTAAAACTGAAAAGTGTTTTTCAGATATAAGTATGTTTGTGTATGTGGCTATTTTTGTTCAAGCAAGATTGTCTGCAGGTTTACCTTTTGCTCTAGTTTTAATGTCAGTTCCCTGAACAAAATTGATTTGGTTAGTCCAGTTCTGTTTAATTTAACAAAATAGTCTGTTAATGAAAAAAACCCCAACTATCTGCCTCAAGAACGTAGAGCCAAGACCCTACTTTTTAAGAAATTACTCTCATTGGTGATAACCAGGTTTTCTGGTAACATAAAAAGCAAGCACTTTAGTGTGGTGGTGACCTACACATTTACCTCCTTTTATTGTTCCTAATGGAAGTAGCAGAGGTTTTTTCAGTGTGATTTTATGACAGCTACCTGGAATTGGGGAACTGTGGCATTGAGCAGAATGGTGGCTTCAGCCAGCACCTACTACAGACGTTGAACGACTTTTCTTTAGGAAGGTGTGTTAGTTTGTCATTACTCCTCCAACTCAAGACAGCTTCTTGGCTTTCCACTCCAGCTTGAAGGGAAGAATTTTCAGTTCCCTCACAGAACCACTGGGATTCATTGCTGTATTTTAGAAACACTGAAGAAAAGGCACTACAAATGTGTTCAAACAGCTCTAGCAAGGTGACTTGAAAAACATGGGCATTTTTGTCGCCACCCAATACAAGACAACCTCTTACAACAAAATTCTAGTACTTACCACGGTCTAATTTTTAAGACCATCATTCTTGAGCTTTATACCATTTCTCTTCCAATGCCTTGAGTATAATTTGAGAGAATAATCCCACAAAATAATGATAGTATTCCACACACAAATTTCTCTCATTGTTTAATGTCATCAATACTAATTTCAGTTGCTACACACATCAGAACTATCCTTTACCTTCCATAATGTTCTTCAATTTACATACAGCTGTTTCGTTCTTAGTTTACATGTACCAAGCTCTATTAAGCCCTGCTACTCCTTCCTCATATATTGGTCCTATCTTGTCTAATGTGGGGTCAATTTGTATGCAAGAATGCAGGCAGTTATTGCCCTGGCACTGAGATGTTTGAAAGCGTCTGGGCAAGATCTGCAAGGTGATCTTGAATATACTGTTCCACACAATTATACTTCATTCGCAGGTAGGTCAGAGATGTTTCACTTCCCAAGTAAGATTTACTGGCAGCTATTGCCAGGATTCTTTAATACTTTCTGAAGGCTTCAGTTTCATATGCCTTGTGTTAATATGTCCCAAGCATTTTAGAACATGTTATGGATATGTTCCCAGAAGTTCATTAGCCACTTGCTCATTCGTTAGCACTAGCAGCACTGCGTATCTTCAACTTACAAATTTAGGATTGAAAAACTCTGACTGTTTTTGAGAAACACAGATTGACACAGGTTATGTTTACATGTTTTTATATGCTGTCACACACAAGCCTTTCTCCAGCATTGGATACTTCCAGGAATTTTCTTCAAAACCAAGACAACTATTTTTGTATTAATAAAAGCCATAAATACTAGTAAAGCACACGTTTTTAACAGGCTGAAGCACACTTCTGTCAGCTAGATGATAAACAACTCCATGACTGATTGCTGAAAAATTTCAGCAGCATTTAACCCTTTAAGTCTTTGATAACTGCCAATTTTAGAAACATTTTATACTTTGGAGACAATACTTTCACTAAGAATGAACCAATACATAGAAGCAAGCTGTAAGTAGTATGAATGACTCTGAAGTACAATATATAGGCTATTCCTCACTCCTATATCCCCCATAAGGTGGTCATTTTTCTTCCCTTGTCAGTGTATACACTCTTCTCTCCTGGACAGCTCTCAACTATGTGACAATGAAAAAATCAAACACCAAATAGCAGCAGCTACATATCCTTTGCATGACAGTGTAACTTCTTCTGCCTTAAGGCAGTGTCTAGCACTGAAATCATAGCTTGTTTACTTCTAACTGGTGCTATATTACACCAAAGACTTAACTCTTGCTTATATAAAACTTGCACACAAAAAACAATTTACTCACAATGGTCCTATTTAGAGTTTACAGTCCAAGCCAGTTCCTTTTACAGCCAAGGCAGCAATAGTAGTTGGACAGAACACGCGTTCTCATGCAAAAGTACAGAGGAGTCCTACTGCTACTTGTATTCCAGTAAATAAGAAACATGATAGCAAACATCTATGCACATTCACTCCTTTTGGTTTAGAAGCCGTTTACAATGGCTACAAGCTTAATATTTTAAAAATAAATTATCTTAAACAGTTTTTAAAATAGTTTTTATAACTAAAGTGTAACGTAGTTGAAAGAGAACTTTCATTCTTTTGGGTTAATTAAGAAGTAAATACTTGTATGAACCGGTCTCACAAATAGGTATTTCTATGCTCATCTGAAATGAGGTGCAAGAATTCTGATAACCATATGAGAATCAAAGGGAAAAAGCTTGAATCAAAATAAGCAATTAAAAATGCAGCACTAGATACTGTGAGACATATATATTTTATAAGCATCTGCAGAATCACAAGGTTATTGGCACACAGAATCAGAGAGCTGACAGGTGAACAGCATTCATACAAAAGTCATACACACTAGAAGAGCAGCAGTCTATATGCAAGCAGCAGTCTATATGCACTGCTGCCTGTATAATTCAGCACACATGAGCAGTTTCACCCACAGCCACGGAGCTGTCACGTAACCAGATGAAGTTGCTAATGACTACCCGTCCACTGTCACCAAGCACAGAAGAGTATAGTAATTCTTCAGCCAAAGCATAGTAATTCTTACCAAGCATAGTAATTCTTCAGCCAAAATGGTCTCTCTACAACAAAATTTTCAGAAACATCTGTGACAGTAAATTAAATATTAGTATATTCCAGGCAACTGAGGCCAAATGGTACAAAATGACATGTTCCTAGGGTGGTCAACAAAACACAGTGGCCTCACAGAAACTGCCTTTTGGGAATGATCCCTCAAATGACCAACTACAAAATGACCAACTACAAAACACTGCCCAGGAATTAGCTCACTGCTTTTGGCATCGATTTAATCAAGATATTTTTCCATAAAACTTTCAGTTTGGACATAGCTAAGAAAATTCAAAATGTTCCCTGGTCCAGTCTGTACCTACACAGAGAGAAACTGCAAGCTGTCAAACCATTTTCAGCTGGTACAGGGGAAATAGTTCAATATCATGTTAAATAAAACCAGAAAAAAATGGAACCCAAAGCTGAGCAAACAGATACTATTTTGTTAATACGTTGAGAAGGCAGTTAAGGAATGGCATATTAAAAACTGTTGGCACCTCTGAGGAGAGAGTCTGGTTAAATTCACACAACAGAGAGGTAAGGACCCTATCCCTGTGTTTATAACCTACACAGTTATATACTTGAAACAGTTTCTCTACTCTCCCACATCAGATGACATCGTTATCCTAGTCAGGGGGAGTTGTCCTATCCCACCCTGTTACCTCAGCCTAGCAAAGAGGTCTCAGGAACAAGCTGGGGACAAATAATAACTAAGGCACCAGCCAGGAACAATTATGAAATAATTATGACCTTCATCCTAGAGCTGATGGAGCCACAGACTCAGTGAAGGCTGCATCTTACATCACAGAACAAAAGAAAATATTTACAGCCACGGATGACACACAAAGCATGCATTTTACAAATCCACTTTTTTGCTGGGTGGATTTCTCTGTCCTTCTACACACAGTTCAGGTACTTAATTTGCACCACATTCTATGACATTCCCTAACACTACATTATTTTCGTGTAAAATACAGTTTATGAGAAAGCAGAATAAAGCAGGAGTTTCAGCATCTCTCTGTGCTATACAAGAACGTCCATTACACTAGGAAATTCCACTGCCATATTTTGGCGTATCTGTTTTATCATTGTTTGTAATCTATCTTACACAAACTAACTTACTTAACTTACATAAACTCAGTTTTTGTCAGCAAAATTTGGATGTTTGAAATGCAAATTTCTTTAGCATTTTGTAGTATCTAAAAATCTACAGCGATGCCCTTATTTGTAATAATAACCAACAGGAACTATAGTATGCCAAAAATCATTCTAATTACCAACACTTAATTACAATTATTCATAGAATCATTGAATCACTAGGTTGGAAAAGACCTTTGAGATCATTAAGTCCAACCTTGCATGTCCACTACTAAATCATAGCCCTAAGCGCTTCATCTACCTGTCTTTTAAACATCTCCAGGGATGGTGACTCAACTTCCAGTGTTTCACCCTTTCAGTGAAGAAGTTTTTCCCAATGTCCAATCTGAACCTCCCTTGACACAATTTAACACCATTACCTCTCATCCTATCACCTGTCACTTGGAAAAAGAGGCCAAGAGACCCTCCTCTCTACAACCTCCTTTCAGGTAGTTGTAGAGAGCAGTAAGGTCTCCCCTCAGCCTCCTCCTCGCTAGGATAAACAACCCCAGTTCCCTCAGTCGCTCCTCGTAAGACTTGTTCTCCAGCCCTTTCCTTCACCAGTTTTGTAATTATTCTCTGGACACACTCCAGGGCTTCAATGATTCTTTTAGTGAGGGGCCCAAAACTGAACACAGTATTCAAGGTGTGGCCTCAGCAGTGCCAAGCACAGGGGCAGAATCACTCCACTGGACCTGCTGGCCATGACATTTTGAATACAAGTCAAGATGACACTGGCCTTCTTGGCCACCTGGGCACACTGCTGGCACATATTCAGCCACTATCAACCAACACCCCCAGGTCCTTCCCCACTAGGATTTTTGTGTCCCAAGTGCAGGACCTGGCATTTGGCCTTGTTAAACCTCATGCCATTGGTCTCAGCCCATCAGTCCAATTCCCTTTCACAGAATCACAGAATAATCAGGTTGGAAGAGACTCACTGGATTGTCGAGTCCAACCATTCCCACCAATCCCTAAATCATGCTCCTAAGCACCTCATCTACCCTAACCTTAAACACCTCCAGGGATGGTGACTCAACCACCTCCCTGGGCAGACTGTTCCAATGCCTAACCACCCTCTCCGTGAAGAACTTTTTCCTAATCTCAAGCCTAAATCTCCCCTGGCGGAGCTTGAGGCCATTCCCTCTCGTCCTGTCCCCTGTCACTTGGAAGAAGAGGCCAGCTCCCTCCTCTCCACAACCTCCCTTCAGGTAGTTGTAGAGAGTAATAAGGTCTCCCCTCAGCCTCCTCTTCTCCAGGCTGAACAACCCCAGCCGCTCCTCATAAGGCCTGTTCTCCAGCCCCTTCACCAGCTTTGTTGCTCTTCTCTGGACTCGCTCCAGAGCCACAACATCCCTCTTGGGGTGAGGGGCCCAGAACTGAACACAGTACTCGAGGTGCGGTCTCACCAGTGCCGAGTACAGGGGGAGAATAACCTCCCTGGACCTGCTGGTCACGCCGTTTCTGATACAGGCCAAGATGCCATTGGCCTTCTTGGCCACCTGGGCACACTCCTAGCTCATGTTCAGTCGGTTGTCAACCAGCACCCCCAGGTCCTTCTCCTCCTGGCAGCTTTCCAGCCAGGTTTCTCCTAGTTTGTACCTCTGCTTAGGGTTGTTGTGCCCCAAGTGCAGGACCCAGCATTTGGCCTTGTTAAACCTCATGCCGTTGGTCTCAGCCCAGCAGTCCAGCCTGTTCAGGTCCCTTTGCAGAGCCTCCCAACCCTCCAGCAGATCCACACTTCCACCCAGCTTAGTGTCATCTGCAAACTTGCTAAGGGAGGACTCAATGCCTTCATCCAGGTCGTTGATAAAGACATTAAACAGGACTGGACCCAGGACTGAGCCCTGGGGAACCCTACTTGTCACTGGCCTCCAACTGGATTTAACTCCATTTACCACCACCCTCTGGGCCCCGTCATTCAACCAGTTTTTCACCCAGGAGAGTGTGCACCTGTCCAGGCCAGAGGCCGACAGTTTCCGAAGCAGTATGCTATGAGAAACTGTATCAAAGGCTTTACTGAAGTCCAGGAAGACCACATCCACCTTTGTAATACCTTTGTAGCTCCTCCCCACCCTCCAGTAGATCAACACTTCCACCCAGCTTAGTGTCATCTGCAAACTTAAGGGTATGCTCAATCCCCTTGTCCAGGTCATTGATAAAGACATTAAACAGGACTGGACCCAGCACTGAGCCCTGGGGACACCACTTATTACCAGCTTCAGCTGGATTTAACTCCATTCACCACCACTCTTTGGGCTCAACCATCCAGCCAGTTTTTAACCCAGGAGAGAGGGCACCAGGCCAGTGGCAGCCAATTTCTCAACTGGAACACCATGAGAAACAGTGTCAAAGGCTTTACTACAGTCCAGCTACGTTCCATCCACAGCCTCTCCCTCGTCCATCAAGCAGGATGTCACCTGGTCATAAAAAAGCGATCGGGTTAGTTTGGCAAGACCTGCCTTTCATAAACCCGTGCTGAGTAGGCCTGATCACCCGGTTGCCTTGTTCATGCTGTGTGACAGCACTCAGGATGACCTGCTCCATGACTTTCCCCAGCACTGAGGTCAAACTGACAGGCCTGTAGTTTCCTGGATCGTCCCTCCAGCCCTTCTTGTATACAGGCACAACATCAGGCAGCCTCCAGTCCAGTGGAATTTCCCCAGTCAGCCAGGACTGCTGGCAGATGATGGAAAGGGGTCTGGACAGCACATCCGCCAGCTCCCTTAGTACCATTGGGTGGATCCTATTCAGCCCCATACACTTGTGAATGTCTTATTGGCCAAGCAGGTCTTTAACCATTTCCTCATAAATCACAGAATCATAGAATAACCAGGTTGGAAGGGACCCACCAGATCATCGAGTCCAACCATTCCTATCAAACACTAAAGCATGCCCCTTAGCACCTCATCCACCCATCCCTCAAACACCTCCAGGGAAGGTGAATCAACCACTTCCTTGGGCAGCCTGTTCCAGTGCCCAGTGACCCTTTCTGTGAAAATTTTTTTCCCTAATGTCCAGCCTAAATCTCCCCTAGTGGAGCTTGTGGTCATTCCCTCTCATCCTGTCCCCTGTCACTTGGGAGAAGAGGCCAGCACCCTCCTCTCTACAACCTCCCCTCAGGTAGTTATAGAGAGCAATGAGGTCTCCTTTCAGCCTCCTCTTCTCCAGGTTAAACACCCCCAGCTCTCTCAGACGTTCCTCACAAGGCCTGTTCTCCAGCCCCTTCACCAGCTTCGTTGCTCTTCTCTGGACTCGCTCCAGAGCCTCAACATCCTTCTTGTGGTGAGGGGCCCAGAACTGAACACAGGATTCAAGGTGCGGTCTCACCAGTGCCAAGTACAGAGGGAGAAGAACCTCCCTGAACCTGCTGGTCACGCCGTTTCTGATACAAGCCAGGATGCCACTGGCCTTCTTGGCCACCTGGGCACACTGCTGGCTCATGTTCAGTCACTGTCAACCAACACCCACCAGGTCCTTCTCCTCCTGGCAGCTTTCTAGACAAACTTCTCCTAGTCTGTAGCTGCACAGGGTTGTTGTGCCCCAAGTGTAGGACCCGACATTTGGCTGTGTTAAACCTCATGCCACTGGTCTCTGCACAGCGGTCCAGCCTGTTCAGATCCCTTTGCAGAGCCTCCCAACCCTCCAGCAGTTTAGTGTCATCTGCAAACTTGCTAAGGGTGCTTTCGATGCCTTCATCCAGGTCATTGATAAAGAAATTGAACAGGTCTGGACCCAGCATTGAGCCCTGGGCCTTTGAACCCCACTTGTCACTGGCTTCCAGCTGGATTTAACTCCATTTCCCACCACTCTCTGGGCCCAGTCATCTAACCAGTTTTCCACCCAGGAGAGTGTGCGCCTGTCCAGGCCAGAGGCTGACAGTTTCCAAAGCAGAATGCTATGAGAAACTGTGTCAAAGGCTTTACTGAAGTCCAGGAAGATACATCCACAGCCTTTCCCTTGTCCAGCAGCCGAGTCACTTTATCATAGAAGGCGATCAGATTAGTTTGGCAAGACCTGCTTTTTGTGAACCTGTGTTGACTGGGCCTGATCACCCGGTTCTCCTGCATGTGCTTCATGACAGCAGTCAGGATCACCTGTTCCATGACTTTCCCTGGCACTGAGGTCAGACTGACAGGCCTGTAGTTCCCTGGATCCTCCCTGCGACCCTTCTTGTAGATGGGTACGACATCAGGCAGCCTCCAGTCCAGTGGAACTTCCCCAGTCAGCCAGGACTGTTGGAAGATGATGGAAAGGGGTTTGGCCAGCACATCCGCCAGCTCCTTCAATACCCTTGGGTGGATCCCATCCAGCCCCATAGACTTGTGGGTGTCTAGTCGGGCTAGCAAGGCTCTGACCACCTCCTCTTGGACCATGGGAGCCTCATTTTGCTCCTCTGGCTCTGGGGTTTGTACACAGAGGGAACAACTTTCTTTACAATTAAAGATTGAGGCAAAGAAGTCATTAAGTACCTCAGTCTTAACTGTAGCTTTGTTCTGCACTTATTCCCTTCTGGCTCAGGAGGGTGAGTACCCAGAGAACATCTTACCTTACTATTAAAGACTGAGGCAAAGAAGGCATTAAGTACTTAGCCTTATCCTCAACCTTTGTCACTATTGTCCCCCCTGCATTCAGTAAAGGATGGAGATTTTCCTTGGCCCTCCTTTTGTTGTTGATATATTGGTAGGAAGATTTTTTTTTTTATTTTATTTCACGGACTTGCCCAATCTAAGTCCTATTTGGGTTTTAGCTTTTCTTATTTTCTCTCCACATGATCTCACTTCATCCATCCCAAGACACCTGCTCCTTCTTCCAAAGCTCATATGCTTTCCTCTTTTTTCTAATATCTACCCAGATCTCTCTGCTCAGTCAGGCTGGTCTTCTCCCTCACTGTCTCATTTTCCAGTGCACAGGGACAGCTTGTTCCTGCATCGCCAGGATTTCCTTCTTAAAGGTCATCCAGCCCTCATGGGCTCCTTTGCTGTCAAGGGCTGTCTCCCATGGCACTTTTATCAACCACCCTTCTGGACAGACCAAAGTCTGCCCTCTGGAAGTCCAAGGTGGCCGTTCTGCTGCCCAACCTCTTACTTCTCTTAGAACTGAGAATTTTATTGCTATGCCTCAGGCATCCTCCAACCATCACATCTCCCACAAGTCCTTCTCTGTTCATGAAGAGCAGGTCCAGTGAGGCGCCTTCCCTAGTCAGCTCACTCACCAGTTGTGTCAGGAAGTTGTCTTCCAGAATTCTATGCAAATATTTTGCTATTGATACCAGTCTTACTGAGCACTACCTCCTAGTATTAATCAACATAAAAACCTATCTTTTACTATTACAATAATTTTTAAGCAGTTATTTTGAAAATAGCCTCCCCCATCTCTTGTTTAAGAGGCATAAGCGTTTGTGTATTAAAATCATCTTGAAGCAAGCACTGATTTTATGGCATATTTCCAATTCCCAGACAAACAAAATACACAATTTATCATATTATACCTGAAAATTAGAACCAGTTCCATAGCTAGCAATTGAGTCCTTTAATCTACCTCCTATCAGTGAGCGTTGAGAACGTGGGTTCAAAGGTTATTTCTACACAACGATGCAATTTCATAAATTATATCATGACATTACTCTAAGCAGACTTAAAAATAAATCAGAAACCATTAAAATTGTTCTTCCTCTCTAACTCTTCTGGAAAAGCTTTATCCTTTGACATCTGCAGTGAATAAAATCCCCAAAACTCCAGAAGTATCTCACATGGCTATCTCTTTAATTTAACAAAGTCAGTCTCTACTTTAGTGAAAGAATGCAACAAGCCTGATCAGACAGCCGCTATCAAAAAGTTTTTAACTCCAGAGCAGTAAGCCTGAAGTAAGCCTGATCTTTTGCTGCCTTGCATGCACCAATTAAGCCTCTATAAAGAAGACAACTAGATGCACAAAAAAATTTCCGTTTCAAATTACTAGGTCACAGAGAGCAATCACCACGTATCACCAGGAGTTTCCAGTAAAGATGACCTACAATCTTTCCTGTTCCTATCATAACACTCATTCTTTCTCATCCTCATTAGTTTGTATTTCTGGGAAGTAGCTAACCCTTTCAAATTCATTACAGCCTATAAATAACAATGTCTATCTGGGATTGAGAATGTTCCATTTCTCATTTTAGCCTTTCTGATCACTGAAATCTGATACTTCAGAACAGCTTATAGCAACTTTTTCATATTATGTTGCCTGTTTCTAAAATTTGGAATGTATATTTTTATAGAATAAACAAATTCTATGGTATGAAAAAAAAAAAAAAAACCTGAGACGTTAACTTACAAAGTATTCCTCCCTGCACCTGGAAGATTAGGCTGATAAAATGAAAATATGATCAGTCTACTGTCTGACATTGTTAGGGAATAGTCTCAAATTTCAGGGGTGGCAGAGGGGAAAGTCAAGGACTTTTCCAGTAACAAGATTAATTTCTGTGTTCAGAAAAAAAGCTGTTTTAATATAAATAGACTATTCTAAGATTTTACATTTTCATTATATTAGAGAAGCTAATTTCTGCATTTAAATTGTCTCTTAAGCACAAGACAGAGATGTCATTCTTGAGGTTTTGGTCTAATTATTTTAAGTTCTGTGCTGAAGTATAGCAATAGTGAAACAGAGGTGGTGATCCAATTCATGCAAGTTATAAAACACCACAACCACAGAAGTTTCTATATTAAGACCACTATATTATCAGCAAGTCTTCCTTTTGCTGGGTCACAGAACTCAATAATTAACATCAAGGCCCTGACACTGAGTAAAGCCTCAGCTTTCATCTACTTCAGATGATCTCTTCAAAGCTTCATTGTAAGACTTACTTGCACTAATTAATAGAGATAAGAGTCAATTAGCTATTTGCAGGCTGCCCATCACATCACAAGGCATCTATGTTTGCAGTGATGCTGCATGACAGCACACTAGATCAATGAATGTAACACAACACTCATTTTCTTCCCTCAATGTGCATCTCTAGATTTTGGTAACCTCTGTGCAAATATTGTCAGCGTTGCTAAACACAGCATAAGCCCAGTAACATTAAAACTCTTGACAAACAGAAATCACTGCTATCTCTAACTGTAACAACAACCTTCAAAAAGCACTAAAAAAAAACAGAGTTAAGAAAAACCCATCATCTGAGTTCTTCCACATTCCCAAATGAAAGATCAAGGTTCTTGCATAGCTCTTTTTTTTTTAAAGTCCATCAGGCATTCAGAAGCAAATAATAAAACAATTAATATTTTCACACTGCAGTTCACCCTGTGCTTTGTCTGTAAAATGTATCTTCACCTTGAAGCTACGCTGGACAGCAGTTGCAAGCTCAGTACCAAGCCCTGTGTTCAGATCAAGGAAGTGTTTCACTTCACAAGTGATTGCCCTGTGAGTGCTGAGGCAGCATGGCCATTCATCCACCACTTCTATACTTCACAGAACATTTGTTTCTTTGAGTAATCTTTTGTTTGCTATTAATCACAGGCTTAGCAATCAGTGGTACACAAAAGTCTGTATGTAGTATGTATAAAGCTAATGACATTAATTTATATAGTGGCTCAATATTTCAGTTGAGCCTGGACATACCTAAACTTACGCAATCTTAATTCTGCTCCATAAGAATATGTACAGAAATTATTATCCCAAACTATAATATGTACTTTGTACTAACAATGACCATTTTTCAGGTATCTCCAAAATCTGTATTTCAAGGTAGAACTGCGCTTCAGCCATGTAGACCTAACTTGTGACTTCAGACTAAGACAAGAACACCTGCAGTGGTGTGCCAAACACCAGGACAATGGAAGCTCACGTTTATGCGACTGCATGACTCCTAGTCCTTCTCAAAAGTATAATTTCAGACTTCCTGCAGCTGCCTGGAAAATATTGTGTAGACATACTCTTCATCTTTGGTTGATGTTACATGTTATTTCCTATTTGATCTTCTAAGATATCTATCTTCATATCTTAACCTTTCTTTGGCAGGATTCTGACAACTGGTTACTGCATGAGACTTCTGAGTGTTTTTTATTTTCTTAGCTTTACAACATATGGAAATGAAGCTAACTCATATTCTGCATTTTGAACACCATACAAAAGGAGACAGAAGAAAATTGCCAGGAACTAAATGTAACTTCTCCTTGGGAAAATCGTACTATTTTGGTGTTGGTACTGACATTCCCTGGGCCTTAAATACTCTTGCAAATAAAGAATTTTCAGTAAAAAGTAATTAAGTAGAGTATAATAAGAAAAGATAAGGAAAAGAAGAAAAGGACGTAGGAACCTGGGGGGAAAAAAACACAGGGTCAGAAACACCACCAGAAAAATCCTGCCTCCTGTCAATTTACCATCATACACATAAAACAAAAAGGAAGTCAGAAGAACAGAGGCAAGCTACTTTAAAAGCTGGGTTTTGGTGTTTTCACCCTGCCCCTCCCCAGTTCAGCTGCACAGTAAATCATAGAATGGTTTGGGTTGGAAGCAAAGATTATCCAGTTCCAGCCCCTCTAGGCAACCTCCAGTGCCTCAATGATAGTACAGCAATCAAGCGAACTATAGGTTCTTGAAACATCTACTCTGTTCTTTGATCACTGGCCCCAAATCCCTCAGTCCAGTTCTGTATTCCATACTTATTGTTGCAAGAGAACTTAAGCAGAGATGCTTTCTCAAATCAGTCTGGTAATGCTCCTTTTCTCCTCATCAGAGCTGGGCAGAGCAGAAGATCAAAGCAGCTCCATAACTGCAACTAATACAATTGACTGATCCCTTCAGAAGACGTTCCCCCCACCATTTTCTATAACTTGAGCCAAAGACTTGTGTATTTTACTTCATGTTAAAAATCCATTAAAATGGTCATGAGAAGCTTTCTTAGAAGAGCAGATCTCCATTAGAAGCAATGTTAAGAGAGGAACAGTACTGAAGTTAGGGGAAATTCACACTGAGCAATATACTTCATCGTACTCTAAATACTTACCATATAAACTGGATTACATTCATAGGTCTGGAACTCATGATTCAGCTTCCATCATTCACGCCTGTCATTTCTGCCTTGGTTCAAAATCTTGCTCAGTTTACCCAAATGAAGTCTGCAGTACCTTTTACTGAGGAGGACTCTCAGGTTTTCAGGTTAGAGACATGGAAGAGTAGGAGGCCTGTTAAGTGGTCTTACTTTTCCTGCATATCTTGGTAAAATTAAGTTCTTCTAGATGATCAAAGGGAAGTTGATAGTGGAAATTATTTTTACTGATTTAAAAAAAAATTACGACAGATTGCCAAATCATTAGAAATATCTCCGAGGAGACACATGAATCTTTTTTCCCTGAATTGCAGTTGCTGTAGATTATTATTCTTGCTTGGTCTCCTCCTCTTCCTGTTTTCCCTTTTACATTCTCTGGGATGAGCAGATTAGGTCATCAGTCCTCAAGCATTCCCTTAATCCTCTCTTGTGCTTCTCAAATTCCTCTTTCATTTCCTAGCTGTCTTGTCCCCACTCTATATTAAGCTGGAAAGTAGATTCCTTCAGGATGCCTTGAATGTTTAACAGTCAATACTGGCATGCTAATGTGATTTTTACCTGTCACTAGCTGAGTTTCCAGTGCCTTTAATAAAACTAAAACCAAACAAAAATCCCACAACTAAGCCCCTAACATCCACATCCTCAACTGCAAACAACAATTAAGAAACCCCCCACAAGAGGTCTTGGCAGCATTAAGGGGATACTGCTTGATTGAAAGTAATATGATTTGAAAATATTGGTAAAATTAAGGTTGTTAAATCTACTGTAAGTAATAAACAATGAAAATAAAATAAAAAAAAAAAATTCTTAAAGATAAATAAAGTTTGGGACTTCTCTGATGACTTCTGAGCTATGCCCTCTTTAGTGACCTCTCCTGCACTCTGAGAGGAAAGAAGAGCAAAACCAAGATGAATCGCATGGCTAGACTGAAGTGATTTTGCCCCCAAAGTTTTTAGCTCAACTCTACACCCCAGTGATGCAACCCATTAGCATGAACGTGGATTTCTTCTCAAAGTAAATTTGTGCCCAACCAGTTCAAGCAGCTGTGCATTCCTCACTTCCTGCCATATCTTGAATAAGATGGGGATGCTTTCAGAAAAGGGGAACCTTTCCACCACAGCACTAGAGGACATTGGTGCCAAAGGTGAACAAGGCCTCCATATATCAAACCACAGATTTACTTGTATCAAGTGAGAATTCCATATAGAGACCAGGCCTGAGAAAGAGCACAAACATGCACATCACAGTGAGTCAACTCATTTTTTTAATAAAAGCACACATCTTTTCAGCACATGAAAATTCATATTGGACATAACAAGCTTAGCCCTCTATAACAATCTCAAACTCCTTAATCTCTAGGTATATGAGGCATGATTTTTCAAGTGATGTTATTTGTATATATTTCAATCCTCCTGCCACATTTTACTTCTCTGTAAGGATGTTATTTAAACATCTGGATCTGTTCTTTTCTCTATAATATAATGAGGAATATTTTATGGGCTGTATATTAGTCTAGAAATACCATGTATGTCTGCAGTTACATAAACTGCATTGAAGGTAAAAGGAAAAAAAACAGTCTGCCTACATTCTTTATACCCGATTGTGGTTTACATTTCTCATGATGAAGAACAGGGCTAGCAAAGTCTACTCACATTGTAAAGGCCTGTTTAAAAACTACTCACCTCGTGATCTAAACTACTTGCAATAACAGATTATCTGATTAAAGGTTCCTCTAACATAAGTAGATAGATTTATCTTGCCTACAGGCATAAATGAGAGAGCATCTGCAAACTTACAATGTTTATTGGTCTCTTTCACAGCTCAATAAGGTAGACTAAATCAGCATTTTAATAAAACCATCTGCCTTTTGTACTTCAGGGGAGAGGGAGAGAGGAGGAGAAAACACAGACATCTCTAGTTTCCATGTAAGCCAACAATTTTAGAGGGGTCTATTGCAGTACACTTGGCTCTTGGCGGAACTGCTCGAGAACCTGTCATATGGCATGCCAAGTTCCTTTAAACTCTCTGAACAGGTTTATTATTACTCCTTTACAAAGTCTGCAACAAGTCTTGGCAGACCTACCACTCAACAAGAGGAACACTAGACCAGATGTGTTTAGAATCCAAAAAACACAAATTTGCTATTTTCCATTTACAAGTCACCTTTAATCTTTCCAACTAACCTTTCAAGCTATAGTCAAGCTATAGTCAGTCCAGAATCTTGGAAACTTAATAAGAGAATTCAGTTGTCGGGCTAGCTCCTCCTTGGACAAAACCACCTTCCTGGTACATTAATTAGTCTTTTGGTAAATGTAACTGAATACGTACTAAAATGACTAAACACTGGTGGGCTGTAAAAGCACAGAGCACAAATATACAGCATTTCAGTTGATGTTCACTGCAGCACTGTCTGGAGGACATATGTAAACATACATGCACACAACCAGCTTAATTTTTAACTACCCCTCATCTCCTCCCCACTCCCCTTTTTCATCTGCCTACCAGAAAACATCTGGAATGACAAAACTATCGTATTAGAAGTGGCCAAGATGTCACTGATATTGACTAAATGTTCAGGGATAAGAATTTCAAAATGCCAGAGTCATTAATTTTCAGATGGTCATGCAATACAATAACATAGTAACATTTAAAAAGAGTTTCTGGCTCCCAGAATTGAGAAAAGCACACTTTAAGCAAGAAAATTAAATCCAAAGATTCTGGAGCATAATTCTACAGCAAACAATGACAGCTCAGGAAAGAAACAAAGGTGTTTTTTATTCATAAAAGTCGTATGGCTTGTAGAGGCTCAAGGCTACTCAGAGGTTTATAAAACTAGCTAAGATAGGAGCAATGGAAAATATCACAGTATTTCACTAAGTGCAAGCATTAATACATATTTTAAGATTTACATTAGTATTTTCTAAAGAGAAAACATGTACATTCTGATATTGCCCTCTTAGAAACTGAAGCAATCAAATAAAGTGTACATTTTAGTCAACCATAATAAAGCTGAGGTAAAATAGTATGCTAAATGCAGATTAACAAAGGACTGAATTAATCCCTGAAATACATAGCCCAAAGGAATATGACAAATGACAATGGATTTTGGTCATGTGTTTATTTTTTTTAAATAAGAGGATGGGCAGAGGAGAATTCACACTCATTGTTTTACTAAGGATTAGAACAAAGCACAAAATGCCAAGAATCAATCAGAAAAAAAAAATCACTGAAAATTCTAACATAATATTCTAACCCTGACATATCTCAATTTAAAAAAAAATGTCAATTTACACTACTGAAAAAATATGTGTTACAAGGAATAATTGTTGAGACAAGTTTGGGTTTCCCTCCAGGGAAGAGGGATTAAGCCACTGCACAAATTTCTGGTTGATTATAGAATACTGAGATTCCACAGAGTTCCTCACGTGCAAGAAGAAGGAGAACATCAGGAACAAGGATAATATCTTCAGAAAATGTCCTTCCTCGTATTTTGCATGCTACTATTTCTTCATTAGTCAAGTATGGATTAATTAACATAAAAAGTAGACAAAATCTGATATTTTAGGAAACAGGAAAATATGATGACCATTTCCTAGAAGCAGCTAAGAACACAGGAGAGATTTTTGATTTTGGTGTTCAGTTTGTTTCAAAGAGGCAGAAATCCTATTAGATTAGCTGTAGCACAGTTTAGTGAGCACAGAAATTCAGGCAGCACAGATCAATATGAAAAATGGCTGTCAATCATGGATTAAATAAGATCCTAGGAACTCCAGAAGATTTTTAATTGCTCACCAGCACCCAATAAATTTCCCTGAAGAAGCCTTTCAAATTTCCTGCTCATCACCAGCATTTGGACAGGGTATTCCAACATACCATTTCAACATGGCCTGTACCTTGGATAACTATAGCAGTGTAACACCACAAAACACTGAATTAGTACCTCCATTTAGATCACGTGCATTGGTCAGAGAGGTAAGTTGAACTCTTATAGTTTAAAAAGCAAAGTTTGCGAACTAGGGAACATCTTTTGAACATTTCAGCAAAGATGGCTTCTAACAGTGTGGCAGCAAGGACCATTTTCTGCATTACTGTGTCTAGCATGATCACCCAACTTCAGGACATGATGTAGGCACTCTACTTCCTCTTTTGTACAAACCAGGATTAAGTGCTCAAATCTGGATGACCCTATGGAAATAAGCATCACACAGTAGCTGCTCACAACAGCTTATGTACACCTGTTCTCATAATGACAAGGATCAGCAGTTGGAAAGGTCATGACTGAGACCTCCCAGGATGATGAAGAGGAGCTGCTAATCATGCCACAAGTTTTGCAACTGCTGTAGGGGGGAGTTCAAAAACCAAACCAGATTGCTACAGAGACAGGCCTATGTAAAACAGATCAATATCTATATAACTGTAGGGATAAATACTTACCTGTATGTGCAGGAACATCACACAGAGCCAGACACTCTTCTCCTCAGGGAAAACTCAGAACCATAAGACACTATGTGCATTTTCCTTTACGTGACCACCACACACCTTATATACCTCTGAGGTTAACACTGGGATCTGACTCAGAGATTGATGAAAGTCAGATTATGTCAACAAGGTAAAAGGATAGGCATATAGGAAATGAAGGGGGAATATTTCTACGGATCAGTGCATCCTTTGCAAACAACATGGATAGTGAACTCTTTGGACAGAAACTCTTTTTGCATAGGAATTTTTCCACTCATGCCATGTAATACTACTATTCAACAAATAACATTCTGAGGGCAGTTGAAGAACAAACAACCAGTGCAAAACATGCCATAAAATGGGAGTTGTTTCTTCTGGTGATTTGATGAAATAGTCCAAATGACACAAATGTCTTCCTACAACTCTTTCTGAACTTATACCAGGACATGTTTGGTTACTGCTTGTCAAGTTAAGTTCATTTTCTCCTTTCAACAAACACCTTATACAAAAAAATCCTTATTAATTGCTGTTATTATTCCATAGCAACTTCCTTTACACTGTCACAACAAAGATCTGTCCAAACATAATGAGATTATGTAAAATATGCATCCTCCTTAGTTGTATAACACCACCTAAAATGGTCTTTACACAAGCTTTCTTTACCAATGATTTTCTTCTTAACATGCATGCCTCTTGCACAATCAAAAATGTGAATTTGTTTTCTTTAGTTTAAGAAAGCTGGGTTTATGGACATGCTGCTCCTTCACTCCTTAAAAGGACTTATTAGCATTATTCAAAAAGATAGTTGATAAAGAACATTTAACTGTTTAACAATACTCAGCAGACAGTTGATTATAGAAAGACATGTCATTGCACATATGGCAGGTGGATAAATTATGCACATCTGGATTACTTTTGGCAAGAAACACAGCTAAGCATCTAACGCCAAGTTTAGCAATCTGTCACTATCAATATGTGCATTTATTTAAAAGACGTCAATGATTCAAAGTCATATTTTCTATTTCTTCATAAACGTTCCAGTGCTTCATGAGACAGCAAAGCAGGTGACAAAACACATTGCTTAAATCGCCAAAGGCTGTATAAACAGGGATAATTTTGAACTCACCATACATACAGGAGTAGCCAAATTTTCAAGTCAACTCTATTCTTCATTAGTTTATACTAGTAACTAGTACACAGAGTGGGTATATAAATAGTAAGCTTTGAAATTTAGCTGAAAATGAATAAAATAGTTCTGTTAATTTCAAAGAAAACTTAACAAAATGAAATTATGAGAAAAGTTGCAATTACAAGTTCATTTGTAACAACAATAGTTTATTTTTAACAATAGTTCAATCAGAAAAGACACTACTCTGTATCTAACTTCCTTGACCAAAAGAAAGTAACAGATTAGAGTTAGATTTTACATCTTGAAAAAAGGGAAGCTTTCAAGATGTAAAAAAAAGATCAAGAAGTCCTACTTGTTCTTAACTTAAATTTGATAAAAGTAAACAAAACAGAAAAACTCTGATAGATATAGGTAATACTTGCCACAGACCCCAACAGTTACACAAAAACCAAATTAGATTTTGAAAGGTAGAGCTATTATTCTCAAAATAACAGACAGTATGCCCAACTAGGCCTTTATAAATCCAGATATATTTAAAATATATGAAAATCAAAATCAGATTTTATGGCAAAAAGCCCACTTGCTTTCTCAGGCATTAAAATCATTCAACTAATACTAAATACAGGCAAAAAGAAGAGGGACAGCATTGCCTTTCATCTTCAGGTTAAAAAAGCTACAATACGTTGTAAGTATTACAAGACTGTCTATTCCTTAACAGAAGGTGAAAACCCCTTTGCATGATGGCGCTGTTTCTTTGCTATAAGAAATTCCATTCAGCTTTAGCTGAATGATCATATTAAACTCATCCACAGACCTCTTATGATTTATATTTCTGAGGGGGACAAAATTTCATTCTATCTCATTTACATTGGCTAGATGTACAGAAACAACTCTAAGCTTGTGTAAGTAAATTTAAGTTTTATATTCAAATGCTTGACTTTATTAAAAACAGTTAATATTTGTGCTTTATATATTAGAATGACTAGTTCTCATACTCTTGTTAATACACAAATACATGAACTATCGAAAGGCTTTGATTTACAGTTGTCATACAGCCTCAACGATATCTAAGAAATGGAAATTACTTGAGATGTATAATATTTACTCCAACTACGTAATCAAAATTATATTAATACTTGCCATACCAAATTTTTTTTAAAATGATTACATCTCAGAATCTATTATTTAGAAGAGTAGCTATTATTTACATAAAATTTCACACACACAACCCCAATACACACACTTATAGGGGAAGAACCTGCCAAAATATTTTACATTTTAAATAAGTAACTGATTTACCATCTTCCTGAACACTAAATCTGAAGCTAAGAGAAGCTACTTAAACATGGAAAAGAAAAGCTGGAAGAAATCACCAAAAAGACAGCAGAATTACTTCCCTCTCTACTGGGCAGTCTCTCTTCTGGTAGCAGAAAACTATCACACAACAGTTTTCATACCAATCTCAGGACGAACACAATAGGCAGCAGAAATTCATGTGGGTCTTTGAAACATGTACTCAAGATGGCTTCTTGTTTGTTTGTTCATTTCTATTTTCCTGCTGGTTCTCACCATTAATAAGCTACTTCTCTTGTCTTCAGTAATCTTAAAATTTTCACTCTTCTTTACGAGTACTCAAAATAAACATGCAAAACTTTGTATATGTGTTTGCCACCACAGAAGAAAGACTTCAGAAACTCTCCTGGTAAGCATACAGACAGTATTTTAAGCTGATTATTAATGAAACTGAATTGAAAATCTCTTTTAAAGGGTAAGCGCAAAAAGTTGCTTACTAGGATAACAATCTTACAGAACACTAAAATGGGTAAACAACAAGCTGAACAGTGCCACAGATTAGGTATAATACAAATTGACAATATAGTGTACCTACTACTGGGAACTAGACATTATGTACTTCTGTATCAGCTAAAATGAATAAATAGGGAATTTAACTTCAGTTTTACTGTATTTTACTTAAAAATGCTTTCAGAAGATTTGCAATAATTTATACCATGTAACGGTGTCTTCTTTAATTGTGTAAAAATGTTCAGACTCAATCAACTTTACCTCAGTTTCTAGATACACTTCGATATTGTGAACGGTGAACTCTCTACCAGCAGAGGGGGACCTCTATTGTGTTTTCTTTCTCTCAACACACTCCAAAGGCAGTCTTCTAAACCCATTATTTAGCTTCTAATGCTTTTTTTTTTTTTTATTAATAAGCCTTATATATAGGACTAGGCAAATACTATTTCCCATAGGCATTCAAGACAGAAAACTTAAATTTGCTGATTGGCCTTGTTGCTTTAATCACACATTTCTGAAGCTACCTCTAAAACTTCAGTGTATACCAGCATGACTGTATGTTAAGGCAACTGTACACACTCAAGACTTCTTTTTTTTTTCTGACCCTGGTTTTAAATCACCTCTCATCAGTTTACATAACTCATTCTACCACCACAATCTTTGAAGCTTTCTATCATTGAAACCAATGTTTCTTCTACCTGTACTCGGGCCTCCAACTTACTCAAAACTACAGATTGTCATTATCATCCCAGACCATTTTAAAGACTTTTTTAATATGTACATAAGCTGGAGTGTAGCAATAACCTACACCCACAAATCCACAGCAAAGACAAGAAATTAACCTGTATTTCCTAATATCTCAATAATTGTAATGACTTTTCCCACTGTAACAGTTGTTTCTCATCTTCATTTCTCTCCCCTAAAAGCTTTCAATTAAAGCAAATTGTGCATTTTATCAAATTATAATTATAATCAGCTTGTATAATTAAAAAGTATTATATTGTGCTATATTAACTGTCAAAAACATAACTTATTTCTACTGATGGTGACTGAAAAACTGAACAGCGCACATCCAATGATTTTACTGAAGAGCCATCAAGTTGGAAACTTCATACATAGAGGCACCTTATGAATTAAAGTATTTTAAATACACAGTTTTTATTTTACTTATGTCGTGAGATGTCACTCACGGAAGATACTCTAGGTTGGAGTTTAGCATGAAATAGTAGCAGTAGATATAAAACAAGAAACACAGATCTAACACAATTCAAGAAAGACACCATAAATGGATTCTTCCACTTTTTCTTTTTTTTTTTTTTTTTTTAATACAGCTGTGAACAGAAGTAGCACTAAAAACCCACTGCAGGTAGAGTTCTGGTTTAAGGGGTAAATATTTCAAGGGGTAAACCGCTTCTCTCACTACAGAATGAATCACATATAAAAAAAAAAAAAAATCAAATCCCTGGATAACTTTGCCAATATATATTCTGAGTGTTTAACTGTGCCATTACATTGTCTTCAAACAAAACTTTGATCATAAATTCCTTTTCAGAGACCAAAATGAATTACAATAGGAAAGCAGGTTTCTATGGCAAGGCAGCGCTGTTAAAGCTTTCAGTAACCATGTCAGCTCCCAGGGGCTTTAATTTGCTTCTGTGGTGGCCTTTGTTTTTATCTTTAAAGAATTCAGTAACTACATGACACACACGTACCTAATTTTTTTTCAGTATTTCTTTGGTAAAATTTTAATTGCTCCCAGACACATATTTGTGAAGGGTGATGGTCACCAGAGCACATTTGGACAGCACCACAGACCAGGTGAGGCTCTGAGCTTCTGACATGGAGTCCCAAATGCCAACAACTGCAGTTCTTTTTGGGAGGCATACCGACAAGCACAGCTACTCATGTTCTGCTGTTTACCACTCAGTGCTTGGTGACATTAGCTGGCACAACCTGTCTGAACATATTCTTTTCTCTGCAGAACTAGTTTCATGGGGGGAAAAATAAGAAAGAAAAGGAATTTTCTGGGACTCTAGTTTGCTTTTCACCTCTTCATCTCTTCTCCCTTGCTGTTTGTCTGTTAAATTTAAGACGAAATACTGAAGTCTGCAAGGACAAGCAGAAGATTATTACTGCATGACAAAAACAAACCCTGTTTTTTCTAACAATAGCCTGCAAACCCCAGAGGCAGAAGAGCTGCAAAGAGCATGTGGCTTGGCCCTTCCAAGGCAAAACTTTTGATACTATGTGTAAATAATAATGTTTCCGTAACACTATGAAAAAAAAAGAGCTGCATTGCACTAAAATACAGACTGCAGAATCCAGTGCCCATTATACAATTTAAAGAAATAGTATGGGGAAGAGTTTTGGTATTGATCCATGCTTGGCATAGAAGAATATGATGATGAAATTTTATTTTGGAAACTATCCTCCATGCCTCAAAGCTCATGAACAGAAAGCTTATGATGGTAGCGTCCATAACTCTTCCTTTCTAGGAACAGTAAGTATTCTGCTAAAAGGGAAGATATATAGAAATCCAACTTAAAATCAGAGATGTCTTAATAAGGTGATTTTGAAACAAAACTATTTTCAATGACCATTAATTTGAAATTTGCACAACAAGAACAGATTTCAATTTTGCTGGTATCACCATAAATAAAGATTTTCAGAGTGCTTTTAAGTAAGATAATTATAAACACCATGGTGATAAATAATTGTTCACTTCTATCCCAGTAACAAAAGGTGCAGGTAAGGAAACATTTGCCTGCTTCCTAATACTGCACAAAGCAGTCATCCTAGCTAAGTCTGAAGGTGCAACAGAGAAAAAATTTGATAGAGGTTATGAGACTGATTGCCCTGATCAGATATACCACTAGTGTAGAGGAAGGGTAGTTGTCCAGTGTGCAGTCAGCTGAAAAATGCTAAATTTGTGGAATCCTGTGGTGTTTTGGAGGATTTCTGGCAGAGTTTTCCTGCATTTCTATAGATCTACATTAGTTTCTTGCTGAGTCTTTTGTGGAGCTCAAGCTGCAAATTCCTTTAATAGGTATAGGATTGCCACACTTTCCAGCAGTAATACTTTATACTAATCTTCACAGAACTCCCATAAACTTGACTCTGAAGAATCCAATCAGCCTAAATTAAGAACAAAATAACTGACAAAGCAACAATTAACGTCTGAAAAAGAAAACTGGGAATCATATTTAAAGCCTTATTATTAATCTCTGGAAAAATTCAGAATTTTTATCAAAGCTTGCAAAGGACTCCACTACACAAAATAGCTGAGACTTGTTTTTGTCTATTAATTCAAAGTTAAGAGTCATTATCTATTAGCACTTGCTTTCTGAATATTAACACATTCTGAATGTTACCATCTACATTCTGACTTACTAGTTCTGAAATACTTCTAAATAGGAACAATTTCTTTTTAAGCTCAAGATGAATTAAAACTCCATTAAGAACATACATTCAAGCAAAAGAAATGGAAACAACTGAAATAATCTAAATACTAACAGATAATTTTGTATCTATGAGATAGAGAAAATTATGGTTGCCAGTAGGTTTACTACCAAAATGATTACTTCAATACCAAGATTCCACAGATCAAAAAAATATTTTATAGGAGTACTATTTCTGTATTCTTTAACATCATAGCTGAATGAACAAGGAAGAAAATGATTACACAAATAGATAACATTATATCACCATAGACATCAAAAAACATTAAAGTCATAGAACAACTCAAGTATGATAAAAACTCAGCTGTTTCTAGATGAGACATCCTTAACAAGAAGGTAGTGAAACTACCTGCGCATACTGAAATAGATGTAGTACATAGGATAATTTCCTCATAACAGCAAACTAATTAGTAGATCCTGTATATTATGTCTTGGGTAACTCAGGAATGCCATTTCAAAATTTGACAGTGTTATATTTATTTCCTTTTATTACAATACAAGAGAATCCAGACTGATATCAAATCAAAATCTTTTTCAATGGGTCAAAACAAGTCTTGCATGATGTGATGCTGAAGTGCCACAGCAACATCACTATCTTTTTCAATTAACCTGCAGCTTCTGCTGTCAAACAGGTTACAAACCAAGTTACAGAAGTACCTTTGGAATATAAATTCAAAGTTTAAATCCAGTCTTAACACAAAAAAATAGACTTAATTTTCAGTTACACTAAAATAACGTAATGAGCTTTGGCACACTTTTCCAGCAGTTCACATGTTTTAGTCGAAGGACTAACGCAGCAAGTCCCTGATTGATAAATCTGAGCAGGGCAAGTCAACTCTTGCTTCATAGCCTGATCATAATATCCAGACAATATATACTGTGTGCTTGAGCATTTTTAGTTACTCATTACAGGTTATCAGAATTCTTAAAACTGTACTTTACAGAACAATTTTAAATAACTGTAAAGCCCCAGAACCATAAAACTGTCATACTAGTTTACTGCTTAAATTATTTGCATAGCTTGTCCAGTCAGAGAACACAATACCATGACCATAATAGTACCATATGCATGGTGTAGGACTCCTTATGACTGCAGATCTGATGATTGATACCACAGTTCTTTAATTTGCAAATATCCAGATCTATGCATATAAAAGCACTGTGATGCTGGTTGAATTAAAGCCCTTCTGGAACAGAATAGTTGAAATATTTAGTGGTTAGAGTGACAGCACTGCCCAGCACACCACAGTCTTCTGTTATGTTTGTCCAAACTTCTGCATGAAACTCTTACTTCTTGCTTCAGATGCAAACTCTCATTGGAATCACCAATACTTACATGGCCATTAGTTTTGTGGTTGTAGCTAACTGCCTACCAGTGCTTAAGTTCTTCTAAAATGAATAATCAGACTGTTTCCTTGCCTCAGTGATGACAACCAAATACATTCCAATATTAATCTATAATTTCTGTTAGAGACCTAAGTACAGGGAGCAAGATGCCCCAAAAGATCCAGACAGTCTTCTGCATAAAACACCTAGGGAAGGGGCACTACAGTCCTAGAGGTAACTTCAGTTGTCTCTGGTACAACTATTTATAACTGAGGTCTGTCTCCTTTTAATTTAGGTTTTGTGTCTGAGAATAAAATGGAGCGGAAAAAACAGAAATATAATTCTGAATATGAACATTCCTGAAAAGGACAGTTCTGCAAAATATTTTGCATCCAACCAGCTAGATTTCTAATCTCCTCTCAGCCATGGTTCTACCTACAACATTAATAAAGTTCCTTCTCTTTCATTATGTCTGTTTTCTCCACCCAACTCCTCTCTGACCAAACTGGCTTCTACAACAGTGTACTAGAGCAGAGCCCTCAGCTGCCAGGTCTTCTCCTCAGCAGAGGGCTTGTGAAGGCTACAGACTCCAAATAACATTTTTATCAAGTGATACTTAATATACATCACCTATTTAATATTCAAATGTTTTATGGAGATTCAGACCTATGCACAGGCTGATTGATACACAGAAGAGGATTCAAACACCAGACCATGACTGAATCAAACTAACACAAGGAAGTTCCATGTGCCCTACTGCCAGACATAGTAGACTTCTAAATTAGCTTTCAGCCAAGTTCTAACAAAAACAGAGTTGCCACTTCACTGACCTACCCCATGAATACTGCTCCCTTCTGAAGCACCCATCCCTCCACGCATCTTGCTTAGTTAAGCAAGATTTTTTCCTTATTATGCAGAAATTATTAATTCCAAAAGGAGAGGTAGCCAAAAACATCTGGAGAGAATTTGAAGATCATTTTACAGTTACTAAAATCTGAATTGTCAGAGTCCATTGGCAGGGCATAATACTTTTTTTTTTTTTCCAACACATTTGCTACTGCGTTCCATGGTTAGAATATTTTTAGAAGTATATTTCTCAAATATAGTCCACAGATACAAATAGTGACTTAAGAGAAATGTCAGAATGCACATCTATTTTCTTTGGTAAAAGAGCACTTGTAACTACTTCTATATTTTATTTTCCTGTTTTGCTAAACTTTAGTGGCTTCATCCCATTCATGATGTGGACTAAATCATAACCACTTCTCACCATTCAGGATTTTACAGTGGATAACCTGAAGGAACTGTAGCTTAACCTGCAGGAAGGTATAATGCTTCGCCGAAGATTATATATCATGACAAAGAAACAAACAGAAAAAAAATCTGTGTTGCATTTTAATACCTCTACCAAAAGGTAACATCTCTGTCTTAGAAGTTATTTGCTTTAAAGCTAAATTATGAACTGGAAGGAAATTTTTCCAAAATCCTGCATTTGGCGAGATCCTATCTTTTTTTGTGAGCAATCATCCTGAACCAAGAAAGAGTATTACCATCAAAAATATCCTAATCTTCATGTACTACCTGTCACGTTTATGTGAAAACATTTTACGTGGCTGCAAATCTTTTGTGTTTCCTGAAAGAATTTTCAGACACGAACCTGTAATAACTATTCAAGCCTTTAAGAAAGCCAACAAGAATATACGAAAATGTTCTTCAGATGGATAAGTAATATTTACTCATCCATTGCCTGTGGCTGATAGTATCAGTACATTAATCTAACTCTTGGACTGACTTTTGCTTATAAGGCAACTTTGAAATACTGTTCCAGTGTCTTGATTCCTAAATAAGCACTCTCAAAAATTAGTCCAGTGAGACGACATTAGACTCTTCTTCTGACCAAACCCTTTATAATAAGCAGATTAACAGAGATGACTTAATTCAGACATGCTGAGTAACAGAATAATTAAATCAAACAGAAGAGCTAATAAAGAGTGCATAGACACTGCACAGACAATATTATTCAGGGAATGGAAAAAGTAAATGGAAAGAGAATAGCAGTAAAGCTTATGCGTGTTTTGATTCAGTATTCTGAACTGTTAAATATTTTCCCATCATTTTATGCCCTAATAAGTTCCCATTGACTAGCATGACCTAAAGCTACAGAAAAACCTAGTGAAGTGCAGAGTTTCCCTGAATGCATCTCTACCAAGTTGCTGCAACTAAGAATCAGTTAAAATAATCAAGGAGAGGGAAATTTACCCTGGGAAAATTCTGAAACTAGTCTTTGAGTATGGTAACCACAAAGCTGCTTTGGAGAATACACTGTTTCAAAATAAATCAGTTCTATCTCAAAATCCTAATAGTAAGTGCATTTTACAATGTGGTTAAACCAGGACTGATACGCTGGGAAAGTCGTTCAGAAATGCAGCACTGTTTATAGAAAATATACTTTCTCACATTCAACTGTCCTGTAATTGTCAGCTTATTGGGAGGTGAACCTATGTCTTACGCTTACTGCAAACTATAATAGAGGATCATGACAAACCAAAACCAATCTGGTTCCAGGTATGAATACATAATCCAAAGCAAGTAAAAAACAGAAGTTAATGATAAATATCATAGAATCATAGAATAAACAGGTTGGAAGAGACGCACCAGATCATTGAGTCCAACCACTCCTATCAAACACTAAACCACGACTCTCAGCACCTCATCCATCCGTGCCTTAAACACCTCCAGGGAAGGTGAATCAACCACTTCCCTGGGAAGCCGGTTCCAGTGTCCAATGACACCTTCTGTGAAAAATTTTTTCCTCATGTCCAGCCTAAATCTCCCCGGGTAGAGCTTGAGACCATTCCCTCTTGTTCTGTTCCCTGTCACTTGGGAGAAGAGACCAGCTCCCTCCTCTCCACAACCTCCTTTCAGGTAGTTGTAGAGAGCAATGAGGTCTCCCCTCAGCCTCCTCTTCTCCAGGCTAAACAACCCCAGCTCTCTCAGTCGCTCCTCATAAGGCCTGTTCTCCAGCCCCTTCACCAGCTTCGTTGCTCTTCTCTGGACTCGCTCCAGAGCCTCAACATCCTTCTTGTGGTGAGGGGCCCAGAACTGAACACAGTACTCGAGGTGCAGTCTCACCAGTGCTGAGTACAGAGGGAGAAGAACCTCCCTGGACCTGCTGGTCATGCCATATTTGATACAAGCCAAGATGCCATTGGCCTTCTTGGCCACCTGGGCACACTGCTGGCTCATGTTCAGTCGCTGTCAACCAACACCCCCAGGTCCTTCTCCTCCAGGCAGCTTTCCATCCAGACTTCTCCTAGTCTGTAGCTCTGCACAGGGTTGTTGTGCCCCAAGGGCAGGACCCAGCATTTGGCCTTGTTAAACCTCATGCCATTGGTCTCTGCCCAGCAGTCCAGCCTGTTCAGATCCCTTTGCAGAGCCTCCCGACCCTCCAGCAGATCCACACTTCCACCCAGCTTGGTGTCATCTGCAAACTTGCTAAGGGTGCACTCGATGCCTTCATCCAGGTCATTGATAAAGACACTGACCAGGGCTGGACCCAGCACTGACCCCTGGGGAACCCCACTTGTCACTGGCCTCCAGCTGGATTTAACTCCATTTCCCACCACTCTCTGGGCCCGGCCATCCAGACAATTTTCCACCCAGGAGAGTGTGCGCCTGTCCAGGCCAGAGGTGACAGTTTCCTAAGCAGAATGCTGTGAGAAACTATGTCAAAGGCTTTACTGAGGTCCAGGAAGATACATCCACAGCCTTTCCCTTGTCCAGCAGTCTGACATATGATTAGCCTGACACTCTATTATCTCCTCTTCTGTGTAATCAAGAAGAGGCACTCCTTTAACATCAATTAAATTATTCGAGTGATCAAGGGCAGCACAGTTCCTGAAGCCAGATAAGAAGAATTCTCTTTATTACATGTCAGCTGTTCTCAGACGTTTAATTTTGTGTGTTTACTAGTCATAATGAAATACAAAGATCAAGACAACAAACTGTTCACATAGTAGCATCTAAAAGATAACACAGTTGCATACCAGTTGTGGAAAGATGGTTTTTGACAGTAGGAATCAATTAGTGAAACTTCTGGTAGCAGACAGAAAAAAGTACCTTACCCTAAGACCACCCATTTGCTTTATTACCTACTGCTTCAATGCACAACAATAATATACCTAAAAGGCTGCATTTCGATTTTTACTAAAGCCAGACAGATCAGAAATAGCAATGACAAGAGTTTGCTATGAGTTAAAGGCTATCAATGCAACAGCTTAAAAGGATACTCTGCATGGTAGTTGCACTCCTCAAATCACGGATATTTACACAACTGACAAGTAAGGAAATGAAACAGAAGGGGAAACGTAAATTCAGAAATAGGTAGCTCCAACTTTTCCTTCTTGCAATTAAGAAGCAGCAATAAAAAACATGCAGATATTAACCAAAGAGGACAAAGTACATTAGCCTGTCATAAAGACAGGCTGTCAAGTCCAGTTCAAGTGTTAGGAAGCAAAATTTACTGCAAGGAAAAATAATTCTTCAAAAAGTAAAAACAATGGATTTTTTATCTCTGCATTTGTAAATGTATATTTAAGATAAATCTGTGTTCATTTCATGACCTATGGCAAGCAAATTGGTGTTTAATGTCCACTTCAAGAGAAACTGTAAAAGATGTAAGAAACAAAATCATAACAAGCTGCAGAAGGCTTGAAATAAATATTCCTAAGCAACTGGTGCTAGAATTTTATTTTTACATATATATGCATATATTTATATATATAGTGTGTATTTAATAAATACAAATAAAAATTATATATTATATGAACACGCGCACACACACACTCTACAGATCTCAAAATAAGCAGCACGGGCACATAATTAAGGGGTCCCCAGGGCTCATAAAGAAAGTGCAACGACCTTGTTAGTGTTTGGCCTTTCTTTCGCACCCAGTCTCATTGTAAAACAGTCAACCATGAAAGTAATTTAAAAAGCTGGTTTTCTTTTTATATTTACAGCATGATTTTATAATGTACTTTTCATGTTTTAGGGAAGCTGGTACTTCTGGCTGGCTGGCAAATTCAACATGAACCACAAACTTTCTAATTTACAACTTTCAGAAATCTGAATGCTTTTGAATACAAGGATTTTCAACTTTGCAATTTAATGACAACCCTGCCTTTGGCCTTTCCTGACCTGTTGTGAAGTAAATCAGGCACACTAATGTGGGCTAACAAGTCTTTTTCACACTGTTCGATCACCCTGCATCTTTTTTCTCCACAGACACCGCCTCTCTCCCACTCTCTGTCTAGCCGTCCTCCCTCAAAGCAAACAAAATGGTCACTGTAACCCTGCATTACTGCTCATTAGATCACAGGTTAGTCAAGTGGAACTGCCCGAGGTTCCCAAAGGAGAGCTATACTTCAAAAATCTGTCCATGTCAAATGAAGAAAAAAACCCTGAGCGTGGGGTCACCCAGATCAATGATCAAAAGAGACTGAGAATAGTGGGGGGAAAAAAGAAAAAAAAAAGCCCTTTTTTGTTAAAAAACAGCCTTCTGTATAATAAATCAGAATACAAAGATACTAAGCTTTTTCTCTCCCTTAACAACACTCTATTTGGGCTTTAAAATGGAATATCTTGTTTTTCAGAAGATTTTCTAAGAGTATGACTATTTTAAGTGCTAAGAGTGAGAATTCAATAAACCACAAAGTTACCTTAAGACAATTAGCAGGAGAGATAATAATGAAAAGTATTAGGGATTTTCCCTCCATTGTATAAATATTTAATTATTCAAAAAGGTAGCTGAAATAAATTTTGATTCAACTAAGACTTTAATTTAAACAAATTGTGCATTCCAAATCTCATGAGAAATGATCCAGGTAATATGTCCACAGAAAAAGAAGTTAAACAAAGTTACATAGTTTGAACACTTCTGATACATGACAGATGTGCAGGCACGTGCAATACTTGAAGATGCACTACAACTTCTGTAGTCTCTGTTCATCTTTTAAGAACGTACAGCAATTTTTTTAAAGACAACAAAGAAAACCACAGAGAAGTTCAAAATAAACAAAAAAAAAAAGTAATAAGTTTATTTTTAAGTAATGAATTTTGATGGACAGAACAGACCAGATTACTCATTGAGACTACTGGCTGTTTAACGAAGTTCTGTGCACACACGTGCTTCTGAAATCAATATTGGGTAGTCTTTACTTACCCAGAATGAATGAAATATGACAAGAGTAACCTACATAATGCAATTTAAACCCCACAAATATGACTCTGTTTATTCAGAATTAGTTATGCATTTTTAAAACAACAAACACACATTGTGCCACCATGGAAGACACTGCAGCAGCTAATGGGACCCTAGTATTTCCTGCAATATTGCTGACAGAACATCTTTTCATTTACAATGCTGAAAACCTTTCTTTTTCTGCTCTAGCGAGTAACTCAAATTGCACTTTCTTCTTTTATCCTCAGCCACAAGTAAAGGTATAATTACCAAACAGGAATAAAGGTATTTAAATTCTAACAGAATATTTAGTAGTATATTCGTACTTAAGATATGGTCTTTTGCAAAGGTATTACTACAATAGAACAGATTTAGAGGAGACTGAAAGAAAGAAATCTTTATAATACTCAAATGTTTCACACTTTTTCAGTAAATAATTTCTTAGCATTTATGAACAGGGTAATACATTAAAAAATGCAAATGATGTGATAATATACTATGAGAAAACACTGGAAAAGTTTACAAAACAAACCTGTATTTATAGAGACAAATGAAACAACATAAATTTAAATTAATAATGCAACTGTAGTAAATACATAACAATACGTGCAGTAATACCAATCACCTTCCTCTACACATAGGCGTGGATGAGATGAACAGCCTTTTAAGAGAAGCTCATTCACTAATGCAAATTGGAGTTTTTGTTGTTGTTTTTTAACAGTTTCCTATATGCCTCACAGTGTACATTAATACTTCAGCAAGAATCTTCAGCATACATTAACTTTTAAAAGGCCTACACAAGAATTTTGAGCCTTTAGTTCTGCAACAGTATTTCTGACCTCTGCAACTCTGGACAAAATCTGGACAAATAAAGGTAACATAGATCAGAAAAGTCAAGATATTGAGAAATTCTGTGTACATATCACCAATGCACTGTTAATATTCTACTCTTGTAAACAGTAGGGACAGAACGGCCTGTGTAAATCTGAATAACGCATTAACACAATTTCAAGAAAAAAAAATATGCAAATATTTTGCCTTTTTTTTCCAATATGTTTCTTAGTTTATTTGTATGATTCTTCACTAATAATTCTTTTCCAGACTAACTCAAAATTTCAGCCTGTTCAGCACAGTAAGTTCTTATTTCATCTCAGACTGGTGTAATAGATTTTCTAAACATTTAAACTATTTTGAAAGAACATTTATGCTTCTAAAGACTCCAGTATGACTAATGATATGCTGCAGTATCATCATTAAGAATAATGTCATTATATTAAAAACTCTGTTTCTAGTCCTATAAAGATGATTATTCCCAGATGCTAGAGTGGATAATTCCTTTTTCTTCAGGAGTATGTCTACATCTGCTGCTGAATCACTGCAAGAAGGGGATGGGAGAAGAGTTTTCTCTTTTTGAGCCAAATGTCATCAGGCACTGGACAGAAAAGATTTCTGAAGAAATAATGGATACTGTTCTTGGCCTACATACTCCTACAGGAGAAGGTATCCACAGGACTGCTTTAAGTAAAAACTCACAGTACTCCATCCTCATCCTCCCTGAACTATGAGACCCTTCAACACTCTAGAACTTGCTAAATTCCCTTCTTCATTCTCCATTTCTGTTTCAGCCCCAGATTGCTCTCTACTCCCCTCTTCCGCTTTACTGCTAGTAAAGTCTTGGCACGTAGTAGAGAAAAGGGTGCATAAGATTTGTCAGTAGCCCCCTTCAGTTCCTCCTGTTACTCCTTATCTCTGTAGGTTATGAAAATGGGATAATCCAATGTCCTGTTCAACACTCAAACTCATCATCTGAGAACAATCTTTAATTTTTTTACTCACGCCTACAAAGCAGCTGAGATTTTTCCGTAAGTGTAATGACTTGAAAAACACAATTCAGGACTGAGAATGGATGGGAAACAATTTACTCACATCTTTTAACAGTACGTCTTTCCTTCTTGTTCTTTGACAACTGCAGCACTGTTCCAGTAACATGGAATGCTGTTTCAAAGACAATCCTTTCCCTAATCTGTCACTTGGAAACACACCATTGTTTCATGAAGTCTCATACAGATACCATCACGTCCATGTCCAGAGCCGCATAGTTCATTCCTTCTCAAAGAAATTTTATGCTCACTTTTCTGAAATAGAGTCAGCCTCTGATGGGCCAATGATATGTTAGTTTCTATTTCTGCTTTCCCTCATCTCAGACTCAAGAGAAATTTCCCTCAAGTATCTTCAGAAATGCTGAGTTTGAAGAGGCACCAAAACCACTCCATACTCGTGCTGAACTCTGAGCACCTTCTATTTGACACAGGTTTAAAGAAACTCTGCATAAACATGTTACCAGCAAACTCTTCAAGATGTTGGGAATTACAGACAATCATAATCTGTGTTATCATCCAATGCAAGTAGCGCTGATGCAGCTGAAGGTTTTCTACTTTTGATGCACATTATTAAATTCCATCTTTGAATACCCACATGGATATGAAACTGATAATTTTTTTTCCTGCTCAGTTATTCTGGAACCTCCCTGGCATTACCAATAAAGATGCTCATCATGATCTCCCATGCTGTACGAGTATCCAATTTCCACAGAATGGACTGAGACTAGAAATTCATTTCATACCCTACATTCCTACTCCTATGTCATGAAGACTGTGTGATCATAATCAACTTGAAAAAAATCAAATTAAATTAATTTCCATTATATACAGAGTACCATACATAAATGATGTAGAAAAAAGTTCAACTACACAAAATTATCAGAGCACCTCTTGCTTGGTGAAAAGGTTCACAATATAATTAGCTTCCCTTCAATCAGTAAACTTTTTTTAGCGCTTATAACATTCTGAAGGATACTTACTCGTCTTTCAAAAAGCAGCAGCTTGTATTCTTGCACTCAAAAATTCTAATAAATATAAGAAGGATGTCTGAAAGGAAACCACACCCTAAGCCACTTATAAAATAGCAGAGTTTTCAGAAACTTGAACTAATGCATTACTAAGTACTTTTCCATTCTTTTTCATCTGATCCCGAGACCTTTTTAATGAAAATTGTAGAGTTGTATTTGGAAAGCTGTTATTGCAAACAGATCAAAATAGCTGTCTAAGTCACTTATTCTGAAAGAAAGTAACTTCTTCTCTTGCTCATGCAAAATGTGTCAAGCAGTAATTAAATTTTTGAGCACTGGGGAATACTTCCGAGCAGCAGTAGCACAGATGTAGAAGCCCAAAAGGATTATAATGACCATGTAGTTGTCTATTAAAGCCCAGCAACATTTGACCAAGCTGAAGAGGTTTCATAAAAAACTCTAAAAATCTGCGCTCTTCTCAGCTCCAGCAGTCTTCAATGAATATTCTATAAGCATTCATAAGTATACAAATATATACAAAAAACATTTACTACAAGATGCATACAGATTTTTGTATCTGAAAGCATTAGAAAGTTTCTGTAATTGTTTCACTATTTATTTATACAGACTATGCTCTGCCTTCACAGTCACTATGTTTAGTTCTGCAAGAGCAACCAACTGCTCTTTGAACAACATTTTCTTTTTTCTTCCTTGGCTAGGGAGACAAGATCATTTACTTTTCAAAGTACACGGTCAAAGTAAACACTTCTTTCATACTCTTCTCTCAACCCCAGTAAAAGTACTTGTATGCCTACTCCAGAATATTCATTGTTAAGTAATAGGGAAAAATTACTTTCTAGAATTTCCCATATAACTTTCCTTTACTGAGGTTCACTGTAGTGGGATAAGCTAAAAGAGGTGAGTGAGAAAGGTGGCACAGAGAAAGGTCCAAGCCTCACTACATCTTAGAGTTCTACACCACAGTTTTTCTGCACCAGTACCACTTCTATTCTTCCTTCTCCTTCTGGTTTGCGCCTGTACACTAACTTATCCAACTATCTTGTGAACCGAGTATGTTTGAAAATAGGACCATGAGGAAAGAGGATAGCAGTTAAGTAACTTTTACGCACAAACCAGTTCATCACATGGTTGCACAAACAGTTGGACTGTCACACGTGACAGATGGGATAAGCAAAGACTCAACATGCAAGACAATATGGCTCATAAAAGAAACACCAGAAGAACACACATCTACATACACATAAAAGAAGCATTTGCAGACACACAAAAGTGCTTTAAAACAGCAAATTACTGACACTGAAATTATACATGGCAATACTCCTCAAAATCTACTCTGAAACATGCAACTCTTTCACAGACTTGTACTCAGCACCATTAACAGCAAGGGCCAACCAAAAGCTTTACTTGTCTAAGGATAGTTTGATTGGGATATGCAGACAGCACTTGCACTCCTATGTCTTGGCTACACTACTCCTGTTGTCATCTCTCAGTACATTTTGCAATATGTGCACATTTGCAGGCATGCTCAAATATTTTTGTCTGCATTTTCAGGAGGGTCATTCCAATTGAGAGTTTCTAGGAGCACTCTCACAATTCAGTTCCTTGCAAGTTTATTGCTTTTTCAAAAGCAGGACTAGGAGTTCCTATTCAGACATATACTTTCATTTGTTAAACGGGCTACACACATTACTACAGTGCGTTTTTGTAAGCTGCATTATTTACCTAAAAACTATCAATAATTCCAATTCATCCTCTGATCTAGTGAAAATACATTGGAGATTTTATCTGTCATGGCTTTATTTATTATAAAACATAACTGAAACATAAACCCATGTAAAGAAAAAGTATGCTTAAAGTTTGGATTCTTCATGTTGCCTTTTTATATAGGGAATTTCATAAAAAGTAGAGCCATTCTAGGATTTACAAATGCTTAGAAAGACTTTAAAATTCCTTTTAAGATCACTTTAATTTCTTCTTTGCTCACTGTTACTTCTTCCCATGCCAGTGACTCAAGGAGAACAGAAAAATCCAGCTTCTTAAAATATTTTCAGTTTGTAATTTTAATTTCTTCACGTGGTCACTTGCATCTCACAGTAATAAATGCTCACTACCCAACTTGCTATTAGTATAATCGTTGTAACTGTGCAATGACTAAAGCAAACACTACTGCCTGAATATTTACATTGAATGCAAGTATTGACACTGTTTGAATTTGTCTAGCTGTTCACATCTATCTGGGATGTGGATCTACTCACAGATTATTTCTGTTTATACTGTTCACCTTTTCATATTGTATTCTATTTATATTATTTTATTTTAGGACTTCTTTACATATAAATCATCTTCCTAACAGGTCTGAAGAAAGTCTTTAATCCAAATGGGACTTCCTATGAGACACATAAAGAAAAGTTTACATTGTTCTAAACATGGCAAAACTAATATTGCCTAAACATCAGTTTAATAACATTCTCCTCTCCTGCAAATATGTTCATAACTGAAGTATGACAAATAACTCCTCTGTTCCTGCAAAGGCCACAGTTGTGAAGGAAGCAGCCAATACTCAAATAGAGTCCAGCTCCAAAACAATCTTCAAATATCAGGGGATACACCTTGGACGAGAAGAAGTATTTGCAGTAAGGGGATTGCAAATATTAAGGTCATTAAGGTCACTATGATCTCAAAACAGGACAGGAATCCATATTTTGGCTATTTGCTGCAGTAATCTGAAGATAAATCATTTCAGAAACAGTTTCTTGAGGAACCAAAAATCTGTCCCTGACTTAACTTTGCTATGGATGTCCCTGTTGTAAAGCGCACAGATTTGCAACAGCTGGTCTTTAAGAATTCAGATAGGTGAACTAATTTGAGAGGCTTGACCAGGGTAAGGACAGGACAGACTGCACAGAGCACTTCCATTTTCACTCTCAGTCTTGGGCTAAGTTTTTGTAGTACTTGGAGCCACTATCCATGCAAAACTGTTAGCTGAAACATTGCACTTTCTCTGAAGCGAAACCTCCTCTGCTCAACACAGTTTTTCAGATTGTTTGTAATGACATCTCTAACTGGTACATTGAAAGGACTTCCAAAAATGAGTAATTTTCCCCTAACTAGCAGGCAGTACAAGAGGCATGAACTATGCCAAAACAGCACAAAGACGACAAAACAAAAAGAAGGAATTGCATCCTAGAATTAAGCTCATACATACCGCCAATTGAGACCATAAAGGATCATTGGGCCCAGAAAGCACTATCTCTAGAGCTCTCAAGCTCCTCCCAACCAGTAAGAGCCTCTGCAGACACTGACAGACCTAGACATTCTCCTGCAATGGTTGTTTACCCCTAAGACACTTAAAGCACAGAGACCTTGTTTATCTACAAAATTATTTCCAGACATAAAAGAAATGAAGAAACAGATATAAGTTCGCACATTCCCTGGGGTGGCTCTTTTCGCAAGGACAGTCACGTCTACTTTTCTCGTAGCAGAAAACCAAATTAAACAATACCCATGATTCAAAACCCGAATGTCTTAAAATATTCTTAAACAGACAAATACATCACGATTTACATAAACATGGGATCAATCTTTCACACTTGCTGTTGAAAATATTGATTGCAACTCAAAAGACATTTTTTGATCTTGTTCTATCAAATTAAAAAGGAAAATGGGAAAAACTTTCCTCTGGAGTTTCACATGCCCATCAGTGCTGCAATTTTAAAGTCAGATCTTGCATGCAAGAGAAAAAAAGCACTTGTGATTGGCATGCTACATAACCTTTTAACTTTTTTTTTTCCTGACAACAATATTTTAAAAGATAATATTACCTTAAAATAGACTGAGAGGACTTTTGATTCACTGTTGATTTGTAAGTCTATATCAAAAAGTTCCAGCATTTTTTAAGACAGGAACTCAGAATGCATCTCCAATGATTTCCTCTGGCACTAGTCATCACCAATTTTAAAACATGAAAGAAATGTATTAATTGCCTCAGTTTTGGATACCTAAAAGAAAACTCATCAAAAGATTACACCCTATGAAGGTTTTCACATATATGACCTTAGAATAGAACAGTTCACTTTGATGGGACCTACAATGATCATCTAGTCCAACTGCAATCTGGAAAACAGCCTTAAATATAAAAATAAAAAAGAAACCCCCCAAAACCAAAAGGCTGCCAAATACAGCTGCTTCACCACTTAGCTGGCAAAGGCTCATAGTCCAATTGGGTTTCTCCTTTGCCATGGCACCCAGAAATCCTCAACAGAGTCAAAATGCTCAGCTCAGCCTGTTCCTAAAATACAATGGCTAACAACAACTTCCAACACATCCTGTCTGTGATTCCTAAACATTGCTCTGGCCTGGGAGGAAACTCACAAGTTTGCATACTGGCTGAAATCATGGGAAACCACTGCAATATCCAGCTTCTGATACTATCAGACAAAGTAGCACACATTCCAAAATAAAAATCATCAAGTTGGTAATCATAGCAATGCACTGTTCCCCTGCAAAGCAATTTATAATGCTTTTATCACCATAAATCTCCTGTGATATTTTAAGCCTGTAACAGAAATCTGATTAATCAAGAACAGTTATTACGATGAAAAGCATTTTTGTGATAGAAAACCAAAAGCATACTGTGTCAGAAAATTACTTATAAACAAAATATACAATTTGGTACACTGCTTTAGTGTAGTACCCTGTATTTTGGAAACAGTAGCCAAACTGATACTGCACTGTCTTCCCATCTGCTAGGTAAATAAATTTATTTTTCCCCTTGTAACTATTTTTATTTATTAATTGAGAAGGTTTCCAGAACAGCTGTAAGAACTGACTTAGATATGATAAATTCTTCATTACTGTGATTTTAATCTATTTTGCAGCATACTTATCAACTGAAATACCACTGATTAATTTTGTGGCCTGGTAAATACGTATAGTCTTTATATCAGCAGAGTTATGTTGAAATCGCTTAGCAACTATTTGAAAATACTTAAATATATGCTACTGTCACAGGGACAATAAAACATCTTACAAATACCTTTGACACGGGAAGGTAAAATAAACACCAAAGAAGCTGACATAAGAGAAATGAGGAGCATAATATTTAAAATGACATCTTCATTTATAGTTTCTAGAACAAAATATCAAATTTACTTTCTTGATCTCATTTTAAAATCAAAAAACCTAGGAAATAGCCAGCGGGAAACTGAATACAGGAAAAAATATTACATGTACTGATTAGTATATCAGTTTAGATTCGCCTGTAATTTTCCCTGACCACTTGGTAATATGAAGTACATTCTCCAATCATGCCTGCAAAATGAACTTGGTTAAACTACATTTCATAGATTAAACAAGATATTTGGACATTCTTACAAATACTTATTATTGCTTGTAATTGAACTATTCATTACACTGCTTAACACTTACAGCACATAGCTTCTACAATATCATTTCCACCTAAGCAATGAATGGAGAAAAATGCATTAAAATAATACACAAAACCTTGAAAAACTGAAGCAACTGCACTTCCCAACAATAAATATAACTAACATCTGTTGCAGCAACTGCCTGGCACTTGTACAGTTTTGTGAAGGAATTTTGTTCTGGATAAATATTTTTCTACAATTCCTATTACACACCATTCAACTCAGACATTTTCTTTAATTATACTCCAAGGAGTCCTTTCAAATCCATTAAAGAAAGGCGATTTGTCGCCTAAAGAATGCATACAAACCTCTAAGTCTTCTGACACACAAAAAGCCAAGGAAATAACTATAATTAATGGAGTTAGTGTCCAATAAAACTCTCAATGTTCAACACATTAGTTTTGTTAAATACTTAAGTATGTCCTTTTGAAGTAAGGAATAGTCTTATGATTCAGCATTTTACTTTCATTTCACATCTCAACAATGAGACAACAGCACAGCAAAGCCTTCAGGAAAGCAAGAAATTTCCACTTTGACGTTGGCAGAATTGACCGAATATGTGTACGCTGTGCATACACAGCAAGCACAGGACATTTTTCAGGAACAAAGCAACAACTCCATGACATTCTCCAATTTTTCTGTAATTTTGTTTTCCACTACTCTTAAGCAAAAAAATTCAAATACATACACTGGGTTCTTGATACAGGGGGGTGTTCTGTAAATATCCATAAGCTGTGCACATTTAACAAAATCTCTAAACACACAAAATATTCAGTTTAGGCCCAAAAAGCCTATGCATAAGGGCTCAACTGCAAAGTGGAGAGTTATGTATAATTTGCTGTAAAGCAAATTAACTGGCATTATATTCACGATTCTTATGAAATCAAACAAGGAAAATCTCTTGAACTATATTCAAAATCCTCAATTAATGTTAAACCCAATTTGGCCATTTTAAAAAGGAAAAACGTAGCAAATAATAAACACTTATATTGTGTGAAAAAAGCTTTTCCATTGATGGAAACTGTAATCTGTATTGCTCTATGAAAAAAAGTAAAAGTTGAAACGCTTTTGGTGTATGTGCATGATAAAATGAAAGCAATTGTGCCTCATACATAGTTATTTTTTAAGGGGAAAGTTTAGGAATACATGCTTTACTTTTACATTGCACCATAAACTAGAATACATTAATACAATGATATGTAAGAACGCATAGTATATTTCTTTTAAATATTCGTTACTTCTTCTGTTTTTAGATAAGCAAGACCTAGAACTTGCAGATTCTATCTCTGCATCATTTCAGCTTACCTTTTTATATAACTCTATACACTAAATCAAAGCACTTACTATTTTTTTTTCCTATGCACAGATTCTTGGAGGGAAGGAGCACCAGTTTAATAAAACATTTGACATCATAACTTACACAGTTCTTACTGATTCTCTTTCTCTCATATTAAAAACATTACTCTACCCCAGCCACATTTACATTTCTCAGTCTTGACACATAATAAGCCTAGCTTTTTATCCTCTATTTCTTTTGGGAAAGAAAGGGCACCGTAAATCAGTACAGAAAGTACATACAACTATACTGTACAAAGAGCACTTATCCTATGGATCAGTAAGCTCTACATTGAATTGAATTGGCATTCTTCAGAAAGATCATATTTTTGACAAAGTACCTCTAAGAAAGCAACACACTTAAATACAAAGGAGCAACAAAGTAAAGTGCCGAAACAGTTTTCACTCTGCTGTAATAAAAAACACTACTCACAGAACAAACACGAGATTTCACATGCAATTGTTAATAGGAAGTCTTTTAAATACCATTTATGGACAGAAGGACATAACCAAATTTTAACTTCTTCCTACAACTTCAGAAGTAGGGCTTCTCATGAAGAGCCAGTAACTTTCAGCATTTCCTCAGAGGTATGTGACATGATAGGAATGCAGGCAAGATGAATTTTTCAGAGCAAAAGGTATAGAAATAGAACAACTGTGTAATTTACAATGTGATAGCTACACATTAGACAAAGACACTACTACTTAAAATAATAAAATCAAGTTAAGGGCTTCAGCACAGGAATTGCAACTCTCCTCTCACACTTCTCCACAGCAGTTCAGAAAAAAAAAAAAAGATTTTACATAAAAGACAACCTGTGGCTGTGATCTATTGCTTTAAGCAAAGAATGGAGTAATGGGGTAGGGAAAGCTTAAAAGTCATAGCAAATAAAAAAACCCGAGCTAAACAAAAAATCACTGTCCCGACAGTTTTTGAAAAAAACGTCTTTTCCACCTTAAGCAAAATAGGGTGAAAGCAGGAAAACTATTTGTATCCAATAATTACTTCTCTGTGTTCCAGAACAACTAAGGTTGTATGGAGTGCATTAAACTAAGTTCTTAGGGGCTGGAACTGCTCTAGGTCTGTGTACTTAGAGCAAGCAAAGAGCTAATGTCAGTTCTTAACTAGAATGTCAGGGTAATAAGTAATACTGGGTTAAGGGAGTGCACATAGTAAATACAAGGAAGTAAGACACTACCATGTAACATACCTCTTGTACAGAGCGAGCTGCTGGCTTGTCTTGATGGTTGGCCAGTATTAAAAACGGCAAAGTACATAACTGTGGGTGCTGGAGAGCAGAATGCAGTTCATTCCTAGCAGTTTCTAGATCATCTTCAGAGGAGGCACTGTCTAATACAAATATTACCCCTTGGGATCCTTGGTAGTAACGACTCCAGTATTTCCTGATATTGTCAGCCCCTTTCAAGACAATAATAAGAACTAATTAAAATAAGAATAATTAAACAGATTCAAATAATACTTGTAACTGAAAACAACCCTTCTACGTAGAACAATCAAAGCAAAGCAATGAACTAAATTCTGTCTCATAAACAATCATCATTGAAAGAATAAAAAGCAACCATAAATCCACACAACCATAAATAAACACAAATGTCAAATTAACATTGTTTAAATCAGGAAGGAATTTTACTCAATGCAGTTTCCATCCCTGAAAGTTTCTGCTCCATTAACAAGTACTGGCAGAATCACCATGCCTCCTATGTCATATAGTCTAATCATATACCTTCTCACTGAAATATCTTGTTACTAATATCTAAACCTTTCCCCATTCTTTTTCACTTAGCCCTGCAGCTCATTGCTGTAACCTGTAGGCTCTTTCATGAGAGTTGTTAATCTCCAAGCATAAGGTCTCTCAGATCATCTCCAAATCATCAGGCAAACACTTCATAATTGGGGGAAAGTGTCGGAAAAGCCAATTAAAGCAATTAAAGACTTAATGAGGAGAATAGTGATAAAATAGTAAGTTGAACAGTGAATAAGGAGCTATGGTGACAACATACAAAGGCATTGATTTAAACTAATCTTTCTCTGCAAACTACACTAAGGACTCTAGAAGAGCCCAACAGGAGACATATGAGTGACTGTACAGGCTTACAAGCCACAGTAATTTTTAGGACACAGTTCAGCTGCACACAGTCATCTCAACAGAAGCCAAGCAATAAGGTTATCTACAGAAAGCTTTTGTCTCCCCTGGAGAGTAGCATATGTTGTAAAATTGCGGTAAGGAAAAAAAACTGTATTTGACAGCTGTCAAACTATGATTTGGATATGGCTAATCTTTGTATGTCTGAGTCTGGCACTGCACTCATGGGGACTAACACTAGAAAGTGAACAGCAGCTGCAATACGCTAGTAGAAAACTTGACATGTCTGCAAGACAGTGATTTGCAGAAATGTGCTGAAGGTATCCTTTACAGACACTTTTCTTACTTTGAAACAGGGAGAAGTGAACTTGAATGTAGACACCAATGCTAAATGCTGATATGAGTAAACCCAAAATTTTTGGTGTAACAAAACTACATATAGGTTCTGAGCAACATGCAGGCACAGAATGAGAATTTCGTGCAACATAATTACTATAACTTCATTGTGGTACTTAAAATACTCAATTTATATGTTGTGCAACAGAAAGCAGTCAGTAAAAAAAGAACAAGAAATCAATATTTTTAAAGAAATTTACACCAGATACTTTAGGCATTCAACCCAGAGTATTCAAATCTCAGCCCACACAGTTACTATCTTCTGTATAACAACCCCTCTGGAACCTCAAGCACTCTGTTCCTTTATTCTCCATCTAGCACAATTTAGGTGGCTAACGAATGTTGTGAACACACACTTTTTCCCTACAGAGAATACTTTAGTCATACCTGAAGAGTTTTTTCTGCAAGGGGTATATAGAGTTAATTGCTTAAAGTCATGGGATTTAGTCAAGACACTACTTAATTTCTCTGTTAATTTAACTAGACCCAAAGTAACAATATACAAATAGGATAGGTGTTTCATTTATTTTATCAGCTTCTGAAGATCAACATTACTTGAAAGCCAATTCTGTGTTTCTGTACCACCAGAATATCTACCTATTATAATTGTAAAAAATGTCATAGTGTGTTAGGTGTTCCAGTCTTTCCAAACAGCTGTCTGCCAGAACCAAGTAGAGTAAGTTGCAAGAGGGACAGTGTTTACATAGCCACACACAACAGTGTTACAGGCATCGGAAGTATCACAGTACTTTAAAAACTGGTAGAGAATATTTTTCAGCTAACTGGAAGGTAGTCACAATGATCAGTTCTTTGAAGGTCTTTCTTTTCCTAGCAACACAACATCTGTCTTATTTATTCTAAGCTTCAGACAGCTGCTTTTCAAGCAAATGTTGCTGCCAGACCCTGAGTTTTATCTTTGAAGCCATACTATTTCTTGTATCCAGGTATGGAAGAAAGCAGCTCATGGATCCCTACATGGAACACCGGAGCCAGAAAGGCAGTATGCTGATTTGATGACCTTACAGTCCTGTCTTTTTTGTTCAGGTGCTGTAGCTACTCCACTTCTTTTCTCCTCATCAACTGCCCCAAGAAAAACACCTCTAAAACATGGCAGTCTTTTTATCTCTGGCTTTGGCCTGTCATCATGTCATAGTTATAAGAACTAACTACCAATGTCAAACAAAACTTGGTATTTCATCTAGGATCTTCCATTAGAATAATGACCTCCTCTGAATTTGCTGACACCTCGGTTCTGAGGAAAACACAGCCTGAGGTATAAGAATAAAAAAAAAATTGCACTAAGCAGACAAGAAAAAAGACTGAGAAAGTCCTAACTTGAGCTGCCATTTTAACTTATTTTTCTGGCAAATGCACTTGAAAAAAAATTCTTGGCATCAATAAGCTATAAGCAACAGGAAAACACAAATTTTACAAGGCAAATAAGCTTATATTCTTTTGTCTTAAGTCTTCAAATCCAGAGAGCATAATCTGCTCTCAGCTTCACTCTCCAGAGCATTAGGTGGGATGTTGTGGAGTTATCCAGGGCAGGAGATGCTGGCCTGTGAATAGTGATCCAGCCATCACACTTTACAGCATGACAAATTCAGAGTAATTGGTTGTTTTCAGAGGTGCACAACAGCCTATGAATTAATCTTCTCATCTATTCCAAAGACTTCTAAGACAGGGAAATTAAAATCTGAGTTTTTCAGTAATCCAGGATGCAATATGCACCCAATAAACATCCTCAGGTTCTCAAGAGACATTGAAATGAAACCAAAAACTTAATTGGCACTCAAAATGTCCTACCAAACAATACTAACACACAAAATACGCATTTAAATTTGTCAACCTAATATCATGTTTTTCTCTAGCAGCTTTGCAGGCAAATGTCTGCTTCTTCAACTACATCATACCTAAAATAAGATGCGTAGCCATATAATTTGTTGCCCTCAGCAACGCGCTCCAGCAGTGGGTTGAGTCTTGTGATGCCACTGAAACATCCCATTTACAAACAAACTAGGAGGGGTAAAAACACACTACAACACAATCACACTAATTCTTAGAAAAGATAGTATTCAGTCAAATGTAAGGCTTGAATTACTTTACAAAATGAAAACAAAACTCCCTCCTTACAAAGAAATGATAGGGAGTTAAAACCCTCATCATTCAGCATTACTACAGGGCAGGTTTATTCAGCTAACTGCTCAAACTTTGAGGAAGTTTTCATTTGTAATTTTTAAAACAGCAAATAAATAAAATCTTTTTGATTATTAGCCAAGGGTACAGTGTGTCTATGTTAATACTGTTAATAATTCTATCAGTGCCAACAGTACCCCCTCTAATGCCCCTTGGAAGCTCAGGCAAGAGTTTGAGAGTTATGTGCAGTTTAAAACACATCTAAAACTGGTTGCACAATTATGCACTCTTGTAAAAATATTATATAAAATACAGAACTGCAAATCTTTCTTTTAACTATGAATAGTTCTGTTTACATCCTTATTCACAGCAGTTTAAGGCAACCTTCAATTCCCTCCTTTTCAGTACTTTCAGGAGAACAGAACACAGCATTACAGAAAAAAAAGCCACTGAAAGCAATTTAAAGGTGTCAAATTTGTAACTTGTCAAGCTTGCAGCAAGTCTCCACTGAAAGCACAATGAACATCACACAGCCCTTGCTTCAAGATAGTCTAGCCTGCACATGAATGCTCTCATTCACCTGAAAACACATCACAGCTTCAGAGAAGTTATAATCTCAAACCCAAGGAAGAACTTTTTCCTTCCCATCAAAAACAATTAACCTAGGGCTATGAAGGAATGGAAGGTGTAACCAGTTTTTCTACCACTTCAAATGTAACCACTTCACCTGAAACGATGACAATTGTTTTGAAGGTTTTAGAGTTGATTAAAAAAATTATATAGATAATTCCTCCACTGATACTAAACAGAAACCATTTCTAATTAGCAAAAAGGTGAAAAGATGCCAAGGAACGTCAAAGCACCACATAATCTTTTTGCATGAAAGACTGGCACATGGAGAGGGAGGACAGAGGGGAGAAGAAATCTCACCTGTTTTTGCAAAGTCTTTAAATATACCCAACCCTCCTACTTCAAGAAAACCTAATGAAAAGAATTTTGACGTAACAGTTTCTATATCAGTGGAAGGTTTATAACTTTACTTCCCATAATTTCCTCATAAGAAAAAAATGAATTTTTAGGTAATCAGGAAGATGCCTGAAATCTCAGAAATCTTCACACATTTTTAAGACATGCAGCTGCTCCTTCTCTAGCTCAGTCATATCCTTTGTTTAGGTTTCCCAGTACTTCCCTTGAAGAAATACAGCATAAAGATTCATTTATTTGTTTTTTGCACTAGCTATTTTTTTCAGCCTCTTAGCTCTTTTTTACTACAAAGTTATACATCCTTTCTAAGATGCCCACTTCGTATGTGCATGCAATGTATTCATATTGGCAGACACATCGACACATAGATGATACACGAGTTTCACATGTGTGTAAAGTCAGTCACTGCGGCGATTCAACAATATGAATGAACAGCACAAGAGAAATCACCCGAAAACTGACGAGGAATAAATTTTCTGCTGCTATAGAATCATAGATGGTTTGAGTTGGAAGGGACCTTAAAGATCATCTTATTCCAACATCCCTGCTATAGGCAGGAGCACTTCTCACCAGACGAGGTTGCTCAAGGCCCCATCCAACCTGGCCTTGAACACCTCCAGGGATGGGGCAGCCACAGCTTCCCTGATCAACCTGTGCCAGTGCCTCACCACTCTCATGGTGAAGAAATTCCTCCTCATGTCTAGTCTAAATTCTCCCCTCTCCAATTTATTTTGCCCTCAAATTTGCCCTCATCCTATCACTACGTGCCTTTGTACAAGTCTCTCCTCAGCTCTCTTGTAGGTCCCTTTCAGGTACTGGAAGGTCACTATAAGGTCTCTGCAGAGCCTTCACTTCTCCAGGCTGAACAATCCCAACTCTTTCAGCCAGTTCTCATAGCAGAGGTGCTCCAGCCCTCTGATCATCTTTGTAGCTCTCCTCTGGACCCATTCTAACAGCTCCATATCCATCTTACATTGAGGATTCCAGAACTGGACACAGTACTCCAGATGAGGTCTCACAGGAGCAGAGTGGAGGGACAGAATCCCCTCCTTCCCCCTGCGGACGACACTTCTTTTAATGCAGCCCAGGATAAGCTAGGCCTTCTGGGCTACGAGCACACATTGCTGGCTCGTGTCAAGCTTCTCATCAATGAGCAACCCCAAGTCCTTCTCCATGGGGCTGTTCTCGATCACTGTATTGAAACATCCTGCATTGCCCTGACCCAGATGCAGGACCTTATACTTGGCCTTGCTGAATTTCATGAGGTCTGCACAGACCCACTACTCCAGCCTGTCCAGGTCCCTCTGGATTACACCCCGTCCTTCCGGTGCACCACTCAGCTTGGTGTCATCTGCAAACTTGCCGAGGATGCACTCAATCTTGCTGTCTATATCATCAATGAAGATATTAAGCAGCACTGGTCCCAGTACAGACCCCTGAGGGATACCACTTGTCACAGATCTCCATCTGGACTTTGAGCCATTGACTACTACCCTCTGAATATGACCACCCAATCAATTCCTTATCCACCAAACAGTCCATCGTCAAATCCATACCTCTGCAATTTAGAGAGAAGGATGTTGTGGGGGACCGTGTCAAAGGCTTTGCAAAAGTCCAGATAGATCCCATGCATTGGTTTTCCAGTGTCCACTGATGTAGTTATATTCAATATATACAAATATTAATATATTGAATATGTTTATATTCAATGTACAGAAAAATCAGAAGTACATATAAGTTTATTGTGCTTATGTTTATTTTTCTTAGCAAACTGAAGTTTATGGAAACCACCTCTGTCATCTTGTTTGCCTTCCAGGCTTCCCCAGTGAGGTAGTCACACCTTCAGTATTTACCTTATTAGCAGCTAACCAAGGTGCTGTCTTAAATTTGAATCTCCACCTACTCTAATATTTAAAACTGTCAGAACAACATTTAGGTTACAAGCACTAGGAAGTTATAAAAACATTGTATTTACACTTGCCTGCAGAAAGCAATGCCTATCTACTCAGAGAAAGTCAGTTTGATCTACTTAGGCCTGTGGTTTTCACTGCCATTTTAAAATAAAACAGGCAATTTGAAACAAAAATCTCCTTTTTTAGTCAGGAATCTAAAGTTTATTTTAAAAGTTCATTAAAAAATCTTACAGATTATTTCAATATGTCCCCTGCAATATGCATCAACATTTATTGAAGCCTGAAGTTTGAAGCTTTAATAGCTTGCAGCAGGTGGCACACCATGTTAACTGGACTTCATGTACGACAGCCATTCTCAATACCATAATCACTCCTGCTTCTTTTTAATTTTATTTTTCTAAAGGCACAAACACATAGTAAGTCCTCTAGGGCTAGCAAAGAATGGCTGGCAACAAGAAAATCATATGCCAGTTTTCTTTCCACCTATTACCACCTTCTCTGCCCATTTCCCATCTCTCCTGGAGGACTCGGTAACAGCCAGGATCTCTCAGAGCCAGCAGCACACCTTCCCAGGCTGATGACTGCTGCCAGTACTCAGCAAGGCTCAGATGTACCCTCCTCTGAGTTGCAGTCACATCTTTGGTGACAGTGCAGGTAATATCAAATAAAGCTCAAAATGCATCTTTCTCTACGGCATTTAAGACTAGTAGGCATGTAAAGAAAGCAGCAAGTCTTCCAGAGCTGTGTATTTCTCTAAGTACAGCCCTTCTGCTGACTGGCTCACAGAAGTCTGAATCTGCCTTTGAAAAGGCCAAGGCTTTTCCTGCCTAGAATCAAAAAAAGAAAAACTTATTTGTTTGGAAGGAGTTCATAAAATGTAGGTATAATTTCTGATGCTGAACTAGGCTGCTAAACTCTACCCTTTGATTCTGCCTGAAGAAAATGGAGCTGCAAGTCTAACAGGAGACAGACTCTTCCAGGAAACCAAAGGTTTTACATTTCTCTACAAAAAAAACCACCACCCGATCAACAAAATCAACTGGTTCCTCACCCCACAAAAAAGATGTAATTAGGAAATTGTGCATTTATTTATCATACTACAGCTAGCTTTGATAGGCATTGTTTGCATGGCTCATACTTGTTTTGAATAAGATAGGCAGTACGTTGTCTATTCACACTATATGAAAAGCTAATTGTAGAAAAAAACAATATTTCCAAAGATCCCTAATACCGAATCTTTGTCAGAGCTTCCTCAGGACGTTTACAAGACCTTTAAGCAGATATAAATGATCTCTCTAACCTATGAAATGAGGAAACTATGACAGAGGCAAGGCTTAGGCTCCATTTGAGCAGCAGGCTGAATATGATTGATAGCAAACAGATCTAACTTTAATGCTTTCAGAAGGTGACTGTCTCTGTGCAACTCACAGCTTGGACAGCTCATCAGGGTCATCTAAAAATTTCACCTGCTAAGACATTTTGTAAACTGTTAGACATAGCTATGTCACAGATGGCATTGCATGCACTCCACAACCAGATTTTGTAAAGGTGTCAACTGCTTTTTAATCGAATACAGTGTGGAGATTTTATTGCTTTGTGTTAGTTCGTCCCTGTGAAGATTACTTCAGCTGGCATTTACTTGTGGTATCAGTTTTCTGATAATTAACTAGATGAAATTTTAGCTGCTCTGCAAGGCTATGTTGCTACTAGGGTGTTCAGTACCTCCCTCTCCCTCCACAGAGCAAGGAAGGAGAGTGGTTTCTCGTAAATATTCAAATTTCAAATACTAATTGATAGATCAACAGTATTTTCTCCCTCCTTCCTCATTTCTTCACAAGGCAGATACCACCCAATAATGTTGATGTCTTCTTCAGGGGTTCATACTTTCCGTTCAACTTGGATTGCATGACAGTGTGACTCCCTCTCCTACTTTCTCAATCCTGCTGCTCTTAACTTCCAAATTAAGACAAAATACGCATGCTTTGTTTAACCAATCCTATTTAAAATTATTTGTTCTCTAGCTCTCACCTAGACAATTAATTCAGTGTGAGTTTATGACTCTGGTCATGAAGCTTAAGAAGCAACAGCAGTGGGGAGGACAACTCTCATCTCTTTCCTGGGCATGCTCCGCCAGCTGGAGACTCGAGCATCCCTGATATTAACCACTCTGCTCTTGCTAAGCGCTTCACACATTTTATGTTAAATGAAATCTTAAAGACATGCTGAGTCACTATGCTTGTGAAAAAGGCCTTTGGTTGGATTACAAAAATTTAACACAAACATATAACGATATATTTTAGTACATAAAACAGAGAATGTAACTAAACCCTAGAACATGTTTTTAGTACTTTTAAACTTGGGAAGAAGTAAAAGAGCTGTTCACATCCAGAATAATTCTTTTAAATTTGACCAGGCTCAGTATTTGGCATCTTCCCAGTAGCATCTAAGTCCACATTTACAACATGGCAAACTAAGTTATAAAATAGACTTATTCTAAAAAAAACCAACTGTAAATTATCAGTTGACCTCCAGAATGGACCTATAATCATGATTTAGGTCTGAATAGGTATCTACGTCACAAGAGACACTACGATTTGACATTCTGTTTTGACAGTGTTATAACCACAAAAGACTGAATAAATATGCTGAATAAATGGTAGTTCGTCTCCGGGCTGGAATTTATTAAAACCAAAGAAAATGCTTTCTGTTGCCTTTGCACCTTCATTATCTGTCTCAAGAATAGACTTCAGCACTCAGCATCTCAAACTTCTTTCAGAAAAACTGTTAGAAACTTCTGAATAACAAATATTATCATCTGCCTTATTACTCCAGTCTTTCTCCACTCTCCTGCATGTTCCTCATACACAATTTCATTCTCAGTTCCTATCAGAGATTGCTGCACTGTAACAGAAAATCATCAAATCTGTAACTTCTTTCCATACTGTTACTCAGCTGAGTTTCATAATAAGAGAAATAATTCCACCATCCCAAAAAGAGTAAATTCTGAAAGAATGTGGACTAGGCTATGTCACGTCTTCACAGTAATCTAAATTACATATATTATTCTATGGACTTAAGGTTTTTTTTAAAGAAAATGGTATTATTTTAATTTCTCAGGGAGCAGGAATGAATTTTGACTATCAAAACAAAAACTCAGATAACCAGCAAAGCAACTTGGTGAGTAAATAAAGCAACACCTCCACTTCAAGTAATTCAAGTATGCCTATGCTTGATTTGAAAGTTATATATGTTCTTATTCAGGATCAAAGTCAATGTTTCTAAACAAAACTTTTAACATTTGTGAAATTGGATAAAAACTTTGTTTTCTCATAGGAAGGCAGCCTGGCTTAGGAAACAAATGCAATAAAAATAATCAGAGAGAGTATGGTTTGATTTTCTTTTATATTCTAATATCACATATTTCAAAGAAAGATTTCTAAAAAAAGAACACAGCAAACTTTGGTGCATGTCTCTAATCCTAAAGGCTGATGAAGATATAAACAGACTAGGAAGAGACAAAAGAAGTGAGACTGTTTTCCGTACACTTTGCCTGATAATTTTAAATCCCTAGAGTAACGAAGAAACAAACTGGCTTCATTAGCAGTACCAGAGCCAACCAGCTCAGTGAAAATGAGCACCATCTTCAATCTCAAGGAAGGACACTGCTTCAACCAAATCAGAAGGATACTATGCAGCCAGTGTGTTTCACATTCAGATCTCAGCTGGAGTACTGAGATGTAAAAAGGATATGGAACTGCTGGAATGGATCCAGAGGAGGGCTACAAAGATGATCTGAGGGCTGGAGCACCTTCAATATGAAGCCAGGCTGAGAAAGTTTGGCTTGTTCAGCCGGAAGAAAAGAAGGCTCCGAGGAGATCTTATAGCGACATTACAGTACCTGAAAGGGCTACAAGAAAGCTGGAGAGGTATTATTCATAAAGGCTTGTGACAAGGGGGAATGGGTATAAACACGAGAAGGGCAGATTTAGACTAGATATTAGGAAGAATTTCTTCACTGTGAGAGTGGCGAGGCACTAGCACAGGTTGCCAAGGAAGGTTGTGGCTGCCCCATCCCTGGAGGTGTTCAAGGCCAGGTTGGATGGGGCCTTGAGTAACCTGATATAGTGGAATGTCTCTGCCCATGGCAGGGGGGTTAGAACTAGATGATCTTTAAGGTCCCTTCCAACTCTAATTATTCTATGATTCTATAATTGCATGACTGCTGAATCTAAGAAATATTAACACTATGGCTTCTGCTGTAAATTTTTGAAACACTGGCTGTTAATACATTGCTGTATCTCATGAAACTCCCTTCAAGAACCAAGTTAACTTCTTCCCTAGAGCATTTAAGAAAGGTTTCAACCTTGCTGAAAATCTAATGAACATTCTCAAGATTCATTCTGCTATATTTATATAAAGACCTACAGAAATTCTAGAACATAAAGAAGATTTACATGTTGGTTTTAACTAGAATAACATTAGAAGAAATTATACTCCACAAGAACTCTCATTAGTAGAGTTTTTTCTTTCTTTTAACAGAGCTACCTCTTGATCGCTTAAGACTCAGGATCAGAACTGGACGGCCAGATAGCTTACCTGTATACAGACAATTAAAAAACCACAACCATCCCTCCGAAACCCAACAAATCCAACAAGAAAATAGGTCTCAAAGAATATAACTCATCTGAAGTTGGCTGCCTTAGCAACACTTTTAGTGGTGCGGTAAATATATCCATTTTGTCAATTGTTTCGCATAGTTACCTGAGCCAATGCTCATAAGCAAAACCTTATATGTAAAATAAACACAGCAAGCATGCTCCCTTGAGCTGCCAGATGGGCCGTACTACGATTACAGTCAAGTTTGAATTCTTGTATAACTTTTGTATAAATTCTGTATAACAGCACATTCCAAGAAATTACATTAAAGGAGAGACATTGCACTTATCTGCCTTCTCCTCCTCTTGTTTTTTACTATTTGTTCTTTGTGCAATTCTTCTCAACTTTATCAGCTGTGGTGAAACACAGATTTTTAAATTCCAGCCACACTGACTTAAAACAATTTGGTATGATGAGTTTTTGACACTGCATGTTTTGAGAATCAAATTAATAGATGCTATACCTCCAAGTTCTTTTACGTTCAAGATGGCATTCTGGAATGGCACCGCTTTTATACTAAAACCTAAGGAGAGAAATAAAGAGTATTAGTAAGTTTTTTTTGCTAAAGAAACCACTTGAAATCAGCTGGACACATTCAGAAAGGACCGCTCTTTTCATCAAGAACCAGGATATTGCTGTTTCAAATATGGGCTGAGGGAATTGTTTCAGCAATAAAATTTGTAATGATACTATTAAATAGCTGGCATACAAAATCCAGCACAGAAGTTCCATCCAGGTCATCTACCATTTTGTAAGGAGTTAGTACAGAATACACCTTTACAAAAGTGTTTTTAATGCAACTGGAACTGAAGTTTAGATTTCAGACTACCAGTAATATAACGCAATCCTCCTGCGATTTTTAGATGGCATGGAAGACAACGTGCAATTCAAATCATTATTTTCTTACATTTAAACCTCACAGGTTTTGTTTATACCTAGAGTATTAATACTGTCTATAAAATTTATTAACAGAAAGATCCTTTTACAGACTAAATTGGTATGTATTAAAATGGTTAAAAACACACTAGAAGCATCTAAAAACTCTCTATTAGCCTGCTATTGGCTTACAACAGAAAAACTTTCTAAAAGTGTGATGGTTTTCCTTTACTGAAAATTCAGATAGCCAAGCACAAAGAAACATGAAAGGCTCCCAGCCATCCATCAATGTACTGAATTTTACATTCAGCATGTTCCATGCATACATAAATATAAGTAAGTGCACATAATAAGTTTATAAGGAAAAAATTACGTCTGCTCTTCCAGTATAAAATGTCCAGAAAGACATTAAATTTATTTCTATCTAGCACAAATATTTTCAACTTGATTACAAATCTGCAAACTGAGTAACGAAGTTTATTAGCTATCATTTAACAGAACCAAGATATTTTTTCTCTCAGATCAGACCAACAGGTTATACACTCCAGTACTCCACTCATGGTCAGTGCCAGATGCAGTAAAGTGCAAAAAAATCTGAAGGGAGTAATTATGAAATATTTTTGTTGTTGTTGTCTTAAAATAAACTCTGAACTCTTCCTGGAAAGAAGGAAAAACTGGAATGGACCTGAGTGGCTTTGATGAGAAAGAAAGAATACAGGTTATAGTTTAAAAGACGAGTGAAGTTGCCAAATTGTATACTTGGATGCTCAACGGTATCTTGTCATATGGCACAGATATGGTACGTATGGCTAGATTTACTACACGCTGAATAGCCTAGATATGCACCATTTTGGCCTGGATGCTACATATTATTCTCCAGAGTCCATTTTCATTCCTCAAGTTGCCTAACTAAATAATGTTATGTACTGCAACTATCTAGAAATATGTAAGAAAATTTATTTTTAAAATACACATATTTTCATTATTTCCTTTTCTATATCTACACTATTTACTTTGCTCTTACTATTTCTTTCAGGGTCTAAAGTGTTGAAGTATAATTTGCACTAACTGTAGGTTCATTCTAAAGATAAAATTTAGAGAGAGGGGAACACCACTGTAAACAAAATGAGTTAATTATTCATCACAGAAAAAAACCCAGTATTTTCTGGTATCTGTTACACTTTGTTCACCTTAAACAAAGACACGCTGAAAATCAGCTATGGTTGCAAGGGGACAAGCATAGAATTCGAATCCATGAACCACAGCTATGATATAAAGCCATGTAACTCTAAACACAAGTTACTTGCAAAACACTCACTATTTGTTCCCTCAGTAAATCAGCCTTAGGAAATCACAGTGGCCACAGAAATACATTTCTTCCATCTCTGTGACCTAATCTGTCCTCTTTCTGACCTCTGCAGTCAGGTATTCCTTTTTCTCACTCCACATGTTAGTTTTGGGATTTTTCTGGTGCTGCCTGTTCTGTTTTGGCTTAGGGTTTTAGTTCTTTTAATCAAAGTATTCTTTTCAGTATTAGGTATTTTGGTTCATCTAATTCAGTGTGCATATTCAAATGTTTTGGACATAAGATACTTTTTAGTTGTGGTTCTTGTGTATACTTTTATGTATCTTCTCAATGCCACTGAAACTTTTTGTTAATTGATCTCAATCTACCCTTACTACATAAGCAAGTGTCTTTGCTAATCTAAAAAGAAATTATTATTGTCAGAAATTAACATTTCCACTACGCTTGTTCTTTTGGTTGCCAGCACATACCACAAGGTAGTACTGACCAAGTATGACAAGAAATAATTCCTAACTTAAGTTTCAGATCATCACTACCCCAATTCTAATTTATATTACATTCTCTTCTTTTCTGTACGTAGAACAAGAATTCTTAAAAGCAGAAAGTAAAAAGAAAAGAAAACTTTCAATATCCATCTACACTACACTGCTACTGTATGTTTCTGATAGTTCTGGTTCATTACACCATAATGCATGTTTTGACTTTTAACATACTCCAAATTGTGTATTTTCTTGTATATTCCACAATGTATGACCAAACAGCGAGAGTAAGTAGCAGTAGTTTCAAAGCAATCCTGTGCAACAAAGGCAGTATCGTACCTGTGGTAGACACTATATTCTCCGGGCTTTCACTGCAAAGCTGTGACAGAAGACTTGTCTTGCCAGAACCAGTGAGGCCTATGCAAACCAAGTCATATTCAGGTCGTGGTGGTGGTGGTCCCTTGCAGCAAAGTGCTCTAAAACACTGCCAGGGTAGGGAAAAACAAACAAAACAAAAACAAAAGTAAGAAGTTACTTTTCTTTTGTAAATATTGATTCAACTAGGTTCTAAAATAAAGTTTATAAATTTAAAGGCATTGGAGAGAAATAAATTATTATTACGAACAGTAAATGGACTGAGACCACCTCAACTAAAACACAGAACAGCTTTATAAGGAAACATAAATACGCCTCTTAAATTGTCACCTAAACCTCCTCAATTTGGACTGAGGGAAGTGACATTCATACCCTGAAAAGCATGAACAATACACATACAGTGAGATAGGCACATGCCCTATTCAAGCCTGTGGTTTTGTATGCATGAGTCCGACTCCTGCACTACTTTAATGCAATACTTGATGGGAACACCACAGCAGCTCCTGAGCAGCTGTTGGCCAGGCTCTAAGTGATGTCACAGGAAAGAATCATGGAACTTTGCTCCACTGATATCGTTCCTGGGACTGATGAGGTGCTGCAGTCTGCAGAGAATTGCACAATATTCAGCACCACTACCTTCATTTCACTTGTATATGTGCAAACATGCTGCATGCATACATACAATCATATGCAAGAGCTAAAGAAACAAGTTAGCCAGTCCTAATCCTGCTTCAGGATTTCTATGTCAGCTAGATGATTCCAGTTTTATTTTAGGTGGACCAGTATTTGAGCCGACAACCATAGACAGTGTGCCTTTAAAGCCCTAGAAGGATTTCTTCTGGGAAATGCATTATTGTGTCTATAGCAGGGGTGGTCAAACACTTCTGATATTCGTGCCACTCAGAGACTACAGATTGAAGCTCTGGGCAGCAGACGTCTCTGAATCACTACTCTCTCCAATATATTACACTGCCTCCGGCCACCAAGTCTGTCTCTGCCTACTCATTGTGCTTCTCCTTGCACTCTCCTTTTGGGGGTAAAATACTCCATTATTTCTGCTTTGTTCTGGACCCATCTCCTGTTTCTTTTGTTACCACTATTTAATAGGGACAAACAGAAGCAAGGGATTTCATGCTTAGTTGACTAAACACACACACTCTCATGCAAAAATACCCTAAGTCAGTGCAACATTAATGCTAACAAACCAAGCATGCAGCGCTCTTGAAATCCAGAATTAAGGCTGAAAGCTCAACCAGAACTCCACTCCCCTCCCTCTCTTGCTTATACTCATGGATACAGTCTCTCTTTAGACTATATTTTTTAATTCAGGTAACTTTGAACCAACAAGGCTTCAAGTACCCAGCACACACTTATGTGCAGAAGGTTAATCACCTGAAGCTGTTGATGAAAACTCAAGGACAAAATAGTCAAATTTACACACAGGAGGCTTCATAGCTCTGATGTTGTATGAGATCACACAAGTGCAAAGAAATCTCAAACCCTGAAGAGATAACGGGGGGGCGGGGAAGAAATCAAGATAGATAGTTACAATAAGTATAAAAGTACAAAAAAGTATAAAAGCATAAAAAATAGCAAAAACACCCTGAGGACAGCAGTGAACAAACAGCAGTGGAATAAGTGAATGCAAATAACAGAATACTCAAGGAACTTGAAAGAAATTACACACAGCTAGGAGACAAATGGGGAAAAAAGGGGATATAGAAATAAACTAATTTTAAATTGTCTGAATATATTAATATTAAATTAACACCTTAGAATTTATGCATTTGACCATGTGAACTAAAGCTACAGATCTTCAGTTTCCACGCTGCTGCACAGGTGGCTTTACTGCTACATAAACAGGTGGGAAGAGGAAAAAATATCAATTTTAAGACCCATCTCGTAACACTGCTTCCATGCTTTCAAAACATCAGATTGATAAGGTTCATCTTCATCTGTATGAGAACAGTAATGAGGAAAAAACTAAGAGATTACTGTCATTTTGTGGCTACCAACAGAAGTGAATGAATACTCACACAGCCACTGCCATCCTAATGTCCAAGACACATGGAAACATCACCCGTGATAGAGTCATGACCAGTCACTTTTTTTTTTTTACAACCCACAACCTCATTAAACAGTAATCACTACACTTAAACTCTTCCGTCCCAATACAGACTAGCAATCTGAACTCCAATAGAGGGACTCCTGCTCGAGGCCTGCTGACCTCCTGTACTGCTCCCCCCACAGGGCAAAGCAACCCTCTCTTCTAAACTGGCCAGTCTTCATGGGTGCCTGGTCAACACGGTTGAACCCAGAAGTTCTCTTCCTCTACATCTGCCTACGCGTCTCCTATTTTATATCAGCCTGTGCTGCAGGACGACAAACAAGCACGTGTCATTAAAGACAGGATAAATATAAAATGGGACAGAGGAAAAATTCTTAATCAAGTGAGGCAGTTTTAGAGAGCACAGTCCTGGTGATGTCCCACCTTACAGAAATGTTACAGGGCACTGTAATTGCAACATATTGTTTGGAGCAGGAAATCTCAAATTCCTTCTTCTGACCACTAAAAAAGAAATATATTTGGGTTTACTGACTGAAATTTTTCACCAGCCCCTGTCAAAAACTTATCAGAATTTCAGGAGCTGGGCTTCTGGAGTCTCAAAAGGAGCACTCACACCTCAAATTACTTTCAACATCCCTATGGACTCACCAGCTGAACAAGATATAAGACACAGGCTCAAGAATCAAAACCAGACAAACGACGCAGCTCTGTTCATTCTTTGACATACTGACAACTCCGCTACCAGTGGAGAAGGCTTGGAGGAAATCAGGTCAAGAATAAAGAATTGGCTGACTTCTGACAAGCCAGATATAACACTGCTGTTCAAAGCACATCACTTCAAAATACTTCCTGGTCATGATACATTCATCGTTTGAGCAGTGATAATACAATCACAGTGGGTTGAATCCTGTCCAATATCCAGAACAACTTTTGGATTTCTCAAGAAAATAAAGTCTTCACTATCTCAAGGATAAAATAAAGGTTTCAACTCAGTTTTTGATGGTCAAGCTGCTGGCTGCCACATTGTACAAGGATGAAGGACAGTATCTTTGTTTGTACAGCCACTAAGCAGGAGACCATCTGTTTTACCTCTTATCAGAGGGACTGCTGAAGGCTTCACTCAGAAGTTCAGGGTTTTATGGGCCACAAAAATTTGATAAATGCAGTCAAAACCATAATTTCCCTGGAAGAAGCTGTAAAGCAACAGAAGTCCTGTCTCTACTATCAGTCAAAACAAGTCATAAACCTCATGTCCAAACCAGAAAATGAGGTCTCTCTGACCTTAATCTCTTGCACACTCTTTGAGCATGAAATAAAAGCCAAACTTAATTATGACTCAACACTCACACTGTGCTTAAAGAAAGCATGAATAAAAACAATATCAAGTTCTTGATGTACTCAGATATGCAGTGCAGCAGTATGATTTAAAACCCCATATAAAATAAAACAGCACGTGACTCTGAAAAAGCAAAGCTGAATCATCAAAAGAGTTAAACATAAGCCCAGGTGCTACTCTGAACAGGAGAAGCCAATCACCCACTTCACTGCAGCATCAAATAAAGATCCAACAGGGCTGTCGGCCACTTTCAGGTTTCATTAAGTGTAGAAAGATTACTCAAGTTGTTTCCTCTCTGGCAGTTTCCTTTCCATTCCTTCTGCTGCACAAGAGTAACTCATCTCTTTCAACCCATCAGTTCATTCATATTTAACAGCAAGAGACAAAGGCAACAAAAAAGATGAATAAAAGCCTCTGCAAACTTTTTTTCACAACCTAAGGAGACACAACTATAGTAAAAAAGATCCCAAAGAATCATTGAAAATACCATAGCAGCATCATCAAAATGTACAATAGTTACGGATAGTCAAGCACCTCCTGTCATTTCTAACTTCTAATAGCAATGAAAGATATGTTTGGGGTTTTTTTTAATATATCTCTCACACGCAAACACACACACACAAAGCGTAAGGGTTTAAGGCTTGCCAAAAGTCATCCCTTTACAGTTCCTGAGCTAAATCACAAAACACTTTTCCATGATGCACATGTGTTACAAGGAAGGTTACACAGCACTTCTGTTCAGCATAGCATGAACAATTACTTGTGTTTGACAATCTCATAGAGGTTCACAAAAGCACATAGACCACTTGGTACTCTCTGATTTTTCTAATTAATGCCAACTATGCGTCACCTAAAAGCAAAAGCACACTTCCTTTCTTTCTTCTCTCTGAAAACTATTTGATGCACAGACCCTGGACCACTGGATACACATGGCATACATAGCATTACATCTGTAATAATATAAATGATAGGATTTATGGTAACAGTACAGTGATATATCTAAATTCCATGCCCAAATGAATCAAAGAACCTCAAAGAAACAAAATCAGATAAATACTTCAGGTGCAAGCAGAAACCCAGATGTACACTGGATGAAGAGAAAGATAAATGAAGACTTGCATTGTATTCCATACATTAAAGAAAGAAAATAAAACTAAGAGCTATTGCTGCTGTCCTACTCTGAAATTGCTAGGGAAATGCAAAGGACATATAGATGAGAGTAAAACTGATCACTATGGGTGAACTGAGATTTCTGCCAATTACAATGTAGCAAAAAGGGTCTCAGAAAGATTCAGTAAAGTTTAAAAAAATCCACAAGCAAATCCATTGAAACACAGTTGAAAAAAAGCTGAAGTATCACAAACAAAACAAGTATGCCCTCATGCATCAATAGCCAGAAGATATCAAGGGGGATTCAGATGGTACAGTTAAAACACCCCAGAGAAAAGTAAGATGATCTGAATTCTTCCACCTACTATAACAGCAATATTACAAAAACAACTTCAGAGATATTTTTTTCCACACACCTTCAGCCCACACTTTCAGAGTTGTGGGGCATCATAAATGTAATTAAAAGAAAACAGCTCCTGGGCTGTTTGCATGTGCCTAGCCTAGGAATGCAATGGAACCTGAAGAGACTCAAAGTATGTTCTGAGAGGAAAAGAAGAAATATGTAGTATTTACTTAAGGCTATGTTTCCTCCAAGATTAATCCCCAGGATATGTCTTGTTCTTTCTTATGAAAGATTCCAAAACTAACATTTACCACCAAACCTGTGAGAAAACAGGAGAAATCTCTAAGGACAGCAAATCAAGCTGTTTTTCTGTAACGTCTGGTCTTAGTAAAGGTGTTCATAGCTGAGGCAAAGAGTACTAAGTACAAAGAGATTGAGGGCATGAGTCAAAGTAAGAAAGTCTGTAGAAAACAAAACACAGGAGAGAAAGACCTACTGACAAAGGAAAAACTTCAAAGTTTTAGAATTATTTTGCAAAATACCATAGAGCAAAATTAACCAAAACTATGACAGCATGATACTACATGGAAGAGGAAAGTACAGTTTCAACTGGCATTTTTAAACCTACCCACTTAGGGTCCCAGCTAACAATTCTCTCCCTGCTCATACAGTACAAGAAGTACAACATAGTAAATTTAGGCATTACTCGACAAAGAAGTTGGCAATCCAATGAACATCTGGTTGCTCCAAAATTATGAGGAGGCAATGGAAAGAAGATACCAGTAGAGATTAATGTAAAAACAGTTACTAGAATAGAAACAGACTATGCAGTTACCACTCAAATATAATCATAGAAAGCATTTCTAGTGTACTAGCATTACACACAGTCTAACAGGGAGCAACAGGAGAATTTAGATAAAAGAAGGTGGACAGAAAAAAAAGAACAACTGTATTTTGCAGGCAGTGCAAGTCTCCTGGCCAAAGACTTTTTCTGCTTCCAACACTGAAGACTAGACTGCTTTCCAGCAATAGGAAATGGAGTGAGAATTACACCAGCCTTGGCAAGAGATGCAAATGGCAGATCAACTGGGTGTGATCTATTAACAGCTCATGGTGTTACCAACCTCCAGGGTTGAATTTGAAGCATTATATAATTCTAGGCTATGGGTATCTCTTTTTCATTAGGCTTCCCATAAATGAATAAGAATGAATCGGATACCATCTATTTTGACCAAAACATCTAGGGAATATGAAATATGTAGTAACACATATGTGAACCTCTCTTCCCCATTTATATCGTGTAAGAATTTTACTTGGCTAGCACAACACATGACTACTGTGGGAGGAAAGAGAAGACCAATCCACACAAAAACATTAATCCAAAATACACAAATAGAGAAAGGCATATGAATCTCAAGTACCATTAAAAATTCTTCACATTTTGATCAGTGAGAGCCTCTTTGAGTGTAAAACAGGGTTTGCCACAGTCAAACACTTAATGAGTTAGATTTTACAAACTTCAGGCATTGAAAACATCTCATGGTTCAAAACAGGCATTTTGCATTTCTCCTCTCTCCAGCTGCAAGTTTGGTTTTTCTTTCCTACCTAGGTACCTATATCTACACCTCGCACTGTAAAATCAGAACTGTCCTATTTTGTCACTGCTGACCATGCACAGATCAAGGGCTACACAGCCTTTAAACTACCTAAAAGAGAAACCCAACAGGTGCTCTGACTCTTGTGCTTGGAAGTTTCATGAACAAAACTGAGTTTGAGATGAGGATTCTGACCTGACAGGGAAGTGAACAGATTACAGATAGCAATGGGTCAACTACAAGCTGTTTTCATATGCATACACCATTAAAAGAGTAAGCCAACAAAACCAAACAAATATAGTAAAATACAACCCCCCCACACAAAAAACACACTGATGTGCTCAAAAAAAATTTTTTAAAATAATTATTGACATATACCTAGTCATACACTTGTACAAGGTGGGGGATGAGAGGGGAAAAAAAAAGGTAAAGAATATTTCATAGATAAATTCTGGACACTTAGAGGTTAAGTTGCCTTTGAAAGGCCACAGCTTTTAACTTTTGGGGGAGGAAAATAGGAGCTGGAAACAACCAACTTAATTTATTGAGAAACCACAGATTGTTGTGGGTCTTGCTCACAAAACAGCCTGCCATACAGCTATGTCTGCTCAAGGGTTTGTCAGCATGCGCTCTCTGTAACACAGACAGCCCAAATCAACAAGTTTTTCCTAGTGAAACTACAACAACTTTTTATCATTTTTATCAGTTAAGGGGCATGAAATACTTCAAACCACAGGAAGGTATCACTATGCTTTTTTTTGGAGGGGGGTGAGGAGGGGGGAAGATCTGGTTTTAGTCTCAGAGCTGCTCAAAATCTTTGCAGGATTCAAATTTTTCTCCTTTGGATGGATACAGCATCCAGGCTTCTCTAGCCAATGCACACTTTTGACAAAGAAGTCAAAGCCCTCACTCTGAAAATCTTCCTGTGCGACTCCTTTCCCAGTGCTACTGCTTTCACTGACAGTGTGCTGGGTGCCTGATTTTTCAGATAATTATTACACAATAGTTCCATAAAAATTCTTTTAAGTTAAAAAATCAACAGGCTGTTACTTAAGGATATACCTTATGTTGATAAAATGTGACCATAAATCCTAGCAGAAATAAACTCAACATGCTATTCAGACAACTGAGCACAGCATTGAGGTGTTCAGTCCCGCACCTGCTTTAATGCACATCTTGTGAGAGATTGTTGTAAGATAATTGCCCTAAGGAGGCTGCAGATGTCTCAGTAAGAACTGACTCACTGGTTACTGGAACAAAAACTTCACCATTTATTCAAGATTAGCACAAATCTTGCTGAGCTGGGAAACTCCTCCTTTTGCTGGCTAGAGAGAAAATTTCACTGAGGACCAAGGAGAACTGCCATATGATGAAAGTCTATCAGAGAAACATAAGCAATCTGGAGCTGGTAGCATAATTCAGAGTGAGACAATGAATAAAAACAGGCATAAAAAATGGAAGATAGCTGTCTTTTAGAGATTCAGACAGATGAATAGTTTTAAAAGCAGAACATTGGCTTAAAGTCAACCTTTTTGCTTAAAGTATTTTCTTTTTTTTTATATTCACTTACCTAAGGACTGACATTACTAAAGAATCGTAATAAAGAACTGGAAGCTAGGATTTTGTAACAAAAAGGTATAATAAGGAAACTAGTTTCACAGTGAAACTTCAGTAACTGCCAATTACCTACGTATCACTAGATCAGTGTGTCTGCAGCACAAGGAATGTATTGAGTATGAGAAGAGACAGACACAGTTCTTCTCATGCCACAGAGACTTTTTTCCCTGAAGAAGCAGCATTCCCAGCTCATAAGTATTTCTCCAAAGCAATTTATAACAATGAAAAGATACAATAAGACACAGAATGTTTCATGCCATTTCATACAAGGATTAAGGACTGTGGCACAATTATGTTATTGGGTAATAACAGTGAAGTGAGAGATTTAAAACAAAACTAACTGCACTAAAATGCATCAAACAAAAATCACAGTAACTGAAAAAGCACCAAAGTATTTTACTTTCCTAAGTAATAACAATATAGTCCTCTTCACTTGAAAAGATATGTAAATGATCTCATTTCCTCATCCTTGCAAGAAATTCTTCAGCTCACATTATCAAGTTGATCAAGAGATCAATGCTTCATCAGGAAGAAATAACTAGCTATAAAAGCAGGTGAAGAGAGACATTTGAAGAAAGAGTATTTCAGAACAAATGTCATACCGTAAACATTGATGAAAATAAGAGATACGGAACCCTAGTTTGCTAGTGGGCTGCACAACATCCTTATCTCATATACAGGTGGAATCAACCTGCACTCAGAAGAACATTCACTTGGTAGGTTTGTAGAGCAGAGACTAGAACAAGGTGCTACTTTACTACCATTAATCAAAACACCACATCTGCAGAACGGTAGGAAGCAAAAAATCTGACCCAAGAGCCCAACAGAATAAGAATCGGTGGTGTGGCATCAGCTCTAGATACAAACTTCTTGGACTTGCACAGGTGAGCAGGAAGTAGAGGGGACCTTTCTAGGTAGATACTAAACCAAAGGAATTAAAAATAGAAGAGATCCCCCAAGACTCCAGTCGCTTCCAACTCTGCAGGTCGAGAGCAGAAAAATTAGAAGTTGAAGTAGTTACTGCAAAAGAATGTTTTCTACTCATTTTCATAAAGTTTATAAAGCATATATAAATGAGAAACACATGTTGTTCTCTGGCAAAAGGCAAAATTTCTAGTACCCAATGTAAACAATGATCACCTATATCTCCTGCAACAGAGGAGCTGTAGCACCTGCAAATTGCGCCAGGTCACTATCCTCAGCTGATGAAAGCCAAGGAACTCAAACTAAAAAATATGGAACAATGTGTAAAAAAGCATAAGCCTGACCATTCATCAAGCCTCAGCCATTTAGACAGAATGCTGAGTTTTCCTGCCACTGTTAACTACACCATTCAAATCTGGAAATTTTTTAACAGTTACTGTTTTCCTACTGAATTTTCCAAGTTCCTTACCACAGGAAAATAAAAAAACTCCAAACTTTTAAGCAATTAACTGCATTCTTTAAGCCTGGAGTTATTTTGATGGAAAAGAACAGAATATTCAGGCAGACAGTTCAAGATGAAGCAGAAGATAAGAAATCCTGGTGAACATATGCTGTCTCAAGTTCACAACTCTTAATGCATTTTCCTAAAAAAAAAAAAAAATAGAAAAGGATTATTATGAGGCAAACTGTGATTTCCAAGACAAATGTGCCATTGCCTATATTGTTAAACTGACAAACTAGCAGCAAGTTGGGTTATTTTTTAACTCCTAGAAACAAGCCAGCAAATTTTATTAAACCTATTTTTAAATGCAGCTAACCTCACAAAGCTGAATAGTAAAATTCAGCCAAAGAGTTGAAAAAAACACCTAAGAACACTACCAGGAAGGGAAAAAGCTACGTTGTTATTAAAATATTACTTCCCGTGAAATAACACTGAAGTCTAATGTGATCCAAACCACAATGCAATGTGTATAAGGCAGTAAAGTATCTAAGTTCCATACACTAAAGAGAAGTAATAATTATATGGCTTTTTTTATTATTTTGTTCAGAGTCAGAATTAGGTTTTGGGACTGATTCAATCTATACGTAGTTCAAGAGAAAAGAGTCTCTGAGCATAGAAATACAGTTTAAAAGTGCTAGTTTTCTTCTTAAAGACAATAAAAAAAAAGAACATGATTGTAATGCCCATCTAATACAAGGAGATTACAGTAATTTGAAGTAGAGTACTGTAAGAGGACACAACTGAGCTTAGAAGTCTCATATTTGACTCTTGTCCAGAAACAAAAATCAGAATTAACTACTAAGCTGTAGTCTAAATGTTTGAAGATTTTTTCAACTGGGGGCATAATGCAGCCTTAAATGGTAAAAACAGTTAAGTCCTACAGTAATAAAAATCTCAGGAAAAATAATCTTCTACAAATAAGATGAAGATAAAAGTTCCAACAGACCATGAACTGATTTAGAAAAGCACATTAGAAAAATCACATTGACAGCGATAAGTACAGAGTTGACTAGTACGAAACCAGGTGAATACTTTTGCACTAAGTGTACATATGAAGTCCATTGTAAAAACATTAAAACCCACCATGACTTCCAGGCACACTGAAGTATTTTAATGACAAATACATAACAATTCTTCATCCTTCTGTCTACCACTTTTCTCTTCTGCTAAGCCTTACATTCCAGTCTAATAGAACATATTTTGTACTCCAATCAACCATACTATTCAGTGGTATTTCCTAGGAAAATTTTTCTTGTGTGTCAGATAAACACAGAAGAAAATCCTTCAAGGACAGCTTGATATGCCACAGATACCAGTTGAAATAATACTGAAGCCAGAAATTAAGAACCTACAAGTATAGAAAATAGGGAAAAAAAGACATTTTAGCATGTGACTTGGACTTCATTCCTCAATTTTAAAGCTATATAGATTCAGAAGGATCAGAAGAGTCAAGCTGTGTGAAAGATCAATTGCAGTAAAAATAAACAGAAAGGTCTACACAAGCAGCAAGGTGGTACTGCGCTATTACACGATTGTGCATGTTGCCTTTGGAAAAGTCTCTTGTATGTGGAATTCTGGAAGAGCAAACCCCTTTTCATAATTTCCTTGTTGAAAATAATTTGGTGGTACCTGACAAGACAAAACCTACGAAAAAAAAAGCTACCTTTCAGATGCCACACAGAATCTCATTAAGGGTAAACAAAATCAAATTGTTTCTTTAAGGGATCTCTGAATTTCTATCAAGAATTAAACTCTTCGTTAAATCAAACTGCACATAAAGAACTAAGTGAATTTGCAGTGCAACTCATTAATCAGTGTTCTCATACAATTCCATGCAGCCCACATTTTCAGGAATTAGACCTGCAAGTTTCACCATTTTTACACATGTACGAAGAATTTAACATTATTAGACTGTCATAAATGACTTAAGATTTTTGGCAGGCCATTTGCTGTAATAGCTTTGAATTTCCCTTAAGTGCTTATTGTGGATGACTTATTTTAACAAGAATTAACACTACCATGTGTCTCAGACAAAATCTAAACTCTTAACTCCTCTGCAACCCCAGCATGCCAAGATGAAGGACACCTATATATACAGAATCATAGAATCACCAGGTTGGAAGAGACCCACCGGATCACTGAGTCCAAACCATTTCCACCAATCTCTAAACCATGCCCCTCAGTACCTCATCCACCCTCACCTTAAACACCTCCAGGGAAGCTAAGTCAACCACCTCTCTGGGCAGACCGTTCCACTGCCTAATGACCCTTTCTGTGAGAAAATTTTTTCCTTATGTCCAGCCTGAACCTCCCCTTGCAGAGCTTGAGACCATTCCCTCTCGTCCTGTCCCCTGTCACTTGGGAGAAGAGGCCAGCACTCTCCTCTCTACAACCTCCCTTCAGGTAGTTGTAGAGAGCAATGGGGTCTCCTCTTCTCCAGGCTAAACAACCCCAGCTCTCTCAGTCGCTCCTCATAAGGCCTGTTCTCCAGCCCCTTCACCACCTTCGTTGCTCTTCTCTGGACTCGCTCCAGAGCCTCAACATCCTTTCTGTGGTGAGGGGCCCAGAACTGAACACAGTACTCGAGGTGCGGTCTCACCAGTGCCGAGTACAGAGGGAGAAAAACCTCCCTGGACCTGCTGGTCACGCCCTTTCTGATACAAGCCAAGATGCCATTGGCCTTCTTGGCCACCTGGGCACACTGCTGGCTCATGTTCAGTCACTGTCAACCAACACCCCCAGGTCCTTCTCCTCCTGGCAGCTTTCTAGACAGACTTCTCTCAGTCTGTAGCTCTGCACAGGGTTGTTGTGCCCCAAGTGCAGGACCTGGCACTTGGCCGTGTTAAACCTCAGGCCATTGGTCTCTGCCCAGCAGTCCAGCCTGGTACTTGCTTAATGTAAATTAAGATGCATGATGTGTTACATATATTCAACATTCTTTTGGTCTTGACTTGAAACTACTAGTCCTTCTAAAATAGAGTAAAACTGTCTCCATAGGCTTGGTCTGTGTACCAACTATCTTCAGTCAGCATACCAAGAATTCCAGAAAAATTTCAGAGAAGTACTTTGCCATTTAAAAGAAATACTTTTTGCAGTGTTAAAAAAAAAGCAAGGACTGTGGAATGGTAAGCATTAGCAAGTTCCAGCTATCCTTGAAAAGTCATACTGGTTCTATTCTGCCTTTGGAATTTCTGCAATATTCACTGGTTTTGGTGTAAGAATCATCATGAGTGGAAGACTGATTGGCTCGTGATGTTTCCTGTGTTGGGTGCACTCTATATCTACTCTGTTACCGTAGCATATAGAGGAATTTAATCAATCTTCCCTGAGAGAATCTCAGCAACTACAGCTATTTCAGTGGCTCATTAGCCACTTCTTAAAAGCAGACTTCATCACTGATATCTTAAGACAGTGAAAACAAAAGCCAGGTTGTATAGATTTGGTTTTAAAGAACATAATATCATTGATATCATTGGTTTTGCCATTATAAACTGATAACAAATATTAACAAAAAAAGCATAGGTCCTACACTTTGATTCCTCCATTGCCCATGCATAGGAAAAAATACTGCTTTAACTAAACTTGCAGAATCTCTGCCTTCCAATACAGACAAGAGATGAGATTTCAAAAATGAATAAGAAAAATATTTTATTTTCAGTTCTGTCACAGGGAGCACTCTCAGCTTACACTGTTCAAATCATGTTTTCCAAAATAAGAAAACTCTGACATAATGATCCTTCAGTTTTCAACCATTTTACACCATTTAACACATGGCAGAAGTGTCAACCATCCCTTCACCAGTTTGTTTTCATTGGCTTGAGTATTCTCCATGTCCAGAGTAAATGTGCACACCACTTTGCCCAGACTCAACACATTGAACAGGGGACTTGCAGAAGGGTGGAAAGCTTCACTCAGAAACCCTAGCAACAATCAACATTATGACACTGAAGTTCCCTGCAGTTTTTCAGTGGCCTCTTATACATCACCTAGCAATTCTACTTTCTCTTTCCCAGATGAGCCAATATTCAAATAATTAATTACATAACTTTCAATTCATAAGTCTATAGGAAGACATTTGAGAACACTGCAGCAAGTACAATTGTTTCTTCTGTGCTTTTATACAGCCTAATGAAACAGGAAATTGTGCTTTATTCACTTCCGTCAGTGCTTCCATCCAAACACATAAAGAGAAATCTTTCAACCATGACAACCTGCTACTCCTCTGTCGTCTTATCGTACCGTCACAACACATCATATGAAGCTGTACTGCATGTAAAGGCCAAGATTTCATCTTCAGTATCAGCACATGCTACAGGTACATGGGGCCCATCAAAACTAATGTCTGAAGAAGAGAGCCTTACCTACAGGGTAGCCTCACCCCTTCAGAGAGGGGTACTTGTTTGCTGTTTGGGGTGGAATTTTTTTTTTCTTTCTCAATTGCCCATTTCAGATGCTGATAGGGTACAGTTTACAAATCAGACTACTGGAAGGACTGCCACACCCTGAAAAGCAGAGGAGGGATTTGGTTTGTTTTTTGAATTGGGAATAACATGTAGTACTCCTGGATGCCTACATAGTAACAGTAACTAAAAACTCTCACCATCTTTAGCTGTCCAAGTGACTGCACCCCTTCTCCAGGAATGCGGATTCAAACATAGTTATCCATGTATTCATCACCTCTAGGCTGAGTATCACCAAGTGTTACACCCCAGGTATGAGGCGTTCCAACTGAATCAACATGCAGCTTGCCCTGCAAAGCAGCGCGTGGAGATTGCTCACCCGCGCCAGTCTGCCTGTTGGTCTGTTACCAGATTCTTTCCAAGATCTGCTGTTTGATTTCATGCTACTAAGTGGGAGTGGATCTATTTCCCCATGAATTTCTGTGATGATGGCAGTTGAGAGGTCACTAATGCTGGCCAAATCAGGGGAGGGAGGCTCATTTCCACAGCAGCTGACTTCAGCAGCTAAATATTTGGGGTGCTCTCAACCACAAAACAATTATTTTGTTCAGCAAAATTTCCTTTGCGATAGCACTGTGATTGTAGGAAAGGTTTCAATACCTACAAAGAGAAAAATAGAAAGTACCATCTCAGAGCACCATACCGAGTTTCAGTAGGGACGCGTATCACATTACCATGCGTTTTGAGCACATATACCTGCAACATTTTTGTCTGAACAAAAAGTGGTATTTTACAAGTTGCATGTGAAGTTATTATAAACACAACAAATGCTGCTTTCCATATATGTAAAATATATGTAAAAACAGAAAGGGTGAAAAAAAACCATGACAGATTTCTTTCACCCAATTCTGTTGTCTGCCAGTTGGAAATCAATTATTCCAACAGAGGTAAAATAAATAAGTAGACAAAAGAAGGCAGAGACCATCTATTCCCCATGTCTTCCCTGTGCCAGTTCCTTCTAGCTTTCTTTTCTACTAAAGAAACTACTCACTTCAGTACATAGTACATTTTGTTTGTCAAGTCTTACCTTAAAAAATAATGCTAAATTTTTAATACTGGCAATTCATTTGTAGCTCTGCACATCAAGAATGCAATTGTATCACTGCAGAAAAACAACCATGTAAGGCTCAGGCTTTAGAAAGAAACCACTGTAGACCATGTTCAATACAGGAAAGCTTCACTGCAATTTGGACCAGGCAAAGGAAGAGAACACAACATTGTCCCTTTTCAAAAGGCTAGTTTTACCAATTTAAAAATAAAACAAGTACCTGGCACAGCCATAGTAGGCCCTAGATACCTCAAGCAACAGTGTGGAGCCACACATAAAGAAGTGATACTTACACCCCTTCAGATAATGCACAAAAAGAGAGCAAGCATTAATTACTAAATGGATTCTTGTTACTCCAATACATTACATATACACATGATGCAACTTAACCTAGTGAATCTTCACACACATGTTAGTGCTTGCTTGCTTACTTAAACTACTTCAAAATAAATTTTAATTAAGCTGCAACTTATACACAGACTAGACTGTAGCTCAGTATGTATTTACTATGAAAAAGCCATAACAAAATGAAAGAGAAATCTATGAATAGAACTTGAAAACACCACTTACTTGATAGTCATTAAAAAAAAAAAATCTACTTGAAGAGCAGAAAGAATTAAAACATCTATCTTCATGCAGCTGATTATTTTAGCATGAATTTCAGGCTGCACTGCTATTTAAAAACAGTAGCATATAAACATGTTGCTGTCTTCTGATTCTGTTGGCTTTTCTGTATCTTTGTTGACACTCTAAGATTCCTACATGAAATTAGTATCAGTCAGACTCTCAACTCCATGTCCTAGGTGCAGCAGCATATTAAGAAGAATTAAATCTGTTTCCCTTTGTTACTTACAAAGTCACTCTGATTTCCTGCTTTCAGAACAGGCATTTGTTAATGCAAATGCATCAGGCATCACATTTTTTCCTTATGTTTCAGATGACAATATTGCCAAAAGAACGAATTTCTATTTGTTCGAATTTATTTTATACTTACACTACATGTGGCATACTGAATATGCCAAATCTCAAAAATCACACTACAGTCTGAGTTGCACCCTCTGCTAAAGAAACTTCACTTAAAAAACCTAACAAGACCACAGCAGTAAAAACACCAAATAATCTTTGAGACAATCTAAAGCAATTGAGATATCCAGATAAATGTTCTGGGAACTTTCTGAAGGGATACTTGCAGCTGTAAGTGGAGCATGGACAAGAAACAATAGAGAAACTGAAGCCCAAGAGATTCAGACTTGATGTAAAAAGACATATTTTCCCCATGGGAACGGCTCAGCAGTGTGCAAAGGCTTTGCAGTCCTTATCTTTGATGGTTTCTTCCAGTCTGTTTCAAGACCAGAACTAAGCTGAATAAATCCTAAATCCAATCTAGTCAGACCTCAAGCTCACCCTGCTTTGACTACAAGGTTGGACTACAGAACTCCAACATCCCTTCCACCCTCAATTGTCCTGTGAAAGCAACATAAAGTCTACAGAGCTCTTCTTCAATCCTTCCTCTACACCAGCCTTAGGTGACAACACTTTCCAACAAATAATTTGTGAGTTGACAGCACCCTTCAAAATCTGCCCTTAAAAAGCTACCATCATTTGGGAGGGCACTTGTAAAAGACTGAAGAGCTTATTAATTTGAACATACTTCCACAGACTGCCCACTCCAGTGTAGGCACGTCGATCCACTGCCAGTTTTGCCCAGGTGCTCAAACTCCAGCACTTGCATCTGCTTAGTCACAGAGTGAGCAGCCACTGCCAAGTTACGGTTTCTTTATCAGTGAAAACATCTCTAGAGGTGTATGGCAATGGGCTGTTGGGATTATTTTTGCTTTGTTTTCATGGTAAGGAGAAAAGAGACCCTTCTGCCAAATTAACTGGAAAGAAATCATCAAGCACCTGCCTGTGCTTCTGGAAGAGCTGTGGGACAGCCAGATCTATTCAGTACCCTCATTTGTGTTGCCAGATAGACTTAAAACAATATCTGTGGTCTAGTTTATATTCCCAACTGGGCCAACAAGCTAGGATTTAAAACACTCATAAATCAGGGTGTGAGGGTGGCATGTGTTGACAAGGGAATTAGGCCATGGCTCTAAAGGACTACTCTTTTGATGCAAGGTCAGCTCCAGCAGCTCTGCTCTCCCCTTCATCCTATTGTCCTTGAGGTCTGAACAGGCACAGGCAGCAAGAGGCAGGCCAGGAACCCAAAGCTGCACTGTAGCTAGGCTGTGGGTGGTAGAGTCAGCACCTGGGGAATGGCAGCCCAGTCAGCACCAGAGGCAGCACGCTCTGGCTCTGTCATCAGGGCAGGCAAGCTGCAGGTACTGATAGCCTCTTTAGGTGGGCAAGGACAGGCTGGTCTCAATTTATCCTTAAAATCAGGCCGCTCTTTCAGCTGCTCACCTGCTTTCTACAACTTGCTCCACTCCTCTGCCTCCATGCCCCACACATCATTTGCCACAGTGTCTCTTCTCCACTTCCACCTCTCTCTCCTCACTTTCAGAGGAAAGTGGAGATGACAGCACTTTCTTTCCTAGTTAATCACATGCCAACAAAACCTCCCTCAACACCATAAAATGACAGTGACTCCTGCAAACGCAGAGCCCAAAAAATCCTAAGCCTTACTGCTTTCACATCGCCAGTGAGGTAACACTGATGTGCCACCTCTTTCTACAAGGACACACTGGGAGGGAGCATCCCTGGGCATTACAATAGCTAACCAGCAGCTCCTCACCTTCTCTACTCCTGCTGCCTGCTCACCGAGCAGGCTGTCCTTCACTACGGCACCAGGGATCTTTCCCTCTGAGAACTGACAACAGTTTATAACACACCAGCCACAGACACAGGTACCCGTGCTGCCCCTAAAGTGAGGCACTGGAGTTGGGGAAGGAACCGTAACACACAAACATACAATGTGCACCTTTCAGCCCATCTCTGACAAATTCACTTCCTATACCTAACAAAGTTATGTTCTAATCAATTAAGCCACATTCACTGAAAAGAGCCATGCTTATATAAATACTCTATTGTCTTGCTGTACAAGTAATGATTCTTGAAAATTTGTCCGTGCAAAATCTTTTCATTGATTGAAACAAGTTGAGCAGCATGAAGTAAGATTTTATCCCAAGTTTCCACAATATCAAAACAAAACTAGAAGAACACTAGAAGAAAAACCTCCACTCTTAAATATCAAAGAAAAATGTCCCATTAAAGTTTTAAATTAACTGGTTTATTAAAATATCTCATTGCCATATACAGTAACTTCGATAAAATTGGAGCACAGGAGAAAAGTCTAAACCAGGAATATTTCTCTTGTTGTAAAGACATTCAGAAAATTAGGTTACCACTGACACATGGAAAGAAAGTTTGACAAACTATCTGTCTTAGTAGCTGTATATCGTGTACCTAAGGGAAAAAAAGGAATTTTTTTTTAAAAAAGGAAATAAAACTCCAACAAAATACCCCTATGCTTTCTCCACATAAAGAATTCCTATCCTGCTGCTAAAGATTTGTTTCTCTGATATTTTATACTCTTTCCAATACAGAACTTGTATAGAGGGAAGCTGTGTAGCAGTCAAACATATTCAGAACACGCAAATCACAGAAATCTACTCAATAAACAAAGATTACACCATCACAATCTCTGACTATGGATTTGTGGAGAATAAGCTAGCCACTCTTTCCAAGACTCAGTGGTATTGCCACTGCTGCGTCGCAGAGAGGTTGCAAGCCCCCAAAACAGCGCACACGGAGTACGTGCCTATTTTGCAGGAATAGTGAACTGCCGGCTGGACATCCAGCTCTGATTTCCTGGAGTTGACTCTTGACAATTAATATTTATATATTTACCTTTTATTTACATATTTACCAGATACGTTTACTTTCTTCCAATGTTGCTCCTTCGTGCAAGAAAAATAGCAGGAGTAAAGGATAAAATTGCCTACAAATGGATTTGTATCCTTGCTCTTATTCATTCTCAGTAATAATTGTTCCTAACAAACAGGAGAGAGACTTCCCAAAGCACATACCACAGACAGACTTGCCAATTAATGCAAGTATTTAGTAAAATTGTTTCTTCATTAAGTGGTAGCATTCACCAAATATACAGCTTACTATAGCATCTGGATCCTTTCATCACCCCATTACTCCCCTTACTATTCTTGAAATTCCCTTATACCAGGAAAGCATTTTCAAAACATGCCCCGGCACATTCAAGCCTGAAGCTTGCCACTGCAGTTCAGCTATTTGAAATTCACACCATCTCTTGTTTCCACCATCAAACATACCACCATTTCTAGATTAATTTAAAACTTCCCCAATGCTCCTGCTTACCATTCCCACTGTAACACAAACTGCAGATGCCCTACAACAAAATAATAAAAAAAAAGATACCTCAAACCTCACAATATTTGGCTTATTTTAAATATGCTCTCCTCAAAATCATCTCTCCCCTGGTCAACCATCAGTGGTTCTTAGATTGCATAGTAGCTATGACCCCTACATTTGAGGTGGCATGATCAAAGGAGCCCTGGCCAGACTTGGAAAAACATTTCCACTGAGAATGGACATACTGCCTGTCAAAAGGTTATTCCCACTGCGTACAGGGAGCAGCTCATATTACTCTAGTGTAACATGAAAGCACAAAATCTAGCCATAGTAATCCACATACATGTTTTTCTTTCCAAAAAGGGCATATGGGAGACACTGACTGGAACAGAACATCCGTATTATCATTTGAAGGGAGGGGATGGATGGGTGAGGGAAAGCTTCCCTCAGCTGTAGGGATCAGCATCTTAAAAAAAAAAAAACAAACTTTAAAAATTCTGCATCTTCCCATAGCAATTTCTTCTCTTCAGTTGCTTTCTTCCTCTTTAGCTCTTTAGTTAAAAATTTATATATGCAAATGTACATCTATATGTAATTGCACACATAGACACTATCAGAGTTTACACTCTGCGGAAGACAAAATAACTTTAGAGGCATAAATCTTAATGTCAATGACAGGAAGGCTTTGGTGAACCATTACCATAAATCTGACAAACGCTAATTTGATGGGTGGCTGTATCTGTCTGCTGCAAGACCAGTCTAGACAGTCTATTGAGAAATCCTAAAACACAACTGTTTGTTCCCTGTAACACCATCTGGATATGGCAATAAGAGCCGACCCAGTGCCATTCACACATGGATCAAAGCACATGCTAATGCCATCATGAAGTCATACACATAAAAAATTCAATCTGAGAACTCTATGCAATTTTCCTAAGTCCTCAGTGAAGAAACCTCAGACTTAGCACAACTCAAGCTAAGTGCATGAAGAGGGGGAGAGGGTGGAAAAAAAGAACAGAATATTTAATGAGCTTGGCCTTCCCGAGGAATGTTAGGCCACCCATTGTATTGGAAAAGGCTCATGTCACACTCCAGTCATGGCACCCATCAGGGTGCCCCTTTACAAAAATTGATCCGGAGGTTTTTGTAATTACCTGTTTCAAACAGAAAGAGTGCCCAGAAATACAAGAAGGTTTCCAATGTGTAATCTTGCATTTTCTTATTTAAGACAGAGCTGGCAGAATTTGCAATATTGCAGACAATATTGAAAACCCCTCTCATTAAACTGCACTATGGCATTAGATCAAAGCACCAAGGGCCCCCTATTGAACTTCTCTAAATATTACAAACATAAGAGCAAGTCTGACTGCGCAGAAACTAAAAGTAAAGATTTTTTTTTCTACTTCCAAAAAACAAAACATAGCTTCCCATAGTACAGCTTTAGAAGGTACAAAAAGTACTAACTAGCTATACTACAAACTTTGAATTGACGAAGCTTCACCCAGTCAAAAAAAAAAAAAAAAAAACGGAAAAAAGATTACTGGCTCTTTTTTTTTGGCACAAAGCTACTTCCAACAGTTTCTGGGGTGCTTTATAAAGTACTGCCCTTCAAGTGGTCTTGTATTTCTTATTTAATGTAATGCGTTATGTGACAAATTCAACAACCTGCACATAAAATCCACCAATTCTTTTCCCCGTGAAGTATCTACTAAGCTTCCAGCAATTACACTGTTCCCAGCTTTTTGACCACTGACACTGTATTTTCTATTTAATTCCATTTTCTTTTTACAATGTAAAAGTTTACAACAAGCAGTCTTTAATCTTTCTGGAAAAACTATAGTATGAAGCCAGGCTGCTGACACTAAAGATGTATCAAGACAGAAAGAAAAGGCAGGTTTTAACAGCCATTTTGATACAAGTTTCATCTTTAAAAACTGACACCCTATCATTTAAGTCTTTTTCCTCTAATCATTTGAAAGCAATCCAAACATTCATATGGAGGTATTTCATACAGAAAACATTTGGGCAAGACCACAATCCTAGCTCCTTAGGTACTTTTCTTTGTAAAATAAAAAAATGACAAGTGGCAAAATTTATTTCTGCCATCATAAGCAGTTGAATGCAACTTAAATAACTACTAAAACTGCATTTTAAACTTTTATATTCCGATGTTAGTAATTTCTTTATTCCCAAGAACACATAACTAGTATGTTAACAAGAATGGTTTGTCATGACATACTGCATCACTAGTATAAGATTTCATAAAATTACTGTAGAAAAATAAACTCCTTCATTCCTTTACAGAATCAGCAAAAATCCTGTAAATCTGCACATGAGCACACAAAACTCACTGGAACTAAACTTCCAAACACAAAAAATTCAATGAAACTATCAGTCAATTTGAAAAAATACATACTGGTATAGTTACGAAGTTACAACAGCTATACTGCAGTGCATCACTGAAATACAGCTGCAGAAATAAAGTACACTCTACATTCTTCACAGTCTTCTAATTCAGTACTTCTACGAAGTTTTACAGTTGTCTTAAATTTTAAATTTCTAAGTCCTGTACATGGTTTTTAATAAAAACTTCAGAAGAAAAACAAGTTCAGACTGTTCTGGAGATTAAACATTCTGAGGAACTTTCTCCTAACAAGCCATTAGAAAGGCTAACTCTAATAATTTTTTTTCATTATATAGATTATAATGCAACTACATCCTTTTTTCCTAGAAGATTAACATTCCAACAAAAAAAAAAAAAAAGTGGGAGGAAACAACACTGATCAAGTAGTCTTTCATTCAAAGCGTGCTAATCAACAAACACAAAAAAACATCTCCACGAAGATGTCCGGTACTAGAAAAGAGATTGGCCCTGACTTAAGACTCTAAAGACTGATAAACTATGAGTCATCAAGTTTTCAGACAGTAGAAGTGTTTCAATACAGGGAAGCGGGAGATTTACAGGAATTAACTGTGCATCATGAACCAACAGTTATTTCTCCAGAAAGCAAGTAATTCCCCCTGAGGTAAGAGGTTTGCAATAGCACTAAAAGATATCATACTAGCATTTGGCTCTTTTAAGTCTGAATCATACACAAAACAGATAACCAAATAATATATACACACTTAGAATCGATTTATAAATAAATGCCTAAAATCTGCTGTTCACTCCAAATTTCTACATGAATAACTGCCTTCAGAGAACTAACAAAGTTGTAGACAGAACAATGTTTAACCTATTTACATTTAAGCAGCAGAGATGTAGTGAAGGGCATTTTATGCAGGGTTTACAATTCCTGCCAACTCCTCTCCCAGCACTGCAGCAGGCCAGCACTGCCATCTACTGTCCAATGCCGCACCAGGAGCTACTCGCACATTTCCTACAAAAAGTCTCCTGCGGCTTAAAACCACCGCCTCTCCTGATACCAGACATAGCAGGATCAAAGGCAGTCTGGAGAAGCCAGTCTCGGAGAAGACACCTGCACCAGTAAACTCCTCCAGAAATTCTACAATTCTACATAATACAAAAAAGCCATGTTTTTTTAATTAGATGCCTAAGAAGCAGAGAGTTGTTGTACAGAGCAGAGAGCAGCACTTGCTCCCAGGGTGGCACTGGCACTCGGGGTCAATAGGCAGCTGTGCAGTGCCCTCTCCTGCTTTCCCACCGTAAGACGACTCTAGCCCCCGCAAACACTGACACTGTCCCTTCTCTGTTTTTTAGTCCTTTTCAGACCACAGACAAATAAATCTGCCTGTATTCAGAGAAGCTATCAATTTTGACACACGTACAAATGTTACAAGGTTACACAAATTACACACTTGGTATCACAAGCACAATGATCATTTATTTTTCAAATTTTAGCATAGCATATTTATTTCTACCAAATGCTGTACACATAAATCATAACTTCATCTAATATAAAGCCTGTAGAGAAACCATGTGCTAGTTAGTACAAAGATAATTCATTCAGCTGCTTAAAAGAGTTGTCAGAAAGTTACTAATATGCCCAATTCGTTTCCATCACATTCTTGATATGGTGAAGAAATTAGTAAAAGATTAGAATGAGGATTCATTTGTGCCACTGACTTTCTCACGGAAAGAGAAAAAGTTCATCAGTTTTGTATTAAGTGTTATACTTGAGAATTGCACTCCAAAAGTGCTCTTCCAATTAACAACAAACTTGGATTGCCTAGAAACTAACACACAATTTAAAGAATGATGATGGATTTTTGTTAATGGAACACATCTCACACAGTATAACCCTAATAATTCATAGAACTGTTTGGGTTGGAAGGGACCCTAAAGATCATCCTGTGGGCAGGGACATCTCACTAGGCCAGGCTGCCCAAGGTCCCGTCCAACCTGGCCTTGGACACCTCCAGGGATGAGGCATCCACAGCTTCCCTGGATAGCCTGTTCCAGAGCCTCACCACTCTCACAGTGAAGAAATTCTTCCTTACATCAAGCCTAAATCTGACCCTCTCCACTTTATACCCCCCAGTCCTATCACCACAAGCCTTTGTGAACAGTCCCCCCCCAGCTTTCTTGTAGCCCCTTCAGGTACTGGAAGGTCACTATAAGGTCTCCTCAGAGCCTTCTCTTCTCCAGGCTGAACAAGCCCAGCTCTCTCAGCCTGTCCTCATATAGAAGGTGCTCCAGCCCTCTGATCATCCTTGTAGCCCTTCTCTAGACCCATTCCAACAGTTTCATATCCTTCTTATGTTAAGGATTCCAAAATTCAAAACTACTGAAACTTAACCTGTAAATACACTGAAGACAAATTAAACTAGCCCAACATGAAAAAAAAAAGTTATCACTGCTTCTTGGGTACAAATAGCCATGTAATCACTTCAATCACAGGGCAAGTGTCATGTAATTATAGTACATAGTTATTCACAGATTTCATGGCAATGAAAATAGGTTACCTGCTACCATATTTAGTAATTTGGAATGATAGTGACAGTCGGCAGATGTTAAAGATAACTCTTAAATGATGACAATTGTTGTGAAATCTATAACAATAGCATGTGAAGTTACACACTCTGAGGGTTTTGTTTTGCTGTTGTTTTGGAGTATTTTGGGGTTCTGTTTTTGTTAGATAGATTCTATCAAAATGTGAATGACCTTTCAGAAGCCACAGATGCTATCTGCTCCTAGAGATCTGCAGAGAAGTTATAGGTATGGTGGTTCTGGAACTTATTAAACAAAACAATCTGCTATCAAAACATAATAAAGATCTCAACAATTAAATCTGCATTGTTCCAAGATCACTTGAAGATTCTGCTCTGCAGCCTTGTACTATTTTTGCTATGTAGATTCTCTCATGTATTTCAGTGGTATCTTTAAGATCTAAAATACCTCTCCTAAGAGATCTCTGCAGTCACTATACCCTTCTTTCTCCTTAAAACAATTCTTCAGAGAATGTTCAAATACACTTCCTCTGCAAAACCCACAAGTGCAAGTCACAGCCTTTTATTTTAAATGCCTGGTAGACAAAAGGAAATACAGTTGAACCAAAAAGTAAAAATACTCAATTTTCATACAGTTCTGATAGGAAAGTGCTGACTACTTTAATCACTCTCTCTTCAACATATCTAGGAACAGACTTTAATCTGCAAGTTGCTACACAATTAAATTCCATCTGGAAAATCCATTGGGAACACAAAGATATTACCTTTCAGTTGTCAGGTGTGACATATACGAATTACTACATTTTTCTTACAAGCGACATTACTTTTTTTCACTTGAAGTCACCAGTGAACAAGAGAGGAAGGCAAATATCTGTAAAAGCCCCCTTTTAAATCTTGATTTTAGAAGAGCAAAATTTGAGAACTGAAATCCAGATGATGCTTCTTTTGGTAGTTCTCTTTTTTTATATCTGAAAAAAAGACGATAGGTTTGCACCTATCCTAAGTCACCTACAAATCAAAACTTAAGAATTAACTACTTCTTTAAAGCTTTTAAAGCCAGGAAAAGGAAATGGGCACCTCCAAAAGTAAGACTTTTCTCATTTTAAAATGAATATCTAAGGTTACAGGTCTGCTTCTTCTACATTTAGATTTAAGAGAAATAAATCCCATCTTTAGTCAAAAATTATTATACATCATCAACAGAATGCTCATATTGAAAATTAGTTAGGATATCTCATTTTTCTTAGGCTAAACATATTAGCTGTTATGTGGCAGCCAAATCACAATCTTCTCTCTTCATTAACAGGCTATCAGTTGATCCCTCAACACCAGATGATTTCTGACTGGGAATTAATACTGAAAGAAAATTACATAAGTTGCAAAAGAAGAGGAAGAAAATGAGTAGCTAGAACTGTTAAATGAAGAGGTTTTAAAGTGTACTCTTCTAATAAAAAAAAAAAATCCATTATTAGATGGAAATTGTAGGATTACTGACAGTAACAATGAAAAGCAGGAGAACTTCAATACAAACATCTGTCTGAAAGAAAGGAAACAATGTTCTTATGATGAAATCATTTCCATTTCAACAGTAACTCAAGAAGATATTAAACAGCACTTATTAATTGGGCACTTCTGTACCAGCAAAACTGGATAACTTGGATGCAAGTGTGCTGAAAGAGGTGGCACAAGCACTGGCTGGACCAGTAATTCTTATTATTAAGGTTTGAAAAACTGGATCTGGAAAAGTTCAGAAGAACAGAAAGAAGTGCTATGTCAATATTTACAGAAGACAAATTGTATGCCCTACATACAGCCCTGTCAGCTTTAAGTAGATTTTGTGAAGAAAAATAATTTTTATGTAATGAAATAGCTGATGAGAGATTTGATTATGAACAATTAAATTAAATTATACAAAGAATGCCAATCAACAGGTCTACAGACAATAGACTTACTGTTTTTAAAATGGGTTTTTAAAAGTACGTCTTTAAATAATAATCTTAGTCTTCTGGAACACACCCAGTTTGGCACTGTAAGACATTTTGCTTAATCCCTTAGAACAATCCAACATCAACAAAGCACTTCTAAAATTGTATAGGTTTATTTGACTTATGTGCTCCAAGATATACCTGTAAAGAAGGGGTTTTCACTGTATGATGTATTTCCAGTGTGATCCCATGGGACCTGCCCATGCTCTGACACTTAACAGCATCTGCCCAAAGGAAGACCAAGATTGTCAAAAACGGAGAAAGAATACCAATAAACAATGGAAAAGACAACTTGTCGATATCTTACTAGGTGGCTGGTAGCACAGCAACGTAACTTGGAACAGATGCTCCTTGAACAACCCTGCTTCAAGTGACTTGATGTGCACCAACAAACAGCCATAGGCCATGTTGACTATTTTGTGCACAGGTAATAGTAGATACTACAAGAAACCCAAGGGTGTGCACATTTGAATCCATAAACAAAAAGAACAAAAGTATTTTCTGTCCTGGAAAATAATGCCTCTGAAAATGTGTTTGGGCATGGTAGCTAAATCTTTATAGGGCATCTGTAAGGATCAGCAGTAGCCTCAAAGGACTGATGTCTGCTTTGGAGATTAGGGAATTATCAAGTTGGAAAAGAAAGCCTTTATGATGTCTGTAGTTGACACAGGAATAACTCCCACTGCACTGCTGTTGTCTGTCCTGATGTCTCCAGAGAAGAGAATTCAAAAATGCAGAAAACTAGAATAAAAGAGGTCACGAAAGAGTCATTTGAAAGAGTGAAAGATTAGAAAATATTCTCTGATAATTCAAAGCTTGAGAAACTCGTAATATTTGTCTTATAATAAAGCTGCAAAGAAAATTTTCCTTAAAACAGAGAAGAGAATGAAAAATGCAATAGGCTTTCACTGAAGAGAAGGCAGTTAAATACTAGAGCATCTTTCTCAGACTGTAGTGGATTTTCTGCTATAGGAAACAGTCAAGTCATAATTAGATACTTTGACTCACACACCAAAAAGTTGTATCAGTTTAAATGATATCTGTAGACTTCATCAAGAATAAGGACAAGGTAATCACAGCAATACCTTCCAGATTTTATCTACTCATTGGATGCATTGGTTGTTGGATAACCAACAACCATGGCCACACTAAAACAGAGAGAAGGCAGTGGGCATCCTCAAGGTAAGTATTTGCATGCTTGGTTCCACAAATGCTATCACTTGCTGTTCAATGTCTCGCAGTGCTGGCAGAAGCCAGTATTATGCTGAAGCATCACAGATACAGAGATCAACCCATATTCAGTGCAAAAGTAGCTTTATCAATACAGAGTTCACTAGAATACAACTGCTATAGGCTGAGTTTGGCTTATTATGCTTAAGGCAGTTCAGACAGAACAACACGAGGTAAACAAAATTCCCCACTCATAACACAACAGCCCGTTCTTTTCAATGCTGAGAGAGAACTACCTCTTTTCAGGACACACATGCACATCAGGCCCAAGATGAAAGGCAAACCTCTCCATGGAAGTTGTGGGATCTCATCTGGGACAGAGCAGCAGAAAAAGCTTCCCGCTTGTTACCTGTCACAGGGACTGCAAAACATGAAGAAGTAGAAATCACTTTTCCAAGAGGAAGAAAAGAGAGGAGGCAGAGGGTGAACAGGAACACACTTTGACATGTTCCCTTTCCCTCTTTGCTCCAGTCATGAAGCCAGCAGCAGCACCTGGTTAAGGAATGGCAAAAGACCCGCAGGTGTTTGAGTGAGCTGGTTACTACTCCTACTACTGCCCAGAGGCTGCAGCGCACGTCCTTGTCGCAGCAGCTGAACACAGGCAAGGAAGCATCTTGATGTGGCAAATTGAGTAAGGACAATAAATGACTGCCTAACAAAAGATGGGCCATATTGACTTCACTCTACTTTAATCTGGCTATCCACTTCAGAAAGCCTTTTATAAACACTAAATTCTTGTCAACGTTCAATGCATCTCACCAAACTCCTTAGAAAACACACCCAGGCTTCTGTGAAAGAAATGCAACTTTCTTTGCAGGTATCACTCCAGAGAACTTCAGATCCAAGATTAAAGATGTGCCGTTTGCCCCTCTTACACCAAATAGTAAGGGGTTCTCCCAGCTAACTTATGCTGCTGGTCATTTGTATGCAATCCCTATGATTTTAATAGATGTGCTCAACTCAGACAGAAGTTCAGTGAACTGTGCCAGGAGTGCCCAGAAATGCACAGAACTCCAACACTCTTTTGTCAGTGACACAAGCAGAACCAGCTCCTAACACATAGAAACATAGAATAGTTTGGGTTGGAAGGGACCTTAAAAACCATATAGTTCCAACCTCCCTGTCATGGACAGGGACATTCCACTAGATCAGGCTGCTCCACTTAGGGAGCAGAGAGTTTGACTTAAAACAGTAACAGCTTTTACCTACTCCATTCTAGAAGAAGTAACAATTTTTTCATTTAGATCTAAAAATATCATATGTGTGCATGCAAATAGGTCTGCAAATTCTGCAGGAACTCAAGAACTGAAATGGTGTCTGTAGATGACCATTACTGGGTAGCAGTTTAGACAGTTTTGATTCAATGCAGTAGGGAATTCACCCTAAGTGCAGCAAGCATTAAAGGAAGGACAGTCACCAAATTGTAATTCAGAAATAAGACAATATAAGTTCTTGCTGAAACCACACTTCCTTTTCCCAGCTGGGAATTTATTGTGAGGAAACCTCATGACTGAGAAAATATTTCAGAGAAAAGTTCATATACACACCCACACTGGAAGAGATCACCAGTAGTTAGGCTAGTGAAGGCAAGCATATTTCTCTAAAGCTGTTCCTTCTCCTCGCAAGAGATAAATCTTACACAAACAATACTTGCTAGAAACAAAAACATAAGATGTCAACAGCCTACTAGTTTGTTATGATACTTAATACCAAGTTTGTACCAAGCACAGTGCAGGAATCAAAAAAACAACACTGGAAAATGCACAAAGTCATTTGTAATGTTATTCAGGTCAAATTCAGAACAGTTTAGCTAGAAAAGCCTGGAATAATTCCGAACTACAGGAGGCCTGTAAAAGCCTTGGAGATGTCCCCCTGAGCCAAACAGGGATAAACTAAAGTGTCTTAAATATGAAACAAATCTGAGGTTAAACTGACCGAATGCAAATAGAAACAAAACAAAACCAATAATGTATTTCACCTGGCACTAAGCTCTCAGCAAGCCAGAACACAAATGTTGTCAGCCCTCTTCATGTACCAAAATGAAAAAGATGAGGCTAAATGAACAATATAGTATTCTAGGGAAATTCCTCCTGAAAATTCAGTTTACATTGAATAATTTGCATATAGAAGATATATAAACCCCATTTTCTTCCATAGCATAGCTCAAATACGTTACCTAGAGCAATTTATCATCAACTTGAAATCAAGTTATCACATCTGAGACATAATTTTACAGATAGAAGATGTATGCTCCTACCTTGCACAGGTTTATTTCACTATTTGGGGATTATTCAGCACACATAAATGCCACAGAACATCCTTCAGTTCCCATGTGTAGCAATCAATTCCTGTTCAGATTTGGGAATTTCTCACTTACTAATCTGCAAAGACCAAGACTAACACACGATCTGGAAAAACCCAAATAGTAATGCCCTAAGTACAATAAAGGACATTTGTGAACAAACTTTGGCACATGTTCCCTACCATATTTGTGTCTTGATGCCTGATGATACAGATCTCCCAGACACAATAGTCAAGTTCAGTTGTATTGAGGAAATACAACTTAATGTTGTAAGTCAAGTCTTCACTCAGCGGCTTAATGAGTTTTCTAAGACCTCCACTGGAGGTAATTTGACCTCAGAATAAGTCTCAAGGCTTCACTATTCCCTTTCACAGAAACTGAAGGATAAAAGATTTGTATTAATAAGCATCTTTTCAGTACTCTGTCCATTAGGAATAGGACAGATACAAACAGAATACCCTTGATCACCTGCTTTCGTATCAGCTGTTCTGTCACTATTTGCTACAAAAAAATTGAAGACTAGCTTCACTGTGCATTACCTTCTACAAATGCTGAGAACCATATTAACCCAAACTTCAGTACCATGCTGCAAGCGAGCTGAATGCAAGACTTAAGAGTACTGCTACAAACACACTATGCTGGTTACTCAGTCATCTAACAGATGCTGTATGGAGCATTTGCAGAGAAATTAATGGTTGATGACTTTTTCTGTCATGGTACAAAACAAGGGTATGCATGGAGTGGAGGCTTTTCAGTCTGTATTAACTCAAAGAGATGTAGCAAAAGCTTTAATGAGACAACTAATGGCTGCCTGATGTCAAAACATTAGGCTCACCGCTTTCAGTGTCCCTTCCCAGATGCATACTCCTGCCTCTTACATGCCATTAGCCCTTGGTGCTAACCTGATCCCTCATATGAGACCATTCATAACATAAGGGTGAAAAAAATCAAGCCAGTTTGCTAAGCTAGCAGAAAATTAAACAGGTCCTGGACAGTACAACCACCACACATACACACCTTATTCCCCATGCCAAAGCAAGGGGAAAGGGGGGTTGTAAACCTCAGAACAGGGCTCCCCTATCAACAGCCACGTGGTTCTGGGACAGCTCAGCTATCCCACAAAGCCTCATTCTAACCATTCCCTCATTTTACAGGTTTGAACATTTATCTAGAAAATAATTTGAAAATATAAAGAGACAGCTATCCACAATGTGATGAAATAGATAGGTGTTTCAGTGAATCAGCAAGGTCTCCAGGCTCTAGCTCAGATATTTTTTTTAATTCTCATTCCCTCAAGTCTGAAAACTTACTGTTAAACAATTAAGTGTTAAAAAGTTACATACTCTTGGTCTTCACTTGCCCTTACCCCATCTCCCCACCCCCCTGCTTCTTTTTCTCATTGGGAGCCACAGCTGGATTTCAGTGTTGGCCTAACTTGTTTCTCTGCCTCTTGAGGTTTCCTCTAGACTCTCTTTGTTCTCAACTGTACCTGCAATCTCTCTGCTCTGTAGTCCCTGGCATTTGTCAGCACTACATCTCCATGAGCTACGCAGTACCTAAGTTGAGACAATTCAGAATCTGCCTCACCAAAGACAACTGCCTAACCATAAGGGATTTACCTTGGTTTTCTTTTCAAACCAGACAAATCTATATTCCTGGCATGTCTTTTTCCAGAATGCCTAATTGCTTAGTCAAGATAATGGAAATGGCAGGCAAACCGAGGAGTAAAGCTGTCATAGCCAACTTCTCATGTGCACCTATTTCAAAAAATTAGCTATATAGAAACAACCTTGCCTTAAAAAGTCACAGTGACAACTTTGCTACTTCTCCTCTGTGAATACTCCATAATCAGAAAACAGAGGATAAAGTTCTTCTCCAAAGAAAACCATACAATGACTCAGAGACCAAGCAGTTGTAAAAACAGTAAGAAGCATCAATTACTTCAATAAGCTAAGAAGTGGGTACTTCAAAACAAACAGCAAAAACCCACTGATACAAGATACCATAGAAACCAGTAAGTGACAAGAATCAAAGAGGTTCTAGCCATCTTCCATCAGCAAACACAGAGAGCTGCAATACTAGGACATAAATGGACTGTGAGAAAAACAAAATGTTTAAAACAAACCTTTAACCATTATGCATTCCATAAAATCTTCACAAACGTGGAGATTGTTCCACATGTTCACTATGTGGGTTTTTTATGTTTTTACTGAATGTTGGAAACCATGCTCCCAGGTAGATTACAGGTACAAGTATGACAGTTTTTATGTTCTTATCTCCCACACAAATGCTACAAGGGAGTAAAAGCTCTACTGTGTATTACTCACATGCCACAGGTGGTTTGCTTCTGTAAAATTCAAGAAACCTAAACACAAGAAAGCTGAGGCAAACCACATAGAGCCTAACAGCTGTGTAGATTTGCAAGGCAATCACAAACCAACCACCTACTGTGGACCATCCCTAGCAGTTGTCTTCCTCTCTCTTCTCCCAGCTAGAAGGTTGCTGTGGGTTGTCACCCTCCCTGCAGAACTGCAGTACAGCACAATGTGGTTTCTCTCTTGACTTCCCACAGGACAGAAGCCTAGACATGTTATGGCCTGCAGGCACAAGGGCTGACACCATCAGATTGCAGACTGAGATGCCTACACACCCAAAACTTCCACTGTGTAGAAAGTACCTATTTTCCATGTGGTGTAACACCAAACTATTTCACATGCCCTAAGTAAACTGCTCCAAGCTAGCTCACGCTTTCTGCAATATGGATTCCCACCAGTGAGCCAGCCCCAGCCTCACAGGCTCTCTGTACTCTTCTAGACACAAATTCTGGTCATCCCAGAGAGGTGGCCCAGGGAGGCGGTGCAGTCACCATCCATACCCTGAAGGTATTGAAAACACAGGTACACGAGATGCTTAGGGATCTGGTTTAGTAGTGGTCAGGTACAGTTGAACTCAATGATCTCAAAGGTCTTTTCCAATGAAGCAATTCTACAATGCTCTCCCTGTTCTCCTTTGCTTACAGGAGCTCTTCCTTCCAAGCTTTATTTATAAATAAGTATTCTTTTTTTTATGATAATAGCAGGGGAAAATGGTGGGGAAAAAAAACTTGAACAACCAAAAGCAGCTTTCTCTCCCCCATCTGCCCCTGCTTCAAAGTTCACCTTCCTAACCTTGCCCCAACCTCCTCTCTCCCTTCTCTGCATACCAAAACTACAGCACAACCTCCATACCTGCTGGGATCTGAAATCACAGAATCACTAGGTTGGAAAAGACCCCCAGGGTCATCAAGGCCAACCATCCCTATCAACCACTAGACAATGTTCCTGAACACTTCTCATCTACCAGTCTTTTAAGTACCTCTGAGGATGGGGACTCAACCTCCTCCCTGGGCAGCCCCTGCCAGCACTCAATGACCCTTTCTGTGAAAAATTTTTTTACTGATGTCTAGCCTGAACTTCCTCTGGTGGAGCTTGGGGCCATTCCCCCTTGTCCTGACCTGAACAGGCTGGACTGCTGGGCTGAGACCAATGGCATGAGGTTTAACAAGACCAAATGCCAGGTCCTGCACTTGGGGCACAACAACCCTAAGCAGAGCTACAGACTAGGAGAAGCCTGGCTGGAAAGCTGCCTGGAGGAGAAGGACCTGGGGGTGTTGGTTGACAGCCGACTGAACATGAGCCAGCAGTGTGCCCAGGTGGCCAAGAAGGCCAATGGCAACTTGGCTTGTATCAGAAACGGCGTGACCAGCAGGTCCAGGGAGGTTCTTCTCCCCCTGTACTCGGCACTGGTGAGACCGCACCTTGAGTACTGTGTTCAGTTCTGGGCCCCTCACCACAAGAAGGATGTTGAGGCTCTGGAGCGAGTCCAGAGAAGAGCAACAAAGCTGGTGAAGGGGCTGGAGAACAGGCCTTATGAGGAGCGACTGAGAGAGCTGGGGCTGTTTAGCCTGGAGAAGAGGAGGCTGAGGGGAGACCTTATTACTCTCTACAACAACCTGAAGGGAGGTTGTGGAGAGGAGGGAGCTGGCCTCTTCTCCCAAGTGACAGGGGACAGGACGAGAGGGAATGGCCTCAAGCTCCGCCAGGGGAGATTTAGGCTTGAGATTAGAAAAAAATTCTTCACAGAGAGGGTGGTTAGGCATTGGAACAGTCTGCCAAGGGAGGTAGTTGACTCGCCTTCCCTGGAGGTGTTTAAGGTGAGGGTGGATGAGGTGCTTAGGAGCATGATTTAGGGATTGGTGGGAATGGTTGGACTCGATGATCCGGTGGGTCTCTTCCAACCTGGTTATTCTGTGATTCTGTGATCCTTCTTGTGGCGAGGGGCCCAGAGTAAGGCGCCATGCCTTACTAAGGCTTAAGTTTGCCTGCAAGCAGCGTTCTCACAGCGAATCCTCGCCTAAGCACCGCAGGGGCGCCTCCACACCCTGGGCGGGAGCAGACGGAGCCTTACGGCGAGGCGGAGGCCGGGGAGGGTCTCTCCCTCGCGGCCGGCAGGGGGCCGCTGCGAGCCGCCGTCGCCCGCCGGGACACGGGCGCCCCCTGGCGGGGCCGCTGCGCGACGGCGTCCGTGGGGAAAGGCGGAGGGAAACGGCAAGGCAGCCGCCTCCGCCCTCGGCCCAGCCGGAGCCTCCGAAGGACGCGGCAGCGCGGAACACGGGGAAGCGCTGCCTTTGGCCAGGCCTGGGGACGCACGGCAGGAATTCAGAAATTTAGGTTCGACTGAAAAAAACCTTTAGGTTGGGGGTGGGGGGTGCGTTGTTCGGGATATGTTTTCTTTGGTTTTGTGGGTCAGGAGGGGTTTTTTTGTTTGTTTCGAGGGGTTTCATTGTTTTATTTTTGTTGTTGTTTTTTGTTGGTTTATTTTTAACAGACTTTTAAGAAAAAAAACCTTCCTGAAAATAAAATATTTGTAGAAGAATCATGAACTCACTACCAAAATGTGGCAGAGTTTCAGGAAGACCGAGCGCTGGTATTTAGACAAAGGCTGCATAGGAGACTCACCTGCTGAACTCCCTCTACGCTCTTGCTAGTCTCCGATTTTCAGTGTACAACTTTTCATCCTGCATAATCACAGTTCACTAAATTAAGTCCTTCAGTAACTTTCCAACACTGTTGTGTGCTAGTTCTTCCTAACAGATCAGATCTGTAACTTAAAGCCATGTCCATAACACAGGGGATACTAAAGTCAACTACAGAAATTCAGTTTAACTCAGTGGGATGTTCAGAAGATTCAAGACAACCATAAGACCCTAAATACCATATATACCACAGGAAACACTCTGCATTCTTATTAACACAGAAGGAAAGCGGGCAAGTTTTACTAATAATTTCTAAAAACTCTTACATGGTCTCTTGGGTCTTATCTGTCAGTATCAGAAAACTGCAAAAGTAAAGCCACAAGTTAAAGGCTTCCTTCTCAGAAGTGAAGGAATGATCCAACAACTACCTTGGCTTTCATTTATTTACATTAAACAATGAGGTACTGTCAGTATCTAAGCCACTACAGACCACAGTCACGTTCAGGTACATTCTTTGAATTAAAAGATTTTAACAATGTTGAGGGAATATAAGAAGTGGTCAGAAAAATCGAGCAAAAAGTTGATGTTTTAGAAGACCTTACTTGAAGTTTGCATCTTTGTTGTGCTTCAGCTTCTGCTGTTGTGTTACAAGTTTAGGACACTTAATCCTTTTCCCTTTCAGAAAAACTACTGTCCTCACTACGGTGCCAAAAACAGTACTGTAGGGAGTACTGTGTAGAGAGATGGGTGCTGGTTTCTTCTCCCAAGTGACAGGGGACAGGACAAGGGGGAATGGCCTCAGGCCACAACAGGGGAGGTTCAGATTGGATATTAGGAAAAAATTTTCATGGAAAAGGGTCATCGGGCACTGGAACAGCTGCTCAGGGAGACAGTGAAGTCACCATCCCTAGAGCTATTTAAAAGATGGGTAGATGGAGTACTTAAGGATATAGTTTAGTGGCAGATAGGCATGGTTGGATTCAATGATCTCAGAGGTCTTTTCCAACCTGGTGATTCTATTATTCCACGAAAAAGACTGCTTATAGGCTGTCCACTAGGAGAATTTCCAGCAGTGTGTGAGAACAGTGTCAGGGGCTACATTAGATACTGTAATCCACAGAAGGTCTGCACCCAGAGATGGCGCTAGCTGATCTCAACAGTTACCAAGATAGGGATGTGCCAAAGAACTGCAAAAATGCCAGTGTCAGCCATATGCAAAAAAAAAAAAAAAGCAAGCAGAACTGGCCAGGACACTACAGGCCAATCTAAGTTCAGTCCCTGGGAAAGTCACAGAGCAAGACCTCCACAAGAGGAAAAACATTACAGTCTGCCTAAGCAGAAAATTTAGATGGGTAAAAATTGGTTAGATCTGGCCTAGATGCAGCCATTAACAGATATACTCTATTCTAATCACAGTGACAAAATGGTGAACTACTGGGGCCCAACCTGTGACCTGCACTGCTTAACAACATTCAGTGACCTGGCAGGAGTCACTCTTGTCAAGTTTGCAGATGATGCTGAACTGAGAAGACCAGCTGATGCTACGGGGGCAGGGTTGCCATCCAGAGGGATCTGGGCAGCGTGGAGGAATGGGTTCTTGTGTAGCTCAGCCTTGAAAAAGGTAAAGTCCCAGGCAGCGGCCCAGGTTAGACAGGTTACCTGGGCAGCAGTTCTGCAGAAAAGTCCTTGGGGCCCTTGTGAATGGCAAGATGCACAGGAGCCACCGTGGGTCTGGCAGCAGCAAAGCCCAGCAGCATTCAGTGCTACACTAGCACAGGCACAACCAGGAGATGGAAGGAAATGAAGATCCCCCTTGACTCAGCACTTCTTAGACCACACTAGATAACATTTGGAGTCCCCTGGCATGGTCTCCCCAGCCTAGCACACTGACAAACTGAAACAATCCCAGCAGAGCCCCATCAGGATGCTCAGGGACTGGAACACCTGCCCAGCAAGGGGACCCTGACGGACATAGCTGTTTCAGCCTGGAGAAGAAAAGGCTTTGGGGGCACCTTGGAGTGGTCTTCTCCCGCCTACAGGCAGGCCATCGACAGGACAGAGCAAGGCTCAATCATGGTGGTTGGATGTGAGACAACAGGCTGAAACAAGGCAAGTTCACACCAGAAAAAAAAAAAAGGAAACATTTCTCCCTATGGGAACAATGCAGTACTGGTCTCTGTTCTTGGAAGTTTTCAAGAAGGATTGTGTAAAGCTCTGAGCCACGTGGTCTTGACCACTCAGACTCTACTTTGAGCAGGAAGTCAGAGTAGTGATTTCCAAGGTTCCCTCCTACTACAACTGCGGCACAACACTGTTTACAGTGCTGTCAAGCTTCAATGCAAAACCTAGACTAAGTTTTTCATTTACAATTATCTTGCCTGTTAATTTAACAGATTCCTACAAAAAACCCAGTCTAGAAGCTGACAACATCTTTGCAAAGCCACTGTCATGAAAGATAGACACATCAAGTTTGAAAAACCTTCTAATTTGGATCCACAAGCCTGCATGGTATCATCTGCACTCTTTTGGAGACTGCGGAGGAGGGGCCTTTGTAAGTACCATCACACTGCCTGTTATGAAGCACAAAGAGATCTGCATGCTCTTCAAGCAGGTGAAGTAACAACAAAACAAAGTCACATGTGCCAGAGCTCAGTGCTACTCCACCTGCAGTCAGTATAAAATACAAATTCAAGAAAATCAGTACTGGGCACAAAATGGATATGTTTTTTGGATCTAAACCTAAATTCACTCTTTCAAACATATGGCCAAAAAAATTCAGTTCCATAGATCACAGAACTTATCACAGGCAGGGTGCAAAGACCTGGATTCACCTGTATCAGAGAAAACAGGAAGCAGATGTGCTGCTGGCATGCAGAGTGATAACAGAGCCTCTTTGTTACCAAACGTAATTGCCAATGCAGCAGCAAGAGGTACATCACAACTCCTAAAAAACAACACAGGATACACTAGAGTTTCCTTAAATGACCCAACTCATTAGCAGAACCCTGATGTTTGCTTTTAAAAAGGTCTGCTTTGTGTAGTCCTCATGCCAGGGATTACTGAACTTCAGTAATGGAGGACTTGATTCTTGTATAAGTAAACTGATTAAAACTTGGTGGTACATACAAAGTTCTTTGGATGAGAAATGGCATATGAAACAGCTGTTAATCCTCCAATCTCCTCAGGAGGAAAAGAAGGTTCAGAGAGAGTGCAGTCAGCTAACAGGCATGCTCTACAGCAGTCAGACAAGGGGACGCTACAATTTCCGAGATGGCTGTAAGTTATAAGAGTCTTATATTTTAAAGAACAAATGGAAGGGACTTCATAAATACCGGCCCCTAACTAACCTAACTTTGAAAACCCCAATCTAGTATTTCCATAATGCACAAATCCTCAACAGGCTGAGGAAGGCTCACAAAGAGGAATGACTGCCGCTAAACTAGTTTAATTACTGATAACTAAAAGCAGCTTCATTTAGGTTTACCCGTTATTGAGCCTCATATTCCCAACCCACACTTACAGCAGTTACACAGATTCCTAATGTTTGGATGACCCACCACCTCACCTGGTTATTGACCTTGAGACTCTGCAGTATCCAGCATCCAGAAGCAGAGCAATAGTAACCCATTAATCCCTCTAAGGTGTCATCATCTTGAGCTCCATTCATGCCAAGGCACAATATCTAACCTACATCCATCACATCTTGGGCAAAAACAGATGTTACTTGGAAAATGAGTGCTAGGGGAGGAAATATGAAAAAAAATTTAGTGTTTGACCTTCCTGTTCTCCAATTAGACAGACTATCTACACATTTATTTAAAATTCTGCTCAACTAAATTAGTAACTACATACAAAACACTGCAAGAAGTGAACATGTTAAGCCCCAGCAGAAGGCTGTCTTCTTCCATAGCTGCACTGAGTCTACGTACTTCCCTGTTTTTCCTGTTGTACTGTCAGCTATGTGGCTGTACTAAAAGATTTTAAGAGCCACCCTCTGTACAAAGTTATCTTTTACCAATGGAAAAATTATCCCAGATATTGGAGGGGGAAGGATTTGAACAAATATTTACAAATATTGCATACAGTGTCCAGATCTACTTATCTATTTTCCCTTCCCTTACTCTATTTAATTCCTTCTCTGTTTCTTTGCTAGTTACGATACGTTTTCAGGTACTCTAAATAGACTAATAAATGTGGTAAAACAGACTTACATATGGCAATACTGGAACACTACAAGTCGTAATGTACTCTGCGATGTTAACAAAAGTCCTAAAATTCTAATCCTAAGATTTGCCCTGAGGAAATGCTACGATGAAGAGAAGCATGACAGGATGGCTACTGGTTGAAGGAAACCTCCATCTCTCTTCTTTCTTCCTCCTATCCATTCCCTATCATTCTCTCTATGCCTCCTCCATCCACAGCACAAAAGCAGAAGATCAAGCAACTATCTACGGTATTTTATTATCTACTGACTATTATACACTCTGTGTGCAGTCTTTAATTTACTGCTTCTCTGCAGCTGCAAGATTGCATCAGGAAGAAACCTGTTCTCTGGCTGGGTTACCATGACCTTCAGGACACACCCTGGCCTGTGTTCTTCTCAAACGAATGCTGAGGATGGTAAGGCCTCATTTCAGGATGTCAGAACACAGTGATCCAATCAGGTTTTACTCTGGATAGGAATAAAATTCCACGTGCATGACCCACCTCTTTCCAAGTCCAGCTTTTCCACTATAGTAGAAGAGTAGGGAAAATAAGAATTTTCCATGCTCTTTATTCTCGTACATTCTGTTTTACTCTCTGTTCTGCAGAAATTTCAGAAAAGTATTTTTTTAAAACTCTCTCAGAAGATGGATACATGCAGTTCAAAATGCAACAGCACAAATAAGTTACACAGCACCAAAATTTGCGCACAAATCCCAGGCACAGTAAATGAGCAAAGTTAGTGAATAAAGATTGAAAAATCGTTTGCTGTCACACTATTGCATTTTGGTAATATATCATCATATATCAATTATTTTGACCAACACCTGCATTTCTGGCCTTTGCTGAAAACTCTGCATACTATACTACGCTGGTTGCTGCCAAAGAATCTGCTGGTGTCATAAACAGTAACTTCAGATTTGAAATAACAAAGAAACATCTCTGGTAATGATATTAACTTGTCTTCCTTAAGTCTTTCAACAGTGAAGACAATCGCAGTGCAACAACGCTTGACTCACACAGGACAAATCACAGCCAATTCATCTGTCATACAAACCTGTAGACTCTGAAACAACATTTGTTGCGGAAGTTTGAACCAGGTAAGGGATCTTCTCATTACAAGCAGAAGATCACAAGCTTGGTAAACATAATTCTACTGATCCTTCAGCCATGGAATGGCTCTGTTAGAACACTTACACATTTCAAAGATGGAGATACCCAGTTTAAGATACCCAACATGAAATGCTGGAACATGGTTTAGAGAAGAACTAGTCACTACTACAGCCATGCATACAGAGAGAGTTCTGAGGCCAAGCATTCTGTGGGAAGAGGAAAAATTAATAAGAGTCTCAAACTGGACATTAAGTTATTACAGAGTTTAGACTTCAGCTACTCCATGTTTTGTTTTATAACTGAAGAAATCGTACAACCTCACAGACATATGATTAAATAAAATTCAGCATTTGCAAAGTACCCAGACATAGTAGCCATGACTATCAGAGAAAGACCTATGAAAGCATGGTCAAGGTGGATATTTGGAAAGCTTTCTACAGAATTCTTTAAACACTCGCTAAAAGCAAGTGGTCACGACACAAAAAAAAAAGCTTTGTATGGACAAGTAATTGGTTAAGTAGCAAGAAACAGAGGGTATGAGTAAATGGGCAATTCCTGCAATATAGGGAGTCTACTTGCAAATCTTCTCAAGAATCTGTGATGGACGTGCCGTGGCAAAGGTAAGCAGTGAGCACCATCCAGTTATTCCAATGAGTACTGTTGACTAGAGGTTCAGGAAGGGGCACTGTGAGACTGAATGGACAACAGAATGGCAACTGACATTTAACAAATAGTCATTGACATGGAGGGGAAAAAAATTGCAGTCCAAGCTGATCATTATATTACTCAGCAATGAGATTTGGGGTTATGAAAGACCCATGAAAACAGCAGCCTGGGCCTTAAGAGCTCTCAAAAAATACATCAAATGTTAGAAGTAAGGACAGAAACATCAATTAAGCCATGGTATAAGTTTGTTTCAATCTAACCATGTTTATAGCTAATACCATTTTTTATTCTCCTTATCTCAAAAGGGTAACAGAACTGGAAAAGGTTCTTAAAAGGGCAAAAAGGATAATCAAAATATGGTATAGCTTTTCCTTCAAGAAGCAGTCTAAGCCACCTTAGGTTTTTCATTCTGGAAAAGAGAATTCTAGAGCAGTCTAAGAAATTTACAAAGCTTTAAGTAGATTCTAGAAGGTGGTGGTACCAAGTTACTGCACACTGTTTCTTCCAGTACAAGAATTAAGACTCATTGAATTAAGCTTATTGGACATAGCTTTAAAAGCACAGGAAGTGGTCCATCACACAAGTAATAGTTCACCTAAAGAACCACCATGTACTCGGAGATTAAAATCTACTGATGCTAATAAAGACATAAACCACAAGTAACTCCAAAACTGCCCATGCTTAAAAGAGTTGGAAACCTGTAGGATGTCAGGTAACAACAGCACATTCATTTCTCCCATTCCTACTGCTCTACAGGCTGTTGTTTATGGCTATCGTAAAACACATTGCTGATTAAGAGACATACTTGGACTGACTCAATATGGCCATTTTTGTATTCTATTTCTGCCTTCATTCAAATAGCAGAGAAGAACATGAGGCAACAACACCTAACTCTGTTTTTCTCTACAATTGTTAACAGCAGCTAATTAAATTACCACCACCCATCCTGTGCAATGAATGACTCATGGGACCTCTGCAGAAAGGAAAAGGGAAAACAAAGCCATGTGAGTAATTAAAGACTATAGCAAAACATACATGCAACTCAGAAGGCAAATTAGCTAGGGTGAACTTGCTTGTACATTTCCCAGTCTATGATAGCTTTGCTTCATCTCTGTACAGGCCCTGTTGTACAAAAAGCAGCATAAATAATTTTCCATTGGTCTGGAAGAGTTTGATATACGGGTCTTGTAATGGAGAACACATCAGAATCAATGGAATGAAATATGTGAATAATCTCATCTGTTTCCCTGGAAACAGGCAACTGAATAAGCCATCACAGACAGGCTTTAAGCTAAAACAGCTGATCTTGTACTTAAGCAGATATGGCAGCAATCAAAATATATTCTAGCAGCTAAGCTGGGCACCCATACCTCCTTTCAACCATTCCTGGCAGATCAAAGGTACATATGACCATAGCTATAAGTGTTGTTTAGTAAGAAGAAACTGGATGTCAGCACATTGACGTTAAAGTGTTTTATCATCAGTACTTATCACATCTCTGCCAGTTACAAAGATACTGCTGTAAAAGTTATTCTGTATCTTCTGAACCAGAGCATAACCAGAAACTGATGGCTGATCATGTGTTAAAACAGGGTAAGTTTACCAGTAGATGCATCTGTCAAAGGGAAGGCAAGATGATTACTTGTTTTAATCCTGGGTTCTTTCCTAGGACAGAACCTTCAGAAGAGAGTAGAAAATGGTATATATATCTGAGTAAGTATGCATAGAGTGCAACAGCACAGAAGCTGCATGTTTTCAGGGACGACAAACATTAAGGGATTCTAGTTTAGTAGGAAGAGCAAAATACCAGTCCTACATAAGTTTCTATGCCTGATGGTGGCTGTCAGTAGAAAAATGCACAAAGACAGTTGGAGTATACACATACAGGACTATGAGATACTGGATTTAGGTTATATTGTGAAAACCTGAGGTTTAATATCTTCTCAAAAGCACTGGCTATTTAGTGCAAATATTCAAAAAGATTTTTAAATTGTCAGCTTTTTTGTTTTTTTTAAAGAGAGCTGGAGTTATTTGATTTTTCAAAGCGTTTTTAGAGAAGAGATGGGAAAGATATGTGTCATACTTTAGGTAAGCAAACAACAGTTATTTATCTAATTGCATCATGATCACATTTCTGGCATGCATGTCTGCTTTTTGCTAAAGAAAGGAAAGGCCTAGTAAACTTTACCCAGTGACATCAAGTCTGCTCTCCTGAATGGTCACAGCTTTGTCACTTCTATACAACAGCCCATTTTCTGTAGTGAATCACAGTTTTCAAATATTACATTCATATCACCACTTCCGCCATAGTCTGTTCAGCTTCTGTGTACCTACCCATTTTGTGTCTAATGAAAGACAAAATAACATTTTAATATTGATTTTTATGCCTAGAGTCTGTCAGTCAACAAATCTGATGATACCAAGCAAGATTTAAAACACACATAATTCACAATAGCTACTGAAGTATGTATATTATCCGTGGAACAACTACCTTCCTTCTGCTGGCAACAGTTCAGCTGCTCCAGGCTAAAGAGAACTTCTACACCTAAAGGTTGCTACTAGCAGTTAAAGATAAGGTAACTAACCATTGGGAATGTAAGCTGTCACTAGACAGTGCAGGGAATGAAGAAGACTGTTTGAAGACAAACATGTACAAAAGACCACACAAGCCTGCAGATTTTTTTTTAAGAAACACCAGTATAAGTTTGAGGAGAACAGGTAATCTTTGCTTCTTTTAAATTCTCCATGAATTTCTGGAAAAAGCTTGAAGACATTAAGAAAAAGATATGAATGACACATTTAATGGCTGAATATCCACCTAAAACATGAGGGCACAGAAGGACCATTCAGTGTCCCAGTATCCCAACCCAAAACTCCTAGAAGTAAAAGAGCAATCACAAGCATTTCTGACATAGGACATCAATAGTTTATAATCAACCTCCCAAAATCTGCAGGATTGTTCTCAGTCATTTTACATTAAACCACAGAGACTGCCAGCATCAATCTCTTCTGAATTAATAAGCAAAGACTGCTTTGCAGTTATAGTGTGTCAAGTCACCAGTCAACACTAATGTGGTATACGAGCATGTAATCTTCATCCAGTAGTTCTATAGATGTGGTTTTTATGACCAGTCATGCAGCACACACAGTAAGCAGCAAGACAACTGAGGCAAACAGTAATTTAACAATACACTGTATCAAACAGTCAAATTAGCAATGCACAAGCATTAGCCAAAACAATGACTGACGCTCAAGCAGAAAAACATATCTTGTCCAGCTAAGGAATGTGCTTACAACTATCATCACTTACATCTGGTACTAATTTTCCAACATGCAATTATGCCATAGCAAAAGATAGAAATGACCACTGGAGTAGTCATACTAGAATGACTGTGCTGAATACTAGAGTATTCAATACACTGCCCTTTAAGCCATTAACTTTACTCAAACTTTACATAAAACAGACCCCAAGATTTCAGCCATCAGGAAACTCAATCAAATGCCACAAACTGAGAATGTCAATGAGGGGATATCATCGACACTCACATTCTAGAGGAGATAAAATACACTGCCCAGTGGGCAAACCGCCTCCCAGCATACTGGAAATGAAAACAGCAACAAACCCCAGAGAGTCTGAGCATGAGAAAAACATCTTCTTGATATCAGATTTACCAGTTAAGTTGACCCCGTATATGTGAACCAGAGACCAGGCAAGCATCTAAGATGGTTCCACCACCACTGTCCACCATTTCTCATGTTCCTTCCAATACTTCAGAAAAGGCTATGATAAAACTAACCATTTGTTCAATGCAAGAAAAAGCATCTTTCCCAACTCCCACACATGATCAGAGAAACTACTGAAACACAAACTTTCTCTCCTCTTTCCCTCCTTTGGTAGGGAAAAAAAACCGCAACACAGATATTTACTAAAAAGCCACAGAGAACTTTTAGGGGACAGCAGCTTACAGAAGACAAAGCAAGGAACCTATATGAGAACTGCTGCTAACATCTTGCATACCCTGCATTTGAGTCAGCACTGCATTTGTAGCAATAAAAAAACAACTACAGAAAAGGCACAGGAAGGAGGAGTGCACATTGTGTGCACACACCTCTGGGTCTCAGAACCCTCCACAGAATTCCTTACATATACACAACAGAGGTGCAGTAAAGCAGAATGTTTTCGATCCACAGACAATACAGTCTAGCTTGAGTATCACAAGAAACATTTAGGAACAGTTCAAGAAGTAGAAGGCTGAAATATATTATGTCATCAAAGAGATTGAGTGAAGCAGAAACTGAGCCTTGGACATGCAAAAATAAATACATGTCACTAACACCAAGCAAAGCAGATGTAGAAAACAAACTACAAAGTCCCTACTAGCACTGACAGAAAAGGTAATCTTGGCTCCCCTCAGTGATTCAGATATTCATATGAACGAGGTAGGCATTACAAACTAGTCCTGACTAGATGGAAAAACACTTCTGCTGAGACAAGATGGTCCATGGGAAAAGGAACTAGACAGAAAAATCAGCAAATCTCTATAGTTAGCAAAGAGCAGCACTGCTGTGAGAATGATCTCAAATTTAAACAGGAAAGGCAAATAGATGGAAAAAGAAACATTTCCGAGAAAAGCTAGTTTACTTTACAGAATAGGAGAATATAAAGCTTATAGAAGAACAAAAAAGAACTGAAATATACAAAGTCTGTGGTGTGGTAACACCACTCCAAGTGAGAAACAATACAATACAAACTATTTTGATGACAAAACAAGCACACAAACCAAAAAAACACCAAGCCCAAACTGCTGCCCAGTGTGTTTTAAGTCTGAAGACATCCCAATGATTCAAAACTAGCCTTTCTGAACAATAGGTAAGATCACTTTCAACAAGATTTCTTTCCAGCCTTCATACAAAGGTATTTCCCAGCTCCCCTATGACAGCCAGCCTCAGGTTTTACACTCTGTCAGGTTACATCAACCATGATTTGCCCTCAAGGTAGGACAGCCTCTCCAAGACAAAGATTAAACAAAGGGTCAAGCATGTAGCCAAGTCTAGAAATGCTTTCTCATTCTGCCACTGCCCTTAAATCTCTGCCTACGGTACCTTAGAAAATTATTTCCCTGGCGCTGATTCTAAACAGAATGAGCATGTCAGCAAGACAGACAGGTTACATGAAATAGACCACAGAAAAGCTACTTAGCAGGTACATTTAAACAAAACAAAAATAAACAGCTTTAAAGCTATTAAGGTGGTATCTATTACAATAGACAGCCATGCAATTTTGTGGTAGAAGTAGACTTGTGTTCACCTGCAGAAAAGGAATGCTCTAAAAAGACAGAATCTTTACAGTTGTTTTATTAAACAGCATGTATTAAAAGTCTCTGCTCCAGTACTTGATTACATTCTTGCTCAACCACTATGAATACTTCATGAAACGTTAAGAAAAAATCTTACATTTTTATTAAGAAAAACGCATTTAAAACCAACCAAATTAAAAATACATTACTGTTAACACAGGGAAATTACAACACCTGGTATAGAGATTTCTTTAATTTTATTTTTGTTAAAATTGTATGAATTCATCTCAAGCCGGAAACTAATGAAAGAACTCTTTATAAAAGGAAACTACATTTCTCAACATACAAGAAACTGCGTGTGAGAAAACTCCAGCAAAATAAATTTGTATTGAATTATTATTTATATCTACATCCTGTTTAGCCATTTAGGAAAAAAAGTTTAGTTCATGTTTTGTAGACCTCTTTGTGTAAAGCTTTAAAAAGGCTTCTACTAAAAGAGGGAGGGCCCCAGTACTTGTATCCTCCAATTCACACTGTGCAGCAACTCAAAACCTTCAAGCTAGATTTCCCCAACAAAAATAAAGCCATCCTTATCATTTCCTCATGAAGCAGCTGGTTTAAGCTTTAAACAAAGAAATATAAAGGGGATGTTGAACTACAGAAAAAAATAGTCACGTTATCACTTATAGGTCTATGTAACTTCATAAAAATATTGACTGAGCCAAAAACAAGCTCTGCCAGAGAAGGCTATGTTCCTTAAGCAACAGCTCTGTCCAAGTGTTTTTCGGTGGCTTTCCACATATTCCTGAGACTCAAAAACCTTTGAAAGAGGTAGGACTGGGAACAAAGACTGCCTAAGAACCCTTCTCTGGCTTAACTACACCAGCACTACATTGAAACATAATTAAGGTTAGCTTGCACTTTGGATACCTACCTAGCTGAAGTGGCAGGCGACCTCAAGAAGTTATGGCTTACGTTCAGGTCCTCTGCATCTTCAAGGTAGTTATCCAGGCATACACTCTCGCACTACTTTAACAGGATGTGCCATCATACACATGGCACGGTCTCTCACAACTAGTTGTTAGATCTTTTAGAGTCTGAAGCAAAGTTAATTACCCAAGTTAGTCTTCAGTTAAAACACACACTTTATACACACATTTCTGAAAGGACAGTTGTTTTCCTATCAAAGAAGAGTCCAGCCAAAGCAAGGGAGGAGATGAAAAGCACAAGTGGAACCTTCTCGTCCATGCACAGTGAGCATAGGAGATAATAGTCAGCACTGAAATAAATTAACCAGCACAGATGTCTCTGTCTACCACCACAGAAGTCCACCAGCGGTAGTACAGATTGACTCTTGTTTCCTACAGCTTGAGTACATAAACTATTAAAGCTGACCACTTTTATTTCACACCACATTCTGATAACCCTCGACAAGAAGCCAAAACGAAGCCAAAGCATTTTTACAACACAGAAGATACTCCAGTCATCAGCTACAAACTAGCACAGGACCTTGCTCATGGCATATGTAATTGCTTTTAATTTCATTTATTAGTGTAGTTGCATAACAAAGTAGAAAGTTATACACTAGAATAATCCTATATTTCACAAGAAATACAGAATCACAGAACAGTAGGGGTTGGAAGGGACCTCTGGAGATCATCTAGCCCAACTCTCCTCCTACAGCAGGTTCACCTGCAGTAGGTTGCACAGGAGTGCATCCAGAAAGGTTTTGAATATCTTCAGAGAAGGAGATTCCATAACCTCTCTGCGCAGCCTGTTTCAGTGCTCTCTCACCCTCACAGTAAAAGGTTTTTTCCTCATGTTAAGGAGAAACTTCCTGTGCTCCCATTTGTGCCCACTGCCCCTTGTCCTGTGGCTGGGCACCACTGAACGAGTCCTGCCCAATCCTCCTGACACCCAGCCTTTAGATACCTATAAGCACCTAAATGTCCTCTCTGTCTTATCTTCTCCAGGCTAAACAGACTGAGCTCACTCAGCCATTCTTTGTAAGAAAGGTGTTCCAGTTCCCCATCATATCTGCGGCCCTCTGCTGGTCTCTCTACAGTACTTCCTTGTCTGTCTTGAACTGGGAAGCCCAGAACTGGAGACAGTATTCCAGATGGGGCTTTAGTAGGCCAGAGCAGAGAAGAAGTATAATCTCCCTGAGCCTGCTGGCTACACTCTTCATAATGCACCCTTGGATACCATTCGACTTCTTGGCCAGGAGGGCATATTGCTGGCTCAGAGTTAAACTGCTGTCCACTAGGCCTCCTATATCCTTCTCCGTAGAGCTGCTTTCCAGCAGGTTAACCCTAACCTGCACCGGGCAGAGTGGATTTGTCCCTCCCCAGGTGCAGGACTCTGAACTTGCCTTTGTTGAACTTCATTAGGTTACTCTCCACCCTAGTGTCCAGGTCTTGCTGAATGGCAGCACAGCCTTCCAGTGCATCAGCCACTCCTCCCAGTTTTGTATTATCAGCAAACTTGCTGAGGGTATACCCTGCTCCCTCAACCATGTCATCGGTGAACACATTCAACAAGCTTAGGTCCAGTCCTGACTCTTGGGAAACACTGGTGGCCACACGATTCCAACTAGACTCTATGCCACTGATGACAACCCTCTGAACTCTGCCACCCAGCCAGTTCCCAACCACCTTCACTGTCCACTTTTTCACTGTCCTGTACAATTCAAAGTACAACTCATATACTATATTTCTGTAAAGAGGCCAAAACAAGCCCTATATACCAGGGCAGAGGGGGAAAAAAAAGCAAAACATGCCAAGCCCAACCAACCATCAAAGAAACCAAATCACAACTTTTAACACCCCATCCCACAGAAAATGTTTCTTTAAATTATCTCAATGTCATGATCATTGTAAAACATATTGTATTTTATTAAACCACCATTGTGAAGTTTGTGTTCTGCTTTTGGCTTTTTTAAAAAACACGTGAATTACACCAAGTTCTAAAAATAACATCTTGACATTTACAGAGGTATTTCTCAGAGAAAAACTGCATAAAGTAATCCACTGAAATTAACAGGTAGTTGTCTCACATGGCATCACATAAAAGCAGCTGACACTTCCTTAGGCCTTATTTTAAATAAAAATGCCATTCAAAATTTAATATAATAATATATAAAATAATAAATATATAACAACACAATCTATTTATGTTTTAATTCTGTAGTAGAGGAACTAACCCCAAATTAAATTATTTACAAAAGTTGCTCAAAAAAATGCCAGAAGTTTATTGTTTGGAAATCAGTTTTCATTCATGTGGTTTTTCATTTTTCGGGGTTTGGTTTTACTCTATTTTGAGCATTCATTCCACACTTCCACTGAGGCAGGGGGGGAGAGAGGGAGGGGCTGTCAAGGGAGATGTATTTTTTTCTTCTCCCCAAACAACTTGCTACTCCTTCCCTTTGCTCTTGAACTTCATTCCCCTTCAGGTTGTTTGCTGAAATTTGTTTTGAAAAAGGGAATTAACATTCATTTTCCTGCAAAATGCAGCACTCAAACATTAATACCACCACATAAAACAGTTTGGAACTGCAGCTCGGAGCCTGTAGACAGGGACTTCAAAATCAGGAGATGCAAAAACCAGCTGCACAGTCTCTTCTGTCTCTTAAACGTACTGAATCGGCTGGATTTGATGCAGCTCAGCTTTGCCATTTTGACAGTGACAACACCAAAACTCATGTATCGCTATTTGCCCCTTCAGCTCTCAGGCACAATCCAAAACTGGTGAGGGAAATAGAGAAACCAACCTCCAAGAAAAATTCAAGACTTCTAATAAATGTTTAACCTTCTATTGCAAATGCTGTTGATAAGTATGACTCCAACCTTAAACTACAAAGCAAGAAACTCTAGAAAACTGATAAAAATTTTGTAACATAATGTTATCTTAAGTTCTGAAAGACAGCAAGAACAGTCTAAAGATCAGGCAATATGTGGAGCATTGATCTCTAAAACTAATGCAAGACTTTTCATTAGAAAACCACTTATATTTGCATATACCCATGAAGTGTAGGTGAAAATTCTTTTACCAGTCAGAACCTGCATATGACATCAATTTCATGGTTTCCAACAATATCACCATTAAAGATGCTTAGCCTGTAAGTAACAAGGAGCTTTCTATTTCATACATGTTAAAACACCCATTTTATTAGCTGGTTTATATAACGCACTAGTTTATCTAAAACCTTTTTGACTGCCACCTCTCAACTTTACTACAGAAAGCTGAAGCCAAGTATAATTTGAAATTTTGAGGAAGATCTATTTCAATTTATCCTTCAACATATGCAGCTATGTATTCTTCAAGAAAAAATTTGTCTCTTGAAAACATTCATGTTTTCACAATTTTGGCATTCTGAGGGCAATACCTGCTTCTTGGTGCACATTCTATGGTTACTGAAGGTATCTGAAAATTTAAAATAGACATTATACTTCACTTATTACACAAACGTAAATCAGACAGACAAGATATAGATTTTATTACAAATTATGTACCCCGATGAATATAAACAGATTAGTATTTTTCTTCAACTGGAATGTGGATTTCTAAAAGCTGAGAGAAGCTTCTTAAATAAGTGCCTTTTAGATGAATGCCGAAGCAAAGAAACATGGAGAGAAAATTTTTAGACTACAGATCAGTCTAAACAGAAACTTGTGAATAACAATAAGTAGAAAAGTTTCAAATCACCTTAAGTGATTTGAAATCTGTACTTTGTTTACTCCTTCAAATGCAGCAACACATTTATTTTGTTCAGGTGTTTCTTATTTCATATAAAATAAACACCAGTAATTAAAATTTATGTTAATGCTTATGCATAAAAAGTTAATTAACCCCACCCTCTCTAATTTAAGCAACACAACACACTCTCACAAGTTTTGCCTCTTTCTAAGCTTAACCAAACAAGAAATAGTTCTACTAGACTGTACATTCAACCAGGTAAATGGTCCTGAATCAGTTCATAAGAGACCAAGTGTTAACACCCAGTAACACCCAGTTGTGAGCTTTTGGTGACATGCAAGCAGAATGTGAACCAAACCTACAATCTGTTCAAATTCACCAGTAGACACAAAAACCATCACATTCCATTAAAATCACATATGTTGACTCAACCATCTAAAAATATTTTCACATTTTAAGTAGCAAATTCTTTATTGTTAAACCAGAAATAGAACAGTTTCTCTCTGTAAAAGATGGCAGCAAACAGGTGCACTGAAGTTAACTGGTCTGCAGCTAATAAAAGAGGTTAAGGCCTGAAGTCTAATTTCATAACAATTCAAGTTAACCAAACACCACCCAATGACAGAAGCAATTGCAATGCTTTTTGGTTCGAAGTATGCTGTTCTTCAGGGGAGAGAATCCTGTCACTATAAAAATCATCTCTTCCCAACTTCTTTGTAGAATAGCTGCTGATTTCCAAATCCTAAGACTCTTAAGAAAGAACAAACATTGAACATGTTTCATGGTTTCACTCACCGTTCTACAAACATCCAAGTATATTTATGCTGTTCAATTGTATAATAAAATCAAGTGCAAACATTGGTGAAGCTTCTCTTCTAAGAGTCTTTCCTGGTACCCTTGACAGAAGAGTGCCTACCCAGTAAATGATCCTCATTCAGCAATTTATTGTGCTCAGAAGGAAAATAATAAGCTCCTCCTGACCTCTGTTTTATTGAAGTAAGACAAAAGAAGAAAGCAGAGCTTAGTACCTCTGAATTGTAACGTGCCACACAAATAACTCCTAACTCTGGTTGTATCTTTGGAGTTCTGTACAGAGTGAGCCAGCTATTAATTTACACCTGAAAAATTACGTGACGAACAATTTTCAAACAAAGAAAGAGACTTTTCTCCATATTTGCTATGTGTAAGACAAAGAAAAGCTTAACTGAGCACGAGAGATTAAGAAGAGATTTAGCTGAGATCTTAGAAAAACAGTGTTTACAGGAGTATACGTAGTTGAGCTCAGGAAGAGATTACTAGAGGAGATTATGGAATCTGCTGGGTTTTTTTTTAGAGAACCAGTCTGGTCAGAGCTCATAAGGCCATACCTTATCATCCTTCTGAAGCAAGGATGAATCAGATGACTCTCGCTCCTTTCAGCTTCATTATGATCCTACTGTGTGAACACAAAAACTAGAATCATTTGTGCACCAAGGCAGACTCCCAGTTTCTGAGGTTTCCTATACTTCACCAATCCATGCCATGAAATCTCACATCAGCAACACATTGGTCCAGTAATTCATCTGTCCATAAAGCACTTTTCTCAACTAAGGAGGCATTTCAACCTTAGCTAACCTAGACAAGTCACTGAAAAGACCTTTACAGAAAGACCTTCTTTGGTATCCCAAACAACTCTTGCAAAGCTCCACCAAGAATCAAAGCTTGATTTTCAAATGAGGAATCTGTTTTCAGTACAAAACACAGACATAATCATCAGAAAGAGCCGAGTGCCTAAACAGCAAGCACACACACACACACACTAGTTCAATATACTGAACATATAATAGTAAAAAATTATATACAACTCTTACAAATAAATAAAAGTTTTGGTACCACATTTGCTGTGCACTCTCTTTTCAATTCCTCACTGAAGACTTTTTCCATATTAAGTGCAGAAAACCCTCCTTGCAGCAGTTATGGTAAGCAGGCAATACACACACTGAAATATAACATGAGTCTTTTTAGCAAAAATATGCTAGTGATGAAGGGAACAGGAGACCAAAAATAGAAAAGGCTCAATCCCAGTCACATACAACATCAGAGTTAGCATCTATGGAAAAGAAATGGTTCCTTAATTAGCACCTGACGCTAAGAGGAAAAAAAAAAAGATGTCAGACTACCTGGTGTGCATGCCTCAACCTAAAGAAACCTTGAAAAGAAAGCCTGAAAGTCAGAAAGGGGACAGAGTATCAACAACATAAAACCGAACAGTATTCCTTGCAATATTATTCAAGAAACAGAGCAAATTACTGTCATCTTCCTTCCTCAGCAAAGTTTCCTACACTGCATAACTCTGAAAGGGAAAATCTGAACTAGCACAAAACAAGACACACAACAAGCCAATATTTTCTCAGTCTTGTGCTAGAATTTGCCAACAAATTCGCAATCACAACACATTTTTTCTAATGATGTTCTAATTTCAACAGTGAAAACTGGAGAAAGCTACTGTCAAAATTCAAATGCCCGAACGTCAACTGCACCATGCACTGTGATTCAGAATCACAAGATCTTGTCTAGAACTCAATGTGTAATCTCACTAAATTGTTTGAATTTTACACCTCAGTTTAGCCTGCTGGGGAAAAAAATAGCTTTTTTCTTTATCAGTAAGTTTGAAAGTTGAGCCATTAGACACAACATTTTAGCAATACAGGCAGACAGAATAATACAATCATCATGTAGAAGAGTTTAAAAGGCATTTAGGCATTTTCAAATCCATTCAGATTTTATACCTACCAAGAGCTTTATTCATATTCTCCATCTGAAGCTGACCTATCAACCACTAGATTATTTTTAGAGGGTGATATTTCATATAATATTATTTCAAGGTTCAGGAGAACACACACCTAAAACCTCAGGTTTTTTTATTGTGGTTTTCTTGCTCCCCAGTACTCGAGTTTCACATTTCCACTGGCTCCACAGCATTCAATCCAGCACTGCTCTTTTTCATATAAATTTTGATCATCTTATTGATTGGGTATTTGGGTTTAGAACTCCCTTTTATGATGCCCATACTACTCATGGCTGCAAGGCTGAGGTCTGGTATTCAAGATTTGCTATATAGCCTCTGATTTTTAATCTGGTATGTCAAGGAGAGCATTTCCACACTTGAACCCTTTCAGAGTTACCTTCTTGTTTAAAGTTGAGTAAGATGTTTTAGTGAAAAGCATTTTAAAATCCTTGAAACCAAGGGTTACTTCCCTCTAACATGCCACAACATGACCCAATTCTCTTTTTGTGGGAATTTTTCTCTTCCACAGCCAGTGCACTCAAGCAGGGGATTAAAAGGACACAATCCCTAAAAAGAACAAAGCAAGAGTATCTAAAACACAAAATTTGGTGCCAGTAATCAAAAGCCTTCATCAAGTCTTACTCCACAGGCTCTTTCCACTTTTCCTTCATTGTTCTGAGACCTGTTGTCTATACAAACTGAACTTGGTAACAAATTCCACCTTGTTTTCCATGCATAGACAAGTATACACAGTACAGAACCTGCACGGTTTCCACTGCTGTGTTTTGATACATTCCCTATCTGCTTGTAGTTTGCTTTTTACAGTGGAGACAATGCCAGAAATTGAACAGAGTTTGAGCCTCTGCTGGCCATCTAGGTATGATCGTACATAGAGGGATTATTACTCAAGAGCACTTGATCCAGAGAAATGTACTCGAATGTCTTCAGTGTAATCGAAGACAACAAAATTAAGTTAGCAGATCTTCAAGAAAACCACTAACACAGGCTTGGCTAAGAAATAAAACTTCTTGTGTTTTGAAAATGCATGCAGTTTTAAAATTACAAGACAAATAATCACCTTTCACAAGCTGAAGTGTATATTGTCTGACTACAACATAGTGGGAACAGTGCTTAAAAAAGATGTTATTAATGGAATATGAGGGAAAGAGACTTTAGCATAAGATTTACCTCAATATCTTCCATCTGCAGGCACACATTTCCATCAACACCACCCATCCTAATAAACAACTGGAGACATAAAAAACTCTGACAAAGCTGGAGGAAATGAATAAAGCAACACTAAGAAACAAGTCTGAAGTACAAGGGAAGTGAGCTCTACAGAATAATAAGTCTTACTTTTGTCAGTGGCAAGAAGTCTGATCTAACAGAGAAGGAGAGGATGAAGTAGAATAACATCAGAGAGTGTAGAAAACAAACATGACATTTAAGGTACCAGTGAACAGGACGGGAGTGCAGAAAATGGATACAATAACGAATAACTGAAGTACGGGATAAAATAGAAGAGACAAACATTAGGAGATTACAGTGAGGTAATTCTATTAGCAACTGAACGAAAAAAACTTTAACATGCAGAACCACAACAACTGGCTGATGTTCAAGAGCTATGAGGATTTTTAATACCTTTGCTTCACAATCATAGAATCACCAGGTTGGAAGAGACCCACCAGATCACTGAGTCCAACCATTCCTATCAAACACTAAATCATGCACCTCAGCACCTCGTCCACCCATCCCTTAAACACCTCCAGGGATGGAGACTCAACCACCTCACTGGGCAGCCTGTGCCAGTGCTCAATGACCCTTTCCATGAAAAGTTTTTTCCTAATGTCCAGCCTAAACCTCCCCGGCAAAGCTTGAGGCCATTCGCCCTTGTCCTGTCCCCTGTCATTTGGGAGAAGAGGCCAGCTCCCTCCTCTCTACAACCTCCTTTCAGGTAGCTGTAAAGAGCAACAAGGTCTCCCCTCAGCCTCCTCTTCTCAAAGCTAAACAACTCCAGTCTCCTCAGCTTCTCCTTGTAGGACTTGTTCTCCAGCTCCTTCACCAGCTTCGTTGCACTTCTCTGGACTCATTCCAGAGCCTCAACATCCTTCTTGTGGTGAGAGGCCTAGAACTGAACACAATATTCAAGGAGCGGTCTCACCAGTGCCAAGTACATAAGGAGAATAACCTCCCTCAACCTGCTGGTCAAGCTGTTTCTGATACAAGCCAAGATGCCATTGGCCTTCTTGGCCACCTGGGCACACTGCTGGCTCATGTTCAGTCGCTGTCAACCAACATCCCCAGGTCCTTCTCCTCCAGGCAGCTTTCTAGCCAGGCTTCTCCTAGTCTGTACCTCTGCATAGGGTTGTTGTGCCCCAAGGGCAGGACCCAGCACTTGGCCTTGTTAAACCTCATGCCGTTGGACTCAGCCCAGCAGTCCAGCCTGTTCAGGTCCCTTTGCAGAGCCTCCCGACCCTCCAGCAGATCCACACTTCCACCCAGCTTAGTGTCATCTGCAAACTTGCTAAGGGTGCACTCGATGCCTTCATCCAGGTCATTGATAAAGACACTGAACAGGGCTGGACCCAGCACTGAGCCCTGGGGAACCCCACTTGTAACTGGCCTCCAGCTGGATTTAACACCATTTCCCACCACTCTCTGGGCCCGGCCAGCCAACCAGTTTTCCACCCAGGAGAGTGTGTGCCCGTCCAGGCCAGAGGCCGACAGTTTCCTAAGCAGAATGGTGTGAGAAACTGTGTCAAAGGCTTTACTGAAGTCCAGGAAGATACATCCACAGCCTTTCTCTCGTCCAGCAGCTGAGTCACTTTGTCATAGAAGGCGATCAGGATAGTTTGGCAAGAACTGCCTTTTGTGAACCTGTGTTGACTGGCCTGGTCACTCAGTTCTCTTGCATGTGCTTCATGGTAGCACTCCAGATCACCTGCTCCATGACTTTCCCTGGCACTGAGGTCAGACTGACAGGCTTGTAGTTCCCTGGATCCTCCTTGCGATGGGCACAACACCAGCCAGCCTCCAGTCCAGTGGAACTTCCCCAGTCTTCCAGGACTGTTGGAAGATGATGGAAAGGGGTTTGGCCAGCACATCCACCAGCTCCTTTAATACCTTTGGGTGGATCCCATCCAGCCCCATAGACTTGTGGGTGTCTAGCTGGGCAAGCAAGTCTCTAACCACTTCCTCTTAGATCATGGGAGCCTCATTCTGCTCCTCTAACTCCTGGGTTTGTACACAGAGGGAACAACTTTCCTTACAATTAAAGACTGAGGCAAAGAAGGCATTAAGTACGTCAGCCTTGTCCTCATCCCCTGTCACTGTTGTTCCTTCCGCATGCAATAGGGACTGTGTATTCTCCCTAGTCCTCCTTTTATTGTTAATACATTTATAGAAAGATTTGTTATTATCTTTCACAGACAGACAATCTGATTTCTAGTTGGGCCATAGCCCTCCTGATTTTTTCCCTACACAATCTCACTTATTTCCTGTAATCCACCCAAGATGCTTGTCCCTTCTTCCAAAGCTCACAGATAGTTCTCTTCTTTTTGATACCTCTCAAGATCTCCCTGCTCAACCAAGCTGTTTTTTTCCCCCACCGGCTCTTTTTCCGGAACATGGGGATGGCTTTCTCCTGAGCTGCTAGAATTTCCTTTTTGAAGAGCTCCCAGCCCTCATGGGCTCCCTTGCCCTTAAGCACTGTCTCCCATGGGACTTTGCCACCCAGCCTTCTGAACAGTCTGAAGTCTGCCCTCTGGAAAATTAATGCAACTCTCCTGCTAACCACCCTCTTCACCTCACCTAGAACTGAAAACCCTATCATCTCATGATCGCTTAGTCCTAGGTGTCCTCCTACTACCACATCCCCCACAAGGCCTTCTCTGTTCACAAACAGATCCAGGAGGGCACCTTCCCTTGTCGGTTCATTCACCAGCTGTGCAAGGAAGTGTCTTCCACGCACTCCAGAAACCTCCTAGACCGCTTCCTTTCTGCTCTATTGTACTTCCAGCAGATATCTGGAAGATTGAAGTCTCCCACAAGTTTAAGAGGCATCAATCTAGAGATTAACCCCAGCTGTTTACAGAAGAGCTCATCAGCTGGTTCTTCTTGGCTGGGTGGCCTGTTACATACTCCCATCACATCTGCCTTCTTTTGGGCTCCTCTGATTTTAACCCACAGGCACTCAATCTCCTCATCACCACAATCAAGCTCGAGGGTATCAAAGTCCTCCCTTACATAGAGGGCTACCCCACCTCCTTTCCTATCCTTCCTGTCCTGCCTGAAGAGTTTGTACCCCACCATAGCTGCACTCCAGTTATATGAGTCATCCCACCATGTTTCCGTGATGGCAATGACATCATAGCCTCCTTGCCCTATGACAGCTTCCAACTATTCCTTCTTATTACCCATGCTGCATGCATTGGTGTAAATGCACTTCAGCTGGTCAGCTGAACCTTCAGCTCTCATAAAAGGCATAGAGTTTATTCCCAATTGACTGGTCATTGGAGTGCAATTTACATTTTAATTCTATTCTTCACTTAAAAGAATTATTTTTTATTTTTATAATTAAAGAGGCCACTCTGCAATCTGAACAAAAAAGGATGCTCAGCAGAGGTCATCAGGAAAACTCCATGCCTACACAATCCCTCCCTGCATCACTTGAGCCTACAGAAGTAGTTTATCTTTCATAAAGACCAGCCAAAGAAGGCAAGACATGACATTTTGTCAGTATATTACACAACTGGTTTGTGGAAAGACAGCAACACTGAAGATAATGAATCCAGCCCCCCAAGATGAAGATGAAAAATAGTCTTTATGTACTAGATAACTAACCACATAGCTTTGATAAATGCAAACTGAGTGGCAACTTATCTGAACAGAAAAGATTTAAGACTGTTGTAATGAGGATCTAGGCTTTTTTCCTAGTTCCGTGTAAAGGCAACAGTCTGTGGAACAACACTGCTGTTTTATAGAGCAGGAAGAGGCCATGGACAGCAGAGAGCAGTTAGAAGGAACACAAACCAAGTGCATGATGTTCCTAGTTTGGGACAAACCTCTATTCCAGCCTGCAAGTCTGTCAAACAGGCATTTCACTCTGACAAAGATTAACAGGCTAATTTGGCAAACCATATCTTTCCCAGTGAAATAAATTACTAATTGTCAGAGGCTGTAAGTAACAGCTGTACGTACAGTGTGTATCAGCTAACAGCTCAGGGAAGTAATGCTGTCACAGCAGGATTGGTTGACCAGGCAGCTGAACTCTTTGAGCTCTGGCCGCAAAGAGAGGTTGCTCAGCCATTTGAGGGTAGTTTACTTCAACCAATGAACTCAGGAAAGTTACAGAAAGGAACTGTGTTCTGATCCTCAGTACTGACCCAGCCTTAACGATGTCCCACTTCACCCATCTTTACTTTCTCCAATAAAAAAAAAAGTCACAATTCAGTCTTAATTTCAGGAAAGTAGATAGGAAAGTCTCATAGGAAAAAGATTCACCATGTATCTAATATTCACATGCACAGAACACACACATCGGAACATTCTTCCCCTCATTCTCCTGTTAAGACTGGTAGCAACACAACACTAACCAGCATGGTTCAAGTAGCTTGACTACAGATCTGCAACAACAAAGTGGACATACTCCCATCAAACTCAAGTCACAGAAGACTCTGATGACAGCAGGCATCTTTTGTTTAAGGCTGGAAGTTGAAAATATACCTTTCCTTTCCAGCAGTCTACCCACAGAATATCAATAGTGTCCATGAATGGAATTGTCTACATTTCCCAAAGGGTACCACATAAAAGGACTTTTTCCTGCTACCCTTCTGTGCCTTTGTTTTGCTGCTCATGTCAAGGCCACGATATGGGAAAGGGAGGAGTAGACAGGATATGCTATATGAGCTCTGTTACTACTTTAACTTCGTATTTTCCAGTGGGAAACCACGTCAGGGAGGGGAAGAGTCTCACAGGAAGCTTTCCATACTGTAAGTCACAGGCTGGCTCCTGAATCTTTCCAAACAATATCCCATGATTACCTTCTATTCCATGGCTGCCTTTAGTTACCACCTCAGTTGGTTTCTCTTCTCTGAAGAGCTTCCCCTCTACCACTTCACAAATAAATGTCAGTTCTGTTTTGTTGTAATGTCAGACAAATTCCTTAGCACACCAGATGTTTTCCAGTCAAACCACTTCAAGACATGAATTTAGCATTATAAACAAAGGCAAATATAAGTTAATCCAAAGTATACTGGAAAACTAAAAGCACACTTGCACCATTTACTACGCTTAACATATATAAACTATAGTAAGCACAACTGTATAAATGCATCACTTATTTCCACATCTCTGTGCACAAAATTCAAGCGTAGATACTACTAATTCAAAAATATCCATTACTTATCATTTTCAGGAAGAAGATGCCAAGATTGATATAATACTGCTGGAGTGCATCACTTCCACCATACCAAGCATCTGAGAGGCAGAAAACTCTTACAGAAGGCTTTTGTTATCCCTATTGCTCTATTTTTGAGAGCGTTTTTTAATGGTTTATCTGCCAATGTCATATTCTGCAATCAAGGAAAACTTACTGGAAGAGAATATTTTTCCTCCTGAGGAAGTTTGAAAGTATTTTTCTTTCTAATCCATGCTAGTAAAGGACCACATTTCCACTAAGCCACCTTCTTTTTTCTGCATGGTTCTTAACACAGCAAGGACTTCTATCTCTGTTGTTATCCAAAAGAACAAACAACAGAAAAATTTTTTTTTGCTTAGTCCTGGAGTCACATTTAGTGGGTAGGGACTGGAAAAAATACCTTATTACCTCTTTGAAAAAGCTTACTATTATATGCATACGGTTGAGATTTTAAGAAGTCTCAAACTACAGAGTATCATAGAAACTTCCAGAGGAGATGTGTAGGCATACAATTATGCACACTGTTCCTGAGGCAGGGTCCTAAATGTCTATAAAGGTGATAAGCTTCCATAAAAAATACTTTACAAGACAACAAATTTTGATTATCTCTCCTCTGAAGTTTATGTAGATTGAACTCGCCATCATTATTTTATTAGGATATGTACCTGGTTAAGAAAATTAAACAAGAAACAGAAAGGAAGTTAATGATAATGTAGTAATAAGCTTTGGTACAAACTATCATATGCTTACAGTCACCCCAGCCACGCAGATTCAAGAAGTAGTCTATCTGCCTGCTCCCACACTTCCAACTGACACATCTGACTCAGACACTACAATGGTGGAAGAAGCAGAAACATGACTCTGAGCAGAGTAGAAACATGACTCTGAGCAGAGTAGAACTTCTGCCAGAAGGTACTAGCTGTGTAAAACACATGGAGGAAGCAGTTTTATTTTGGTTGGTTATTTGGTTGACTGTTTTTTAATCTCAAAAGTTTTCATTTAATTTCATGATACCATTTTCATTTTAGGATGCACGTATTTCAGCTTCAGAACATTACAAATATCTACATAGGTTTTATATTAACCACCTCCACTTTTCTACTACTCTCCCCTTCAAGGGTATACACTCCCAAGTAACCTCATCTAGTTTAATCCCCCAAAACAGGCACCACACCTCTTTCTGCACTCTTGCAAACATCTATGCTTTTCCTAGCCCGAAACAACAAAGCTTTATGCTCTTAGTCATGGCAGCTGAAGGCAGCACAGGCTCTTTTACCACAGATAACTATGTAAACCCTTCCTCCATCTAATAATCTGTACAGGCCTGAAAAACAGGAAGCCTATTTAACGGAGTAATACAGCTGATGCAATGGGTGCTCAGGAGTGTTACTGATAAGCAGCTTGATAACAGACCAACAGTTGAGATGTCTGTAGTCCAAAGGACTAAGAGCCTTTGCAAGACACTTGCAGCACTGTACAATGAGGAAGTATCCAAGTAATACAGTAAAAACAGAACACATGGTGCTGGTAAGGATTGGCATTTGAGAGATTGCGTGGCCTTTGGATAAAAATCAATTAACAAAAAAAAAAATCTATTAAATCTGCAAAGCAGCACACAGAAGAAAGCATGCAATACAAGATATAAGGAATTAATTAAATGGGAAATATGTTTGGTGTTTTGCTTCGTGACATCAGTAGGGAGCAACATGCTTGCTAGCTACCCAACTGCTCACATACCTGGGCAATAAATCCAGTGATAGAGTTAAAGACTGAGCATGAGCAGGGCACAGTGCAGAAGCTATCACACTGCACATCCACATAACTCACTTCAGCAAGCCTCCACCTTTACTCTTGTACCAAAGCTGTCCAAACTCACTCTCCAGTCAGATCACCCACAATATGCCTTTCCAATGACAGGTATTTCTGTATATGCAAGCACACTCGGCACCTAGCATTTTCCTATTTTAGCCTTCAAATGCACTTCACATGGGATGGATGCCCTCCCTCTACACTGTGACTACAATAGTAGTCTCTGGATGCTCTGACGTTTACTCATCATCATGCTCACTGTCTTCCCTTAAGAACCAGCAGTTGATAAAACTAGTTCCTCTCAGCATTTTCATAAATGAAGCTAACTCTTTATATTTTGTGATTTAAAACATTTGATGAAATTCAACACTATGCTGCCCAAAAGGTCAGAATGAGGTATCAGTTATCCAGCTGTCACTATAACTGCAGTTGCCACAACTTAGCAAAGCACTGCAGTATACACTTCACACTTACCTATTTTAAACTAGACCAGAACTAATTATTGTCAGAGGGTGTATTTTGCTTTACATGATACCTGATTATACCCGGTTCTGCAATACCCATACTTGGACATCCTCTGAAATTCATTTGGTCAGCTTACTCTGGCCTCATAGAGAGCTTGCAGATGGGTTTTGAATATCTTGCAGCTACTAAAATCTCACACTGTAACCCTCTGTTCCTTCAAGATAAGCATACTCTTATCACACAGAAATCTAGGAAGAGAAAGTCTTCCCAAGGAGCTTAAATATGAAGGAAAAATACACCTTTAACTTTGCAAGTAGCAGTTTCCTCCATTAGGATTTTGTGCACATTTTCCCAGTCTGTTATTTTATACTATTTAGAAAATAGTCTTTCAGATGCTGAAAACAGAATGCAGGCAAATAACATGGGGAAAAAACCCCCAAACTTCAGATATTAAATTGCACCTGAAACCAAACTCTGAGAATAGAAGTAAATGCAAAACAACAGTTTTGCAATTCTGTCCTCAATTAAGTCCTATTGATGGTACATAGCCCTCATCACAGTTTCAGAAGTCACCTGCGCTTTGACTGTACAGCCTAATAAAGGGGGAAGTAGCATGTGCCAAGCTTCCTCCTGAAAGGCATTAAGAACAAGAGCAGCAATCCCATTCCAAAGCTGCAAGATTTGAAGTATGTGTAATCTCTGTTCACGCAATGCATAAGTCACTGTTGCTTAAATGCAGCCTACAAAATTAATTTCTAGGAAACACTCCATTCATTTAACTGTTCTCATAACTAATTGGAACAACTGGGAGGAGCCAAAAAAATAACATAGCATATTCCAGACATATGTTTTAAGTAAACCTCATGTTTCTTTTACATAGCTTGACTAAAGTTTGGGAGGTTTAACTTAACAGCATTTGGAAAACATTAAGGCACTCTAGACAAAGTTTACAACAATATGTGCATTTAGCTAACAATTTAATACGGGACAATACTCAAACATCTGGGATGTTTAAAAGCAAACATATACAAACCCTTCAGAAATAACATTAAGCCAGAATTCTCAGCAACTGATGCACACGAATTCCAAATTTTCTTACACCTTCGGAGGCTAGCTGAAATTTTCTTTCCTTTTCAATTCTGTTGTTATTATTACAGCTTTGACAGGATAGAACCATGCTGTAATCCATTTATGTAAACTAATATAACAAATCCCTTTTGCCAACTGCACTATTTAATCCTGGTACCAAAAAAACTACTACTTTCACTCAAGTGGCATTAACACTAGCAAATATTAGTTAGTTAGAATATCGCCTTACCGTGTAAATGCCAATTCTACAAACAGCAAATGAGAGCTGGATACACTCAGACATAGTCTAAAGAAATTAAAATAAAGACATTATCAAGAATCCTATTTATTAAGAATTAATTTTCTTCCCATCTCTCCCCTCTCCCATGAAAGAAACATTTGATGGTATATTACTTTATCTTTCTTCTGTAAGGCTGTATTAAACAAGCTCTAAAAATGCCATGTAAATTCAGATTTTAAAGATACTTACTACCCTTCACACAGAAGCAGGTGCCAACACCATTAGATTTACTAATTCAGCATTTCATTATAGGCCTTAAATTACCTAACACTCCCCCAAAACGCCGGTACACGACATTAACATTATGCATGCAAGCTTCTGGTCCCACTTCTTTTTATCTGCTCTGGTCTAAAAACAACCTCCAAGAGATATTTTAATAGAGTAATGTACTTTCTGGCTTCTTAGCTAGCAGTGTGTAAATAGCTTCAACATTTAAATATTACAGTTCATCACTCCCTGTATCACCATTCAATTCTCTTCCTCTAAATACCAAAATAATGCATAGAATTGAATGTTCCCACATTTCTGAAGTCATTCGCCTTTAGTCTTCCCAAGATTTTCATGTTCAAAGTAGAACTCTTCATCTTGAATATATATATAATCTGCTCTTACAGCTGTGAACAATCATATTAAAAGTTTTTACCCTCAACTTCCAGTCTGCTGTGATGCCACAATCCTATGTCTTCTGCAGTCACCCAGAGAGTCTGAGGATGGACTATTAATTTCTGATGAGACAGATGAAAAATACCTTCTTTAATTACCATAAAAAAGCCAGAAAATAAATGCAACTCACCAATATAAAAAATAAAACCTACTATAAGTTTGCCATTTTTAATACACAGTCAGGTACAATAATGCAGGCTTACAATGATTTCTTCAGAGAAGTAATTGAGGAATTACTTTTAAGAAGGTATTAAAGTCACTGTAGGCTAAGATTAAAGCAGTCAAATGGAACATTTTTACTATATGTTTAACAAGACTGCACACCATCTGCATGCATTTTCAGACATTTAAGGTGCAGTGCTGGATGCTGCAGACCTCAAACTGTATCAGTAAAATTTTTGGTTTTTTCCAGCATCTGCTTTCTAACTTCCCCCCAAAAAACTGTCTGCAATTGACTTACCCATTTAATTAGAATTGTCGTTTTAAAAAATAAAACTGCTGTTATTATGAATTATGAGTAATGAAAAATTGTGTAGCAACATTTTTCGTTTCCTGTAACTGTTAAAGTCAAATTTTAAACAAACAATGTCACTGAACTGTCTGAAAGTGAAAAAGTGCAGCACAAAAACTTGAAAGCAAACCTCAACAGCATGGTTGATTTTCTTTTCTAATGGAAGCAATCTAGAATATTATTACTGACAAGGAAAGGCTGCTTCAAAGCACCATTTAAATTGCCAAGATATTTCCCCCCTCCTCCCTGCCCAGCTACACAGAAAAATAAGAACAGAACTGACTTCAGGAAATCCTACTTTTGGCAAAGCAGAGGGACAGGTGGGGTTATAAACCATACCTACACTCCTCCTGACAGTATTTGCAGACCTTGTTCCAGAGGCTCCAGGGATGGGCGACTTCCCCAGGCAATCAAGTCCAGTGCTTCATTACCCTCCCTATAAGAATGCTTCCTAATGTTTATCTTAAGTCTGCTGCAGTTTAAGCCCCTACTTATTTGACGGGAAACCCAATTTTGTCTATAAAGTACAGGATTTTTTCAGGTTGCAAGAGAAGTAAACATGCAGCACAAGGAAACCATTAGATGCATTTCCTTATGAAAGATTACTATCCCTTCCCCAAGCCTCCAAAATAATCCTTATGATGTTGTTTACAGCGTTAAAAAAAAAAATCATTCATTCAAGTGCTGTTATTAGCTTCTCTCTTCTACTCAACCTTCCTCCTCCAAAAAAACTTAACATTTCCCCAATATTATTTCCATTTTATTACCCAAAATCTGACAGGACTGATTTAAATAATTAGAAGTTTAGTGACACTATCCTACAGAATTTTGCTGTGATGACTGAATTACAACATGTGATAACCTGCTGCTGCAATGGGGAATTTATTCTTGATATTTGTTATCTTTTATTACTTCACTTTTGCAACTCATTTTGGACATTGGGCAACAAAACAATTGTTGGAGAATTTGCTTAGAATTTACTTACATTTTACTGTTGTTTTCTGAAAGGCTTTTACATGGTAGGCATGAAAGCAAAAGAAAAAAAATAATGTAAAAATACACCTACAAATTATTACCAAAGAAAGATATCTTGATTGATACAATGCTACGAAGACCTACTCTTAACATAAGTTACTTAACATATTTAAAGTGAGAAATGGAGTTGTCAGGTCAAATATGTCAAACAACGTATGCATGCACTTCTGCCAATATACACCCTTCTGCTTAGGCAAAGGGTCACCTCAAACATTAAATAATTTCTCCAGCTGCAAATTAAACTCATGGCTAATACACATATTTGCCAAAAATTTAGTTATTTTAATCATGTGTTGTAAAAAACTTAACTGTTCTTAATGATTTAAGAGTGCCTCGCAGCTGTGCAGCCTTTCATCCTCAACAACCATTTGTTCTGTCTATTTTTTCCAAACACTCAGCTATCACTACTAATATCAGAACAAAGTACTTTCAGCATTTGGTCTTTAAAATAAACAAAAAACCACACTGCAGCTCTGACATTGGCACAGATTATTCTTCAACCACACAAATTGGTTGTTTAATTATCTATATCTTCGACAAATATGTAATTAAATTCCTACTCACAATACTCATGAGAGCAAATTTTGCAGAGAGTAGAGCATGTTTTACAACTGATCACTTAAAGCTGCACCCACAAAGCTGAAAGCACTAGCCTCAAGAAACTTGATGGGCAAAAGGTGGGGAGGGATCTTAATCAGTTTGTGGGAAGAGACACAAAAGGCTCAACACCTGACAGAACTGCAGGAGCTGGTATCCTCAATTCTGCCAGCCAAGAGAAACATTCACCTTGACCTCAGCTTGCTTTGCCACAAACCTAAATAAATTACAGCACTAAGTATAGTTTCATGTCTTTTTTGTAATGTCTTTATCAACGACCTGGACGAAGGCATTGAGTGCTCCATTAGCAAGTTTGCAGATGACACCAAGCTGGGTGCAAGTGTGGATCTGCTGGAGGGTCGGGAGGCTGCAAAGGGATCTGAACAGGCTGGACGGCTGGGCTGAGTCCAACAGCATGAGGTTTAACAAGGCCAAATGCAGGGTCCTGCACTTGGGGCACAACAACCCTAAGCAGAGCTACAGACTAGGAGAAGCCTGGCTGGAAAGCTGCCTGGAGGAGAAGGACCTGGGGGTGTTGGTTGACAGTGACTGAACATGAGCCAGCAGTGTGCCCAGGTGGCCAAGAAGGCCAGTGGCATCTTGGCTTGTATCAGAAACGGCGTGACCAGCAGGTCCAGGGAGGTTCTTCTCCCCCTGTACTCGGCACTGGTGAGACCGCACCTCGAGTACTGTGTTCAGTTCTGGGCCCCTCACCACAAGAGGGATGTTGAGGCTCTGGAGCGAGTCCAGAGAAGAGCAACAAAGCTGGTGAAGGGGCTGGAGAACAGGCCTTATGAGGAGCTGCTGAGAGAGCTGGGGCTGTTTAGCCTGGAGAAGAGGAGGCTGAGGGGAGACCTCATTGCTCTCTATAACTACCTGAAAGGAGGTTGTAGAGAGGAGGGAGCTGGCCTCTTCTCCCAAGTGACAGGGGACAGGACGAGAGGGAATGGCCTCAAGCTCCACCAGGGGAGATTTAGGCTTGAGATTAGGAAAAAATTCTTCACGGAGAGGGTGGTTAGGCATTGGAACGGTCTGCCCAGGGAGGTGGTTGAGTCACCGTCCCTGGAGGTGTTTAAGGTGAGGGTGGATTAAGTACCTCATCCACCCTCACTAAGTACCTCATCCACCCTCACCTATATAAAAATGAGGTACTTAGGGGCATGACTTAGGGATTGGTGGCAATGTTTGGACTCAACGATCCAGTGGGTCTCTTCCAACCTGGTGATTCTGTGATTCAAGACCACAAAATCAGAAAGCAATTTGAGAAAATGAAGTTGTTTCTTTCTTTCTGGTGATGAGTTGTTTTAGTAAAATAAAGATTAAGATGCCTTCCCACTTATTTATAAAGAAGTGGTCCATGCCAGTAATCACTTGGCATTACTGGACTTTCCAGGCAAAAAGCTTAATTGCGCTTTTCTTTTCTGCACCTTTTTCAGAAATGTGAAAATTAACAGTACAAGCATAAACCTTATACAGATTTTAAGGATATATGGAGCCTGACAGGAAGTCTCAACACTCACAATTTTTAAAGAATGCGTAGGTACCCAAAAACGCACACAACTACACTACAGTCCAGGCGGTGGGAACTTTGACCAGAACTGCTGTTTGCTGAGCTTGTGTACTGAACTCCAAGTAGTAGCTCTGAGGCTCCTCTTTCTGCAAGAGATGTCACAGCACTCTATCACACTGCATTATTTACATTTCTAATTTAAACTCCCAATTTGTTTTTAGTACAGTTCTCAGAGATAAAGACACACAACATACTTTCACTTTCTCTTTTAATGCTGAATAATTAGATTTTTAAAATACTGACCTTCTTGTTCACAATCATTAGAAAAATAATTCTGAGCTTAGAGACTAGAAGAAACCTGATGCTGGTGGAAAGGCAATGATATATGAAAAAGAATTAGGATGGCATCCAAGAACTCTCTTGTCATCATATAAAGTAATCAAGTGGATGCACCAGAGAACAATGCGCTCTCCTCTTTTTTGGCAACAGTCTCACTAGAACAGTTTTCCATGACTGTTTCCAGGACTGCAATGGTTCAGGCAGTGAAAGATGCAGATAAGCCAACACAAAATTAATAGCTGCAAGAACAGCATAGACATTTCTCAAGTATTCTGCACCTTCTTCCATTCTCGCCAAAACCTGAAATTAAGCAAGCTTCCAGGCAAGAAGAGATACTTTACTGCGGAACACATCATCACTCCAGGTTCTGCACAGACTGTCAGTTCAGTTTCAGGTTCATTCAGTTTTGTGGGCCTTAAATATAGTCATTAATTGGTTAGGATACAAATTTTGGAAGGCAAATAGCCTTTGCTTATATGTCAAGGGAGCACCTCCAAGCAGAACCCTTTATCTACATGTCCCTGGAGCAGATGAAGTATCTTCATAAATCCCTTTTCATTAAAAAAAGTCTTACTTCCTGTCTAGTGAATACAATCGTGCTGACACTGAGGAGCCCTCCTGGACACCATCCAGAATATCTCCACTTTCTAACTGCAGTTTCCCGTTCTAGCTGTCCCCTCAGTGTACAGGGATGGAGGTGTTTACCACACAGCAAAAGCACCAGGACATACAGGGAACTGTATTTCATGAACATATTCTCAAGCTCCAGTAATCACAGCTTCAGGATAGCCACAAGCCTACCATCTAAATACCACACTGAATACCCCACGGTCTGCAATGGACCTGTCTCCAAGAAACTCAATTACAATTAGTCTACCACCTAGTGTTACTGCACAAGTGAGACCCAGAATTCAACTCTACTTGTGAGGGGAAAAAAAGCTGTTCCTGGATTATAACTGTCATCAAGTTCTTCTGTTGCTCAAGTACCTGCTCCTCATGATTTCAAAGACATCTGTAACGTTGCCTCCCCACACCGTTCAGCCGTCTTTTCTCCAGACTCAAGGGCGATAACTATTTAATCCTTCCTCGTAAGGAAGTAACTGTTTTCTTTCAATTACCCAGTCATCCTTCTCCATCTTCTTTGGTTTTACAATACTCTGAGACAATGCAGTCAGAAATAAATCATTTAAGAGAACAGCAAACCTTGTATTTAAGGAATGTGAAAAATGAGATTTTCCTTCTTCATACTCTAAACTTCCTGACAGATGCCCAAGTTGAGATGACATTTTAAAGAAGGATCCTCATTTCCTTTCCTGAGGTATTTTAGGTCCTGTCCATGCATCTGTACTGTCATGTGACTTCTACTATAAATATATATAACTTTACATTTACCAGCACTGAATTTCAACTGCCATTTTGTTGCCATTTTATACGGGCACTATAATTTTTTTCCCAGGTTCAATACACGCTTTGTCTCTGCATCAGCCCAACCAGAGCATGTGCACACAAACATGAAATTTCCTCATAATCTCTGCATCTTTTTTCTCCCTTTTACTCACCGCCAATGCAGTGCTATCAATGCTTATTAAATCTACTACTGGTAGTTTACAGAATAACAACTTCATTTTTTTATCACTCTGAAGTTTTTAATCTCCCACAAGAAATCACATAAAGAAAGACTAGTAGTTGTTGTAAAAAGGTAATAAAAACATGGAAACCTGATGCTTCTTCCATCCAAATGGTAATAGTCATAACAAGAAAAGCAAACAAGAAAAATCTGCCAACTCTTTTTCTCATATCGAGTTCCTACTGGCTCTTGGATGCCACGTTGCTTCCTCAGATTCCCCAATGCCAAAAGCCAATGTGGTACTGTCAAGAAATTTCTCTTCTACTGCTCCACCATAAACACAAAACATCGTACAAAGATTCATGTTCATCTGGCTGCTTTTCTTTATAAGCAACAAAGCTGTAGGGCAGGACTAAAGCTAAACATAAGAGGACTTGTCAGCTAGCCTTCCCACTATGTGTACCTTCCTCAGACAGAAGGAAGCTACTTACATCCTCACGCTGACAATTAATACAGTCACCTTACCAGGCTGCCAGTGAGACAAACCTACGAGAGACAATATTCTCTTATACAAGCGCAAATACCATATTTATGTCCCCAAGCACTTTTATGCTTGCAGATAGTTTGCACTTCAGAAAGTTTTGCTACACACACTGTGGAAAAAAAAGAAGACCAAAACACTCCAGAATATTGTGAGCCAAAACCCTACTGTATAGGTTTCTTCCTTGCAGTTTTACGGCTGGTTGGGCCCACAGTTATGCCTTTGAAATTTGGTGGGTTTTTTTCATTAATGGAAAGTTGATATCCTCACATAATCACAAAACTTCAGAACTCAGTTTAAGAGAATAAACATCACAAGCTGGCAGTATTAAAAAACATGAGCTAATCATACTGACAATGAGCCAAAAATGGTAATCAATGTGGGCTATTAGTAGGAATGTTTTGTCCTTGCTAAAATCAGATTTTCTCTCTTATTGAAAGCTTGCATTTCTAACCTTTCATGAAATTCATTACTATGTTGCCTCAGGCTTGGAGGTCTGACTGAAGAATTCAGGAGTAGAACAGTGCAGAGCAACATGGGACCCAACACATATTGAACCTGGGAGTAATTCACAAGGACACTAAGGCTACCAATACATTTTTAGAAACTGGGAGTCATTTTTTTGATGTAGTAACATCTACTACCCTAATGCAATCCTTATCACAGAAAAGGCAAACTGGCAATTTGATTTTAAATATGCTCGTTCACTTGTTTCTTTAGGGTATGCATCTGAAAAAAATGAAGTTTCTGGCACTGCAATACTACTGCAACTTCACAGAATCTTGTGCTGGAAATTATAATCATATTAAGGCATTCCTTTGTGTTCCTTCCCAAGGAAGCTGTATGAAAGTTTCACTGTTTGAAACAGTCACCTTTGAATCATAAGTTTACCTGGGGAATTCAATAATACTTCCTATTACAGGATGTGCAAATACATCATTTCACTTTTATCTTCTTCAGAGAAGTCCTACGCTTCTGCTTACTGATTTACATTGAACCAAGTAATTTCCAGGGAGTTACATCACTAATATTTTTTTTTGCCCTTTCTATGTGGCTGATTACATCTTTACTTCAGCAAAAAACTGTTCGCCGTACTGGCTAGGTAGATTGTACCACGTATGAGTTGCTCTCCAGAGCACCACTCTTCCAGGTCTTCTGTCAGACTCAGGTTCATGAATTCCCAAACATCCTTACATCAGAAGGACATTCACTCATTCAGGGGAGGTTGTCTCCCAGAACTGATCCTATTTGCCATTCCCAGTTGATTTAAATTTTACTAAAAAAAATGTTTCTATTCTGTTCTATTCTACATAGAGCTGAAATACCAACAGGAACATAGCCACGAAAACATCTTTAGATAAGGGACTCAAGAATTTGGTTTGGATTTCTTCCTATGTTGCTAAGCTTGTGCAGAAAGCAATCAGAAGCAGCAGTGCTAACAATTCTAGATTAAATGACTGTGGCCATATATATAATAGCAAGTAAAACAGCATTGCAAGAGTTGGTGCTGAAGAACAAGTATTCACACTACGTATTTCAGGCACTTTACTTCAGAGTAGTTCTGATCTGGCCCTGTAGACTGAAAACCTATTAGTTGAATGCATCTTCCAATCTGGTTTCATCTGAAAAACATCAAGAATATTAATATATCCTTCCAAAGGGAGCCTACAGGAAAGCTGGGGAAGAGTTCTTTATCAAGGAGTCCGAGGACCAGACAAGGGGTAACAGTTTTAAGCTGATCTGGATTAGACATTACAGAGCAATTTTTTACTGTGGGGATGCTGAGACACTGAAACAGGTTGCCCAGAGAAGTCTCATCCTTGGAGGTGTTCAGGCTCAGGCTGGAAGAGGCTTTGAGCCAACTGATCTAGTAGAAGGTGTCCCTGCCCATGTCTGGAGGATTGGAACTGGAATGATCTTTAAAGTCCCTTACAGCTCAAACCATTCTAAGATTTTAAGCTCATATGATCCTAACCACTCTGCAATGCAAATCTGCATACAGTAGAGTGGTGATTAAGATTCTCTTCAAAAATTCACATCTGATCCAAACACCAATACAGTTGCATGCACTCTGTCTATTAGTTGATCTTGTATCTGTTACTTGCCCTCCTTCCTACATTTAGCTATACCTTTATTTCCAAACAACATCAGACCTGTCAACCTCATTCCCAATCACCTTCTCAAACTGAAGGAGGAGGGATAGTATCTTAAAATACAAGCCATTGTGCTCCATGGAGGGTGCAAAATTTCAAGGATGTTATAGCTGACAGGTAAGACAACAGACAGTCCCAATAACCCTTATAGTTATATTACAAAAGACAAAATTCACATAATGAGAGAAATATGTACCAAACAGAGAGTAACACTACACAGACCTTTGTTGCTCAGTGTTGCAATTGGTGTATCAAAAAAGGTACTTGCCTCAGAGGAAGAATCCAGGGTTTCTAGTACAGACTTTGCCCCATCTTTCTTTATTCCAAGAACAGCAGCTACTGGTTTACAAACTTTCAGTGATGTAACCTTCAAAGAGATTCCTCCATAATACAAGTATGTAGAATAAGAAAGAATGTTCTGTGTGGTCTGCAGATATCAAACAATGGAACAGGCAACAGAAAGGAAAGACAGGATCTCAAGTAGAACAGAACAACTAAGCGATCACGATCTATCGTGTATTACCGCTTTCTAAATCAAACTGGCCCAATCAAATTAAAGTATCCAACTAACTCAAAGGGAAGGTTTTAAAAGTAAGCTGGCCAACAAAGAAGAGTTTCTCAAAAACATTTTTTATTTTATTTTAATATTGCCTTATGTTTTTACAAAACACCAGAGTTTAGTATATGTGGTTTTCCTCAGTCAGGAAACACTGTGCTCGAACATTAACTATGCAGAATATGAGGTCAAGACCTTTCAGAAACCAAGAAACTCTGAAGTCACTTGAAGGTCTATTCATCTAAAACTTGAAAATTTAGTTAAATTTATTAAAAATACCCACATTTCGACTTCTGTGTGCACACACAAAGAAATAAAAAAGCTAACAAATGTACAAAGAACAAAAAAAAAACCCAGACTTTTATAGTTAAAAAAAATCTAAAAGCAATAAGGATTCTACTGCACTATGCATCTGCATGTCCTTGACTCTGCAATGCTCATGTTCGTGCTTAACTTTTAAGTAAAGGAAAAAAAAAATCACCAAAGTTGACATGGTTTGTTCACATAAGAAGTGTTACCTTCCATTTCAGGTTGGAATACACTATTTATTGCCTGCCCAAAGAAACATTCTTATATGCGACTAAGATACTACACAGTATAGAATATACATTAAGGATAAGCTATCACATTAAGATTGCTAAATATACAAAATTAAACAGGGTATCAAATTTATTTTACAAACTCACAGGGACATAAAAGACCTATTCTTTTTTTTGCGAAGTCACACTGATTCCAATTCCCACATCACCCTCTAAAGTAACTTTTTAAAGCTCTATGCAGATCAGGCTGATACATGCAACTATTCAGTGTAAGATCCTTATCTAGCACTGATGAAGTATACTGTGAAAGTCTACTCAGCAGCTTAAAATTTGGATTGCAAGTATCACATATGAAAATTGGAAGCACTGCCATTCTTTCTCCACAAGTCCTCCAAGTAAAAATTTTAAGACTGGTCACACGTCATGCTTTTCATAAGACGCATCATGGTGTAATTTCTCAAATTAAGCACAGTGTATTGAACGCAGATCAACCAACACAAGTTTTATGCATGTAGTATAATTCTTCCAGGCACAATGCAGCAAGAACAAAGCAGGAAGAGGCTACAGATACACCACAGGATTATGCAGTGACAAAATCCTACAAATCTGCATTGTGCAGTATGTTCTGAAGGAGCAAATTTTAGTATGAGAAGAATAAATCACGTGATTAAAAGGTGCCTCGAAATGAGTGAAGATAGATTCTTTTCAATACTTTGAACTCAGTTTAGCCATGTTGACAAAAAAAAAAAATAACTCCAAAACACCACAATAAAAAACACATCACTCCTAACGCTGCAATTATTTCAATACAAAAAAAAAAAAAAAAAAAAACAGTCACCAGGCTCAAAGGCACCTCTAGCTATTAAAGATACAGAGGCAACTGCTACTCTTCTGTTATGCTGTAAAACCAGACTAGGGCACCACAGAAGATACTCTTCTAACCACCAATGTTTTATGTCACGGTGCTGGCTACAAATAAATCAAGGATCCCACTGTTAAGTAAGAGAGGTCCTACACAGATTCTCGGCATCTACCCATGCAAGGTTCAGGGCTACAGTCCAAGTTAGCAGCGGGTTTTGAATATTAGCAATAATCTACTGATATTAGCAGGCATTGCAGATGTTGTGTATTTCTTCAGATCAGCTCCTGAAAGGAGAAAAAAATTCTCCATCACTGTAGGGTTCATCCAGGAGAAATCATGGAAAGAACCTTCCTATGCCAGTCTGGGGAGGCTAGCTGAGGGAAGACTCCTCACCAAGGGGGAATGACCTCTGAGTCCATGCTGCAGCAAACCTGACCTCAGTTATCCTAGCCTCCTTCCACTAAACACCCTGACTCAGTCCCACTGCTAACCAAAACTTTGCCTCATGCTCTGTCAAAGGAACACTGTGGCCAGAACTAACTGCATCCTTTGCCCTGCTGCCTGTCACACACGAAAGGCAGAGGAGAAAACTTCACCACCTGCAGGTTGCAACACAGGTGCCCAAAGTTTTGAAGCCCATGCACGTACAAGATCTCAACATAAATACGTAAAACACAAAATTCCTTAACATGTACAGCTTTTTGCTACTGTTCTTATGAAAATAACAGTGTTTGTTCTACATCATTAGGTTAACATTCATGCCATAACTGCAAGTCTTACACAAATAAAGAGCAGTCACGTCCTTACACTAAAGCAGGCTGTGGCAACAGATTGGTTCTCCATGCTGAAAGTGGGTTGCAGAAAACTAGTTGCCTTACTCATCACCATCAGAGCAGTGCTTGAACCAAATTCATCACCAAGAACCACCATTCCATTTGTCATTACTAACAAAGAAAGGCAAAGAAGGACCAATCTCTGGTATTCAGTGAAGATGAGGACTGGAAAAACGCACAAAAAAATATTTGAACTGCCAAACAAAATTTGTTTCCTTTCCAAGTTATACACGGATGCAAAATAATTAAAAACTTTACTATTTTTTTTTCTCTTTCCATTTAAAAGGGTTGATGATGTTTGCAACAACTGTTCCAAAGAGGCTCCTACTGTATAAGTATGGAAACATCAGAAACACGTGCTGGTCACTGATAGGTGAAGGCATCTCAGACTGTCCCAAAACATCAGTGGATCAGCACCCTGTTCGAACAATTATCCCCAACCCCTGGCTTTCACCACGTATAAAAAAAAAACTCCGCTGGTCTGTAATAACTTCCACTTCAAAAGTATTCTTCGTGTTTCATATGGCACTAGAGCACACACTGTGAGACTAATGAAACCTTGAAATGTATCTTCAGAGACACTCTCTGATATAACAGACGCATCAAGCAAAAATTGCATGAACAATCGGGACATCATTATCCTGAAAACTCACCAAAGGAAGACATACAACAGAAAACAGGGAAGCAATCAACTGAAGACAAAGAGTGAAGGAAAAAAAAGAAATGCAGAGCTACTTAATATACCATCTCCCCTTTAGTTAAAACAAAAACACGCTCTCAGTTTCCAAGGCTTATTAAATTTTACTTCTCAGAATGGCTGGCCTTCCACACAACAGCCTGTAGCAGGCACAAAGCTTAATGTGAGCACTTCAAAAAGTACCGGATGGCCAGTTTCATCTGGATGTAAGTTTATAAAGGGAAAAATCTAAGAAACAGCTTCAGGCTCTCAAGGAGCTACAAAGCTCCACTCAGCACTTCCCAAGTATTTCATTAACTAGATTCTTAAAGAGAAGTCTACCTACCACACAGGCCTCACTTTCTATTCTCTGTCTCTGTTACTCATATTCAGGAAGAAAAGCCTAAGGCACATTTGTTGGTATAAAGATGAGTACCTTAAAACCATCATATGCTGCATGGGCAGAATAATAATATTTAAGTAAATACCTAATATACTTGTAGCTTAGCTAATGTCATCATCAGGGAAGAAAATGTTAGCTACTGAACACAGCTTTTATCTTAATACTGCAAATCTTCATATCAGTTCACTAAAAGGAGCGTCTCCAAAGATTTTTTGTCTGGTGATGAGCACCTCTTCAAAGCCTACACCCATGTTCATCTCACAGGAAAACACCAGAAAGGCTGAACCAAGGTTCTGGCTCCAAGTCTGTCCTGACAGGTCACAACGGGCACCGAGATCGAAGTGGGGTGCCCAGATGAGCCCTACTCCCCGCTGGCTCTTGGCAGCACCTCACAGTGAGAAGCAGGGCACTCAGGGGTCCCGCTCCCGGGAACAGAGCCCGAGCCTGGAGCTCGGTCCGCAGGTCCCTGCCGAGGGCTACGGCTCCGGGAGAGGTGCGCGCCCACGATACCATCTCTGGCAGGCGAATAAACCCAATACCCATTAAAAAGCAATAAAAGCTACCCCGGAATACCAGCCGCCTGGGTGCAGGGCCGATCCCGCCCAGGGTGACAATTTAGCTCATTCAAGCGTACCCTGAGCTCACGCATTTAGGAAAAAAACAGCGATCCGGGTCACGGCTTTAGCAATAGCAACCTAATAGCGGCCAAATGAGTGGGGCGGCCGCACGCCACAGCAGACCCTGCGGCTCCATCGCCCTCTGGCAGCGCGGGGGAGGCTCTGCCCGACCCCAGCTGGGGCAGCCCCGCCACAGGGCCCCTGCAGGGTCCCCCCGTGGAACAGGCACCCCCCGCTCCCTCCCTGCGGGGAAGAAGACACCCCCCCCACAACCTCCCTCTGCAGGGCAGAAGCCTCCCCCCCACACCCCTCTCTCTCTGCGGGGCAGGAGCCTCCCCCCCACACCCCTCTCTCTCTGCGGGGCAGGAGCCTCCCCCCCACACCCCTCTCTCTCTGCGGGGCAGGAGCCTCCCCCCCACACCCCTCTCTCTCTGCGGGGCAGGAGCCTCCCCCCCACACCCCTCTCTCTCTGCGGGGCAGGAGCCTCCCCCCCACACCCCTCTCTCTCTGCGGGGCAGGAGCCTCCCCCCCACACCCCTCTGTCTCTGCGGGGCAGGAGCCTCCCCCCCACACCCCTCTCTCTCTGCGGGGCAGGAGCCTGCCCCACACACCCCTCTCTCTCTGCGGGGCAGGAGCCTGCCCCACACACCCCTCTGTCTCTGCGGGGCAGGAGCCTGCCCCACACACCCCTCTGTCTCTGCGGGGCAGGAGCCTGCCCCACACACCCCTCTATCTCTGCGGGGCAGGAGCCTGCCCCCCACACCCCTCTCTCTCTGCGGGGCAGGAGCCTCCCCCCCACACCCCTCTGTCTCTGCGGGGCAGGAGCCTGCCCCACACACCCCTCTCTCTCTGCGGGGCAGGAGCCTCCCCTCCCCTCTCTCTCTGCGGGACAGGAGCCTCCCCTTCCCTCCCCTCCCCTCCCCTCTCTCTGCGGGGCAGGAGCCTCCCCTTCCCTCCCCTCCCCTCCCCTCTCTCTGCGGGGCAGGAGCCTCCCCTCCCCTCCCCTCTGTCTCTGCGAGGCAGGAGCCTCCCCTCCCCTCTCTCTCTCTCTCTGCGAGGCAGGAGCCTCCCCTCCCCTCCCTTCCCCTCTCTCTCTGCGGGGCAGCCCCCGGCCGTGCCCGCCCAGCTCCTCGCGGGGAACACGCTCCGCGCGGGGCCGGCAGCGTGGGGGCAGCTCCCTCCCCGGGACGTACCAGGTAATCCATGTACCGGGGGGCGCCGGGCGCCGCGCTGCCGGGGCGGCCCGCGGTCAGACAGCGGCGCGGCACTCCCTGCTCCTCCTCCTCCTCCTCCTCCTCCTCCTCCTGCCCCGGGCGGGCTCCGCCGCTCGATGCGCAGGGCTGGGGAGGAGTCCAGGCGCTGTCAGAGCCGCCGCCCGCTCCGCAGCGGCCCAGCGCGCCCGGGGGCGGGGCCGGCACGCGCCGCCCCGCCGTCAGCTGATCGCGCACGTGGGGAGAGAGCGGCCGCCCTTAAAGGCGCCGCGGGAGCGGGGCGGGGGCGTCCCCGCGGACCGAGGGGACGCGGTGGCGGCGGTGGCGGCGCTGAGCCGGGCTTCGCCTGGGGATCCCGAGCGAAGCGGAGGCTGGAGCGGCACGCGGGAGGCCCCTCGTAGAATCACCAGGTTGGAAAAGACCTCGAGATCATCCCACTACACCTGTCTGCCGCTAAACCGTATCCTTAGGTACCTCCTCTCCAGAGATGGTGACTCCACCACCTTTCTGGACAGCCTCTGCCAGTGCCTCATGACCATTCTGGCGAAAAACGTTTTCCTAATGTCCAGTCTGAACCTCCCCTGGTACAACTTGAGGCCATTTCCCCGTGTCCTGTCCCCTGTCACTTAGGAGAAGAGGCCAGCTCCCTCCTCTCCACAACCTCCTTTCAGGTAGTTGTAGAGAGCAATGAGGTCTCCCCTCAGCCTCCTCCTCTCCTCGGTGTGGGACTCTGTGGGATACGGCATCCAGGGGGGCAGCATCGAGTTGAGATAAAGTAAAAACAAGAGTAATCCCACGATGTAATAAAAAGCATTGCAAAAGCTGGAAAGCAGCGAAGAGGAAAGAAGGAGTAAATTAGGATTCAGGAGCAAACAGGAATGTTTATTTGTAAAGATGTGAGTAAGCAGCTGGTCTGCACCTGTTAGACTGGGGTGGGGGGCTGTGTTCAGGTCGGGGCTCCTCACTGCGGTGAGGATGCTGAGGGTGTGCAGAGAGGAGCGGCAGAGCTGGTGCAGGGTGTGAAGCCCTAGTCCTGTGGGCAGTGGCAGAAGGAACTGAGGCTGTTTAGTCGGGAGAACAGGAGGCTGAGGGAACGCTTTATTGCTCTCTACAGCTACCTGAAAGAAGGTTGTAGCCAGGTGGTTGTTGGTCTCTTCTCCCAAGCGGCAAGTGATGGGATGAGGGAAGTGGCCTCAAGTTGTACGAAGGGAGGTTTAGCCGGGATATTAGGAAATATTACTTCATGGAAAGAGTTGACAAGCATCGGAACAGGCTGCCCAAGGAGGTGGAGTCACTGTCCCTGGAGGTATTTAACAGATATGTTGATGTGTCACTTAGGGACATGGCTTAGTGCTGGCCTTGGCAGTGCTGGGTTTATGCTTGGACTCAATGATCTTAAAGGTCTTTTCCAACCTAAATTCTGATTGTATTTCCTGCTCTGATTTTTGTAATGCATTAAGTCCTGTTGCAAATAGGCTAGTGACAATGTCCAGTGAGGACTGGAGAGCATTGGTAAGGTATTCCCCCCTGCAATCCAAAAAGCAAATAGCCCATGTGAATGGATAATTAATTTTCCTCATGTGTCCAGTCTGGAAAAAACTTGCTTCCTTTGACACTCCTTACTTTACTTTGAGAATCAATGTCAAATACAGCTGTGTAGCAAATTAAATTGAGAGGCATGCAAATCAATTTTTTTACTTTGAATTATTAAAAAATTGATAATTTTAGTGTTTTAATAGCTAAGTGGTGGAAGGAGGGATACAGGCTTAGCCCTTCCTGCTATTCAGGCTTTTGACTTTTTTCCATATAGTCACAGCCATTGCTGGCAACTTTCTGCTGATCGTGAGATGTCCTTTTAAGAGTGGAAATTACAAGGTAAACAGAGGTGGCTAAAGTATGCCTATCAAAAGGACAAAGGAGCTGCAAGAAAGTATGATTTCATCATTCTTTTCCTGTCATTACATGTGATTTTTAATGTTTTGTTGTGCTTTCTCCTTAACCTTTAAAAGCCTTTCTACTCCTTTTTTTGTGGCAGTAATACATCCTTGTTGAGACTTGCTGCCTTTAGACACACCTCTAAGTGTAGGGTAACTGGAAGAGAATCTAAAAGGGAGCATCAAGATATAGCAGAGATTTCAGAAGTGTTTCCTGTGAGAATAATGAGAAAGCACAGGGAATTATTTCTTTTTGAGGGGAGGATAGAACCCATATGTAGTGAGTTGCTGCAGAGGCTATGTTGTGATGGGAAGTGATTCACTGGCATTGCAGAAAGGAAGATTTAGCATAGAGTCTGGAAAACATTTTATTGGAAAGGATGATCAAGCACACAGAGATGTCACAGCCAAAAGTAACAGAATTTCTGAGAGTGATCATAAATTGCATAAGCATTTCTCAGGTGTGGTTTAGTTAGCACTGATTTAGACCTAGAAAAAATTAACTAGGAGACCTTTCTGGTTTATATTAATCTGATAGCTCTGATTATGAAGGTACAATGTGTTTATACATGCAAAGAAAAATCTTATTCCCAAATGGAATTGTGAATACATGCAATTTTATACATGCAGTTTTTTTCTAGCTTGTAAAGTGGTCTTCATGAGCTGAACATAACGTGAGTTTGCAAAATCAGAAAAATTCTGATACAGGCACTGCAAATCCCACAGAGTTGATTGAAAGCGAAACCAAGCCTAAGCTTAAATATTAGTAATTCTGTTCACTATAAACACAGTAGTCATTTGGCCATTACGGTGTATTCAACTTATAAGGATTAAGATTGAACAATAGCAGAATGTAAGCACAAAACAAGTCCTACCACACACGCCTTCTAGCCTAAGGACAGACATAGTTAGTGTTGCTGAGATTTTTTTTAGCAAGTCCTATAGGATTTGTTTCATCTGAAAGACATTCAACTTTATTTTGGAATATGTGCTTATGCATTGTTAGCTATCTTTATAGAGGAACTTGTCAGCAGCAACTAATGTGTCAGGATAGAAGGAAAAAAGATTGATGTATTTTAACAGAGCAATATTTTATGTGGTGGCTGTTAGGTAAAACTGGCTCCAACAAGTGAAGTGAGCTTTGCCTGAGAAGCACAAGTGTATCTTCTGCTAAATCGTGTTGCAGATATTCTTTCTGTAAAACCAGTGTGAAAAATAATCAGCTTTGGACTCAGGCTTTGACCCTGAGAAATGCTGAGCACAATAGTTAATCATCTGTTGTTTTACCATTGCCACCTGCCAGATTCAAGGTTTCATGGCATTAGCAGTCAGTAAACTGTAGGTGGAATTGACATAAAATTTATTTGTTCGTTAGTAGATACTAGAAAAATGGGTGTTTAAAATGTAAATACTGATGAATGTGCTTATTTCCAATCATATTGAAATGGAATTAGTAGAATTTCTCCAGAATTGTACAGCCAGATGCATAGATTGAAGTTGTGCAGCAGGCATTATCTTGGAATGCAACTGGAGGGACAGGCATGCTATAGTAAATCTTTTGATCATACCACCTTAATTTCTGATCTCGTTAGTTAAATAGATTCTGGCCAATATAATGCTTGTGAAGAAGTCCTGTGGAAGGCAGTGCTGTTCATTCAGTAGCAATACATAGGAACACTGTGGCCAGTGTTCCCACATCATGGTTGCAATGACCTGAACACTGGCTGTTTTATAAAGGTGCCCTAAAGCAAAATGACCCAGCAGCATGACAGTGATTGAGATAATCTAAACCGCTTTGCCACATCAGAATAATTTCATTCATAGTGAGAATGAAGTGCATGGTGTATTTCTTCTTCCCTTGTTCCTCCTGTCCTGCACAATTGCCTTTCTCTTTAGTAACCTTAGGTGACAGGCAACTGACTTATGTCGAGAAGGTAGTTGTACTAATTTTCAGCTTCTACTGATATCAGGTGTCCAGATAGCTCTGTTTAAGAAGCTTAATTACAAAGAAAAAAAATTATATTTCTAATTAAACTTAGGGATAACAGAGATAAAGCATTCAGTATCTCTGCAAGTACTGAAAGAGACTACCTTAGCCATACTGTCTTACGTTTCAACCTTCAGTTTTCTGTGCCGCAAGATTGTTACAGAGGTCCTGCACATACTGCCATCTAGGCAAATCCTAGGATAGTTGGCAGCAAGGGAGCAAAACTTTCAAACCTGTATCTTCATGTTAATACTGTATCCTTACGCTGGAGTAATAAAATCCATAAAGAAAAGCCTCACATACCAATATGGACCACTTTGACTCAGGATACACATACAGTAATGTAAATGTTCTCAAATGCTATAAAATCCCTTTACTGGACATGCATGGATATTTGGAACTGGATGCCTTAAAAGTTACAAATTGTGAGTAGTTAAAAAAGGTAAATTATGTGTAAAGAAGTCTCCCACTTCACTGGAAGAACAAGCAAAAAGCTGGAGATAAGAAGACTAGTTAGAGGAGATCTGAGGTTCAGCAGCTGGAAAACTGCTGAGAAAAAAAAAACAGTATTTAAATGGTCTAGCAGTGACTGATAGATTCTAAGTAAAAATTTTATCAGTAAATATGTGTGGCCAGTTGTCACCAAAAGTATTTCCTAGAAAGATCGAGAAGGGCATAGAAATGGAAAAGGAACTAGACATAGGAATCAAGAAGGGGCGAGGGGAGGACAGGGGAGGTTTTGCTGCGAGAGTCTGAGTATTAAGCAGAGGCCAAGAGCAGTTGGCAGTTGTAGTTGCAGCTCTAATTTCAGTGACTTGGAGCCTGCTGTTAAACAAACTCCTGTAACTCTTACCAGTAAAAGGGAAGAGCTGCTGAGAGTAAATAACAGTTGAAGCAATTTTCGAGTCTTTATCTGATATATTGTCAAGTGTCAACATAAAGGGGTAATACAGACAAAGGTGAATGAGCATTGTGGGAGAAGCAAGACCACTCAGTCAAAAACCTCATCTTTCTCTGTGCTCTAAGGCTTTGATGCTTTCTGACATTAGTGTCACAATATGTGCTGTGGTTGGGTATTGTTCATACCGAAGAACAACTGGGTATGAAAACAAGCAAGCAGATTTTGAAAACTTTTTTTCACCTGTTCTCCTCCCCCTTCTTTTGCTTCCTGGAATATTTGTCCTTTGGGTAACCTTACTTGGCAAAATAACAATAGCCAGTCTAAAAGCAAAGAATAATGATTTAGAAGGTAAAAGTAGAAACCAGTTTCTGACTGTAGTTACGCAGATAAAGAAACAGTATAATCTTAATTAATAATTAATTTAAACCTTTGGAAAACTCATAAAATCAACTGTACTATTACAGTTACTTAATTTAGGTGATTTATTCTTCCCTGTAAATCAAAAAAAGTTACTATTGGTAAAGTAACACAAGAAGATTTGCATGAAGAAATTAGTCAATAGAGGATATTGCTGAGTAGACTGGAATTATTTTTAATCTCTGTGTCAGCCCAGCCCAAGCTGGTATCTCTGGGGACTCCTTTTTCACTTCATGATTCGTCAGTGGAACGTCATGAAACTGTCCCTCAACAATAAAAACAGTAATTAAGAGTCCTAGTCCTAAGCTAACAAACTTGTTTGAATTATTAGTGGGATTGAAGGACTAAATGATCACAGGGAGGGAATCTCCATGGTAGCAGGAGTTCTTTGTTTAAGGAAGTGTGAACTGAGAAGCCCTAGGTTTAGGGCTGTAAGGTTTCTTCTCATACACACTAAAGAAAGCATTTTACTTTTCTCTGCTCAGTTTCTTTTTCATGAAGTGTGGAAAATAGTGTTTTCCTAGGGCAAGGTGTTGTGAAGATTTAAAAAAAAATAATTCACAGTTGCAATCTGATTTAACACTCAACTGCTTGGAGCATTGTGGAAATACCTTCAAGAGACAGATTAGAAGTCATACCTTCATGTGCCTGCTAAGAATCTACTAATCCTGTTCCACGCAATATCTAGCTTTTTGGGGATGAGCTGAAACTTTGCAATTTTGTGACTTCAGTGTGGTACATTTTGAGGAATACAGTTCCAATTAAAGTTTGCAATACATTTGTTTCTAGTAGGAATTTAATTTACAGAGTATTCAAATATTTATCGCCCGTGTTCAGATTTTTTTTGCCTTTTTACCAAATAAGCAAATAGAAGAAATGCAGTAATACTATGGCCTTTATTTTAGTGTTAACATGCAAATAAATGTTTTTGTCTGTAGCCTTTTCCTTTGACTACATGATAAGATATCTGTTAGGCTAGAATTACACTTGAATTCCAAATTTACCCCCCAAGACATTACACAGACAATATTCTATCTCTTTCAAACTATAAAATAAGCTGGGTTTGAATCTAGTTCTTAGAGCCTTCTGCCTTCCCATTTGGTGTTAGAAAATCCTTCATATTCTCAGAACTTCTCAAATCATAGTCTTGTGGAGGTGTGAATACAATGGCATTAGTAAAAGACAACATATCCTAGTCTCTACATAACACCTCTACTGTGTTTGGAGATTAACAATGCCTGTGCCAGCGGTCTGCCTGTCAAAAGGACGGGAAGGTGGTACTTCAAATAAAGTTGTGCTGAGACCTGAAATATGTGTCTGACTGTGGTCAATATCAGTCTTTCTCTTCACTCTGAAAGAGCAAGAGTCAATAATGTCACATAAGAGTGGTTGAGAATAAATATGAAGTCTCAAAGCAAATGAAAGAATAAATATTTCTAGAAACAAAAGAAGTTACATTTTGCTTATGACCTTGTATTTCATATTTGTATTTAATGTTAACCCATCCTAAAGACTTCAGCTTTGTATCTTCCTTAACTGTCACATTTTCTCAAGAAGTCAATGTCACTACACTCAGCTTTGCCTGCAGTCTAACTCCAGCACATGTTAGGAATATGCTCAGCAAAGCCTTGCAGATGTCAGTGGAAATGACGATGTCATCTCTCCCTGGAAATAAGGAACACTAGATATAAAGTCTCAGTGGCTAAGTTTTTCTTCTTTTTTGAATTACTTTGTTTCCGAATCTGAAAAGAAAAGCAAAAGGACTTTTAGCAAAAAAAAAAGAGAGATGATAGAGTTCTCAGTGCGGGGTAAAATGAAGAAGGAGGTTAGCAGAACAGTAGCCCTCAACTTTCAGAGAGCAGACTTTGGGCTGTTCAGAAGGCTGGTCGGAAAAGTCCCATGGGAGGCGCTCCTTGAAGGCAAAGGTATCCATGAGGGCTGGGCACTCTTCAAGAAGGAACTCCTAGCAGCTCAGGAGAAAGCCGTCCCCAAGTTCCGGAAAAGTAGCTGGCGGGGTAAGAAACCATCGTGGTTGAGTAGGGAGGTCCTGAGAGACATCAATAGGAAGAGGAGGGTCTATGACCTCTGGAGGAAGGGGCAGGCATCCTGGGGGGACTATAGGGAGGAAGTGAGAACGTGCAGGGAAAAAGTCAGGAGGGCTAAGGCCCAACTAGAAATGCGATTGGCCAAGTCTGTGAAAGACAACAAAAAGTCTTTCTACAAATACATCAACAGCAAAAGGAGGGCTAGGGAGAATCTTCAGTCCCTAGTAGATGCAGTGGGAACAACAGTAACAGGGGACAAAGACAAGGCTGAAGTACTCAATGCCTACTTTGCCTCAGTCTTTAATAGTAAGGAAAATTGTTCCCTCCGTGCACAACCCCAAGGGTTGGATGAGAAGTATGAGATTCCCAAGGTCCAAGAGGAGGTGGTTAGAGACTTGCTTGCCCAGCTAGATGCCCACAAGTCTATGGGGCCGGATGGAGTCCACCCAAGAGTTTTGAGGGAACTGGCGGATGTGCTGGCCAAACCCCTTTCCATCATCTTCCAACAGTCCTGGATGACTGGGGAGGTTCCGCTGGACTGGAGGCTGGCTGATGTCGTGCCCATCTATAAGAAGGGGTGCAGGGAGGATCCGGGGAACTACAGGCCTGTCAGCCTGACCTCGGTACCGGGGAAAGTCATGGAGCAGGTGATCTTGAGTGCGATCAAGAAGCACTTGCAGGAGAACCGGGTGATCAGGCCCAGTCAACATGGGTTCATGAAAGGCAGGTCTTGCCAGAGTAATCTGATCACCTTCTATGACCGAGTAACTAAACTCTTGGATGAGGGAAAGGCTGTGGATGTATCTTCCTGGACTTTAGTAAAGCTTTTGATACAGTTTCTCACAGCATTCTGCTTCGGAAACTGTCGGCCTCTGGCCTGGACGGGCGCACACTCTCCTGGGTGAAAAACTGGTTGAATGACCGGGCCCAGAGGGTGGTGGGAAATGGAGTTAAATCCAGCTGGAGGCCAGTGACAAGTGGGGTTCCCCAGGGCTCAGTCCTGGGTCCAGTCCTGTTTAATGTCTTTATCAATGACCTGGATGAAGGCATTGAGTCCTCACTTAGCAAGTTTGCAGATGACACCAAGCTGGGAGGAAGTGTGGATCTGCTGGAGGGTCGGGAGGCTCTGCAAAGGGATCTGAACAGGCTGGACTGCTGGGCTGAGACCAACAGCATGAGGTTTAACAAGGCCAAATGCCGGGTCCTGCACTTGGGGCACAACAACCCTAAGCAGAGCTACAGACTAGGAGAAGCCTGGCTAGAAAGCTGCCAGGAGGAGAAGGACCTGGGGGTGTTGGTTGACAGCCGACTGAACATGAGCCAGCAGTGTGCCCAGGTGGCCAAAAAGGCCAATGGCATCTTGGCTTGTATCAGGAACGGCGTGACCAGCAGGTCCAGGGAGGTTATTCTCCCCCTGTACTCAGCACTGGTGAGACCGCACCTCGAGTACTGTGTTCAGTTCTGGGCCCCTCACCACAAGAAGGATGTTGTCGCTCTGGAGCGAGTCCAGAGAAGAGCAACGAAGCTGGTGAAGGGGCTGGAGAACAGGCCTTATGAGGAGCAACTGGGAGAGCTGGGGTTGTTTAGCCTGGAGAAGAGGAGGCTGAGGGGAGACCTTATTACTCTCTACAACTACCTGAGGGGAGGTTGTGGAGAGGAAGGTGCTGGCTTCTTCTCCCAAGTGACAGGGGACAGGACAAGAGGGAATGGCCTCAAGCTCCGCCAGGGGAGATTTAGGCTTGAGGTTAGGAAAAAATTCTTCACGGAGAGGGTGGTTAGGCATTGGAACGGTCTGCCCAGGGAGGTGGTTGAGTCACCGTCCCTAGAGATGTTTAAGGTTAGGGTAGATGAGGTGCTTAGGAGAATGATTTAGGGATTGGTGGGAATGGTTGGACTCGACGATCCAGTGGGTCTCTTCCAACCTGATTATTCTGTGATTCTGTAATTCTGTGAAAAAGGGCAAAGTAAATGGTCAAATTTAGTAAGAAATAATTTGCTAGTATGAATGTACCTTCATAGCAGAAATTAAGCCAGTTTTTAGCCTCATTAGAAAGAGACAGGGGAAAAGTAGTAACACATGCCTTAGAGTTTGAACTCGTTACCAGTTCACACAAAAGTAATTCTCTTTACTTTTATTCATATTAGCTAATTTCAGCTATGCAAGCCTGCGAACACAGGTTATAATTAAACCTGCATTTTGCTATGCGGCATACCCTTAGGAGTTATTTTTTCTTTAAAGTATGTCCTAAGGTTCTACTGACTAAAGAAAGTTTGCTTAAATGCTTTGCCACATATTCCTGATGAATTACAGGATATAGATAATGCTAAGGCACACATATCAACATGCAGTTGAAACAGGATTAAAAAAATAATATCAGAGTATAAGATTCTGGAAACAAAATCTGAGGTATAGATGCCAATGCCTTAAGAAATCACAACAAGCCTTGAACAATACCAGTCCAGAAGGAGAATTGTACGACAGTCAGACATATGTACTAAAGAGATTGTGGTTCAGCCACTTCTTGAAGACAAAGAAGAGGTGAAAGGTTATATTGACTGCAGATTATTTTAAAGGATTCCCATTTAGTTGAAAAGCAGGGAATAGGGGCCAATTCACTAATTTTTGAGGGGAAAAAATATATGTAGTTAAGTTAAGAGGTATTTTGTGATGTTTCTGTTCAGATCTACACACCTGACTTAATAAAAGTTTGAAGCAATGATATGCTGAAAGAATCCGAATAAATCAACATCATGCTCCTGCAGTAGGACAGCAGATGTATTTTTAAGAAACTTAAGAAAATAGCGCTACACTTGGAAATAATGTCTGGAAGAAGGACGGCGAATGTGTGTGACAAGGCATTGTTCCTTTTTCAGCTCCACTGATCTCTCTGTACTGGGGCTATTAAGTAAATAACTTGTGTTTTAAAATCACTCAACTGTCTCCTTGGTTTCCAAAAGCAACTCACGTACACAAATTTGAATGGGATCCGTACTGTAGGAATAACATGAGCTAAAGGCAATCCAAATGTTTTTGAAGCACCATGCCTTCTAGGTTTGGAAGCTTCTACTTAAATGTCTGTGTAACCACCTTCACCTTCACATGAACTGCTCTTAGAAGGTTAACACATAGAATATTAACACTGGAGATGTTCCGAACTGGCTGTACTGTTTTCTCCATAAGGTAGTTTTGTTGACCGCTGGCTACTCTACAAATACTGTAATTCATACAAAGTAATTTCAGTACTTCAGCCAACTCAAATGAGAAGAGCAGGATGGTTTACATCAAAACAAGTTTACTTATTGTCTTTTCTAAGGTTATGATGAGTAACTAATGTTGAACACAGTAGGCTCTTAAACATACCACCATATAAAAGTTTACTGAACAGATGCCTATGTATGTGCTTCAGTTACAAATAAGTTCAAAAGAGTTTTGTTCAAATGTTTATAGGAGCAGAATATTAAGTAGTTCTTAATATTAAGTTTTTCCCTTCATTCACTTTTCTCTTGGAAATCCACAATTCAAATTTATTTTATATCACAGATTTTAAAGAAAATATTCTGATAGTGCGAGTGGAAATGAGACCAGATCCCTGTGCAAAATGAATGATCTTCATAATGAGAATGGTTGCCCATTCAGAATCACATGTAGAAAGCTACTTAAAAACATAAACAGTATTTGCATTCAGTTTTTGCATCTTTATACATTATAGCAATAATGAGAACATCTTCTCTTTGGAACACTGAACACACTGTCTCAGGGAAAGCAGAAAGGGCTACCCTTCTCTTTGCAAATATTCAGGTAATTGACTTGAAGAATAAATTCATGTTCCCAACAAAAAAACTGCTTTCAATAGGAGAAAGACGCTGCACTGGCTACTTGACTTTCATGTAAAAGGCTCTTTTTTCAGAGGTTTTCCCAGTAATTTAACGGGATTTTCTGGACTTACACACTCATTTTTACAACTAGGTGGACCTAAAAGAAGAATATGGTTCTTTAATTCCTAACTTTCCAGAATTCACATACTCTTAGTGCTCTGAGTCATACTGTGTCATCTGTGTGCTCTCAGGTAGTACATATCCATCCATGGCCAAGAAGGAAACGTAGAGAAAACAAGTGGAGCACCTTAGATGTATTTGTCCAAACAAAATTAAACCACATAAAGAAGTGGAATGATATAATTACACATCACATAGCTAACACATTGATCAAAAGATGTGTGGCACTTTGAAGCTGATCATATACCCTGCGTACTTTTGGAGTACATATTTTATATCTGAATTTAGGCTAAATTTGCATTACAAGATGTGACACTGTTACTCTCTGCATGAAAGATTTTTTAATGAGAGACAACAAAACACCATCTGTTGGGACACAGGCAGCTGACCCTGAAATGCCATCACTCTGACATCTCTTTGTACTGTATCTTTTTCCCTGCCCAGAAGTTCTTTCCAGTAATATTGTTCCAGAATGACTGGAAGCCACCGTCCAAGAGTGAGTACAGATTCTAACAGCACACAGTGGGGCATCTGTATCCTTTAAACACAGGAAAATGGCAACAGATATGTAATGGGATAACATATTGTGAGTCTGCTTGCTTAAATCCACTAACTTATAGGATGCCATAAGAGGTATACAGTTAATACTTCAGCTCTCAGACTAGAGTAGACAACTGCAGGGGCTCTGAGAGAGGATTATAAAGTCTCAGAAGCTCAAGACTAATCAGTAATAAATGGAAATAAATCAGTATCAAGTTCTACTATGTTGAAGAAGATAATTGGCAAGGACCCAGCAAGTGTATTTGAGGGTTTTGTTCTTTAGAACTGGTTTAAGGCAGGGAAGGAGGAGCTAGGATTGAGTTTAGGAGGGGTTCAATGGGAAGGATGACTGGGAAAAGTCAGGTCTTTGGAAAGGAGTGGGCTTATAAAAGGAGGAAGGAGATGGCTAAGGGAAGTTCTGGGGCTTCAGGTGGGGTCTCTCGACACCCCTGAAGCCTTCAGATGACAGGATACAGGACACATCCTGCTGCCTCCCCCACTTCTCATTAGCCTGTCCCCCCTCCACACTCCACTTCCATCTGAAAATCTAAAGGCTTTTTCTTCCTTCCTCTTCCTCCCATTCAACAGCTGTCAGCTCCAACTCTCCCCAGAGGAAGCATTCACCTGACTCTGCATGGATGGGACAGGGAAGGGATTGCCAAAAAATAAGCAGGCAGTTTGTTCACACCCCAGCATCACCCCCAGCAAGATCTTGCCAAATAGGTAGCAGAGTCACATACTGTTGTTTATTTTAAGTTAAACTTGCCTCTTGCCAATGGTATTGGTTAGAAAATCTTCCACAGATTTCAGCTGATTTTCATGAGTAAAAATGCAATGGTTTATTAGCAAGCCTCTTTTTCCCTTGAGTGTCTGGAGGAAGCTCAAGGAAGTCTTTACTGTTGTTGCTCCCTTTGCAGCACTATTTGCCTGTTGGTGGTATTTACACAGTAGTTTTAAGATGTTGTCTGGGCTGCTAGAACACGTAGCAGTGTATGTACTTTGTTTATGTTCTTTTTTTATGGCTCCCTGCAGAATAAAATTTTTGAGAATTTTTTCCTCCCCTCCCAAACAAGCCAAAGTAATGGTATGGGTAAAACACATACAATCCTTCAGAGAAAAATACAGTATAGCAATAGTTAAGGATATTATTAACTGAACCAGCTGTGCGGCATTACGCTATTTAAACAATTTAATTCTGCTTATCTGTGCTATGTAAAATTAGGTGTAGAAAACAGCCAGAGGCAAAGCCTGTTGTAACTCCCTAGTTTATTAACTATGACATTTAGACTTTTTAAGGGGGTGAAACACATATAATGATTTGCTCGTGCAAAAGCATGGACTAAGGCTTATGAGCATTTAACCAAGAAATCACTGCTTCTTTGCCCTGGGGAACAGAAGATGGTCACTGGCAGGAAAGGATTGAATCTGAAAAGAACAGAGTGTGCTCTGCTATCATTGGCTTGTTTATACTGGGAAGGCATACCAAACTAATAGAGTTGTTAATTGACAATTATATTAAATGTGAACTTGCCTTTAATACGGGCAAGGGGAGAACTGCGTTAACTGCTTTTGTCCAAAATAATCACAATTATTCATTGTATTTTAAACCACGGTGTGTTGCTACATGAAAAAATAAAAAGTTCATTTAGGATTTGCTAACTGAAGGGATTCAAAGCAACAACGGAGGTGCCAAGCAGCTGATTTTAGATATCAGCAATCTACCCTAAAAAAGCTGTTTTGTTAGCGACTACACGCACAGTGTCTTGAACCAGTACATCTCTCAGCATTACTCACCACTGCCTCTAACTCTTCAGGCTCTATTAACCTGCTTTGGGGCTCAGGATGGGAAAAGATGTGATTTGATTTCTGTCAGGATAAGGCTCCCTCCTGACAGACTTTCTGCGCTAGGTCTGCACCATTAAATATACATTAAGGCTTGCAAAGACTCCAGAACAAGACCAATTCCACACACTTTATAGTAAAATGTAACCAGAAAATCAGAATAGGCATGCTCAGTTATTTTATAGTATCCTTATTTTTATACAAACCACAAATTATTAGCTATTATTCCACAGTTATTATTTACAGGAAATGGCAAGTATACTCAGAAAGTCTCAGTGTCTGAGACTTACTTTTTAAATCTTGTCTATCCTACTAGCGTCTACCATGGAAGTGTGAGCTATAGTAGCTATAGAGTGAGCAGCATACATATAATATGCACTATAAGAGATTTTTTTGCTTCTGGCAGTATTCATTGTACCTCAACCACACAGGGTAACAAAGGATTATACATAACATCTGCCACTTTAAGACAGTTTCAAGAAAACTTAACTCCACCAATAAATCTACTGCTGTGCTTTTGTGCTTGCGGTTATCCACAAATATTCTCAACATTTTACACATATGTAGTTTAACATGCTAACTCATACAACCACTTATCTCACTTATTACCACTGCAACATTTATTCCTATTAATGCCCAACAAGTTTCTGAGACTTATTTTTTTCTACTCTTTCTACAGTACAGGTATTATAAATATGTAATCAGCTTGTCTTTTTGCTCCCTTTCTGTCCTTACACATGGAAAATTCAATTTCAGTATGAACTTTGCCCAGGAGAGGTCTGGAAGGTGAGCCTAAAATTACTAATTTTAAATTGAACTCAAGCCATTTTGTCTTGTAAAAGCTCTTCTTAGACAAAATCCATTAATAGTACTATAGTGTAATAAGCCTTAAATGTGTAGTCTTTTGTGTTTTCTTGGCAAACTGATATCTGCTGGTGAATAAAGCAAAACCAAGATCGTCAGCAATGTAAACAGAACAGCAATTAATGACATTTACTTTACCAACAACAGCAAAAGGTAAATCACAGGCTAAGCTGGTTTGAAAGGGACCTCAAAGATCATCTACTTCCAACCCCCTTGCCATGGGCAGGGTCACTTTCCACTAGGTCTGTTGCTCAGTCTCATCCAACCTGCTGAAAACATCTTTTATTTCTACTGAAAATACATCAATTTGACAAACTTTTACTACTACGTGCTTTCTTTTTTTCTGTGTACTTAACCTCCACTTTCTGTAACTGATATATTCTGTTGCATTATGATGCCCCAGCCTGTAGCATTAAATGCAGTCATGCACTGCTATACTGTAACATCCTATGAAGCAAGTGAGGCTCTGGAGCGAGTCCAGAGAAGAGCAAGGAAGCTGGTGGAGGGGCTGGAGAACAGGCCTTATGAGGAGCAGCTGGGGGTGTTCAGCCTTGAGAAGAGGAGGCTGAGAGGAGACCTCACTGCTCTCTACAACTACCTGAAAGGGCATTGTAAAGAGGAGGGAGCTGGCCTCTTCTTCCAAGTGACAGGGGACAGGACAAGAGGGAATGGCCTCAAGCTCCACCAGGGGACGTTCAGGCTCGACATAAGGAAAAAATTCTTCACTGAAAGGGTCATTAGGCAATGGAACGGTCTGCCCAGATAGGTGGTTGACTCACCTTCCCTGGAGGTGTTTAAGGTGCAGGTGGATGAGATACTGAGGGGCATGGTTTAGAGATTGGTGGGAATGGTTGGACTCAATGATCCAGTGGATCTCTTCCAACCTGGTGATTCTATGATTGTATGATGGAAAGGATGAAACTGGCACTGATGGGTTAGACAATCCAAGGACCAGTCAATTGGAAATGAACAATATTCCCTTTATGAGAGCTGAGGGATTACCAGCCCAGCTGAAGTGCATTTACACCAGTGCACACAGCATGGGCAATAAGCAGGAGGAAATGCAAGTTATTGTAGGGCAAGGAGACTACGACATAGTTGCCATCACAGAAATGTGGTGGGACAACTCGTATAACTGGAGTGCAGCTATGGCGGGGTATAAACACTTCAGGCAGGACAGGAAGCGTAGGAGAGGTGGTGGGGTAGCCCTCTATGTCAGAGAGTGCTTTGATACCCTTAAGCTCGATTATAGTGATGACGGGATCAAGTGCCTGTGGGTTAAAATCAGAGGAGCCCACAAGAAGGCAGATATTGTGATGGGAATCTGTTATAGACCACCCAGCCAAGAAGAAGCAGCTCTTCTTTAAACAACTGGGACAAGTCTTAAGATCACTAGCTCTTTTCCTTGTAGGAGACTTCAGTCTTCCAGATGTCTGCTGGAAGTACAATACAGTGGAGAAGAAGCAGGCTAGGAGGTTCCTGGAGTGTGTGGAAGACAACTTCCTCACACAATTGGTGAACGAACCAACAAGGGAAGACGCCTTCCTGGACCTGCTGTTTGTGAACAGAGAAGGCCTTGTGGGGGATGTGATGATTGGAGGATGTCTGGGACAAAGCAATCATGAGATAATAGAATTTCCAGATCTAGGTGAGGTGAGGAGGGGGATCAGGAGAACAGCCACATTAAACTTCCAGAGGGCAGACTTTGGACTATTCAGAAGGTTAGTTGATAAAGCCCCGTGGGATACAGTCCTTAAGGGCAAAGGAACCCACAAGGGCTGGGAGTTCTTAAAAAAAAAATCCTAGCGGCTCAGGAGCAAGCCATCCCCATATTCCAGAAAAGGAGCCAGTGCAGAAGAAAACCAGCTTGGTTGAGTAGGGAGATCTGGGGGGACATCAGAAAGAAAAGGAATGTCTATGAACTTTGGAAGAAGGGACAGGCGTCTTGGGTCGACTACAGGGAGGAAAGAGATTGTGCAGAGGAAAAATCTAGAGGGCTAAAGCCCAACTAGAGCTCAGTGTGGCCAAGTTGGTGAAAGATAACAAAAAACTTTCTATAAAAACATAAACAATAAAAGCAGGACCACGGAAAATATTCAGTCCCTGTTGGATGCAAATGGAACAACTGTAACAAACAATGAGGACAAGGCTGAGGCCCATCTATAAGAAGGGGCGCAGGGAGGATCCGGGGAACTACAGGCCTGTCAGCCTGACCTCGGTACCGGGGAAAGTCATGGAGCGGGTGATCTTGAGTGCGATCATTAAGCACTTGCAAGAAAACCAGGTGATCAGGCCCAGTCAACACGGGTTCATGAAAGGCAGGTCTTGCCAGACTAATCTGATCACCTTCTATGACAAAGTGACTAAACTCTTGGACGAGGGAAAGGCTGTGGATGTGGTTTTCCTGGACTTCAGTAAAGCCTTTGATACAGTTTCTCACAGCATTCTGCTTCGGAAACTGTCGGCCTCTGGCCTGGACAGGCGCACACTCTCCTGGGTGAAAAACTGGTTGAATGACCAGGCCCAGAGAGTGGTGGGAAATGGAGTTAAATCCAGCTGGAGGCCAGTGACAAGTGGGGTTCCCCAGGGCTCAGTCCTGGGTCCAGTCCTGTTTAATGTCTTTATCAATGACCTGGATGAAGGCATTGAGTCCTCACTTAGCAAGTTTGCAGATGACACTAAGCTGGGTGGAAGTGTGGATCTGCTGGAGGGCAGGGAGGCTCCAAAGGGATCTGAACAGGCTGGACTGCTGGGCAGAATCCAATGGCATGAGGTTTAACAAGGCCAAATGCCGGATCCTGCACTTGGGGCACAACAACCCTAAGCAGAGGTACAAACTAGGAGAAGCCTGGCTGGAAAGCTGCCAGGAGGAGAAGGACCTGGGGGTGTTGGTTGACAACCGACTGAACATGAGCCAGCAGTGTGCCCAGGTGGCCAAAAAGGCCAATGGCATCTTGGCTTGTATCAGGAACGGCGTGACCAGCAGGTCCAGGGAGGTTATTCTCCCCCTGTACTCGGCACTGGTGAGACCGCACCTCGAGTACTGTGTTCAGTTCTGGGCCCCTCACCACAAGAAGGATGTTGAGGCTCTGGAGCGAGTCCAGAGAAGGGCAACAAAGCTGGTGAAGGGGCTGGAGAACAAATCTTACGAGGAGCGGCTGAGAGAGCTGGGGTTGTTCAGCCTGGAGAAGAGGAGGCTGAGGGGAGACCTTATTACTCTCTACAACTACCTGAAGGGAGGTTGTGGAGAGGAGGGAGCTGGCCTCTTCTCCCAAGTGACGGGGGACAGGACGAGAGGGAATGGCCTCAAGCTCCGCCAGGGGAGATTTAGGCTTGAGATTAGGAAGAAATTCTGCACAGAGAGGGTGGTTAGGCATTGGAACGGTCTGCCCAGGGAGGTGGTTGAGTCACCGTCCCTGGAGGTGTTTAAGGTTAGGGTAGATGAGGTGCTTAGGAGCATGATTTAGGGAATGGTGGGAATGGTTGGACTCGACGATCCAGTGGGTCTCTTCCAACCTGGTCATTCTGTGATTCTGTGAGGTAGTTAATGCCTTCTTTGTCTCAGTCTTTAATAGTACGGAAGGTTATTCCCTATGTTTACAAATCCAGAAGCTAGAAGGAGCAGAACAAACCACCCATAATCCAAGAGGAGGTGGTAAGAGACTTGCTTGCCCAACTAGACACCCACAAGTCTATGGGGCCGGAGAGGATCCATCCAAGGGTATTAAAGGAGCAGGCAGGTGTGCTGGTCAAACCCCTTTCCATCATCTTCCAACAGTCCTGGAAGACTGGGGAAGTTCCACTCGACTGGAGGCTGCATGATGTTGTGCCCATCTACAAGAAGGGTCGCAGGGAGGATCCAGGGAACTACAGGCCTGTCAGTCTGACCTCAGTGCCAGGGAAAGTCATGGAACAGGTGATCTTGAGTGCTATCATGAAGCACATGCAGGAGAACTGGGTGATCAGGCCCAGTCAACACGGGTTCACAAAGGGCAGGTCTTCCAAAATAACCTGATCGCCTTCTGTGACAAAGTGACTCACCTACTGGATGAGGGGAAGGCTGTGGATGTATCTTCCTGGACTTCAGTAAAGCCTTTGACACAGTTTCTCACACCATTCTGCTTAGGAAACTGTCGGCCTCTGGCCTGGACGGGCACACACTCTCCTGGGTGGAAAACTGGTTGGATGGCTGGGCCCAGAGGGTGATGGTAAATGGAGTTAAATCCAGCTGGAGGCCAGTGACAAGTGGTGTTCCCCAGGGCTCAGTCCTGGGTCCAGCCCTGTTTAATGTCTTTATCAATGACCTGGATGAAGGCATTGAGTCCTCCCTTAGCAAGTTTGCAGATGACACTAAGCTGGGTGGAAGTGTGGATCTGCTGGAGGGTCGGGAGGCTCTGCAAAGGGATCTGAACAGGCTGGACTGCTGGGCAGAGTCCAATGGCATGAGGTTTAACAAGGCCAAATGCCGGATCCTGCCCTTGGGGCACAACAACCCTATGCATTCCTACAGACTAGGAGAAGCCTGGCTAGAAAGCTGCCTGGAGGAGAAGGACCTGGGGATGTTGGTTGACAGCGACTGAACATGAGCCAGCAGTGTGCCCAGGTGGCCAAGAAGGCCAATGGCATCTTGGCTTGTATCAGAAACAGCTTGACCAGCAGGTTGAGGGAGGTTATTCTCCTTATGTACTTGGCACTGGTGAGACCGCTCCTTGAATATTGTGTTCAGTTCTGGGCCTCTCACCACAAGAAGGATGTTGAGGCTCTGGAATGAGTCCAGAGAAGTGCAACGAAGCTGGTGAAGGAGCTGGAGAACAAGTCCTACAAGGAGAAGCTGAGGAGACTGGAGTTGTTTAGCTTTGAGAAGAGGAGGCTGAGGGGAGACCTTGTTGCTCTTTACAGCTACCTGAAAGGAGGTTGTAGAGAGGAGGGAGCTGGCCTCTTCTCCCAAATGACAGGGGACAGGACAAGGGCGAATGGCCTCAAGCTCCACCAGGGGAGGTTCAATCTGGACATCAGAAATTTTTTTTTCACCGAAAGGGTCATTGAGCACTGGCACAGGCTGCCCAGTGAGGTGGTTGAGTCACCATCCCTGGAGGTATTTAAGAGACGGGTGGATGAGGGTCATGGTTTAATGGTTGATAGAAATGGTTGGACTCAATGATCCTGGAGATCTTTTCCAACCCTGTGATTCTGTGGAACTACAGGCTTCTTGTCTTTAGCCTGTGTGGAGGAATAACTCTTCTAGTTTAATTTCTGTTTCAGCATGAAGGATAGGTAGATTTCTATCATACCTCATTTTTGTAGTTCTGGGTAAGTAATAAACTGAAGCTTTCTGCATAACTAACATGAAATTTGATCACTTGCTGCTATGTGGAGGGTTTAAAAACAAAAGGAAAGTGAATGTTAATTCATTACTATATAACTCTTAGGGAACTAAGGCTAAAGATTAATGTTACTCTGACACATGAAAAATCATAATTAGTGGTACTAAAATAACAGGAGACTAGGAGAATCTTTCACGTACAGTTTTGTATATTATGCATACACTTATGTTTACAGCAAATGATCTTCAATAGTATCAGTAAGTAATTTTTCATTCTCACCCTGTTCAGCAGGTCGGCATCCATGTTAATGAACTGTCTCAGAACTGAATGAGCCTTGGGCAAAAGTAAAATTTTTCATATGTTCACTATTTGATATCTAGCTTTCAGTGGTCTAAGACCTATTACTGCATTATGAACAAATATTTCTGGTAGTTTCAGTGGGATGCAAATAGACCCTCCAATAGTGGCATTTTAACGTAGATCCTAGCAGGTCCTACATACCTCTCTTGATATCATTCCTGCTGCAGATGGGGAAGTTCTGGTTTAGTGCTCTTGGGACAGTGGAGAGAACATACCCAACAGATTCGGACTTCAGACAGGGAACTGACAAGAGATTTCAATCTATGACATCTGTTAGCTCATAATTCTCATGAAGGAGGAATAGATGGAAGCCACAGTATGATCAGATCTAACTTCAATTAGAAAAGTTTACATTGCTATCCACATAATTTCTCTGAGGTGATTCTATCTTTCTACACATACTGCATCTTCGCGGCAAATTATGTATCACAGTGAAAAACAAGGAGAGGAATAGAAGCCTAACAGTTGTGGCTGTAGTACAGTAAATGTTCAAAGCACAACATTAAAACCACTGCTGAAATAAAGCACTTAGGAATAAAATGTTAGATTACAGATTTCCTGCATGGCTTTAATTAAGTCTGCATGTGCCCATCTATTATGACATACTGTCCAATTATTTAACTCTACTCTACGTTTTCTCCCTGAGAACTATCTTAATCGGTATGCAATTTTCCGTTTTCTTTACTGTTATTATTTCTGTCTGAGGACAGAATTATGCATTGCTTCAGCACGATTTATGATACTAAGTGCTTCACAGATATTAATGAGTTCATTTTCACAACAATCCTTTCGACTGAGAGAATAATATTATTGGTTGCATTCAGAAGCAGGAATGAGGCACAGAAAGCTAATGGTCAAAGTATCTGCTGATTTTGGGTACCTAAGATAGTTAGGATCCTATATTATTTAGCATCAAGTAGCATCCTAGTCAGACCTCTTTTAATATTACCTGAAAGCAGATGTCTGAGTGCCTAACACTGTTGCAGGCCAGGTCTTGACGTTCCAGTTCAGATCTCTGTAGTTTAACAAAATGAGGGCTAATGCAGCTGAGTATTTCTGCTAGCCTTTCCTCCCACATCTGGAGGTAATAACTGCAGGAGTTGTATCTGGTAACACAGGGAATCAGTCCAGTCATTCTCTACATGTAAGCAATTAACTCCTTATTAGTTCGTACTAAAGGCATTGTTGACATTTAGTTGTGTCCCATGACAGACAGTTTAGAACCAGAAGGATACCCCTTAATGAACTCACCCACACCTATGAGATATGGACACTAAGGGTAACAAGCTCTTGAAGACAAATTATAGCAGCAGCTACATTTTGGAAACCCCTGATATTCTTTGCATGTTCTAATGGAGCTGAATTTTGCAAGTGGTCATGCACCTGATATGTAATTGCTGTGTAGCAAGGATCTTTTTGTAACAATGTCACGTGGCTATCAAATGATCACTTCACACTTGGATAAAAATCAGCCTAAAACATGTGAAAATAATGCTGGACATTTTAGATCAGGAAGTTAAGGTTATTATTAGGCTATGCAAAGTGACTTCAAAGACTAGGGTAACTGAACATCTACTGAGAAGAAATACTAACTCTGAGGTTTTATATAATTAGAATGTAAAACAGCAGCAGCAGGATAACTAGAAAACACTTTTCCAGCTTGCAGAACAGTCCCATGTCTTTTTATAGTATAGTCAGGATGCATTGTTGGGCCTGTGAACAAGTAAAATAAGAAGAACAGGAAACTAAATTTGATCTATCAAACTAGTAGAGTCCTTTTGCACTATGGTAGAGTCCTTTTGCACTATTTATGTACCTAACCTTAGAGGATGCTGATTTTCTATAGTGTTAAATTAGGATTACAGAATTACCAGTTGCTTGGATGTTGGTCCTAAATCTCTATCGTTGTGCAGTGTGTACGCATTAGCCTTCCCAGAATAATAGTTCATACTAGAGTTCATTGCTATTGTTAGCTCACTGATTGCTAAAGGCTCTCTATGGCTTCCTGTGCTCAGGAAGGAATGAAGCATGGTTTGGCAAGTGGGGCCCTAATTCATGTTCCTGAGCAGAAAAGGGGCCTCTCTCCAAATTACATATATTCAGGTGTGAGAACTAAATCAAAAACAACATTCAAAATACATCAAAGTGAACCTTTACCTCCCAATGAGGACTAGAAAGCACGGCCTCCTCACTTGTGTCATGTGCTTAATGCTAAAATGTTGCACATAAAAAAAGCAAAATCATTGCCAAAAAAAATTCTAACATTGCTCCAATGGAAAAACATGCCACAGGCCATAAACCACTGGCATATGACTTAATATTCTGTCATTGTTCTTAATCCTGTTATTGTTTTCTTTGCTAGTTGTTTCCACAGCAAAATTCCAGCAGTGATAGAAAATGGATGACAGTGAGACAGTGGAGTCCATCTGAACTGTGTGGTAGTTCTTTCTCTTCTAGGTTGTTATTAGAATAAAGTTTAATCTTGCAAGTTCACTTCTCTGATATCCCCATGGAGTGCTATGGGAACAGAAATGTGAGTAGGGAGTTGGTGAAATAGACAATTACTTGTTCTTCAATATCCAGCTGCCTTCAGTTACTATCGTTCTGTATATTTTGCTGAGTGAGAGCTTGCTTCTACAGTAGTAATCAAATTTCCTCTGTTTTGGAACACTTACTATTTTGTTTTTCATTCTCATTTTCTTCTAACTTCTTTATTCATCCATCAGTCATTCTCCGTATAACTAAATATATTCTGAATTATTCCAAAATGCCAACAGCACTAACTCCTTTGACTATATGTCAAATTCTAATCTGTGGTTCGTGGTTCTGCTTATGGTTAACTCTTTTGAATTGCTTTCCTGTGGCTTTGTTCATCCCTAGTACAAAGAAGACCCATCTCACCTTATGAATAACAGTCCATACACTTCAGCTTTCTGTAAGTTGTTATGCTACAATCTGTATGAAACAGCTAACACATTTTAAAATGCCCAGTAATGATCTTGGTCATTGTTTAAAACTTCTCTCCAAAAACAGGTAATCACTTAAAACTCCAGTATTACAACCACGGCTACAGAACTATCCTATTAGCCCGCACAGACCTAATTTGCCTACTAAGTACAGCAAAGACTGATAAAGAAAAAAGAGCTTCTACTGTGAAATACAGAAGTTAAATCTGCCTTTATAAACATTAAAAATACTGGTGATGCATGGTGGTGGGTCCCTTTTCTGTTATTTAGAGAAATTTATATGAATTCCAGATGTTATTCACTGATTCCAGTTGTGCCTGCAAGAAACAATCACAAAGGTTGCAGGAGGCAGCATCACAGGATGCCTTAAATCAGTGTCTTTATTTATCATCCAGTACCAAAGCTGCAGACTTTAGGTAAAGCCACAAGCCAACTTTACATTAAAAGCCATTCAGCTGGTATCTCTTTGCTGGTGACTACTCAGAAAGCATTGCCCACAAATCTAAAGTTTTCTAAGTATGTAGAAATAAGTATTCTACAATGTAGTTTTGACTCTAGTACTCATGTCATAATACAGTATTTTTGTGGTAGCTGAACAACAAAGGGTGTTCAGTTATAACTTTAGTTACTTCTAACACTTCAAGATAGCAAAAATTTTAAATCTTAAAATTCAGTTAGAAATTCATTTTCTGGGAAGCAATTATTTTGACAAACATCCAGAGCATCAGTACACTGTAGGTCTTCAATTCACTCTAGCTATTTAACTTCAGTATTAACTTTATTCTTAAAACGTAAACATAGTAGGATCATGGAGGCTTTGTCCTAATTTAAGTTAGCATGTTTTGTGTAATATAGGTTCTAGATTTACTCATGAAAGCCCTAGTGTGTAGTATCTAACTTTAAACAGCAGAAATATTCCTACTGCCAGAACATCGTAGATGAGATTTTCAATACTTCTATTGTTTTCCCTGAAGTGGTCAATCTCAAAACATGCAAATCTGAAGATCTGATTGGTGGAATAGATGTATCACATCCTGAATAATCGAGTGAGTGCTATGAAGTTTAAATAGATCTAGTATAAATCCAGTCTTATTGTACTGAACTGACTTGAGTCATTCCCATCAACCCTCAAGTCAAGACTTCTGTGAGGCAGAGAAGGAAACCTGAAAACTGGCATTCTTCTTGGAACATTAGTTAATTTTTAATGGGTGATAAATAAGATTCTAGAGCAAGAGTGCATTAGATCCTGCCTTTCAGTTGCAAAACAGAGCTTCCAAGCCCTTAGGCACACTATTCTCTTTTAATTGTACATTTTTTCTCTACTGTTCTGTGTACAAGAAGTGAAGAGATTATTATAATTCTAAATATAATTCTATAGTTTACTTTCTACAGGAGTTCCTTAAGAATTTCTGAGACAGACACATTTTCCTATAACAGGCATAAAAACCAAGGCATGTGAATATCAAAGCAAATACTTGTAAGTAGTTCTATGACATTGCTTCTAAGTAGCTTGAAATTGCTTCATAGTAGCTTGAAATTTACAAACCATTATTGTACAAGATGCATTATTTTTCATTTGCTGTTCTGTTAAAATGCAGCTCCAACAGTGGCTTCTGTGATCTCAACCTTCATTTGCCCCTCTGTTAGCATGTCAAAAAAAAGTGTTATAGTAGTGGATGTAATGTGCTAAAATGATAGTCCTTTCCATGCTTCATTTTATTTCTTACATAGCTTCCTACCAAATGAGCAAACTCTTGATTCTCTATGCAAAAGCTGGGATTAGTTTTCCACTTCTTACGAGGTCCTTAAAATGAGGAGACTGAGTTTACAGTAACAAGTGAGCATTAGTGCCCTGCAGAGGTTTTCCAAGAAGTTGGGCAGATCCAGCCTTTCCCAGGTTTTGAAGGACGTGACCCATGGTCTGAAGCCTTCCTTCATTAAGCTGGCTGTATAACACAGCCTCTACAACTTGCAATAAGTTTTGTAACACAGCATGAAGTATCTCTGCAGAGAGTTATGTTGTGATTTACTGACCAATATAAACACCATGTGGTTGGAATGAGACATTAATAAAAAATAATCCCTCTATATTTCTTGAAAACAGAATATCTGATATCTGCTGACTGTACACTTGCAGTAGATGTGATTATATGTTTTATTCTTTTACAGCTTACCTATATCCAGATCTGACAATCCAGCTAAAAGGACAACTCATAACTCTAAGAAAAAATGGGCTCAAAGTGACACAAGTAGGAACAATAATTTTCTCACTCTACAGAAATATATTAAATGCCCTGTAGAAAATTGCTCTTTACAATCCAGTTTCCACAGGTGTCATGCAATGTTCCACTCTGACATATATTTTATTTTACTATCCATCTCTTCCATATCAACACAAAGCTTAACCTCCCATATTGCATATAGCAGGGCCTGTACTGGTAAAACCAACCAAGTCCTACTCTTACTTATGTTTCTTATGCACTTCCAGTCTTAAGTGAGAGCAACTCTTCTAAATTACACGTGAAGTAGATCATGGGTTACATTCTTGAGTGCTTTGGTAAAAGTAATTGCAGTGCTTTGCCTAGATTCATCTGGTTAATTACATAGCTTTCATTTGAATTTAGCCTGTTATGCTTTGCTAGAGGAGTTCTTTTCCATTTCACCCTACAAACTTTTTCACTTGTTTTCCCTCTCAGTGGTTATGGAATGTCATTGGTAGTTGAAATACACACTTCTCTTCTAGGAATCAAGACAGTTGCAACCAGGCAATCACAGAATCACAGAATGGTTTGTGTTGGAAGGGACCCTAAAGATCATCTAGTTCCAATCCCCCTGCCATGGGCAGGGACATCCCACTGGATCAGGCTGCCCAAGGCCCATCCAACCTGACCTTGAACACCTCCAGGGATGGGGCAGCCACAGCTTCCCTGGGCAATCTGGCCAGTGTCTCACCACCCTCATAGTGAAGAATTTCCTCCTTACGTCCATCTAGTCTAAATCCTCCCCCCTCCAATTTAAAATGAATCCCCCTTGTACTATCACTACATGCCTTTGTAAAAAGATTTTTTACCCCTAAGAAATCTATTATTTTAAAGTTGTGTCAAGAAGGATGCACCCGTATTTCTTTAAGATATGCATTTTAAAAAAAGTGTTATTCACAAGAGTTTGTGCACTTTATATTTTTTGCAATATACTATACAACTTTACCAGGAATCCTGCTTTATATGTTTCCCACGAGAACAACATGAATCCAATATGTACCAAAAAAAAGGCTGAGAAAGGAGCTCTACTAGCCTGAAAATAGCCTGTTGTAACTCTTGCTGTTTTCTTCCTTTGATGTGCCTTTGCGCAGTGTTTCACAGCCCGGGGATGGTGCCCGGCCCCAGCGTGCAGCAGGAGGCTCTCATGGTCCCTCCGCAGCTGTTTTCTCGTCTCACCACACGGTGGTGCTGTGACCCACTCGTTCCCGCACCGCTCTCTCCCAGGCAGCTGCCAAAAGACAGTGGATCCTGCTCCTTTCCTCACAAGACGTTGAGACCTGGAGAGCTAGGTCTGCGTGAAGGTCGTGAGGTTGAACAAGGCCAAGTGCAAGGTCCTACACCTGGGTCAGGGCAATCTGTGATCTCAGTACAGGCTAGGGGAAGATGTGATTAAGAGCAGCCCCAGGGAGAAGGACTTGGGGGTGCTGGTTGGCAACAAGCTCGACACGAGCCGGCATTGTGCGCTCACAGCCCAGAAGGCCAACCATGTCCTGGGCTGCTTCAAAAGCAGCGTGGCCAGCAGGGAGAGGGAGGTGATTCTGCCCCTCTGTTCCTCTCTTGTCAAACCCCATCTGCAGTTTTGTGTCCAGCTCTGGAATCCTCAGCGTAAGAAGGTTATGGAGCTGTTGGAACAGGTCCAGAGGAGGGCTACAAAGATGATCCAGGGGCTGGAGCACCTTCCCTGCGAGGACAGGCTGAGAGTTGGGCTTTTTCAGCCTGGAGAAGACTCCAAGAAGATCTGATAGTGACCTCCTAGTACTTCAAATGGCTACAAGAAAGCTGAAGAGGGACTGCTTACAAAGGCTTGTAGTGACAGGACTGGGGACAATGGGTAAAAACTGGAAAGGGCACATTTAAACTAGTCCTAAGGAGGAATTTCTTCACCATGGGAGTGGTGAGGTACTGGCACAGGTTGCCCAGGGAAGCTGTGGCTGCCCCATTCCTGAAAGTTTCAAGGCCAGGTTGGACGGGGCATTGGATTGAAACTAGATGATCTGGGATGTCTGGGAGTAGACATAGAAGTCCCACAGTGAGCTGCACTGAGGCAATAATTTCTGTTTTCATTTAAAGTGTAAGCAAGTTTACCTTTTTCCAGGGAAGAAGGGAATAATTAAAATAAAATAAAAACTAAAAGAATGCAGTATCTCTGCATAGCACATTTATTAATGATGTGCAAACTGAAGTAAAATACTCAGGATATCATCACAGAATTCACTTGGGATAGCAATAACTTCCAGTAATCTCTAAAAGCTTAGTACCACAACCAGCTAGGTATAATGCTCCACTTCAGGGTGAATGCTTCCTCACCAAGTGAATCATTGGTTAGCAAAACAGAAAACAGCTGCTGAACAAATAATGGGCAATGCTCCAGGTTATTTTTATCACTATTTTAGCAAGCCATACCTTTGAAATTGCATTTTTAAGTTATTTCCAGAGGACAGTTTGACAGAAGAGACAATAGATAAAGTAGCATAATTCTCATTTCCCCCAATACTTAATTAAATGATTGGCATTAATGTATGTTATCCTCAATATGTGATCTACCTTTGAAAATTTCCTTACCTTGCAATGCAGCCTTCACGAGTATAAAATGTAATAGACACTTTAGGACTTTAATTATAGATATGTCTGGTAATCCTTCTCTGCAATCCACTCAATACAGTTCATTTCTGAGAGCTATTGAGATTTAGGTGCCTACTTATATTATGAGTCCATTAGCAACAGAAGATCCCATATAAACAGACTTATCGTTTTCATGGTAATAGAAGATATAAGGACAAGAGAGGGACAAAGCTCTGAACAACAATAACCAAACAAGAATAATGAAAGTATCTTGTTTGGCTGTTTCTAGCATTAGTGCAACAGAGGGAAATAAATAGTTTTCACCATCAGTTGCCATACTACATTCTGCTTTGTGTTACCAAGCCCCTTCTAGCAAAAATTTGGAAACACTTTTCCCTCTTCAGTACATTTTCCTCTTAGGCTTATTAACTAAATTATTAACACTTGCAGGCATTATTTGCCCTGAGATCACAGAGTACCAAGAAGATTATACCACAGAGAGGCTTCCAGCTCATCAGTCCTGGTCCCCAGGCATACGCAGTGGATGGGATTCAAGCTGTTAAGCTCCAGGAGATGAAGGTTACTGAGACAATACAATAGTACTAAAGATGTGAAGTTGTTTTTAGTGCTCTGCTGCAGAAAAAAAATAACTCTGCCCTCTTCTGGAAGCTGTGAAACAAGAACTTTCACTGTAATTTTGCCTGCACGGAGTCTGACTTGCTGACACACTGGAGAAGGCTCTGCTGTGTTTGTAGGTCACTAAGATTGCAGACTCAGCCCCTCAGGCACCCCTTCTTTGGGCAGTGGTGGTTATGGTTCCCTCCTCCTGCCAGTAACTTGGTTAACCCTGCCTGTATTTCATCTATGCATAATTTCTGCAACAACATCCAACTCACTTAATAGTTTTATAGTTTACTGAACATGAAAGGTTTTCTATTCCTACTGTCAAGATAATTAAATCCATTCCCTCAGTAACTTTGTATTTCAGTAGGAAGATATACACAGTTTGTATCTATTGCCACATAACCCTTTGAAAAACTTCCATTTAAATCGAAGAATCACAGTATTTGTCTGCTCATTATTCATAATGATGAACAGCACAATACTGCAATAATCAGAGGTGCTTTTACTAATTATGCATGAAAGCTGTGCACATGTTGAAGCCACTCAAGGCTCCAGCACTATAAATAGTGCTCTATTGTTAGTCTATAAAAGATGAAACTAGTCTCCTAGCACCGGAGCACAGCATGTCCTATTAAAAGTTAAGCTCTGCTGTGCTAAAAGTGAAAGGCGACATCAACTAATGAACTAGTCTGTAGGTAAGGCATACAACTGCATAGGGTCTGCTCTGTCTCTGCAGCTTCCCCAAAGCAACACAGGAGCAGCAACTTATCCTCTGCCTCAGCAATGGCAGAAGCTGTTATAAGACACTGGGTGGAAACTCCCATACGCTATCAAGAGCAGTTTGCTGTCCAGGAGTTGGAAGCACACAAACTGGACCACTCTCTATACGCTTTGCCAGGCCCTTCTACAGCTGCAGTGAGCAACGGAAGGTGTATCACCGCAAGTACAGCTGGGTCAGAGAAGAGTGGCCAGGAGGAGGAAAACACACATTTTCAAGTCTTGCTGGATGTTGTGCAGTTCCGCCCTGAAGATATCATTATTCAGACTTTTGAAGGTTGGCTTCTGATCAAAGCTCAGCATGGACCCAGGATGGATGAGCACGGTTTCATATCCAGAAGCTTTACCAGACAATACAAATTACCTGATGGAGTAGAGAACAAAGACTTGTGTGCGGTTTTCTGCCATGATGGTATTTTGGTTGTTGAAATGAAGACCTCAATGGGAAAGAATGAATCTTGTCCATAATTGTTTGGTGAGATTAAATCGTTTTTATTATAACAAAATAATATCACTCAAGCAATGCTGTAGACAGTACTAAGCATGTGGCTGTATTTACATTACAATAAAAGAAAATATTTGTACATACTTTTCAGTATGCTGAATTTGTTGTTTGATGTGAAATGTTAGACTGCTTGTCTCCATCCACATATGTGTTGGACAGCCAAGTTTTTTGAACAATAGAAAAATCAGGCTAGTCACAGCAAGAGAAAAAAAATCTATTTGATAATATATTGAAAATAATGTGCATTTACAAGTTCAGTAGGAATAGTTGTATTTCTAGGGAATAAGAGTTTGTCATACCTAGTCATAATTATTAAAGAAACAGTAGAGAGGTTGTGAGTCTTACAGAAATTTACTTCATGTACCAAAATTTCTGTTTTGTAATTTTTGAGATTAAATTCTTCTTCCTTAGACTCCACAGATTAAGCTTGTATACCAAAAATCTCTTGAGAGATTACTATTTAGAGGTGTGTTGCATGTTTGAAAGTCTAAGAAAAAAAAGAATAATCACTGACTATACTTGCTTGAAAACACAGTGAGTAGAAGTGATACTTTCTTCCAAAGACAAATCAATAAGAAAGAAAACATTCAAAGTCATTTAGGAAATCGGTTTTATTTAACATATTCTGCTGTCTATCACCAACTGAATTAAAAAGAAATAAATACTCAAAAGAATCAAATTCTTTTCTGTGAAGCCTAAGTAATAAAATGATATTACTCTAGCACAGGTGCCTTTATTCTTTTGCATTTCAGGTTGTCTTGCTTTTCAATCAAGTGAATATTTTATTCATCGTGTTACCTGAGAGTTAGTATCTGCAATAGTAAATTTTTCTATGTTTAGTTTGAATCCCCCTTTATCAACACGGGCTCTATGTGAATCTCATTTTAAGTGTGGGGGTTCCTTGCTACAGACAGAGGCTTAATTTCTGTCCCAGATTATCACATTTCATGAGAGTGCTAAAGATGAAAACATATTCACGCTCTGTATTTAGAATCTGGTCTTCTCAAAGTTTAAAAAAAAAATCTGTAAGTGAATTTGTAAATACACAAACATTTGAGGAGCTCTGCAGCTACAAGTTGAGCTGCCTCCCTTTATGTGTACTGGAGACGAGTATGACTGCTGTGCTATTAATAGTAAAAGAATGTGGAATGGAAAGTGCCAAGTTAAGTGCAGCCTCTTTCTGATAGCCATCTGCTGTTTGGACAAATCAAAAACATATTCTAATGAAACTGAATACAAATACAATTTTAAGAATATGAGAAGACTCTTATGAACAAAACACAGGCTCTCACTACCTGAAGCCAGAATTCCTTTATTTTAAAGTGAAAGCCCTAAGCTTGTACTTCTGCATATGTCCATTCATTAGCAAGATTTACGTCATGGTTTTTCAGACCTGAAGACCTTTGAAATAATTGACTTCAGTAAAGTGGGTACTCCAATTTTTGCATTTTACTCATTACTTGTAAAATTTACAAGAAATTTGTTCAAGAAATTCATAATAAGGTTTGGATTGTAAATTTCTACCATGTGCAATTATTTTATTTTTTTAATAGAGCACAAGTCAAGAAGCTAGTGTTTTCTAAGAAACTAAGCCAAATATAAAATACTTGTACTTACATTTCCACTCAACTCCCACTTTCCCTTCTAGATTGTCAACGTTTTCAACAGTGATGGAAGATGTGTTTTTTAAAAAATGATTTCTAGATGTAGGTCTGGATTTAAACTTTACACGCCAACTTTATAAAAGCTCACAAATTTATAACATCAACTTATGGTGCACTGTTGGGACAGACTTCAAGATCACCAGTTAATAACCTGCTTTGGTCATTTTTTATATAGAGGATTTTGTAAATTTGATCACTTAAAATTATAGGTTATTATAAAAATTATTCTAGCTATGATGACAGTGATGGTATTCATAGCCCTCATAATGAAAAAGCAGTTCTAAAAAAAAACCCTACCTGATTTAACTGTTTCAAAATAGATCATGATTAAACTACTGGAAACTTGGCAGTGAATTAGACCAGACAGCCAAAACAGCAATGTCTGTTATATATATGTTAATAACATCATTGCACACAGTCCTGCTACCACACACAAGCCTGCCTCACAAAACTGCATGGAGAAATTGTCTTTTGGCTGTTGTATATCACACTTCTCTCCACATCACACCATGCATACATTTATACTTGCTGACAGAGGTGAAAGGTTGTGCCCTAATTGTCCCTCACAGCCCATCCAGCTGAAAAAACAGATGCAGCCACCCAAATGTAGCTCTCTAGGGAACGTACGGTTGTCCAGGTCTCAGGCTGCAGAATGCGCCCAAGTTTTGGGTTCGTATTGGACACCAGCAGTGAGGTAACCTATGGGAGATGCCAGAGAAGCTTAAGTTTGGATATTAAGAAAATGTTCTTCACTCAGAGGGTGGTGGAGCATGGGATCAGCTCCCCAGGGAAATAGTCATGGTGCCAAGCCTCTGAATATTCAAGAAACATTTGAATAATGCACAATTTACACATGGTATAAATTTTGGGGTTATCCTATGCAGGGACCAGAGTTGGACTCTGTGATTCTTGTGAGTCCCTTTCAACTCGGGTCATTCTGTGATTCTGTGACAATGTCATTGGTTAGAAACCACTGGGATGTATTGACCCAAACACAGCAAGGATGTGCCTAGAAGGATTTTATAGTCTGTAGTACTCAGAGCTTTACAAAAGGCTTGTGCATGCTCCTTGGCAAGTGGGAACTTGTCTTAACCCAGCTCCAGAGTGCCCGTATAACAGGGACCAAGCTGCGGTATGGATCTGCTGCCAGCTTCCTGCATTTTAGCACCAAGAACAACTCAGAGGAAAGTGCTTCCCTCCTTTTTTTAGGTGTCAATTTATTGGGAGTTCTTGGATGAATTACTTTTGTGTGTTTATCAGAACAGCCCCAAAGTACTTGGCAGAGCATTTACAAATTCTCTGGAAGGAGCTATTTTCACATATTGTATGTGATGTTTTACTTTTATAATCTGATTAGAACTGAAGGTGAACATCATGGACCAAACTGCTAATAATGCTAAAGGACAGCAGAATGAGGAATATATCAACAGCAAAGGATTTCAGAGCAGCTACAGCTTAATAAAGGTTTAAGACATGTTGATGTGGTTAAATTAAGAACCCTGATATCAGATGCCTGCAAAACCCTGGCCCAGATTAAGTGATAAATCCTGCTGCAGTCTCTGCAGAGCAAGTGTTATGGATCTTTCTCAGTTCTCACCATTGAAGGTTTACCTTTGTCATTGATCAGACTGCTCCTCCAAATGGATAAACATGTTTTCATGCACAAATCTAACACTGTGAGAAATTAAGAAAATACAAGGAGAAAATAGAAGAAGAAAATGTTTCAATATCAACACTGGTCTCCAAAAGCAAGGTAATGAACATATATTTCCATGACATCCCTGTGGGCAGAAAGCCCACAAATGCCTTGGACTTGCCTTTCTGTACTTTCTGCTGCATCCAGGGCATTTGAGATCTCTCTACACAATCTAATACTTGTGGTGCAGTGAACCGAGGCTAGCACAACACCCATCAGTCACTCAGTAACTGCTCACCTACAGCACTGGGCACTGGAAAAGAGGAAAGGAAAACCCCGGACTACTATGGTGGCAACATTCCCCCTAAGAAGGGTGTGTCTTGTGTCCTAATTAGTTCATAGCCAGGGATCAAAGTATGCTTTTTCATCTGAGTAACGCTACAAAATTTGGTTGTTAATGGGAGGAGGAATATTTCTGAAAATATTTGTTACCCCTTCTTTTACTTAAAAGAGATGGTGTTCTCCGCCTTGCTGGCTACCAGAGACAACAACTGGCCCCTGTCATCAAGAGGCCAGAGCTCCAATGGGCCTACACTGTGAGGGTAAGTCTAGGGGCTTAGACCTGTACATTACATCAAAGGTACCCAAGCTGGTCCCACTCGTGCTGACTCTGGAGCCAGAAGTACTGTCTGTGTGGGCCAAATCAGGTCCAGAATATCTGAGCTGTCCATTGCTGTGCTCAGGTCAAAAAAACATCCCTTGTTAAAAATCTTTTCACAGATGAAGAGACAGGAGATGTGTGGCACTACCTGCCCAGCCAGGTTAGTGCAAGGATGGAGGGCTCAGCTCTCCATGCTACAATGGGCTGCAGCCTTACCATAAATCACATTGTCTCCTTAAAAAGACACACTCTATAGCCACATAGTAATTCTGCTGATGCTTTATTTTCAGGAGGAAGTATGTCTAGTAGCTGCTTGCACAAGGGGAATTGATGAGGTAGAGAACCACCTACTGTTTCTCTCGTGCTTCTCAGTGTATTTACTGTGGGTTGCGCTGGCCCTGATGCTGGAGATTTCCCTGTTCTGCTGACAAAGCATGCTGCTCATAAGCCCTGCAAGCTATTACAGAAGTAGCAGTGGGCAGGTCTGTGCATGGAGGGGAGACAGAAAACTGTAGGACCACAGTGGGCCTCAGCACACACTCAGCAAGGAACCCCAGGCAAGGATGGGAAGCAGGAAAATAATTCCAACTGGTTCAGAAAATATGTATCTGTTTAAAGGTTCTAAGACATAATATTCAAACCTCCTTCAAGAAATATTTTCTTTTTTTGGTAAAATGAGCATTTTTAAGGGATGAGAAAGACATTTCCAAATTACTTCAAAAAATGTAGGTTATTAATAGAAAAGGAATACTATATATGGACTAAAAACCTTGGTGTGCTAGGGTGAAAGAACAAGTCAGCTGCTATCTTCAGCTATGTTTCTTTGCAATTGCTCCTCTCTTCAATTCTTCTATCCATTAATTGTACATTAATTTTACTTAAAATTGTAAGAGGACATACCATGACAGAATCTCCAAAAGTTTCACTTGATCTTAGCAGAAAGAATGTGGGGATTAAAGTGTGAGTGCCCTATCTGAAGTAGCCAGCTACAGTCAAGCCTTCATCACCCCAAACTGGTTCACCAATTCACTGTAAACTAGTCAGACGTGGAGTAGTTCCTCTTGTTGGCCCAGCATGGTTTGATACCGCAAGACTTCCTCACCCACGTGCCACCGTGCAGCCTCCAGTGCCCAGTGGTATCTTCTTGTTTCCCACCACTGTACCAATGCAGCACAGAACTCATCTGGCTGCTCCTGCAGATGATTCATTTGACCAAACAGCATGACATGAGTGCTTGCCCGTGTATATGTGATTCCACAGGAGAGGTAAGATTGGACCAGAAGATATTTTGGGTTCCAGTGGCAAAAAATTGCTTTGCTACCATTTCCATTCCTCATCCTACTGTACTCTAAGCCTGGATACTCAAGTTAGCTGTTCCACTGATGCTGCAGCAGTACCATGGTGTAGGTACTAGGAGCAGGGGTGGCTTTTGTCTGAGAATGAGCTGATTTTGAGTTTGGATGTTGGGTTTAAGTAAGTCCAAGTCTTAACTAAAAGTGCTAGCATTACATTGCAAGTATAATGAAAAAATAATGAAGGGAAATGATTTTCAGAGGGTGGTTTGACACCTAAAACCGCAATTCTTGTACTCTGTCTTACAAGGCAGACAGAAAGTCACTTGCTACCTGTAGTGCTGACAGCTGTATCAATTTTTATAGTATTTCAAATGCATTTTTTAGTAACTTTACCACAAATACCTTGGTGTCATGATGAATATGTTCTGTACAAGATGCACCATAAATTCAGTCTCCACCCTAATGCATGTAGGAAGCCCTAGGGCTTGATCCTGAAATTAAACTAATAGAGACTCAATGCAGATTAGGAGACTGAGGCAAATACATGCAGAAATATAAAATCTGAGATTCATTCTGTCATACTACCCATAGCAATATTTACCTGAGATGCTCTAGAAACTCCAGCCTGAAATGGTTACAGTGTGGAGATCAGTGAAGATCCTCTGTGAGATCAGTGATGATCCTCAGTGAGATCCCCTGAACAGAAGCCATCATCTCACTTGCTAATTTCCTTCAGAGTCCCGTAATATGTTTGAAAAAGAACAGGTATTTAAGTCACCAAATCTTTATTTAAAGACTTCCGTTAGTAGAAAATCATTCACATCTCTCCTTAAATTTTTCAGGTGTTAATAATCACCACAGCTGACAAAAAGCAGGTTTTCACCAGCCCTCTGAGATTTGCTTAAATTTTGCACTGAAAGTAAGAAGTAATAAAAGTGGAAGTAATAGCCTGGACAGCTCTTGGGACAGTCTTTCTGCTGTCCTGATATTGTAAGTTACAAAGATGTAAAAGCTTAACACCTGCTGCTAAGCACCCTCTTCAGTTACTGATAGAACACAAAGGAAACCACTGCCATGAAAAACTGTGAATAACATTTTTACACAAACAGAGTAGAAATATTTGTTGACTAGCCTTAGATATAATATCTCTTCTGTATCACCACTGGCAGTTTTATCATCTTCATGCCGTACTCATCTAAACTATTGTTAGGATTTTGTTTCTTCCTGAATAAGTCCTGCCCGTTGTCCAACTGAACATGTATTTTTGATATGCTTTTTATATGCTTTTTATATACTTTTAGCTTTTCCTCGTGGTATTGCTTGCTATCAGCTCCTTAATTTTTCCATTTCTACTTCTATTTGGCCTTTTACAACAATATATTTTAAACTCAGGTAATGCTCTTTATATGAGTACACTTCTTTATTCACAGGTAGCTAATGAAACATTCTTCTAAAAGCATACAGAACAGCCACAGGCAGGTTCTGACATTGTTTCTCTTAGGAGACTATCATTTCTCAACACTTCATTAATGGTATTTGATATTCCATATGTCTCCAGCATTGAAATCCTTTCTAAAACATGTGTTTAATAAGGAAGCAACAGGCTGCATCACCTGTGGTAGGGAATTCATCCCATTCGCCTTCTTACCAATACGCAGCCCAAAACAAACACAGCAAGAACCTTCTTCACTACCTCAGCCCTTGCAGGCCTCGGTGTTTGCCAAAAGCTTCTCATAACTAACAGAGACAACATGAGCACCTCATTGACCATCCTTTCTTTATTCAATGTCCTCAGGCAACAACACAAGCTAATTTTTTCTCCTTAAAGATAAGACAGCAATCTTATTTAAGGTAACTGCTTCGTGCTAACAGGATCTACTCTTTCAGCTTAAACACAAGAACTGAGAGAATGGAAATGCTTTGATGGCCAAACTGCCATTGAAACCAGTCCATTGCCCGTTAGTGAGAACTTGTTACAGTTTTCAGGCTAAGACTGAGAAGCAACTCTCATAAGATTCCACAATGTACAGTAAAATAGATACATAAACTCAAGACACATAAAGCTAAGATACATAAAGTCAAGTTAAGGTTCCCCTATCAAGCTCAACTGACAGATATAACTCAGAAACTGCCTATGACTAGTCCTTCACTCTGAGGCCAGCCACTGCTAGTCACCTTTTTCCACAGGGCTAGAGCAACTCCAGTGCTGATGTGAACCTCTCGAGCCCAAAGGACCGAAGTTCCATGGATTTCTAGAATCAGCAGCATTTATTTTCCCCTGAGAGAACTCTGTGGGGAATACCAGAGCTAGCACAGGTACAGAATCCACAAAAGAGATTCTCTCTGCAATTTCTTTGTTCTTGGGTGAGGATAAAGGTACCTGCATATGGGAAATAAATAAATGCACAATCAATAATTTTTGCTCTACTATACTTTATCCATGCAATACAATGGGTTTATTGCTGAGATAACATAATTTTCGTGCCACATTTATATGACTTACTAACATAATCTTGGCTGCACCTGGATTTCCTTGCCTGTTACCCACTCACAGTGTTGCTTTTTACAAAATGTTTGTCATCATGAAAGGTATTGGTTTGCAAATTATAAGACTGGGATTATTCCTCAAGGACTTGTGCATACTCTTCTGCTGTGTCTAAGTCTTCATGTTCAGAAGGCAAATTCAGCCTGTATACATGCCAAAGGACTGACAGTCAACCCAGAGCCGTTCATCTGTAACCACAAAAGACTCTCAGCAACACCTAGAATGTCTGTCTAGAATATAATCCCACTGCTAGAGCATGGAAGAACTGCATACATAATCGATTTACCTTGACAGCATCCTCAGGTGCTTATGAAACATTGTCTCTTCAGACAAGGAATGGAGACAGACATGCATTCCAAATGGACATGCATATCAAATGGAGAGTTGAGAATTTCTGAGTAACAGCCATCTCTTTCACCGACTAGAGCTGAGATAACTAACGTCTATCGCAAACGTCAAACAAAAACCTTGGTGTTTTTTCTCAATTATCTCTAGTTTTACACAACCTAGTTGGAAAAAAAAACGCAATTTCTTCGTAATTTATGTTCCCAATGGAAAAATATTTTCTTTCCTCCTAAATTCTACTGCACCTTTGCCTAAATTCCCAAGCACACTATAAAGCATCTCTGTGCCTGATACCCACATGATTCTGCAAAAATTGAAAAAGCTAAGTGGATTTGATCTTTTAGAAGATGAATAACATTTTTGTAGTATTTATTGCATTTTCTTCACTGCTTTGCTAATTCCAAGTCCTTGTTTGCTTTTAGTCTGGTAACTTCACTGTTCAAAATCATTTCGTGCCCTCTAGTGGCAACCACGACAGGCACTCAGAACTGCGGCTCGGGAACCGGGACAGTTTACAGGTGATGTAGAAATGGAAGAAAAACAGTTTATGACCCTTTAAGTGAAACTTATTATCCACTCTGCAGGTTTTTTTAAAAATTATAGCTTTTAGCTATGTTGAGAAAACAAAACAAAATCCAGCGGAAAACAAACCATCAAACAAAAATTACCTAGAGAAAAAAACCCCAACCAGAAACAGCAATAACAACAACAAACTCACATAATGAGTAAGCATGTCAGTAAGATTTCTCTTAGAAATTACATTAATGTTTCCTGTAAGGGGATTATTCAACATCCAGACACACAATTTTTCCAAGGTCCTGAAAGGGGTATCATCATAATGAAACGCCTAGGTGGCACCAGAGATTCAACTTCTCTTATGGAAAATCACTTTCTTTTTCTTAATAAAGCAGCAAAGTGATAGCATAGAGGACAATTAACAAATCAAAGAAGGAGAGATTTGAGGGTTTCAAGGAAAAGTTACACGGGGGTGATGATATACACTTCTGCTAATTCTGGTTTCAGAGCCTCTACTCATTCACTTTCTCCTAATTCAAGATAGGCTAAAATCTTTACCTTTTCCACAAAATGTTCCCATTTTTTAATTTTAATTTTCTGCACCTAAACATCAAAATAAATCATGCTGTTTTCAAACGGCTCTTTCAGCATAGATTTTGAGGGGTCCTGAAATGCGTAAATCCAAATGAAAACAATGAGACATCCCATACATGGATATTAGTGGCCAATTGGCTTTACTTTGCCTTTCAGTTTCATACCCTTGCCCCTTCCCATCCCCAAATATGAATACACAGGAACACACTAAATAAAAAGCATTATCCCTGAATTATAGGTTATCAGTCTCAATAAGATCAATTACCTTCACTTTGACTCTGAGAATTCAATTCCCAGTGATGATAGTGGAAATTTCCAACAAAGCAAAGCATCCAGATATATGTTTTGTGTAGCTAAAATGCTGTAAGTCAATATGTGCCATTCTTATTTTGAAAATCTTGCTGGGGCCCATTTGAACAATAGGAAATAAAGCTCAACGAATCCAGGTCTTCTGCCTGGCACTGTACATGGTTACAGAGGGCTTAAGAAGCTGGTTTCTTCCAACCCTCAGGAAATATTTTTTTTTTTAGGGTGGCTTCTAGTTTTGAAGGTTGATTTTCTTCAAATAATTGTTGATTTTTAAAAAATGTTAATTTTAACATCCCCAACAGAATGCCTGCACAAAGTGGTCATCAAACTTAGCTCATTGATGGGAGAAAGATGGAGAATATAATTTACAACTTCTTTATTGTTCCAAATTCTCTTTGCAGTTTTGTCCACTAGAGAAATAATACAACACACTTCTTCATTTCATGATTTTGCCTTACTGATGACTTCAGTGTCTGAAAAAATGTGACTCAATTACATGTAACTTATTTTTTTAAAATCTCACAATAAAACTGGAAGATTTTAAAGAATAACTGCTTCATTGGTTTGCACTTATTTCTTTAAGAAATATTATTCTCATTAGCTTTTCAGATCATACGCATTCAAATTCCCCGACAGCTATTTTAGTATGTGTTGAAGTTGATGCCTTTTCTTGTGTTTGTTTGGGATCATAGAATCATAGAACCACTAGGTTGGAAAAGACCCACCGGATCATCAAGTCCAACCATTCATATCAAACACTAAACCATGACCCTCAGCACCTCGTCCACCCGTCCCTTAACGCCTCCAGGGAAGGTGACCCAACCACCTCCCTGGGCAGCCTTTGCCAGCGCCCAATGGCTAATTCCATGAAAAAAATTTTCCTAATGTTCAGTCTAAATCTTCCCTGGTGGAGCTTGAGGCCATTTCCTCTCGTCCTGTCCCCTGTCACTTGGGAGAAGAGACCAGCTCCCTCCTCTCCACAACCTCCTTTCAGGTAGTTGTAGAGAGTAATAAGGTCTCCCCTCAGCCTCCTCTTCTCCAGGCTAAACAGCCCCAGCTCTCTCAGCTGTTCCTCCTAAGGCCTGTTCTCCAGCCCCTTCACCAGCTTTGTTGCTCTTCTCTGGACTCGCTCCAGAGCCTCAACATCCTTCTTGTGGTGAGGGGCCCAGAACTGAACACAGGATTCAAGGAGCGGTCTCATCAGTGCCGAGTACAGAGGGAGAATAACCTGGTCACGCTGTTTCGGATACAAGCCAGGATGCCACTGGCCTTCTTGGCCACCTGGGCACACTGCTGGCTCATGTTCAGTCGCTGTCAACCACCACCCCCAGGTCCTTCTCCTCCTGGCAGCTTTCCAGCCAGACTTCTCCTAGTCTGTAGCTGCACAGGGTTGTTGTGCCCCAAGTGCAGGACCCGGCATTTGGCCGTGTTAAACTTCATACCATTGGTCTCTGCCCAGCGGTCCAGCCTGTTCAGATCCCTTTGGAGCCTCTTGACCCTCCAGCAGATCAACACTTCCACCCAGCTTAGTGTCATCTGCAAACTTGCTAAGGGATGCAAATTCTGAGCTAGTTGTTACTGAGAAAATGTCATATCCAATGCACTAAGGGGAGCAGGAGAAGCAGAACATCTGCCACCTCCACCACGGAAACCAAGGAAATACAGCAGGCACCCAGCTCAATGTTTTCCTGTTGTCCTGCCCCGGCTGTGACAGCCACAGCTTGACAGGTGTCAGCACAACCACTTGGAGCAGCAACATCCCATTCCTGAACCAGCTTTGCAGCTGCACGAGGCATCCAGTTCATCACTATAGCCCCTTCAGTGAAGGCAAATCTTAAATGTGTCTATTTCTACAAATCAAGGAGGTCAGCATCATTTCCAGTACTGATCACCTTTTGTGAAAAAAAAGAGCAGAACTGTTTCAGAGAAAACAATGTTAATGATTAAGGGCACTGAATTTAAGATGAATAGGACGGAAAATTCAGGAAAGGAGTTGGAGTAAAATATATCTAAAACAGTAAGGGGTATAAAAAAAGCAGATCAGCAGCTAATCTTCTGTAGTTTATCCTGTGAGGCTTCATGATTGCAGAAGGCTGCCCACATCAACGTCAGCAGTAACTTTGGAGGAAATACATAACTGCTATCACTTGTTTTGACTTGCAGTAGTCAGAATTTGGGATGAAATCTAAGACCAAGGTTAAAATGGTCCACATCTACCTTCCACTGGGGTTTTAGTCCCTACTCTGGGTTTAGTCTTTACTCTAGGTTGGCCACATGGGTGTATGCCAGTGCACTGGACCATGGATCAGGTGCCATGGCAGCCTCTGCCTTTGGCAGAAGGGAACCACATCTGCATTGAAGGCAAACACTGACAGTGCCCCTGCTGCAGTGGCAGAACACTGGCAATCACTACCCTTGATAGAAAAAGAGCTTTGGTAGTTCTAAGAGCACTGACAGATGCTGGTGCAAGGCTTGAGGATCTCCTCAGAGCCTGTTGAGGGCAGTGGGGTAATAACGACCAGGTGAGGTCAGGGTGCTCCCACTAGCAGCACATGAGCTGACAGGGAAACCCAGAAGCCTAGATTCAGAGTTGCCTGGAGCCAAGGTCTTCAGCTCCACCACCCTGAGGATGATGTGATTGGGAGCAGCCCTGCAGAGAAGGACTTGGAGGTGCTGACTGATGACAAGCTCAACACGAGCCGGCAATGTGCGCTCACAGCCCAGAAGGCCAACCATGTCCTCAGCTGCATCAAAAGCAGCATGGCAAGCAGGGAGAGGGAGGTGATTCTGCCCCTCTGTTTCTCTCTTGTGAGACCTCATCTGGCGTATTGTCTCCAGCTCTGGAATCCTCAGCATAAGAAGAATATGGAACTGTTGGAACTGGTCCAGAGGAGGGCTACAAAGATAATCCAGGGGCTGGAGCACCTTCCCTACGAGGAGAGGCTAAGAGAGTTAGGCTTGTTCAGCCTAGAAAAGGCTCCAAGGAGATGTTATAGCGACCTTCCAGTACCTGAAGAGGGTACAAGAAAGCCGGGGAGGGACTGTTCACAAAGACTTGTGGTGATAGGACTGGCAGCAATGGGTAAAAACTGGAAAGGGCACATTTAGACTAGACATAAGGAGGAATTTCTTTACTATGAGAACAGTGAGACACTGGCACAGGTTGCCCAGGGAAGCTGTGGCTGTCTCATCCCTGGTGGTGTTCAAGGCCAGGTTGGACGAGGCCTTGGGCAGCGTGACCTGGTGGGATGTCCCCGCCCATGGCAGTGGGTGTGGAACCGGTTGATCTTTAAGATCCTTTCCAACCCAACCCATTCTATGACTCTATGGTTCTAAGAGGTTCTTCCCTCAGAGCGCGGTGGAGCACGGGAAGAGCACCCCCGCGGAGCAGTCACGGCACTAAGCCTGACGATGAGAAGCTTTGGGGCAAGAAAGACGGTCGGAGGCAACCGCTCGGTGCGGGAACCCAGCACCTCCGAGCGCCTGCTCGGCGGGTTCAACCAAGACCCACCGCCTCCCGCCTCCATCACCGCTCGGGCGGGGCCGGGCCCATCGATAGGGGCGCGCGCTCCACGCTCGGCTCGTCCGGCCTGGCCTCTCGGCTCTGGATTAGCGGGACTGGCGACGTGGGACGGCGGCGGCTCGGCCCGGCCCGGCCCGGCCCCCGCGCCCCCGCCCCGCGCTCCGGCAGCGCCGCAGGCGCGCGGGCACTGGCCCCTGCGCCGAGACACGCGCCCGCCCGCGCGCGCGCGCAGGCACGCACCCGCTCATAAGGCGCCCCCTCCGCGCGCACGGGCACAAACACACGCACACCCGCACACGCGCGCTCACAAAGGCGCCCTCTCCGCGTACACACCCGCGCGCGCCAGCAGGCGCTCCGGGCAGGACCGCACCCGTGCACACCCGCACGGGCGAACCATGGCGCTGCGGGCCCGCGCGCTGTACGACTTCAGGTCGGAGAACCCCGGCGAGATCTCGCTGCGGGAGCACGAGGTGCTGAGCCTCTGCAGCGAGCAGGACATCGAGGGCTGGCTGGAGGGCGTCAACAGCCGCGGCGACCGCGGGCTCTTCCCGGCCTCCTACGTGCAGGTGCTGCGCGCCCCGGCCGCCGAGCCGCCGCCGCCCGCCCGCTACGCCAACCTCCCCGCCGGCGGCTTCGAGCCAACGCCGCCCGCCGAGCCCTGTCCGCTGCCTGCGCCTTTCGTCTACCCGCCCGGCCAGGGCAGCGACGACGACTGGGACGACGACTGGGACGACAGCTCGACCGTGGCCGACGAGCCCGGCGCCCTGGGCGGCTCCTACCCCGACTACGAGGCGGCGGGCGGCGGCGGCCCCGGGCGCTATCGCGTGTCCACTCGGTCCGAGCTATCGCTGGGCTCCCGCGGCGGCGCCCGCCCGCTCGGCCACCCGCACCCGCCCGGCGGCGGCGCCAAGAGCTCGGCCACCGTCAGCCGCAACCTCAACCGCTTCTCCACCTTCGTGAAGTCCGGCGGGGAAGCCTTCGTGCTGGGTGAGGCATCGGGCTTCGTGAAGGATGGGGACAAGCTGTGCGTGGTGCTGGGCCCGCGAGGCCCCCAGTGGCAGGAGAACCCCTACCCCTTCCAGTGCTCCATCGAGGACCCCACCAAGCAGACCAAGTTCAAGGGCATGAAGAGCTACATCGCCTACAAGCTGGTGCCCAGCCACACCGGGCAGCAGGTGCACCGCCGCTACAAGCACTTCGACTGGCTCTACGGGCGCCTGGCCGAGAAGTTCCCCGTCATCTCCGTGCCCCACTTGCCGGAGAAGCAGGCCACCGGCCGCTTCGAGGAGGACTTCATCTCCAAACGTCGCAAAGGCCTGGCCTGGTGGATGGACCACATGTGCAGCCACCCCGTGCTGGCTCAGTGCGACGCCTTCCAGCACTTCCTCACCTGTCCCAGCACGGATGAGAAGGCCTGGAAGCAAGGCAAGCGCAAGGCTGAGAAAGATGAGATGGTGGGTGCCAACTTCTTCCTGACCATCAGCGTCCCCACGGGCCCCGGGGCCAGCCTGGACTTGCAGGAGGTGGAAAGCCAGGTAGACGGCTTCAAAACTTTCACGAAGAAGATGGATGAGAGTGCCCTGCAGCTTAATCACACGGCCAATGAGTTTGCCCGCAAGCAAGTCACCGGTTTCAAGAAGGAATACCAGAAGGTGGGGCACTCCTTCAAGTGCCTCAGTCAGGCGTTTGAGCTGGACCAGCAGGCCTTTTCAGCTGGCCTCAACCAAGCCATAGCCTTCACTGCAGAAGCCTATGATGCCATCGGGGACCTCTTCGCGGATCAGCCCCGGCAGGACCTCGATCCTATCATGGATTTGTTAGCGCTCTATCAGGGGCATCTGGCCAACTTTCCAGATATCATCCATGTCCAGAAAGGTAAAACCCATAAGTGTTTTCTGAAACGATGACGTTTTATCTATCAGTGTTATGCACACAGGTGTAGGGACCAGGGGCTAATTTTCGTTCCATGCCAGAGGTCTAGACGGAGTTGGGAATTTTACTGGCCAGAGTTTGCTGTGTTTGTGCGTCTCTGAAAGAAACCACATCTGCCTGGAAGGCTGATACGTTAAAAATTAATGAGGATGTTTGCAAACCCTGGGGATCAAGTGGTATGAGAACATCTACTACTCTTTGATGTACATGAGGTATCTGAAATCTCTGATCTAGCAGGTAATAAATATGAAATAATCTGAAGGCGCAGGTGTTCCTCCAGTTGACCACCTTGTTTGAGGTATGTGTAGTAGTGTGCATGTTTTGCAGTGTCAAGACCAGTCAGATGTTTAAGTCTGCTGGGGTTTCTCGGTTCAGCCATTCATTAAATTCCTTTGGTGCCTTTGGAAGAATAATGGCCTGCCACGGTGTTCTTAGTTGGAGTTGTACCTCCTTTGCTCTTATTGCCATGAAAGATCTTGCTTACTTGTTAACTTTCATCATCTTTCTAGCTGAAACACTGCGTCTGAGATTCAGATTGCTGGTGGTGTGGCCCTTTGTGATTCATCAGAGAGAAATAAACTCTGAAAATGCAAGAATCATCTGCTATATAACTAGTGACATTTGTTTAGATAAACAGATGTTTGTAGTTCTATATATGTGTATTTGATTTCCCTTCTGTGAAATTAATGATACATTGTGAGAAGATTAGTTCCTCATTTTTTCTTTTTGCTGTTATATTCCTTACCTGTAGTTTTCAACTCGAAGACTGGGGGGGCGTGGGAATTGGAGCTGTAAAAAAAGATGCTCTGCAGATATGAGTGTAACAGTGACTTGAGAAAATGCATAAGCTTTATTGTAAATTATTTCAGATATTAATAAGCAGTGTTCTGCATCCTAAGAGTCAGAGCTTGAATTGTCAATCATGCTGAATTGGTGTTCTGTGCACTTAGTTGACATTTCTAGGGTTTTTGCATCTGGAACAGTACCTTGAGTTTGACTATGAAAGAGTTGGAATAAACAGATTACAAAGGCAGGCTTTTGGGAGGTCTACATTATTGCTGGGAAAGTCTGAGGAAACAGAGGTGATACAAAGCACTCAACTTATTTAAGAAAGTAAGCTTTTCATAAAAATGGCAGGCATTAAAGTCAAATTTTCATCCTTCTATCAAATCTCAAAAATCTTTAGTAGAAACTTAAACCATCTTAATACCATTCTGAAGAGAAAAGGGAAGTGTGTAGTGTAACCTCTGAGGAGTTGTTCTGCCAGCTGGTGTGGCGTTGTATTCTGATAACAACTTTTAAGTATTTAAAATTTGCAGAGGTGGGCGGCCTTGACAATGCCTCTTGTTTGGAAGTAGAGATTCTAAAGTGAGTTGTCAGCTAATAACAGGATTATCAGTAAGCTTCTGAAAAAAAAAATAAGAATGGGAGATACGTTTTTATGCAGTGGAAAAAACCAGCAGATTATATCTAGCATTTAAAGAATACATCCTCAGGCTTTAAGGCTATGTAGAGTCCTTCCCTGCAGTATTTTAGGAGATGAGACTCTGAAGGGTGAATTGGGAATAATAAGATACATGCTTCACTCAACATTGTTTCTTTTATAGTTCTGTTTGAATTTGGTCTTACTGGTTAGGATTACCTTGGTGAAGTGGCTAGGTTCATCTAAATGAGCTTCCACTGGAGCAGCACATGAGCATGACATATTTGGAGTTGATTTTGGGCCAAAGCACTCTCCCAGAGCTTGCTGGAGAAATATATGGCTAGTCTGTGTGTGGATGTTGATGATGCAGCACCTCTGGGCTAACGCTGCCTTCAGCACAATATTATTCCTGGCGCGTACTTACCGTCAGAAAATGGCATGGGCTTGAGAGCCTGGTCTCTTGAGTGCCCATGTTCATGATGGGAAGAGGGTTAGAACAGGCTTGTGTGTTTGTTGTTCCTGTTACAAAACAGACAAAGGAGGAAAACTGAGAGGAAGATATTTATACACTTAGTATATTGCTGGTTTGTTATTCTTGGGTGTTACTTGTTACAAGGTGTACAATTCCAGATTATAAACTTAAGAGGAAAATACCAACTGTTTGATACTCTTGCAATATAAAAGCTTTCTTTTAAATTTACTATCTGGGATAGTTGCCAGTTTTGAGAATTATTATTGTCTGTAAAGACTAAACAAATATCTGTTGGTGATGATAGATCATCTGAAAAATAGAGTTGACGCGTCTTTCTTCAAGTGTTTTATTTTCTAGTGCACACCTTGTTTGTGCAGTAAAATGACCTCAAAGTGCCCTAGGAGTGGTAGAAACGTGCCTACATGGCCATGTCTTTAAAAAGATGAACTCTGAAGTTAGGAGAGTTCTTTCTACACAGTGCAAATATATTGTCCACTTGGGATAATAACAAGGGCCTTATCTAGACTACATTTCTGTGTGTCCCTAGACCTGAGAAGAACAGAAAAATAAAGGCAGCTCTGCCCAAACCAAGCCCATATCTGTAGGTAGAATATTCAGCTGTGTTGTCCTGTTATGGGTTTGCTCTACTGCAGATAGTTGAACTGCTGCCGAATGTGTTCTGTAAATGTGTGTTGTGGTTTTGACTGAGAAGTCCACCTCCAGGGTTTTTTAGCCATTTCTGCAACTTCTGCAGGAAGAAGACAGAGAATCTGTAAGTCAAAGGCAAAAAAATCCTTCTGTTTGGGCTTTGTCTTTTCTCCTAGAATTATGAACCAAAGCCTTGTATCCTCCACTGTTGTTTCATTTGCGTATCAGCAGGAAAATGTGTTAGGCATCGTACTTTTAATTGTGCTGGGGGTCCAGAACTTTGTCTTCTGTGCTGAGGGCATCATATGTGATCTGAAGTGTTCAGAAGAGGATTGTTACTTTGGTCATTTGTGTGATACAAATGAACCAATGGGAGATTTCTAAAGATTCCTTTCCTTATGCCTCCTTCACCTTGAGCCACCAGTGTTTAAGGAATTTTCTGTGAGGGGAAGTTCCTGCTCCAGAAGAGACAGAAGAAGGATCTGAACCTTTATGTGCCAGCTGAGGATCAATTTGTCAGTGCGTCATAAGAGACCCTACCCAGTTCGATGGGCACTGCAGTCCAGGTCTGAAGTTAGGTTGGATTGAGCCCTGCTGTCAAGAACAAGCTTAGTTGGAAACTCTGTTTCCATCTAGAAATTCTTGGCTTGAGAGTCCCACTTAGGCTGGCACAGAGCATTCACAGCCCCAAGACATACATCTCTTCCAAACTTCTTGTTCTTTTATAGGTTTTATTTGGAGAACTATTAGGGAAAAATTGGCACCTGTAGAGGTAGACGATGGCAGAGTAGTCTCTCAAGCATCTAAGCACCCAGATGCTTGTGTGATTCTAGCTCTCACGTCCCCACAGGTAAATGCTTCTGAAGTACTTGCATGAAAGTATTCTTGTCCTATGCTTTTTGGATTGGAAGATTCCAATATGTTAGATACGGTTATTCTCAATTTTCTTTAGCCTCTGGCAAAACATTTGTAGAAGAGGAATATTAAGTTTAGTAGGCCCAAAACCTAAGCTGCACTTTAGTAGTTTGCTTTTGCAGAACTGGTGTATCTTTCAAGAAATACTAGATTCAGTTGGCTTAATTTTGGGAAGAAAAGCTACCCCCTATCTACATTTGTAATGGGTAATGCCTTATTTTCTATGTTTTTAAGATCTACTTGTGGAAATTCCTCAGGCATTCTTGGAAAAACAATTCCTAAATATTAATTGCTAGAGCCCCATTCAACTGATGAAATCTTCTAACTTCAGTAATCTTCAACATAAATGCTTACTACAGGCCCATGCAAGTTCAGGTTCAGAGAATTTATGCATATGTAAGAAATTGAGATAGTGTATGCTAGTACTGTAGCTCATATTTATTTGGCTGTTGTGCTGTAGTATTTGCTTAGTGAGAATAGAGAAGTTATGGATTTGAGGGTTCCTATCTTTAAAGTCGTGTCTGATGAATCACTATAATTGACCTCTTGTGATTCCTGAAAGTGGAAGACATACTGACTAACTTGCTGTTTCATCTCTGCTCTCCAGACTTCTCCTTTCTCTTAACACTATAATATTAAAATTAGACAAACTTTTAGTTATGATTTTTGCAAAAGAGATTTGAGGAAGTCTTCTAAATGTTTTCTAGGAGGTGGGCAGCAATTCTGTTTCCTCTGCATGCCAGGATTATTTGAAAATTATTTAATTTTTTTTGCTTCTTGATCACTATTTGCAAAAAGTAAATTAAGGCAGATGGTCTTATTTACCTGAAACAAAGTTAATTCCAGACATCGACTTTGAAGAATGTGCTGGGTGTGTTTCTAGAATATCTTAAGAAATTGCAGTGCAAAAACATTCCAGTTGGAAATGTATAAAAATTTAAAGTACAAAAAAGCCCCAGACAGCACCAAAACCTGGAAATCTGTAACATTTTCAGCAATTGTGGGTTGTTTTTTTTTTTTTGAGGGAGGGTGAGAAGAGGTATATGTATTCATGAATAAATCAGACTGTTCAAAAATTTTGCCTAAAATTTTCTATCAGAATGTAAAAGCAGTGCTTTTCTCTCTTGTTACTTTGTAACTTCTTAAATTTGTTGTACAGATTTGGATTTTTTCCTTCCCTGTTTTTCCTTTTATCCTTTCGCCTCTCTTCTGCCCTCAGATGCATACACTTTGCATGGGGTTCAGCTCAGGTGACAGCTGGCTACAAGCTGGGTGTGTGATCCCTAGGCGGAGGACCCTCACAACATTAAATAGAGATGGGTACCTACATTTCATCTGTTTAACCACTTCGATAAGAAAGGATGGATTGCTCCAGGATGACTGTTACTTTTCACAATTTCAGCCTCCCCACTCCTGCTACAGCAATGATGTAGCATTGTCTGCTTGCTGCTGAAATCACCCAATATTACCTCCAATTATCTGAAAGTAACTTGAAGGAAACTGAGACTCTTATATGGCTAAAATGTGAAAGGATCTTCACATGAAGAAGCTGTATAAAATGATAACTTCCTTAATGTGTGTAAAATCAAGAATACAACGGTAAACAAGATTAAAATTGAGCAATAGCCTTAATTGAAGATTAAACAGAAAGAGGTAAAAAAAGGAAATTTGTGCCCTGGTTTGCCTAAAAGATGCATGGATCTTTTTAAACTATGGGGTCTTTTTTCTGTTCCACAGCCCCCAAAATCTCTTCCCCCTTAGCTTTCTGAAGGAGCAAGATTCATGCAGTCATGATGTCTTCTCTTTCCTGTTACTTTTTGAAACCTTCTAGCCTCATGACACAGAAATATTTCATAATCAATAAGATCGAGTGATTTTTTTTCAAAAACAGCATTGTCACCTCTTGTTCTCGTATGGGTAGTTACTCATCACAACCAGTAAGGCCCTGTCTACTCGAAAAACCTTGGTGGACAGCTAGACAGTAGCAGGACAATGTAGATGATGAAGAGTTAGGAATTATTTTGTAGAAAGAGGAAGTAATTTTATTTCAAAAACTGTGTAATAATACCTTTTCAGCACAAAGCTTGTGAAGAATCTAGAGAGTGAGAAAGGGCTTCTTTTGCAGCTGCGAGAACTCCAGGTCTTTCTAGAAGAACTTCCATCCAAGCAGGGTTGACAAGAATTGGTAGGCTGAAGATGGGCAGTAGCTCCCAGAGCTCTAAGTCTTTGTAAGTGTCTTATCAGAAATGACTAAGCTGGCCATTTTTTTGCAAGTCACCTTTGAAACAAGGACATGTTTCAGCCTTTACAGCATCTTTCCATGACTTCATTGTTAGACTTTGTTTAAAGAGTTAAAATGCCAAGTTAATGTGTGCGAGACTGTATAAACTTCTCCAGCTGGTACCGTATTTATTTTAAATGGCTTGGTTCAAATAGCACAGAATTTGAATATTCTCATTAAAAGATGAAATCACATTTGGCTTAGCCCCCAAAACATGGGTTTTATCAGCAGATTAGAGCAAATAAATGGCAAACACTTTCTACACGATCTTGTTTATCTTTCATGAAGGCCATGAGGATTTAAGTAAAATTTTATTTTAAATGCAAGGCAAGAGTATGTTTGAAATTTTGGAGTGGAGTTTCATTAAATGAGTGACAATATATATCTTTAAACAAATGCTCGGTTCTTGTGAGTAACTTAAGGTAGTTCTTGTAGCAAAGCAGGAAAAACTGCAGCTCAGCCTTTCTTTTAGGTACATCAAGGGTGGACAGCTTCTGTAATTGTAATGAACTAAATGACCTTCTTTATGCCTACTTGCCATTTTTTCATAACAGTGTGAAAAGCAGATTCATGCTATGATTGGGAGTTTACATTGCTTTTTCATCTTGTAGTAAAAAGCAGCTTGCTATTCCAATGTTTTTTTCAGACTTACTATTTTGAATCTTTGTACACGTGAAGAGCTGTGCTGGCTGTACTGAAGAAAGGTTCATTTCACCGAGTATTATAATGACACTACATTTTTAATTGTCTGGAGTTCTGTGTAAGCACAAATTCAAAGGGGCAGATCCCTTCCTTCTAAAATGGCAGACATCTTTTCTGCCTTTATAAAACTATAATCTCTGTATATTATAGTATGTACTATAATACTAAATTAATTTAATAAAGTTATAGATTTAGGCTTTTAAATTAATGTAATATAACAATATCTAACGTAGTGCATTTCTATACAATAAGAATGTAGAATTATACTATTATAATGTTCACATAGTCTGGTTTTGTATTATATAATGTATTTTAATTGGTTACATTAACAGTGGTTTACCTTGCATACTTTTGCTCCAACAAGGAGCCAGCCTACTTCATTTTATCCCCATAGAGATACCGCCACATTCAGATTTCTAAGGGTAGTAGGGGAAAAGTGGACTGCTGTCTGCATTTCATTTGGATCTTGGCTGTTTTCATATGAATTTATGTGAAACTGCCTATACAGTTTATATTTGCTTCTCTTAGGATAGTAATAAACAGATGATGATGGGCAAGAAAACACTATAAATTCGTTTTGCATCCCGTCTGCCTTTACAGAGACAACATCCAAAAGCAGCTCTTTTGTGACTCAATAAAGAAGGGATGTAAGAGTCTGTGGAATATGCTTCTTTTGATAATAGTGCATGGATATTGATATGCAGTGTTATCTGTCTTCTCCTGTCCATGCGCATTTCATGCATCTTAAGATAATTTATCTTAAAATTCTGTTTGATGACCTATTTAGATGTAAGCTGGTAAGAAGTACTTAATATCAAATAAGGGACTGGCTTTCTAATGGGCAAATGTACCATATTCCAAGTGACTAGCCAAGTTTAAGTTTCACTCCTTTCTGTCTCCCCAGCGTGCAGTGTTGGCTGGAGCCATACCAGAGGGAAGTTCCTTAAATGGCACATCTGATTGCCACAACGTATGGACTGCCTTAGAACAGGGCAGACCTAGTGTTTGCCTGTCAGGCTGTGCTGCAAAATGCTGTGTCTGTGATGATGGACAGCAATATACACAATATAGCTGGATTTTAAGATAAAAGTATTTGTGATAGGCTTCCTTTCAGACATCACTGTAGTCACCTGTAAAGTCAGAACTACCCATGCACACAGGTTAAACATGTTTAAGTGCCTGAAATAAGGTCATTTGTTTGCTTAAATTATTGTTTATGTACAATGCATCTAAAGATACATGAGTTTAAAGTCACTGCATGAAAAATTTGGATGGAAAACTTCCATCTGATATTGCCCAGTTTTTACATTGGTTACCTAGCACTATGGGGGTTTTTTTGTTTGTTAATGGACTTATGCAGGGCATTGGGTGCAATAAGCTGATAATTCTGTAATGTTTCATATACTTCGACATCTTGCTGTCACCTCCTCTTATCCACTGTTTCAAGAGCAAACTATGGCTTGTTGGTTACATAGCAACGTGGTATGGTGTGATCCAGCAAAACATTTGTAGTGGAGCTGCTGCATACAAAAGCTTATAGATCCTTCTGGGAGAATCTGGAACTGAAATGCAGGTTGCCATTGCAGTCATTTAAATATTTTACAATAGCATGAGCATTTTGAAGCCTCTGAACATGCACAGATGTTATGATACTCATTGTACGTTTGGATAAATAAATAGGCTGTTCTTCCCCTGTGTGTGTACACCAACAGGCAGATGTATGCACAATGAGGCTAATCATGTCTTAAATATTGCATTATTTAAAATTAAAAAAGATAATTAGAAGTGTCTGGTATCCATTAACCCTGGCTGCTCTTTAAAATTGAGTAAGATTTGATACTTTGCATTTTAACACCATTGTTAATTGGTTATATATTAATTAAAACAATGCATATGTTAAAGCTAGCAGATTAGATTAGAGTTAGCCAAGTTTCTGAAATCTCTAGCAAAGACTTCTATTTGTGTGCGTGATCTCTGAACTGTGTACATTAGGAGGTGATTTATTTTGAACTGAAGAGTGCGTCTCTGGATGACAGTTTTGATAAGCTTTGAAACACGGTAACTGGAAGAACAAATAATTATGTCTGACATTAATAATCCTGCAGTCAGTCAGTGTTAACCTGGATGTTAGAAGAGTACTGTAATTTATGAGCCTAGATTTATTGGATAGTATTATTTTATTCTGTGGTTATCTGAGCAGTGGGCAACAAAATAATAAAAAATAAACCTCACATTTTTTAACTATTGTTAGGCTGCAGATTCTAAAAGCACTATAACCATTTTCATGTATCTGTAAAAAGAAAGCTCTGTAGTACTAAAGTAATGGCAGTTTGATATGTTTTGTTTTGATATTTATAAACTTCATTATGGAAAACAGAACATTGTTAAAGTATTTTTGCACCCTTAAGGAAAAGAATATAATCGTTGAATTAGAAAGACTTGTTTTGAAAACTCAGTTGTGTTGGCACTTTCCGAAAGAACAAATGACCTCAGCATTTTGCTTTGATGTTGTAGAGCACTTCCTTTTTTCTGTTTAAAACTGTAAAACCAGACTCTAAAGTAGCAAGTTGTTTCTACATTAATTCCTGTAATGGTACTTTTTCCCTGTGACATTTCTTTTATACAGTTCAATTTCTGCTGGAGAAGTCTTCTGGTTTTAATTTCAGGCAAATTCCTATTATGCGGTTTTCTGTCATAAATCTTGCCAGAAAATGTAAAGAATTTGCAGAATCTTAATGTAGGCTTCTTTTGTTAATCTGTGCTCAGAGCATTCTTAAGCAAATAATCTATTAATGTAGTAAAATCTCTGATCTGCTACACACAATTTCACCATTTCACTTAGAATTGAGAGAGGGAAGTTTGGGCCCTTTTTTTTCAGAGCAGGGTTTCATATTATGTGTAATCTCCTGTGGTGCTTCTGCAGCTTCCCTTGAATTGGAACTAATGATTGTGTAGCCCTGGGCTGAGCTGTATCACATCGCTAAACTGTGAATAAAACTAAGGCACCATCTCCCTCCCTCCCAGGCAAAATGCAGTCTTTCTTTGGATAAGTCATTTGAATCAGCCTGTATCAATATCTTTGTGAGATCTGGTCCAAGTTGGATGGCCATGTAGACAGGCTTGTTCTGGCAGCAGCCTACTGGGTTAGAGGTAATGTTGTTTCCTCCACAGCTGTTTATTTCAGGAGAGTAAATAAAAACTATGCTACATGCACTGGATGGGGGAGTGGGTTACCCAGGGTTTGCTTTTTCAGATCCTTAAGCAAAGAGCTATCTCTAAATGATCTCATTGTTAGGTAAGGAGAACTTATTTTAAGTTACATTTTCTGCTTTTGCATCCTTTAATGAAAGCAACACGATGAATCTATTGTAGTCTTTATGGGCTGAGCCCCAAAACTTTTGCCTTTTGGTGACATTGCTGCCTGCAACTTGGACTTGCATGAAGTGTGCTAAGTGTGAAGAACAAAGGTAACACTGGCTGCTAGTAGGCTGATCATTCCATGTAGTTGGAGAGCTTGGAGACACATCTGCATCACTATGGGTTTATGTGTGTATACATGTGCTTACAGTGTGGAGGGAGAACAAGCACAATTTACACGATGAATTCAAACCCAGCCTTAGCTGACTTTTCACACAATCTCAAAGCATTTATTAGTGTAATAAAACTGCAGGTGATGTGAAAATATATTGCTTAGCCCAAAGGTGAGTGCTCTCAGGTCAGGAATTCTTTTATTTATTTAATTTGCCTGAATTAATTTGACTCTTTGCAACCTCATGTTTGCATTGGCAGCTTCTGGACTCAATACGCTCCCTTTTTTCCTGATAACTCATCGGCATCCATTTCAGTTGCTGTTTGTATTGTGTGTTTGCAGCCTGGCAGTGTGTTGTTTTAGCAGGAATTTTACATTGTCTTGTCTTCTTGGCTGCTAGCACATTGCTATAAATGTCCTTTGTTAAATATGTTTATATCATCTTGTGTTGTCTAATCTCATACTTCAAAAGAAGTACTGAAACCTGCGACTTTCTCTTTAACCTTTAGCAGCATTCAGTGAGCAACACTGTTTAACATCAGGCTTTGAGCAGTGAAAAACTGCTTCTCCCCACCTCTAAGAAATACAGAAATAGATAGTAGCAGAGCCTTTTGCGGTGTCCTTGATCCAGGCTCTCGTCAATGTCTAAAAGCTAGTCCTGATCACCCAAATGTTATTTCGTGACAGGTCATTGGACCAGAAGTTTTAAATGCATGGACAAGATTTTACAGAATCTGTAGAGCTGGAGTTGAAAAAAAAACCCCAAAGACCCCCAGAACTTATTTTTGTGCATTCTCTCCCTCTGGGAACAGTGCACTGGTGGATATTTATCCTATACATGTATCCTATATATTTATCCAGGTTACCCTGAGCTAATATGCATTAGGAGGTGGTTCCTTTTCCCTGAAGTGTGTGTTAGCCTTTTCTAGGACTGACGTAATTTTGCTTTGGTTTTTTAAATATGTCTTGCTTTTTTGGATTGACTAAACTAATACTAGATGTTCACATAATTAAATTCAGAAACGGGGAGATATTTCTGCGGGTAAACGTAGACCTGAAGGAGCTTGCTTAGCCTCAACAGCCTTTGAGAGCGGCAGTGGGAACTGGGAAGTGCTGGATTAGGTGCCTAGGGTGATGGGTAGATAAGTAAGGATGGAAGGGGAGATGGTTTCCTGATGTACGGGTAAGATGGGTTAGGAGCTGTAGGCTGGGAAATGTTAGAGGTGCCCATGAGACCTGTCCCCAGCTTATGCATCTGTGAACAAAACCCTTGTTTTCAAATAGGGGTGTAGGTGAAGGGCTGCTCCCTTCTTCTCTCACCCAGTCCTCCTTCCCTGTTTTGCCATCAGAAATCTTCATGTTTTGTTGCAGCCTTGACATCAATGACTCTCTGCTACAGTTTTGCTCATGTGGATTTAAATACAAAGGCTGTAGGCTACTGAGAAGCATTTGTGATGAAATGTGTTATATTATTGTTACCAATGCTGCTTGCATGACCATGCAAAATAACAATTTTTTTTCTAATATTTACTAAACTAACTCTTGTAAACTTCAGTAGATGCTGAACAAGCTAAAAATTACATTTTAGAACAAATAATTGTTTGGTTCTTAAAGTGAAGCACATGGGCTTGATTTCTGTGGTTTTGGGAAAGGTCTGTTGTTCTAAAAATAAGCTAAAATTTTCCCTTTGTTAACATATTTTAGATTGTTTCGCTAATAATTAAGCACTTCATTAGAGGCACTTCAAAAGAACAAGCATGTTTGTACTTAAGCAGATCTATGTGTTCTTGTCATACATTTCTGACCTCTAGGAGTAGTCTGCCGAGGTTTTAAAGGACCTTCCACTATACAACCAGTATGAATCCATGTGCATTAGGAGAGAAGTATAAATGGGTGTGGGTTTTCCCCTCCAATTCTGTTCCCTAGCTATAAGTATTTACTTTTTTTTTACTGGCAAAACCCACATAATACATCTAGCCAAGAGGGGTTTAGGTTTAATGTTTGTTAATCTATGGGTTTTATTGTTGTAAAATAATTTGAAGATTATACATGCTGCAGAACTTACTTATGATTCTCAGTTGCTGATGCTGTAAATTTCAGTATTTTTCTTCCAGTCTGGTCATTCTAGAAATAACAGCTAAAGCTGTTCCCACATCACAGCTGAAGAGTTGTCATGTTTATTTAACCAGCTCCATCTGGCTTCCAGTAAGTCCCAAATTTCAATTTTTCACAGCCACGCACGAATTCCTGCCATGCCCACAGAGCACAGAGAAAATGTCTGCTAAGATTGGTTTTGTTTGTTGAAAGAAGCATCTCTTTTGCAAAAAAGGGGATTAAATGTTTTTCAGATCATGCCCTACCATGCAGATTCCTCACTCCTGAGAGGAGAAAAATAATACAGATCTTCTGGCATTGCCCCATTACTGGCACCACTGCATGTGGAAAAGGCTTTTCATTTGTGTTTGTTTGGGCCAGGCTGGAGGTGATGAGATGAATCAGCTATAGCAGCTGTTGTCAAGCTTTTAGCCACCAAGCTGGTGGGCTGTGGAGATCAAGAAGATGTAGAGTCAGGCAGCACCTGGGGAGAGCTGCTGTCTTTGACCTCCAGGCAGCTCTTCGGCTCACCAAGTTCAGAGTGTGTCCTCCGCCACTCAAATACTAGCATCCTTAGCCACACAGGCTGCCGTCTATACATACCTTGTTAATGACCTCATTGTCACAGTTAAAAAAAAGTAAAGGAATGTATTTGTTATGGTCTTTCAGCAAGTACCTCACACTAGAGGGGAATTTCTTGTACTCCTGACTGAGAGCTCATACCAGGGCTACAAACAGGAGATACCACATATAGCACAGCCTCAATGCAAGTTAACCAGAAAAAAGGTGATTTAAGTAGAGAAGTACTGATAACTAGTGTAGTAATTAAAACCAGTCACCATAGCTATTAACAAATTGTTGTTGGAAGCTGAAAGGAGAAGTCACTCTTATTTTAATAATTCCAGATTTTATTTATGATGCAAGATGTATTTCATTTTAAAAATGGAATAAACTCTTTCCTCAGGTCTGCCAAATCATCTGTTACTTTAACTTGTATCTAGTAAGAGAGTACCTTGACCTTCCTGCATTCTGCATGACTGCTTGTTAAGGGGTTGGAAGTGAGCAGGGAATGAGCTGCAGCAGGCCAGGGGAACCTGAGAAGCATGTGGAGGAGATGCAGCGAGGAGCAGCCGTGCTCCTCGGTTGCTTCCCACTCGCTCTGTGTGCAGCAAACCCGGGCATATTCATGCACAAGATTGTGCTCCTGATCTGAATTGCAAGGATATAAAGGGTGCTGATGGGAGGCACATTTGAAGTAGTGTATTAAACAGGCATGGGAAAGGAAGGAAAGGACAGAAGATAGTATTACTGCTGGTGAACTGCATGTTTTTACTGTGTAATGATGCCTCCTACATGTGAATTCAGAATGAGGAGGAGACAAACCTGCTTCCCCAGCAGACAGAGTAGAAGTTGTCCCCCTGGAATATACAGGGAGAATGGTTTCTCTGTTACCTTGTTGACTGGTGTCACTAGTGAATACAGGAAAGCGTTTCTTTAAGGCAATGTAAAGGAAATCCTGTCAGTGAACTGTAGTTGGGTGTATGGTAAAAAGTGTAGTCTGAAAGGAAAGAAAGTTAAGACATTGAGGTTGAAGGATCAACTAGCTTAAGCATGGTCATAATGAATATGAAAAATGTCCTGTCACTGATGTCTTGTGAGAAGGTAAAAGCTGTATTGTCTGGTTGTTTCTAGTTATATGAATAAAATATATGTAATATTTAAGGCAAAGAAGTTGTTCTATAGGAAACTGAGTCCAAGGAAATGAATGTCTTAAGACATATCTTTGGACGCTGTCACTATATGAGAGTATTTTCTTTTGGTCTGTTTTGTGGGATATTTCATTTTTGTAGGATGTTTGTGCTTTAATTAGCTATTTGGGGAAGGAGGATTGTCAGTTCTCTTGCTCAGTCTTATGAGACTGCACTAGGTCTGCCTGCATGTCTGCATCTTTGAAATAAACCTTGATTCTCTACTAGTCAAGAATTAATTTTGTGGTATCTGCAGTGTAGAGGTAGAATGGTGTTTCAGCAAAATTCTGTGTGTTTGCCTCTCCTTTTGATGTTTCACAAAGTCCAGTTTCTTAGAGAGTTTACTTTTCTGGTGTTTTTGTAGGTTTACATTGGTGTGACTTTTTTTCTAGTGCTTTCATTTTTTTCCACTAGTGGTATACTTTTCAATTATTTCTGAAGAACACCATCGGATTTATAAGATTGTGAAATAGATACGGTTTACTAACTTTTGCAAGTTAGAGCCTTGAAAAGTGGGGTTTTTAAAACAAGATCAGCTGTTCTGTGATTTTTTTGTAGAACAAAAAGATTTTTATTTGATTCTTTTTTATTTGTATATGTATGCATACATATAAATGGATTTAGAATGAACCTTGCACAGTTCTTTGTTGTTATTAAATCAGTTGTTAAAGTGCAGTAGTCAAGTCTACGTTGTCCTCATAGTTCAACTATTTTGTTTTGTTTTTCACACAGGAGCCCTTACCAAAGTAAAGGAGAGTAAGCGGCATGTGGAAGAGGGGAAGATGGAGCTCCAGAAAGCTGAGGGCATTCAAGAACGCTGTAACATTATTTCTTTTGCGACCCTAGCAGAAATAAATCATTTCCACAAAATCCGTGTGAGGGACTTCAAATCACAAATGCAGCATTTCTTGCAACAGCAAATAATCTTTTTTCAAAAAGTGACACAAAAGCTAGAAGAAGCTCTTCATAAATACGATAGTGTTTAACCTCTGAACTTTGATTTGTGTGCGTCCCTCAGCATGAGTGTGACCCAGGCAGCAGAGCAAACGCTGCTGCTGCTGAAGAACTTTTGCCAGTGGTAGAGGGTGGTACAAGAATGGTTTTGTGTTCACCTGGAACCTGGGTTTTATCTCCAATTATGTAGAAAGGAAACAGTATAGGGCTATGTAGTAGAAACAGTACCACGCATTGTAACTAAGTTATACTGTGTATGCCTACACTACCATTGTAACTTTTTTGAAATAATGAGTATACTATTTGCCTTATTGCTTTTTGAAGTATAGTATTTTAGTGCATACTTTGTAGACCTCAAAACCCTTTGGGTCTTTAAGGAAGCTGGCTAGATAAAAGCCTGCTTCAGATGCCTTTTTATTTTCCTAGATTTGGATTTCCTAAATTCAAATGATTCTCTGTTTACAGACTCCTACTAGAGCAGCTATGTGATTCTGTGCCTTTAGACTCTATTTTTCCTTCTCTAGTAAGTCACATTTTTATGATTGAATGAATGAAGGATTGATGCCTCTGACAGGAACTGATTATGAAACCTCACAGTGACTCGAAAAAAATCAGCTGCCATTCAGTTTGCACAGCAAGTACTGTCTTGCATCAAATGTTGGCTCGAAAAGGAGAACTTAGATCTATTCACATTTTCCCTGGAAATGGAGACTACTTGTTACATTTACTATGATGTTAAGCACAAATACAAAAATACACCACTTACTTCCCTTTCCAAAATGAATGATATAGTAAGGGTTGTTTTTTTTAGTGCACAGCATTACTGTGAGTGGAAATTTGAAGAGCTAGCTTAATAAAAATTATATATATCAAGGGGATATGAATGCAAACTATGTGGCTGGAACATTTTTTATGTTTTAAATGATCTGATCATTGTTAATTGCTGATTTAGTTTAACTTCAAACTTGCATCTACATTGCCAGTTGTCTGAGTTGAAACTCCACTGTGATTCATTAGTTTACTAAGTTGAGAATTCTTGGGGATGTTCAGTAATATAAATGATTTTAAATAAGTCTTGTCTGAACTGACTTGGAAAACAAGTGGCATTTTTATGTTTGTAACACTCAACAATTAACAAATGTCTTAATTTTTTGTATATATATTTTTGACAAGCAAGGTGCATTTATATATACGTAAACACTATCTTTTAAAGAGTTTTCTGGCTTGTTTCCCTTCAATTAAGACTGAAGTCTGTGTTTCTTACCTATGGTTTACTTCTTGTAGGTCAGTATGAGAAAGGGTTTTTATTTATCCTGTCTTTTTTTCTCCTAAACAAAAATAACAAAACCTTCCAAGGAAGCAAAATGTTTACTTCTTGTTTTTCATTGAATTAATCAAAGGCAGCTTAAACAAATGAAAGCCTGGAAAAGGAAGTTAAGCAATAGTTATATTTAAGTACAAATCATTTCCCACCTATGCAGCAGAAATGTGCAGTTCTTTCTCTCAGTCATGTGAGTTTCTGTAGCTTAATCTCACTCCTCTCTTTTAGAGGAATAAATGTAAGAATGTGCTTTTTTGTTTTCACATGCTTGAAGATGGCTTTTTTCCACAAGTTGTGTTTGTCCATGCTTCTAGTACATACCCAAAGAAGTAAAATACAGAATAATGAAGAGGGAAAAAACAGTATTTGTAAAAGAAAGGACAATCAGTGAGGAAAAACTCAATTTCCAGGCTCTTAGAGTGCTGCAAGTAAAAAGGTTTACCATAAAATGAGGACCATTGTCATGGGGCTGACTTGCTCTTTGCCTTCCTCATGGCATGTCATTCTACATTCAAAACTTATTGCTCCCTTAACAGCTCTTCCCAGCAGTACTCTACCTTCCCATATGTTGTTTAATTATGTGAAATAGTAATGAGCTAGGTTTGAGCTGAGTTCTATGGCTTACGTTTGCTTAAGCCAGATACTGCTTTATTAAATGTCTTTGCAGTAATTAGATCAGGCTACAACCAAATGAATTCTTTGTGGAGGTATTATGACCTGTTCAGAAAATGATCTTGGTCCAGTTGAAGTTAGGAGAATAGTATTAACGACATGTATATGTCCAGGAGGAAATTAAGCTGTGATATGTATACATACAATATTATCAGACAGGTACAGTTTTCCCAAATAAACTGTCATGGCCTTCACTTTACTCTCTGATTTGTGAATTTTTGGGGTGCAGTAAGGTGGGGGTGTTAATTGGTTAAACTCTATGTACCAAAAAAACTTAACTACAATCCTTGGTCTGAATTGCTGCAGAGTTCAGAAAGGTTCAAATCCACAATAATATTAGCATCTTCCTTTTTTACTCCCTCGGTATAGAGCTGGAGTTAAACTGATGTAGGGATGCTAAACTCCATAATGCTTAGTGTACTATATAAGAACTACAGTTCTAATTTCATTTGGAATGAGTATAACATCAACCCCATGACTGATGGAATTCTGGATGGTAATGGTACGGTATGGTCTGAAATCCAATTGTTCTCTGCAGTGAAATGAATGTATATTCTGGGGACTTTGGAGGCATATAAGGAAATCTAAAATAATCCTTTACAGAATCACAGAATAACCAGGTTGGAAGAGACCCACCAGATCATCGAGTCCAACCATTCCTATCAAACACTAAACCATGCCCCTTAGCACCTCATCCACTCGTGCCTTAAACACCTCCAGGGAAGGTGAATCGACCACCTCCCTGGGCAGCCGGTTCCAGTGCCCAATGACCGTTTCTGTGAAAATTTTTTTCCTAATGTCAGCCTAAATCTCCCCTGGCGGAGCTTGAGGCCATTCCCTCTCATCCTGTCCCCTGTCACTTGGGAGAAGAGGCCATTACCCTCCTCTCTACAACCTCCTTTCAGGTAGTTGTAGAGAGCAATGAGGTCTCCTCTAAGCCTCCTCTTCTCCAGGCTAAACAGCCCCAGCTCTCTCAGCCATTCCTCATAAGGCCTGTTCTCCAATCCCTTCACCAGCTCCGTTGCTCTACTCTGGACTCGCTCCAGAGCCTCAACATCCCTCTTGTGGTGAGGGGCCCAGAACTGAACACAGGATTCGAGGTGCGGTCTCACCAGTGCCGAGTACAGAGGGAGAAGAACCTCCCTGGACCTGCTGGTCACGCCGTTCCTGATACAAGCCAAGATGCCATTGGCCTTCTTGGCCACCTGGGCACACTGCTGGCTCATGTTCAGTCACTGTCAACCAACACCCCCAGGTCCTTCTCCTCCAGGCAGCTTTCTAGACAGACTTCTCCTAGTCTGTAGCACTGCACAGGGTTGTTGTGCCCTAAGTGCAGGAAATACATAAAGATGGCGGAGAGCAAATTAGCTCTACAGTGTAATGTTAAAAGCCTTCGTTTCATGCCATTCCTGTAATTTGTTTTTGATGCATCACAATTTTTGCATTGATAAGTAGTAAGTATCTGGTGTACTTGGAAGTTAGCAAAGCTGCGAGGAGATCCACTGTGGTATTGGTTTCTGTTAAAGTGCTGAATCTAGTGAAGACTCTGGAATGAACCCTTCAGGGCAATGTATCTAGTTAGAATCACCAGCAAGTAGAGTGTAAATTATTTTTCTATGCAGATTGTAGGGTTTCTATTTAGAATGTAACAGCATGCTGAAATGGTTAGATCAGTTGGTTTCCTAGTCCTTTTGATATCTGGTACTTCCTGAGTAGACAGTGGCCTCTGTTTATGAATTGTGCATGTTTTCTAGATTCTCTTTACCGGTTTCAGGGTCCAGTGGCATGGTACGCTTGATTTGGAATTGTTCTGAAATACAGCTTAGAGCAATGTGGCAACGGAGCATTCAAGACAAGTGCCAGCAGAATCTGGACAAAAAATATCCAAAATGGAAGAACATGTAGCATATAAAATTGATATATTTTTAAAAAATGTTAATCAACTGCCTACACTGCAAATACCTGAATTATTTGATGAATAATGGTGAAATTTTTGGTGAATTACAAGACCTCGCATGCAATACCTTATTATTTGGCCAGCCCTTCACTATTCCAGCTAACACCTTTCATGCTGGTTGTCTGCTCCAGCCCAAATTCTTCTGAGAAACTCGAAGTAAAAGTTGTTCAGCTAGTTCTCAGAAGATAATAAAAAATTTAAAAAGGTTTATTTCCCCCTTAAATTCTCTAAACGGTTTGGCTGGAAAGCTTTATTTCTTTCATGCTTTGGAACAAGGACTTGAAATTTGGCAGACTCATTACCATTTGCATCCTTAGATATACCTGCTGCACTGTCTGTGAAAATTTGGCCAAGGATTTCCAAGTTAAAATAAGATTTCTCCAGGCTGTACTCTGCTCAAGTTTGTCAGATAAATTTTCTGTAGCAACCCTTTGCTCCTAGTAATCTTGGTTCTAAATTTGGTCAGTAGCAGCTAATGAGACTTCCTCTATAACTGTTTCTCCCTTCATCCAGAAGGTGATAAACTTCCTAGAGCAGAATATGAGTAAAGTTGTCAGTAGGTCCTGGTGTTGCATCACTTTGAGCCTGGACATGGGCAGAGGAGCAGCAACCTGAAACACAAGTTTGAAGTTGAGCCTAGCAGCTACAGCAAGGTGGGCATCAGAGATGGTCAGGGAGAAACACATGGGGACAAAGAGCAAAAAATGATGAGGTCAGAATGCCCTGTGACAACAAAAGCCTGTTCCTCCAGTACCCGACGATACCTTGGGCTTCCTGAGTATCTGTCCTTTTGCTGTTACTAAATAGCTATATTAGCAGGCAGTAACTTAAGTTCTTCTAGTGGTGAGGCCTGCAACATTTTGTTTCTCATATTATAAATTACTTTATTTGCTTGATGGTCAAAGATCTGTTGTGGCAGTTGAAAAGTTTTAACTGTGTTGATGAACTGTAGATTTAAGGACTGAAAGAGATGCCATAATGCAGGTGCTGTGAGGCCAGTACAGCAGGGACCAGTACAGCTCCGTAACTTTTATTATCTGCTTTCACTTGGGGAGGGAAAAGGGATTTGGTTTAGGAAGTTGCACGCAATAAAAGACTATACTAAAGAATGTTAAGGGTGAACATTGAGTAAAAAAAGTTAGGAAGTAGGAAATTTCAGAACTGAAATTGCTTGTGCAAGTAGTATATCAAGACATAATACAGAGTTGCATAACTTGGTTTTTGGCCACTTCCCTGCCTGATTCAGTGCACAGGATATAGAGCAGTCTCCTAGTCAATAAAGGTCTTTCAGGAGGAGTGTTACTTGTATAATCCTTGCTCCTTTTGCAGCATTAGTTGTACTCTGTACAATAAGAAAGAAGGGCAGCTTGAAGATTAAGGGTCTCCCTCATCCTGCAGAGAGGTGCTTAGCGAACTCTATCCCTGCCTGTACTCAGGTTTTTCTATGCAGTATAAGCCACACAGAATAAACAATTTGTATGAAGAGTGTGCTCTCCATTTTGTGTAGGCTTCAGCTTAAATCCAGAACTTAATCTGAAAAATGAACTGATTATTCCCAGTTTCTGCTGAAGGTTGCAGACTTTCTGCTTTGAATTGCTATAAAATGCAAAGTTTCCTGAAAAAGAAGAAAAAATAAAAAACCAAGAATTAATTTATTTAATTATAAGTAGACCACAACAACTTAGGGGACAGTTGTAATGAATCAGCTATGAAAGCTCATTTTGCTGGAATGTTGTGAATATAAAATCCTTGAAATAAATAGTTTTCTGACATGATTTTATTAAGCTGTAAAACAGAAACCTCTTACCCTCCTAAGGAAATTAATACTTCATCTTCAGAATGAGGTGTGAGTATTATTTGGGAAATAAGAGATAGGGCCATGTGTGGAGCAGTGAGGTAAGATAAACCTCTACAGGAAGCTCAGTTGAGTACTGTTCATTCAGTGAACTGAAAGAGAAAAAGCATTCCCAGAAAAATCAAACATGATTGTGTCATTGCAGCACATTTTTATTGTATATTCACAGAGAAGCTGGATTAGCCACATGGATTACCTTACTTCTGGCATTTCCTAAGTTTTGAGATGCTGCTTCTGCAATTTCCTTAATTTCTCAGTGTAACGCAGTGCAATGTAGTACCTGGTATACACAGAAACATAAATCGTGTAATATAAACAAGTAATTTAACTTCAGTATACTTCCGACTCATGCAGTTAGCAGCAGATCTTAGGCACACTTTAATTTCAATAAATATGACTTTTAGATACAGCAAAACTCTTAATTTTATAAAGTTAAAAGGCATCTCCCATACCTGTGTCAGAGACTTGCTGCTCGGCACCTCTGTTTAAAACTAAGCACTTGATTTGTTCTACTTTGAAATGAAGGGGAATTTTTTTTTTGCCTGACTCCACTGGGAAGAATATCATGCTCCACAAGTTGAAGACACATCCCTCCATCAATCCACTAGCATTCAGTTCAGAGTATTCCCCTCCTTTCCTGATTTGCAATTGAATCTAAGCTAGAGACTTTTGAAGTTGCTTGTCAAAAAGCTTTTTCCTGTAATTTTAACAAAAATCCACTCCTGCTGTTTTAGGGAATATGACATTATAATTGGAAATAAAGAATCAGAAGGAATATGTGGGGGTTTTAGTTCTAGAAATAAGTTCCAAGGAACATGAAAACATTCTGTGAGAAGATAAAATCAGGAATTTTCAGTCTTTTTTGATCTGTATGATTGACACTCATGTCTAAGTACTGACAAAATAATGCTGTACATGAGGAACATAATGTAAATACACACAAAAAAATAAAGAGCTAGTGAGGCAATATGGAGTTTTATTTGTAGAGAATCAGGACAGCTGTATTTGTCACAGTTGGTACTGATACACCCCATGCTATTTCTTAAGACTTTTCTTTTTTGGGGGGGGAAAGAAAAAAAAAGCAAGAGTAATTTCTTTCCTTGAAAATAAAAAAAAATCATATAAATGCATCCCCCTCCCTCCATTTTTAATAACTAGGTCTCAGGTAAGTGTCCTCTGATCTTGAGGACTACTCAGCTGGCTCGCTGTGTTTCAGAAGGGCACCACCCCAATGCTTCTTCAGGTGACAAGGAGGAAGAGCCCTAAGCGCCAGTTTCAGTTTCTCAGGCAGTTTCTGATCTAGTTGCAAAAACACAAGCAATGTTGCAACACATCGCTTGAAAAGTAAGAAATGTCAGTGTCTTCCACTTCCATCCTTGCAGGGTTTGGTAGCTTTCATTTTACTTCGCTTAGAGAAAGGTTGCAGACAGGAGGGACTGTCCTAACTGTTAAAGAAATTGAGGACCATGACAGTGATGCAATTGCTGTGTCAAATTTGTGCCAGTTTTTATCTGTCATGGGTTGGTATCACTTCATATAATTGTAAGAAAAATACGGAAGGGTTTTTAGAGCTCAGTGAGTGTTGGGATTGCAAGCAAACAAGGTCATGATCTGTAAAGTAATCTGTATTGGAGCGAAAGTCCTTGCTGTTGGAGAGTTGTAGCAGTTCAGTGTTGTGCTCATGTGTATCTACAATATAGAAACAGAGTCTATCCTCTAGATTGATGCATGCAAGACTGAATGTACTAATGAAGGATTGCTAGAGAGTAAGGGAAGTCTGTCTACTCAAGCTCAGTTACCTTCTTCAGCACTTTTAATTTCAAAAATTTAGCATATGCATTTTCTTTTTATCCTTTTCCCCTTCCCACTGTCTCCCTGGGACTCGCCTGTGAATAAACACAGGCAGTTGCTCTTAGATAGCTCAAGCTGTTCCATAAGTAATATCCATTCACAAGCTGTGTGCTGAAAGGCAGCTGGATCATCTGCTTACCATATTCATATGGTAAACAAAGTGTTAGGGTGTTTTTAAGCTGAATTTTGAGTGGCAAGAAAGTCAGATGGAAAACTGAAGCGGTGATGATACACTTTAAACCTTGAATAAAAATGTGGCTGATGCATCACCCTGCAGAAGTGAGCAGCTGGAGTTGTTGTCCCATTCTGCTTGTATTTTCCTCCAGGTGGTCACAAGCAATGACACTTCATCCTTACAGTGTCTCAAATAGATAATTTTTGAGGCTTAGCTGTCCATATACCTCTGCAGCACACACAGTGATGAAGAAGCGCACTGTAGTTCAAGAACTGATTGCTCACACTTTGAACATGGAAATGTTAAGGAACATGTTTGGCCAAGAGAGTTGAGCAATATGCATCCCTATGCCTGGGCGTAGGGAGGAAAGAAATTAATTGCATACAGTAGTAACCAGATAAAGGGTAGACTCTGCACCTTGAAGTATTGTTCTGTACCAATGTGGTTAAAAAAGACTGGCTGGAACTTGTCAAGGCAGGAGGACAGGAAGGAAGGAGGAAGCAATTGTCGTATTTCCTTGCAGTTCAAGCACAGACTGGGGACCTATGTGCTGACAGCCAGAGAGGGAACCTGGATGATGCTGCAGGTTTCCCTTTGGGTCATTCTCAGATCACAAGCGCCCATCCACAAGATAAAGTGTTGCACAGAAGGCAGTTGTGAATGCTTACCTTTAAAATCCATTATTGCTTAGTGTCAAATACAGTAGCAGCCTGTGTGCTCCTTATAGTTTCTAGCCTTAGGTAGCTGTCTGCTTGGACAGTCTGGAAATTTGTCCAAGTTAGACATAAAGTAAATTAGCTAAACCATGTTAAAGCCTTGTGTACTTGTAGTCATTCAGAATTCATGTTATTTCCATTTAGTTTAACTTGCTTAGCTAATGAATTAAAGCAAATCAAATTATGTTTCCTTTAATTCTGAGCAAGAATGTGCAAGGGGACTTATGCAGCTCTAGTAACCTAAATTCCTGTAGCTAGTTGACATGAAAACTAGTCTGAAAAATCCAGCACTGAAAAGTCCCCTAATAGTTTGCCGTGTATTCCAGATTCATACAAAATCTGAACACATTTTCTGACTAAACTGTGACTGCAGGCCAATATTGGTCTAGTTCAAACTGGAGTCCAACAGGAGAGGTAGCTGCATACCGACAGAGATCCCCAAACCAGAAAAGGCAATGGGATTAAAAAATGTAGCTATCTCTCAGTACATGTTCTTCAGGCCTTCATGGACCTCAGCACTGCTGTGAATGCATTACTTCATGTGTAAGGCACGACGTGGGTTCTGCCATTCCCACAAACGTGTCATAATTCTGCTAACAACGCTCCACTGAACTCGATTTCCTCAGAGCTGTCACCACCCCCACTGCCTGAAGATGGAACAAACCTAACAAATAAAAACCAGCAAAAATGGGCAAGAAGAATTAAGCTGGCATGTAGGGTCTGTGGTCTGTAGCAACTAGCAAAGTGAGCAACATGTTTGTGAGTAGGTATGACTAAATTTTTCTTTATTGTTGGAGCATCAGGTATGTTCTTTCTGGAACAATTCAATTTCTCTATAAATTTGCTGTACGTGTATTTTTTCTACATTCACTTTTTACTCAGTTTTGGCAGGCTGTGTTCTCAGAGCTTGCATTAAACTTTCATGAAATCTTTTGTCAAGATTTTACTTGTCGAACGCGTTTCTTGTCTCTTGTGAATTGTCGCTGAGATATTGTCTCATTGGTGTATTTGAACTCTTTCTTGGCTTACTTTTAATTCCAGCTAAAAGTTCTGCATTTTGAAAGTAGTCTGACAATGAAGAGAACATATTCTCTATCAGAAATAAGGGACATAACATGGTTATTTTTTCCCCCATCTGAAGGTTGTAATGAACACGAAGGAGCACAAAGCAGAGGCGCATCCCACATTGCAGTGAAACCAATACACAAGCTGCTGCTGTAAACTGCTGAACAGCGGCTTTCCGGACCACATTCAAGGGGGCACTTTGATACCTAATTCCTAAATTATGTACTTAAAATACCTTCATCATCTACTGCTCCATCCTGAAAGCACCTAATTCTTTAACCAGCTACCCTTTCAGGTTTAAATTCTTGGAGCTGTTTTAGGTGCACTTCACACTTCGCTAGGGTTGCTCAAGTCTTTGTAGGGTCAAGAAGTTCATTGCTTAACGTGCATCTAAAGCTTATCAGTACAGATTAGGTGTTTCTCTGCCTGAGTTTCTTAGAGTTGTGATGGGTGTGCCATCTGAAGGAAAATAAGATCTAGATTAAAGATTGCTTGAGTGCCTGCAAAAGTGAATTCTGACACACCTTTTTTTAACATCTGGCCCCTGAGTGCAGTGCCGATTAACTGAAACTCTAACGTGGATTCAAGTTCCTATGACTGACATTGCAGGCTTTCCACTGGGAGGACAGTTCATGGCTTCGGAGGGATGAATCTGAAGAGGCATATGCCAAAGGGTGAGATCTGAGACCTATCAGCTGAGCCTAGGGTTTCTGTCTGGGAAATTCGAAATATGAGGTGAATTTGAACTTATGCTCAGCTAGAAACACTGGTTATTTGTTTTGCTTTAAGCTGGCTTTGACTTGAAGACAGAAATAACCTGAAAAAGGTGACAAGACTTCTTTCTTCTCAGGAAGTGACCTAATCAACAGGGAGAACATGAATAATAACACATCAGGGTGTGCAAGCTGTGCAGACCCAGGGAAGCCCTTCCAGCTTCACGTATCTCAGGTGGATTTAAAGATGGTCTAGGAAGATACAAAATTCAAATGCACTGTTTGTCTGCTTGGTCACTGATGTTAGGAAGAACAAATGACAGGCATGCAGCAGAACATAAAGCACTTTTCTCTATAGTTGGGTTTTTTTTCTGCTGCCACCACTCATTCGGGTGGAATAGAAATTCATAGACTGAACAAATGTTTAGGACATTGGGTGGTTTACTGGCTAGCAGGTCACAACTGTTAGCAAAAGAGTCTGGGTTAGTGTAAAATACAGACTGCAAGAACATTCTGATATGTGTTTTTTAACATGGGAGAGGGTTAATTATCAGCATATTTTGAAATGGACACTATCCTTGTGTCAGTGACTGGTGATCCAGGTGTCTGAACAACTTGCTGTGCGTGGTTTCTGAAAAAGTTCCATTGTCCTCTCAGCAGCTGGTAACATCTCTGGTTTAAGGCTGGAAGAAAACAAATGATAGGGAGACATTTACTCAGCTCTTGAGAACATTTATTTAGCACATGTCATGACAGTGGCATCATTCACTAAAATGAAAATATCCAGTTCATGTTAACAGCAGGATTTGCCAGCCATGGTTTATTGGATATTTATTGCTCATGCTGCCAGTAGGCAGCAGATGCCTACGTTTTTATTAGTGACAGCTCCCTGAAAAGTTAAGAGACAAAAGGGCTTAAGTGGGATGATAATGTGTAATGTCTCCTCACTCAGGTGATAATTTCTTGTCTCAAGTAGGATTCTACACATCAGGCAACATGTAAGTAGGCCTATGCCCTTATACAGTGCTGAAGTTTTTAGGTAATTTTATTTTTCTTCTCTGCTAATTGATTTGTGACTGGCAGACTTTGAAGTAGTATGTTTTTCTCTTATCGTACAAGCTGGAAAAGAGCCCAGAGCATATTAGCTCATCAGCCAGCCATTTGTACCTGCTGCTCACTGTCTGCTACTGCTAAATATATGCTAATGATGCTATCTGAATCTTGAGAGGACCGAGATGAATTTATAAATTGTGCTTATGCCAGGAAAATGAATGCTACTCACAAAGATGACAAAGAAAACAGCACAGTAATAAAATATATTTTCTTTCTTGAATTAATTTTTTGTAGCATGTCATTGTATGGCAACTATAGCATGTGAGAAACCTTTCAAAGCCTTTTGAAATGGAATGAAGAGACCATAGATTTTATTATTTTTAATAGACTTGTTTAATTGCATACAATTCTCTTATAATGTGGGGTCTTTAGAGGTCTTTTAATATATTGCATCCTGATTAGAAAACTGCAGCTTTTAATTATTTTAGGAGTGTTATTTCCATTCTTCTAGTTATTAACTACAAGGATCTTTGCAGTAATAGTGAGCAATGTTGAGCATGTCTGAAATGCTTATGTAAAAAATGTATCCAAAATAATCAAATGCTATGAGACCAAATCAAGCTAATTTGAATTCCAGTGTGATGTAAAATAATGCAGCCTCTGTTAAATATGTTTGGAATGAAAGAACATTTTAAGCTAATTGTAAGTACAGCTGGAGTTTTAAATTGTTTCAGCGTTTTTGAAAGATGATTAAGACACGCAAAAAATTGGCTGAAAACTTAGGTACTGCACATGACAAAAAGGCATCTAGGAACTGGACTGAGGAGTAGAGGTGGGGATTATTTTGGAAAGCATTGCTCTTCCCCTTTCTTTGATATATCTGTGGCACCAGGACAGGCAATGCCCTTCCAAAGTTGTTGGTTTTTTCCCCACACTGTCCTATGCTCCCAAACTAAAACAGAAGGAAGAGAAGAAATGAAAAGAATCGGTCAGAGACACAGAGCAGCTATTTTGACTGTCTATGAAGTCGGTGGTGGGTATCCCAGGACATGGACACTGTCCTCCCTTTGTCTGGCCACTAGGCTCAGCAGCTCCCAATGTCCAGCAGTGCCACAGGCTGGGCTGGAAGGTAGATTCTGGGCTATGGGGACTCCTGGGGGAGTCTGCAAATGAACCTCTAGGTCCAGAGCTGGTGATTTGCCAGGAGCTGGGCTGGCAGTGGGGAGAGGGCTGCTAGCTCAGGGAAGGAGCAGCAAATACAGCTCCAGTTTTCAAACCCTGTTCCCATGAAGTGTTCAAAACACACTGGACTAGGCAAACTGGTGAGATGACCTTGTAAAAAAATAGCTTTCTCCTAAGTCTGAATTCTTTCTGAATAAGTCATAGAATTTCTTTCATACAATAAACCACTGGAATGAGAAACTTTTTTATTCGTCCTTGCTAGAGCTGAAACGACATGAAAGGACCTTAAAATATTTATATTTAGCCACAAAAAAAACTTATCCAAAAAACAATGACCTAAAATACGTGCTGGGGATGTGGCTGAGAAATGCAAAGAACATCTAAAGGAGTAAACCTAGGACACCAGGTTCTGCAGGGAGTGTTACAGCTTCCGAAATATCTCAGACCATGAAAGAACCATGACAGCTTATGGTCATCTTAGCCTACAGCCATTCTGGCTGTAAGAGCTGTGTCTAACCTGTTAAGGACACAGCACTGAGATTCACTGCATGTGTTTTATTACAACCGAGAAGCTTAACAAGAAAAATCAGTATTTCCCCATTGCCACAAACACACACTGCTGAAAAATGAATTGTTTTGAGTGCTGGATGAATGTTTTGCTCTTAGAGAGTGATTACAGCAACACAAGTACCTCCAGAGACAGAAATATTTCACTGTGTAACCATGTAGTCCTGCAATCTAGTATGGCTTTCTAGTAATTCATACAGCTGGTAGTTGCAAGAGGCGATGCTATATTGAATTGTGTGTCTAAGACCCTGACACAGTGATACAGGGAAGAAAATTATGACAGCAGAAGGCTTGAGAAATTTAGAAACAGGGTGCAGCGCTGATCTGTACAGGGACGGGGTGGTAAGAGAAAGACACAGGCTTGGCACTGAAGACAACTCTTTAAGGGCCAGTTTTAGAAATACGGACCCAGACCTGGACAGAACCGGTTTTAAGCATAGCAAAGAGAACTAAGAAACAGTATCTAGCATACATGAATTTTATCATATACAGTAAATAGATTTATAACATCGAGCTCTAGGCCAGAGGAGAAAAGGAAAGATGTAAAACTGTGTTTGCAAACATAGAAAAATGACCCCAAGTGCATTTCAGGGGAGGAAGAAGAATCCAGCACCACAAACGTGACATTCCTCACAATAAGAGACTTCAGGACCTGATGGCAGGCACTGTTATCTTCTCCAGTGCTCCAAAGATCCTGAATGAATGTCCAGAGGAGCAGCAGAAAGGTAAGCATAACTCTAAGAAAAGGAACAGAAAATAATAGAAATATGTCTTACAATTTTATTATTACTATTCTGTACAGAAGTTCCCTAATTTTATTATTTGTCTCCCTTTTCCTGCAATAAGATCTACATTAATAATGATTCTTGAATTAGACTGCTAAGGTTTGCATTACAATAACAATAACTTCTTGGTTTTATTTTTATATATGACGTGCTGCTTCTTTGCCCACAAAGATGATTTTCAGTATAATGGTGTGTTATTTCCTGCATAGAAAGAGAGGAAATGCTTACTGGCATCTTGGGAGTGCCAGAGCCAAGGCAGACAAGCCCTCTGAGCTCACTGCTCCAGTACCAACTCTGGCTGCATGTCTGTCCTGGAACTGGCACCCTTTAAAAGCAATTTGCCAGGTCACATTTTTCTTTTCTTAATTCATTTGTAGACACTGTTTCCTGAAGATACAAGATGTTTACAGTCATAAGTCATCCTGGAAGGCCATGGGTATTGCTCACTTTGGGGGCTGTGATGTGAGCCCCTGCCTCTTGCTGAGTCCTGCTGGTCCCATCTCCGACCCAGGTCTGTGTCTCTGAGCAGCCTGGGTCATTCCCACCGTTGGCCATAAACTGCAGGTGGTAAACTGCACCCCATTCCCAGGATAACAGTCACAGGGAAAAGAAGATACCTAGCTTCAGTCATTTGGGTAAAGAGTCAGAGGTAAGCAGGCATTATAGTGACATCAGTGCCTGCCTGTGGTAATGGGAGGACAACAGCCATGGAAGCCTCCCAGCCTTGACCTCAAAAGACTACGTGTTTTATCTTCACTCTGGTTCTGCCTCAAGAGCTGTTACCGCATCAGTATCTCACAGTAAAAATGCAACTTTCTTACCAGTAAAGACATGATGCTGAAGTCATGTCAGGGTCAGCAAAAAGAAATTTTGGCTGTGTGTGTGACTCGCATTTCCATTTAGGAAATTATGTGTTTATATATTAAACTGAGTTCAACTGTGAAAAATACTACTATGCAGCTGTAAACATCAGAGGACCGGAGCCCTGCTTGAAAACTCAGGAAACAGTGGAAAAACCCTTACAGCTTTGGCAGAAGGAGATGGATGTGGGAAGAAAGATTCTCATTACAGATACCATCTGATGATAGCTTTACCAGGGAATAACTGTATATTTACATTTTTGAAGGCAGATTTCCAGTTTGATAATACTGCGACCAATATCTGCTAAGAGTTGCTGTGCTTGTGAGAATGCCACATGCTGAGTGATTTACTACAAAGGAAGAACTGTGTTACCATGCAAAGTGAGGGTTTGGCTGAAATGTGTCAGATCATCTTGCTGCAGGTATGTGGATATGAGCATGCACATGTGTAGAAGATGCAGAACAAGCCTGTAGTGAAATGAGCCCTTAATTTTTTATTGCCTTTTCTGTTGCCTCAAATATCAGGACCACAACTGCAAGTTATGAACGCCTGTATAGTTTCATAGACATCCACATGTTTATATCCATTTGAAATACCTGCTCATGCAAAATAAACTCTTGTGCATAATAGTCACCAGGGCATATGCCCCATCATGACTATTAAATGTTCCCAATGAAATATCCTATGGCATACCCACTAAACAAGTAAAATTTGCTATTTGTTTTCTTCCAAATATGTATATAGTTTCAATTTTGTACTGACCTGTAGTTTCCTAGGTTTAGAAGTTAATTACAGCAACCTATACACTTGCCATAGGTTCTGTACACAGTACTTTGAGGAAGTACCGGAATTAACTCTAATAGTTTCAGAATCTGCATAGAGTGTAGTGGATTTGGATGTATCTCTCAAAAAAATCCACTTGCATTAGGATTTGATGCAAAGGACAAGAAAACATACCATATAGGCTGAAACATGCAGTTTGCATCTATATTAACTTTAGAAAGCTTTACTCTCTGAATTGTTTTCCTCTGGGACAGAGAAGAATTGAAGTATAACCTGCAGAAGTAGCAGTAATTAGATTTAAAAATGCAATTTTAAATGCAGCATTATCCTTGTTTGAGATTTAAATGAGTAGGTTAAGAACAAAATAGGGTATATTTCCCAGCATTTTCCTAATCTAACAAATCTTTTCTTCTATGGGTTATATGAATTAGTTTATTTTTCTGTATCCAAAAAAAAGCCCTCCAAATCCATCTTTATTTACATCCTATTAGTGAGTTCCCAATCTAGACAGGTGGGTAAAGTTATCATCAAGTTGAAATCTATGCTTTAACTAAAAGATGCATAACCAAGATAAAAATGTTCTCCTCTGTTTCTTCTTGCAAATCTAACTCAAGGCAACAGGCATGAATGGCTTCCATGTATTTCCATTAGATATAAAGACTCCATTCCCCACCCTAAATATGTTAAGTTTTAAGCTCTGATGCAGTTATTTTCATGATGGTCTAAGATGGTAAGATAAGCAATATTCATAAATGTAGCAAGAACCACTTGATGAGAAGAAACTGAACAATGATTCGTAAGGTTTGGGATAAGCAATTTTTTTCTTATCTACTTTTTCAGGACATAATGAGGGAAGTGCATACCCAAAAGTGCCTGTATTTTTCTCCAGCAGCATTGCTTACTCATGTAAAAGATTTCACCCCTTCCTTCCTTGTATCTCAAAGGTAGTTGCAGACCTGGTGAATTTCTCAAAGATCCATCAGTAAGAAAATTCCATGTTCCTACTAGGGGAAAAGTAAGTATTTGAATCTCAGCTAAAATGGAACAGAAGTTGTTCTGAAGTGAAGACAGGCCAGGGAGTTGGCATAATAAATCTGATGTGGAATAGGGTACTGGACTGAGATATTGATATGCCAATCTATAAAGCTGTAACTGAGATCTACAGAGGTATCAAGAATGGCACAAAGAAATTAGGAAATGCTTTACCATTCCACTTCATTGCATTGTTGATTTAGCCTGACTTTCAATACATAAATATCTGTATAGCTGGATATCTAAGCAAATATCAAGGAGATGAGGCTTCAGTGAACACCTATTGCAAATATGCATAAGCTGAGTGTTTCCTTAAAAATGTCAGATTTCCAGGGCCAAATCCTCAGCAGAAGTGGATTTTCGTGGTCTGGAGGCAGTCAAAAAATTTCGGGATGTTCCTTCAATAATGCAGAAATCTCAGGCTCTGCTCAATGAATCTGATTTTACTCTGCCTGTGAGCTGCTGTGAGAAATGAGAAAGTCTGTTCCCAGTATGGGAATCAAGTTTGGGGTCAGACACATGTGAGCCTAATCCAGCTCCAGCAGAGTAGCTGTGGATGAAGCACAGTGTTTTAGCTGATTGAAAAATACAAATGACTGTTTGTAACTAATGTCCACCTGCTTCACATTGCACAAACATCATTCCTCACATTATTCTTAAAATTATTAATAGGCGGAGCAAGAGAAGGAGATCCTGCTGAAGGCTGAGTTGACCATGTTGTGCTGCCTTGCTCTCCACCCGCTCACCACAGTGGTCTGCAGATCTCACCAGCACTAGTGTAAGAAGACTGTGAGGTATGTTTAATTGCTAATTTACTAAATGAAAATCTTCTTATCAATACTTCCATCAAAAATGTACAGTTCTGATATTTGTTCCTCTCAAAATATCTTTCTTGGAAACATCTATAGTTGCTACAAGTAGAAAAAATGCACCAATACAACCAGATAAAGCACACTAAAGCAGACCCTAAGGCACATGATGCTTTTAGTGTAAGCTCTGCTGAGAACTAAAATGTGTTATTTTTCATGACTAAATAAAAAAGCAAAATGAATGGTCTTCTCTAACATTGCAATTAATATCCTTGCAGTATTTTAGAGGAGCTTGAATTTTGCTAGGACTAGCAAATATTCTGTACAAGCTGACCAGTTTCCTGTATTAATAGACTGGCTACTGTCCAAGCTGAGCCTACTTTTTGAAAATAGAAAACAGTTTAAAAGCAATTACTCAGCAAATTCTTTATTTTTAACAATGAAATAAACAGTATAGTCACTAAACACTTTGCCAGATCTTTGCAGTGTTAGTGTTACAACAGCAGACAAGACTGTATGAGAGAAAATTATATTCACAGACAACAGTAATAACTAATAACAGACAAAATGTACCGTTATTTCAGAAGAATTTATATTTTGCGTGTTGGATAATAACAGTGCTCTAACTTTTAATCCCAGAAAAAGGGCAAAGGCCTTTGTTGTTGTGCTGTGTTGCTTATTGAACATGGATTTCACTCTGTACCCTGGACTGAGAACCTATGCATGATTTAGAGAGGGAATGCAGTGCCAGAGGAGGAAAGCAAGACAAAAAACAGTCTGAAAACAAATTCAGAGGCAGACATTATTCAAAACCTCATTCATGGACACAGCCATAATATATGGCTAGATATGAACTGGCTGATGAGTAAATTCATTGCTCTATGATGTCTGTTAAGAAATCACATTTTGTTCCTGCCAGAAGTTACTTACTTCCCACAAATATATTTTTCCTTAATTTTTTTCCTCACTTCATAATCTCTGAAATAAAAGGTGAAAATAAAATGAGTAGGAAATACCTTTTTGAGGTGGCTGGTGATGTCTCTAAAACAAAAAACAGTTAAATGCTCAGAAGACTTAGAGGAACTCATAATCTGAACCTGAATTTTTTCAGACGGCAATTCCCTAACCAAAAACCAAATCTGAATGCTTCTTGAATTCTGCATACTTGAAAAAATATTTTGAATCTTTAATGATGTGTTTGTGGATCACTTCAAGTCAGATGTGCAGAAATACCACAGTGCTCACCTGTGTTGTGTATTAAACAAGGTTCTAGGAGGAATAATCTCCTGTAAAGGCAGGTAAATTTCTCTGTCTTACATGAGGCATTTTTTGTTTTCTCCCTTGTTAGCAAAGCCCAATTTTTCTTTACAGAGCAAATAAGTCCTGTGTAACACATAATTGCATCATTTTAGGTAACTTCTGCTCTCAAATTTAACAGATTAAAATTACAGGAATGACCTAACATTGACAGCTAATTGCAAACACATTCATTGTAGATTTCAAAACCTGATATTTGCTCTATAAAGTTGCAGTGCCGGTGCTGAAGTTAATACTGGAAAACTAGATACTTTGGCATGCATGTGTAAGAGATTTTACTAAATCAAATCAGCTCCAGCCAAACTTGGACTTCACATGAAATGGCATTTTGACGTGATCAAGTTGACATAAGAAGAAATTCTTTTGGCTGCTTCCACTGTTAGCTGGGGGAATGAAATCTGCCTGCCAAATGAAAAGCTCTCCGTTCTTACAGGCAGAGATGCTCTCTTAATTCTTCTTGCCTTGCTCCTTTCCCCATATAATGCAGCCAGTCATCAGAGGGAGCACAAGCTGCCCTCCCATTGTGTGACAACCATCTTTCCACAAAGGGAATGAGCTGGTAACTTTATTACGAGGGGAAACATGTTGCATCACATGGTAATGTCCATTACCATGCAGTGGAAGGGCACTGAGGGCAGCTGTGGGGCGCCAGGATAGGAAGGAGATCATCTGTTCTTCCAGGCTGAAACACCAACAGAAAAAAAAAAAAAAGGTCAGCCTGACCCAGCAGTGACAATCTGGTTTCAAATCAGGCAAGCTGAAGCTGAGCAGATTTGCAGCTCAGAATGGAGTTTACCCAGATTATGAGAACCATGGTCAAAGTGGTGCTCGAAAGGCAATTTTTCCTCACTGACAGGTGCGTGCTACTCCCTGCAGGGAGCAGCAACAGAAGGAGGGGGCTTGGAGTCAGTGCAGTCAGAGCAGGTGCTTTTGGCACATGAGCTTCCACAACCTGGCTGCCAGGTGTCAAAGTGTTGCTGAGCCATTTGCAGAGTTGGTCCAAACCATTTGAAGAGAAGTGGAAGGAGGCTGCACCACCTGCACAAAGAAGAACTAGCACAGTTACTTGTTTCTTTAGCATAGGACTAATAAATACAAAGAATTAATCATTTATTTCCTTAGGAACAATTTCTTGGGTTTAACAATCAATAAGGGAAATGGACCTGTTGTATAAGATGGGCTAGACTTTTCTTGCTTGCCAGTTTTCTGCTTTCAAAACATGATTCAGCAAGTCACAAAATCCTAATACACAGAATGGATTACTATCCTAGATTGTGTACCAGAGAAATAAAAGCTAAGCATGTATTTTAACTTTTTCACCAAAAAGAAAATATACTCTTAACCTGTAAGTGTAATCAAAGGGAAATAAATTAATATGCAGTGGCTAGAGAAATGTCTCCTTAATTTGGACCCATCAGTGAGGTGGCACCACAGGGTAGAGTTAATAGCTGTACTCCGTTGGTTTGGTTATAAATTAATCATAACCCTAAATCACAGGAATTTGAATATATTTCCATACATATTATTTACATTTTGGAATGTGAAGGGTGAAATTGAGTATCTGAAAAATTATATTGCATATAACTTGAGAGATAGATATTGTTAGATTTCTAGGTGTAGATGAGAGCAATTTCAAGCTTAGGGTTGAATAAATGAAGAGAAAAAGCAAATGCCAAGCCAACCAATTGTATATTATATTCAGACTGGGCCTTTTATGGGAGCACAAGAGTAGGGGAGCTCTTCTAACCTGGACCTGAGCAGGGAGATGTATAGAAAGAGGCTTTAACATCTGCAAGAAAATTTGGCTGACTTAGGAACCAGAATAATCCTTTTCATGCTTTGACTACAGAGGCAATCGTGTTGTCCCTTGCATGTAAGTACTTGTTTCACACCAATTAGCAAATACCTCACAACTTGCACTATGCCTGGTTAACATGAGTGAAGAATGCAGATTTACGCAGTAATGTGCTGCAAAACAAGCATGTGTGCTCCGGGGCTTAATGTCTCCACTATTTTTTGTAACTTCGTTTTGGTCATGTGCCTCCTGTAGTTTCCACAGTGAGAAAGCTCCTCTGCTCAAAGCAGCCGTCCCCCAGCACCAGAGAAAGAGGAGGCAGCAAACAACAGAAGTCAGCATCTATCTTTTCCTTACTGTGTGTCTATGACCAAGTTAAGCAACCTCAACCTTTAAGGATGCAATTTGTTACCCCCATATCCAGAACCCCTCATTTTGTAGAAGCAAAGTGAATAGTTGCCCACTGGTTTTCCAATCTGAGTTGGGTCTCTAATGGCTCAGAGGAACTCCCTTACTTGCCTGAGGAGGACAGCACAAGGGTAGAAATGCCTGTTAGGAAACATCTCTCCTTAGCAAACTGCATCTTCTTTTCAGACCCAGCAATCAGCAAGCTTTCGTTCTTGCCCTCTGAATTGTTTCTTCACTCTTTGGCTCAGTGCTGCATGACAGCACTCATTTGAAATTCCTGCCATAACCTAGGTCTCTTTGAGATTACCGTTATTATCCAAATTCTTGTTTTTATGTCTGTCTATGTCTTATCCCCAGAGGCCTGTCAGGTACCCATAAAATACTATGATATGCTAAGTGCTAAACTTGGCTATGAGGAAGGTTTAATCCAAGTGAAAACAATATAGACCAGACATAGACTTACTGAATCCTAGCTGAATGTCAAAACTAATATACCCTTGCCTAGATGAGAAATATGCAAAAGTCCTTTAAAAGATTAAACCCCAGCCACTCAGAAACGCTTGGTTCCTTGAAAATACAAATGCAGCACTAAAAGCACACTGGAAATTAATACTCTCAGAAATGAATATGACAAGGACCTAGCTATATAAATTCACCAAAACTATCTTAAAACAATTTTGATGTGCTGACAACATCTGTAGTCAGCGACAAGGAAAATATCAAGTCTTGATACTGACACTTCTGCCAGAGATGAGTGATATAAGAAATGAGGAAGGCCTATATATTGGAAGGAGTTCTTTTATTTTCAGGCTCTGAGTAAACTGGACCTAAACATCTTTGTGAGTAGCTGGCTGTTGGGGACCATTAGAAAGCTGATATACCACAAGTGTCCTAGGATCAAATCTCACATACAAATGCTATCCCATTAAAGCAGCTCAAGTTACATCTATAGAGCAAGAATGCAGGTAGAATTTCCCTGGCTCTTCTTTAGTGTCTTCAGCACTGATTAAATCATGCCTATGGTAGGCAAACAGACCCATCTGAGCAAAGAGCTATCACAGTCCCTCTGAAACCACTAAAATTTTTCTGGTTGGCTAGCCTAGCTAACATAACATCTGGCATGAGAAAACATCCAGCTTATAAGCAAATATCAGGCTTGTTCCTGCCCAGAGACAGATGGAATCCATCCCCCTGCAGACTGTGAAAGTACTTTTTCTGCAAGAAGTGGTCAAAATCATAGAATCATAGAGTGGTTTGGGTTAGAAGGGACCTTAAAGATCCATTTCCAACCCTCCAGCATGGTCAGGGACACTTTCCAATAGCGGTCCCAATAGATGAGATCACTTAGCTGACAGAGCATCTGACTAGATGAATGGTAATCTACAAGTGGGCTCCAACACCATCCTTTTTTGCCAGATCGGCAGGTGCAGCATGGCCACTCTAAGGATAGTGGGCACATCTGGAGTCCATTGATCCAGCTGCAGGGCTGTGGGGCAGCGTATCAGTAGCCTGCAAGGCTGCTCATTCTCCCAACATCCAGGCAGGGAGAGGGATGCTGCTGACTCAGAGATCAGCAGGCTGCTCTGGGTGGTTTAGCTGGGGCTTGTAATCTAAATCTCGCTGCATTTGTTTTGCTTACACAGCAAGGCAGCAATAAATAACCATAGTAAAAATGATGAGCCATGAATCCATCCTGTTCCTGTATCCTGCCTCACAAGGTAGTGCTAGCGAAAGGCTAAGGTGGGACGACATGGTCACAGGCATGCAACCAGCTTCGCCAGGGTGCAGAGAGCAAACACTCTCACCAGTGTACACCAAGGCTTTCACAGTGATGCTACCTGCATCAGCTGGTAACAAAATCACTCCCAAAGTATTCCAAGTTCACCAAGGATCAAAGAAACCCCCTAAGTTCCATCTAATTCATAATTATTTAAAGAATGTTTCAATGTGGTTTTGGCAACAAGCTGAATTTTGAGGAAGAATACTGTAAAACAACTATTTTAAGGGACTTTATTGGTCAGGTTTTTATAATAGCACTCAGAGAAAATATTAAATACAGATTAAATACAGAATTAAATACAGATTATTCAAAAAAATTTTGGTGAGTGATAAGTAAATTCTATCAGTTAACATTAAACAAAGGCTGGTTTATGTAATTGTTAATATGGCTTGTGCAATGCTCCAAACAAATGAATAGAAATACAGCTGCCTTTTAAATGCATGCCCTAGATAGAAGTCAGACACGGGGGATTTTGTGATTTGATCATGCAGAAGAATAGTCAGCTTTTGGCAATTGGATGATATGTTGTTGATTATGTACATGATGTTGAACGTTTGAGGTGGCTGGGGTTGCGGGGGGAGAGTTTCCAAGTAATTTAGAATATATATTGAACTGGTATTAAAGAAAATACACAGGAGAAGCAAGAGCAGCAAACAGAGCACAAACAAGAAGACATACTGATGAGTAATCATAACTTTAAGTTTCAGAGCAGATTAAAAGTGCTTGTGCCCTATCAAATGAGAGTCTACAGAGAGGCTTGCTTTTCTGGCAACTGCCTTCACATTCTGTCCTTGCAGTGTAAGTAGGGCATGGACAATACCATCATGGCCATGTGAGGAACGGAAATTCTAGTTCAGAAGTGTTTCACATTTTGAAGTTTGACTTTACTTAAATCTGGATAAAAGCCTAAAGATTCAGATTTCCTCCTAGTAAAATTCCAAAGCATTTTCCAGGCTGTTTGGTTTCAATATATTTTTTTAAAAGCTGTTCCAAAGGACAATGAAAATATTACATTTTTTCCATTTTTAAACAGTTCCTGTCTAATCTGTTCCCTTTGCAAAACTTTTTGTTGCAATCGCACATTTTCAGAGCAATGTTATTCCACTAAGTTCCTCCAGTAAGCTCTAAGCAGACCTTCTCATTGCTCCAGATTTCCTCAAACTGTAGCTCTCTGCAATTAGAGGCAGGGGGGAGATATTAATGCTTACAAGGCTTTTAATATGTACTTAAGAACTGTTTTAGTAAACCTCAGTATGGTATTTTAAATATTCAGGATGGCTGAAACCTAAACACATAGTTCATGTTTCTACTATACAAAGAAACTGCTGGCTTGGCAGCCCTGGAGGCAGGAAAATGAGAATCAAAGCTGCCACTGAACACTCCCAGTTGGGCTGCAGTGCATCCATTTCCCAGATGGAAACAAAGGAGCAAATCCCTGCAGCAGCCACAAGAGTCCTGCATGAAGCAGAGGCTTTCAGACCCTCTCCACGTCACAGCAGACAGCAGTTCCATAGATACTGAGGTGTGGTGCTGAGCAATGTGCAGCTGGTAGGAATTATTTATGGACAATTTAGCAAATTAGACTAGCGATTCGCAGGAATTCACTCACTGTGGTTGGTGCAGCAGGAGGGTCAGGACTTTCCCTGCCAGAATACGGAGCCCAGGCCTTCAGCCAGTTCAGCAGGATAGTGCGTCATGAGGGTCTCCACTGACCTTGGAGGACTTGCAGGGGCAAGCAGACGCACCTGAACACCTGGATTCAGCAGGATTATAATCCATAATGATAATACCCTTCACCAATACAGTGTTAGTAGTTTTCCATTTGCCACTGGGGTTGGATTCACAGGTATTTTGTCTTACGCACCTTTGAGATTTGGCTTGTGTTGACAGAAGAATAGGAAATAGATTAAACTCTTGAAGTATTTCAAAATAATAAAACATATGTGCATAAAACCAAAATAGGAATATGCCATCCCTGTTTAAAATGTTCATTACGTTTAGACAGTGAGTGTTCTAAATTACTAAAGCACATTGTCCAGTGCCACGTCCCCACTCCTGGGCAGGACCAGAGATGCTTGCCTGCTCCCTGCAGCACAGCTGGCTGAGGCAGGAGCAGCTGCCTGCTGGATGCAAACCCTTTATTCTTGATGCATTTCCCTATGTTACAATGGTAAGCATGTAATCTACTTAGAGACTTTAGTGACCTCATACATAATTTTAAATGGGCTAGGCTACAGGAAGACTATGACCCAATGAAGTGTTCACTTCAGCCAAGCTGATGGATTGCATGTCCCTGTGAGGTAATCTAATTTGAGTGCAATCCAGCTGGCTCAAACCTGTGCTTCATTAATGAATTCAGTTAATATGTAAAATAAGTAAGGTGAGATGGAATAATGCTAGGGTTAAAAAAAAAGAGGTTCAGTACAAGCAGTAACAGAATTAGTTAAATAACATTGGCTCAGTAACAGGTTTTATCATGTTCGCAGAACTCATTAAATAAAATGTTTGTTTTCATTACTTGCTTTCACAAAAATGCCGAAGTTGTTAATAAGTATCTTTCTTGAGGACTTAGGTTTTGGCAGAAAAGGATATCATTTGTCACCAGTCACAGCCTCCTCCCCACAGCTCAGGAAATGGATTAAAATTAGACAGTTTGTGGCACTGACCCCCCAGAGAGCAGCTAGGCTGGTGGTACTAAGCGTACATGAAAGGAAGTCCGAGTACTAGTCACAGGTTTGTGCACCTGTGTTTGCCCGCCTGTCTTAGTTGCACGGGAGCATTATGCTGTGTTCATACCATTATGCTGCTGTTTGGACATGTGTTATTTAGTATTTCTTACAGTAGTGTTCAAATGAAACAGAAGAACCATTTTGTATTGTTATTTGTCCTGAAGAAAGGGCTATGATGAGAATAAACTAGTTTTCAAAAACATAAGGTCTGGAGATTCCATTTGCAGGCCTACCTCTTTTCAAATGTAAACTCACTGCCTCAGACAAACAATTCCAGAATATGGTATGGGAGCTGCCTGAAACCACTGCCCTGAAATTGCTGAGGGTAACAACGCACCTGAACTTCAACCCTCCCCTCCAGTGTTCAGGTGTTTGCTCCAGCATTCATTCATTCCAGGACTCAAGAAAGCAGATCTCTTCTGGGGTTAAGGCATCTAATGCAGAACTAATTTTTTTAGGCGGGGAGGTGTTCTCCTAAGCAATGTATGGGGTGAAAAGCTGTCCTTGCCTAGGAAAGTTTGCTCTTCCAACAAAGAATCCAGCAGCAATTAAGGTGAAATGTCTCAATATTCTTATTCTTGAGGTTATATAATATTTTCCCCTTTGAAAATGTGGAATTTACAATGAGCAGATTAAATATATACCAATATGTACACGTGTTATACTGAATGAGAAATAAGGACAATGGGGTCCACTGTTACAATTAGTTAGAATCTGATGCTTATCTATAATCAAGTTGCCATAGTCTTTATTCAGTCAGTTATCCTAATGACTTCCAAAACAGAAATCTTACCTCCTCAACTCCTCACCTGGTACTGCAAGCACCATCCTCAAAAGTGAAGAATGAGCGTGTGAGTCAGGCCCCTGATGCTGTTATACAGGTATCCAAATGGACCTACTGACAGTTCACGGACCCTTCAGCAGAAGACCTGACTGAATCAGGCTGGCCAGAAGCAGAAACAGCAACTGCTGGGGTCTGGCACTTTCATACACACAGCTTGTGGGATCCACAGGAATGTGGAGACTCCCAGGAAAAAGGAGCCTTATCATTCAGCAGAAGTTACAGTATCTGGCCAATATGTAAGTGAAAAAGGGTGAACTCTGGTAGTAATTGTCTTTTGCGAGGTGCACTTTCAAAATTTTGTTCTTAGTTCTGCCAATTTTTGGCAGATTATGATTTTTTTTAATTAGTTCATCCAGCAGAAATTATGGAAATATCTAAGATTAGTTTGACTACCAAGAAAGATTCTCTGTTTAGGTTACAGATCACAAAATGATGCTACATGATGATGGGTTAACACATTGACACATGATTTCAGGGTAAGAGTTATCAAGATAGCATTTGCTGAAGGTAAGGTAATACAAGCTTTATGTTTTCTTTCTGGCAGGCTCCAAGCTCATTTCCACAAAAATCTGCAAGCAAACAAAACCTTATTCTATTTTTAAAAAAAATTTTACTTGAAGGAAGAAGATCTCAGCACAAGTTCTGCCTTGTAAAGCACCTTTTGCAACCAAACCAATCCTAAATCTTCTCAGATTTACAAAAGTAATTATTCAAAAACATATTCAATAAAATATGAGGTTTACCAAAGAAGAATGTGCCATAAAAAAGAATACTTCTGTAGTATGATTATTTTAATTAAGGAAGAATTGCTAAGGATGTCCTTTCTATTCATTTGTGCAAAACCAACTTTTTCTTTTGTTTAAGTATCTCAGAAGTTACTAGAATTTGCTGTTCTGCATTAAATGATAGAAAGCACCTTTTAACATTAAAGCAGTACATAAGTAAAAGTCTTACCCTAAATGAAGTACTGCAAGAGGAGGAGGTCTTCACAGGGAATTTGGGAATACATCCCTTATTGACAATACAGTGCCTTGTTCCCAGGGTCTAGCCACACAGATCTGAGGTCTGATCTAATTAATGCCCCTAACAGTTCTTGAACAACTTCTTTTGCCCCTGCAAGTGAAGATCTGCAGCTTTCTGTGGCACAAATTCACTGAGGTTGAGATTACCGAACCCTGTTGGTCAGACTAACTGTCCCTGCTTTCAGTGTTTTGGCTCCTCTCTGAATTCATCATCTCTCCGTCACAGCTCCTGGCTTGGTCCTGCTGCTCGGTGCAGGACAACAGCTGCAACAGCACTGACATTTTAACATCTCGGTTTTAGCCTGCTAAACCTACCAGGCAATGGAGTTAAATCGTCACTCTCCTCATTCTTCCTCATTTTCCTGCTTAAGTTGTCTCTGCACCAAATCTGACAAAATATTGATAGGCATTAGCTGCAATGCAGAGTCCTGCCAATTTATTATTCACTTTTATATATAATTCTATAAGTCTACGTGACACAAATTAAGATATGACCATGATATGTGTTAAAACTGTGCTGTCTCCCTCTGGCCACAGTAAAGTCACAGTAATATGTACTTCAGCTGCTGATAGGAGCTTGTACGCTTATGGCTGAAGGGGCACTTTTACTTTGAGTGACAGCATATGTTGAAACGTGTCACCGCATTTCCACTGCCTTGGTTACCCACAAGGATGGGCTCAACCTTGAGCAGGCCATAATCACATCTATTGCCTGCTGTGTCTTGTACCTCTTCCAGCTGCTGGAGATATTAATTTCATATAATTTGAGAAGAGGAAAAAGATCTTCAGACCTTTATTTTGGGTTTGTTTGGTGCTGAGGTATCTCAGCACTGCTGCAGGATAAGCAAAGAGGGATTCATTAAGAGGCTCAGAAGCCGATCATGAACAAAACAGTGTGCATTTGGAAACACTGTCAATAGGCAAAACAAGAAACCAAACAAAACCTTTTCCTGCTGTGATGCATCTGTTGTGGTTTATTTATGTTTCTCAGATAAATCAGGGTCTGGGATTTGCTCTAGAAAAGACATCACTGACAGCCGAGCTTTCAAATTTGTGGGAGCAAGGGTAGTAGAGGTTTCCAATTGTTCATTCACTCTCCTTTATGAGGGGATTGTCCCAAGCTCCACTAGTCTACATAGAGCCAACACAAGAAAGACTGTAACTGCACAGCCACCATACATGCCATGAGAGTATACATATCGCTGCATTTTTTCTGCCTCCAAAATCCCCATGCTGTACTCTTAAGTTCCACACTAAGAATTTTAGCATGGCCATATAAGATGTCATAACAGTAGAAAATAAATACATATAATGTATTTGAATGCAACCAAAAATACAGATCATATTTTTACTACAGTACAGATAAAACAGGTTTGAAGTTCAAATTTTACAGACCTTAAGAATGTTTTTTTGTAATAGGAGCACAGATAGAGGTAGCTGTGAAGCCTCTGATCTGGAAACAGTGCACATAATAATTCCTTTTAATTGGACATAGGGTTGCTAGTAATAGGACGAAATGCCAAGAATGGTTATGAGCAGGGAAACAAGAAGCCTGAAATGAACAAATCTCTGGTACACAGTAACTAAATCCATACGATGCCTTTGCCAAGATATGGTTTACTATAAAATTTTACTGCTTTGTCCAGTAGTAAGTTTTTAACATCTTAAGGCTGAGAATAGTGATACTTACGTTCAGGGTTATTTATTGTACAACATTATAATTCTTAGTGTTACAGAAAATGTTTGTGTGCATCTGGTAAGACTTACATTTATTGTAATACTTGATAAATCTTTCCAAGACACAACATAACTCAGCTACTTCAATATGAATATGAGAAACTCTTAATAATCTTCAAAGATTTTAAAGACTTTATAGGAAAACCTGGTCTTTGAAGAAGTTAACTGGGTTGTTTAGCCTGGAGAAGAGGAGGCTGAGAGGAGACCTCATTGCTCTCTATAACTACCTGAAAGAAGGTTGTAGAGAGGAGGGTGCTGGCCTCTTCTCCCAAGTGACAGGGGACAGGAGATGGGGGAATGGCCTCAAGCTCCACCAGGGGAGATTTAGGCTGGACATTAGGAAATCATTTTTCACAGAAAGAGTCATTGGGCACTGGAACAGGTTGTCCAGGGAGGTGGTTGATTCACCTTCCCTGGAGGTGTTTAAGGCATGGGTGGACGAGGTGCTAAGGGGCATGGTTTAGTGTTTGATAGGAATGGTTGGACTCGATGATCTGGTGGGTCTCTTCCAACCTGGTGATTCTGTGATTTGGTGATATCATTAACTATAAGAATTCTATCATTCAACAAAATAATGTTACAAAAAATATTAAAAGATTGATCTGAATCCAATAAATAATATCCAATAATATCAAAGTCATATCGCTTGTTCATTACTATGGAAATAACTGACATCTTCAGTAGGTTCACATTCAGCCAGGCAATACCAGCATGCTGTGTCACTCCCCTTTAGTAACAGCCTTGGCACTCTCTTCACCTGTTAATTACATAGAGATGTCCTTAGCTTTGACAAAAAGCCTCTCTTCTGGTCTTCTGCAATGTTTCTGCAGAAGCCACATCTTTCATATCTAAAGACAGGCATTTTGTTTGTCAAAGCACTATTGATTTTTTCTCCCAGTTCTGGGTAAATTTTGGCCTAACACATCAAATATATGATCATTTTTAGGACAGAAATAAATATTAGCTCTTTGTTTACCTCCTTAAGCATATTTATTAAACCTTCATTATTAATAGACTGTTTAGTAAAAAAATTGTGTTTACATGTGTGGTTAACTTGGCTGAAAGCATCCATGTACACTCCTACTGAAAATACTAAGATTTAGCTAATTATAGAGTTGGCTTAAATTCTAGAACAGAAAAACTAGTTATAAGTTTTTTAAAATACTCCGTCACCCTCAGGAAAAAAATACAGAAAAAGCACATAATCATCATTAAAAAAAATTTCTATCCCTACCCTTTTCCTACACAAGACTACATTGTTTTACCTGTCAGGACTGGTTTTCCTAGCTCCTACACCTTGTATTTTTTCCCTCAGTATCATTGATTATTTTCCTTCTGAGCATTTCTCTGGGTGTGATAGCTCCTTTTCTTATTTTGCCTATCATTCCTGTGCACATTACATCCACAGCGGTTCTTCAGTTTATGACATTCAGGTATGACCTTACAAGCAGCCTCAAATCAGCCTCAGTCCCCAAGCTATTAATTTTTAAAAATGCATCCTCAGACATTAAAACCTTCACAACTTTCTCAATGTTTGAGTGGAGAAAATTTGGAGAAGAGTTGTAAAAGAATGGCTAACTGATTCTTCCAGCTACAAGGGCTGCCCCTTACAAAAGGTGCCCCTTTCAATTGTAAGCACAACTCTGCTGCTGGCTACATAGTCAGAATCTGAACTGAGGGGAGGAAGCCCCACAGAGCTGGTTGTACAGGCCAGCACATCAGGGGCCATGTGGCTTCTCTCCACTCTGCCTTAAAGAGCCTCATGTTTACAACAATGACTTCCTCAACATCACTACGATGAAAATGTTGGATATGGTAAACCATTCCATCACAAGGAGAGAGAGGGAGAAAAATATCTGCAGAATGTACAGCCAATATTGATTTAAAAAAATAAAATACACACAGTATTTTTATGTACATGATTTTCAGAGGCTCAACAAAACTGCTCCTTTCTCCTCTTAATCATCTAACAGGCTAATGCATAAGGCAGCAGTACCTCCTTATGTGTCAAATAGAATTGTAAATATTGTAGGCTTACTTTCTAGAGAATGTTTTCTGTAAGAAATAATAGTAGGGATCTCTTTTTACATCCCTCTCCATTCACAGCATCACAGGACAGCTCAGACTAGAAGGCATCTCAGGCAATGGTCTAGCCCAACTTCCTGATCAAAGCAGGGTCACATAGAACAGGCTACCCAGAGTTGTATCCAGTCAGACTGAATATCTTTGAAGATGGAGACATCACAGCTTCTTTGAGCATCTTTTTATAGTGTTTGACCACCTTAAGAGTAAAGGAAATATTTTCCTATGTTTCAGTGCAGTTTCCTGTATTTCAGTTTGTGCCTATTGCCTCTTATCCTTCCAATGGCCACCACCAAGAAGTCTAACTCCACCTTCTTTATTCCCCAGCAGCTTTTTCTTACAAAATCCCCCTTGAAGATTCTCTTCTCTGAACTGAACAACTCCAGCTCTGTTAGCCTTGCATTGTACTTTAGGTGGTCTAATTTCCTTAATAATCTTCACAGCCCCCATTCCTTGAGGGCATGTGTTTCTTGTGCTCAGGACAAGCTGACAAGCTTGAGCTGGACACAGAACTCCAGATGTGACCTCTTATCAAACTCTGGCCTACAACAACTTTTAATCTACAATTCCAGGTCTCATGAAGAGGTCAGTCAAATGGAAGGATACAGATTTTATATTATTAAACAGATTTTAAGTATCAAAGGTAAAGAAATAAACTACACAAGCCCTAAGGTATCGTTAGAAGATCTTCCTGCCAAATACAAGAGAGCCAGAAGTGAGCCTAAGCACTGGCAGCATGATTGTCTATACTGATTAACCACCAGCTCACACCGTGGCTCTGCTCAGGTCTCCTTCAGCCAGCTCCCTACAAAACAGCACTTAGGCATGAGCAGGGAAATAGCTAACTCCAAGCACTACTCCCAAAAGACAAGTCAAGTAAATTGGTACTTGAAATACACCAAATAATTGAGTTAGCTCTTCAGGAGAAGACTCTCAGGTTCAAGTACCCTAGGCAGAACAATTCATAGCATTGCTGAGATATTTGTTTACATCCAAACTTTGCCAGTTCAACTTGAAAGCAGAAGGGAAACAGCCAAAATGATGCTACAAAATCTGATATGGGGTGTCAAACACATTTAACAGGGGAGAAGTAAAAAGCTCGTTCTGAGTTTAGCCTAGACGTGATTAGCATTACTCATTCCTAATCTCTGCTAAAGATGAAATTTAAATTAATTACTGATTACTAATTACTGATCATGTTTTTTTCCCAAAGGAAATTAGAAATGATGAGACTCCCCAGTCTTCATTTTTATATGCCTTTACATTTACCCAGATGTCGGGGGTAAAATGATCTGGACAGAAACCAGTAGGTATTTTTAAAACAATGTGTCTTAAGAATGTAAGACAGGCATGGAATATTAGTTTTAAAAGATCCTTCACCCAGCTCTTGTATTTCAATAAGTTTTTTAATACTAAGAGGCTGGAATCAAGATAATGCTGCTATAACTCCGGACACAATATATAACATTTACAAATTCCATTTTCTAAATATGTTTTTAGATAGTAGCTCAGTTCTGATTGTCACATCCCACACCCCAAAGAAAACTATTGCTTTCTACCATTTAGAAAGACTAGAAGAAATGTTAATGGCATGAAGACTCTTCAAAAGCAGAAGATGTGAACTGAATTAAACAGGAAGTTCCCTGTGGGGAAGAAGGTGATATTTTCTTAACTACTAAACACACATTCAAGAACTGCCATTTCTTTTAAGCTGACGGCTGTATGAGTCAACAATTGAAGGCTCAAATTTCAAATAGAACCAGTGTCAGTATGCTCCTTCTCTAAAGGAGCAGTGAATTTGAATCCCAAAAGAGTCCAAATACAGATATAGACACAGAGATTCTTTTTGGTGGCACTTCAAAGTCTGGGATCTCACTGTGCTGTAAATGCATCCTCCGTGTAGTGAAAAGAGAAGCAGCGTTGCAGATTCACAACATGATGATTCTCAAGATAACTAATGTTTTCTAAGTAGAAGTCTTCACTAATAAACATCATTTCTACATCTATGGAAGCAACTAATTACATCCTCAGCAAACAGCTGATTGATTGAATCAATCTTTTTTTCGGTATTGTGCCTCCTCCCTTTCATAGGGTACAGCAGGCCACCATTCAGGCTTGCAGTATTTCTCTTTCCTTTTTCCTTGTTTGAATTCCTGAATGTAACTGCAAGCTTCTGCTTGAAGTATGTTCAGTCCAAGGAGCCATTAAGGACATGTCATTATCATGCTGTTGACTGGCAGTCAAAACAATTCGCACATCAAATAACCTTCTCAAAACCATGGTGCTTTAATCATCTCCAGTTAAAGAGCCATGAAGAGGAGGAGGCTTGGGCATCCTTCCAGCAAAGCAAAAGGTCAGTCTTTGAGACTCTGCCTATTGCACCACTTGGGCATCAAGGACTAAAACTGTTCGTGGATCAGGGTACCAGAAGTTCAGTTGCATTCAGGAGGCAAATGACCTAATTTTTTGCATTCACAAGAAACAGTATTTTAGAAATGACCTAAACCTCAAGAGAACAGTCAGGCCAGGATATAAAGACGGGAATTGCATGCTGTTATAGCTGAACAGGCAGTTAGCTCTGGGAGCTGAGCAAACATCCACTTTTTGCTGAAACTTTGCACAAAATGTACCCAGCCAGTAAGAAGTCTTTGTTTGTTTCATTTAAAACAGGACACAGAGATCCCCAACTGCACATTTGCAAAACTTAAGAAAATATTTGGAGTCTCTGAAGAGAAGCAAATGCCAAGGAAATGGAGAATTTCAGGCAAATTTCTATGAACCAGCAGTGAAGAACAAGGTATAGGAAATAGCAATAGGAAATGAAAAATAAAAAGAAGAGATACAGTGAAGATGAAGAAAATTTGGGAGAATAAGAACTGAAATCCTGCCTTTCCTGCAGGCCAGAGGGCTTAAGTCATTGACTTCAGCTGAGCCAAGGAGTTCATTGAAGGAATGCTGGAACTGTTTGTAGTCCAGGCAAGATTACTTGGTGGAAGAAAAGATTTGAGGTAAAACTGAAAGACTGTGTGTTAAAAGCTCCAAGGAGAGCAAAACCATTTTGAACCAGGGCAAAGTTCAGCTGTATTGAGGACTAAGAATACAAAAAATTATTACTGGCTTCATCTCTAGAATCTGCTGTCTTGCTGACACACTGGAGGGAGGTGAGGAAGAAGAATCCTGAAGACTTTTGTTTTTCTGAGAGCTACACACAACCACTGTATGCTAGCATATTTCTATTTAAAATAAGTACTTGGGTATGGTTGTGACTCAAGAACATTCCTGAAGAGCCATTTAGCCATTGTGCCAGTGAGAAACAATTTCAGAAACACCATAACTGTGGGAAACGGAGTGATGGTGCCTCAGTGGTGACTGCCTATGCACTGCTTTGGCACATCTGGACGAGTGGTTATGCAGAAGTGAACCTCCAGATTAGACTAAGAGGTAGACTGATAACGTATAATTACAAATATCACCGCTGACACACCTGAGCATCACTCAACAGGCATGGCTTGATTCCTGGATGATGAAAAGCACTGATATATTTTTGAAGAGTCACCAGTGTGCAAAGGAATGATAGAAATTTCAGAAGAATTTTATACCAAGTTATAAATGTGTTTTACAGATTTACGAACAACAACAAAAGTGAAGCAAAATCAGTGCAATGCCTGAGTCATTTGGCATCCTTGAAAAGTTTCTTGCAGGAGTATGTTATACCTTTTCTTTCAGCATGAAACATGATTTCTGCTCAATTTTTGCCCATTTCTTTGCAAAGCCAGTTTCTCCAGAAAACAGTAGATGATTTAGCTCTATTCTCCAAATCCATCTCCAAATCCCTCCCCTCCCTTCCCCTTCCCCTTCCCCTTCCCCTTCCCCTTCCCCTTCCCCTTCCCCTTCCCCTTCCCCTTCCCCTTCCCCTTCCCCTTTCCCTTTCCCTTCCCCTTTCCCTTCCCCTTCCCCTTCCCCTTCCCCTTCCCCTTCCCCTGCCCCTTCCCCTTCCCCTGCCCCTTCCCCTTCCCCTGCCCCTTCCCCTTCCCCTGCCCCTTCCCCTTCCCCTTCCCCTTCCCCTTCCCCTTCCCCTTCCCCTTCCCCTTCCTCTTCCCCTTCCCCTTCTCCTCAGAAAGGGGCTGAGTGGTGCAACTTTACTTCTGGTGTGGGAGAGGCTGCAAAATGGGGTTATCTGGGCATTAAGGGTCTGAGTGGTGCGAGAGAGTTACTTCAACAGTCTGAATAATACACACTGGACCCAGTCTGGGGGTAGGGATAGGTACACTGGAGCATTGCTCTTCCATCTCCCCCAAACATACCAACCCCCAAAAAGACATTTTCTTGTCTCTCTGATCTGTAAGTGTTGGTTGTTTATATAAAACCACTGGAATATTCAGTGTCATATGAAGTTACTGCAAACCCAAACCCTAAATATAATTACAGTAACACCATTGTAGACACAACATGGCTACAGGAGCACTAAAAACTGCATATTAAAATAAGACAGGTTTTTAAAACCAGAATGAGAAGCCAAAATCAAGTATCCCTGTTACCAACATTCTTCTTCACATCCATCATGACCTCATAAATTCCATCCTTTTTTAATTCCTGCTCTTGCTCTAACAACTTCCAGCACCTTGTTGGCTTTCTAATAAACTGCATAGAGCCTCTCCTAGGTCTTGAGGAGGGCTGATGGTCCCATAGGCACCACTGAGGTTTGGGTTTGGCTTGCTCTTTGCCACAGACAGGCCTCCGCAGTTTCTGAAGTGTGTCTTGGCCTCCTTAAACTCTCCTTCCCTGCAGATGAGGATGCTCAGGTCTCAGGGCAGGCACTGCATCCTCCCCATGGTTTTATCTGACTTCATGAAGTGGAGCCAAAAAGGGGAAATGCAGCAGCCTGTCGCTCAGCCATTGCCTTTTAATGAAAGCTACCACACATAACACACATAATAAGCTGTTATTGTATAAAAAGTTATAATATTTAGCTCATTGTGTTTACTCTGAAGTGTGACGTATTTCTACTCAAACCAAGCCAAAAAAACCCAGACACTTACTTAACACTCAGAGACTATTTCTTAAAAGACATGCCTTATATGATTTCTTGATCATAATCCTCGAAGAATGATGCCTATAGAAGCATCCTGGGAACTAAATCCTTACTGAAAATTAGGGACTTAAGAGAGACGTTAGACTCATTATGACCCTTCTGAAGTTCCCTCCTTGCTGTAAAGGGGTCAATAGCTCTTCTCTCCCTGTATTGCGCAGGATGCACTTGCACATTTACCTACTTGGTCAGCATAATTAAACATAAGTATAAGCAGTCCTGTAGATTCTGCATTTAGCCTGGAATTATAAATAATTCAAAAGCTTTTCCTTACCACTCCTCGCCATTTTGGGCTATGGGTCTGCAAGCGGCAGAGCTTATCTAATAAGTTGCTGCTTTAAGGGAAAAGGTTGCTTAGCCCTCCCTGCTCCTAACCTGGGACTCTAGCACTCCTCCTATACTTTCATAACCAGATTAAACCAAGCTGAGTTTTGTTTTGTTTTGTTTTAAATTGTTGAATTTAATTGCTTAAGGAGAATTTGGCACAAGGTAATAGGAGAGAGAGCAGTGCTTTTTGGGCCAGTGAGTTGTTCAGTTGCCTTATCCTGCTTTACAGGAGGCTACCATTAACCTCCTAGTCTGATAAAGGACATTGTCTCTGAACATATGCTTCAGAGGAGACTGAGGGTGATCAACATGCTGTATAAGGCACTGTCAAGGTAAGTGATGATCGGAAATCCTCAGATCACAAACAAAGTACACAGGAGATGTTCCTCCAACAAACGTACCCTTAACACATATAACTTCTGTGATATACAAGAGGCCAAAATATGCAAACTCCTGATCTCCTCTGGCCTTTAAAAAAATGTAAGAAAACAGGATAAATAAGTAAATAATATGAAAACAGCTCATTGCTAGGATTCATGATTTTGGTCTGGGCTTAAATCTGGTTTTAATGTGTCCCTCCTCTCCCTGCCAAATCTTTTAGACAGGAAAACATAGAAAAAATGAAAAAGAAAAAGAAGTCTTTAGGTATCGACTTAGATGAGACAAATCGGCAGGTACCTTAAGCTACGTTAGAGTCAGAAGTTGTTGTTCTAGCACTGCTATTTTTCCTCTTCCATCATAAACAGCTATTGGAAAATTATGAGTTTAGACATTGCTTCAACAGTGGGTAAACGGAGCAGTTCTTTGGTCCTGGCATGGAAGCAGGATAAGGTCAGATTTGCTGCTATAACAAAAACTGTCAGAATTTAGAAAATTTAACAGTGGCAACTGTATAACCGTGGACAGTGGCTGACTGCATGCACAGGCAGCTGTACTGTTAAGAGTCAGGGTATTTATTTTCTTGCTGTTTGGCATTACCTTTCTTCAACTCTTTACACACCACCGGTTCTATAGGAGATTATTTCAGAACAAATGCTCTGGGCTGGAACTAACCATGTAACTGAAGTTGCTTCATCCAGGATATAACTGAAAGATACTTTCTACTGTATGGATGATGTGAAACTGGACTTAAAATTGTCTTCTACCCAAATGTACACTGTGAAGAGGATTCTTCGGAGTTAATTAATTCCTGCCTTCATTTTTCTCTGGGTGGTACTGTTTTAGCTACTTTCTTGGTCCAGATCTAAATGCACTATTCATAGTTTCAATAAAACCTCCCACTGTGGCTAGGAAAGAAATCACTTGCACCCCCCTACCTCTGCTTGCCCAACAGGCGATCACAGTGCTGACATTGCACTTCGCATTTCCTAGCAGCCTCATGATTTTTCAATTTTATTCTTATCTTTCTCTGTTTGTTTATTTCTTTTAATTGTTTGGGATGCCTCAGTTCCTCCTAATCCTCAGTTTCTGTAGAAACCGAAATGAACATGCTGCCAGTAGGTATGTATTGGCCTCCAGATGTTTTCAATCGATGTCCTAGAACAGAATTGAGCCTTGAAGCTGGAAGCAGGCAGAACATTGTGAGTCACTGTGAAAGGACAGGAGCACGAGGGCAGTTTAAAATAGTTTCTTTCTCCCAAGAGTGTTTCTTTCCCAAAGCCAGCTGCTGATTCAACCTGAAAAAGACTACAAGCAGTTCTCTTTCAGTATGGGCTCTGTGTCTTCATAATCTATATTTATTTGCTGCTCCTCTCTCCCCCTAGCTCTACAGTTAGCTATCCTTTTCCTGGATTTCCCCTTTTCCTCCAGTCTTTGTTTCCTTATTGGCATGTGCTGCTCCAATGAGGGTTCTTGTATGCCTGAATATGTCACCCAGCTGCACCCCGAACCTGTAACAGGGTGAGATGCAGGTGTGCTCTTCCTCTTTCCCCAGATGTGACCTATGCTGTGCTCTCTCAGGTGAGCCCGTGTAGACTTCAGCAAGGACTGTTAGGCATGCTTTATGGACCTAAGGTCCTTGTTAGACAAAATGTTTGCTGACTGCAGGGGGAAGCAGCCTCTGTATGAATCAGTGTAACTCTCTGTTCTCAAGTAATTTTCCATTGAGACTGGTAATCTGGTTGTGCTTGAGTTAAGAGATAAATTTACCAATTGAATTAATTGGGCATAACTGAAATTATTTCACTGTAAACAAGGTTGAGAAAGAGCACCTGCAAGACTTTTACAGTATTTATGGAAGTCAGTCAAGCCTACAGTGGCAAAATAATGACTGAGTTTGCTCTGTACATAATTCCCTTAATCTGGATTACATCAGATCTTGCCCACATGCAGTTAAGGAACCTGACACACCACACCTAAGGTTCCGCCAGATGCTGACCTCACAGGGATGCAGATATGTGTGCTATACCCAGGCCACTCCCAACTTTTGTGTACACAGCATTTCACGTCAGTTTAACTTCAAAATGTTCAAACTGCAGTGCAATAAGGATGAGTAGCATCCCCATGACAGCTGAAGTAAAACCAGCTTAGTGTACAATACACTTGGCCCAAACCCAGAAAGATTTTTTTAGGAATTACACTATAAATCATAACTACAGGCTGCCTTGCAGCCAAGAGCGAGGCTACAGCAGGTGAAGGTCTTTGGAGGAGCAGAGGCTGTTAAAACGTGACTATCTCCTCACCACTGGAGGTAGACTATCTGGTAAGCAGGCAAAGTACAGGCAAAGCAAAGACTTGAGGTGGAGCGAGACGGTCTACTGTCTGGCATTTTTAATTACCATTTCACAGAGACACCAAGCACAAAGCTTTGCTCTGTCTGTGGAGATGCTGAGGTGAAATGTCTGTCTGTATGCACTGCTGTCTTTTGGCTGAGCATGTGAAGGCTGGACATGTTCCCTTTCTGCCTGCCTGCCCTGCAGCCTGGAGCATGGTCCTGCCAGCCTCTCAGAAACAGGACAGGCAGCAGGGTCTTGGACAGCCCAATTTTCCTGAAAATCATGAATGCCAACAGGAGGATATGGTAAATATGTGTTTTCCCATGTGCTATCCGTTTCATGGCACTGAGCACCCTTGCAATTGTCTGTAAATCAAGCAGCTGGTTCTTGAATCCTGATGATGCTTTGCATTATGGCAGTGCTCTTCAGAGGATTTAGCCTTAGTGTCTGACACCCTAATAACTTCCTGTTCCCCTCAAACTTGCAGAAGGTGAATGCACATAGCCCTGGACATAGGGGAGCCTGGGGATCCTCACAGGAGTCTGCGGTCTGCAATATAGACCTTGTGAGACCCCAGCATGAGGAATGAAAGGGTGGAGAAAATGCCAATGTAGGATTCTAGATGCCTCCTGATAGCAGGGAGAGAGAAAGCACAAGGAAGGAGGAGGGCTGCACGCAGGAAAGGGGAGAAGTAACCACAGCACTAGGAGGGCAGCAGAGTGCATACACAACTCCACGCTAGAAAGGGCTGTAGAGGTGGGACTTACCATGTGGGGAACATGGAAACGAGATGCTAAGGCTAGAAGAAGTTTATTGAAGATGTCTGGTAAAGGGAAGGACTGACTGGGACTAATACAGCACCCTGCGGCAGCATTGCTTGGTAAATCACACAGTTCTTGCATTACATGGAGACTGGGACAGAGCATACCAACGTGGAAATATCACATACTGTAGGCAAACGCCCCAGAGCCTGGCCAATGGCCTCTGATTGAGTGGCCACGGAGCTGCAGGAGCTGAGGAAATACAGTCCTTGAGGACCCGGGCCCCAGCCATCTCTCAAGAACTGTGCTAGGAAAAGAACCCCCGTAGGGGAGGAGGGCCAAAGCAGCAGTGATATGTTCTGCCTTGTCCTAATTAAATCTCAAATGCCAATTTGAGACTTCTCCTTGTGCTAGCTTAAGGGCATGGTTTAGTTGCTGTGTGCTTATTCAGCCAAACAGTCAAGTATGTGGTTAAATTCTGAGCACGTGAATCAGTCCCTGGGACTCTGGTGGGACTAAATCATGTGCTTAACTTTTAGTTGTGCTGAACTGCTTTGTTGAACAGGAAGAGAATCTCCTGTGTATATGAAGTTAAGTATTGGAGGGCTTGGCTGAGTTGGGACTAACTCCACAGTTAGTTCAGTGAAATCAGTACCTCCAGAGTCACTAAAAACAGAGAGAAGAGAGAGAAGAATCAGGTCCATCCTTTTTACGGATTTGTTCCTTTTAACTGAATCTGTCAATGCCAACAAAATTCAAAAGTTGGGTTACTTAAAAAAAAAGCCGTATATGTTTCAAATTTTTTAATTGGTTCATGGAAATTAGGACAGGAGATAACCATTATGCAATATTCTATCTTAAAAGACTCTGCATTAAAAGGCAGACTATGATATTGGCCCTGTTTTTCCTTCTCCCATCACTTCAAAGTTGTTATAAATGCTGAATTAGAGGTGCTGCTCCACTATACCAGGGACAGGAGAATTAGAACTGATCTTTACAATCATCTGCTTTGAGCAATTTATGTTCTTGGTCACATGGGCATCCAAACATTTATGTTTTATTTATAAACAATTCAAGCCTTCCAACTCACTTCCTGATGAAAAGACAGCATTCAAACCACAGAAATCCTTTGTGTCATGTGCAGTGCTCATTATTCTGGGAAACTTTGACTGATGGCTATTGTATACTGAATGCTTTGTTTCAAGCATGCAGAGGTTGGCCTAGGATGCTTCCCCACAATGTTGCTGTGGCTGTGTTTAACAAGCACTTAAAAACCAGAGCATGTGTTTGTAGCAAAAATGAGAATATGTGGCTGTATGTCAAGTGTTGTTGAAAATCACAGCCTGTCCCAATGCTGGGGGATGGGAATTTCTGCAATTATCAGCAGGAAACTTCTGGAAGCCTGAAATAATAAGAGCAATAATACAAATCTAAGTATGATTTACAAATGTAAATACTTTTCCATTCCAGTATTGAGTACCTGTAAATTGCTTTGTTTCTGAGATTTTTTACAAGTTCCAGAAATACGACTCTATGTATTTTAGAGTTTCTGGCAAGCAGTAGTCAAATACCTCTTGCTCCGGTGTGGTGCAAAATTCTGCTTGTTTACATAAATTGTTCATTATTGTGAAAGCCAAGCCAACCAGCTTGAGAAGTTGCCACTGACATTGATTTTATGCCCCTTAAAACAACAGGAAATTCAATGCTGCTTTCTAGAGTCTGAGATTTATACAGATCCGCTGTGTGTATCACTCACAGCAGTACAGTCCATGAAAATCTCTGATCTTCACTCTAGCATTCACTCAGCAGTTGTCTTGGGAATCATTGAGCTTGAGTACATCCTTTCACTCTGTGTTCAGATAATTTGCTCACTGTGATGCACTCTAAACAGAAGTGTTAGTATCCTTTCCTCTATCCCAGGTGTCTAGGAATCTCACTGTATAATTTGCTGGTGTGTCTCCTTGTCAGGTTCAGAAGTAAACATGCATGTGACGATTACAGTGCCTCCATCTTCTTATTGGCTCATTTTAACAGCAGGAATTGCATAATTTGTAAAAAGTTTCTTTCCTCTCCTCTCACATTTCCCATTAAAAATTCAATGATTTAGAGTTCACCACCTTGACTTTCATAATTACTGCAAATGTATGAACATAGGGAAATAGCAGGAATGTTTCTATATTGGCAATTAAACGTTCAGTTACCATGGAATAAGAGTGTGATGCTGACATTAATTTCCAGTAGCCGAAGTTGCACCCTTTTGAGATGAAATGAAGGGAAGCTTGCAACTGTAACCCCAGATACTTCAGCTGTTAAGAAATGCAGTATTAGACTACCTTGATTCTGTCTTCAATTGCTTGAATAAAGTTATCTCTTATTTATATAATTCTTGATCATCAGGTTCCTAGAGATCTCACATGATGCAAAAGCTGACAGCAGACTGATTTCTGCAAATATCTTTTTTCTTTTTTTTTATCTAATCAAATGGCCTTACACGCAGTGCAGCTGGAGAGTGTGCTTGCACTTGTGAACTGAGAGGGCCGTGTGGCTATGGCCGTGTGTGTGTGTAGCTGAATTTTTCACTGCCAAGACTTGAGCCAATACTCCCTGCACCGGAGCCCAAAGCTGGGGCGTCACTGTTAGGTGTAAGACTTGGCTGAAGTCCTTATCCTCTTGTTTGTGGACAGATTGGAATGTCACATCAATGTCTTGCCAACCTGTCTAAACTCCTTGAGCCTGATTTCCTTCTGTTTTGCCCTGCTTCATTGCCATAACTTTTGGTTTTCCCATGAGTTTCATGCACTAATCATACAATTCTGCAGTGCAAGGAGCAGATACATTATCTTCTTATCTTGGTGGTGTGGCTATGTGAAGGAGAAAGCACTGAGTGGTTTTCAACACATTTCTTTGGGATTTAAATTCCACCACTGTAGCTAATAGCATAAGACGTTGCTGTAAAGTCTTGTGTTTTCCAAAAAGCATTCTGCAAGGATAGAGTATTTGGTAACAAGCTGTGGTGAAATCATGTGTAGGTTATTTAGTTTTCTCCAGCTGCTGTGTATTTTGGAGCATTACTAAAACATACATTTTAAAGAGATGCTGATGGAATGTAATTTGATTTATGGTATTTAACTGTAAGTGTGTTTGTCTCTAAAACAAACCTGTCAGCTACTTCATTAAAAAAATCTTTTGCTCTTCAAAATCTACCCTCGCTCTTTGAACAATGGCATAATGACCATCATTCAATTAAAACTTTGTATTTTTACTGACTGAATTTTTACAGAAACAGTGTAAGAATGAGTTAATGAGTTAATTTAACTGTGACGGCTATTATCAAACTGAATATTGCAGAAATAGCAATTCCTGACATAATGAATAGACAGTACCTCCATCCTAACATTTATTGTAGTGATATCCAAGGATAGGTCTTCAAATTTGGATGAACTTCAGCTGGAGACTAGTATTCTTATTCTATCTGAAGAACTACAGGTCTTCCCCTCCAAGAAAATGCAAAAGATATCAGAGGAAAAGCTTTAAAATTATAATAGAGAGAAGGGCTGCCTTCAAAAGCATTTTGTACAGTGATAAGACATAACCATTACCTATCCTCTCCAAGATTATGTTTCTGTCTAGTGATAACTGTAAAATTGTTTTCCTGCAGTTTAAAGCTAAATAAAATTCTCACTGAAGTCAGTCAATAAGCATCAGAATATGAAACACGAAGAAGTAAAGGTAAATATTATTTCTTCCTGTCCAGGTCAGAGTATTTTACTTTTAAGATAAGCTGCTTAGGACCTTCAATTTTATTCACAGAATTCCCCAAGGAAAACTTTTCCAAGTACACTTTCAGCTATTTAATTCAGAGGGAAACGTCATGCATAGCTTAGAGCTGATGCACATTTCCCTTGCTGGTTTCCTGCAAGCCCATCAGTTCCTTCAAGGATCTTTCATTTTACTGCACAGTCTCTCCCTGATTCGTTAATCACACAAATAATAAGGAAGAATATTCTGTCTGAATATGTCTATATATATGTGAATATGAATATACCTGAAGTATCACTCTGAATCGTGAATATTTTATCACAAATTCCAAGCAATCATTGCAGCGTTTACTACCCAGCAAGGCATGTGGTGCACTCGCAGTAGAAGCTTTTCCTAAACTGCAATCAACTGCTCGGCTAAGGCCTGAAAGTCCTTCCCTGAAAAGGTTGTGTACCAGTGAGCTCAGGTGTCAGATCTGGCTGCCTCTAAACAGGTGCCTGTCATCACTTCCAGATTTTCTGGCTTTTAAAGCAAATTCTTAGAGTGCTCTCAGTGCACTGCAGTATGTCATGGTTGACAGGAGTCATCAGCATTTTAGCTTTAAGCATAACAAAAGCAGGAAACAGGGAGCATAAGCAACGTATATTCCTAAGCTTGCTGAAACATACTTCCACAGACATGCTGGTGAACAGCAAGGCTTTTGCCAAAAACATTGATAGCTGACCTTTAAGGGCAAAGTAAGTGTTATTTGCAGCAGAAGCTAAAACTCTTCCTTTTAAAACATAAACCGTTACTATGAATTTGGCCAGTTACTTTTGCAGATGTATTTCAAGGCTGCAGTTGTGTTTTGCACCCCATCACAGAATTTTTCCCTCTTTGCATTACTCGTATGCAAATAGAATCTGTTTCACTGCTTTTGCTGATTAGATAACAAAACAGACTGTAATGAAAATTATAAAGCTAAAGCCTTTTTTTAAGAGCTGGTTGAAATCTTTCCAATGAATACTTCAACATGATTTCATCTGAGATCCGTTTTCATGAAATATTCACAAGCTATGCAATTCTTCAGAAGGATCTGTCACATAAATATGCTGAAAAAAAAATCATTAAATTTCAGGAAAAAATCTAATACGTTATCTTGTTTTCCTCTTTCCAACTCAATTTCCTTCTTATTCTTGCTAGAAAATGTGCTTAAAATGTACAACAACGTAATTGTTCATTGGTAAAGGTAAAAACCCCATAAGGAACAGTCTCTGAATTGAAGTTGACAGAAAAAAGAGTGAAAACTGTTCTGCAATACAGTTAGCCTTCTTTTCTCACTTCTTGTCTCTTTCAAAGGACAGAAATTATTTAAAATCAAAGTTGTTTTTTCTCCTCAAAGTAGCAACACTAAGCTATCATAAAAATAACTCATTTTCTCATAAAAAATTACATTTTTTTAAGACTAATTCTACCTTCCTGTGTAACAAGAAATTTGCCCACAGAAAAAGTTATCCCCAGTATTGTCCCTCCAGTCACCATTCTTTCCTGGAATAAAGGGTATTACTGTGAAATCACAGTGCAGGGTTGGTGTGTAACAGGCTGCTTTTGGCCAATTAAAATGTGTAATCCTACATTGGTACATAGCTGAGGTGTCTGGGAAGTTAAAGTAGTAAAATCAGTTGTGTGCATGATTAATAGTTTCACTCATCATTTCACTTGTTTGTCCTCCAAGTTACTGAAAAATTACATTAAGGGAGTTGCAAAAAGATTGCAAACATCATTATGGTTTTTTTGATCAATAACTACTAACGTCTCTTTCTGAAAGCATGTCAGAATCACTATGGGAAATTTCTGCAGAGGCTGAAAGAACTTCATATTATAAATGTTTGAAATGCTGTCAACAAACCGTTGCCACAGCAGGTATATCTCTCCCTTGTGAAGGCTTTGATGGCTTGCAGGAGTCATGCAGCAGTGCCATGCTGGCAGGCCCCATCAGGCAGGCTCCTGCTGAGCACTGATGTCTGTGGTAGAGTCTCTCTGATAGTGCTGGATCACCGCTGTGAATAACACAGGGGTAGGGGATTCCTCTTTTAATATGTCAGTGTTATTTGGCCCAGCTATAAGAAGAAACAGATCTTTCTTCAAATCGATCATGTATGTGTTCAGAAAGACCAGAAATATTTGGCTGTCTTTGAATTTAAATTATCCGTCCTGGTCTGGTAGTATGAAAGTTGTATGAAAAAAGCCATATCTTAGCAGAAGCTATTCCTGTAGACAAAGTTTGAGTTCCAAACTCCCAAACAAAATCCTGTCTATTGTGCTGACTGTTTCACTGAACCTCTGTGACTTAGCTTCTGCCTGTGTAGTGAAAATTGTCATACTTCTTCACCACACACACAGCTGTAGCATGGAGGCATTCATAATGTTTCTGGGAAGCTCAGGTATTGCAGTAATGTTGGAAAGGAAGAAGAGAAAGGAAAAGATATAACTCTTCCCTTTTTATGCCAGAAACAGCAGGAGCAATTCTTAATTCTTTGGCAGCTGACCTTCTGAATGTCTAGTGTTTATCAGTTCCACCCTTGTATTTTGATAGCTACACGATTATGTGCTAGAGTTAGGAAATAACCTGTGATGCCTGTACTCTCTCTTTGCTTGGTCAAAGGTTGATTTCATCTGAGGATATCCTTGAACTAGGAGACTTGCCTGAGCATTCTGAGCTGTATATAAATTCAGATGCAGTGTCAGTGTTTAAATGCGTAGATAAACCTGGTATTTAAGAACTTAAAAGTCTTAGCTAATGTTTTAACTATTATAAATACACAACACTAGAGAGGAGATGCAAAAAGCCAGATTATTTCTGATGCTCAGGACTGAGAACAGAATAGTTGAAACAGACCTAAAATTAATTGAGAGTTCATTTTGGTCAATAGTTACTAAGATATTAAAATAAATAGGTTCATTACATGTGTTATTGAAAAGATGATTTCACATCTCAAATGTAAATGCATTTTTTTAACTTCTGTTGACTAATGTTCCTGAAACTTTCTCTTCTAATGACTTATCAGGATACACACTCAGGGAAGAGTGATGTTGCAGATGGAAAGGTGAAGGCAAGTTACTGGGAGACAATGGGGAGGGCACATCCATCAGTGACACGGTGCTCTTTACATGGGATACACACACGTGGCACCTCTGCTCCAGCAGGGTGTCTTAGAAATACATTGAGCAGTATGGGTAACCAACCAAACAGTGGAACAATTTTCCTCCTTAGTAGGGTTATATTTTATGTAAGTAAATTCATAATTCTTATGACACACCTGCAGAACTGTAGTTTTAGGCTGCCATTAAGTAAGTCTTACCACTAGGTAAGACTCAGCTCTGACTGCTGAGCTAATGCTCACTATTGTCTCTCTTGTCTGATGTGTGAAAGCCAAATTGTCCATGTGAGAGATCAGGCAAATTTCAGAACTAGAACAAGGAAAAGGTCAGCAGCCACAACCAGCCGTTACCAGAGATGGAGGAGGGGAGTGGGATTTCCTCTTTGATGGTTATGAGATGTTAGACGTGCTCACCCCACTCCATTCACACCCTTCATCTGCTCTTCAGCAAAGCATCTATGTGTGTGCTTCAGTGCTTAACCATTTTGAGCATGGGAAGGCAGGACTGGTGTCCTTAGTTACAGTTTTCAGCATGGTACACTTCTAAAAGAGCTTAGCTTTTTGTCACAAAGAACTGTCAGGATGCTGTTGCTTTTTCAAAACCCTTGGCTTCCATATAGAAACTCAGACTGGGAACATACATTGGAGTCAAGTGGCTGAAGTTTTCTGTCTCCTTATAGGAGTGCTTTGATATTTAAAAGGGTTGGATCTCAGTCATTACTCAAGAGAAAGAATGTGTGTATTTTAAGTCTTGTGGTACCAGTTATCTTAGCTCTGTGCTAACCACTGGCTATATGTTATCTGCTCACCACTGTCATCAACAACCCCATGGACACTGTAGGACCTGAAAATCAACATTGTTTTTTTAAGCCTGATGTCCGTGATCTTAAGCTAATCCATGTACTGAACACATCTCAGGAATGCAAACCTGTCTCAGAATTAAGCGTAGCCTATCAGTCCTTGTTGGTACTAAATCTTTTGGCTTCCTGGACATTGCAGAAGAGTCTAGAGAGAACTTGGTGCCTTGCAAAACTGAAACATAACTCTTGTCCCCAAATTACTGCTAGTTGTGAACAGCCCCATCTCATCAGATGGTGAAACACTGAGCTGCCACTCTGTTGCGGTAAATGCAGCCATACACTCAAGTTAATATGTTCTTTTCCTAGTTATAACTAATAAGCATATAACCAATAAGAACATTTCAATGCAAACATTTTCCATTTGCTTTTTATGGAGTTTTAAGGCAGATAGCAATACTCGGGTCATTTGAATGACCGTTAGAGAATTTTAAGTACATGTTTGATTAAAAAAATATAAAAAATGATAAAAATTAACACATGTATTCTAGTGAAGTATTTTTTGTATGCAGTCTTTGCTGACACTCCCTGAGCATTGGCTTATTTCTTCCAGCTCCCCAGCTTTCTGCAGGGTGAACTGGGTGCATGAACACAGTGTTAGCTGAGTGGCTGGGAGCTGTATGGTAGCTCTCCATGTGTCTTCACTAGCATAATACATTCAGAAGATCTAAACACTGTCAATTATCTTTAGAAATCGGCATTGCATTTCATTCATACCTTGTGTAATTCTATAGGCTTTAGCAGAGTTACTGTGGAGAGGACCCCAGCCTACCATCTTCAAAAAGATTATAACATCTGCCTTTGTAATAGCTTTAAAGAGGTTTCAGTTCCTTACATGCAGCATTATAACATGACCCAATTTCTGTGATTTATCAGAATACACTGCAAACATCATTCAAAGCATGTTAATTATGTTATTTAATTTGCCAGAGTGAATGGGTAGTGATGGATGCCAGAGGTATAAATGCATGCTGGAGTGCTGTCAGAGATCTTGCTGACCTGCAAGCCTCTCCTTTGTGTACTTTGTTTTTGACTCAAGGCTCATATATGGGTGTGGGACCCAATGATGCCAGCAAGCAGTGGAGTGGAGCACCTGAACTAGTTCTCTTTGAATGAAATCTGATAAATACATAGACTACTTGGAGAACAAAACCAGCACATGGTAAACAGAGAAATAAAATCTCTTCAAATCAAACTGCTAATATTGACGCTGCCTTGAAGGCAATTAAGAACTTTAGATGCCACTGTCCCTTTTTTCTGCTGAGTTTTATGAGCAAATACTTTCCTTGGAAATTGCTACAGTTACATTTTTAAAAGGAAAACTGTGCAGTTTTCAACTAAAACAAATGTGTGGGAGAGTGCCACATGTTTAAATACCTGCATGAGACTGAATTTACAAGGTACTGGAGCATGATGTCTTCAGTTGTGCCTTCCTTGGTCACAGGTACTGCAGCATTCTTGTGAACATAAACCATGGAATAACCAGCTTGTTACTGTGTGAAGCCTAGGTCAGATGTAATTAAATCCTGTTTATGTCATAAGCTTAATGTACCACCTTGCAAGCAGTGGTTCAGGTGGTGAAGAAAGATATAAAGAGAGATCCCAGATGTGTAACATTTCATAAAATTTAAATTTACCCGCACAGCTGGTAGATACTTTTCTAGTATGATAAGAAATCTATGCATTTAGATTCAGGTGCAAACTGACTGTAAAAAGTGGCTGCTGGCTGTTGCCAGCTGGTGAATGGCCAACTTTGACATACTTCTTACTTGGGAGACTTCTGCTTAAAATGTAATGCTACAGACTGCTCTGTTAACTGTGTGAAACACTCAGATGCCCAATTGCATCACAAGACAGGAGATTTCAAAGACCATTGGATTATAATCATTCCTCTCTCTAGGATTATGTTTGCTATTACATTGTAAATATATTCTGGCTATGATTAACATGAACCTCTCTTGATGTGGCCCCCTGTTATGAACAAGATGTTTATCTGTCCATCATCTCTAGCAGAGAATATAGGACAAGTATTGCAAAAGCATATTCATTATTTCATAATGGGAATTGCCACAGAAAAAGATTAAATACAGGAAGACTGAAATAATAACTACTTTAATGGCTCCATTGTGTCATCAATTAAATGAATCACAGAATCACACAGAATCACAGAATAACCAGGTTGGAAGAGACCCACTGGATCGTCGAGTCCAACCATTCCCACCAATCCCTAAATCATGTGCCTAAGCACCTCGTCTACCCTCACCTTAAACACCTCCAGGGACGGTGACTCAACCACCTCCCTGGGCAGACTGTTCCAATGCCTAACCTCCCTCTCCGTGAAGAACTTTTTCCTAATCTCAAGCAAGGTTTAGAAGGTTGTTAATCACAGTGCAAACATTACTTTTTTTCTGGAGAATATCTAACAGGTAGGGTCGCAACAGAAAATGTTTCCCATGAAATAAAAGATGACCAGGCTAAAAATACACCAAAGCTCCCAAGGAAAAATGTAGTGCCATAATAATGTCTAAAAGACTCTTCCTCTAGAAAATATTTGTGACTGTATAAGACCTTGGCAAGAGCAGCTTAATTTTTATGATGTGCAGAAATAAAAAGGAGGTCCAAAACTTTCATATCACTACACAGTTTTAAAATTGTGTAACCTATATATCAGAATATATAGGTTTTTATATATTTTTATAGAGTCTATTAAAAACATCAAATGGGACCTCCATTATCATATCTTGCTTAGCTGTTACCTAACCCTGTACACGTTACCTAATAAGCTTAACTAAATCATGGCATGAAAGCAAATTTCTTACTCCAGGGCAAGTTGAACAAAAAAAGGAATAGCTTGCTTAACTTCTGATACTGACAATGAATATGTCTTCTGGTGAACAAATAACTCCAGTCTTCTTTCTAGCATTAGCAAAGAGAAATACATTTTAGATGCAACTCACCTTGGCTGCCTTAGGAAATAGGTGAAGTAAATCTTGATCTTGCTTCTTTCCACTCTGTCATCTGTTGCTATAGTGACGGATTGTATCTTAAGCTCAATCCATGCATAAAGTGAGTTAATTTCCATCAACTATGAATAAATTGTTAACACTAAATATTCAAAAGAATTATATCAAGCCTTTAAAAATCAGGTCTTAAAATGCAAAGCAGTAAGTATTCAGTAATAGATTTCCCATATCTTCCTTTTACTCAGAAAATAGTCCTTAGGCCTCTTGACTTGATTTCAGTACATGCTTCTTTGCTCCTTTGGTTCTGAAATGTGGAAATAAGAGCTATTGCATGAGAAACTTAACTCTCAAATCCAGCTTCGTCTGGGAACAGGAATAATCCACAGAAACCATCTAGCTGGACTTTGTATTAGGGCTAATGATGCCAGCAACTTCACACTGCATTTTCTGTGTCTTTTATTAAAAAACAGATAAGTTTCTTTGGCATACCTCTTTTTTTTTTTTTTTGAAGGCCACGAAATCAGATGCTTCACTTCATGTTGTTGTAATAGTGTGTTAATTAATAGGATCATAGAATGGTTTGTGTTGGAAGGGCCCTTAGAGGGCATCTAGGTCCAACCCTAGCTATAAGCAGGCAGAACTCCCACTGTATCAGGTTGCTCAAAGCCCCATTCAGCCTGGCCTTGAACATTCCCAAGGAAGGGGCATCTATGACATCTCTGCACAACCTGCTCCAGTGTCTCACCACACTCACAGTAAATAACTTCTGTCTAATATCTATTTAAATCTACTGTCTTTCAGTTTAAAACCATTACCCCTTGTCCTATCAGTAAACAATGTCTACACACATATTAGTGAAACAACTGCATGTGAGGGACAAATCACTGAAATCACCTATTGCATGTGTTCAATTCCTAGGCAGATGGAGTGTTAGATGCATAATAAGTGAATTACCTAAAATGACTAATTGATTGAATATTTCTAATCACAGTCTAGCAAATTTAACACACCTTAAAATTATCTCTACAACTAGGTAATACTGTGTGCTACCCTACCAAAGGAACTGGCTGCTAAAGCCTGTCACAAAAAAATGTAAGAAATGGAGCTGTGCTATCAGCAACAGTGGCACCACTGGGTTGGTTGTCTGCCCATTCCCCACCTTCACTGTAAACTTATCCTCTTCAGTTGTTTAGTATAACAATAAATCCAATCTATTTACAGACAGCAACAACCTCTTTTGAGACTTCTGTGCACAGAGGTGATAAAACTACTTCAGAGAGGAGAGTAAGACTGGCTCATGAATCCCCTTCTTGCCTTATTAATTTTAAGCAGAGCCAATTTCTCTAGTGTGTGTAGAGGAAATAAAACTCTTATGGTCTATGAAAATATCTCAATAAAACAGCCCATTTGTTGTTCCTGCATCTCACCCTGCAGCACTGGAAAGGAAAAATTTATGGATGTGACTTCAGTATCCCAAAAAGAAAGGAAAAGTGCTTCTCAAAATGCCATGTCCTTGCCCTTCATCTCCCTCTTCTGTAACAAACATGTTGTAAGGTGTGCTCAGCTGTCAGACCAAGTGGCCCTCTGGTAAAAAAAGATGAAAACCTTCAGCACACAGTGCAAAAACTCAGTCCAAGAAGGCTACAACCATAAGGTCATGCTGATGCCTAAGTTTTGAGCTGAGCTGTTTCTCTTTCCTTTGGGGATCCACCCTTTAGATTTCACAATCCAGCAGAAAAGATTCTAATAAAATATTTTATTCTCTTCTTCATTCAGTTTTATAAACTGCTTCCTTAGCTTTATAGACTCATCTTGGCTATGTGCCACAGTGGGTTGATTCTCAGCTAAAATCTTCAAGGCTACATTGATTCAAACTATTCCCAATAACCATAATGCTGCTCTTGACTTTTCATCCATTGTCACAGACTTCTTTCTTTGTCAAGGCTTAAAGTGCCCTAATCCCACAGTCAACATCCTTTCTAATACTTTTTTTTTTCTAATAGGAATAATCCTCTTCCATTGTCCTTTCTAATACTTTCTTCTGGCATTAGTAGTATGCAAATACTGAGCTGAAGATAATTATATGCTATTTTTGCTGGCTGCTTTCCTGAGAAATATATTCTATTTATGGCACATGTTGACACAGCTGGTTCCAATTTTCCTTTTCATGCATAGCAGTTTGGGGAAGCCTGACATACTGTATGTAAAAGCAGTCATGCCAGGCTTTTGTTTCAGAGAGAACCCCAGCCTATGGATCCTTTCTGCTGCCTGGGGTGATGATCCTTGTGTTCACTTGAAAGATTGTCCTCAGCTTCCTCATCAGAAGTGTAGACCCGCCACTGGGGTCATGGCCAAGGATAATACTGAAAGAGAGACAACATTTCTCCAGCCTAAGGCCTTGTTCTCCACCCACTATTCTGGAATAGGAGTCTCCACACATGGAGTTAATCAGGGGTAAGTCCCTATAAAAAGCCCTCACACTAAATGCCTAACTCTGAAGGATGCTGAGACCTATAACCTTATCCTGGGTACTAGATGTTCACCACAGATTCCTTTGGCACTGAGTCTTTAGGCTGCAACCTAAACCTTAGCCTTCAATCTCAGCAAAGATCAAAAAGTAAGTGCCCAGAGCTCTGGTATGAACTTAAATCCTTTTATGAAGATTATTAATGTAATAGCTGTCATATATCACCTGTGCATTTCAAAAGCCTTTGAAAATATCTAATTCATCTTCAGAATGGTAAAGAAGGTTATCAAATGTCTTACACTACAAATGTTTCACACCTGTGTGTGATCTCTGTATGGGTATGCCAAGCAAACTGTGGTTCATTTTTCTGTTTCTAGCTGAGCTGACAAAACACTATGAGTTTTGTGAGTTCTTTTGGGTTTTTTTGTGGGAAGGCATGGTGAGCAATTCGGAAAATGATTCAATGTGATGACCCTCTGAATTCCTGTGGGACTCCATGTCAAATGCATTCTTTTTTTCTACTTTCACATTTTTGGACAAAACTAAAGGCAAAGTTCCAAGTTCAACTCCCAGTTGCCACTGTGCAAAACTAGAGTAGCTCCACCAAAACCATGGATATTACATTAGATTTATGCTGCTCTGAGATCAGAATTTGGATGGCAGGCTTTGTGGTCAATGCTTGAATATAAAGTTTTTCAACTTGAGGGCTTTGTAATTATCTCTCCCAGAATTCCCTTCAGATTAACTTCAGAAAACATTTCAGACAATGCTGCATTATTCTTTTAAAAATATATATTTTAATTAGTGAACAAATGCTGTAAACCTAATCTTACAAGTACAAAGTAGAATAAAACTAGGGAAAGGAACCATCAAGTCTGAGTTAGTTTCATTTGCTTTTTCACTGATATCTATATTTAGATCTTCTCGGGAAATGCTAGCAATGGAATTACCCCCCAGAAAAATAGATGAACTGATCAAACGAAGTTCAGTTCCAAAGTGGATAAAAGGACTTTTTATGCTTGCTTGGCAGGGTTTACACTTGAGAAGCATTGGGTGAGTCCAAAATTTGAGGGCCCTTGAGTTGCATCATTCCTCAAGGCTTGTTCATGTCCCACAGGTCTCTTGCCCAGGCCTCATCGTCTCAGCTGCAATATCACCTCTTATGGTGTTCAAAAACTGGCTGTGCAAGTGAGAGCCATGCCACGGGGGTCTGTTCTAGGCCTTCCTTACAGCAACAGTGTGGTCTCTGTCTACAGCCTAGTCAGAGGTGTTCCTCCAACAGCAGGCAAAAATCTGACTCAGTACTCAAAGCAGCAATTTTTACTTCATTTAACCTACTACCTGTTAACACCAACTTCTGGATATTGATTTGGGTACTCAGAAAAGGAAAAAAAATGGAGACCATAAGCAAATGTTCAAGAGAACTCCTCACCCCTTCCTAGTCTCACCCTCTCTTACGTTTGCCTAGGGTTGAAATCGATAGCCTCGATTTCTTTGGTGTGGCAAAGGTTGGCACAGAAGATTGAGTAGAAAAGGGGGTATCATGGCTTTTCCTGGTCTATCAGGAGGCCTAGCACACCTTTAAAGTGATCAGAATCAAGAACACTATGTATGTCACGATTAACTCTATTTACAGCTCTGATACTAGTTGCAGGAAAAACAACAATGCTGTGTTCAGGATAATAAAACACCCAACCGTACCACGGTGCGTTAATCATCCATCCACTAGCAGCAGGGATGAGGAAACAATGACTGTTTGTCTGATTTTCAGTGTTTGTACTGGTGAGACCTGTAATTAGTAGCATCAGCATTGTGCTACCTAAGGACAAAGCATTCCAAGGACTGCAGCCTAGTCTGCACAGAATCATCACAAAGTGCTCTCCGGATGCAGTGTTTGCAGCAGGAGGAACAACTGACACAGTGGAAAGAGCTGGATGTGTTGCTATTTTTTCATTTTTCATGGTATTCAACCAGGAAAGGACAACCATGAATTTAATTAATTTCTTTAAACTTCATAAAGAGGAAATCACATTATAACTTAATTTCGGCTGCTGTGAGAAAGCCAATATTAGGTTCTTCCACAATTTTGAGACTTCAACAGCAGTCTGGAGTTTATTTATACATTTCTCTCAATCTTGCCCTTTCTGTCAGACACATCCACTCCACCCAGATCCTATGAGGCTATCTTTAGACTTGCAGGCAGTTTGGATAGTTATTGGAAGTTACCAGCTACTTTCCTTTTAATTTCAAGCCTTAGAAAAACAAAACCCTACTCTAAACTGAACTTTAGCTTATCATAAGCTATTAAGAATCTGCAGGTGTCAATGCAGTTCACAATGCTTGTGAATTTTCATAAAATCTTGAGCTGTTTAAGATCTAAGATTTTTCAGGAAGTTTCACTACAGTCAATTCCCTTTGGATTCCTGCTATGCAATAACACACTGGCAATGGATATGACAGAAGCTAAATGAATCATGGGAAAGACTGGAGGGTATTTCCAACAGGGAAAACATGACAGCTCTATTGGACATACACAGAACCACAGAATCACAGAATCACAGAATAATCAGGTTGGAAGAGACCCACCGGATCATCGAGTCCAACCATTCCTATCAAACACTAAACCATGACCCTCAGCACCTCATCCACCCATGCCTTAAACACCTCCAGGGAAGGTGAATCAACCACCTCCCTGGGCAGCCTCTGCCAGTGCCCAATGACCGTTTCTGTGAAAATTTTTCTCCTAATGTCCAGCTTAAATCTCCCCTGGCGGAGCTTGAGGCCATTGCCTCTTGTCTTGTCCACTGTCACTTGGGAGAAGAGGCCAGCACCCTCCTTTCTACAATCTTCTTTCAGGTAGTTATAGAGAGCAATGAGGTCTCCTCTCAGCCTTCTCTTCTCCAGGCTAAACAATCCCAGCTCTCTCAGCCGCTCCTCATAAGGCCTGTTCTCCAGTCCCTTCACCAGCTTTGTTGCTCTTCTCTGGACTCGCTCCAGAGCCTCAACATCCTTCTTGTGGTGAGGGGCCCAGAACTGAACGCAGGATTCAAGGTGCGGTCTCACCAGTGCCGAGGACAGAGGGAGAAGAACCTCCCTGGACCTGCTGGTCACATCATTTCTGATACAAGCCAAGATGCCATTGGCTTTCTTGGCCACCTGGGCACACTGCTGGCTCATGTTCAGTCGCTGTCAACCAACACCCCCAGGTCCCTCTCCTCCTGGCAGCTTTCTAGACAGACTTCTCCTAGTCTGTACCTCTGCACAGGGTTGTTGTGCCCCAAGGGCAGGACCCGGCATTTGGCCTTGTTAAACCTCATGCCGTTGGTCTCAGCCCAGCAGTCCAGCCTGTTCAGGTCCCTTTGGAGCCTCCCGACCCTCCAGCAGATCCACACTTCCACCCAGCTTAGTGTCATCTGCAAACTTTCTAAAGGTGCACTCGATGCCTTCATCCAGGTCATTAATAAAGACACTGAACAGGGCTGGACCCAGCACTGACCCCTGGGGAACCCCACTTGTAACTGGCCTCCAGCTGGAGTTAACTCCATTTCCCACCACTCTCTGGGCCCGGCCAGCCAACCAGTTTTCCACCCAGGAGAGTGTGCGCCTGTCCAGGCCAGAGGCTGACAGTTTCCAAAGCAGAATGCTGTGAGAAACTGTGTCAAAGGCTTTACTGAGGTCCAGGAAGATACATCCACAGCCTTTCCCTCGTCCAGTAGCCGAGTCACTTTATCATAGAAGGCGATCAGGTTAGTTTGGCAAGACCTGCCTTTCATGAACCCGTGTTGACTGGGCCTGATCACCCAGTTCTCTTGCATGTGCTTCATGATAGCACTCAGGATCACCTGTTCCATGACTTTCCCTGGCACTGAGGTCAGACTGACAGGCCTGTAGTTCCCTGGATCCTCCCTGAGACCCTTCTTGTAGATGGCACAACATCAGCCTCCAGTCCAGTGGAACTTCCCCAGTCTTGGAAGATGATGGAAAGGGGTTTGGCCAGCACACCTGCCAGCTCCTTCAATACCCTCGGCTGAATCCCATCCAGCCCCATAGACTTGTGGGTGTCTAGTTGGACTAACAAGGCTCTTACCACCTCCTCTTGGACCGTGGGAGCCTCATTTTGCTCCTCTAGCTCCGGGATTTGTACACAGAGGGAACAACTTTCTTTACAATTAAAGACTGAAGCAAAAAGGTCCACATCGACTTTGATGTTTAGGATGGAAGAGTTCAGGGAGGGGAGCAGAGGTGTAATACCTGTTGCAAAACATCCTGTGTCCATTCAGCAATTACTTCTACTGTTGGGTAACAAATATGTTGGGGAACAAGCAAGTTATCAAAGGCTCACAGCAAAGCAGACATCGAGCTTTGCAATTACCCAGAGCTTGAGTTAACTTTTGCATGCCTGTATGATGTAATTTAATTTGACCTAGTCTTTCATTCTCTATATTTTCTAGCACTGATACTATATTTAAGCCTTGGCATAGGCTCATCTATCCGCACATTAAAGTATTAATATATACAGGGAGTGTTTTCAGGGTGACATCTGGCAAAGTGGTTACGTTTTAGTTGGTTGGGCTGAAAATTTACCTTTTAAAGATCACAGAGTAGAAAATTTACCTTTTAAAGATCACAGAGTATCTCAGCATGTGGTGCAAGACAAGCTTCTCTGGTGTCTTTTCTAAATCATGGATGTTGTCTTGGATTCTTGCTGTGCTACTAGGCTCCATCCAGCTCATATCTTTCCTATGGGAATAACTTGAGTATTTTAATCTGAGGTGTTGCTGTATGGCCCATAATTTTAACTACTTTGCTGTGAATTCTGTTTCCTTCCCCATTTCTTTCTTCTCTCTTGGGAAAATCTACATTCATTTCCAAATTCCGTCCCCTATTAATTCTTAGGAACAAAGGCTGATAGCATTACAGTTTCCAGTGACATGTTAAACTGCTAATCAACCTGTGCATCTCTTCCCCAGACCTTATTTTTTCTTTCAATGACAGTGATTGGTTTGTATCTCACTGCAGGCAATGTGGTAAATCCTTTGCCTACACCTAGTACAGCTACTGCTCATGCACTTCTTTCTCAGAGGTGTGCTGTCAGGACAGCTTCACTGAGAAGGCCATGGCCCAACAAGAAATGAAGCATTCTGTGCCTCCAGGCAAGGTCACTGTGTAGCATCCTACCTCAGTTTGTTTGTGCTTACTGCTGATAGCAGACATGGAGTAAACTGGACATATTGTGAAGATTTAATGAAAAAAATTACATAGCTAGGTGCACCATCCACTTCAGTTTTGCTTGCAAGTGAAAAGAAGCAATTCAGACCTGCAAATGGTAGTACAACTTCAATACAATTCATATCTTCTCTCATATCAGCCCCTTATATCTTAGCCATATCATATCATCCTCAATTCATCTTCTTCATCTCTTACAAAACCTTCTGCCCCAGCAATTATTAGAATATTTTATTGTGGTTGTCCTCACCATGTCCCAGATTCAAAGGCAGGGAAGTACAGTCACAAATAAAGGAAATGGTTATACTGGACAGGTCAGTAGAGGGTAAGATGAATGAGCATAAGATATTGCAAAACTGCTTGCCAGAGCTGAGCTGGAAATGACCCTGTCAAGAAAGAGTAAGATGGTCTGGGAGGAAAGAAGCACATTCTTTCTCACACTCCTCAGATCTCACGAAGCTGGCGAAGGGGCAGGAGAACAGGCCTTATGAGGAGCTAATGAGAGAGCTGGGGTTGTTTAGACTGGAGAAGAGAAGGCTGAGAGGAGACCTCATTGCTCTCTATAACTACCTGAAAGAAGATTGTAGAAAGGAGGGTGCTGGCCTCTTCTCCCAAGTGACAGGGGACAAGACAAGAGGCAATGGCCTCAAGCTCCGCCAGGGGAGATTTAAGCTGGACATTAGGAGAAAAATTTTCACAGAAACGGTCATTGGGCACTGGCAGAGGCTGCCCAGGGAGGTGGTTGATTCACCTTCCCCGGAGGTGTTTAAGGCATGGGTGGATGAGGTGCTGAGGGTCATGGTTTAGTGTTTTATAGGAATGGTTGGACTCAATGATCCGGTGGGTCTCTTCCAACCTGGTTAGTCTGTGATTCTGTGATCTGATTTTCCTACTGCCCTGCCCTATGTTGTTTCCTCAGTATGTAGATGATAGGATGTGAAATTTATAGTACTGAGTGCCCATCCTACCCCGTAATTACCCCAAGGTCCAAGACAGCAGCTTAAACACCTCTTAGCACTTCATAAATGGCGCTTACATTCCCAGGAATGTCCCAAGGTGTCATCAGAAAGGCCTGAAGCTTACAGACTTCATGACTATTTCAAATATTCTTTGAGGTGAGGATTGCGAAGTGGTTTTGTTGCCCAGATAATATTGCATTCTGAGAGATTCTGACCCTGTCAAAAGCTAGTTATAGTTCTCTGAAGGAGATGGTGTTGAAAGAATAAAATGATGCTATGCGATATAGGTGCTACTGGTGGAACAGTATTCCTTTCCTGCTATTGTGATAACATAAATACAAAATGATCACAGTCTGACAGACATCAGATATATCATGCTTCCACTACTATCTTCAGTTTTCAGGTTTGTGTGCATTTACTTAAAGACACTCAGAAATTTCTCAGCAGTGACCTTTTGCAATCATTTCTTGGTGTTTGCCATTTTTTCCTGCCTTTTTTTCCTGCTGGTATTATTCTTCCTGTTTTCTCTTGAGGCATTCTGTTATCTTCTCACAGCTTCATATTATTTCTTCCAGGATCATCCCATGCTTATTTTAGCTGCTTTTTCCTTCCTCTTAGTTTTTCTATCAGTTTCCTGTCTACTCCTATGTCTTCCTTTCTTTCCTTCACACTTTAGCCAGTTATCTACTTAGAAACCTCTAGTATTTGGACATTGTGATGTGAATATGATTCATCAAAACCAACTAGTAACCAGAACAGTTTCAGCCTCATAAACAGTGCCCTCATCTGGTTATGAAAACCATAACGTTGGCTACTATTTTCCATCACATTTTTTCCCTAAATCAGAAAATCAGTTTCCTAGCTGTGTGCAGACACAGTCATGAATACCTCCTTATCAGCACATGGGAAGAAGTGGGGCATGAAGAAGCAAAAGGCAGTGGGAGGAGTGGTGGTGACTCCCTGACCTGTCCTGAGCCTGCAGGGGTGACTTTTGCCAGTCTAAATTCATAATGAAACCAAGGCTCTGTTCAAGATCACTTCTTTGAGCTTTATCATCATCACGTGTGAGGAAACCGACATCAGATCCAGGCGTCTAATTTCTCAACTAAAAGCTATGAGTATCCAATATTCTATTTACACTTCTATTCAAGCTCCAATCAAGGCTTTCTCCTGCCTGTAGTTAAGAGAAACGAGCTCTCCCTCCTCCCTCGGTAACAAACGACATCAAACTTTTGGTGACTTTGGCATAGGTGGGTTAACAGTAGAAAGTATACATTGCTCTCTCCATGGTTCCTGCTTTTCTTTCTCCTCTGTGCTACCTTTTGCCTATTTTCTACATTTACCCTTTTTCCAAGTTGTGAATTTCGAAAGTGTAGATGGATCAGAATGAAATTAGTGGAAGAATGGAAATAAAGCAAATAAGAGTATTAGTAACTACTCTAGGAAACTGTTGCACTCTACATTGTTACTGTATGTTAAACCACATCCACATGAAAAAGATCCACCTGAATTTTAAGATAAACTGTACTCTTTTCTGTAGTTTGATTTCACATTGCAGAATTTCAGTGTTTTATTCCTGTAGCCCCATTTCATTGAGTCTGCAAAGAGAGAAACATCCATTAAGTTCAACAGATTTTACAAAAAATTCTGTATGGTCTTATTGTTTCCCTTTGAAATAAAGTGTGTAAAATTTTCTTATACTCTCTGGCTGTAACAGAAAATATACGTGGATCATTTTGCACAGTAAGCAACTATGTGTTTTTTATGTCAGCTACATCCAGTAGGATTCAGCCCTTGTCAGCAGTCTGCAGAGCTTCCTGTAAAATCCTATGGAATTTTGTAGAAGGAATATTGTTTTATCAAGAACACTAAAATAGCATAGTTAAAAGTATATTAGTGTCTATAAAACTGATGACTAACTGCAGGTGGCCATTCTGTTTTACTTTTCACTCTCTTGCAGATTTGCACCTTGCAACAACACAGAAGTAGCTGAAATAGAGGAAAAGAATGGGGAAGTAAGCATAAAATATATCTATATGGGCCAAAAATTGTAATAGTCTCCATTTCTGGTGGATATGCATAGTGATAATTTAGCAGCTTTATAATTACACTGCTTTTATTTTTTAATTTTCTTTTAAAATTATTTTTATTGAAAATAAAGGATCCAATTCAATCCTGTTCTGCTATAAGCTACATTCCCAGTGAGCTCAGGAGGGGTTAGAGACTTTACAGAGGGCAGATGCACATACAATGGCGAGCCACAAGCAATTAAGAATTCACTCAGTAGACCTAATGGGAGTGCCCGTAAGATACAACCCATGCTAAAGGGTCAGTATTCTGAAGCTTGAAAATGTTATATTATTAAACTAAAGTCTAATCTCTAAGATGTCTTTGCAGCTACACATTCGGAAAGAAAAAAATACAATGAAAAGGTCTGTACATTGAAATAAAGTGAAATGAAAGGACTGGCTGACTTGCCGTGAGGGGAAGGGACACGAGCTGGACAGGATTTCAAGTGCCATGCAGTATTCAAAGCTTTGTAGAGCTGTAGAATTGCTTGCCTGTAATTGGAACGGCAACTGGGAAGCTTCAACTCCTGATGGCTTAGCTCTACTCCAGGAAAGATCTGAGGGCACAAAAGTGCCATTATGTAAAAGTGGATGTCCTTTTGCTTTCCTGTGTAGCTTGAACCCAAGTCTCCATTAAGAATTCATTTATCCTAGTGTAAGCATAAGAGCCATCACCTTTCAACTCAGCTCTATACTCAACAGTACAAAGAACAGCCAGCAAAATGATTGCACTGGATTAGGGCTCACCTGGTGTTGTTAAAAATATTCAAAACATCTCCCTGCCAGGGAACATTCTTTATTTCTTCTTTTAGTATGTGTAAACCCTCAAACTCCAGAGGTGGTCTATCACATGCACGACATCTAATGGAGAAGGTATAGTTTGTGTGTATTGCTTAAGTGAGGGATTTAAAGGCAGAGTTCAAGTGCTTGATTTTCTGGGGTTTTTTTTGTTTATTTTTGGGGTTTTTTTGTTTAAGTTGAACCTTCTGTAGTATTTTAATCTACATGGCATGTCTTCATACCATGAAGGTAGGCTGAAAAAGCATTGGCATATTTTCAGACACAGCATTATGAAATAACCCTTTTTCCCCTTTTCAGGTGTAATCCAGTGCTTTTTAAAACCCATTCATCCTCTTTCCCTAAAGCTTTGATCTGAAGATACATCTAGACAATTGGATGAATCTTTAGAGAATGTCTTTGATATATATGCCAAGTCTCTTCTTTACAGAATCTTTGCTTCAGAGATCATGGGAGTGATAGGAGCAAGTCTGAAGATTTTTAAATGTTGATGTGATATTTAACCAGTATTTAAGCAGCTCACGAGTTCAGCATAACCAAGAGAAATGCATTTTTCAAAGGAAAAGGAAACAGCCTGCGCAGCCTGTGTAGAGTACTGCAATGTATCCACTTTCAGCTGGCACTCTATGTGCAACACCAATATAGCACTTCATTTCTTACAAACAACAGTCATCCAAGATGACAGCTCTTTGAAATATTTTTTAAAATTGGAAAAAGACTTTTTACCTTTTCCTACCATTAGGGGGAAAAAATGGGCGATTAAATTAAATGCCAGATTCTTAAGACTTTTTGAGTCACCAGCTGGAAGGCATGAAGACTTTTGTAGATCAGGACTTCTCTCTTCCACTTCAGACCTTCTGCTGGCCTACTTTGCAGTGGCCAATTATAAATGTAGGAGAATATTCCTTCTTCTATCTGACTGCTGTCTGATACATTTCTTGAGCTGTGTGAGTTTTCTTTCAGCTTGAGTAGTTTTAGTGTTTGACATCACAAAGTTAGGAGGTTGCTATTCACACTTCTAAATTTATTTGTGTCGCTAGAAATGAATGATATGTAAACTGTAAGTAATATTAATGAAAAGCACTGTGTAGGATGTTTGGATATTATTATTACAGAAAAAATTCAAACAGCACTTGTCTCTGTGCCAGGAAGCTGAAGCTAAACAAAAAGCTAAATAAATCTATGTAATAAATCAAGAAGATTTTTTTTTTTCCTCCTTGGTATTCTGTATGGTAAACCTCTGAAGAAGATTGTCAGGAATGGCAATCTAATAAAATGAAATTATGTTCCGAGTCAGGTCTCTGACTCAGTTTCCTAACAGTGAGACAGGAATACTCATCATCTATTTTCACATCCTACAGACTCTACTAAATCTTCTTAGTTCCTGAGCATGATGACACAGGCAGCCTCTGTCCTTCAGGCAAGATATGGTTGTAAGGGTCAATCAGTCTCAATTTCCTTCTAGGACAGGAACACAGCATATGCACATCAGAGGCACAAGATGACAAGAGTCCATACAGGAAGAGAGGGATATCCTGGAAGGTTTCTCAAGCAGAAATGACAGGCAGGGTCCACTGCTGCTCTGGTGCCTGGGTTGCAGCCTGGAACAGATCCACAATGTGCTTCGCTGCTCAAGGTGTGCTGCTTGACCAAGCAACGCTGGCTTCACCCATCCCCTGCCTCACCACATCCCCAGCCTCACTGCATTCCTAGGCTCACTCCCACCCATTGCTGAGGATACCAGCAAGGCCTGAAAGCTGGGCATTCAACTGAACCCTGGGTGTGTATCCCACCTGACCTGCTTGAGAGCTGCCAGTGGCTTAAGATATAGTGGTAGGCCTTCATTGTTCCAGTAGAAGGGCTTCTTGTATTAGCTGCTCAGTACCAGAAATAGAAATAAATGTTTATCTTAGACTTTAAAAATAGCAGATGCTGGGTTCATGGGCCATAAATAGAGCAAAACTCAGGAGAATGCACAGTTTAATGTGCAATGTGAACCAGATTTCCTTTCAGTTTACATCTTCTCTGCACAGTCTGGAGTTTTAAGGTCATCTCCACCTGGGACACTGGATAATTCAATCAGACAATTCACTTTGACTCGAGAACTTATTTGTCTTTTGGAGGCAGCACAATAAATGACAGCTTTGTGACCATCCATACAAGACAGTTGTTCAGCCCTCCACTTGGCTCATTGATCAGACTGACAAGAGCACATCTCCCTTCAGGATCTAGAGTTGATTTTTGTTCCCCTGGCAGTCTGGCTCTAGGAATGCGAGCAATAGCCAAGCAACTGAAGTAGAAGTAACCAAGTAGGAAACAAATAATTTCCATGCCTTTGGAAATCCATGTGCAGAGAGTGATCATGTGTAGCCTGAAACTGTGTTTGGGAATAAATATTTCAGTTGCCATTCTTAGTCTGAGTTTATTGCTGGTAGTGGTCCTATGTTGAACAGTGCTTGAAGCCAAGCTTAGTATGCAAGCTCAGCTGAAAAATGAAAGCAATGCACATATTCTGCCAATTTTAATATAAGCTTAGCTATTGAGTGTGGCATTCGCTACACACTCTACATTTTGGAAGGAGAGCATTTGTTTTCCAGAGCAAGTCAGGCAAGTGAGATTAGCCAGCAAGGCATCCCTGTCAGTAAACATATTTTCTCTTACAGAGACTCCTCAAGGGACAACCAACTTGAATATATGGGTTGAGAATTTGTCTGTCTACATTGTCTTGCTATGGCCAGGACTACCTGCTTTTAAGGTGGCTCAGAACTCAACACACATTTAGGCAAATACAGTGTTACCAAAGAAATAAGATCCTGAATGGACTCAGATGCTCAGATCACTGAAAGTATGGAAGAACTGTATAGACTTAGACTGTAAAGAGGCAAATAGGAAGAGATATCATAGACATTGATAAGACCATGAATACTTCATGAATAAATTTGGGATTAGACTGCTTTCTTTTCTAATATCTGAGCAAACTACTTTTAATATACTGAGTTTTGCACCATAGGAACTTATGGATGCAAAAAATCACACACATTTAAGAAGCAACTAAGTAAAATCATGACAGAGAAAGCAACCATGTGCTATCAAATAAAACCCACTTCTTTGATTCTTAAAATCCACAAATCATTGGCTATTAGTAATGCATGAATAAATATTATGTATGTATCTTCTCTTGCTTTACATTTTGGGTAGATATCCAACATAGTTCACTAGTGGACACAGGATAATGGAGTAGACAGACCTTTGCACCAGTATGGTGCTTGCTACATATCTGCCTCTTTAAACAGCTCCTACAACTACTCTACTCTTCGTAGGTATGTACGTTAAATGTACACATGGCATGGAACCAGGAATCTTAATAAATTCATACTAACATGGAAGAAGTGGGGAACATAGCCATTTATGATAGAAGTGGGAATTACATAGCCAAATATCTTACATTTGTCACCCAAGTGGGTTTTTTTGAAAACATGCTGTATCTCTGGATGTGCAACACATTTCTCTATAAATGGATCTATCTACTTAGCAGGAAATAGGTCTAGACTAAGAAAGGCCTTGTGAATCTTAGAGATAATGTGACTTTGGGAGAATACTCATGTCCAGATGGCACACTCTGCTTTGTCAATTTGTGTAATGCTTGAAAACTGATATGCCACTTTGTCTTGATATAGGCTAAGTGCAGATAATGGATTAATTAGATTATTGGGCTGCAACAAAAATAGTCCCAGGAGAGCACAGATACACAAAGTTGCATGCAAGACTGGGAATACTTAGCAACAACTGAAAATAATTATATTTCTGACATGCAGATTACAATCTGACTTCTTAGCATACTGATCCAGCATATGTGTTACAGTGGAGTTTTGGAGGCAAAATCATTGTCGGTGATTGATTGGTATTTTCTGGAGTATCAAGGAAGATACAGATACTTCTCCCAGTACCATTTGGGGTATGAATATTTCATCCTTCCAGGACTAGCATTATGGTTTCACTGTTGACAGGTATGGAATAGTAGGCACTTTTTTCCTCATTTCAAGTAATTCAGAAATTGCATCCTGCAGACGAAATGGCAGGAGTAATTTAAAAACCTTTTCTAATGCTGTTTCCTGGATCACTGTTTTTAATTTATGATCCACGGAGTATTCCTATGACATTCTCAAGCAGCAACAAAAGAGCAAGCCAACAGTCAATAGGCTTAAATTCCCTCTAAACAAACTGCATATTCATGAACTTCACTGGAAACAGACCAAGGAAATATGTAAATCAATAAATAACAATTAATAAAAAAACAGAATAAATTTGTACTATCCCAGATACAAATTTTTAAACATTTCATTTTCTCCAAAAGCAGTCTTCATTTTATAAAAGGCACCAAGGAAGTGATTTACCAATTAATTTAATACTACAGTAGCTGCAGAGAGGCAGGAAAAGGTGCAATGTGCTTTTGTTAAACATTGCTCGGTATAGGAAACTGCATATGGAAATTGATGTACTCCCTATGTTTGAGCTGCTAATGCATAAAACAGCACAAACTGTCATGATCTAATGTCTAGATGAGGAACTTTTGTGTTCTCTCACTTCTTTCTTTCAGTTTGGCACTCATAGGGTTTTATAGTTCACACTATTTCAAAATGTCATAACAAAGAGAAGAAGGAAGAAAAATACATGTAAGCAGCCAATGTAATATAAAAGACCTTTTTTCATACTTTTTGTCATACCAGATGTATTCAGGGCCAGATTCTTAGTCTTGTTAAATGTGAAGGCTGGATGAATATTAATTTAAATTTTTTTAATCTATGAATTATTTATATGCAGAGAAATTTCCACATTGGTCAGATGGATTATTCATAATGAATAATTAATCCAGCTCCATTAAGTAATTTTAAATCATTGAAACCTCTATGCTACGCCATCCAGATATCTCTTCTAAGATCCTGATCACTCTAAATTGGTGATCTGCAATACTAGTTCTGAATATTTAAAACATATTTTTAAAATATTGTCCCTTTTTAAGGAAAGAATGGGTCAGTATGGAATCAGGAACAACACATATGAAAATCAGGCTCTTTTCATCGAGATGAAATAAATTGAGTTCTTCAGAAACTAAAGATCTGTGTAAGATTCTTAATTTTTAAGTGTGGATCCTCATTTGTATCACCAGAACTGCTAGATCATAGTATAGATGTACTTGCTAATTCAGTTCAGTTATGTGTAGCTAAAGGATCAACATTTTCTTGTTTCTTCAGGGTCTAGCGTTATCTCTTCTCTTCTTCCTGAGCAAAATTACCCTGCAAAACATATTTAATACTCTGCCAGATTAAGGGGCACCTTGCTGAGAAGATGAATTTAGTGTAGACAGCCTCGGTAGCACTTGTAATTTCTGGCAACTGGTAAGATCGGGCCTCTTTTTTGTTGTTGTTGTCAGGAGAGCAACTAACCCTGAGAATTAAGACATTTCATTTAAAAATATACTTGATCTAAGCCTTTAGATTAGTAAACAGTTCCTGTTTGTTGGCAAAGAAGTCTTTTCAAACTTACTCAGCATTTTGTGTCAGATGCTGAATGTCTGCGGTCATAATCTCAAATTCCTGTTTATTTTCAGTGAGTCAGCTGTTTTCCCCCTTTTTTTCTGCCATAAAACCAAGTAGTTTCATGGGACTCTTTCCCTGCGTGACACACTTCTCATGAGCAACAGGGCATAAGTCACTACTTGTCTTCCTCAATGCTGAGGTCATGAAAACCACTTTGGTCACACATTTCTCTCCTATTTCCTCACCCTGAATGTTCTTTAGAGACCATTTTACTATTAATGGCTGCTCGCTTCACAAATACTCAATCACTTTAGGCATTTTGTCCCTGTATTTTGCCAGTCTGAATAGTCTTTTCTCTTTTTGACAATTAACAGTGTCCCAGCTTGATTTTATATGAGGATATCTCCCTAGGGACTTTGCCGGCCTGCAGAGGATGGGGTAGATGGGATATATCTGGGATATATTATTGTCCGCTGGGAAATAACACTACTAGATCAATGGAGTATGCTGCCACAAGTCACTAGGCACTGCTGTTCCTATGTTGTGATCCCTGCCAGTGGAGACTTCCAGTGCACAGGACAAAAATCCCTCTTTTCAAAGAGGCTTAAGAATTTGAAGCTTACGTATTCCTTAAACATAGAGTTCAAGACCTCAAACATTGCCAGCGTGGTGAGGTGGTCCTATGTCATGCAGTGCCAGCTGTGTACTGAGTGTTAGCATTGCACTGAAATATGAGTCAAGTAGGTCATTCAGGGCTAATGAATTTATTAGTGCTGTAGGATGTGCCCAAGAAGTGACACCTGATTCTGTTAGATCACTAGGATCATCCTGAGCAAGGTTTTGGCCCAAGACAACAGACTCACAAAATTTCCTTCTGAATGGTTTGACCCTTGTGCCAGAAAAAGATCTCTGTTACGCTTAATTTACTAGCATAGATGTAATCAGCAAGTTGAGCTCTTACCTCAGTGATTTCTGTAATTATGATCTTCAGATTTTATGATTACAACAGCTGGTATCTACAGATGCAGTTATAGACCCTAAATCTGCTCCAGAGGATGCTCAGCACAGCAGGCTAGAACCCATCAATGTAATGTCTTGCTGTCTGCAAGACTCCTGACTTAACACTGGGTTAAATATGCCTTTTCTGTCTTCCTTCTGAAGTTGATATAAATTATGTAAGACCATCTTTCTCCATCAGCACTTTCCAGTGGAACACCAGAACTGATCACTGCATAGGCAGGACTTATGAGTCCCAGCACACAGCTTTCTGGACAACTAACAGAGGAAAATGGAACTTGCCTTCGGAAAAATATTGAAGCACTGACAAGTTCTCGTGCTTTTGGAATGAAATTTAAAACTATTTTTTCCTGGATGAAGAGAGAGAACAAATACTGGCAACAGCAGTACAATGCAAAGAAATCAACAGGAGTTTTGTTGCTAATATTTTTATGAGTCAATTGCATATATGAAATGAATCATTCTTATAACACTGTTTGGAGGGTTGCTTTTTTTCAAATTTTGTTCTTCAGATACTATTGTAACAAATGTTCTTTTAACTACCTGCCATGTCACAATAAAACTAAGCACTGGAACTTTCAGAAAAAGTGACTAGCATGTAAATAGTCACCCTTAGTCATGGCATTATTCACCTAAATCAACAAGAGTCCTATGGAAATAAATATCTTTAAAAACAAAAATCCTTATTTTTTGTGCACTTTCAGAGGGCCTTATTATTTAAGCACTTTGGCAATGCTCTTCTGCTGATGTTTTCCACTCTTGGTTTTTACCCTGTGTTTCTCTTCCATTGTTTAACCTACATCAAACTATGGAGAAATAAAATTGAAAAAGAGATGTTCCCATGGAATGAAAGGGAAAACAAAACACCATGAGTGTGGAGGATGGAGGGAATCTGCAACAGTAGATTTAGCTGTACTTGCGTGTAATTTGTAGTCTCATGTTTCCAGACTGACCAACAAGAGCCTGCGTTGCCCAACTCCTCATGTTTCAGTAAGAGAGAAATCCATGGCTGTGGCAACCAGGAAATGTTGACATAATGGAGTTACTAAGGAAACTTAACTACTAGTCGTTGTCCATGTTAGACATACCACAATCAGGATCAGACAAGATTTATCCACATTAATACCACTGTTTCTCTGTCTTGACAGGGCATATGACAATGAGGCAAAATGATGAGGTTTTTTGGTTGGTGATCAAAAGGAAACATCATTTTCCACAAACACATTGAAAAGAAACAAGTTGAGCCTGTATCATGGTTACATCCTGTGAACAGAGAACAGGTTTATTGAAAGGAAGGAGGTATTGCAGGGAATTGCCAGAAGGAGAGATTCAGATGCATGTAGGTATCTTCCTCCTCCAGTTGCTATCGTCATTACACATCTAATGCCCATGAAGATACATTAATCTTTTATTCAAGAATTCTCTCTTTACACTGAAAATTCTGGACAATGAACTAACTGTTTATGAGACTACACCACACTTTGAAATATTCATTTTTGGAAGTAGCAGTAGCTGGGTATGTGGAAGACTGGACTAGTTAAATTCAATTGAAGAGGGTTACTGTTGTAGGTGAGGGCTCTGAGGCATGAATCAAAGAGGAGAAAGGCAGAATTACCCGTATAATTTGAGTAGGATAAAAAAGGCAAGGAGGGGGATGGAAAAAGGCATGAGTAGGTGTGGAACCTCATGCAGTTGTTGTGATACAGGCAGGTTCTTCCCCCTGTGGTGGGAAAGGAGGGGGTGGGTGCCACTGCACGCTGTGAGAACATCTGCCTGCTGCATGCTCCGGTGGTTTGCATGAGAGGCAGTGGGAATCCATGTTGCAAAGGCAGTACAGCTGAATCTCTACACCTGCCTTTCCACTCCAGACTGTGGCTAAGTCCCCTGCAGGGACCTTTGCTTTCAGATCAGTTTTCACTCTCACACTTCTGTTCCTGTATTAGCAGCAATTCATTTTCTATGGTCTACTATCCCAAGACTGGATTATGGCTGAACATTATTGCTTTATGGAAAATGCTTTTAAAAATATGAACGTAGTAATCTTTGTGTCAGTTCAGTAAAGACGCAGATTATTACTCAGAGTCAGGAAATTTAGGGCAAATAGAAGATGAGGCATAGATGTTTATTTAGCCACTGTTTTTTAATATCTTCATTTTTAGGCCCTGAGGATGTGTGTTTAAATCATCCCTCCACTAAAGCATTTCACCTAAAAACACTGACTAAATCAGTGCCAGTTAGGATCAGAAGCCAGGATTTCCAAAATCTTGATCTCCATACTTAGTTATCTATTATCCATTTCCTATTTTACAGAGCAAGTGATCACAGAGAACCCATAGATCTGCACATTTCACAAATTATGTTAAATTTGTGAAAATATCAGGGTTTATATTGAACTGGTATGTGAGGAGTGTATGGACGAAATTTGAATTGCTTCCACGAACATTGCTGAATGCTGCTAAGCTTGAATCATTGAATCTTCTTCATTGATACTAGAATACAAAATGTCCCTTCTGTTTAAAAATCAGTATAGCAGTTTTAACTGAAGTAAGCATGAATAAAAGAGAAGACTATATTATCCCCAAGAAAAAAAGTGACCACTAGTAATTTCTGTGTAATAAAAGGAGTAGGTTTCATGACGGGGAGATGTCAGGCAGAACTAACCACATATTAGTGTCATTTATTATTCACCGTGAAGCTGAGAGGGGAAAGCTAGTCTGCCTTTCAAATTTGAAAGCTAAAGGTCACTTTCAAAACATGTCCAAGTTATTAGTAAAATTAAGGCTATTGCATCTGCTATAACTCCTCACAAAATATAAAAATACTCCGATTTAAATATGTACATCAAAACGTACAGTTCTTGCCACTACCAGTTTAACCCGAGCATTTCAGGGTGTTGAAAAACACCTTATTTGGAGCTTCTTATCTTTCTAATTGAACTACAAGCAGATTTCTACTGGGATGGTATTATCATCTGGTGATTCTAAAAAGCTTAAAACTACTGAATTATTTAATCTAATTTAATTCCACTCAGAGAAATGTAGAAAGCCCACTACAATTCTACCCTTGTTCAAAATAATTTTTCTGTTGTTAATTCATGCTTTCGAAGAATTTTCTTAGAAATAATTTTATTTGTTTTGTTGACATACTACATTTATTAAGGCACTGAATATTTTTATCCTGTAGAAGTTTTGCCTTTTTTACTTCTTAGGCTGCAATCTAACAGTGTCTTTTTATTTGCCCTGTTGTAATAATTTGCATGGTTTTCACCCTAACAGTTTAACTATCACAATTCAAAACAGCAGTGTTTAAGGTTTAGTGAGCTTTTTTTAAAAGAAATCAGCTTGGTTTTACTTGTATTTTGTCTCATTTAATTTGATAAGTCCATTTCTTTCCAGATCAAGTATCCCAGGACAGGCATACAGCACCCATCATGTGGGGCTTAATATTAGAAATACAGCAATGCTGAAAACTTGACATTAGGGAGTGGCATAGCACTTCTGTCTGGGGAATATACAAAAGAAAAAATAACATTACACCAAAACACAAAAAAACACCCCAAAAGGACCCCACAAACCTCAATCAGAAACCCTCCACAGTTTAATGGTCTAAAAAATTAAATTTAATCCATTCATTGTGGGAAGACTACTTAAACTCCATATCCCCAAGCGATTCTGGATTCTTTACCAATTACTTTGGTAATTTCCAATGATATAGACACCTGTTCTCTTGGTACAGTTCAGACTACAATCCTTTTTTCATCAAGGATGCTAAACAGCAGCCGGTGATTCTCCATTTTCCAAAAGCATGAGGTGTATATGTACTGTGAAAAATGCAGGACAAAACAGCTATAGCATTTTCCTCCAGTGTTGCCTAGAAGACATATGACAGCCTAATTCAAAAAGGTAAAAAGCATACTATAGCTGTGATTTTAGAAGAACTTTAGTCACCAGTCTGTCTGTCAGAGGAAGGTGTGAGGCAGGCAAGACCTTAATGATCATCTGACCATGTCAGGAGTCTATGTATTCAGACAGGCAGTACTTGTCAGAGAACAGAGATTGTTGGGAGAAAGTAGAGACCAGGAAGGAGAGGCTCTATGTGCTGTGCTCAGGACAATGTGCTCAGGGACCAAGACAGGCTAGTCATTCCTTTCGCCTTCCCCAAGGGGGTGAGGTGGGCAAGATCCCTCTTCTTGACTGCTGGCATTCCTTTTCTACCCGGCTCTTTCACCAGGGTCCTTCTGCTTGACAAGCCTTAACTCAGCCAATGAGTTTACAATTTTTCAGACTTTAAGTCTGTTTAAGCCTCTTAAAGTCTTTGGGTTACAACACATACTTAAGAAAGACTTTCAGGCTCAATTTGAAGACTTCCAAAAAAAAAAAAAGAAAAGTACAATGATGTACCTAGGTGTGTTTTTGCAATAGTTAAGATGTGCACTCAGAAATGTTTCCTGTTCATTTTACATTTCTTCTCAGTCAGCATTAAAGTTCACTCTGCCTTTTGTTGCTACATATGTTACCCGTCATTTGTTAACCTTCCATAGGTCATCATTAAGCTGGATCTTGGTCATACTTTTGAAAAGCAAAATAATTGTGGGTTATTAGTTTTCTCATACAAGCAAGAGGTTTGATTTCCTCAAACATTCTCCCTAACCAAATCATTCTGGTTTAGGTTCCTTTCCTACATTTCCAAACCCGGACATAAGTGTTGTCCAAAAAGTCGGATTCATTACCCAGCATGCAAATAGCTAACCTCATAGGCTAAATTGAGAGGCTCATTTTATTACAAAGTCGCATAAGTCTGGGTGCCAGGTGGATTTCCCATAAATCTTTACATCCTTACAGAAGCATCTGCACTCAATTTACTACAAAAGTTACAGAGTGAATATATCCCAGGTGCTTGCCTCTACAGATGATAGGTTAGTGATGATATAAAGTTGCAGGTGATTTTATCATTCATACTCACTGAGTAGGGATCTGCTTCTAGAAGGGAGGATTTCTTATGTCCCTTTGCCAAGCTGGCAGATCTGATATCAGGGCCTGATTAATATCATCCTCCCCTAATGCAGATGTCCAGGATGTTCTGTATCAGATCTTCTGGGTCCTTTATTCTCTAGTTAGTACAAGGCCCAGATGTGCAGGACATACTTTAACAGATTCTCTGGGTGCTTTGTTCTTTTAATTAGCACAAAGTTTGCAATGACATTTGATTTAATATTAACAGATGTTAGTCTATTTTGTTGTTTGCTTATTATGATTTCTAGAACAACACTCTCTTTAGCAACATCAGCACTGAAAAATTTGTTCCTTTTTTCTCCAATCAATGCAGTACTGAGATAATACTTCTTCTTAAGCCTTTAACGCCAAGGATTATTCTCTCTGATCTAAAGCAGTGGTCTGCAGATTAGGCTGAACCAGTTTTTCACCGTCATCTGTAGTCATTTGTGTCACTGCTGTCTAGGAGAAGGTGAAATCCACTTTGACTCACAGTCTTTTTCCTCAGATACAGTTGTGTGTGAACATGGCTGAAGGCTTTTCAGAAGCCCAGTTCCTCATTAGAACTGAAGCAAAGAGAAACGGAGGACAAAAGGGAAAAAAGAAAAAAAGGGCACAGTAACTAGGAATACTGCAAGGAAGAAAAGAGACGAGAAACTGCAGCAGGGTGGTAACAGCATTTGTCTTTGACAATGACAGAACATGTCCTAAAACAAAATTCCTCATTCTTCAGTCATCTACAACATCTTAGCAGACTTTGTAGCTGTTCTATGCATTTCTGTTTTTTAATATATGCAACACTGAAAACTTCTTTGAACTCGGAATTATTTTTCTCCCTTTCTAACCTGCTTTTCTAAGGGAACAGCCCCTGCACAACTGTGTCATCTGCCTGTCTGCCTCCTAAATCCAATTTTAGTGCAACAGTCAATTTGAGCCAACTTTGAAAGAAGTGTGAAGTTCTCAAAGATGCTAGATTCTTCCAAGTTCATTGAAAACTGGCAGCCAAAAAGAGGAAAGACACCCAATTTAGTATCTCATGGTGAGTGAAAGACAGGTCCAACTCAGCACCTTCTCTATTTGAGGAGGCAGCAGCCATCTGGCCAGTGTGTATAGAATCATAGAATAACCAGGTGGAAGAGACACACCAGATCATTGAGTCCAACCATTCCTGTCAAACACTAAAACATGCCCCTAAGCAACTCGTCCACCTGTGCCTTAAACACCTCCAGGGAAGGTGAATCAAGCACCTCCCTGGGCAGCCTGTTCCAGTGCCCAATGACACTTTCTGTGAAAAATTTTTTCCTAATGTCCAGCCTAAATCTCCCCTGGCGGAGCTTGAGGCCATTCCCTCTCGTCCTGTCCCCTGCCACTTGGGAGAAGAGGCCAGCACCCTCCTCTCTACAACCTCCCCTCAGGTAGTCATAGAGAGCAATGAGGTCTCCTCTCAGTCTCCTCTTCTCCAGGCTAAACAACCCCAGCTCTCTCAGTTGCTCCTCATAAGGCCTGTTCTCCAGCCCCTTCACCATTAGGCACATCTTAAGCGTTTCATCAGTACACACGTAGATCTGAATCAGCTACAGGATGCACTGAAAATTTTCTGTGTAAAATAGTCCTCCCCATGAGGGGGATGGAGCAGCAGACACAGTGTGTGATGAACTGACTGCAACCCCAATTCCTGTCCTCTTGCACTGCTAGTGGACGTGGATGAAATAGAGAAATCAGTAGTAAAGTTAAGCCTGGGAAGAATCATAGAAGAATCATAGTTTGAGTTGGAAGGGACCTTAAAAGATCAGCCAGTTCCACCCACCCTGGCATGGGCAGGGACAAATCACTAGGTCAGGCTGCCCAAGGCCCCGTATAACCTGGCCCTGACCACCTCGAGGGTTGGGGCAACCACAGCTTCCCTGAACAACCTGTGCCAGGGACTCTCATGATGAAGAAGTTCCTCCTTATATCCAGCCGAAATCTGCCCCTCTCCAGTTTATATAGGTTCCCCCTCATCCTATCACCACAAGCCTTTATGAACAGCCCCTCTACAGCTTTCTTGTAGCCCCTTCAGGTACTGGAAGGTCGCTATAAGATCTCCTTGCAGCCTTCTCTTCCCCAGGCTGAACAAGCCCAACTCTCTTAGCCTGTCCCCATATGGAAAGTGCTCCAGCCCTCTGACTATCACTGTAGTCCTCCTCTGGACCACTTCCAACAGTTCCATATCCTTCTTATGTTGGGGATTCCAGAACCGGATACAATACTCCAGATGAGGTCTCACAAGAGAGCTATATAGGGGCAGAATCACCTCTCATCCTGCTGGCCACGCTGCTTTTGATGCAGCCCAGGACGTGTTTGGCCTTCTGGGCTGCGAGCGCACACTGCTGGCTAGTGTCAAGCTTCTCATCGGCCAGCACCCCTAAGTCATCCTCTGCAGAAAAGAGGGGTAGGGGAAGGTATTTCAAGATTTCATTTTATTTCTTATTATCCTACTATGATTTGATTGATAATAAATTAAAATAATTTTTGCCACATGTCTAGTCTCTTTTGCCCATGACAGTAATTGCTGAGTGATCTCTCCCTGTCCTTCTCTCAAGTCACAAGCATTTTGTTTTATTTTCTCTCCTCTGACCAAATCAGGAGAAGGAGTGAGGGAGGCTTTGGTGAGCACCTAGCTTCCAGCCAGGGTCAACCCACCACACTGAGACACTAGGAAATCCCATAAGATACACAAAACTCCACAGAGATGAAAGAACTATACTCACAAAGCTTTTGTGCCACTTTGTCCCAGTGCATAGCCACTTCACACCATCCCTACCACATGTAAAAACAGCTGTGCAGACTGGATGAAGTATTTTGAGTTGATAAAATTTTATACTAGCTTCCTATTAAATTTTATTCTTGTTTATACTTGGTTTGGGGCATTTCTTTGTGCTTTGCAATATTGTCCCTAACCTATTTGTAGCTTAGACACATATAGATTTGTATCATTTTCAGATTAATATAGAACCAGTTTTTTAAATGCTCTGACCTGAAACCCAATGGCAAATCACAAAGGACTTTTAAGTTGAACGCTGCACCCTGTTATTATTATTCCTGTGCACTTCAAAGCAGCATCTAATAAAAGTTCGGCAGCAAGTTCAAGCAGAATTCTGTGAAGGCTGTCTCCTGTATTTTTAAAAATAAGCCAAAATACCATCCTGTAAAGTGGTTCCAAACCAGCATAGGTTATAAGAAAGTGTGATTTCATGTTGTACACATCTGACAAAGAGACTCTGCTGTGGTAGATTTACATCTGCTGCCAGCTGGGCTCTTTTCTTGGATGTTAGGTTAACAGTAGAAGCTGGAGCAGCAATAGAAAAATAACTTGTTGAGACAGAGTAGACATAGATGAATATAACTCATCAAAACTTGAAAACAAAGTAAGTGTTGTTGCAAAAGCAATGGGAAAAACAGCTTGTTGGGTAACTGCTGTGTGATAGCAAAATGTCAGAAAAATTGCTTTGCTTGAGACAGCAGAGAAAGACATGATATGATTTCTGTGGGACACTTCATCTGAAAACAGAAGACAAAAAAAAAAAGTGGTGAAACAATAAGGAAAAAAAACTCTTTGTCATTAACATCCAAGGGCAGTTCTCTGGGGAAGAAAATTTATGCAGTGCCTTTGCCCTAGAAAATCTGAATGCTTAGACAACTCCAAGCTGGGAGTCAGTATCTTTATATGAATAATTCAAAAATAAAAATTGCAAGCTGGTGAGTTAGATACATGAACTCATCCACGCAATACAAAGTAGCATTGGATACCTGAAAAAGGTTTTCATAGCAGCTAGTGAAATGTGTCTGGAGCTGCCTGAGGCAACCAGTAGGAAGGAATAAAGTCTGGATCTCAAAAGGGAGGGTGGTTCCTAGTCACAGGCTGCAGGACAGGGACAATGCCCACCTAGAACAGTCTCCCGGTGCTCCTCAGTGACTCAGATAATGTCTAAATCAGCTGACCTGTTTTCCACAGAAAGCTTGAAAGATTTCTCTGCAGGGGAACATACTTTTACCTTACTCTTTGCACATAGTAGTGGAAAGGACAGAGCACTCACTTGACCTATCATAGTGCTGACCCTAGTTCTCTAGAGAGCACTCTAAATGATGATTTTTGTCTCTGTCTTCTTGTTTATGCAGTACTTTTGTGAAGAACATCTATGGCTCACAGCTTTGGGGTCCCTCACAGAAATGGAAGAGGACATCTTTCTAAGATAGAGAGGAAGAAGGTTTAAACCTGTTTTTCCTCACTATAATATATGTGTCCCAATCACCATCCTGACGCATCACCACCAACTCCTTCCCACAGTGTATGGGGTTTGTAAACACAGTGACAATGAAATATGTAATTTAGTTTATTAATCTAGTCAAGGTATAGGCTAGAGCCAGATGATTTGCTACTCTCAGCTGCCAGTCCTGTGCTCCCAACTCCCTCACTGAGGAGAGTGCAGATCCAAGGCAAGCCCAAAGAATGGTCAATCTGATTTCAGCATCTCTCAGTGTTAAGCACAACAAACCAGGACTGAAACTGGTGAAGGTTTCATGAATGCTGATGTATATCATCAACAAAGCAGATGCGGTGATACCCAAGTACTTATTGTGACTTGCCTCAGAGTGAAAGATCTCACTAGAATTTCTTCTTTTTTGTCAGTGATTATGGCCAACACACTGGATTTTACACACTGACTAACATCTTGGTGCCAACAGTGTTTTCTGCCATTACATCCTCTGTGAGAGATCCCTCTGAGCTAGGTTTGAAAGAGCAAATTGGTACAGAGAAGTCACTTTCAACCAGCCAGGCTACATATCCACTGTGTAACCAACTACATTTCTAATTTTTGTGTTGTTTTCAAAGGATGTAGGCTTCCTGTGTGTCTGCCGCAAGAGCAAGAGAGGTTGTGACATTTCCCTTGCCTTGGGAATGTTTAAAGGCAGATTGCAGAGACTTTGAATAAGGCAACTCCTCTCTGAATCACATGCTTGTGTGGAAGCTATTAGTCACTTGTGTCCTCCATTCTAGTCCAGGACCAAAAGTTGAGCTCAGTGGAGTGCTTTGTATATCTAAATATCTCCTAGTTGGAAAACAACTACCATTCCTCTATGGAAACTGTAAACAAAAAAAATAAAATAGCTTCCTGAGATACCTGCTAGATCCACCTTTGGTATTTCTTAAGCACGTGCTGTTACTGTAACCAGTTGGATGATTTCCCTGTAAGACATCCAAAACACATTCCCAGCTACAGCTGCTCTTCACTTGCTAAACAAAGGCAGTTGTAATCTCAGTGGGCTCTGCACTGGCTGCAAAACAACTTATTATTTGTGCTGTCTTTAATTTATATCAACAGCTAACAAAGAAACAGGTCCATGTCTCACATCATTAGAAAAGAGTCTGAGTAACGTAGGGCAAAATACATTTTACTTTATACTTCAACCCTTCTACAGAGTTACCCAGGGGCTTGTAGCAGGGCTTGTTTATTTTTTCCTGAAACAATAAAAGTTGGAGAAATTGCCAACAGTGGTCATGCTATTTCTTGAAATACCTACATCAGCTCTGGGAGCTCTGGGGTTACAAAAACTTTCAATTATCTGAAGTACTAGAAATTTTCTGTTCCAAAATCTATGTAGTGGAATGGCTTCTCAGCAAACTTTCCCATAAACTAAAGAAATACATTAAACCACATAATAGTTCCATAACAGAAATAAGTAAATCTTCTGAGCAGTCAGACATGTTTGAAGAAAACAACAACATTTACAACTGACAAGGACATAAACTGTCACTGAGGTTAATAGGCAAAGCTGGGTTCGGGTATGTACAACCGTCCTGTACAGATTGTAGCTCTAGCGCCTGGGAGGCGATGCACTGTTTACAACCCAACTATTACCATTGCTCCTGGCAGAGGCTGTGATTTATGAATGTCTGTATATATTCTTGTTCTGAATTTGTGCATTTCCCATTCTTCCCCACCCCCGTTTATTTTTTTAAAGAAAGGAAGTTAAAGGTCTAAATTAGAACGTGGGGACATCCACATTTCTTAGTGAAGTACTGCCCTCTGCTCACAGCTGCCAGCCTGAGAATTCCCCAGCAAGGTGGAAGTGGGAAATCAGTAAAACCAGAGCACAGCTCTGCTACACAACAGCCTCTTCTTGTGCAGCTGTGCTGAACAAATGAAAGAGAGGACCTCTTCCTGATGGCTGAACCAGTGCAGAGCAGAGTGAAAGTTCAGGCCTTCCGTCTGTCAAACAGCCTGGCAGGACATGACATAGGCTACCAAATGACCAAGGTCTGCCAGGCACGGTGCATTCTGCACCTGAGCTGGGTGCTGGGGGAAAAGCAGCTGCTTCCCAAGCCGTGACATCGCTGATAAGCATCATGAACCCCACTGTCATAGAAACTTTCAGGCTTTCTAGGGAACCAGTGAAATGGAAATGGGTATAATGTGTCTTTAAGTGTAACTTGTGGGGGCAAATTAGAGTAGACCACAAAACAGATCAGTGGTGGCCAACTGCTACCATCCCATTGGCTCCTGAGCAGCACACACAGGAGTATGGGCAAATCCCATACTCAGATCCAAGGACCACGAAGAGATTCCCAGGAAACAGCACAATGGGGAAGACTAAATGAGCCTCAGTCCTACAACCAGAAGCAAAGTGATTTAGGGAAGGAAAATGGGCAACTTGTCTCACTGACAGTTATACTGTAGCATTCCCAGCAGCATACAGGACCTGGGATGGACAATGCAGATTGCCTAAGAGACCATGAAGTAGGCAGTTGTTTCTTCTTTTAGCTGATTCATTCCACTTGTGTGTACTTCTGCATCTGATCTAATCTTGGTCCTATAGCTGCTCCTCAACAGTATTGTGTGCAGTCACGTGCAAATGAGATCAGTCCTGAACATACTTTCATTTCTTTCAAGGACTAAGCTCAGGTCCATCTTTATCTGCACTAGTTAGCTCAGTGCTCGAAATCAAGACTTCTGTTGCCTTGCTTATAAATGATTTTCAGTGCCTGCAGACAGTAATATTTTCCATAATCACTAATGGTGATTACAATGAGTAAAAACCTCAAGCAAGTTCACCCTGTTCTTTCCTGCACTTTGAGCAAGACACTAGGAACACTGCAGCTTTATTTTTTTAGGCAATATTCATGCCAACAGGCTTTAACATCTGAGTAACACCCTAGGCAACTCGGCTCAGCCAGACTGTACGATGTTTATATAAGGAAGAGTTTCAGCAATTTGATCTGATTAACTCCTGAAACTTGTCTTCCTGACAGGGAACCACCTTTGCAAGTCGACATTCAGAATGTTCGTGCCATAAGAGATTTAATGCTACCAGATCTCTGGCCAGCTGCAGAAGGAAGCAGAAGGAAAAGTGAATTGAGCTCTTAAGACTTGCCGCTCCCACTTCCCCCTGATTTCTTCCCTCCAGCTCTCCCCATTAATGGGAATAAACCTCATCATCTTGATTCTTGCTCTTCCCTTTTTCTGGCAGGGAGGTGAGCTCTCCCAGCAGCATTGTCGTTTTGTACCCTGCTTCCCAGAGGTGCAGCCCAGCACATCATATCTGCCTTTCAAACAAGCCCAGGGGTCTGCTTTCAAATGACCTTTACTTGTTTTTAGAAACTCCCCCTAACCTCAGAGAACTTGTCTATGTTACATCTTCCTACCTTCTCCTACCTCTCAAATCAACCTTTTCTTCAGTGACCCCTGCTCGGACAGCAGTGTCCCTGGTGGCTTCACATGTCTCACACTAACCTCCTGTGTGCCTCTCCCTTACAGACTCATTTATATGTACTTGAAAATGTACTTGTATATCAAATACGAATTCTCAGTTCCTCCAGTTACTTTATATTCTCTAAAACTTCCTCATCAATGCACTTTCATGCACCATACACAGAAATCACTAGGCAAGATTAAGTTGTACAGTGTATTAGCTGGAGCAAACCACCGTGATTGGTCACATGCTATAAATTGCACCTGTTTATTCTGATCTATCGCCTGTGTTCTTGCAGAACTTCTGACACTTCATATCATCCCATACCAATGCTCAGTCTGTTCAGTCTTCATTTTTCTGCTACGAATTTATGAGACCTGGTGCCCCTCTCACTATGATGCCATGCAGAGGCTTTGCAGCTAAAACCTCAGTCTGCAAACAACTTCATGTCTAAGCAGTCGTTACACGCATGTATAAAGCATTACCACAAAAATAAGTAAGCAGTAAGACTGAAAATGAGGAAACAATCACGTAAAGCAAGCATCTCACCATACAGACTCTCCTTAGAAACAGACGTGAAACTAGAGGTTTCACCAGTTGCAATGAAAGAACATTTTGTTCTGGGACTTCATTTGGGATATGCAAACTCTGGCTGGAATTCTTTAGCTTGAAACAAGTGAAGATAAATTAACAGAGTTTCCATTGAATATGCCAGGACACTTATTTTCAGCCTGTATAAAAATATTCACAGAATGCTCTTTAACATAACATCACAAGGGCTGACTTGAAAAAAATTATGCAAGCAGGATGGAGGCTGATAGCTCAGGATACAAGAATAGATTAACTGCTGAATTTGGCCTTGCAGGCAGTAACAGGCTACTGCACCAAAAGCTGTAGCTATTCCTTACTAATAGTTTAATAAAAGCAAAAATATAAAAGTTCTAGGACTATTTATATACTATCTTCTTTTCTTCCCAAGGCAACATTTTCAGAGTCACAAGAGGGCTCAGGGAGGGGACACGACCATGCAACCAAGCAAACACCACTAGTGCTGACACAGATTTCTATGCCCAGGACCCTCGATGACGACATGGGGGAAGCTGCTGTCCCAAGCCACCAGAGTTTCTGATGTCTCAAGAAAAAGTTCCTTATCTCATATTTACATGAACAACTACAAACCAGCTAAACTCCGATTAACAAAAAATTCTAAGTCAGGTCAAACAATGCATTTGTAGAGGCTGAGGTGAATGTGTGGTTTTGATAGAGAATAAAAGATAATCCAATGAACTTTAGAGATGAAAAGAATAAGACAAAACAGCACATTTAAAAATTTGATTTTTTAAAAGTACACTAAGAATATGCAGTTAAATAACTGAAAAACTTACTGAAATAAAACCAGTGCAGTCCTGTTTGAGCAAGTTCAAATCAATGCATGTATTTTGATGCTGTGTTCATTCAAGTGCTGAACACAGCCAGGTAGACTTACGATGAGATGTTTCTCTTTTTCCAGCCACATGCATTATGTTAGAGGCACAACGCTGGGCACAGCACAACAGTGATCTCAGCACATAGGTAATTAAAAAAATAAACATCAGAAAACCTGGAATAAAGCTGTTACTGGTAATGGGATCCTGTTGTGCTTCTGCACTGACCGCAATACTTAACAGGTTTTTAAAGAAAACACAGAAACATAAGCGTGTGGATTATAAACAAAAGAGTTTATTCATTTTATGTTTTCAAGGCACTTTCATGCTGCAGTTTAGAACTCCCATTTGTTAAGGAAGGGAATCTTTCACAAATCCTATCTCCACTAAATAAAAAACACAACTTCAAAGTTAAGTGAAACAACCAAAAAATTCATACCAGATCCTGACCATAAGCTATGCATGTTACCGCATCACAAAAAGAATCCCTAAGTACAAAATGTTTTTCTTGGGGATTTTCTAGATTGATATGTTGTTTAGGAAATGCAGGATGAGATTCATCCCAGTGAGTTTTTACCATCTCAGAGCTGGTCGTCTGGTTAAGCCAGTGACCTCAGTTCAGCCAGAGTTGACTCCTCTCATCTATCTTAAATATCTATGTAAAAGCAAGATGGACTGTTCTCTGCTAGGAACTATTCTGTATTGCCCATAGGGAAAGCTTAAACTAATGCAACCAGAATTTCTTTTTTTCTTACTAGGTATTCAGGGTAAGATATTAAGGCAAAATCCACCTATAGTTATCAGTTACAGTTACCTCTGCATTTTGCACAGAACTCATAATCACTGATACAATATACTTATACTGGCAGCAAAACATTCCATGATATGGCATGGCTGTCTCACTGTAGCACCAACTGAGGGAGAAAACTGAATGCTGGCAGACTTCACTAATGATTTAAGCATTCTGACTGGTTTTATTTTTAAAACCCCCAAACAAACAAAAAAAAAACCCCAACATAAAACCAAACCAAAGAAAACTCCCCAAAATCAAAATAAAAACAACCAAAAAAAACTCAGTGCTTTAAAAACTGAGCCCAGTGCTCAAAATACAAATCCATAACGCCCAATGTACTTGAAGTTACCATCTTTTAACAGGCAAAAGCACTTTGGAGACACAGAACAAGAGCTCAGCCCGGTGTGCTGATTGCAAAAAAAAAAAAGCCTGCACAAATTCTACCACCTTTTCTGTATTTTTCATGTGTAATTTCTTGCTCAGAGCATGCAAATGCTGAAATTCAAGAATACCCATTCAATTGTGGAGTGCTAACTGCGCTGCCAATTTTTTACTCAGTCACTATTAAGCTGTGGTCTCATTTTTACCATCATCAGCATTGTAGCAGCTCATGTTCCATTCCCACTGCACACTTGGCAACGCCAGGCACAGCCGTCTTTACAACATCACGTTTAGCAAAACCTCACTGAGCACACATTTCACTTCCATATTTCACAATATGTCACAAGTTCACAGCCTGTCACAAGTTCACAGGGTGGATTTTGTCACCAGACTACAGCAACATTTACCACTGCAATATTTTGGTACTGAACTGGAGGCAAATTGCTTGTCTCCCAGCAGATACTGGCGTAAGATGCCTCCTTTGCTGTTGACAGGAAGGTGCCAGTGGTAGAGAAATTCAAGACAGGCTTCTTTAAGTGTCAGCAGTGTTCGATTATCATTCCTTTCTCCTCCCTGAAGTGAGGCCTTGGAGGTAGTGTAAAGGAATCAGGTTCCTGCTGCCAGCCAGAAGGCACCGGGGGTGGGGGGCAGGCTGTAGCTGACAGCTGAGATCTGGAGGAAGCTGGGGTCTGCTTGGTGTTAGCAGATGAAATCTAAGGCAGTGGCAACAGACATACCGCTGCACCTCCACAAAGGATGCTGAGGTGTCCCTGCAGTGGCTGCCAGCACCACCTCTCTGGCTGAGAATTTCTAAAATAGTTCCAAAGATATTCTTTGGAAAAGCAGAAAAGGTCTGCAACAGAGGTCAGCAGTGGTCTACCCCAGACTTCTACGCTGACTGCAATGCCTGAATTCAAACCTGCTCATGCTGGCACTAGGGAAAAAATGGTAATGACAGAGAAATAAAACCTGTCTACCAGGGTTCAAATACATTTCAGTTTGAGCATATAAAGGGTTCGTATTTTTAGCCTCTAGTGCCCCACTAACTTGATCAGCTCACAATATGGCTTGCATATTTTCCACTGACATGGACTACTCTCCTTAGAGTGGGCTCTGAAAAATGCAATATACACCATGGCTGACTATGGCAGAGGTGGTAAAAATGAGAAAGACTGCCTCCACCACTCGTGTGTTTAGTTCCCAGAACACAGCAGTAAGCAGAGACCTAGTCTGGCCCTCCTCACAGGTGATAATTTCCAGTAGTTCAAATACATAAATGACAGAAACATAGCTAATCAACAACAACAAAAAATCCAAAACAAAGTAATGTAAAATGAATAGCACCAAGGATGCTCAGGCTCATACACCCATTCCACACAAGTAAAAACTGCAGTACATGGTATTCCAGTGTTAACTGAGTGCCATGCAGACACTGCATCCTGACACAGAGCACAGTGTTTTTATACAGAAGCTAACTGAAAGCTCTAAGAATATTAAAGTCTAAAAACAGATGAAAAGTTCAGTAATTAGTAAGAGATTGGTTATAATCACAGCACCATTTCCTTGAAGTCTGTTCACTCTCTGGAATCAATTACAATTTTGCTGTTGTTCTCAGTAGAAGACAGACTGGACCTTAAATGGAGAGTGCATATCATTACTGAGTCTGGATTTCAAAAATATGAAAATATTCCCTTTGCAGGGAAACTATGGCACATTTTACTACCAGAGCAATATTGACAGCATAGTCATAGTGTATAAGGCACATGTGTTCAGTGTTCTGCAAGATGAAAGGTAAACTGTGAAACTTCAAAAGGGGATAAGCAAGTCCTCACAGGATTATTTCTGTCAGAGCTCCACAACACACAGCAGTACATAGCAGAGGACTTGATTCTACTGTCATCTGCTGAAACACCCAGACTCCAGACAGAGTTTTGTTTGCTTCACTAAAGGAAGAATTTAGATGTTGTTAGAAGCAGGAAACTTTGATACATGCTCCTAGACATAACCTAATTCAGCAGGCTGACTGGCAGATACAGAGTTTTTGCTATGTGGACTTAAGGTCATGGATGCATTTTACCAGTCTGCAGATATTCAAGGCTAAAGTTCATTATCAAATGAGGAAAAAAAAAAAAAAAGAACAAACAATATCTCACAGTAAGAGTATTTTACCAGAATCATTATATACACTGCTGTGCTACTGTTGCTGAATTGAGTTCTAGATTTCCAGTTCACTGACCTGGATGAACACCTGTCAAAAGAATCACAGCTTTGTTTCTTTAGTACCGGCCTCTTAACAGCCTACAGGTCAGAATGACATTATTGAGATTAGCACCTTTGCAATTACTTATAGAAACAGTTGAAAGTTCTTCAAATAGAACTGTGGTTCAGTAAAGAATACAAGACCTTTATAGTAAACTCAGTCTTCAAAGAAAAGTAATTATATTAAAAACATATAATCCATCATAGAACATCCTATTTTACCTGTGATGGAAAAGAAAAAAATATTGCATGCACAGGGTGCACTCAAAATCTATGGGGCCAAATTCTGCACTGAATTAAGTAGGAATTTTGCTGAAGTACCAACTGGAAATCTTATTTTATGGCCACCATAACCAATAAGATTTTTATTATTATTTCACAGGTATTTGGATTTCATCTAACAAACAGTGCATTACTTGACCTATAATAAATAAGTGTAATAAAGAACAAGTTATATGTCAAAAATGTATACTCCCTTTTCTGTACTGTACCAATTAGCATGACCAAAACTGGCCATAACTACAACCAGTATTGATTGCTCTTCAGAGTTGGGTTTGTCCTTCGACAATACTGGATCATTTCAGGATCAAGGCTTAACCAGCTGTTTGGCAGAGACTGTCCTACAGTCGGATGAACCACTGCAGGGAGGAGCTGTTCCTGTTTTACTGCCATGAATGTTGAGGCTGTACTACTCTCAGCCCCCTTTAGAAGAGGAGTCACTGTAACACTGGGTACTGTCAAACTCCGTTCCAGACATACATCTGGGCTATTGAGGACTACACCTGTTTGACTTTTGATGAGTGCTTTTGTCTTCTCCTTCTTCTGACACATCAGCAAAATGCACAGAGAAATAACAGCAACAATGAGTAGCACAAATACTAGGACCAGGGGGATAAGGATGTACCATGGGTTGCTGCTTTCACCTGCTTCCTCTCTGGGACCCCCAACATTGACTTGGGTTTTAGTCCTAGTCCCTGCAGTTCCACTTGTTCCCATTGCTAGATTTAGCAATGGACCTTCCTTATGTAGATTTCCCCAGTGATTCTGCCCTAACCACATGGTTGGTCCAGTCTTCTGTGGTGCTACCGTAGGCCCTTCATTCCGAGAGGAGGCTGGTGTCTTGTCCTCTGAGGTAGCAGGAGTCTTTAAAGTGGTTGTGCTGGTTATGGAAGGCACTTCGGTTGTAAAACCCTGCACAAGTGGAGGGCTGTACGGCACGATGGAATACTCAAAATAGCCAACAGCTGGCTGCACAGCATCTGCCCTGAGTATAAACGCGAATGAGTCATTTAATAGATCAATGCCCATCATATTTGTATCTATGTCCAGAAGCACAACACCACTATCAATGTCAGCCTGGGTGAACACCTGAACATCTTCAAATACTGTGTCATTCACGAAGCTTTTCTTTACAATCCTTCCATGAGCCGGGGGCACTATCACTTCAAATGTAGGATTACTATTTGTCAAATTAGCTAACTCAGAAGCATCCAGGTCACTGCTTCTGAGTTTATAAGCTCCTTGATTTGAAATCTGCATGTCAGGCACAACTTGTACTAAAGGCTTCACTGTGATGTTCAGCACTTGTCCTGTTAGATTGCCTTCTGCAGTGGAAAGCATAAACTCCAGTACTTCTTTGGACGCAGTAAGATTTGTCAGGTGGTAAGATAGCCTTCCCAAATACAGATCTGCCTGCTCAAATTTAGTAACCCGTTCATTTCCAACCATCAGGTGCCCATATTTAAGCGGCTGAGTTATTTCATAAATTATATTATTGTTTTTTCCATTTGTGGTAGCTGAAAGCTGCTCATTAGTAATAGTGACAGATGTCTGGCCCTGTGGAAGAGCAACATTGGTAAGGTTGACCAGGACAAGAGCAATTGGTATGACTTCAAGACTAAACAGTTTATATATAGGGCGATGTTTACCATCAGTCACACTGAAATAGAACACCCCAGAAGATGAACTTCCATCTTGTACAAACCAAACTTTATCATTGTCAACATCAGCTTGTGTGAATTCCTTTATGGAGACACTGAGATTGCTTTTCATTGCTAAATAACCATTATTGGGGTTGCTAACAATGGTGTATTTGAGCTCAGCTGGGGCATTATCTAGATCTTCAACTTTCAGATGCTCTGACCCCAGCACTGACATATCTCCCTGCAGGACTTTCAAGTGCAGCTTTTTTGTCTTCAGTTCTGGAACTTGGTCATTCACTGGAACAACAGTGATGTTAAATATTTCCTCTAAAGCTTCACTATGGGGCTTCACTGCAGACTTATTCTTTAGGTTTAACCAAACAGCGAAAGTGAAATTGTCATTAAGCGATTCAGAATTATCATGGACATACACAATTCCAAATTTGTTCAGTATGTACTGCAAGAAGTTAGGCTTTTCTTTGGTAACATTTCTTTCTCCAACAACAATAAAGCCATGGTGAGGTAAAGATACAACTTCGTACCAGACTTCATACACAGAGCGCTGTACCTGAGGTAGCTTAATCAATAGATTTGAAGCATCTAAATTTGTTTTGTTGATTAATACTTTACCTCCTTCCTGGACTACGGCACCTAGCAGAAAGAAATAAAGAATCTTAGAAACTGATTATTTTATAGTTGTAATATTTCAGAAATCAGATATCGAACAGTGATAATACTCAGAGAAGTTCCTCCTTCATGGTGTCCTTGATTTCCAAGTCATGGGTAAGATACATTACCACTATCTTTAAAATACATTCACATGTAAGAGACAAGACTTTCTACTGATGCATCTATAACACTTAAAGAAATATCAGTATAGTAAAGCTTCTGACAGCATTTTCACCTGCCATTATAGCAAAATGGAGAATACCCACTAAAGCAGTAGGAAGTATCAAACAGGTTCACTTCATTTTTACACAGGGAGTGATGCAGTTTTCCAAGTTAACATCCATATTCTGCGACAAAAGTATTCCGGTCATTTGTTACTGAAGAGAAAACAGCCTTTGTTTCCACAACTGTTCACTGGAACTGTGATAGTTCCAAAGCAATCTGGAACCCAAATGTAAAGCATCTTTACCTGTATTTGCCAGAAGACGACTATTCCAATCATGCCTGGTCATTTCATAAGAAATGACAATATGGAACACCTGGAGGTCCAGCGCTGATGGCGGAGAGGAGACAGTAAATGTAAAGAAATCTTCTGTACTCCAGTCAGCTGACTTGGCATCTAAGTGCTCATACATGATCACACCTTCATCCACCTGTTTAGGGTAAAGAAAAGCCATGGGTTTAAGAGGACAATAATTTCAAATACAGAAGTGTAAGGAAATTAAAAAATCATGAGAAGGCCTTCAAGAGAGGCCTTTGTACCTTAGTCTACACACAGTGTACTTGTAAATTAACTGAGATTATCTTGTACTTCTCTTTCTCTTAAAATGAATTCTGTTGCCAGATAAGCTTACTTGAAGGTAGGTGAAACATTACAGGGCTTGAAAGCTTTGTGAAGACTTATGCAAATAAAAGAGATATAAAACACTAAGAAACTTTTCTCAAACTAGTAATGGTAATGGTGAACAGGAGTGCAGCTGGACTGTATGCTTAGGGAATTGGAGTATCATACGCCGAGGGTTATTTCTTTATTAGGATACCAGGGGAGCCAGTCTGACTGCCTTGAAAAAGAATATGAAAGACTGAAGGCTTGAAAAGGACTTTGATTCAGTTGTTCCATGGGGAATAGCAAAGATACTTGGTAAGAGACTACAGAAACCAGAATGAGGTGCAATGATCATTGAAATATACTCTCATTTGTAACCAAAATTACTGATGGAATTACTTAGGGACAAATTTTTACACCACAGTAAGAAGATGATTCCTAAGAGACAGGAAAGAACTTGGCTTATCCCATACCTGCCTTCACTGACCTTCCAGAACATCATACTCCAGAAAACCCCATCAGTCCCACTGTAAGGATTTAAGCTTCAAAGTACTGCAAATACTGCAGTAAAACTTCAGAGAAACACATATTTATACATGATACAACAATACATCTCTTTAGGCTCCAAAGCAAAAAGGCAGTATTTTCAGTTTAGGATTCCGAACAGTTGGAACTACACTCAAACATTAAGGTCAATACCATAATACCTTAGAATTCCAATAGGATCCCTTATAACCACAAGACTAGAACAGTTACTAAACCTCATCCACTAGACTGAGTATCTGGTCTGCTTGATAATTCATCCAGCCATACATATTAAATCCTTGGCAACTTTCCAGGCAGCCACTGACCCCACTTCCTAGTTTATAATTGACAGAGCGATCCCTGAGATATTGCTGGTTCTAAGTTTAGTATTTGTAATGTACTCTACACAGCTTGCAGACACTGTGAAGGAACTCATTAGCACATGTTCCTATCACACATGCTTGAAAGGTGTGAAAAGAAAACAAAATAAAAAACAGCGCTGTTGTCACAGATGAAGCACTTTAGCAGTGGAGAATCTGAGTAGCGACTACAGAGAGAGCTAATCCTGAAATTACTGCAACAGCCTCCACTGAGATCACTAGGGAAATAGGGCTTTCAGGGTCCTCTTTCTCAGCAGCCTCAATACCATCACATCTTATTGTCTAAAAAATTCAGACTCATGTGATAAAATTCTACATGTACATCCCCAGGTTTATGCTTTCCCTATAATGACTTAATTCTTAATGGCTATTATAGGACAACACAAACAAAATTGATACTAAAAAGATATGCTGGTTCAGAATAACTTATCAAATCATTTCTCTAGGACTTCAAGTGGGAGAAAGCAAATTTTTCCAACAAGAACAGGCACAATATGAACTCTTTAAATTCAACAGTACTTAGTAATGTTCTTAACAGGGTTATTTTTTTTTTAATTGCAAGCCCATGCTAATATCTGGTCTAAGAAGAGGATGGAATTGGTGAGGATTTTCATGTTTACCTCTTCAATGATTTTAAATATAGTGAAGAAACTGTGGCTTGCTGCAAGGTGAAAATACTTATAAGATACCATAAAAAGTACTGGCAGAGAAAAAGCCTCAAATATAAAAATACTACTGTGTTATTCAAGTGTATTCAATTAATTTTTATGTATGGCTGAACAACAACTGTCCATGAAAAAAATGCAATGGGCATTTAAATTCTTTTTGTTTCTTTGCCACCGAAGCAATCAACCACAGGGCACAGGGAAGAGTTCATCAACACAGCAAAAATGCTGACTGCTTTTACAAACCAGCTGCATAGTAGATTTCAGAAATGAAATTTCCAATTTCACAATATAGAATTAAGTCAATGACAACCCAAATAACAGAACTAATGCAGAATATCTTCAATTGAAATCAGATTCATAAGTTTCCTATTACCAACCAGAAACTGAATGTCTTATATATCCTTTACATGGAGAATACACAGAGTTTGTTTCTCACTGATATTTAACTTCATTTGGCCACAACATGCTAGACACAAAGTTTACTTGGAATCTTTCTTCTCCTCCTTATATCTCATTCTCTAACAGAACAAATAGCAAGCTGGTTAAGATATCTTAATTCTACCTGCAATAAGGCACTTATCTCTACTTGTCTGAAATGAAAATGGCCAATACAAGTATATCTGACAGAGAAGAAAAACATATACATTATTACAGCCCAAATCCTTACTCAATTTAAAAAATTGAAAGTTTGTTGGCAATATATACGTATGTATATTTGAAAATATAAGTAGTAATTACCTGAGCAAGATGTAAATGGTATGTAACAAGGGTGGAACGTTGTAGTTTGAGTCAGTTTTGTGACTGAGCTGCTGTATGTAACCTAATTTCTCTGAAAACTAACTCAGGTGTTCTTCTCTAAAGTGATAACACAGGGCATTGGCATGCAGAAAGGTCAATGATTATATTTAACCAAGGCCATCCTCAAGTGGAAAAGGAGCCACACCTGCGAGGAGGGGAGAATAGGGCAGGTGACCCTAAATGGACCATCAGAGTATTCCATCTCTTATACATCATATTTAGCATAAATTTGAGAGATCAGAAGGGTCTAACTCTCTTCTGCAATGGCCAGCATCCAGTGAGGACCTTGTCTGCCTGGCTGCTCCTGATGTCAGATCTATGCATTCCTGAATCAAGTTCCTGAATCCAGCTCCCTCCCAGCCATGGATCCATTCCCTCATGTCTGCTCTGGAGTATTTGGGGTGACTTAGTGTCATTAAAGGGTAGGCTGGGGGCATGATCTCATATATTTGTTTATATTTTATTACTTTATAATTATTTTCATTGTTATCATTATCACTATCATCATCATTATCATCTCATTAAAGCTGTAGTTCTACTTTCCAACCCATAAGCCTTTATCCTCTCACTTCGCTCTCCTCTTTCCCTGCAGGCTGCCAGGAACAAAAGGGGATTTTGGAAGCTCAACTGCACAGCTTTAGCTGTTGACTTTGGCTGGGTGAGGCTAACACATGACAATTAGTAAGAACTAAAGCAACAGAGAATAAGTGGCGTGTTCTGACACAGCATTGTCTGATAAACACATGTAAAGATTATATCCATAGGTAAAAAGAGTAAATCCTAAATCTTTAATCTTTACCTAAAAGATTTTCTGTCTGACATGCTTTGCTGTTTCATGTAATGGTCATAAAAATCACACATTTTAGGAACAGAATGGAACAGTGTCACAATACAGTTCACCTCCCTCATAACATAAGGCAAAACTCAGCAACTACTTCAACAAGACTAATAACATAATAGGATTAGAACATAGTTTTAAGAGGAATGTTCTGTGCTCATCTTGATCTATGAAGTTCAAGTGGAGATTCATTCCACCACAGTCCCTGGTCAGGTTGTTTGAAAGTCTGATGGTAACCATAAAAATGTCAACTGTTTTTCCAGGTTTCATTGGTAATTTTCAATTTTTGGCCAGTAGATTTTCTCCCACTTTTATGTATTATGTCAAACTGCCACTTTTAGACCAAATAATCTCTTAATTTTCCCTCCAACAATGTCAGAAGATTGATCTCCTTTTATCTTCCCTGCTTAGACTTTCTCAGATTAATTTACTGCAAGCAGAGCACACAGTTCTATTCAGATTCTGCACACAGACATAAATCAATTATTTTCAGTTGCAAGAGAATGTTTTCCATCAAGTTACATGAGCAGCCACGTTTTAGTCATTCAAGTATCAGACCTTGTATCACAGTTAAGATTCTTTAAACACTTAATATCACAGCCAATCAAGTCAGTAGAATTCTTCTTGGGGACACCCAGCAGGACTGTGTGCAGCTGAAATGAATTTGATACTTGGACTTTTCACACAGCAAGGCTACTCCTTATGCCAAGAACTGAAGGCTTCCAACCTCAGATTGCTGGTTAATGGCATCAGAACAGTCCTTCTTGAATAATACTGTTACAAGCAAAACAGTGGAAATTGCCAAGACCCTGAGAGTATCCAAGCAGAGAGGAACAAAGGCTCCTCTTGCATTCATAGCTAGATGCCAGATACTTAATGACATAGCAAATCCGTGTGATTGCAGTGATGGGCCACATATGCTTGGTTACTTAACAGATGTAAATGGATCAGACAAAGAAAAAGCAGCTCAGATGCACCATGAAGTAACAATCTACCCCTGAAACATTCTTATAAAGTAAATGCTTACCATAGACTGAGTAAAACTGATGATTTCCTGAGTGGTGTTGTCAGAATTCACTTTGATCAGCCTTCCAAGTTTTGGGGAAGTTATGATCATAAAAGTTATAGTTCTGTTTCCTGCATTGGTCACATCACTGGTTACAGCTTTCAGATCATGTCGTGAAATAGATTTCCTGGAACCTAAAAAATGTCAATTATAAGTAACATAGATATGTAGCAGTGATTTTTCCCAAAGGGTAAGTTTTCTATGCACAACTCACCCTCTTATGTAGGTATGCTACCTAGCATTTTAATTACTTTTTATAAGATCAGCCAGTTTACTTCTTTTCTAGTTACCTTCTAGTTTCAACTCTTGCATAGCTTTTTCAATCAAAAGGCCCACCAGTAGGATGTTTCTTTATTTTACAAATGAAAAAACCAGCAGTTCTCTTCAGCTCATGCAATTGCTAAACACTAACTTAAACAAAACCAACCCACTGTACAGAACAGAGTATGTGTAAGTTCCGCTTCTTTATTACATGTCTAGAACTGAATTCAAACTCCAGCTCAAGTCACCACTGTTATTGGTTTTGGTACTCCTGGTTCCCCACAGAAGGCACAGTGGTTTGGCAGGAAGAAGGCTTAGCACACCAAAGTTCCTATTGAACACACATGTCAAAACCAATTATTACCAGAAGTTTGAACTACACTTTAACAACATGAAAGATGATTTTCATTTAATGAAATTAAAAAATAAACACTAAACTAAACAACTCAGGAAAAACATCACACAACAGAAATAACAGCCTGAACTGAAATAATGTATTATTAAGATGGATGGAGACTGAGGGGGTAACAAAATCCTTTTAATGCATAGCAACAAACTAGCCAGTACCTTCTGGCTTAAATGTGATGAAAAGTATAAAAAGCTTTCTGGCATTTAGCTAAACCAAGACCATTTCTGACATAGCTGTGACAAAACCAAACCTAGCAATTTCCTAAAAGACCAAAGTTTAATTTGGCTTCTTTTAGATGCACTGTCTCATGGTACACACTCAGCAAACTAAATTTCATGTATAATAATACTTTTGAAGCAGCGATAGATTCCCATAATCCTATTCTCCCTGCCTCTAATTTTACATTTTCTTTTATTCTTGAACAACATGCTTTTATAGGTTATCAATACATAATATCAGTTATTAGCATAATATATCCTTGAGGTCTGAAATATCAATCCATCTTCAATAAAGCTTATTGTTTATACAGGAATAACAAAAGATAACATGTTCCTGATATAATATTCTGAAGAAAAAATACGGCAGGCAAACTCAAGAAAGGGAATGTTTTGTAAGCAGTTAGTAACATCAGGATTGTGCATGTTTACATGTAGTTGTGCCTTGGTTCAAACCACATCCACTTTGAAATAGAGCTGTTAAAATTAAATGAGATCTTCTGGCTCTGCCTGTTTGCCCTTTTTTACTTCCCATGCCTCCCAGTGTCCATACTGTTTTGAAAAGTGAAGCAGTCCCTTAGGTCTAGAAAAATGTTCCCATACTTCATGTGATTCAAGAAGTCTCCCTTCTCTGCCACTCCTTGTCCTTTTTTTGTGTGACAGGCGGAGAGAGAAGCATGGCCTTGTGTTGTGCATACAGCAGATGTGGTCAGGAAAGTAGAACAGAGAGCAACAGTTAATGAGACCACATGTATCTGTAAATAGTTATTTCTCAATACACTCCTACTTACGCAAATCAGGTCTCATTGCCTTAGCAGAGTAAGACAGAGTAACTCTCAAATATGGTCACACTGTAGCGATGGAAGTTATGCTCCAATTTTTCATAACCATACCAGGTTATCACACTACCACCTTCACATTCCAGGGATGTGCAGATAGAGGATGTGCACCACAAAGCTGCTGTTTGTTCCTAACAGACCTGATCTCACTTACTGCACAGCACAGGCTGAAATACAGTCTAGGGTCACAGATGTTAAAGTCTCTCATGCTTTCCTGTAAAATGGGGACCTCCCCTAAACACTACCTTCTGTCCTGAGACTTGAGACTGTTTCTCAGCACTCACAATAGTTCTGCTCCGGTCTGGCACCTCAACAGGGAGAGGAAGGTTATTTGCCAGCCAGCAGACTGGATGAAGGAAGTGAGAACACCATCTGCTTGTTCCCCAACACAGGAGAAGAGAGGTCACAAACCCAACTCCAGACAAACACAGAGGAAAGGAACGAGGTAGCAGAGGAAAGCACACAACAAGGGTGTCGTGATGTAGAGTAGGGACAAGCTAATCCACCCAAGTAGAATGCAACAGCATCATGCCATCATTACTACCTGATAATTTTGGTATCCATTTTCTATGTCTGCATTTAAGATTTGGAAAGTGCTTTGGCACGAGCATTTTGCTTATCACTGCTAAACAGTTACAAATCATGTAGACTGCTTAGACAGCTCGGCTTCTGAATACTTAAAGCTAGGTTGCCTCTCCTTCTCAAAGAGCAACTCAGCTCATTCCTTCTTTGAGCAATTACTTCCCCAAGGAGAGAAAATCCTCACACTGTAGATATCTACTATACATAAAAAACCCTCATATATCTACCAGTCAATTTACTGAGCACACCGAGGGGGAAAAAAAAAGATACTTTTGTAGAACAGAAAGATCCACAAATCATATAAACAAATCTGGTTCATCCAACACAAAAGAAGACAACAGTACGTGCTCTTAGAAAATTTCACAACAATGTAGTTGAGAGAACAGTTTACACCGAGTCATGAAGACACAGCAAATTCTTCACAATATATTCAATTTTTACTTCCCTAGAGAAAAGATTCTTCAAGTTGTCTCAAAATTAACTTTCCCTGCAGTGCTAAAAAATATAGCAGGATACAGGCTATTGTTTTTACATGTGTTAGCCATCTGGCACCATCATTGTCAAATCAGTCACTTCATGATAAGCAAGTACAACTGAAACCCATTCAGCTACAGAACGTCTTTAAAAAGGTATCATAAAGAGAACAAGTGAAAAAGCTAGTAATACTTTTTTACACCAAAGACGAATTCTGCTAACCAAAAGTAAGTGTGAATTCAAGAAAAACTATAAGCTTAGATGAACACACCTTGCAATGCTGAAAGAAATATTGTATTTTGCAAATTAGGGAACTGACTGACAGTCTAAAGACTTTGCCCTCTATGGAAGTATCCAACATCCTTTTCTTAGAATTATCTTTGGCCCAAGATAGAATTCCTGCAAATTCCCATGCCTGAAGCAACCTTACACACCAAAACTGCAGTACATTACTAAGTCTTTTAAGTGGATTTACATGAATCCCATTTATATCAACTGAATTACAAGCTCATGCTGCTACAATTGCATTTTTTGTTGTCTGTGTTTAAGTGGCTTTTGTTACACACCTTTGTTTATGCAGCTTATATTCAGGAAGTTCAAAAAAATAAAGCCCTCCTTTTCTTTATCAAATTAATAAATCAAGCTACAGATTAATAGCTATAGAGCTTTACTAATTCACAACTTCTGACTGCATAGAACATATTCAGAGCAAAAGGAAGGTAGCACAAAGTTTGATGCAAGACATCACTGAGAGAAGACACATCTTCATTTCTCCTTTAATCCTGCAATTAATGTTGGATTACTAACTGAAAGAGGGACTACTGTCGCCAACGCAATGCAGCAAATGGCTTTGGTGAGACTCCCCTAAGACATCAGCTCCTGCAGGAGTAGGATTTCATTAAAAAATACTCAGCTACTGATCCAACTTGTTCCAAATGTACAAATATGAATAAAAGTTTTCAGTCCTCCTAATATCTCAGTGAGTCTGGCCTGCTCTCTGTAACTCGACTCAAACACCAAGAAAGCACACCAGCAGTTGTGTGAGTTTGCATGTTCTGTTCAGAATCCCCTGGACAGAAGCTTCACGCTGTTTTTACCAGGCAATATCACAACCAGCTAAGACATCTCTAAATATACGGACATAACATAGAGCTTTAAAACAATTCTGAATGGGGAATGTTCATAGCCTAGGCAGACTGTGTTATTGTCACACCGCTTACATATTTCAACCCCCATTTTCATGACTACAAGCATATGCGCACAGCAAAAAGTTACAAGTATAAAACATCAAAGCAATATGTTGTTTCAGAAAACATAACTGTTCTTTTAAAGATCAGACAGATACTCCCAGGTAGTTTTCTATAGTTCAGCCAGCTAGCTATCTGACAAATAATTGTATATTATGTTTTTTTTTTTTTCAAGAGAATGAAATCATGATAATCTCTAAAAACAGACCTGGAAATACTCCGAGGCCTCTGTTCACTTCAAGGCTAATGACTAACATCCGAGCTGTGATGCTGAAAATCTGCCGAGGGGCAAAGTTCAAACCATCTGTTACTTGAAAGTTGAATCCGCCAGACATTGCTCCTGTAGAAAACAAAACCATAAATTTATTCTTGTTTTATTCTGTTTGTCAGCAAAATAAAACAAACATACAATGGACACCAGTCCAATGCTCTTGATTATAGTGAAATATATCAAAAGTCATCCTGCAGCAATTTGTGATCACCTTTCTCTCTTAATTAGAATCAAATAAATTAATAATGCAAAGAACACCTTCCTAAGGAAGAACTACTGGCTGTTGCTTACACTGATCATAAATCTAAATCAGCAGAGTGCCTCTCCCTTTTTCTTCATTGATCCCAGCAGAGCTGAAACCAACTTAAACCTGGGGAGACAATAACTCCCAGATTTCCTATTCCTTTTATGTCTTAGGAGGGATCAAGCACTTATGCAATCACATTTTGGCAAAGAAGGAATTTCGGGAGAAAAACAACTAGGATGTTCTTTCATTTTGATTAACATTTAAAAGATTGACTCAGCTCTCAGGTTGTTTCCTTTGCCTTTTCACTCCACTTCAGCTTTGCTGAAGAGTGTATGTTGTCAACAGCTCAATCTGTTTCAGAGGTTATGTGTACTCATAATACATGCACATATTTTTCTTTAATCTCAGGACCTTCATGTGCTTTGGCACAAGTGATAGCAAAATACCTCCAGGAGTCTGTGTGAATTCCTGCAAAAATACACCTCTTGGAACAGACTTACTGCTTTAAGAAGAGGCTCCCCAGATTGTTTAATTAGGTAGAAAGAGAGAATTAAAAATTAAACCATTAGCTGCTGGAAACAGTTACCACTGCTCTTTTACTTGCTTTGCTCAACTTGGCCATAGCATATTGCTACATGGACCTTAGTCCTGAACCTGAGAGGAGACCATGTACTTTCCCTTTCCTTAAAGACAGTTAGGCAAGGAGTGCTGATAAATTAACATATCACACAAATTAAATGTGGGTTCCTTGATTATAGTTTATAACTTTCCTAGGTGGTGCTCCTCTATCCATTCAGACACTGAAGCAGCTCTGAAGATGAGGTTGTACTATATTGTAAAATATTTTATTCTCTGATGTTCTCTTTTGATAAAAATGCACAAGTATTGTATATTTAAATAGGCAGGAGGAGTCTACTATTTGCCTCAGGCTGGAAAAAAAGGGCTTTTTTATCCTCACTTTTTCATTAATGCATATCAACTTCTTGGTTACTACAGACATTTTGTCATTGGCAGAGTCAGGAACAGAACTAAACCCTGAAGTGCTGCTTGGGTGGAACATGTATGATTTTATTGCAATTAATCTTTAACCATATATCTGATCAGAGGTGATAAAAAAGACACCAAAAAGAGGACTGTAAAAACTGTGCCGAGACTTGAAATCCAACAAGAGTTTAATTTGTACAGCCCTGAGGAAAACACTGGCAGGATTTAATGGCAGACCCCATACTGCGAAAGCAGCATGGGAGAACCCTGGAGTGAAGTGAGAGTGGGAAAGGGAAGGAATTCTCACACTGAAAGAGAAGCAGAGTAAAGAAAAAGGATACTCTGGTTCTGCAGTGGTGACAGAACAATCAGGGATTACAGAGGAAAAACACAAAATATAAGGGGAAAACATGAGAACAAAGGGGGGAGATTTGCAATTCACAGCACAGAATAAGTTGCATAATGTAATTTGCAAGTCTGAGCAAAGACGAAGGGAAAATTGGAGGGAAAATTTTACAATGTCTACTGTTAGATGCATAAAACCAAATCTTGGCAGTATTGTCCTATACAGTACAAAAAATCTTGATGATGGAAAGTTACTGCCATGTACAGGTGCAAAAGATCTGTGGTGCCATGAGGAGCAGTCAGAGGATGAAGAGCTGCCTCAGCCAAGAAGACGCTGTTCTTCCCCTTGGAAAGGGCTAGGGTAAGTAGTAAGAATAGATGCCAGGGTGTGGAGAACATGAAGTGGGGATACTTCCCAGGAAGAGCCAAAGAAACTAGCACACACTAGAACACTGAAGACAAGGGAGAGAGCAGCTGAAGACAATGGGTAAAAAGCCAAATGAGAGCAACGAGAGGCCCCAAGGCAAAGTTGGGAGCAAGCAGATTAGAGTAACAAATACAATTCTAGCAACAGTCCAAGATAAAGGAGAAAAAAACCACAGACTGAAAAAGGATAAGTAAAATGTCCAAAGTACTTTCTGAAACACTGGAGGTCATGAGACTGAGTGGATGGCACAAAGTAGCTGCAAGAACTGACATGACCTGAGCAATTTTACATTTCAAATTTACTGTACAAACTACACTCCCACTCACTGGGAAATGAAATTTGTGTTTCTTTTTACTTTTATTAATCAAGATTCACTTCCTAAGGCTACAGATGTGCATTTGGCCTTTCTGGAACGCAGACTGGATTCATTATCTCATACTGAGATTACCACTGTCCTACCACCACAGGCGTTTTTACATGTCAACGCCTCCTTCGGAACAATTTAAACAGCTTGGCTCATTTTTGCCATGCTCTTGACCTTTCATTTCCTGACCAAATTATCAGAGCAGGAACCTTACAACTCACCACTAGCTGCTTGTAAAGGAATTTCAGCAACACACATGCACTCTGCAAAAAAGTGCATCGGAAGTCAGACCACTTCAACCTGCACAGAGCCTTGTGAAGACACAGCACAGATCAGGCGTGACTGTTGCACCCAAGGGAATACTGGAAATATTTCCAGCCTGCCTTAGGGCCAGCAAAATAGTCCTGTACCACTTCCATCTCCATCCTCAAAACCAGTTTATTACTTCCTCAGTATCTTCTTCTTATTTCAGATGAGCTAACATGATAATAGATCTGGAGCAGGAGAAAAGCAGCTATGGCCCTCTTCTGCCGGCTGGGACCCCACTGGGATCTTCATTTCTGTGGATCCCCACCACTGCCACTTAAGGATGCATGAAGCTGCCCCAATTTCTTTTTTTACTGTCAACACATTTTCTCTGTGGCAGCAGAGAGATAAATCCAATCTCCAACTCCAGCCAGTGGCAGAAAAGAGTAAACAATTAAAGCTGAATTCCTTCACAGCATGAGAGGTTGACATGACCCAGATGAACAGTAACTTCATTGCACAGAACTGCTCAGAAACACAACTACACTGTGGCGGGTATGTGAGAGACTGTTGGTCCATGAATAGCTCTCCACTGCAGCAAGACATGAAAGCTTCAGAGGATTCTCAATGACAACAGTCAAAAAAAATGCATCTATGAAAGCTGCATTGCAACATTCCCTACTGCAAACCTGCATTCAGAAAGAAGGCTACCACAAACATACAACGGTTTCTTGGTGAGCACACATTTAAGTAGTTAACAGACCCTTTCCTGTTTCGTTTGTGAGATCATGTATCGTCACATAACTGATGCTCTGAGATTTTTGTGACATTACGAGGAGATTTTCAGAGGATTACAAAGATAAATACACTGAATTAGAGTAGTATTTTGGTAACAGAGGTTGTATTTTTGAAACTGCATACCATTGTGTACAAATACCAACTGCCCTTCAATTATATGAGCCTGGGTAAAACTAAAGATGCTCTCATTTGGAAAAGACTTCAGAGCCACATGCCCATTGCTAGGTGGAGTAATGGAATACATCAGTTCTTCTGGTGATGAATCTTTGTCCTCTGCACAGAGGTCATCAATAGTTATTTCTGTCATGGAACCCACCCAGACCTAGAAAAGCAAACATAAAAAAACCAATAATAATAAAGAAAATGCATGCAAAAAAAAATCAGGCAGGAGGAGGGGTAGAACCGTCAAAGAAAAAGAAAGAATAAAAACTTGTGCTGTGTGACACTACAAGCTATGACAGGCTTCCTCATTATCTATCCAAATCTCTGATCATGGATTGGAACAGTTAGTGTTGGCAAATGGTTTTGAAAAAACAAGACCATGAAGTAATGGAAGTAAACATGCCCTACACTATTTTGAATTTTAGATACTGCGGAATGAGTGCTCTACTTGTCAGGCACCATCCAAACTCTTACAAACACAACAAAATTGTATTTTGATAACTGAGTCAAGGAGCTCCTTTCCAACACATACACATGAATATTAGTGTCACGTACTTCACAGCAGGCAAGGCATTCAATACGCTCTACTTTCACCAGCAGAAAAGAAAAAAGAAAAATAGCCCAGGGACAGCATAACCTCTAATACAAATGGAACACTTCTTGTAGCTGCATTATTCCTTTCTAACACATGCATTCAAGGCCCATTTTAGTGCACTAAACAACCAAGAGGTGCTCAGTCCAGTGGGAGATCAAGGAATCAACACTTCCAACAACTGCTTAGCACTTTGTGAGGTCATGCTCCCAAGCAAAGTAGCAAACTAGTATTTGGGAAAATGGTATAGAACCCATTACTTAATTCTAGTAAATCTAAGTGCCATTTTTTTTTGCTAAAGATATGCACAAACTGCAGGATCTTTCTTTCAAACAGCAAGGACTGCTATATGAGCTTCATCCATATCTCAATGGATAATTTCTTGTTCTGAAATTATAAACAACAGCTTATCTAACTCTTCATCTTTGTTGCATTTATTTGGAATTACAGACAAAGACACTAAGAAAGAAGAACACATATTTATCTCAAAATGAAATGAAATTCCTAAAGATTCAGTATATCAATCCTACTTCTTTCAATGCAGAGTTTATATGGTGTACAATCTTAAGAGCCTGAGACTTTAAAAATCTCAGCTTGAGCTTCAAAACATCATCCCTTCCTGTCCTCCTAGGACCTTAGTACACTTAAACACCTGGTAAGAACACGACATCAAATGGTAGAATATGAAACACGATCCTTGACAAAGGGCACTTTACCTCTGCCAAAACCAAAATCAACAACTACAGCATTTTCCCTAAGTATCAATTTTACTTTTTAATAAAAACTACCAAAGACAATCTTTTAAAGCTGGGATTTTTGCCATGACACTTCAACAGAGAACAGGTTTCAGACTACACTGTGTCACAAAATATATGCCATGGAAAAGGAGATAGTAAAATGAAATTATTTGTGTTTTCTAATCAGAAGAGTAGTTTTAAAAAGACGTTGTGTTACATTTTATAATAGGAAACAACTTGCAAAAAGGACATAGCTAGTTTCTCCCATGAAATATGCATTTCTCTGTAATGTAATTATGACTATTGAAGTTTAATAAAAGATACCATCTGTGAGAACACAGGGTGATAACTAACAGCAGAGGCCAACATAATGAACGTCACCAAACATCAGTGTCACTGGTTTTGTTACTAAGACCCTTTAACTCATCTCAGTAGCACCTGATTCAGATTATTCTACACAGAAAATAAAAGGTCACATTCAGAACATGCAACAACATAAGACAGGACTATGCAAACATATGATTAAAAGTGAGTCATAAATCTCCAAAAGTTTCAAATGTTTTTCTCTTACTAAATGAAGAAGTGAACTTTTTTTAATATAAAGCCAGTGTTTGCTTCTATTGTTCCAGCACACAATGGTTTTTAAAGTACTATACATGCTGAGAAGCTCCATGACCTGCAACATGATCCTTGAGGAATGAAAGGAGATCCAAGACCTGAAAAGTGCTCTATGGAAGTGGACAACGAGAATACCACAAACACTGTACAAGTGTCTTATTTTCCTATCACATCTGTGATCAAGTCCTCCTTGAAAAGCATAATGAAAACTGTATCTGAACTTCCAGGATGCACTATTACATTGATTTTATATGTGCCCAACACATTTCACAGGCATGGTCCTAAAAAGGTTCATGACCTGCCTGCTGGCAAATGATCCACTCTGCTCTACTTACAGGATTCAGCTTATCATGATCTCCTTGTATATCCCACCAGGCACTCTATATTCATGGCCATTTTAATACTACAGTAAGCCAGTGACTTAAAGAAAAAAAAAAAATCAGTGTTTGAATTTGCTTTTTAAAAAAATCTAATCGAGGAAAATACAGCCCTCTTGTGCTAACAGGAGGATAGAGTTATTCCACAGCATCACTAGTCATAAATATATTTTAAAACATACATAAACACAGCAAATGCTGCCAGGACAGTGAATTACTTAACAAAATATCCTACTTCTCCTTCCCATTCCAACCCAAGGAAAAAAAAATTAACATAGAACTTGTGGAAATACTAGGAAATTATACCCAAAATGCTGTATAATGACTAAATAAACTCCTGCACTTACTGTTCTAATGGAAAGGCTCTACAGTAAATGCAAGGATTACTAGAATACATTACAGAAGCTCCCAGGACAGCAGAACTTTCTGTATCTCATATATTATGTTAATGTAAATACTTCAGCATGTCATAAATTCTGAGCCAAAAAAAAACAAAAACAAAAAAACAAACCCAAACCTCTAAGAACTTCACTTACTTTCACTTCCTAGAGAAACATCAGAAACAACTCTCTAAATGCTTGGTTGTTTTGTCCTCCTGAAACCATTCCATAGTAGGCACAGCCTTGGTGGTGTTCATAACCTTGATAACAACAGACAGGGTTGTCTAAAGAAGGAATGCTATGGATGTCTCATAAGTGAGAATGCTGCAGTTGAAGGACTCATTCAGCATGTGTGCACATGCTCAGCGGTTTCTTGCACTTGGCCAGAAGCCCCAGGACAAAGGTCAAAAAAACTTCCATATATCCAGTACTTAACATACTTCCAGTTTTAAAGAAGGCCTATAGGAAAGATTGGGGCAGACATTGTAGCAAGACCTGCTAAGACAGGACAAGGAGTAATGGTTTTAAACTAAGAGAGGGTAGATTTAGACTGGATACAAGGAAGAAATTTTTCACAATGAGGGTGGTGAAACACTGGAACAGGTTGCTCAGAGAGGCAGTGGAGGCCCTATCCATGGTAACACTCAAGGTCAGATTGGACAGGGCTCTGAGCAACCTCTTCTCATTAATAATGCTCCTGCTCCTGCATGGCAGTTGGACTAGATGGCATTTAAATATCCTTTCCAACCCAATGCATTCTATGATTCCATGACTCTATATCCACTGGCCATGTAATACAGTTCTTCACAGAAGCTGTTTCTCAACAGCAGATATCATATACTAACTTATTTTTCTGTTGTTCAGCAGTTCTTTCTAACTTTTTATATTGAGATCTGCAAAATATCTGAGGTGCCGAACTTCAGTCAGCCCTAACAGTCCTAATGGATCTCACTTTTCATGGTACTGCTCCCTCATTTTATACTTTTGTACATTTTGTACATTTCCAAAAGATGTAAAATGCTACTGCCTTTTTAAAGTAACACACTGTTTATTACTCAACATTCACCGCTAGCAATGTCCCTGGGGAACACAGACTGCTTAGTACACATGCCAGCAAATATCACTCTACAGAGGAATGCCCAGCTCATTTCAATATTTAGAAGGACTAAGAAAAAAAATCCATTTTATTCCATCTACTCTGGATGTGTAAGTTTGCTTTGAAGAAGGATCATCTCAATGTATTCCTTCCAGTACACAATTCAAATGCCAGCTTTGTTTCAGTCTATATATTAATCCAACGTAAGTGTGCATATTAGTACCCACTCATGACAAAAATAAAGGTTATTTCTCAGCAATAGCTTAAGGATGATGAGCAAAACCACAGGCATGAAAGCCACATGCTGTTTCAGGGTATGCAAATTGCCTCCCCAGCAGAGAGGACCAACTTTGGCTAGGTTAAACTGTGCTAGCATTGTTCTTGGGAAGCCCAGACTTACAGATATTTTTAGAAAAATCCAAATGCTGCACTGTAGTGTGCTGTTTGGCCTCAGTTCGGTTAACAGACTGAAATTCAATGCCAGCAACACACCAGAAAAATTTCTGACTGGGCAAATATCTCTCTCACCTGTAAGAAGATAAACATTGCTGTGTGTTGTACTGATGTCTGTCAAGTACCACTATAATTACCAATAGGACCAGAGGAAATAGCCTCAAGTTGCATCAGGTGATATTCAAATCAGGCATCAGGAGAATTTTCTTCCCCAAAAGAGTGATCAGTCACTCGAACAGGCTGCCCAGGAAGGTGGCTGAATCACCATTTTTGGAGGAATGTAAAAGATGGCTAGACAAGGTTCTCAGAGATATGTTTTAGTAGTGCACAGGTACACTTGGACTCAATGATCTCAAAGGCATTTTTCAACCAAACAATTCTATTAATTACTTTAGCCAAGGAAGGCTTTACTTGGTATCACCAAAGTGCTTGTGAAGTGAGCACGCTCTTCTGCTAGCAGTCTATGCACAGGGCAAGGAGTCTTTTGTTGTGGGTATCTCCCAATCATTACAGACTACAGGCTGTCACAGTGAAGCTGCACATTACTACCAATACTGTCAATTAAAAGTTCAGTCTTTTCTCATGTGAAAAGGCTAAATACACAGGTTATGATCATTTTACAGCACCCATTCTCCTTCTCAAGTGTAAAACTAAATATGTAAAATTAAATGCATGTTGTAGGTGCCACAAATTTAGAAACTTCGTCATACAGCACTGGGGATGATGAAGCCACAAAATATGCCGCTGTGCTACTTTCAAACTTATTCCTAAATATCTTATCTGTCTTGATGTCTAGTTTTTACTGTAACTGTGGTTCACTAGCTGGCCCATATCCATTTCATGCTGCTTTTCAGAGTCACCTGATTTGGTTTTATTCATCAGATCTCAAATTGGAAGCCTTTAGACTCAGGAATTTTTTGGTTCACATGGGCACAGTGTCCATAATAAACTGATTGCAGTTAGGGAGTGCTAATATAACACAAATAACAAGTCTATAAATAAACAAATAAACAAATTTTCCTGGACATTGGAACAGGCTGCCTAGGGAGGTGGCTGAGGTGCCGTCCCTGGAGGTGTTTAAAAGATGTGTGGATGAGGTGCTGACGCGCATGGTTTAGTGATAGATAGGAATGGTTGGACTCAATGATCCTCTAGGTCTTTTCCAACCTACTGATTCTGTGATTCTGTGAAATCTGAAAAAGTGCTGAAACTGAAAGATTAAAAAGTCAGTTACAGTTATTAAGATGAAAAGTTATTATCAATGAACAACTTTTACAGTTTCTTCAGGAATTTGGGTAAGGTGGAGTTAGACACAAGTCAGCACATCCTTTTCCTTAGATCACAGCATCATACAGTAACAGTTTCAGTGTGTGCATTAATATTTTCATGACCTCTAAGAGCCTAGATTTTCCACAAACTGAATTGTATTATTCTTATCAGGAACATTTAAAGAAGGGGACATTCCTGTTTTGTATCAAACACCCAACACAGACAATTCTCTAATGTAGTGCCAGTGAGAACACTGCACTCTTCTCTTGTCCCATCCCACCAGGGATTCAGAGAGGAGCAGGCAGTAGAATGCACCTCAGAAGGTCTGACCCTTTATTACACTTAATAGAAAAAGGCAAAAGGTCTGAATGCTGTGTAAAGACAACAGGAAGACATTTGTACCCTCATCATCACTACTCTTGGTACTTTCCTAAGCTACGCTGCTCATTAACAGGCCTCAAGGTGCCATCGCAAACACTAAAACACAATGATCCAGATGCAAGCCATACAATCCAAGCCCTGCATCAGTCCAAGAAACTTCATTTATGTTTAAGATTAAAAGAAAGCCCAGTCAGCCTTCTACATAAACTTTACATTACAACAGCAGAAAATGTTCTTCATGATGACTAAAATCTCCCTAATTAAACATTATCCATACACTGCCTCCCTTCATTCACATGATTTATTTATTTATATCCCAGGACCACAATTTATCAAATTGACTAACCTACCACATACAAACCAAGTACTTTGTTAATGAAGGTGCATTAGATATTTGGTATCAGGTTAGAATTAATTTTAACATTGCAAAATGTTGACAAACATACCTGAAGAATTCTGTTAACTTTTACAACAGGAGCTTCATCATTTACTGCAGTAACCGTTACAAACACAGTTTGGGGCAAACTTTGTTTCCACAATTCCGTGTTATTTACTATCACAGTAAAATTGTCCATCAGTTTCTCACTGTCATCATGAACATAGTAGATTAATTCTTGTTCCAGCTGAAAAACATAATGACATAAAAATTAAAGAGTCTAGAAGAAAGTTAATGCCACAAACACCCCTCGAAAAATATTTAATATAGTCATGCCCCTCTGAATTAATTGCCTCAACTTCTCAAGACTTCTAAGACTTTACTTATGCTCATATCAGATACGAACCTCTATCTTTTTTTCTCTCCACAACAGCAAATTTTACAGCACACCTGTCCATTCCTTTAGCTAGAATACATTCATTTGCCAGACTTGGCACTCCCCTTTTCCTCTCAAAGGGAAGATTAAAAATCTAATCACTCTATATTTGCTACTATGTTCCTGGAATCTATTAACTGAACACAGTATTAGTAGATAGTGACTTACGGTACAGTTCTGCTTCTTAGAGTGAACAGACTGAAAACCAGCTTGTTATGAATATACTGGCTCTCAATGAGCAAAGATATGACTTAAAAAAATAGTTTTTTCTACTTTCCTCCTTGTTCACTCTAAACATGATTTCCTTTGGTCTTTTCAAAAGATACCCACAGCCTGCCCATCTTAGATTTCCAGAGTATCAACAACTCTGCCTGAGTACGAGAGCTCTATGAGTCTACTGTGATTACAGCACACTAGTCTGTGTGACCAGTGGCAGAGAGGGAAGTGATGTGGTTCACCACAAGGCTCCCTCCCTCCCTCCCTTCCTCCTCAAATAATCAGCTACCAAGTGCAGAAAGATCTTCGGTACAAAGCCAGACTAAAGCTCAAACTCATGCATCTCACCACCACCACCCCCCCCAAATCATCCCACTGCAGGCAAAAAATAGCTTTTAGAAGAACTAATTGTGACTACAGCAAAGCAGATCTAAATGTATTACCTGTTTTCTGGTAAATGTGGTTAACTTTATTCCAGGAACACGGGAATTTTCAACATACCCATGTTTCGGTTGCTCAGTTAGTATGAATTCACAGCTGAGTCCTGCAAAGTGTCTACTAGAAATTTTTAGATAATCTTCCACAAGGACTTTCGAGCCCCCTTCAATTACTGTGAAGTTCTGTACTTCCAGTGGAATCATTCTGGGGATGATATCTACAGAGATCTCTATTGCACTCACTGTTCGGATACCGTTGGTCACATCCAGACAAAAATGGTCGTCTAGTTGGTCAGAAACTGTCTGCACATACTGAACTTTGCCCTCATCAACATCTTGCTGTGTGAAGCTCAGAACTGGCCTTTGATCAGCACCAAGATAACTATCTTCTGAGGAAAACTTCCGAATGTATCCATGTACTGGTAGCTGTCTTACTGTGAACACAATCTCAGATGGAGAACTGTTCTCATGAACAACCTTAAATTTAAAAACATACCCCAACATTATTTAAACAGAAAGAGAGAAATTCTTTAATTCTCTTCTGAATTTTCCGCCTTTAACCCTGCGACTGGCTGCCTAATTAACTGGCATTCCTTATTTGTGTTACATGGTTTACCTGAAAATTCCTAATACAATACTTTAAGTAGACGTGTTAAATGTTTTGTGGGAGTGTTCTGCAACCCCAAATATGTTTTGTGAATTTTGAAAAGGAGGTCACTACAGAATTAATCAATAGCCCAAGAACTGCAGATCCCTGCATGAAAGGATTTCAATAGCACAGCATCACACTGCTAGAGCCCCCTCGCGGTACTTACAGAAAGGCTACACCACAAACACTGCAGAGGACAGTATCCACCCAAGAGAAACAATCCCAGATTTACAACTTAATATCTATAAAATTTTGGATGCAATGCTCAGACAACATTAATTGGGCTAGCTCCAAACTGAATGAAACAAAACACTTTCTGCCTTGGCATTTCTCAGCAGCTCTACTAAGAGTGACATATGAAGTACAAACAATTGTCACAACTAATAGAAAACAGGGAAGTGCAGCATCTCCAAATCTTAACTTTCTCAAGCACCAATATGTACTGGAGTCAAAGACTACGGGCAGTCTTTAACACAACCCATTTTCCCTTCTAGAAATTGAAGCTTTCTGGTGTTACTCTCTCCAGAACTAAGCAACCAGAATGCAGTCACGTTAGTGAAAATCAGAGGAGTTAGAGAGACAGACTATAGTTATTGCAATGGCAGAGAAAGCAGTGAAGAAAATTTGCTACAAGCCTGAGGAAACGGACAGCACAGTTAGTTAACATACTTGCAGTTTTCCTTTACTGATTTTAACTGGTTTTCCTTCTTCAACTAAGAGATTGTTTCTGTTCACAATCCTTGGTGGCCACTGATGACTTTCCAAATATATGCGAATATGCACTGCAGCATCCAGATGGACATGTCTAGCATGGACCATAAAGTCAAATGTATCAATAAGGTTGTTGCTGTCATCATGCCTGTAGGTCACATACCCCTTTGTGAGATCATGCTGAGTAAATGAATCTACCAATAGATTATTTACATATATTCTTCCATATTTTGGGAAAGAGAGTATCTCATATGTAATTTCATGGTCATTTCTGATGTCTTGGTTTGTAATAGCACTCAGATTAGCTGTTGTAACAGTTTCCTCTTTTCCTTTTTGAATCAACAAGCCTGTATTATTTGCCAACCTAATGTAAGGATCAGTGGCATTAACTTCTAGAAGCAAAGAGGTATAGTGCTTGCCATCTGTCACAAAGAGTACAAAACGCCCAAAATCTGCACCATTGTGTACAAACAGGACTTGCTTTTGCTCCAGATCCACTTGTTTGAACTGATAGAGTCTGTGCAAAGTATCATTTGTTAGTACCAAGTCCCCATTGGAAATGCCACGTCTAGTATACAGCAACTGACCATCATCAAAATCAGAATCAGGATCATGATAGCATAGATCTGCCAAAGTTAGTAGCCGTTGCCCATTTCTCACTACATTAAATACCTTATCAATTACACGTACTGGTTTCTCATCATTCTTCAGCTGGACAGAAATGTTGAATCTTATTTCTACTGACAAAGGTTCTACTTCCGGATCAAAATTTGTCTGTTTTCCTGAGTCTTCACTGGAAGCTCTGACAAAAAATTCATCAAATGCTGTCTCAGAGTCATCATGCACATACATAAGGTGCTTATCAGTTATATCTTTGCTAGTGAAAGTGGTCAGATTGCCTTTACTCTCAAATGAGCCTGAAAAATTAGTGAGTTTTAATTCCCCGTGCTTAGGAAACCGTATAACTTTATATTGGAAAGCTTTATTATCAGGTGTTTGCACAAATAATTTTGTGCTTGTTATTAACTCTCCTTCACCCTCAGTAACAATAAGGCCATTATTAGTCAAAATAATGTTTCTAAAATCTGTTTTGATGTAGACTTCAAAGTCATACAAATTTGATTCCAGATACTTGGTAGAAATTATGAATTGAAATGAGTCATGGTTATCTTCATGGTATCTGCTGATTAATTCATATGCCACTTTTTGATCAGTGATATCTTTCTGGCTAAAGATGGAATATTTTTTCAAAGGCTGGCCATTAAGTAGTATTTGTCCATTCTTTGGTAGAGACATCAACTTAAAATGAAGCTCATCTTCTGGTACTTCTAGATCCACAATCACAGAGAAGAGATTATCTGAATTAAAATATTTCTTTCTTGATTTTTCAATTTCTAGAGGAGAATATTTCAATAAACTGTACCTCAGCCATTTCACTTCGATCGAAAATGTGTGTTCTTCACTGAGTATGTTCCCTATGCTAACTCTGAATTTAAATGGGTCAGTAACATTCTCCAGCTGAATTTCTTTAAAAGTGCTACAGTACCTCACACGGCTGCGCTGAACAGACCGTTGAGAAAAAGAGCTGACTTGCTTCCATTCCCCTCTTGAAAGCTGCCTTTGGACTTCCCCAAACTGGGGTGGCTCTGTGATCTCATATCGTACCTCCAGCTCCTGGAGGTGGGCATTTGTTTCAACTGCCAGATGCCTAGGTGTGATCAAGGCAGTAACACCTTGGAGTAGCTTCATTCCTGAGTTTTTCACAACTCTGTAATCCAAAGGAACTGCCATGACACGTAACACAACAGTGTTGCTCACTTTTTCACCATCACTCGCCCTCAGAACAATCCTTGAGTTCCTGACACCTGTATGGACAAAGAAAATAGTGCCTTCTCTTAAGTCCTCATTAGAGAAAGTAATAATAACTTTCCCAGGATGCTTTGAATTTTCTAAAAATCCTGCATCTGCATTCAAATTTCCAAGCACTGAAAGACTGAGACATATGGGATCTGTGTCCTTATCTAGAACTTTTATCAGATCACTAGTCAAACGTTTCTTTGAGTTCTCTAAGACAAGAAGCAAGTTTCCTTCAGGAAGTGTGATCTCAGGCTCATCGTTTACAGGAGTGACAGTAATGCTAAACACATGCTGCTCCTTCCCTTGCAGATATGGAGGCACAGTCTTCTCACTGCTGGCAGAAATGGAGAAATTAAAGTAATCATAAGTGTCCTCAGAGCCATCATGGATATAAAGAATCTTCCCTTGCCATAGGTCCTGCAGACTAAATGTATCTACCTCCTGCGCTGCTTCAACATCTAATTTCAAGTCTCCATGAGAGGGTGGTTCCTTTATTTCAAAAAGAATTTGTGACTGATGAATCCCTAGTTTCTCTAAGTCTAAGTTGACTTTAATATGTTTAGATTCAAGTGAAGCTTGTCCACCCTCTAACACAACCAAGTTATTTAGAACTAAAAGGTGGCTTTTGTTTTCCTTGCCCAGAGAGACAGCACTTTCAGGGGAAACAGCAAATGTTGGTATTGCTTTCACAGTAGGATTCTTCTCAGCCATCTCTAAAGAAAGATTTTTATAAAAAGCTCTCTCCGTTTCACAACCAGCAGAAATGTCTTTTGTTACCAGAACATTCTTCAGTGATTTCTTTTCCGAATTGGCTTTCAGGTCTCTTAAGCAACCTTTGAAAGATCCTCCTCTGGCATACTTCCCAGATACCGAGGTTAGCTCTAACTTAATCACTTCTGATCGTGTGCTGTCATCTACACCACCCACAAAGAGAGACCCCTTCAGAAGCGGCAGTTTGCTGTGGGGAGGCAACGATTTTTCCACAGTTTCTTCATCCACTGTCAGCTGCAAATATTCTGCAGTAAATTTCAGTTTGATGTAGTGCCAATGACTATCATTGACTGAGCTACAAGAGGAAAGCTGGGTTCTACTTCTATGTTTTCCAACATAGGCTTTAATTAATCCATCTTCCATTTCCATTGCAATAAAATCTCCTGTTTGCCCAGCATGGTAAAGCAACAAGCCACGTGCAGCTGAGGTTTGCAATGCATACTCCAAGTTTCCCTCATCGTCAACATTCCATGATGGGAAAGAAATGTAAGATCTAGAACTGAAGAAGCTAATAGGTTCATCTTCACCAGCAAAGAATTCATCACTGCATCCCACTGAAACTTCATGGACATTTTTAAAGCCAGGAGATCTCAGAGGCATCAGAATGTCTAGCTGATTGAACAAGACGTTATCCATACAGCCTCGGAAACTGGGCAGTGCTCCGGTAAGGTAGGGCACATGAAGTTTACTAGTACCACCTATGTAGAATCCATAATCAATATTTAATTCATAGAGAATTCCAGGCATTTTTGCAGTAGTTCTATCATGTTTATCAACTACCAATATGACATTATCATGTTCATGATGTAGTTCAACCAGGTGCCAAAATAAATCATTCAGCTGAGATCTTTGCTGAGAATGCAGTACTCGTTCCCCCATGCCAAAATTTATTCTCAGCTGTAAGAGACAAAATTTTAAGTATCAAAATCCAAAGTGGTATTTTTCACAATCATATATTAATACACTGTTAATAAACTTTCATAAATTTCCACATTAAGCACATAAGTTGCAAAATATAATTGAAAAAAACCAAAATCTCACTAAAATTTTGTGTAGGTTTACTTGCCATCACAAATATGACTTGAATAATTACAGAAGAGGAAATGGACTCCTCTGCAGTTCTGCTAGGACCAACAGCCCCTAAGAACCCAAGTGACAATGATCTTTCAAAGAATTTACCTTGTAAAAAAACTAATACTTGCACCCAAACATTTTCTATGATGCTAACATCATCACATCTCAAATTCAGCCTTTGCTGAACCTCGTGCTTCGAACACTATGACCTCAATTTTAAGATCCAGAGATCTCAAATGTTTTTAGAGGCCAATTTTAATAACTAGCATTGTAAGAAATAAATACTATATTTTGAAATTCTTTATAATATTATGTGGTCTTGCCTTGTTTTTAAACATAAACTTTGAGAATTTCTATACACAACAGCTTGAACAAAAACACTAAACAATAGAGGCTGCACACATCTTTTTAGCTGTAGTTATAAAACACACCTGCAAATTTCCTGAGCGTAGTTCCATTAAACAATAATCCTTCTGCCCAGCTGCAAGAAAAAGCAGTCCATGTGGCTTGCTTGTTCGAAATCGCAACTGTATGGATGTCTGAGAGGATGCTTCTGCCATGTTCAGCTGCACAAAGCTATCACCATAAAACGATACTGAAATAAAGAAGGGAAAACAGAAGATTTAGTCACTCAAAAAAAAAAAACTTTTCCTTATCTACAGCTAAATATATATTTAAAAATACATACTATTTCTTCAAAATCTTATTTATATATGAATGAAAATAGACCTCAAGTATCATTGCACCAGTCCAAGCAAATGGATGAGACCAGTGACCAGCATGGACAAGGAGTTAATATAGCCCAGTATTCTACCTCCAACAGTGACAACAGGGAATAGTAAGAACAGTGCAATCTTATTTAATACTTTCCTACAAATACTCTTGCAATCCTTTTTTTGCTTCAGGTGTTTTCCTGAGCTTGTCACAGTCAGTCAATTTTGTAACTGCCAAAGGATTTCTCTCTGAATTACTCCTCTAGTTTCTCTTTGGAAATATCTTCTACAATATGGTCTTATATCTCCATCAGAGCCCTTCTCTGCTGTCTCTGAAGACCAGACCCACAGGTCACCTACCATGTGCCTCATTTTTTCATATGTTCTCATCCACCTCTTTTCCAAGCTGAAGTCCTCTCATTTCAAGGATGCAGCCTTCATCCACCCCTGCTGCCCTGTTGGCCAGTCCCCCTGTTCTGTATAGGCCTCCTGCAATTCTTTACTCTCTTCTTCCCTCTTTACTGCCTGGAAGAACACTAACACAACTTTCTCATTTGACTGCTCACTACCATCCAAGACCAAATCCTCAAAAAGTCTGCTCGCAACTTCCCTCCTACACAAAAAAATCTTACCTTTTAATCCATTTCTTTATTCAAAGCCCTGCATTCCTCCACTGGCTGGTCAAAACCCTTAAACATTGAACTTTACAAAATGCCTTTACAGATTCTAAATCTCAGCAATGTTTCCATCAAGAAAACTTTGAGAAGTTTGTAAAACAGAATATATCTTTAAAGCAGTCCTACTGACTCTTCCCAAGTAGATTCTACTTACTTCTACATCTTTTATCCTTCATTACAGTACCTATAAATTTGAATGGTATGGATGCCAGTCCTCTAGTTATTCCTGTTTTAAACACTCCCACCCTCCAAGCTTCAGGTTCCCAGGGAGTTTAAAGCATGAGATCAGACATTACTCTCAGCAAGTAAGCAATTTCATCCTTGAGATTTTTAGGTCAGCCCCTCTCGTTACGCCAAGAAAAGGGAGTTTCAGTTTGGGAATCTTCCCAATCAGCAGTAAGCATCATTTTGTTTAGCTTCTCTGCAGCAGACATGCACTTTCTGAGTGCTTCTTTTATACCAATAACTTAATCAACTACACAGACCCTCTGCAGGGTTTTCATTCTTGATGTATTTAAGAAGGATTTAGTAAAACCTTTGATTCCTTCAGCTAGCTGATCCTTGACCTTTCTTTTTTTTTCAGGCCTGTCAGTTTTCAAGTTACATCTGCTAGGGTTTATGCTCGTTTCAGTTGTGTTTGGGCACAACCCTCTAAGGATCCCACAGGGTAAATATTTATTTTACAGCTTTTAGCTTCATTCTGAGACAACTTTATCATTTTAACATAGTTCTTTTTAAAATTCAACATAACTGCAGAGGACTTTTGAGGTTTAATAATTTAATATTAGCTGTCCCTCTGCTGAATCTAACACACTTTTATGACTCTTACAATGTATGGCTTTAACTCAAACTCTGAACTGCGTTCTGCACATTACCGTGTACCAAAGCAAAGGCCTTGCTAACCAGCTGTTTCGTTAAACAATCACTAACAGTATCTAAAAATCTGCACAGAAATTCTAGGTGACTTTCCCAAGAATAAGATTTCAGCAAACCCCACAGCCAAGAGCTATGTAACAGTGTGTTATAATGAGCACCCAGAGAAATAAAGGAAAGATTTTTAGATTACTGCGATACACATACTTCTTGCAAGGAATAGTCACTAATGTGCACTGAAAAATTGATTTCAAGTTCAGCAAACAGGAATTCTTCCCCAACAGTTTACTTATAGGCTAGGAGAAGCTTCCACCAAATAAGTCTAATATGCCTTACAGGTCTTCCATGAAATCTATACAGAGAATCAATGCCATTTGGGTCTACACAGAAATATTACTACTGCAGAGTTAATAAAGACAGATCCCGGTTTTTAAAGCATGTATTGGAATAACAAAATTGGAGACAAAACTCCAATATAAGCAAGGACAACATTTTAATAACAAGCTAGGAAACAGATTAAGTCTTTCTAATTGTTATATTATGGTAACTTCACATAACAGCAGTAGCTAGGGCCATCACTGTTTTCTATCTACTCTACATGAGACTACGTGAGATCATCCATACGGTGCTTTGGGTTCAATAATGCGGGTGAGGGAAAGCAGGTTCCCAACTTCCATCTCAGCAAATGAGGCACAGAGAAACTGTCCTACTGAAGACCACAGGAAGCATAATCCAGCTGTCTAACCAGTCTTAATCAGCAGATTACTCCATTTCCTTCAGTGATTGTAGTAATAACAGAATATCAATATAATGTTACGGGTACAAGAAGGATTCACCTCAAGAAGACAGACCCTTCTCTTCACCCTATTGAGACTCTAACAAGCTCTAGCAGTCATTTTCCTACATTACATCCTTGCACCCCTACAGAGCTGGCAAGTAAAATAATTATAATTTTACCAGTGAGGTTCCTCAGAAATTAACAAATGAAACCCAGAGCTTTCTCAGATGTTATTGACCTGAAAGTTTCATTATGAACACTGTAATACTTCCTCCAAATTTCATAGCTGAATTTCTGAATCAGCTCATGACTGCTGATAGACTTGAAAATAACTTCTAATGACATCAAATTCTCATTAGACTCAAATATGTGGGGAAAAGCATTGTATTTGTGGGGAAGCAATTGAGCAGAAAGATAAGCTTATCCATTAATTACTAGGTACAATATAAAATAACTAGCGATTAAGTCGCAGAGTCAATATTTTGTAGTGTGCTATTGGGAAACATTTTGGTGTTTACACTAATGAATTTCCTGGAAAAGTAAAAGGGAAATAAGTTAAAGCTTTTTCTTTCCATAAAACACTTTAGAGTTAGAATCTATCACTGAAGGTGGCACAAGGAACCCAACATGGGCCTACACACTGATTGAGCACTAAATGAGATCTTGAGCCAAGACCACCTACAGTGCCTTGGTATGATCTCTGCTTCAGTATCCACCAAACTAAGAAGTGTGTTAATACAGTATAGGAATCAAATTCACTAGAGCAGACACCGTTAGAATGACTTCTGGCTAAAACCATGTTATGAGTGACCTCAAAATTAATCTGGTGTCACAGCTTTGAAAAGGGGACATTTTGTCCTAGACTATCTGATGTTGGTTTCTTGTTCTCTTACTTGTTACTTGAGAGAACAATACCTGTCTTGCTACTATCTCCTTTCAGGTAGTTGCAGAGAGTGATAAGGTCTCCCCTCAGCCCCCTTTCCTCTAGGCTAAACAACTCCAGTTGCCTCAGCCACTCCTCATAGGACTTGTGCTCCAGACCCTTCACCAGCTTCATTTGATCCTCTGGACATACTCCAGGATCAAAATGCTCTTCTTGTAGTGAGGTGAGGTATCTTTTTGACACTTTGCTAGCAATTTTGGATGTTCAAGTAAAAGCTCTGGCTAAGAGTGAAGCCTCTCTGCAGTTGGTGAAAAAGGTGTGACCTTGTAGAGCAAAATTTTCACAGTCATATTAGATTATTAAGCACATCCTGTGAGGGCTCACTTCAGGGCTGCAGAGAAACCAAAGTGATAAAACTTTGTCCTCTCTCTCTGGCTTTGTCCCTCCATTCTCAAAACTGAGCAGTTGGGGTTTTAGTATTGATGTATTGCATTTGTACCACCAAGTCTTTCAGGGTGCTCCAGTGAGAGGCGGAGGAGCTGTGGAGTCTTGAGATGAAGGCATTTTTCCACATAAAATACTTTCAGGCTACCTGCAAGTACAGCTTGACACCTCATTAAATGCCCTCAGGCACTAGACTCTAGGCAAACAATGTGACGCCTTAAGGCCCAAATAGCCTCCACTGTAACTAATATGGAATATGCTGGTCCCAATGGATTAAGATATAGTTCCCAACTTCGTTCCTCCAAACCACAGGAAAAATACCATGCAAACTCCATCATAAATATAACAGGAAGACTCTCTCTTGGGACAGGATTTGAGTGTTGGGAACAAGTGTTCTGAGCATATTTATACCAAATATAAATAAGCTGTTGTGATAATAATAACTCTTAAAAGCCTTGTTTACTCAGACTGTATAGCTCAAATTGAGACAGATTAAAAAGGAAGAGAAAGTTAGTGAAAGAGTAACAAATTCTAGGTAGCTACTGTAATGAGGTCATATGCCAGAAAAGAAGGGAGAATGGGAGATTACAGAGCAACTATTGCACAGACTCACATTCTGTACTATAAACATGTCTAAAGCTGTCTCACAGAACCAAATCATTTCTCCAGCTGCTTCCAGGTAACACAGCTTTGTACCCAGGTTCATAGAATCATAGAATCATAGAATCACAGAATAACCAGGTTGGAAGAGACCCACTGGATCATCGAGTCCAACCATTCCTATCAAACGCTAAACCATGCCCCTTAGCACCTCGTCCACCTGTGCCTTAAACACCTCCAGGGAAGGTGAATCAACCACCTCCCTGGACAGCCTGTTCCAGTGCCCAATGAGGTTCTGTGAAAATTTTTTCCTAATGTCCAGCCTAAATCTCCCCTGACAGAGCTTGAGGCCTGTTCTCTTGTCCTGTCCCCTGTCACTTGGGAGAAGAGGCCAGCTCCCTCCTCTCTACAACCTACATTCAGGTAGTTATAAAGAGCAATGAGGTCTCCTCTCAGCCTCCTCTTCTCCAGGCTAAACAACCCCAGCTCGCTCAGTTGTTCCTCATAAGGCCTGTTCTCCAGCCCCTTCACCAGCTTTGTTGCTCTTCTCTGGACTCGCTCCAGAGCCTCAACATCCCTCCTGTGGTGAGGGGCCCAGAACTGAACACAGTACTCGAGGTGCGGTCTCACCAGTGCCGAGTACAGAGGGAGAATAACCTCCCTGGACCTGCTGGTCACACTGTTTCTGATACAAGCCAGGATGCCATTGGCCTTTTTGGCCACCTGGGCACACTGCTGGCTCATGTTCAGTCACTGTCAACCAACACCCCCAGGTCCTTCTCCTCCTGGCAGCTTTCCAGCCAGGCTTCTCCTAGTCTGTAGCTCTGCACAGGGTTGTTGTGCCCCAAGTGCAGGACCCAGCATCTGGCCTTGTTAAACCTCATGCCGTTGGACTCTGCCCAGCAGTCCAGCCTGTTTAGATCCCTTTGCAGAGCCTCCCGACCCTCCAGCAGATCCACACTTCCACCCGGCTTGGTGTCATCTGCAAACTTGCTAAGGGAGCACTCAATGCCTTCATCCAGGTCATTGATAAAGACATTGAACAGGGCTGGACCCAGCACTGAGCCCTGGGGACACCACTTGTAACTGGCCTCCAGCTGGAATTAACACCATTTCCCACCTCCCTCTGGGCCTGGCCATCCAACCAGTTTTCCACCCAGGAGAGTGTTCCATTGCTGCACCACCAGAGGAGATGACAGCCTCTCCAAGGAGAATTCCCTAATACACTCTACAAATACTGTCTCTATTACTTCAAATGTTTGTAGGTTTTGCACGTTTTGTTTGTGCTAAGATACAGAGCTGGAACCATTTTTTTCAGAATGACCAGACCAAAATGATTACTTCACATGTCTCAAGTATGTTTGATTTGAAGATATGTTCAAAGAAGAACAAAAAGGTATTTCAAACTTAAATTCTTGGCTCTCCTCATGTTTTGGTGGCCACCTGAGACTTGCACTTTTATGTACATCAGCAGCAGCATGAGCTGTAGGCCTCTTGCATGTCTGAAAAGCCAGGTGTAAGACAGCTAAATCTGGATACCAAAAATCAGACACTCACAATTGCTGGCTGAGGCTGAACATCGGAACTTCTAGTTCACATGTATGCTAAAGAAGGGGAAGGAATCACACAGAATATTCTTGTACGTGCCTTAGCACTTCCCTTGTGACATAAGAATCATAGAATGGTTTGGGTTGGAAGTGATCTTAAAGATCATCCAGCTCCAGCCTTCCCTGCCATGGGCACTTATCACTAGGTCAGGTTGCTCAAAGCCTCATCTAGCCTGGCCTTGAACACCTCCAGGGATGGGGCATCCGTAGCTTCCCTGGAACACTTGTTCCAGTGCCTCACCACCCTCACAGCAAAAAATTTCTTCTTACTATCTAAACTAAATCTACCTTTTCAGCTTAAAGCCATTACCCTTATCCTGTCCCTGCACTCCGTGATAAAGCGCCCCTCCCCAGCTTTCCTGGAGCCCCCTTTAAGTACTGGAAGCTGCTCTAAGGCCTCCTCGGAGCCTTCTGTTCTCCAGGATGAACGACCCACGCTCCCCCCGTACGGGAGGTGCTCCAGACCTCGCACCATATCCGTGGCCTCCTCTGGACCTCCCTGCACGTCCGGGCTGTGCCGAGGGCTCCAGAGCGGAACACAGTACAGCTACAGTTATGATTGTAAAAAAAGATTAAAATTGTTTAATCCACACTGTTTGTTTTCATTACTAAGTCCAGGCAAGTTCCCTGTCTCCGCTGCAGGAGGGGAAACGGCACGGGCCCACGCTCCCATCCCAGCCGTGCCCTGAAGGAAGGGCACCTGCTCCCTCGCAGAACTTACGGCTGCGAGGCTGCCGCCCGCACCGCTGCCACCGCTCGCACGGCGACCCCGCACGGCGACACCCCCGCACAGCCACCATCGCCCCGGACAGCGACAGCCCCATGCACAGCGATGCCCCCCTCCCTGCACAGCAATCCTCGCCCCTGCACACAGCGACTCCCTCCTCCACACAGCGACCCCTCCCACGCACACCGCGATCCCCACACCCGCACGCAGCGCCCCCTCCCACGCACACAGCGATCCACCCCCGCGCACAGCGATTCCCCGCCCTGCACACAGCGACCCCTGCACACAGCGACCCCTCCGCACAGCGACCCCTCCCGCCCGGCGTCACTGGGCCAGCGCCGCTCGCACAGCGCCCCCTCGCGGCCAGCGCCGCCCCGCACAGCGCACCGGGCCAGCACCCTCCCCGCCCGTCACGCAGGTGCCGTCCGTTCCGCAGCCGCGCGGCCCCCGCAGTGCCGCCGCCCGCCGCGGGTAGCCCTACCTGCGGGAGCCGGCCGCGCGGACCGCGGCAGCAGCACCGGCAGCAGCAGCAGCAGCGCGGCCGACCCACCACCCCCCTTGCTCGCCATGGCGGGGCCGAGCCGCGCGGGGGGCGGGGCGCTGGGGGCCCCCACTGCCCCGGCCGCCTCGCGGTCCGGCCCCGCCCCCCGTCGCGTGGCTGGGGCTCGGCGCGCCCCTCTCTGGTTCGTACCCATTGCCCCTAGTCCTGTCACCACAAGCCTTTGTGAACAGCCCCTCCCCAGCTTTCATGTAGCCCCTTCAGGTACTGGAAGGTCACTATAAGCTCTCCTCGAAGCCTTCCCTTCTCCTCTGAGCCTGTCCTCCTACGGGAGGTGCTCCAGCTTGTGTCCCTCCTCTGGACCTGTTCCAACAGCTCCATGTCCTTCTCATGTTGAGGATTCCAGAACTGGACACAGTGCTCCAGGTGGGGGTCTCACAAGACAGGAATAGAGGGGCAGAATTGCCTCCCTTGACCTACTTGCCACGGTTCTTTTAATGCAGCCCAGGACACAGTTGGCCTTCTCGGCTGTGAGCACACACTGCCAGCTCGTGTCAAGCTTCTCATCAGCCAGCACCCCAAATCCTTCTCCCCAGGGCTGCTTCAAATCACATCATCCCCTAGCCTGTATTGAAACCACACATTGCCCTGAGGCAGGTGTAGGACCTTGGACTTCTTTGTCTGTGTCTCCCTCTGCCTGTGTTCCTCTCTGTTTGTCTTGTCTGGTGTTTGTGTGTTTTGTGTGAACAACCACCATCTGCTGGACCCATCAGACAAAGAAACACGTGCTGTTTACATGTTGAGTTACTAAGGTTATGAATATCTTTCATCCCTTACAACTGTTTCTCTCTTTTATCCTTTCCTATCTTTTCTCCTTATTTTCTCCATTTTCCTTCTTTGCAACACGTGCAGCTGCCGCAGTGGGTAGGGGGCAGTTTTGGCTTGATTTTGGGTTTGACTCAAGGCAGCATTTAGAGCTCTTGGTGCTGTTTTGCTGCTCAGTTAAGCAGATTGGTACAGAGTTGTCAGGCATTGCCACTGAGGGGCTGTCCAGTAACATTTGCAGCTGCGGCTTTTCCTGTCTGTGCTCTGTCCTGTGCAAGTTCTTTGATCATTTGAATCCAGTATTTTAAGGACATGCATCTTGTTTAGCAAAAGATACCATGTACAAGCCTACCTTTGAGTGATTCTGAATTGCTTTGGCACCATGCCGGGATAAAGAACTCACTTTCCTTTAAGCTGCACAGTGACATCCTATTGTTCATTACCTGAGAGGAGAGACCAACACCCGCCTCGCCTCACTTACAGACTCCATTCAGGCTGGTGTAGAGGGCAATAAGCTCTTCCCTCCACTCCTCGCACACCCTCTCCTGGGTGGAAAACTGGCTGGATGGCCAGGCCGAAAGAGTTGTGGAAAATGGAGTCAAATCCAAATGAAGGCCAGTCACAAGTGGTGTGCCCAGGGCTCAGTGCTGGGTCCAGCCCTGTTCAGTGTCTTTATCAAGGACCTGGATGAAGGCATCGGGTGCACCCTCAGCAAGTTCACAGATGACACTAAGCTGGGTGGAAGTGTGGATCTGCTGGAGGGTCGGGAGGCTCTGCAAAGGGATCTAAACAGGCTGGACTGCTGGGCTGAGACCAATGGCATGAGGTTTAACATGGCCAGATGCTGGGTCCTGCACTTGGGGCACAACAACCCTGTGCAGCGCTACAGGCTTGGAGAAGCTGCCAGGAGGAGAGGGACCTGGGGGTGTTGGTTGACAGCCAACTGAACGCAAGCCAGCAGTGCACCCAGGTGGCCAAGCAGGCCAGTGGCATCCTGGCCTGTACCAGAAACAACATGACCAGCAGGTCGAGGGAGGTTATTCTGCCCCTGTACTCGGCACTGGTGAGGCTGCACCTCAAATACTGTGTTCAGTTTGGGGCCCCTCGCTACAAGAAGGATGTTGAGGGTCTGGAGTGTGTTCAGAGAAGTGCAGTGAAGCTGAAGAAGGGGCTAGAGTACAAGTCTTACAGGTAGCGGCTGAGGGAACTGGGTTTGTTTAGCCTGGAGGAGACTGAGAGGAGACTTTATTACTCTCTACAACTACCTGAAAGGGGATTGCAGAGAGGTGGGTGCTGGTTTCTTCTCCCAAATGACAGGTGATGGGACAAAGGGGGATGGCCTCAGATTGGACATTAGGGAAACTTTTTTCACCAAAAGGATCACCAGGCACTCTCACAGCTGTTCAGGAAAGTGGCTGAGTTGCCATCCCTAGAGGTATGTAAAAGACAGGTAGATGAGGTACTTAAAGATGTGGTTTAGTGGTAGATAGATATGGTCAGACTCAATGATCTCAGAGGTCTTTTCAAACCTGGTGAATCTATGCTTCTAAGATTCATAACACCAGTGTCCCAGACCCCACACCAACTCCAATGCTGGCCTTCAGCCCCTCAATGTCCTTCTTGGGAGTGACAGGTCTAAAACTGAACACAGCATTCAAGGTGCAGCATCCCACACTGGTCACACTGTCTTGGACATGAGCCACTAGCCTGCATGTGAGCTGGGGCAGCATCCCCCTGCAGCCCTGGGAGACCCCCTGGAGCAGCAGCAGTCACTCTGCCACCCCAGGCTCACAAGCCTGGGATGCACTGGCCAGGTCAGCCTTTGGTTACACCAGACTGTTCAGGGTATTGCTGCTCACGTTTTAAAAACACCTGAGGACACAGGCTCTGGAGTGTCCGTGGGCTGCCTGTCAACCCAGGGACAGGCTTGGCTTTCCCCTCAGCTGTGGTTTTGTCTCTGCAGCAGGTGAGCTCTCCCTGAGTGCCATTCATAGCACAGACAGTCACCGGCCACTGTGCATCCTCTCAGCATCCAGCCCAATAGCAGGAGGGGGCTGCTCCTAGGTGTTCCCAAAGCCTTCCCCTCTCCTGACTGGAGATGACTAGTCCCTCACAGCATTTGCATACTGCACATAAAGAAATACATCATACCTCTTCGTGGAAGAAACACATAACAGCTAGAGGGAGCATAAAGTGGGGTGATTTCAACAACTACAGGACCTAAATGAGGCACAGTTCTACATTTCACACTTCATCATCGGTGTCCTATGCTTGAAAGCACTAGGTTTCAGTTTAGAAAATGTTTTAAAGCTCACACTTGAACTACTTCTGCATAAGCCACTTATTATATTTAATTCAAATATGCAGACGTGCATTAGTTACATACATCATCACTGCCAGGAACAGCTTTGTAGCTATAAAGTTTTTCTCTGATGTTATCAGCTGGCAGGGCACATTGCAATGTGTCTCAACAAGCCAGCTATTTTTTTAACTTGTTACTCCCTTACACATAGGACTGGAATTTGTGACCTGAAATCTGACACTAAGCAACCAGAGTAAGTAAATGAGATAATATTCCAAAACTGGAGAAAGATGAAAAATGGTGATGGCAAGAATCTCTTTTCTGGGTCATCCGTCTGGTTCTTCTCTTCCTTTGAGGTTTGCAGTCATCACTTAGTCTAGATTTTTCTTAGCAAATTCTGGCAGGCTTTGCTGTCTTTACATTTTTAGAATAATATATGTGTCAGGAGGATGGATCTGTGCCCAGAGAAAAATCATGGAGAGTGATCTTCACTCATATAGCACTTAACAGCTTTATTAAAGATCTCAAAGACAAAGGCCTGATAAACTTCATTCTCTTCAAACTGGCACTCAAAGTTTTGTGAAAACCTAGGGAAGGAACTGTAAAAAAGCACCAATCTGAGATTTGAACAAGAAGGGGAAAAAAAAGAATTTAACATGGGATAACAATCCATAGTATGACTGAGGCTGGAAAAGTAGACCTCCAACTGCACTGCAATGAAACTCTATGCTGCAGCAAGGAAGCCTGGAGAAAAGTTTTGCGTTTGCACCATTCATGTGTTGCACAGGTCTGGCTTTAACATGTCCCCACCTTGGCTTCCCTAACACTGTGCAGAGAATTTTGCCGTAAGAGTCCTTGGATATCTTTCAAAAGTGACAATATCACTTGCACTGTAGGCCTCAGGTTTCTTAATATTCAAAACCACTGTAGGAAAGAAATGGTGCAGCAGTATGCTTGGGTAAGAGGCAAGGGGTGGATAAATGGGAGTTCATACATGTGAAAGGTGTTTTGGGGCTAAATGCAGAGAGAGCATGACAGGGAGAGCAAGAACCCCAGTATCACATGCAGGGTTGCTGAGGCCACATGCAAGATGCTGTGGAAGCAGGGCTACTTCTGTGCTGGACTGGATCACTCACTGGTGGTCTGAGTTCAGAGAAGCGGAAAACAAATCAAAATACCTTGTGATTCATTGTGTAGGATGAAATTTGGGAGCATGATGCATTTATTGTAGGGTAGGTGGAACTTACAATTTATTTCACATTGTTGCTACACCATACAGTCATAAAAATGTCATCAGTCAATTCATATATTACATGTAACTCTAGTGAGTAACTCAGCAGTCATTGAACTAATATTTTCATTAAACAAAGTAAACTTTTTCTTAGTATGCTCCTTCCAAAATTACCTCTCATCCAAAGAAAGACAATCCACTCTGATACAGGAGAAGGGACTGACAGAGCAGGGATTTTTCAGCCTGGAGAACAGAAGTCTTGGGGGATCTCATCAGTGCCTATGAACAGGTGATGGGAGCTATGAAGAAAAGGGAGTAGAACTACTGTATCTAGTGAAAGGACAACAGCTACTGAACTAATGAGCAGAAACTGAAATACAGGAAATTTCATTTAAACATAAAAAACTTCCTCACACTGGCAGCAGTCAGACATTGGAACAAGTTGCTCAGACAAGATGTGGGGTCTCCATCCTTGTTGATTTCAAGACCTGACAGGATACAGCCGTGAGCAACCTTCTATAGACGACTGTACTTTGAACAGGGGATTGGACTGGACAGTCTTCAGAGATGGCTTCTCACCTCATCCATTCTGTGATGCTGTGTCTCAGACACAGATCTCCAAGGTCATTTAAAATAAATGTTAAGAGACTTCTGAGCAGAGAAAGGCCTGTTTTCAGAAAGGCTTAAATGGCCTATCACATTTTCTTAAGTCGGTTCAGCTGTTTCCAGACCTGAGTCCTACAAGGTTTCAGCAGGGCTTAGATTTCTTAAGGAACTGTAAATCTGAATTTTCCTTTGTTTCTGGAGTTTCCAAAGGAAGATGTTGGGGGGTTTTTATCAGCTTTCATTTTTTATTACTCAAAGTTCTCTTGTCTTGAAAGCATGACAGGACTTGCTTCTTGCACAAAAAAAATCCTTGTCATATGGTCAGACAGGCAGAGATCTGGTATGTAAAATCTTCTCATTTGTGTCCTTTTTCCTCCTCAGTACTATGGTTCCTATATGCCAGCTGCATACCCAGTAGTCATCCTCAGAGGTGAGTATTTCTATGCAAATGTGAAAAAAAATGGTCAGCTGGTTGACAGATTCTTCCCTGCTAACGATAGAGGTCTGCTTGTTTGCATCCAAAAGCTAATCAGTCTGTTAGCTAAAGCAGAACATCTGATGATACTGAACACTGTAATACACTATACATTGATTTCTTTTTATCGTGTTTGGTCAGAGAAATGTTTCACTGAAAAGAAAGGAGTTTCATGTAGTACCAGAAGCCACTTTGGAGATTAGTTTCCATTCAATTTTCAATGAATAATTCTCTTCTTTGCAAATTGCTGTTGTAGCCAAGACTCTCTTAGGGTTCTGATAGGCTTTCAACCAATTTAAAAGCAAACAAAACTCTCCACTTGTTTTGAAAGAATTTCTATCGGATTTCTTTGTGTTTGGAAAGATTATGCTGAAATTACCATTGTGGTAAAGTAACATACATGCCTAAGAAATGCCTGGGTAATTCTGATGGGAAGGACTGAGCACTGACTGCAAGTGGTCAAGAGAGGTCTTGTGCTACTAATGTAAACAACTCCAGCTAAACAGAAATTAAGTCTTTAGATAAAGTAGCAGTAACCCAAAATTTGTTGCATTAAAATGACAATTTGACAACTTAATTTTATTTTAACATAAATATTCAAGTTGGATTTCCTGAGTGGAGGGGCAGCATCGTGGACCAAAGCCTCTTAACATCTCAGATATAAGTAAGAAGTTATGGATATAGTATCTGGTCTTCATCAAAATCAAACAGAAACCTGCAATGGTCCATGCAGATCCCCAAAGAGCCTGGATGGAGTGACACTAGAGGGAGTCCTGGGGCTGCAAGAAAATGTTTTTTTCCTGTAAGTACAAAGCACCTTATAAATGAAAATGTTGAAATAGAGCTTCTGGGGAAAATGGAGGAGTCATTCAATTCAGATGGGATCAACCAGCATTCAACTTCTAAATTCCAAGGTTTCCAATGTTTCATTGAGCAAGCCTAGTAAATTTTTAAAAGGCCATTGTTAGTAAGGATTTTTTTTTCAGTAAAAAGGATATTTAAATTCAGCATTAAAAATGGAATAAAATAACCTCTTACATTATTTTTCTTGTAATTTAAATTACAAAGATCTTGCTCTGTGAAATCTGTGCTCTTCTTGTGATCTCATTGAAGATTTAAAAGACAGACCATGTGGTTCTGAGTTTTCAAGTTAGAAAACAGAATTTTTACTGAAGTCAATGGCAGCTATTAATGCTCAGCACCTTGAAGTTCAGGTGACACATTTGCAATGAAAACAGGCTTTCCAAAAATGCTTAGGTGCATCCCACAAGTGGTAGGACACTGGTCCATATATATTCCTAAATCAATGTTGAAGATTGTACACATCTGAAAGAGAAATTTCTGTGCACCCAGGACTGGCAGTCCTCAGTAGCTCAGATTGATAGATTATTCTTTGCCACTGGGATTTAGAATAGAGCTTAGGCTGTGGGAGATCATAATGTGCAAGCCTAAAGCACCTGCTCCTAGGAGGAAGAGGTTTGACTGTTGGAGGATTCAGAGGAGAAATTGGTGGGACTTTTGACAAGAAGGTGCTAAGTGGTAGGATTCAGAGGAGAAATTGGTGGTAGTCCTTACCGGGATGCTCATGTGGCCAACGCAATAGAGATCTCCAGTGCCACAGTGTTACAAGGGCAAGAGGAAAATCACAGCCATGCAGGCAGGCCAGAGAGTGCACGTTGTCCCTGGAGCTATCCATGGAGTGAAGGCTTAGACGTACTCCTCCTCCTCTTTTTTTCCCTGCAGATGGCAAGGTTTACATCAGTTTGCAGCTGTGCCTACATCTGTAGGCCATGCAGTGAAGGACCTGCTGTCATCACTTGCTGTCTTCACCTGCTGTCTTTGTGTTCATGACTGAACTATCATGGCAGATCAATTACACTAATAAAGACTGTTCTTTCTGCTAAAGCAATACAGATCTAGGAAAGACATGGCATGAAGATGAGTTGTATACATCTTAAGTGGTGGGTTTAACATCTTGCCTTTTTACCTTGAAACTCAATGCTCACCTGTTGCTGCTGTTTTGAAAGATCACTCTAAGCATTCATGTTATTTTCACTGTTTAACACTTCCTTTATTACATTCATTTTCATTGGAACAACTTGCAGTAAAAGGTCAACATTTGCCAAAGAAACCACAAAGTCACCACTTCTTTCTGTCTGTGAAATCAGAGAGTAACTGTGGAATCTTGGATACACTGGCTAGTGAGGATAGGCACATGCCAGCACCGATGTGATACAATAGCAATATTGGGAAAAAAACTTTGAAAGTGTGAAAGGAGATGCTCTGGAGATCATTGAGACTTACAAATTAATGCCCATTGCTTAAACACTGGAATATGAATACTTGCTTTTCCATAGAGAACTTGTGAACGCGCCTATCAGCCTAACAGGACTGCAAGTCCATGTGAGACAGACATTGCCTCAGTTCTGCTTTGGTGATTGCAACTATGCTGATTTACACCATCTGAGCATCTGATGTGGTTTTGTTGCATGTAACTATGGTGAGAAATGTTTGTTCCAGTGAGATAACTGAATAACATAGGAAGCTGGGGTTTAATTATTTTTTTTTTCTCGTAGTAGTACTGTATCATATTGTAGAGCCTTCCCATAACAAAAAGAGAGCCCTTCACCTTCTGTCTCATTAATGTTATAAGTAACAGCAAGAGTACTATAGGAAAGAGATGCAGAAATACAGATACGTTTCTTATGAGTAACTTTTACAATCCTGCACTTGCTGAGATGGGCGCTCAGCAAGTAGGTATGTTTATTTTTTCACAAATATTTTTGTAAATTCCAGGAAATATTACCTACTGTTCTTGTCAAAAGATCAAAATCTTAGGAGTATTATATACCATTTATTTTCCAATGTGAATGTGATTCATTCCTAATTTTTCTGATGGCTCATTCCCTCTTCTAATCTTGGCTTCTCCAGATGTAAATTTGAAAATATATGCATTTCTTGTCTAATTCTTAGGGGAATTTGGTACCTAGATGAAGTTCAGTAGGTGTTTTATTTGTTAGGAAGCATGCAAGGCAGTCATGTTGTTCTTGCAATTCTGAAGAGTAATTCTCAGATTAAAATTATGTTATCTTTCTTTGTTAACAATTTTCTGAAAACACAGTTTTCAGCAGTTAGCTCTAAACTACTTGTTTCTTAGTTATCTGCTTGTAGAATGGTGTGAATGATTTTTTTTTTTCAATTAGGAGGCTAATCGAAAGAAAATGCAGGGGAAATATTTTGTGTCTACCTTGGAAAAAAATTTGGTTAGAAAATAAAAAGGTGATTAGATGAAATATTTTATTAGATCTATAAACTAAACTTTTAATGCATTTTCAGCAGTGTCAGGAAGTAAGCAACACAATTTGCTTGCTTATGGGCACATGGATGTTGAAGCATTTCTCCTAAATGGCAAGCAGATGAGTTTGCTCTATTGCCGACATCACCTTCCCTTCCCATTCAGCTCTGGCAAGTACTTCCTTTCCTCTCTTTCTCCTGCTATCCAGCCATGTCCTCCAACAGGACCAGAGGCTGGGGTTTGAAAGCATACAGGAAGGCAGCTGGTGAGAGAGGAGATAAAAGAATTTTAGGTATGGAGAGGACAGGGGTGTTTTCTCTTATTCCTTGTATACTTTCTAAGCATCCTGCCTGCCTGAGAAGGAAAATACACCATATCTGCCAACTGGTTTTAATGACTTTTAAAATAAAATCCTTTTCCTAATCCGCTATTTAGAAAACTGAAAAGCCAATTGACTGTTCTGAAGAGTTCAAAAGAACATTTGAAATGATTTATTTGGAAACTTTTTAAAATTACATGTCTTTGATATACTATAAATAAATATATTCTCTCCTTTTACTTTCTGAAACTGTTTACAGAACTATGCTGAACTGTACCAATAACACCATCCAGTCCCAGCAGTGCCTTTTTTTTAATTTACCAAATGTCACCACCCAGCTCCAGTGGTCTGTCAAATCTCGAATGTCATCTGCAACCTGCCAGCCACTGACTTACATCTTGATAAACGGTGTTTTTCATCCCATGTGAACTGGGTTTTGTTCTTGTTTATACCCAGCGGTATAGAACAGCTCCTATTGTCCATTGTTCCCTTACGTACTTTCAGAAAACCTGTTTGTTTCTGGCAGCCTTCTCTTCGAGGAATGTGATGCAAAGCACAGATAAAAGCACAAGCATCTGTTAAGATGATTGACATTATCCTGACAACAGTGTAGAAATCATCTGCTTAAGATGCCAGCAGGCAGAGTTTAACAAAATTAATAGTCACATCAGTTTGCAGTGGATATGATAAAGCACATTCTTGAAGTCAAGGAGAACCTGCAAAATTTGCTGCTCGCTCCCTGCACTTCCTATGCATGCCAGTTCTGCACATTCTGATTCATTCAGCAGGAGCTGACACTTACATAGGTGCTAGGCTCCAAAATACTACTGAGAATAAAAGTATGGCTAAAAAAAAAATATAGCTCTTCAAATATTAGTTCGTTCTTGGGAGCTTTAGGGAATGTTTGCAATCATGAAAGCTGGTACTTGACAGATACCAAGTGTTAGTGCTTTATTTCAATCTTGTGATGGAGGAAAATCTCCCCAGTCGTTGGTGCTATTTCAGGCAACACCAAGAAAATTCTTGATGTTTTCTCATTTAAGCTTTGACTTGACCTGACCTTGCTTAACTTTAAATTCTGACAAGCATGGTCTAGAATTATTTTTCTATAGTGAAATTTAAATGTATATTTAAATGCTTTTCACCTTCTACTGTAAGTGATAGTCCTCTGTTCAAATATACACTGTTCTGTTTGGCTGTTACCTAGCTGATTTTGCCTTGGCATCCCTGAAGAGTATTCCTGTTGGGAAAAAGTATCTGCAAACTGACAACCTGTGTGATTTTTATATTTCTCACTAAAATATATATTTTGATAAGGAACTAAGAAAGTTCAGTGGTGTCTACTAAAATTCACTGCTGTGTTTCTGCTGTGGTTTGTTTATCATTATTCCTCATTTGCTGCCTAGATTAAAAAATATAACTTTCCTGAAAGAAACCAGCTCTTACTATTCCCTTCGTTCTCTCTTTTTTCAGTGCTTTATTTTCAGTTTTCTAACACAAAGTGAAAGAAATCCTTTTAGATGCTTTCAACAAATGCAAATGTCAAATTTCTTAAACATCAGTGCACAAAAATAGCTGCAGAGAGTTTTCTGCAAGACCCCACTCCCCAGCACTTTCATAAAACAATCAAGTGAGATGACTGGCATCCAAATGAGGGAAAGACTATCCCATCACTGATGTTTCTCTGTGGGTTGCACAGAGATATCAGGTTGATACTTTGATAGATTGCAATCTGTTTTCTGCAGCTGACCCAGACATAACATCATCATTTCCTGATTATATTGATATGCGTTTCTATTATTTGCTTATTTTGCGCCTTGAGAAACAATTCCTTTTTGTTGTTAAACTGTAAACAGCATTGCAAGGCCTCATATTAAATCATAATTATTTACCATGCTGTTCACGCACCTTTGTCCCTGGGGAATGTGGTGACGTGAATTTACAGGAAGATCGGGGTATTTCTCACCAACAGTTTCCTGTTATTGATATGCTTTTGTTTAGTTGTGATCTTTTTTTTACCCTTTCAGATTCTCAGGGGAAAAATAAACAGGCACATGACATTAATCACAGTCCTTGGGTATCATATTGGTAGCCTCACAAATACTTGAGATGTGGAATCATGAACTAGGTTTGGATCTTTCAAAAACATGAATGACAGGTTATTTTTTATTAGTACTTACTCTCTTACTCTGATAAATGATTCCAATAATTCTTAAAAATTCTTTTGTGATTGTGTTCCTTTCTAGAAGCCAGAAGAGTTCAAAAGTTTATAAAGACAACCTTGAACTGTTCATGTCCGTGTTTAAATTATCATAATTGGGCTAAGTTTCCATCTGGGAGTAAACATAGACCACAGAGACATACAGAGGTAATTCAAAAATCCGCATTCCTTTCAGCAAACACTAGTAAATATGATCAAAAATATTTTCTTCAAGGTGGTTTGCCAACTTCTTTTACATATTTGGCTTGAGATTAGGAAGAAATTCTTCACAGAGAGGGTGGTTAGGCATTGGAACGGTCTGCCCAGGGAGGTGGTTGAGTCACTGTCCCTGGAGGTGTTTAAGGTGAGGGTGGATGAGGTGCTTAGGACCATGATTTAGGGATTGGTGGGAATGGTTGGACTCGACGATCCAGTGGGTCTCTTCCAACCTGGTCATTCTGTGATTCTGTGATTCTGTGATATAAGCAAATGTAGACCATATTCTTTATGAACAGAAGTGGTGAATAAATTATATTCACTAGTAGGTCAAGAGTCACCCATATAACCACCTGGATAGTTATGTAATGCATGTGAGGTGTAGCTCTTAAATATTTTCAATGGTCTTGGCTATCTTACTTTCAGTTCTGTCTCTCTGGATATGTGGTACAGTCCTAGCCAGTGATCTTTATTTTGCAAGAAGGAGCTGCAACAAAGCAACCAATTCATTTAATGTCAAACCAGAATTTGGGAGGTTTAGATTTTTTTTTTTTGTCCGAAGTCATTATAGAAACATTTTGGTTAAAGGCAAAATGGCAGTGTGTCTGCCGGAGAACTTGAACTGGGAAGACCACCAAGGGATAGATCTGTGGCTAAACCAAGCCATTAAAGTTCACATGTAATGTAGTAGCTGTTCAAGTTCACTACCAAATTTCCAGAGTTTAACATTGTGTTTCATGTATCCTTAAGTAGTAACTTTCTGAGAAACTGTGTTGTAAGATGTAAATCTCAGTCAAAGCTGTGTTTCCATATCCTATTAGTGACTGCATATTTATTGCATTTGGTATGTAATGTTTTTCTTTTAATGCATTACACCATTTTTTCCTTCCTTACTGCTGCTGGCAATGAGTACCACTAAAAACAGTCCAGCAAAAGTTGTATGCAGTATAATATGAATAAAAATCCATATTATATGACTTCATATAGAGGTTTTTAATTAGCTTCTTTTCTCCTTTTGGAGTATGTAATTCCTTGATAACCTGTAAATATTGTTTGAATTCTTAATATACCCTGTTGATCTCTTTCTAGCAGCTATGTAATCCAGAAGACCCTGTGAAAGTTTCTTTATGGCCTTGCAGCATCCTGCTTCCACTAGATTCCTATGAATTTCACCTCATCTGTAAGCTCAGACAAGTGAGATCTGGCCATTTTTCAGATGAAGAAATTCTAAGAAATCTCAGGTTACTAGGTTGTTCTAGTTGCGACATTCATTGTCTGGACCTCCAGACCTCAAAAGTAATTTGCTTGTTCCACTACAGGTATATTTTTTCCCAAGACCACCAGTTTAAGTTTTCATAACCTGAGCAAAACAGCCTTTTCTTTCTGGAAATCCCATTGGGAAAAATAAAGAAGTGAAAAGAACACAGATGTCTTATTACACAGACCATAACAAAATTTCCTATTTGATTTTGTTCTCTTAGCACATTTATGTCTCAAACCATAGAATCGTGCATTCGCCCAAATCAACTTCTTTCCAAGTGAAGCTCAAGACTAAGAGACTAAGTCCCCAGAACACCAGCAAGCTCACCTCCCACTCTAACATCCCCCTTGAAGACCACGGGTTCTGGGTTGTCCCCCAGCACAAAGACCTCTAAATTAGTCTCCTACTACTGTTTTTTTCCAACATTCTTCCTTTTTAGCAGCCGCTGTTGGGATGTCAGCTTTGAGTTCTGGACCCGTGCACTGTGCACTCACTATGCTTGAGCAACTGTGTGGTCTGAACAAACCTTAGTATTTCTTTCATAAAGCTGATGTACCATTTCACCTGCCATCAGAGCCAACTGACTTGGTGAGGATGGACTCAGTCAAAGTGTTTTAAAAATTAATTAAATGCCTAAGTCCCTTGTCATATCTGTAGATACTCACACTCTGAACATAAGAGTTTTAACAGAGTTCTTCCTTCCTTGGTAAGGGTTTAAGATAGGAATCTGGATGTTCCATTTAAGAACTAGACGGATTCTTAAATAAGATAGAAGGAGGTCAGAATTCTGTTTCATCCAAGATATTTCAGACTCTTCATTACTCCTGGTTTGGTGTTTGTGATCAGTTGTTAGCAGAGAGGAAGTGAAAGGGTCCATCATTTCTCTGAGTCCTTAAGCATTACGTTGCTGTTATTCCATAGTAGTTCTTGTTCTCTGCTGACTAGCTCAGGAAACATTTCTGTAAAGATGGTGAGACTAGCTTGTACTTTGTTATGTCGCTCTGAAACCTTAGTCAGTGAATTTGATACTTTTAATGTCTCTCTAATTTTTTTATTATTATTATTCTCTCACATCCTGGTAAAAAGTTATTTCTATTGTTGTTAAGTGCTTCTGGGAAGCCACTTCTGGAACTGCTTCTGAGATGTCAGTCATGATGATAACAGAATCCTGGCACCAAATAGAGATGCCTTTCTCTCTGGGTGGGTGCTTGTGACCACTTTGGTTGGCTTTACATTTGACCAGTGAATTGCTTTCATATTTATTACATTTCACAGGATGAGTAACCAAGACAACAGACAAAGGTCAATGTTAGATAAAAACATTCACAAACCCTGTGTCTTTTTAAGAAATACACAAGTTCTGGAAAACTTAAATTTCCTAAAATCTCACAAGTCTCTCCTGTTTTCACAATTCAATATAATTTTGCAAAACATTAATTTCACCCAGGATGTACACTTATCTATTAAATCAGTAGATATTTTACATGTTCCTCTTCCACACTGAGAACAATTCTATAACACTTTTGTTTTTTCCTGCTGCTCAAATAACCATGGTTTTCTTGCCACTGCATTTTAGCTTTGCATAACATTTAGCTGGTCAGGTAGTTGGACTAGATGATTGTTGTAGGTCTCTTCCAAATGAAATATTCTATTTTATTCCATTCCATTCCATTCCATTCCATTCCATTCCATTCCATTCCATTCCATTCCATTCCATTCCATTCCATCTTCCATTCATGAAATAATGTACTCCTTTGGTGAGTTTGGACACTGTGTTACCATCTTGATCTTGGTTTCACTATTTCCAATCTCTGCTATAAGTGCAGTTTTAACAGAGACCAGAAGAATACTGTGGCATTCATCTCCATTGAAAACATGGAGCAGTGTTCACCTAACCTAACTCAGACAGCTGCAATGTGGACACCTGCCACTGATCTATTCTCCCTATTTCCTCTGTATAATACATAGAGAAAAATAGGTTATTTAAGTTAATTCCTCTCACCCTCTAGATGACACTAAGATGAGTGTGTATTGTTGTTGCAACTGGTCTGGCTTTAGTAGTGCAGTGGCTTAGCAGGAAAGCAAATGACAGTGCAGCTTCAGCTGTAAGAACACTTTACACAGAATTGTGAAACTGATGGTTGGAAGGGACACTTGTAGGGCTTCCATCCAACTTACCTTTCCAAGCAAAACTCACCATCAATGGATCAGTTCATCCATAACTTTATGTAACCAGATATATCTCTGGAACTAAAACACACTAACTGCCCATATCATTAAACTCTATTACTCTAGCCTCTTCGCCTCTCCAGCACATCTCCATTTAGTGTGGTAAGCCCCACTGAGAAGCCTCACACTGCAAGTACATCCCCTTCCTACTTCGACAGTTTTTCAACATTGCTGGGGTTTTGAGCATTGTTTTTTTGTGTAAGTGTGATTAACTGTGACCACAAGCATGCAGAGGTACCCATCATGCAATAGCAAGCATGAATGGAGCACTCGCTCTGCAAATATTCACCAGGTTGTAAAATGAATGCTCTGAGGTATCAGACATAGTTTTAAGAAACTGGAGATAGCTTCTGCTTTTGAAGTTCTTGGAGCAAACAGCAGGTCAGCCTTAGCTGACCCTGTCCACTGTTTTGTGTTCCTAAATAAGATCTTACTTCTGCAGTTAAGTATATTGTCTACTTAAGAGAGCAAATGCTCATGTGTGAAATATGCAGCCCTCTTAGTGGCTGTTTTGTTTGCAAACAGAGGGCAGTGTCCCTTAGCATATAAATGTGACTGATCTGAAAGGTAAATGTAGACTGAAATCAGACCTTAAAGCTAAGTGTAAAACCCAGAATTACCGTCTTGCTGGGCAAGGCTCTCAAAACTATTGGCAAATTATTCCCTACAGACAACCTGGTCTAACTGAAACACTGCTCAAATCCAACACAGAAAGAATCATAGAATCATAGAATCACCAGGTTGGAAGAGACCCACTGGATCATCGAGTCCAACCATTCCTATCAAACACTAAATCATGCCCCTCAAAGCCTCGTCCACCTGTGCCTTAAACACCTCCAGGGAAGGTGACTCAACCACCTCCCTGGGCAGCCTGTTCCAGTGCCTAATGACCCTTTCTGTGAAAATTTTTTTCCTAATGTCCAGCCTAAACTGAGTATAACATCACCATATTCTGTTTAAAAATTCTGGTGGCAGGATTAGAGAAATACAAATCCATGAAACCCATCTAGCTTGATTTTGAATCCAGCATTCCACACAGATTTAGTTTTAGCCAAAAAAAGGTAGCATAGGTCTATTTGTTTCCAGGTTCTGAAGATATTTCAGTTCTGGTGATGTCCTCTGCTGAGTTATTTAGCTAATGAGAGCTGAGTCACAGCAAACAGGAGACTGGCAGAGAAGTGGGAGATACCCTCTCCTTTTATTCCAGAGGTATTACAGTGTCCCATGCTTCTGAGCTGTATAGCACTGTCATCTCAGACAAGGACATTTCTGAGTGCTTATAAAGTTGCATGGTCAAGTAGGGCTCACAATATTACTTTTAAGCTTATATTTAAACACGCTAGTCAGAAAGCTGATCCCACTGAAGGCTTGAGCTCCCAGGCACTGAGGTCTACCACAGAGAGCATAATATATTTTTAAAACATAAAACTCCACTATCTTTTCTCTTGCAAAATATTTATTCTTGCTTTTCCTAAGCTTTGTTTTTCTCCAGCATTTTTCAGGTACTGGTGCCAATGACATTTTACAATTATTTTGGCTCAGAGTACAGTATATTAAGTTCTTCCTCTGCACACAAAACAAACAAATGAAAAAAGAAACAGAAAATCCTTTATCTGTTGTCTTTTTTTCCCCTCAAATGTAAATAGTAAACCATTGTTATGATAACTACAAAACACTCATGAATGTTACCAACAACATTCTGAGGAAAATAAAGAACAATATAGATGGCACTAAATAGTTCTTAATTTTAAAACTTAACATGTTTTCATAGCAATAGGCATTGATTTTATTTATAGAATTTAACTTTAAAGGACAAAATGCCTATTTTCACTTATAATGAATTATGGCATGATACAAAGATGTATGTATTTCATTATTTTTTCTCTGGATTTCACATAAAAATTCAACAAGACACAATTGAAAAAACTGCTCAGCATATTCCAAATGTGCAGTGTTCCCTGAGCACCTTACTGCTGCTATTAAGAAAAAGTTACACAATAATTCTTCAAAATATCCAGGTTGCTGATACTTTATTTGATCCTACCAGCTTTTTCCATTACACTTTCAACTCCCTTGATTCCACCCAGTAAAAATCTTGTTTGAGTAAGAGATTTAAATCAACATGAGCTAAGCAATGCATTTTTATTAAAGGTGCTGGAGCACAAGTACAATCTCAGGATAGTTAATGCAGGTAGAGAAGTTATTTCATTCTTAATGACAAGAAAGGAGCAGTACACTTGGCTTTTTTCCTTGAAAATGGGGTTCTTTGGCATTAGGATTTGAAAGAATTGCCACTCCACAGTGGGATAGTGCATCATGTTAACAATGGCTGTGAGGCTGATGAAAATTGCCAACAAAAGCCTTAGTGAGTATGCAGTTATTCCAGAAAAGTTGTCTCCTGTCAGCAGCTCTTATTCCACTCTGAACTGACTTGAGCGATGCCAATAAAAGTTCTTTCTTGCTCATGTGATGAGATGTTGCCAGTACGGCTAAAGCAGAAAGCCTTTTACACTTAGACAGCCCAACAGAGTGAGTCTAGCATGCACTGCAGAGATGATGGGTGAGTCTTGGGGGACACACATGGCCTGGCCAGTCCCCCAGTGTCTGATTTGCCTGAAGAGATCATTCCAGATTGGCCAGAAGAGCAACAGGCTTCAGAAGGACCCACTTGTCAGCTCCCTGCCAGACTACTTCCATGGGTCCTCAATCCCTTATACCACCCCCTCTGTTCAAATCATCCACAGACGTGGCATCTTCACCCCAGAAAGGGCCATACTCGATCACATTGCCAGGTCAGGAGAGTAACCCCAGCACAACCCCCATAGCTCTAACCAAAGCATTTGCAGGATCACTGTGAACAACTTGCAAGATGGGAGCCTGGGTAGAGTTAGGGAATCATGTGGTACTCAGCAAGCAACGTACCTGGGAGGAGGGAGGCACAGCCGGGGAGAGGACCAAAACAAAGAGGACCTAGGGAACTGAAAGGGAAAAAGGGAAATCAAGTGGAAGAACCTAGCGTGACAGACAGGGCATAACACTGTAGGCAAAGATGAGCCAGTTCTCCCCAGTAAACGTTGCTGGGCATAGATTTTTGCTTTTCCCTCTCCTTTTGTCTTATATTCTTACTTGTTTTAATTTCTCCCAGAAGTTCAAGTGTGGGTGTGAATTCAATGATCATGCCTCCTCTACCAAACTCAGAAATACCCTACAGGATTTGGTATTTACACTTACAACTTGCAAGACACAAACAAAGCTCTTTTCCCAAAAGTAGTAAATAAAAATCTCATAAGCATAAGGAGGTTCACTGTTCAGTTGGTAGTGAGTATCTGAGTTTAAAAGAGGTTTCTGGCTTTTTTGAAATGTACTTATTAGTAATAGACTATTTCTCAAATATAACTTTTGACTGAATCATTTATTTCAAACAAGAGGATAGCATCCTGTGGCTGAGGAAAACATTTGAAAGTGCTAAGTGTACAGATCAGAAAGAAAAATATTTACCTTTCATGAATGCATGATGGCAAGGAAAAGATTCTGGAAACATTTTCAGCTGCTGCTTGGAAACTTGGCATCATGGCCAAGGGACTTATTCTTGTGGTCTTTACTCCCCTTGCACAAAACCCCCTTGCCCTTCTGTAAGCACTTACAGGGGAAACACTGCAGAAACAGACCCTTTCATTCCCAGTGATTAAAATGCTGAGGTATAAGCCTAGGTTTTAAAATGACAAATGATTTTCAGCATCTCAGGGATTACCAGAAGTCCTGACTCTGTATCCAGCTTTTCTCTATATGGTGGGTAAACCCATCGATGTCACATCACTTCGGGTCTCACTGTCTTGCTCATTAAACAAGAAGGCGAAATATGCTATAGAAATAAAGAAGCAATCATTATAAATGAGGCAAATATGACTATTATTTTTTATTACAAGTGTAGGACATTTGTCATTGCATTTTAATGTTAAAAGTTGCATAGCTTTGAACACTATCTCAATGTTTCTTCTATATTTTTCTGTTTTCTTTATTGCATGTTCCAGATCATGGAAAAAAACCTTATCCTTACCGGGAAGAACTGGACAGAAATAGTATAAAGAAGTAAACATTTAAATTTAATTAAAGAAACTAATATAAACCTCTGGTGTGAAAGATGGAATAGATAATCTGTTTTAGAACAACATGTCATTTTGTCTTACAGAATTGGAGGAGAATGAGACATGGTTTGTCTGCCGAAATTACTTTCGCTGTACCATGGAAAAACAGCTGTGGTGATAAAAATATATAAAAGAACTTTTTATTATAAGAATTAGAAAAAATACGGATGGTAAGAAACAAATTAGCATAGTAGACAGTGAAGTTACTTTATCCAAGCAAAAAGTGAGAACACTAAATAGAACCTGAAAGAGCTACTTAATACAGACAGCAGTACTATATAACACGTGGACCATATATGAGGATATACTGCTAGTCTTCTCCTTGTGCGTAACTCACACTGTAGAGTTATATAGGGACTATCAGAGATATTGAACCAACAGTCACAGGTGTGGTACATCAATATGCACATTAATTATAGCCAACATTTCAAGTATACGTATTTGTGTATGTTTAGCTGCTGGTGTGTATACGTCTGTTGTTTTTCCCAGAGCAGCATGGGTTTGCACAACCCTGGACAGGACTGGGGCTCCTTTGTACTTCACACCATGTAAGCTCACAGGAAGACATGGTCTTTGTCCCAGAGTGTTTTAATGTCTACCTAGAAACAATGGCATGAAACAAAAGGAGGGAAGCAGAGAGGGAAAGGGACAATGAGGTCTCACAGTTACGTGAGTCAGCTCTATGTACAATAGAATTGACCTGAATCATCTGAAAGGCTCCTCTGGTACATCATTTTGCGAGTCAGCTCTATGTACAATAGAATTGACCTGAATCATCTGAAAGGCTCCTCTGGTACATCGTTTTGCTGTCCTGATATGTGTCCGGGAAGCTGGTACTTTTATACGGCTTTGATCATCTTTCTATTCAGTTTTCATTCTGATGTGGAGGATGTTTTTTGCATTGTAAAAGAAGCAGGCCTGGTTTTGAGGAGGGAAGCAGGACTTCCAGGTTTCCATGCCATTGCAAAGAGTTTGGGAAATAAAACACAACCTAGGATATATGATGTTTTTTACAGCCTGTCTGAGGAATACATCAGGAATTTGTATTGGTGTTATTATCCATTGTTCTCAACTTTTCTGTTTCTATAATCCCAACATGTTCAGAGACACCTGTGGGCAGGAGCTGCAGAGTATCCTTCTGTGATTTAGTTTATATTTCCTGAGAAATCAATTGAATTTAATCACAGAAGGCAGTCAGTAACATAATTTGTGTGCACCCTCAATCTGACAAGCAAATATACTTGTCTGAAAAAAAGCTGGTTTCCAATTTATCTATGTCAATAAGAATTTTTTTGGGTCAGTCTTCCTAGAGAAACAGTGTTGAAGATGCACAAGCCGGCTAGAAGCAAACATCTGTCCAGAGCAGAGGAAACATTCATAACTCTTTTGCAAACATGCTGAGCTGTGATGAACAGCACTTCAGCAGTAGCCATCTTATGGTCATAGCTTCTTCATTAAAATTAAAAGGCTCTAGGATGCAAAGAAAGTGGACACCCTGCACCATAATCAAATCTCTTCTGAACCAAATCATAGCAACTAGAAGTCAAAGTAATAGACATCCTTCTTGTTATTAAGCTGCTGAGTGCCTGAAGGTTTGCTTTGCAAATGTTTTGAAAGCACTTTATGAAGAAGGAAGACTGAGTGTGTAGGTCACCAGCCTGGTACCTGCAACAGCTGGCTGGAGTCCTTGCTTTGCCCCAGGTGGGACACTTGGACCCCTCTTTCCTCAGTTTTCCATCTGCAACCTGTAGTGCCTTTCTCTCTATGAGTGCAGCAATGGGGAACACATTGATGGCTATGAGATGCTCATGAAATGGTGGAGTAAGGGCCACAAGGTGGTGAAAGCTTTTTATAATACACAAAGTTCCTCATTGCTCTTTTGAGAAGAAAAATAGTCCTAGGTGCTTAGCGCAGATGCGGCTGAGTTCCTGCACCTGAGTTTTTTAGAGCACAAGAGCTACAGGTAGTTTATTTGCTGATTCTCTGTATGTAAGCACTGCCAGCTGAACTCAAAATGCTTCTGTCTCCTTCCTTATTAAGTGTGCTATTTATAGCCCTTCTGGCTGCATTCCATCTGAAGGTCAGTTTGTTTATATGGAGTGAGGATATACTGTGTTTTTCTAAATAGAGAGCACATTTTTTGATTCATAAAAAAATCCGCTTTTCCCTGAACAACCTGATGGACAGATCTTACTTCTCACTCACAAAAGAGTGAGAGAGGGATTTGCCTGACTGCAAATCCAAGGGGTTCCAGAGAGCAGAGATGGCTGAAAATGTGGGTATTCACATGCATGCAGAAAAAGTAAAGAACACCCAACTAACAAATACAAATAAATACAGATAAATTCAGGGACATTCACCTCTGTTGAGTGTTTAACCCAGGTTCATGTTTAGATTTCTTGCAGCAACTCCACCTCTGGCAGTAAACACATATGAAGTCCTGCACAATTTTATACTCCTCAGGCAGTGCCACCTTCAGCATCTCTTCATGTTAATAACAACAGGGGGAGACGGGGGGGGGGGGGGGGGGTGGGGGGTTGGGGCGGTGAAATACCACAGAGATAAGAACTATTCTCACCATTCCAGCACTTAAAGACATTAATAAAGAAAATCAGCCATTTTAGTACTTTGATAGTGCAGTAGTTTTTAGCATAGAAGAACATGGAACAAGCAGAAAGTCTTCCATGTGAAACCAGGTATCTGACATTGATCAGGCAAGAGAGACGTTTTTGGCATTTTATTTTGATCTTAGGAAATTAAGAGTCCTGAGAAAGAATTCTCATCCAGGGTACAATAAGAGAGGTCAGTGTATAGCCAGAGAGCTAATTATAGGCTCAAACTTAACTGGAGAATTAAGATCCTTAGTCTCTCATCTCATGTTAATTCCAGCCACTGCCACGTCACACAGTTGCAGCAGTGCAGCCTGCCCCTGAAATGCAGCCTTTCAACAGCTTTTAAGTCTGGTCCTTTCTTTCCATATCTAAGAGTACTGCAGTGTTAAGAGCCTAAAGAAAAGAAAGCAAAGTAAAGGAAAAAATGTTTAAAATCAAATGACTGGAAAGGACTGCAGAGTACCCACCACCCAACAAGGACACCCAAGGAGCTGTGGGAGAGGTATTGCACAGCTAAGCTCTGCCCGATCATATGGCAAGGGGGAGTAAGAGCAAATGCAAACCCCACAGCTGAACTTGCTTTTGTAATGTGAGCATATTGGAGGGCAAGAGAATGAGGTTGTATGGTACTTCTTCAAGAATCACTTAAGATAACAGAAAACAAAGGGTTTTAAAGAAGCCATCCTATCTTAGACTAAAGGATGTGGTAAGATGAAGGTGGATGACCCATTCATGCATTGCTTAGATGGTGATCCACCTCTGTTCACAGCTAAGACTTTCAGAGCTAGTCTGCAGCACAGCACAGGCATCTCTGCCACTTGCACTGGTAGGTGCTTCCCAGGACAGCCTTGTTGGTTACGATAGACCTGCAGGGAAGAGCTGCCAAGTATCCAGGAGGTCCTGAGAAAAAGACAGGCAGTTTGGATGGCTGCTACATAGCTAAGGGGCATTATGAAGAGGATATTGGGCTAGAAGCATTTTCAGTCTGACCTGATATGACCATTCTTACTCTCTCCTTATGTTACACGCTTCATTGAAGTGAGCAGCAGCTTTGGAAGACGGCCCTATCTTACCAAGTGCCAGGACTGAGATCAGCTACCTTGTATTTCCTATGCAAAGTCCTGGTGCCCCAGTATTTGTGCCTCTAAGTTGGCTGAGTTTGAGCTCACCTTTTATTTTTTGTGTGTCCACAAAATCAATAGGACTCAACCACTGCCAAGAGAAACATGAGTTCCTGAAACTGGACGGTGTTGCTTGGGCTTCCTTTGAAGAAAAAAAAAAAAAAAAAAGAGAGAGAGAGAATAAAAAAAACCCCAAAAACAACAAGCCAAATGCCTGAAATATGTAAGACAGAGCTATACAGGAGTTAAAGGGAAGCTACATAGGAAGCAAAGCAAAGCTTAAAATAAAAAGCAGGAATGGAAAACTAAAAATATCAAACAGGAAAGTGTGACACAGCTGCAAAGGCTCTGATGCATTCTCCCCCAGCATTGTGCATTTTTTTTTTTCAGGAACATACTAATATTGTGTTTGGATTTCAATGACATTCCAATCCATTATTTGTTCTTCAAAAATAGATGTTTCTCTTGTGAGGAAGAAAGATATTTTCAAATAATACTCATATGATTTCACTTGTCCTAGTTTATCAAATAACACTTTTATAGGCTCAGAATTTGCAGAGCAGAATTACTGCATCAATTATGTAATTTCAAGAAAAGATAATCTGTGTCTCATTAGAGTGGTGATCAGCTCATGAATAATCAACTGTTGCCCTTTATTTCAATTGTATGTTCACCTGATAGCTTTCAGAAGTAGGAAGGGAGCTAACACATAAATCTGAGTTGCCATTACTTTAGAAACATAGGGTATGGGAGGGGATCAGGAAAGGTCAGGAGCATCGCATACTAATAAAGTTGAGGAAATCTCTGTCTTTTTCTTCATCCAAACACAAGTTTGTTTATTTACATAGAACATTTTGCTTGCCCTGAAAATCCTGCATGAGGACAGCGCAGGGGATACGGGACTGCTGGGGCTTCAGCCAGATTCCACCTGGTACCTGAAGAAAAGCCAGATTCTTCAGGCATGACTGCAACAAAACCATCCCAAGCATGACCACGGCATCAAGCACATGCACAGGAGTCACTGGCGACTGCTGTGCAAGAAGGCAGAAAGAATACTTGAACATCCAGAGTTATTGTTGTATTAACAAATATTTCATTGTTATAGTTGCCCTTTCTGCAAAATTAAGCCATGCCACTGGATGATGCCTAGTCTGTGGCTGCCCAGAAGCAGATGGAAAATTAAGTTTGCTTGAATAGTGCTGGTGCCTCTTTTGGGAGAGCAAGAAAGCCAGAACTTGACACTTTGTCAGCACAAATTCCCTCAGGCAGCCACAACCCGCAGTGGAAACCACATAAAGACCAGCAAAACTAGAGATTGTGGTGCCTCTCAAGTTATCAGTCCAACTTGTGAAATTCCTATTTTCAGCAGACACAACAAAAACAGGAAATATTTACCAACTTTGCAGGTGTCAGGAAATTCTTTCAAAGCACTGCTGCGACCTGACAGTCCATTTAAGTAGATAGCAAGCATGTACAGAGGTAATAATATTAATATCTTTATTTAAAATAAATACCTTAGTGTGTTTGTTCTAATATGTATGTCCTAGCAGATCAGAGAGGCAAATTCATATTGTTCATCACACTATGATGATTATGCAGTGATGTGTCTCACAATACTTGTATGCATATATCTATATAATGAAATTGTATATTAATATTTGTTGAAGATGTTTTTCACCATTGAAGCTGATAATGCCATTTTTTCATTAAAATTTGGTCTACACTGGAAATATATTTGTAATATATATTATTTGAATCATGGACAGAGTATATTTAAGACTTTTCTATTCTGTGTAGTTCAGACATAGCTCTAAACTGTATGGTTGATACATAGCTTGAACTACATTGATGTCTGAAACATCCTATAATATAGGCTGTACTGAAGACTATAATATTACATTGCAACAAACTTCTTATCAATGTGGTTGCACTCTAAACATAAAATAAGGGATGATGCATTTATTACTAGTTTGCTGTTTAGTAGCTGAGAAAATAAAATCTGCCTACAAGAAACAAGGCCTCTTTCCCAAACACATTCATATTGGAAATAAGATACGACGCAACTGAAAACAAATCAAGAATCTACAAGACAAGAGCATAGTCTGTGATGAACCATCTCATGACTTCTGTCTGAGGAGAGGAAAGTATCCATAGCTAACTTCAGGACTGAGTGAAAAAGAAAGGTCAGCTGGGAAGAGGATGCTTGGAACAGAGGTAGGGAGAAGAAAGGAAAAAAATCTAAAAGAAAATCCACATGTGCAAAATAGGAGAAATTAGTTGGATTCTGGAGAGGACGTGAAAGGAAAGGCAAAAAGATGAAAGCATGAAAAATAAAGAAGAGGCTAGTGAAGGACCCTTGGTTCCATCAACATCACTTCATATCCCTTGGGAGGCAGTCCTGAGGGGAAGGAGTCCAGGAAGGCTGGACAGTCTTCAAGAGGAAATCTAAAAGGCACAGGAACAGGCCATCCCTCTGTGCTGAAAGACAAGCTGGTGGGAAAGAAGAAGAGTCTGCCTGAGCAAAGAGCTGTGGCTGGAACTCAGGGTGAAAAAGAGTTTATGATCTTTGGAAGAAGGGGCAGGCAACTCAGGAGGGCTACAAGGATGTTGTGAGATTATGCCAGGAGAAAATTAGAAGGGCCAAAGCCCAAGTAGAACTTAACCTGGCTCCAGCTGTAAAAGACAGTAAAAGCTGTTTCTATAAATAAATTATCAGCAAAAGGAGGGCTAAGGAAAATCTCCATCCTTTATTAGATGTGAGGGAAAACATAGTGGCAAAGTATGAGGTGAATGCTGAGGTATTTACTGCATTCTTTTCTTCAGTCTTCAACAGCAAGACCAATTATTCTTGGGGTACCCAGTTCCCTGAGCTGGAAGAAAAGCGTAGGGAGCAGAGAAGAACACCCATAATCCAAGAGTAAATAGCTAGAGACCTGCTACACCCTCAAATGCACACAAGTTTATGGGGCCAGATGGAATCCACTTAAAGATACTGAGGGTGCTGGCAGAAATACTCATGGAAGCACTTTCCATCATTCATCAGCAGACCTGGTTAACTGGGGATGTCCAAGTTGACTGGAGATTTGCAAATGTTGCATCTACAAGATGCGCTTGAAGGAGAACCTGGGGAACTACACATCTGTCAGCCTGGCTTTGTTGCTGGGGAAGCTCATGGAGCAGATCATCCTGAGCACCATCATGCAGCATGTACAGGGTAACCAAGTGGTCAGACCCCCTCAGCATGGGTTTAGGAAAGGCAGGTCCTGTCTGACCAACCTGGTCTTCTTCTATGATAGTGGCCCACTTAGCAGATGAGGAAGAAGCTATTGATGTTGCTTACCTAGACCTTAGTAAAGCCTTTGACACCATTTCCCACAGCATTCTTCTGGAGAAACTGGCTGCTCCTGGCCTGGATAAGCATACTAAGGGTACTCTTCACTGGGTAACAAACTGGCTGGACAGTCAAGGCCAGAGAGTTGTTGTAAATGGAATGAAGTCCAGCTGGCAGCCATACACAAGCAGTGTTCTGCAGAGCTCATTTTTGCAGGTGGTTCTGTTTAATGTCTTCATCAATTATCTGAATAGGGGGATGGAGTGCGCCTTCAATAAGTTTGCAGACAACATCAAGTCAGGGAGGAGTGTTGATCTGCTTGCAGGTAGGAAGGTCCTGCAGAGAGATCTGGACCTGGACAGGTTGGAACAATGGGCCAAGGTCAATTGTATGGGGTTCAACAAGGCCAAGTGTCAAGTCCTGCACTTGGATCACAGCAGCTCCATGCAGCGCTACAGGTTTAGGGAAGAGTGGCTGGAAAGCTGCCTGGCAGAGAAGTATCTGGGGTGTTTGTTGACAGATGGCTGAGTATGAGCCAACAGTGCACCTAGGTGGGCAAGAAGGCCATGAGCATCTTGGCTGTTATATCAGAAATGATGTGGCCATCAGGAGCAGGGGAAGTGATTGTCTGCTTGTACTCAGTGCTAGTGAGATGGCATCTCAAATACTGTGTTCGATTTTGGGCCCTTCATTACAAGAAAGACATTGAGGGGTTGGAGCTTGTCCAGAGAAGGGCAACAAAGCTGGTGAAGAGTCTGGAGTACAAGTTTTACAAGGAGAAACTGAGGGAACTGGGATTGTTTAGTCTGGGAAGAGGAGGCTGAAGGGGATGCTTTATCACTCTCTACAATTGCCTGAAAGGAGGTTGAAGTAAGGTGGATGCTGGTCTTTTCTCCCAGGTAACAAGTGATAAGACAAGAGGAAACGACCTCAGCTGTACCTGAGGGTAAGGAGTGTGGGTTAGATTAGATGTTAGGAAAAATTTCTTCACTGAAAGTGTTGTTAAGCCCTGGAACAGGCTGCTCAGTGAAGTGGTTGAGCCACCACCCCTGGAGGTATTTAAAAGATATGTAGATGCGGCCCTCAGGGACATGGTTTATTGATGGCCTTGGGAGTGTTACATTTCTGGTTGGACTTGATGATCTTTTGATGGTCTTTTCCAACCTAAACAACTTTGTGATTCTATGATATTTTGCAGAGGTTTTTTTCTACTAATGTAGTCCCATTGTCACTAGTAGCAAGAGGTAGACGTTTCACAGGATAGTGGATAAAACTTGATTATATTATAATTTCATTCTGGAACCTATTTTGTGTGCAGCATTTGTCACTGGAGCAGCTGAGAAAAATTAAAAGCATTTTATAAATTTGATGGAACAGAAGAAAAGATCCCCTCCTTCTTTCTCCTGACTTGTGAGACTGAACCACAGGCTACTCCTATATAATAAATCAAACTATGCCAGCGTTGCAGTCGCTGCCCCAGGACTAAATAGTCCCTGAGATGACAGTGGCCTGGCCAGCAAGAAGATTCCTAAACATTTCCTGCACTAAAGCTGGCCAGGGAGGGGCTGTCCTCCGTAGGGAGCTTTGATCCAGCTTTGGGAGGCAAAGACAGTTTTGTAGTATGGGAAAAAAACATTCTGAACACAGGCCACTACTCAGCTTCAGCAACAGAAAATGGACCCCAGCAAATTCACTGAAATAGATGCAGACATTGCAAAACCATTTCTGTGGATTTGAAAGCAAAACTGTACCTAATCTACATACATTATGGCTATGCCATCACCAGTAGTCTTACTCCGTAATTAATGGATAGACACAAAGAACAGCAATGCTTTTGGTTGTATTTTTATTGAACAATAATAATCATACACTTTTTAAAACCAACCAGCTTATTAGATTTACATTCAAGAACTTGTAATGTCATTTCTGACACTTGTAAAATAGTATTAATGTATGCAAATATTTATTATATTATTTAAATAATAATTTTCAGTCTGCTGAAGGGCTGTGAGTTTGGTACTGCTTTCACTGAAATCAAGGATAGTATTGCTTTTGATATCAGTAGATGAGAATCAATATGCTTGCTTATAAGTATCCCAGGATAATATTGCTCCCCCTCAGAACTAAACATTCAATATAGGTTAAAATACAGTAGATTATGCAGTAGACTTATGTTCATGTCTCTCCAGTTGTCATGGCAAGAGCCTGCACAGCTGCACTGGTGTTTGGATGTGTACTGCTGTCATTATCCTTTAGTTCTAGAGCAGCATTGTTCAGCACTGCTTTCTCAGGTGAAGGGCAGCCTGCTTCCACCAGTGTCAGCTTTGGATCAGGATTTAGACTCTTTAAAGGCTTTGAAGTTCTGTTGTTCATTGTCTTAAAGGTATGTTTTCAGATTTTGCACCAAACTTTCGCTGTGGTGCTGTGTGCTCCATCTTTCACTGAAGTCACTGTCAAAGCTTGCATTGATTTCGAAGCAAATATTTAATTCAAAACACATTTCAAGGGAGAGTGCTCTGTGTTATGAGACAGATCCTAAACTCATGCAGTCCAGGTTCACTCTGACACAGCTACATCAATTTGTATTTTTAAATAACGCTAAGCAGCTTGTTTTACTTCAGGTTCACTTTTACGAATCAGTGGAATTACCAAGCAGGTGTTTCTCTGTACAGAATTTAACTTTAAAAATTCACTTCAACGCAGTATGTATAAGAAGTGCCATGGCTAAGTTATTCATAATGTATAAACTGAAATGTGGGGTGTTTTCTCACTGAAGAAAGGCATATTTGTCTCCAAGGAATTGTCACCGAACTTCCAAAAACCAGAAAATGAGTAATAACTAATGTTGGTTTATTTAATTCACACTATTATATTCCTTCTTTATTATTATTATTATTGTGACTCAGGGGTGTTGCTTTCTATCCTGGGATTTGTTGATGTCTGTTTCTTTTATGTTGGCTCCACACCAATAATTTCACTCACTTAAGCTGTCCACTGAATTCAGTGAGAGATTTCCTGGCCTCAGGCTGCAAGAGTTGGCCTTTGGCATTATTTAAATGAGGACAGTTGAATCATGTTGGTTTTTTAATATTACTATACATTCAGGAATCCCCAATACATTTCTCCATTCAGATACTTATCAAAACAAATATCAAAAATCATATACACTGTACAGTCTATTTTTAAGTAAACATTTTTCTCTTGAGAAACAGAGTCACAATTGGCCTTCAGAGGTTACATTTTCATATTCTATAGATCTACTTTGTTCTTAAAGTGTGTTGTTGCATATTCAATAATCTGTGAGAAATGTATTCACTCGAAAGTCTTATGAGTATAAGTAAATATCAGCGAGGATTTAGCCATTTCATTACTGGAGGGCGAATAGCTTTCTCCTTAACGAATTCCTCTTTTACAGAGTTTCCATCCCCTGATGCCATGTCATTGTCTGAAAATATAAAAAATAAAGCTGAATTTCATGAAAATGAAAGAATAAAACTATTGTCTTGCACCACTGTCCTTGATTTGAGTAACGCTATAGAAAAATACTTAGTTAACAGATCTTGCAGAAATCTCCCTACGTGCCTCAACTTACCTTGATGCAAAATTTCTGCTAAATTATGGCATAAGCCAGATGTGTTTTCTCACAGTTTAAGCATAAGGCAGGTGATTTGAGCTGTTGCCAGTTCTCACTATAACACTCTGGTGTGACATGGAACTAAGCAGCACATCCTCAGAAGGTGCAGTGGTGAATTAAACATGTCAGGAATAGCTCTACAGCTGGGATGGAATAGCTTGGTGCATGCCACTAAACACTCTTACTCTCAAAAAAAATGGAAAATATATCCAGTCCACCTACTGGAAATGGTCCCTGGCTAACAATGATTCCTGATCTGTGGCTTGAGGTTGCTTGGCATGGCTAGCTAAATGGGGACAGAACATGTAAGTCACTGCCCTACTGTTTTGATAGTGAAGGTGGTCAAATTGCAACACACAGGAACTCACTCTGGCACTGTTAAATTTGCTGAGGTATATGTAGCCATTACATCTTTTATATATATATATAGGTCAGAAAGTCACCTGTTTGAAACAGAGAATCATTCTGAACTGTTTTAATTGCCTCAGGATTAGTCCTACATGCTATAGCTACCTCTGAAGACTACTATTAAATGAAACACCCTGTGACTTTCCAAGAAGTAATACCCACAATGTCCCTGGTCTATTTACAGTGGCAGGTCTCAGAGGACAGTGGAATCTTTGCATAGGCAAAAAATACCATTTGTTTCTATGAGGTCAGGACCTCACCCTGGCTGGGATCAGATAAGTTGCTAAATATTAAGGCAGCAGAAGGTTTGGGACCACAAGAAAGAGCCTGAGAGGAAAGAGGAGGAGGAACTGATGAAAACAGTCTACCTGAGAAGATTTGGAATATGGGCAAGATACATAAAAATAAAGTTATGAGTATTTTTTCATGTTATTTCAGCACCCTCAGTAACATCCAAAACCTGGAAAGGCAAAAGAGTACTATTATGTAGAAAAATAGAAATAGAATGTTCCACCACACAGAATTTTTTTCAAAGACGATTTTAGATGTCATATGAGCATAAGCCCAAGAAGTTTGCTTCTGTCTAACTTTCTCTAAATGAAGGCTGGGGGAAAGGCAACATAGGTATTAAGGCAGCAAACTCTGTATAGCTTAATTTAACAGGAGAACGTCAAAATGAGGCATACTAACTGAAGTTAGAGGAGAACTAATATTCAGACTTCTGGGGGAAACAGTAGGAAAGTTCCTAATGGATCTAGGACTAAATCTCTGATATTGATTTAAAATCGTTACATTTGTATTGATTTTGAATGGTGTTTATAAACTCTGTTCAATCAATATAGTTCAGTATCATCAGGAGAAGAACGGAAGGGGAAGGAATTTTAATCCTATTTTTTAAAACTTCAGTGATCTCTGCCTCCTGCCTTAAAAATAATCATTTCTCACATGCCTTTGTTTTAATTCTACAAGAAGGGTCAGAGGGAGGATCCAGGGAACTACAGGCCTGTCAGTCTGACCTCAGTGCCAGGGAAAGTCATGGAACAGGTGATCTTGAGTGCTATCATGAAGCACATGCAGGAGAACTGGGTGATCAGACCCAGTCAACATGGGTTCACAAAAGGCAGGTCTTGCCAAACTAACCTGATCGCCTTCTATGATAAAGTGACTCGGCTGCTGGACAAGGGAAAGGCTGTGGATGTATCTTCCTGAACCTCAGTAAAGCCTTTGACACAGTTTCTCACAGCATTCTGCTTTGGAAACTTTTCACTTGGGAAACTGCACACTCTCCTGGGTGGAAAACTGGTTGGATGGCCGGGCCCAGAGAGTGGTGGGAAATGGAGTTAAATCCAGCTGGAGGCCAGTTACAAGTGGGGTTCCCCAGGGCTCAGTGCTGGGTCCAGCTCTGTTCAGTGTCTTTATCAACGACCTGGATGAAGGCATCGAGTGCACCCTTAGCAAGTTTGCAGACGACACTAAGCTGGGTGGAAGTGTGGATCTGCTGGAGGGTCGGGAGGCTCTGCAAAGGGATCTGAACAGGCTGGACTGCTGGGCTGAGACCAACGGCATGAGGTTTAACAAGGCCAAATGCTGGGTCCTGCACTTGGAGCACAACAACCCTGTGCAGAGCTACAGACTAGGAGAAGCCTGGCTGGAAAGGTGCCTGGAGGAGAAGGACCTGGGGGTGTTGGTTGACAGTGACTGAACATGAGCCAGCAGTGTGCCCAGGTGGCCAAAAAGGCCAATGGCATCTTGGCTTGTATCAGAAACGGCGTGACCAGCAGGTCCAGGGAGGTTCTTCTCCCTCTGTACTCGGCACTGGTGAGACCGCACCTCGAGTACTGTGTTCAGTTCTGGACCCCTCACCACAAGAAGGATGTTGAGGCTCTGGAGTGAGTCCAGAGAAGAGCAACAAAGCTGGTGAAGGGGCTGGAGAACAGGCCTTATGAGGAGTGGCTGAGAGAGCTGGGGTTGTTTAGCCTGGAGAAGAGGAGGCTGAGGGGAGACCTCATTGCTCTCTACAACAACCTGAAAGGAGGTTGTAGAGAGGAGGGAGCTGGTCTCTTCTCCCAGGTGACAGTGGACAGGACAAGGGGGAATGGCCTCAAGCTCTGCCAGGGGAGGTTCAGACTGGACATCAGAAAAATATTTTTCACGGAAAGTATCATTGGACACTGCAACAGGCTGCCCAGGGAGGTGGTTGACTCACCTTCCCTGGAGGTGTTTAAGGCACAGGTGGACGAGGTGCTGAGGGGCATGGTTTAGTGTTTAATAGGAATGGTTGGACTCAATGATCCTGGGGGTCTTTTCCAACCTAGTGATTCTGTGTTTCTTTAATTCAGAAAGATCTGTTACAGGCTTCAAACATAATCTTAAAAGTAAGAATTTATTCCAGAAGTACTACAATAAAACATTTAATAAACCATTTTGCTGGCATCTGAAGATGTATAAAGCTCTGCCTTCAATGAAAAAAATATGTTATTTTTGTCATATATTATCTAACATTAGTACCTAGTGAAATTACCACCTAGTGAAATCCTATTTTACACAAAGCAGCTACACGCATCACATCCAAACTGACTAATGCAAATCCTATCAATGACTCTCACTGCACAGGTGACATTGTACTGCTAGTACATGAAACAGCTGCAAAGTATATAGCCCATGTTATGATTTCAAAACGTTTTAACCATCTGCCATAGCTCATCTAAATCGTTGCCTTATTTTAAGGGACCTGCTAATAAAAAAATTAAAAATGTACCTTAGGTTGTTAGCTGTTTGCACAGCTCCACCAAAGTACACATCATGCACACAGAACAAGTACAGAGTGGTAGTAGATCACCTACAAGATACTTTCTGCTAAAATCAACTGCCCCATGAAGTCTTACCTGTGTGTGAAGCTATTTTTCGTTGATTTGTAGGCTTTGAAGGAGACAGCTGAAAAAATGGGAACTTCAAACACTTGCCGGTTACTCTGTCACAGATGCCAGAAGGACAGTTGCAGGTTTTCCTGCACTCTGTTCCATAGGTACCATAGGGACACTCTGAAAAAAAAGTAATAGAACAAAGCAGTCCTCAGTGATCCAAGTCAGATGCCAGAACTCTTAAGAGCTTGTCTGCTTATATCCTCAAAAGTGGAAAAACATTAAGGTAAGGGTCAGCTAAAGCTTAACTACAGGATTTTAGCGTTCCAACTGCCTGTTACAAGAATTTTCCAGATTTAACAGCACTTACCACACATTATATACTTTTTTTTCCTATAGTTTATTTACAATATCCTAGTAGTAATTCTTCTCTGAAACTCTCATAGTATGGAAATGCAAGGCAATTTGTATATGTAAGTATGTAATCATGGTGTATGTAGCTAAAGGATTAACATTTGATTTAGTAAAGAAGAAGAACTAGTCTTCAGAAAGTTCCTGAATTCACTCTTTGGGTACAATATTATACAACTTACATGACTCATGATTTAGAGCTGCAATCAATTGCTGGCATCAGGCTGCTTGTGGAGGGGACCACTGCACGTAGGCTCAGTGGAGGCAGCTGCCTTCATCCTGAGGAGCTATCCAGCAAACACACTACTCTGCCTGGAGGTGCCTGCAGCTCTTGGGGAAAAGCCTGCCTGTAACCAACAACTTCTCAGAGAGCAAAGGTCCACCTTCTCATAGCAGATAGCAAAGAGCTTGTTTACAGCTCCAGCCTCAGGAGTGAGTATGCTTGAAAGGGATCACTGTCACTAAGGCAGCTGCCTGGTTATACTGCACCTGGTCACATACTGCCCTGATTCAAATCTCCCATCCCTGAGCAAGCTTATAAAGGAGGACCTAAAAGCAGCTGTCCTGTCAGGACAGGACCAAAAGTTTTTTGAAAAAAAAAAATCAAGTGCAGAGGATTTGCTCCATTCCGTAGCTGACGTGCACCACGTGTTGGATCACATAACTTCCCAGAGCGTTTAAATCTGGGTCACAGCCCTTATATTCCTCTGTCTTACTGTTGAACAGGGTACCTTTCCAGGACTATAAATGAAGAGATGGAGGTAAGGAAAACCTTACCCTATACAAGAGTACCTTTCCCTATACAAGAGAACATCCCAAGAGAAGTTTGGGATGTCTCAGGTGAAAGGTCTTTACACTCAGTCAGTCCTTGCCAACCCAGGGTGTTGGTCACCTTAAACAGCAAGTTGTGAAGAATTTCCAGTTCAACTGCTAAAAACAGATGAATGACCATACAGGGCTGGAATAAGGATCCATCTTCCATGATACCTCCTTTCTCATATTCTCCCCCATTTTCAGCTCTAGGACCTCCCAAGCCAGACATACTTTCTGTGCATATAACACAACAAGGTTAGCCTCCGTTTGTCCATTCTCCCCTTGAATCAATCAAAATATTTAGTTTTGCCAAAGAGCCTAGGCTACCTGAAAATCAGACTAGTGCCCCAAAATGAACGTAACAATTTATCATTCACTGCATGCCCAATGGATATGCTTCTGTGAATGAAAAGCACTAGAAAATCAACTAATTCCCTACTAGAGACTGCAGAGTGAATCCCTTCATCCTGGAGGACTTCACTGAGCTTCACAACACTTCCCCTCAAAAGCAAGGACACTCTTTGATCTGCTGTTTTTTCACATAAAGCAAAAACAAAATCCTGCCGAAGGAAAACAGTTTTTGTGTGTGCAATCCTCCCTGAGGGACAAGCTGAGAACACATACCACATGGACCATCAGTCTGCCTGCTGAAAGTGCTCAGCTGGCTGGCCCAGAAAGGTGGGATGCAAAGCTGCTCACAACAGCACAGAAACAACTTTAAGCTTGGCTCAGTGTGGAATAATCCTAGCATTGATGTTGCTCACCAGATTTGACAAAACTGAGATCTGAGTCAATCTTTCTGTTAGAAGATTTTGTTCAGCAGAAGCCTGCTCCTAAATAAACTGCAAATAGATCCCAGTGATCTAAGGGAAGCAAGAGCAGGTTCTTGACTGTTCTGTCTCAGATTTAGAGGTCTTTATTAATAAAAGTGCAAAGCACGAGTATTCCTTAGCCTATTTTGAACAATAATGACATCGGTATTGATAGTAATATAATGCACTCATATAATACAAAAAGTACTCAAAAAATTGCTCTGAAACATATACTGTCCACGGTTCACCCATGTTAGAAATGATTAATCAATAAACAGAGAGTTCAGGTCATTTTTCTACAACTTAAAAGTAAACAAGTCACAGGTAACAAGAGAGAATTTAGCCATCCTGACTCTGAATTATTACAAACATGCAAGTTATTGGAATGAGTAATTTGGTGCTATAGCTATAAAATTACAGTACTTGGCCCCATACTTTGCCTGGTGAAATTCACATACATACAGAAAGAGATTGTACTGTTTCAGAGCTGAGATGAAAAAATGAAAACAATCATAAATGACATCTATAATACTTAGTGAAAATACATACATAAAGAATATAAGCCTTAAATACAAATATAAAACTCAAAGTCAGAATATGGTTCTATCGAAATTAATGAGTTTTTCCACTGACTCGCTGGGGAAAAATAAACAAAATAAACCAAAAATTTTGCATTACATTTTCTACAGAGCTTCCAAGATTCAGCTACAGGGATTCAGACTTCACGTCCCTCAGTGTTCCTATTTTTCCCATTTGAAGTGTGAGATTGCAAAGAAATTACTGCGAGCACAGTGAAAAGTATATAATCATTCAAAAGAAGTGTTAAAAGAGTTATAGGTGGTATCTTGTACTACGGTAATTTTTAATAAACTGAAGGTCAGCCAGCTATCTCATCAAAATCATTTTCTGGTGAGTGAGTCAAAGGCATTTTCTTTATGTGTAAATCCTAGTCTTTAGAAAGTGGTATTTTTGGTTTCACCCTAAAACATGCACATGGATTTAATTTTAAATATCAATGTAAATGAGCATGCTGTATGTGAGTCAGCCTGAACCATTTTTGCAGCATCTGGTCCTAAGTCCGTTCTTTAACTGAACCTACTAATAATCCTTATGTTTAACAGCAAAGATATCTATGTTTCTGAGGAAGTTATTCGAAGGTATACCTGTATCTACTTACTGAAGGAAAACTCACTATATTCATGCTTCAAGTGCCTTTTTAAAAAATTATTTATATTTCAAACATTCATCCTACTCAGTAATCTAATACCTCCTTTCATTTTAAAATTTCTCTTTCTTGCATGGAGTGAGGATAGGTCTTAGATGAAAAAAGCCAGTATAATCTATGACTAAAGAAATCAGTTTGCAGCATACCTGGAATAAGCTAAGAGCAGTGGCTGGCTGTTTATCTTACAGCCAGCTTCTGTTCTTTTATTCCAATCTTTCAGGCATAATGGTCTCTGTTTGATTCCCCTGGCCACATCCCTAGGGTACCTGAGCACCTCAGAGGCAGGACTGAATTAAACATGACAATTCTCCCAGGCTCTCAGGCAGTGCTGTTATCTCCATCTCCCAGACCCCACAGAGAGCACTTAGTTCCTGGGCAGGTAGCAGGGCAGTGTCGGAGGGAAGCTCACCCCAGGAGGAGCCCGGCAGGGGCAGGCACCCTATGACATTGTTGAATTCACAAAATTAAAGTCTTTGCAATTTATATAAAGCCACCCAGCAAATCAGCAGAAGGATCAGGAATAGTGTTTGGATCTCCCAAATCCCAGTCAAAAATTTCATCTCTAAGCACACCCCATCCACATTTCCTCACACATGTCCCCAACACTAAACAATATTCTCACATTAATAAACCTGTCCTGTCTATTTGTAACACCTGTTAATACCAGCAGATATTTTCCACTTTCTTCTTGGCTAAGGGCTGAGCTGGAAAAATCCCATTGTAGACCTTTCAAGCAGGAGGCAAACTCCGTATGCGCGTTGCTGTCAAATTGTCACAGTGGGTGCATGCAAAGTGAATACTGTTACCTTTGCAGATACCAAATTCATCACCAAAGTCATCCTCCTCAGTGTAAAACTGGCACTTCAGCCCAGGACCACACTTGACACCATCCATACCCGAGACCGTACGATAGCAAGTCTCCCCCAGAGCAGCTGCACACACCCTGCAACAGCCACAGTCATCCAGCACTGTTCGCTTACAGCGCAAGGTACTTTTGCATGCGTTACTGTCACAGGGCTCAGGACAATCTACTGCGTATTTTGCACTCCAAGCAGTTCCAGCGTGCGCAGGCATCAGGAGGAGTGTGAGAAACAGGAAGATCTTCATGTCTTGCAGGGGTAAAAGCTCCGTCCCAAAGAGCAGGCTTTAATGCTCTGCCTGCTTGGTGCTTTGTGCTGAGGGAAGCAGCAGAACAGAATCCAAAGTGGTAGCTGCACTCATCAGCCTACAAGTTTATGAGCTTTATACAGTGTGTTGCCCACATGCTGTACCGTCGTCAGCTTCCTCAATCCGGCAATGCTGCTCCTGCCAGCCTCCCTTGTTTCAGTTTATGAAATCCAGGATGAAGGTTGGATTAGCACTCTGCTGCCATCCAGGAATTGAAAAGCCCGAGCTGATGTAATCTGTTATGTTTAGTTGGTTGTTTTGCACGAGGACTAAAAACTCTCTCACATCCGTCTCAAACACTCAAGGACGTCTGCCAAAAGGAGAAAAAAAACCCCACACACAACCAGAAAAAAAAACCCCACCAACCTCAAGTAGGTTGCATACCTTCCTGCAGGACAGGGATCATTCTAACAATGGGCACACTGCTGACAAGTCAGCTCTGCCTCACTAACACAGCTCGTGCAGCCAGAAGAAAATCACACTGACTCATCTCACTGCTGAAAAAATAATATTTAAAAGAATAAATCTTTGCCTTCCCCTTCAAGGGGATCTGGACACTCACTTTAAGGAACAAAGTGAGATTGTGCCATTTAACAGCCGAGTTCAGAGTTTCATTGGTGATTTTTCTGCCTGCATCAAAATGGTACTTTTAATCAGTATTTAGGTGGAGGTGAATTAAATGTTTCACTCAGAGATTACAGCTAGAACTAAAAACAGGTCAGACAGAAACCAGCATCTTGTGGGATCTTCCGCAGGAAGTTCAGGAGAATGATCAATGAGCTGCCTCGACCTCACCACCAAAGGGGAAATCCCCATCCATCACCAGTACTGTCTGCACAGCATTAACACGGATCCTGGGCCAGTGGAGGGGGGCTGCTTCTCCTCCTCTTTATACCACCTCTATCCTGATCAAACTCTGTGGGATGTCCTGATATTGCTTTTCAATGAGAGCAGTGTAAATAAAGACAAAACAAGTCTCGGTTTCCCCCATCTTCCCCTTAGACTTTATTCATGCCAACAGATCCTTGACAAGAAACAGCAAACAACCAAAGAGTTCAGTGAAACAGATGAGCCACCAGAGAGATGGAAATTTCAGTTCTCAAGAAAGGAAAAAAAGGAATAAATCTAGCCATAAATAATTCTCTGAATACCAAAAGTTGCTGCCACTGAAGTTAGTGGCAACCAAATCAGTCTAAACTTGTATGTGACCAGATTGCTAATTGGGAATCCTTTTTCTTGAGTGGGCTGAGGGCACTGCCAGTGGGCTGTCAAATAAAATGAAGGGTTATGCTGGATATACAGGAGTGCAGAAAAGCTTTTTCATCATGGATACAAATGTGAATTATAGATGCAAAATAAAATGCTCAACTCTTCTGTCTTGTGAAGAAGATGAGAAAAACAGCATACTGTATGTTGCATTTGGGTAGGTTGTTCATATACTTCTCGTATATGTGGGTTTAAGAGCTGGGATGGGGTGGGATGGGATGGGATGGGATGGGGTGGGATGGGATGGGATGGGATGGGGTGGGATGGGATGGGATGGGATGGGATGGGGTGGGATGGGATGGGATGGGATGGGATGGGATGGGATGGGATGGGATGGGATGGGATGGGATGGGATGGGATGGGATGGGATGGGATGGGATGGGATGGGATGGGATGGGATGGGATGGGATGGGATGGCAGAGCAGAGCATTGCATTGCAGTGAAAGATAAGAAAAACATAGGAAAAGATAAGTGAAGTGCATTGAAGCACAGCAAAGAAAAGCAAAGAGAATTGAAGAGAATAATAGTCATAGAATCATAGAATAATAGAATCATGCTCATGCTTGTTTCCACATGTGATCTCAGACCGACCAGTGAATTTAAAGTGTAAGAATTAAAGCATTAGGTTGGAGTCTCCTACAATCAGACATAGTGCTATTAAGTAGCCATGAGGCAACAGCAATTAGCAGTAGTAGAAAACTTCATCTTCAAAATCCAATACTACTACAGTCTGGGAAGTGAAAGGAATGCTTCAAACACAGAAGTGAAGATTGCAGCTGAAAACTGAGAAAGAACGAAAATGTGGGTTTATAATGAGCAGATAAATTAGAAATGGATGTGCTATTCCTGACCCCATCACAATGGCACCATGGCAAAAACTTTTCTTAAAAAAACAACTCACACCAACATTTCCTCCATGGTTCACAGGTCATCAGAATAATGAAAATCACTGCTTATTTCTGCTGGCATTAGCATTGACTAAAGTTGATGTTGGTTTATATTAACAGGTCAGACTGTGACCTGTGTGGTTGAAGATTCTATGTCAATCCCACTGGGCAGTCTCTCACAAGTAAAGAGAGGCTGAGATCGATCAGAGGGCCAAGGAGCACAGCTACAGGCACTAACCATTTAAGTCTCTTGGCCAAATCTGCTCACAAGGGTGAAATGGCCCAAAGAAGCAGGTTACATACCTGGTGTGTAAGAATTCACAAGTCCCTCCATTAAGTCTCCCTTAAGTTAATTCACACCTGCCCCTAAATTCATACCTGCTTGCTTACTCAGAAGACACAACAGAGAAGTGTGCAGACCCCCCCCCACACACACACATACACAGACACACATGTTTAAGCCTGGTAGTAAACATCAGCTGGTAAATTTTGTTCTGTAAGTACATTTAGGAAATGCTCCTTGTATAAAACACCAAAAGAAATCTGAAGGGGCTGCAATTCACGTTTGGGTTTCTCACAGGCAAAATGTCCTAGGGACATGATAAAATAAAAAAAAATTACACACAGATGTGGTGAGGAAAAGAAATCATAAAAGAAATCAGCATACTCCCCTAGCAACTAGCCAATATTATTTGGAAGAAGATGGAAACTGTGTTCTGGGCTTGGAGCTAGAAGCCAAAGCAAATTATTACAATGGATCAAAAAATACATGTCATGGAAGAAAACAATATGGCAGACAGAGGTCTGGCTGTTACATGAGTATCGTAGAGGAAATAATGATATGATCTTCCACACTGTCCACTGATCAAGTAATGATATAAATCCAATGTTATTCCTTCTAGTTTTAATGGCTCTTTATTGTTTTACCTGTGGAATCCATCAAGGTTTTCTTTCCAATGAACAGCTTGATACTGAAAAGCTCTGAACTAAGCTCTGCTTTGAAAACTAGTGCAACAGGAATTAATGAAGCTTCCCCAGCTATCAACAGCAGAAAATTTGGCACCATTATTTAACTTGTGGTATAAATATTATACACGTGGAAGATTTTCTGGGTCAGACCAGATTAGTGCTAATAATTTTTTTTCCACATTTACTGTATAAACTGTCTCAGTGCCAGTTTACATCATAATTACATCAGCATATATAATGTTTGGCATTCTGTCTAGAAGTGGAGAAGTTTTCAACCTTTACATCCAACACTTTAGAGGGAACTGAGTAATCCCTGGTTTACTACCAGTAAGCTGCGAACTGTGTTTCAAGCTGAATACTGCAGAGCAATGATTTTCTAAATCTTGTGCAAATAATCCATTTTGTAAGCAAAAGCAGCATGTGTAGGGTGCTTGAGGTTGTATTTATGCCCTCTAAAAAGTTTAACCCCCACCTATTAAAGATGCCCATGAAATGACATAACTCATGATACATGATTTTTTTACACTGACACATACAAGTGGTCTATCTGTTAGGCCAGTACTGTAATGTTTTGCTCCTTTTACTCTTTGGATAGACAGATTATTCCGCACTTCAGTCCTTCTGAATTTAAGCAATCTGGCCAACTGTTGTTATCCAGTCTTTTGAACATGTAAAGTTGAGATAAGCAGGAAGTATTCATATCTCTTTAAACATAGGAAAAGTTTTAATACATGACCCTTGTTGCTCATTTACAAAAGGCAGTCCCTAAACTAAAAATATGTTACCGTACATTCCTGAATGATCCAACCTTTCCCCAGGCTTCCTTTAGAAAAAGCCATAAGCACAATGCTATAGAAGAAGTAACGATTCAAAGGGAAATACTGAAAGGAAGCTGAGCTGCAAAGTCCAAAATGAAAAGCCAGAAATAGGAAGTAAAAGATAAGAATCAGGAAAGTGAGATAGCAGCAAGGACTCCCTTTTGAATGATTTCTTTTCTTGTATCTTTGCAGTGAATTGCTAATTACTCTTTGTTGCGTCTGTAACATGGCAACTCAACTTCACTCTGGTAAAAATAGATGTTTTGGGACATTTCCAACTTGCTGAAGGCAAGAGATGTTTACATCCTTTCTCCAGGCAGACCAGGTGCTATGCAGAGAACTGGGTAGAGAGTTACCTATGCACAGACTTCAGGAGCTACTACAGAAATTACTGGATATGGTGGGGTTATCCACAGAGAACCTCAGGAGCCAGAGCTATAGCTTGTTTTAGAGCATATTAAAAATATACTTGCCCATAGCCATATACATTTGTGGTATGTTCAGCCAAATTTAGAATTCGAAGCCAAACTGACTGCATGTAACTGCTGCACCGAGTTTCCTCCCTCAGACCCATGGCCATACAAATCAAGCTGGGCACCTTTCAGGACTGTTACAGACGTGTCCTGGCTGTGGCTGAAGGGTCTCTGCACTGCGTCACCCTTGCATATTGTGTCGATTCCCCATGATTTGTAAAAACACTGCAGTTTTCTGCATAGCAGAAATCACTGGCTATCCCTCAATTAGTTCATGAATCAAGTCAAATAATTCTGCTGTGCTTGCAGAACATATTGAAGAGACAGAAAACATCACAGAGTGGTGGAAATACTCCACTACACAGCAACAGGGTTCGGTTTTGTCCAAGGAAGGCAAGTTTGGGTTTGTGAATATTTTGACTTTTATCCCTTCTCTGCTCAATGCAAAGGGTAATTGTACTTTGACACTACTAACCCCAATAATTAAGTCAAATTCCCATTTGAGAAATGTTTGCTTGTGATACCTGTGCAAAATATCAAAGTGCATCATTTAGTTTTCAAATCGTAGGTACTAATTCTAGCATCAAATATTTTAGGATTGGTGGGGAAAATCCTTTTACTTGCAACTCAAGATGATTTTGATCTCTGTCCTTGAATTAAAAAAAGGTGACATTTCTACAGACACTTATGGGAGCAGAATCATATTGTAAGTATTAATATGATTTCTACTTTTTTATATTGAAAAATGTTTTTGAAAATTTTTCTTGCAATTAAGCAGTGCTACTGTCTTACAAGCTTTCTGCAAAAGTTTTAGCCATGCTTTATGCACAGGCAGGATCGACTAAGTAGATATTTCTTGTAATGAATGAGAAATCTATTAAAAGCTTAGCTGTTGTTGTACTTAATGTGTTGCTAACAAGAGAATCTGTAGTTATAGGAGTGAAATAAAATCTGGTGAGTCGTATTGCTTTTTTAATTATTTGATCAAGACCTTCATGTTAATTTTCAGTCATTTATTCAAATTCTCATAAGCTTAATCCTTTATGACAAATGCCTGAAAAAAAATGTGAACAAATTATTCAAAATTGAGCTATTTTCACAAATTATGAATCTGACAGACTGAATATGTGATTTCTCCATCCTGGCATATTCTTCTTCTCTTTTGCTTTGACTTCTGAATTGTCATAGGCTGTTTGTGGGCTATTTTTCATGTTTCTTCTCCCTAAAAGACTTAACTTTTTAAGCAAGCAGAAATCCAGAAATAATTCACCATCAGATACACTTTCTTAGAGGATTTAATTAAAATCGCACAGTTAGTGCTCAAACCACAGTCGTATGGTCTAATTGCCTCCACACCGTGTTATGGACCCTCTCTGCTGTGCTAGGGGTTGGCCTGTAATGTTCTAGATCGTGAGTGCTGGCCAGGTGCTGGGTGAGTATTTCATCTTTCCTGTCAAGAAGCTGCAAAGGGGACCAAGAGGGTAGTCAGCTACAGATGGTTGTTGGCAGTAGGAAACAGCCTCCAAAGCTGTAGAATACAAGATATTCCCTCATGGGAATCCCATTAAACCAGCTGAGTGAGAATTGAGTAATAGTATCCTCAGTTCTGGCTTTAGTGGCGTTTTTCTGTTTTGCAAAATGAAAAATATTTTTTTTTTCTTTTTATAAAGCATTGGTCACAAACAAATAAGTTTATTTTCAACAACCAATATAGGGGGAAATTATTCTTTTATTTGCCTATTGCCTAAGTTAAATATCTGAAACAGTACTTAAGAACCGCTGTCTGTGCCCGTTGAAAACCACCCACATTCACCAGCAGGGTTTGGCTGAGCAGATGAATACTGCCCTTGATGGTTAAACTGGAATCAAGTATTAACAAGAAGGAAAAAACCCAACCCAGCACAGACGGTGGAATAACAAACCCTTCTGAAAATCGCTGTCCCAAATATGAATATCAAAACTGGTAACAGTTACCATGACCCTGACTTTAGTAACTGTGTGGAGGACAAACAAGGGGACGGAAAGAGGCCTGGAAGAGGAATATTTTAAATACCCCATTAGAACTGAGTTTATTTCTTGTGGTATCACCAGCTGTGCTCTTAATTTGTGCACTCTCAATATTTCTGCACAATGAGGCTGAGACCACCCAATATGATCAACACCATTACTTGTAAGACAGGACACACAAACAGAATTTGTTCAATAATTTAGAGTTCTGGTGTGCAGTTGCTGTCAAATCTTCCTAGGGCACTCCCAGGATAATTGCTGTTTCAGATGTGTCATTTCACAGCTCCACAAGCTGATTTACAGGGTACCAAGTTAACTCAAATCACCCATTTCCACTCCTGGAAGAGCACAAACACCACTGCCCTCAGGCTGTGGAGGTGATAATTTCTGAAGCTGGTGGACCTTGAAACCGTAACCCCCTGTATTACCTTTTTAAACATGTTTATTTCTCATGTAGTCGTGTTATAGCATGGCACTATCTCCAAGAAAATTTGCAGCTAGAACCCATCCCTTTGAAATATTGCAGGAAAAAAATTAACTACACAGCAGTATCATCAAGTTCATCTTTCATCTTTATGTGTGTGAGATCTTTAGCGCTGCAAGTACAGTTGCTGCCCCCATGTTATTCTTTCCATTATGATGTGGATTGTACGTAGGAATTAATTGACAAGATCTGGCTGGACCACCTTGAAATATGGGACTTTTATGATTTCCAGTGAAAGGAATCAGATGACATTTATTCACAATGCTCCATCAGTGTGCCCAAACCCACCATTCAGAGAATAATTGTATGCTCAGTGTAATCATTTGTTACTTGAATTCTGCTAAGACTGGTGCTAAGACAGGACGGTGGCTTTTGGCACAGGATGTGCATGTTCCAGAGTTTAATCAGTGTAAGCCACACCACAGTCAGTGTGGTCCATTGCGATCTGAAAATGTCAAGGATTTTGCAGTCATGCTGGTCCAGAGCTCCTCCTTAATTTCATGCAGCTGCTTTTTATCTGGTACCGAAGGAGGTGAAAATATCTATGATAGGATTTCAGTTATGACAGCTTGAGATAGGGATGTTCCAAGATACCAGACACTGCAGTCTGACAGGGAACATACACTACATGGTTTCAAGACAGCATAAACCAACAACCATGTGCCATTTATTAACTTAAAATTGAAATTGTTAATTAAATATTCATGAGTAGATTTTTTCTTACAGTAGTGATAAACAGTGATTAAAGCGACTTTTCTTATTTACTGATGTCTCTTTTAATTATTGAGTATTTTAGTTTTCCATATAGATGCAGAGAGTTCTGATATTTTATTGAAATTTTTGTGAGAATGTGTAACTAGTAAAAAATTTTTTGCCTTTTTACAAACAAAAGTACATAAGAATGCACCACTGTGCAACTCCATTTTGTGTACATAGAATCAAATCTGTGCCATTGGAAGTAGTTAAAATCTGTAAATTTCTGTTCTATTTTCATTTAAATAAGAGCTTTTTTGCTCATATTTCTGTAGTTTCTTCTTAGTTATGACAAGGATGAGGGTCTTGATACAGCTTTTAGACCCTATAACTTCACATGAAATTAGTGGCTGACTTTCAATGCACGTTTCACAGCTGATTTGAAAAGCTTTGAAGCAACCTGTGCCACTTGGAATTGATTTACAGTTAAATTTAACCTGCTTGCAGTCTGCTAGATATTGATTATTAAATACCATCAGTCAATCCAAAAAAAAGCTTCATCAGATGATTGTGGGATTATAAACATACTAGGATGGAGGTGTTTGAATCATCTGCCAGATAAATTAGATGAAGATAAAGTTTTGAAATTATTAAATAGTAAGTAAAAGATGTAACAGACATTAAAATTACTTGCTGTAATTTGTCTGACTATGGTAAACTAACCTATTCAAACTTCAAAAGAGTATTCTGAGTTTATTTCTCTTTTGTATGTACACAAAAATTCCCTTGAAAAATCTTATGGCTGTCTTTGTTTTAATCCTGTTTTCTAAATATTTCTTCCTGATGTCAGATTAACTTGCCCAAAAGGAAGGTTAATTTTACAGCTTCCTAGATGGCAGGCAGTTCTGCAGTCAGAAGATAAAATAAGTGCTTCAACTAGGAGCTGTCAGGACAATCCATGCTCCAAAGTTATCACCACATAGAACACTAGTACCCTCTGTACTGAGAACTAGAAGTTTGCTTAAAAAGTAAGATCCCTGCATTGAATATACAGTTCACTACATGTACAGCCATAACAAGTAAAAAGCGTCAGTCACGGCTGCCCAGCACAAGGGCAGAATGAATGCAAGGACTAGAGCTTAACGACATCTGCATCCCTGTGTGATGTGTGAATATTAGTTGTCAGCCCCCTCTATTGGATAAAGAGCTGTCAGCCACCTGTCAGCTCTGTACACTTTACTTCAGTGCCGTGTGTTGTGCAACTGCCTTGTGAACCTTAGGGGCTGCTCTCTGTACCCAAATATGTGTGATGAGTGACAAGAAGTCAGACTGCTCTGCTATTAATCTTTAGGAAATATTGCTTATCTGGAAGAACTCAGTGAAAACAGAGGTAAATGCAAATGTCTGGCAGAGAAGTCATCCACTCAGCAAAGATCAAGCCGTGAAGTGCAAGCACGGATAGGAGTCCAGACCTGGCCAAAGACACAAGGATTCCTGGGGAAAGACTCTTAACCTGCTAAGAAATTTCCACTAAAGAGAAAAACAGTATGGGAGAGCTGGTCTGGTACAAGAAGGCAGTATTTGGAAACTGGGAGATGGTGTGCAAGGGGACACCTCAAAGGCACCTAGAGATTAGTGTTGACACATGACTTGTTAGAACGGACAAGACTAGATTTCTGTTAGTGATGGAAATTGCAAATGGTGTGCTGGACACAAATGGAATCTATAGTAACCCCTCCACAAGCTGCTGCATATGAGTTCCTCAGTCAAGCAAGAACGTGTTTCTCGCTTAATTTTGTTGGGCTTTGTGGGTGTCTTTTATTGTAAATCTGTAATGTTCCTGAATCTGTGGCTTTCCTGTTTTCAGCTCAGTTCTGAGAACCAGCTCAGCAGTGGTTTCAGCACTGAGTGACACCAGTGGTCACCTTGTTTAGCCAATGCTCGTTCTTTCCTGGACCTTTGCCTATCCCCAGCTGCAGATAAGCCATCCTTCCCGTGTGTGCTTTCATGGTGCTAATAAAAGGTAGAACTGTGCAGCATTTTGCAGTCCCAAAGTAAAACTCCTGCCACTCCCTGGCTCAGACTGGCCCTCACTCAAAGGGGTGAATGGGCAGGCACTCACGAAACAGAGGGATTTCAGTGCTAGCAAAGGCTTCCCTTGTGTTCCATGTGGAGGGAATAAAGACTGCTCACCTGAGGGCAAATAGTCAAGGTTACTGCAAACAAAGTAAGAGCACTGCATGGTGTCACACATGCACAAAGCCTGATGTCTGAACTGAAACTAACACGCTGGGTTATTGTTCCCAGACTCTATCACTGATTATTCCCCATCAGTGTCTGAGATGCAGCCACTGTTCACATGAACACAGTGAGTGAAATCTTTGCCTTTGGGAGGGTATAAATCAGTTACTGGGTGTTACTGGGCTGTGGGGTGTGAAAAGTCTCCTGTGGGATGGGCAGAAGGATATCCTCATGGTCACCTACCTTAAAAGCTAAGAGGTATTTGTGTTTGCAACATCCTCTGAGACTCCCAGTTTTTCCCAGTTTCTGTCTGCGCCCTAAGCCTGAGCCACTGGCATCTATTAAGGTCTTCCCATGGCCCTCAGTGAGAACTGGATCAAGCCCCCATACAACACAGTGGCAGCTTTTATTGCACTATGTCCCACTACCAAACCAGCTTTGCAGCATCCGTTTGCCCCTTTGCCTCCATAACCTTTACAACACAGAGTTTGCTCTGCCCAGCATGGTGACATGCCTGCTGGTCAATAATCAAGGCCACTATGTTGATGTGCTGGAGTTATTTATTCATGCTTCTGCATAAACAAATGTCCCAAAGTTTAGAGCATTTTGTACATATTAACACGATAAGCAAAGAAGCAGAGAAGCTCTCCAGAAGGTCACTTCTAAGCTGTTGGCAGAAACAGACTTTGAGAATATTTGAAAGATAATGAAAACACACCAAGCTAAACAGACAGTCCTTCTGTTAGCAGAAGCCTGTTGAAATCCATAGCAAAATTTTTAGCAATAAAAAAATCAATAGTAAAATTGTTTTGAGAGATGTTAGATAGGCACTGTGTTAGAGAAGTATAATTTCTACCTTTACAATCAATTTTTATACTTTTTGTAACAGACCATTCACCGAAAGAGTGAAATCATGAACACCACTTTTAGAAGATATTACAAACAAAAAAATTAAGGAAAATGATCTACAAAAAAAGAGAAGATTATTTGTTTCTTTCTCAAAATGGAAGATCAATTGGTAAAGTATTTATTTGTTTAATGCTTAAACTCTTTGAAAACTAATTCAGTTAAATAAATATTTAGTGATGGAAGACTGAATTATTTGGGTTTGAAAAATATCACTGCAAAATATTTTAACATTTAAAGCTTCTATTCTGTTTTTTTTCTTATTCAGCAGACTATTAGTTGAAATTTAATTTTTATATAAGTACACATTCAAAAATGATGCCTGGTTCCAGGCACAATGAATAACATGAACAGTACTTTCCTCTAAGAAATAGAGTAAAGACCAAAATAAATAGTTTTGTATAGGAGGCATTTTCCTACTAAACATGAGTAAATATGCTATCTGTACAAAGGGAAATATTTTGAACTATTCTCATAGAGCTGTGGTGGTGTTAGTAAAGCTGTAAACTTGAGGGGTACTTTTTGAAGGTAGTGCACTTGAGCAGGAGCATCTAATTCTAATGCACAGCATAGTATTTATTAAAACCGCCTTGTCTGTCTTGTGTCTTTATCTGAAGATGAATAATTTTTTTTATCCAGTCAATATATTTTTTAGTCAGTCGTGTATAAACTCCAGGCATGCCTCTACTTCCACATCCTTTTCCAAAAGAAATAATCCCACTGTATCGACCAGCACAGATGAATGGCCCACCTGAATCTCCCTAGAACACAAAACAGAACTAACTATCAATGTGTGTTTGTTGCTTTCCAGAGGAGCATGCAGTAAAACATGTACTGCAAAAGCGTGTTTAGAAAACTTGCTTCTAATCTGTTCCAATCTTTGAAGTAGACCAGTTGCCTTACCTCACTTTATGGGAACTGGGAGAGGTATAAGGAGAGGTTGCTTTCAAAGCCTGAGGGAGCCTTTGGTGTAAATGCTGTAGAGCAGCACAGTGCTATCATATTTCAGTAGGTATTTCTTCATTGTTGGTATAAATTGATTCTCACTTCTTTAATAATTGGTTCATGGACTTGGCACAGAAGACATCAAAACCAAGATCCAAACAGCACTTTTGAGTGTGCAGTTAATTCTGCACAATTCAGATGTTTACATCTGGAAAGAATCAAATTATTCAGACTCTGAAAGTATTTACTTTTCTTCAGTAGCTGCATTTGATGACTAAGGGTACCTGAAGTTAATGCACCTGAAGTTAACTGAGATAATCCCAGACTCAAATTCCTATTCTCTCAACCTTGCTGTTTACAGTGACCTAAACTACTCAAAGTTTTAGGATTTCTTTTTCACAGCAGTGAAGTCTCTTACAAATGTGGCTAAAATCACCATTAATCTGATCAGCCTTATTGTTTAGAATTTTTTCATACCCAGTGAAAATAGAACCATTGTTAAAACCATATCCCCTCCTCTTTGTAACTTTGCTTCTTACCTTGCAAGAATCTCTCTTTAAAAATATTTTTTTCCCTTCAGCACACAACATGTTGCTGGTTATTTTTACGGAATTTTCATACTTCCTTTCACATATCTTTCTACTAACAGTTTTAAGAGTTGTTTCCTGAAGATATTTTGATGGTTTTCCTGAAGATGTGACTCCCCAGCCAACCACCTTGCACATTGTGCCAGGTTTGATATCTTCGTAAGAGTCAGGCAGAGGCAAAAGTTGCACATATTTATTCAGCTTTGCAATACCATTCAGCTGGGTAAAAAAAAAAAAATAGGAAGAAAATGTTTTGTTATGCAGAAAGAAATGAAATGTAATCTAGTTTCAATTGGCACTGGTATCATTAGTATCAATACTTTCCTTATAAATCACTTCTTAATATTTACGAATTGATCTTAAGCTTAATTTACCCTTTGAAAAATCCAAAAGAATTTTCCCAGTGTCAGTATAGCAATTCTCTGGCTACAAGAGCAGTAATGAGTTCAGGCCCAGTTCCCTATTGATTACAGCAGGAGATAAAAAACCTGCATAGGAGTTAGGCTGTTGGCTCTATCTCGTGTTCAAGACTTACTACGGAACTTCTTTGTTGAAATCAGACTCTGCTGTTTGACTGACACACAAAAAACTTGCAAGGCATGGTGCAGTATACCCAGTAACAAGGATAAAAACAAAGCTACATTAGACATGACAGCAGCCACATAGATAGGGAAAAATGAAGTTTTGTTCAGTGCCAAGTTATTGCTCTGAGAGGTTGGAAAGGGCTTAAATGATCCAAACTGTATGTGTTTTGTCGGTCTTTACCTGACAGATTTATCCTATAACAGAGGCCTTTTTCAGTCTGTAAATGAAAATATAGTTAAACACTAACACATACCCTCAATGTGCTTGGTAAATGCTCACAGATACTGAACAGACATGATCACCGCACCATGATTAATTTCACCGGTGATTACACATGTTGTTGAATGGTTGTCAGTTAAATGATTCAGGCTTTGAAGCTTTTTTAAAAAGCATTCCAACCAATAACAAGTTTATTAAAAAATCCTTATGGTTTATTGATTTATGATTTGTATTATACATACTTTTACTCTATGTGGCTAATCCAAATAATTAACAGTAAGTTTCATCCCAATGTTTTGCATAGTTCGACACAGGTATCCCTTTGGGATACAGCTGTGAGCCAAACTCCATGGCATACATCACTTCAGCACTGTCTTTGAAAGATTACAGAATCATAGAATCATAGAATCACCAGGCTGGAAAAGACCCACTGGATCACTGAGTCCGACCGTTCCTATCAAACACTACACCATACCCCTCAGTGCCTCGTCCACATGTCCCTTAAACACCTCCAGGGAACATGATTCAACAACCTCCCTGGGCAGCCTGTTCCAGTGTCCAGTGACTCTTTCAAAGAATGTGGTTTTGGATGGGTTGCTGCAGCGAGAGTGCTAAAGGGAGTTTTAGAGCAAAGAATGAGCTTGAAATGTCATCCTTGTTTACAGATCCTGTAACCTTATATAGATTAGTATAACCAAAAGCAGAGTGTTCTGTGATAATGTTAAGATATCTAAACAATGTACTCTTCAGTATCAAAGAAAAGCCAAAATGATCATCAGCAAAATTCCTTTTCTAATAATACAATAGTAATTAACACAATACCTTGAGGAGCATTATATCATTTTCCTTGGAAGATCTGCCAGACTGAGGATGAGGAAAGTAGTGCATAACCTTAAATATCTACTGTTCTTTTTCGTGTGTGGATACCTGATGGGCTCCAAGAACAACTCGAACTTCTGATTTGTTTAATCTGTAAGTTAAAGAAAGTACAGGGAGAGAAGGTCACTACTGGAACTAGCGATAACTCTGAAGATAATCAAAAACATGTAATCTAATACAATGTCATTTTACAGTACTGTGACTAAAACATAGGGAAGGATATTGTTAATTTCAATGTTTCAGCGTGAGCTTGTATTTTCCTCTACAAAGTGATGATTCTTTACTGTAAATACAGTTTGGTGAAATAATGGTATGACAGCTGACCTTCAGGGATTTCCAGAGTTTGGAATTGATTTAATATAAAAGCTTACTGGCTTTTTAAGGAGAGTCCCTTGCACAAGGACTGAAGTGGTGATGCCTTCATTAATCTTTTAATGATCTCCTTTGGACTTATGACCTAACCCTGCAAAAGACTGAAACATGCCTGATTAATACCATGTAGGTTTTGCTGCTAAGTTCAATGGGATGTCAATAAACATATTGATAGTACTCCTTCCGAGCATTTATTCATGCAGGTAAGTGCTGTGCTAGACTGTACATCTTTAATATCAGTAAGATTTTTGTCCTTAACTTCACTAAATACAGGATTCAGCCCATTAAGAAACAAGGGTGGGTGTTGCCTAAGTCAAGACACTGCTATTGTGAATTTTAAATACAGAGACTGCCAAAATCAAAAAGGAGTTGTATGTCCAGTTCCTTATAATAAACAGTTAGACTTAAGCAACTCATCAATCTCCCTCTCCTCCAAGCTCTCTGAGTATCATCAGAAGTGTATTTATTAGAGTTTCTCTTCCTTCATTTTACTCTGCTATTAATGCAGATTAATGCAGTGAGACAACATTGCCAGAAGATATACTGCTGGTTTCCTGTGCTTCATCTTCAGAATACAATCTCACTACACAGAGGATAACTTATTCAAGTTAGAACGAAGAGCTTATCAATCCAAATCAAGAATAAAAGTTATCTTATTCATCCCAGCTGCATGCCTCACTGAAAGGTACAATTGATTTATTTGTATGTGAATGTTTGCTTGTGAAAATAACCTCAAAAGCAGTACTGGATCCTAAAAATTTCTATTTTAAGATACAAAGTATGTTTACACAGTGAGAATGATATAAGATTCACAGAACTCCATCCCTGGGACTCTTTTACATGTCATCCACGACAGAGGTTCAGCTGCTGGACTTGAAGAAAGCCCAGTCAATCAACCACTTAGCCCACGAAGAATCTTAGGGAAAAAGAACTTAAAAAAATCCCACTGCAACCTCATCCATATCTCTGACAGGTTGTTTTCAGGCTGCACATAAATTCATCTTGCTGGCTTCATTATGTTTTTTCTAAGACAAAAATTATTCCAGAACTGATTATCTCTTAATATTCATTTGGAAGGCTTACTTGCAGTGCAGTTGCACCAGCTAAGAATTGTCTAGACATAGCACAGCGGGGAGTGGGTATGCATGGGTATCATTACACTGCACAGGAGAAGGGGACCAGACAGATGTTGTTTCACTCTGCCCCAGTGGCAAAGACTCAAAGTCAGCCAAACTGATGTGCTTGTTAGAAAACCAAACCAGTGGCCAGAGATATCTTCTACAGAGTACCAGAGAGAACCAGTGCCCTTTTCACTAAATAGCTCACAAATCTGAATTTTTATAGCCATAACTAAACTGGTTATCTCTAACCCATTGACTGGAGAGTGAGAAACACCAGCTCCCATCAAAAAAAAAAAAAAAAAAACCTTGATACCAAAGAGGAATGTTTGGCTTTTGTTTTGTAAATGTCTAAACCAGCACATTCTAGGTGTGAATATTTCTACCCTTACAAAAAATGCAACCAAACCTGATTAATCTGAAAAAGTCAAATTCACTTATAAAGAAGGAGCTGTGTCCACTATTTCATAGAATCATAGAATCATAGAATAACCAGGTTGGAAGAGACCTACTGGATCATCAAGTCCAACCATTCCTATCAAACACTAAACCATGCCCCTTAGCACCTCATCCACCCGTGCCTTAAACACCTCCAGGGAAGTTGAATCAATCACCTCCCTGGGCAGCCTGTTCCAGTGCCCAATGACCCTTCTGTGAAAAAATTTTCCTAATGTCCAGCCTAAATCTCCCCTGACAGAGCTTGTGGCCATCCCGTCTCGTCCTGTCCCCTGCCACTTGGGAGAAGAGGCCAGCTCCATCCTCTCCACAACCTCCCTTCAGGTAGTTGTAGAGAGCAATGAGGTCTCCCCTCAGCCTCCTCTTCTCCAGGCTAAACAACCCCAGCTCTCTCAGCCACTCCTCATAAAACTTGCTCTCCAGCCCCTTCACCAGTTTCGTTGCTCTTCTCTGGACTCGCTCCAGAGCCTCAACATCCCTCCTGTGGTGAGGGGCCCAGAACTGAACACAGTACTCGAGGTGCGGTCTCACCAGTGCTGAGTACAGAGGGAGAATAACATCCCTGGACCTGCTGGTCACACTGTTTCTGATACAAGCCAGGATGCCATTGGCCTTCTTGGCCACCTGGGCACACTGCTGGCTCATGTTCAGTCACTGTCAACCAACACCCCCAGGTCCTTCTCCTCCAGGCAGCTTTCTAGACAGACTTCTCCCAGTCTGTAGCTCTGCACAGGGTTGTTGTGCTCCAAGTGCAGGACCCGGCATTTGGCCGTGTTAAACCTCATGCCATTGGTCTCTGCCCAGCGGTCCAGCCTGTTCAGGTCCCTTTGCAGAGCCTCCCGACCCTCCAGCAGATCCACACTTCCACCCAGCTTAGTGTCATCTGCAAACTTGCTAAGGGAGCACTCGATGCCTTCATCCAGGTCATTGATAAAGACATTGAACAGAGCTGGACCCAGCACTGACCCCTGGGGAACCCCACTTGTCACTGGCCTCCAGCTGGATTTAACTCCATTTCCCACCACTCTCTGGGTCCGGCCAGCCAACCAGTTTTCCACCCAGGAGAGTGTGTGCCCGTCCAGGCCAGAGGTGACAGTTTCTGAAGCAGAATGCTGTGAGAAACTGTGTCAAAGGCTTTACTGAAGTCCAGGAAGATACATCCACAGCCTTTCTCTCGTCCAGTAGCTGAGTCACTTTGTCATAGAAGGCGATCAGGTTAGTTTGGCAAGACCTGCCTTTTGTGAACCTGTGTTGACTGGGTCTGATCACCCAGTTCTCTTGCATGTGCTTCATGATCGTACTCAAGATCACCTGTTCCATGACTTTTCCTGGCACTGAGGTCAGACTGACAGGCCTGTAGTTCCCTGCATCCTCCCTGAGACCCTTCTTGTAGATGGACACAACATCAGGCAGCCTCCAGTCCAGTGGAACTTCCCCAGTCTTCCAGGACTGTTGGAAGATGATGGAAAGGGGTTTGGCCAGCACATCCACCAGCTCCTTCAATAGCCTCGGGTGAATCCCATCCGGCCCTATAGACTTGTGGGTGTCTAGTTGCGCTAGCAGGGCTCTGACCACCTCCTCTTGGATCATGGGAGCCTCATGTTGCTCCTCTAGCTGTGGGGTTTGTACAGAAATGGAACAACTTTCTTTACAATTAAAGACTGAGGCAAAGAAGATATTAAGTACCTCAGCCTTTTCCTCATCCCCTGTCACTGTTGTTCCTTCTGCGTCCAATAGGGACTGTATGGTCTCCCTAGTCCTCCTTTTATTATTTATAAATTTATAGAAAGATTTTTTGTTATCTTTCACTGACTTTGCCAAGCTGATTTCTAGCTGAGGGTTTGCCCTTCTGAATTTTTCTCTACACAATCTCACTTCCCTCCTGTAGTCCACCCAAGAGGCCTGTCCCCTCTTCCAGAGCCCATATACTTTTCTCTTCTTCTTGATATCACTCAAGATCTCACTGTTCAACCAAGCTGATTTTTGCCCCTGCCGGCTTTTTTTCCGGAACATGGGGATGGCTTTCTCCTGAGCCGCTAGGATCTCCTTTTTGAAGAGCTCCCAGCCCTCATGGGCTCCCTTGCCCTTAAGCACTGTCTCCCATGAGACTTTGCCAACCAGCCTTCTGAAGAGTTCAAAGTCTGCCCTCTGGAAATTTAATGTTACTGTCCTGCTAACCACCCTCTTCACTTTGCCTAGAACAGAAAACCCTGTCATCTCATGATCGCTTAGTCCTAGGCATCCTCCTACTGCCACATCCCCCACAAGGCCTTCTCTGGTCACAAACAGCAGGTCCAGGAGGGCACCTTCCCTTGTTGGCTCATTCACCAGCTGTGCAAGGAAGTGTCTTCCACGCACTCCAGGAACCTCCTAGACTGCTTCCTTTCTGCTCTATTGTACTTCCAGCAGATATCAGGAAGATTGAAGTCTCCCACAAGAACAAGAGGCATTGATCTAGAGATTAACCCCAGCTGTTTATAGAAGAGCTCGTCAGCTGCTTCTCCTTGGCTGGGTGGCCTGTCACAGACTCCCATCACAAAATCTACCTTCTTATGGGCTCCTCTGATTTTAACCCACAGGCACTCAATCTCCTCATCGCCACCATCCATCTCAATGGTGTCCAAGTCCTCCCTTACAAAGAGGGCTACCCCGCCTCCTCTCCTTCCCTTCCTATCCCTCCTGAAGAGTTTGTACCCCACCAGATCTGTACTCCAATTATATGAGTCATCCCACCACATTTCCATGATGGCAACGACATCATAGGCTCCTTGCCCTACAACAGCTTCCAGCTCTTCCTTCTTATTCCCCATGCTGCGTGCATTGGTGTAAATGCACTTCAGCTGAGCTGCTGAGCCTTCAGCCTTCTTAGAGGGAACAGTTTGTTCCCAATTATCTGGTAACTGGAGTAGCTTGTACCAGAGTGCCTGTATCACCCTTACCACCCCCAGGTGTGTTCACCCCCACTTTCTGTGTGGGGATGTACTGGTGGTCCTTTCCAGCACACCCTCTCCGTATCACTTACGCCCCACATCCAGGCTCACTCCTGTCTAGCCTGGTCTCAATCCCCTCCCCCTTCACATCTAGTTTAAAGCTCGACTAACTGATGGAAGAAGGCCAGTCAAGCTGCCCACATTGTGTTTGAGGAGGAGAGGTTTGTACAGATTTATTGTAATTGGCTTGCTTTTAGATAATTAACATACATTTTAAAATATGGAGAACTAAAACATTATTTAGAGAATATTTTAGCAAAACCACGGGCATTTTACTTCCTAAAGTGAACAATAGATGTCCTTAGCCTGACCCACCTGTTCAACAGCTCTGCCAGCCTTGGGGTATCCCACCTGGGTAAATGCTGCTTGCTCTGGCCTTTGTCTTGTCAGAAGAACAAGGCTTCTTGTCCTAGTCATGACTGATATTTAGTTTTTCTGAGGCCAGGTCATTTAAAATGGGAGGAATAGTGTTTCCATCCAATTCAACTTCATTTCTCAGGGTATTTTGAGACCGAGTCCCAGGTACACAGTTAAGATTTATTTAAAGCAGTAGTTTACAAACCAGCTTCAAACAGAATGACAAGTTCTAAGATCATTTTAGTGAGAGAACTGCAGCTTTAACAATTCTTAAGAAATCAATAACCATTTTTCTTTACTTACAAGTTTGCACATCGTTCCTCATCTCAACGAAGAGTTAAAAATACCACCCTATAAGGTATATAAGGTACTTACTCACAATGTGCTGCTGTCAAAACCCATTGCTCTTCCACAAGAGCTCCTCCACACACAGTTAAATTCTTTCTCTGGATGGCAGCCATAAAAGGCCGGGAATGAGGACACACAATATGTCCTCCAATAATGTCCACACAGTCATATGAAATATAACAGCAGTGCAATCATGTTACACGTTATACAGAGGAAGTGAGAATTTGGATATTTTTATCCTTAGAGGAGTACTTACATCTTGGGAGCAGGGCAACAGCAGTCAGAGAAAGCAAGAGGGCTAACAGGTGTCCTGTCATAGCTCTTGCTCTTTACTGACAAGAACATTGTAAACTCCGATACAGACTTTTCTATTTAAATGTACCTCACAGGAAACAGAGGTTGAAATGTTTTAAAAATAGCTCCTGCTCTTGAAGTTTCCCTTCGTATCATTAATTTTGTATTATTTTAACTGCAGCTTAGTTTCTTTATGTTCTTTCTTTGAGTTTCTTTAAAACCTGTTTTAAATCCTGAATGTATGGATAATAATTGGTCCAACTCTTATAGGAAATTTGGCAGCCCTTCATTACAGGTATTATATTAGAAAATAAGCACACAACAGAATTTCTGAGTATTACATAGGATGAATGTACAATAAAAGTAAAATGTCTCAGAGAATTCAACACTATCAACTTTAAAGAAAAAAACCAAAAAAACAAAAACCAAACAAATGGAAATACATTAGAAGAATGAAACTGGCCATCACCAACATCACCAACAGCAGGTAAACAAATGGGAGAATCAGTACAAGGGCCACCAGAAAAGCCTTCACTGAACACCAGTGAGAGTGAAAGTAGAATACAAAAATCATTCCTAAACTGTGGACAATTTAGGAACAGCAGCAGCCAGCAATTTCTCTACAGCGTTATACTGCCCACATAAAATTTTAATTGAATGACTGAAAAAGATTCATATATTAAGTTTATGAAAGCCACTGAAGTATGGCAGGTATGTGCTGTCTGATAAGTTTAGGAATGCCTGACACAAAATACTGGCTATGCACAAGGAGGGCAGAGCAATATCCATCCTCCTAGCAGTAATTTTGAGGCTACAGGATTCAGATGAAGAAAACCCTAGAGCATGCAAGTGTCAAATGCAAACAAAATATCTAATCAATGTTCATAAGAAAAAGATAAAAAGACACGGTGTTTGGAAAGACATTTCTGTATTGCAGACCTTTTGTGTCTGCACCCATGTTTACACACACCATGCTGGTAAACCACTACAAAGATACAGCATACCTCTGTGCGAAGAACTTTAAAAGCCTGCTAAGATCCTTCATATCTTTAGAAAGAACCATAAATGTAACTTGCCCAATACAGCTAGTTCTCATTTTTATTCAAGTGTTAGAGAACAGCAGCTCTCCAGACTGTTGAATGATATTATAGCACTGCACTGTGTATTTATATGGCACAGAGGCCTATCAGCTACACCACAGCTTGAAAATATTTCATGTTTCAGGAGAGTCTTTCAAAGATCTTTTCAAAGAAAAGAGTGACTCAGAATCCATAAAGTCTTGAAAGAGCCAACTCCACTTACCCCAAAATCACCCTCCAACCTCCAGCTAATCCTGGGATTATTCGTGCAGTGGATGTCATCTCTGCAAATAGGGTACTAAAGGTATAATTCTGTTCGAGTCCTTGATGGCTTTGCTATCCTAGTAAGTGGCTAGCTTAGAAAGCAGTATAAAAGGCAAAATGTGCAACAGATGTGCATTCTAACCAGACAGGAGAAGACTTCTGTTTCTAGAGCACAATATCCAATGCAGCATTCTTTCTGCCAAGCACATTCAAGTTCACAGAAGCAATGCTGGTTCACTGAAAGGCTTTAAGGACTTTCTGAGTCACTTCCCCAGCCCCAGGCCCCAGCCCTTTGACTGATTTAAGATGCTGACTCAACTCAGGCACCCAGCAGCTCTGGAAGGATTAGAACTGTGGTCTAAATGGGTCTCCTGATCTGGTATCCTAAAACCACACCCAACGTTCATATTTGCCACTACAGAAAACAGAACAAAGGAAAAAGGAACACAGTCACTGGGCAAGAAAATATATCAAAACAACTGAGTAAGGTAAGGATTAGAATCACTTACCACAGTACTGAACAGAGCTGAAAGTGATCCAGTGACCCACGGGCTTAATGGCAGTTTAATCAACAGGCAATGGTCACTTATATAATGCAATTCTCTTGAAGACCAATTACTTATGCAGCAGAGAGGCTAATAAAAGAATTTGACAAACCACTCAGAGAAGCAAGTTTTGCTTTGAGATCTCTTTATACGACAAAGACCAATAAAATCTGAACTTGGCCAACTTGGCCATAGATTAACTTTTTGCCATAACCAAAGGAGCCCAGACAATCTGACAATCTGACAACCTAAAATTTTGTGTCAATTTTTCAGCCTTGTCTATATAAGATTTAAGCTGAAGAAGACACTGACAAAAGCATTTGGCTATAAAACTAGAAGCAGATTACATATATATTAATCTGATCCTTAATACCTTTGCAATCCATTTTAGGACTATGTGATAGAGCTATCGCTCAGGACCTCACACAGAAAGTCATCAGTTGTTATCAAACAGTATACTGGACTGTATATTTCTGATTCTAAATATCAATGTAAATGGGATCTCTCAGAATTAGAGAGATTTTTTAAAAGGCATTGGTATGATAATACCTATGGAGTTACAGAAAAGTATCTTGAGAAGTAATTAGAACTTAGGAGTAAATATGAGTGGGTTAAGATATTAAAAAATATATATGCAGGCTATAAAAGATTTGGGTTTAGATGCTAGGCATAGATTTATCTTAATTGTCCGGAAAACATCTAGGAACATTTGCTAACGTTTTATTCTGTGTCTCCCAAATAATTTTTCTTGAAAATAGATCAGATAAATATAGGATTATATGTTCCACATCTCTTTTTACTTGACTGACAGCTCATGTAAGAATATCCAAGGATAAATTTAGTACTATGAATTTGAGCAGGTCTCAGTAATTTTTGCTCACAAGTGCTCATCCTGATCACATCTCTGCATATGCCAGAGAAGAAATACTCCAATATGGTAATACCGCTTATTAAAATGTCATACAATCAGTCTTTTACAACTATTTATAAGCGATAAATGAAAGACCAGTACCTATGATACCTGGTAATACTAGTTTCAGGAGAACACTGGAGAAAAAAAACACCAGTGCTACAAACTTCTCAGAGTTACAGGGGATGGGCAGATAGTGAGGAGAAAAATTAAAGAAAATTAAAAGACAGTTGTGGTTTTGCAGTGTCACCACACCACATAGATGACAGTGTCTCTGACAAGTCATATCAGTGACAAAGAACTCTGTGATCTCTAAAATTATCTCCACATCTGCCTTCTCCAGAGAAATCACCAAAAATTACTCTCTGTCCCAGGCAATGGCAAATTTGAGCCAACTGGCTGACCAAGGTCTTCAACAGGTAAAACTCACAAAAGGTTGGGCCAACTGAGCTCAAAGATATGACACAGCCAGAACAGAGAAGCCTTCTACAGGCTGATTGTAGTAGGGCTCAAGCCTTCAAGAAGTCTTCCAAGCTGTGTGGTAATGATACCTCAGTTCATGTACCCAGTTAGTTAATGGACTATTCAATATTCCAAGTTATTTAACATTGATGAAAGTTATTTCTGTTATTTGGGTTTATATTTGAAAGTGGGGAACTGTGCCTTTACAAGGCTCTAATAAAATTTATTCAATTTTCAGGACTCAATGCAGTTGCCTAAAGCTATGCAATTAGTGACATTTGAGATACCCTGCGTTTTGCAGATGTGGGCCAAGGGCTGGCAAATCCAACATAGCATCTACAGAAGACCCATGTCTTTCTGCAGGTTCAAGACACCCTGAAACACTCTAAATGGCGTTGTACCTTTAGCTCTTGGCCACTAAACCACACTCAGTGCTACATGGATGCTCATCCAGTGCAAAGTTAATGAGGTATCATCAGATGCTGAAAGGAGCAAATATCAGATTCCTGCACCCTGAGGGGCTCCTGGACAGCACAGTTAACTCTCTAATGAGGGGGGAATGGTCTGGGATTCATCTATGACCTGAAGACTACCTGAGGTGTCTAAAACGAAACTATACAAATTCACATGAGTAACTGAATCAAGCCTAAATTTCTATTAGTCAAGTCATGCTGTGGAATTAGACATTTAGTGTCTTGCAAAGTTTCACCCCAGTACTTGTAAATTCACCCTCTGCAAATGCTACAGCAAGAACTAGAAGGGGGCAGTTGGTGTCTTTGTACCACAACAGATGATGCAATTTCTCACTAACACCTCTGCATGTTGGGGAGTTGTGTTTTTTGTATTGTTACAGTTACAATTGTCAAATATCCTTCAGAGAAAAAAAAAAAAACCACATCCTTTTCATCTAGCTATATATATTAAACAGTGAACAGGGGGGAACACCAGACAGAAATCATGGGAACTTTCCTCACTTTGTCCACCTCTGTTGCCGTCATTCTCTTGGTAATTCGTGGAGGTAAGTGCCATTTCTGTCTTTTTGAGGGCAAAAGCTGACATTCAGAGATCGAGGTAAGTATTAATACATTACATACATCAAGGTAAAGTAAGTAGGTTTATTTATTGAGTTCTTATTAGCTCTTTTCCCTGTCTGCATGTGTTTGATCTTTCATACAAACAAAATAATTTCTGAATGGGTAGCATTAATTATGGCTGCACAGAGGACAGGCTGTTTGGAGGAGTTCAGAGGACTTAACATAATGATTATCTGGCCTTTCTCTCCAGAGGCATGTAAATATATTAATCTTTTGATTTTTTTTTTTTCTGAAAAAATGTTATGTAATGTTACTTAGACTACAAAGCTCAGTTTCCAAATGTTCACATAAGTCACAAATTATACATTTATCATGTGGCAGATCTTTGTTACTCACAGTGAAAGCTAAGAAATTAATCATAGCAGTGAACTTCAGGAAAAGGAATCTGTGCAAGAGCAACAATACTTCGATGTTTTTCTAGTCAAAGCTCACCCCACTGATCTAATTTTGATCCCACTGAAACATACAGAAGTAGTATTGCTAAGATTAGAGACTACCAGCATCCTGGCATACGTGCATACTTGTGTGTCTGTGTACTTTGTAATTACATTAACTGTTTCTTCTAAGAGACTTTGAGTGTCTTACAATACTTGTTAGCCCAGCTGTGTGTATTGTGGCTTATTTTTACTTTCAGGTTTATGTGTAGATATCATTGGAGGATATGAAGTAGCACCACACTCCCGACCATTTATGGCTCTAATCTACGGAGCAAACGGAAAACCTATTTGTGGAGGAGCTTTGATCAAAGAAAACTGGGTGTTAACAGCTGCCCACTGTTATGTGTAAGTTCTCACTCTGATTCAGAGATTGTCCTTAGTGAGAATCTGGTGTCTTTTCAAGAATATAAGTTAATATCCTTGGTGGTTTTATGCGTTTAGCATGACCATGATCATGTTTTGATTACTGTGTTTTATAACTTCTATTAAAAAATGTCCTTCAGTGAGTAAGAAAAAATATGACAAGGGGTTTTATAAGCTTTTAGCTGCATGCATGCACAGACTAGCAACTCTGAAGTAGTGAATTTGGGAAAAGGTTTATCTCTGCTTTCTCAGCCAACCAGTGCAATAGGCCAGAGGATTGGCCAGTCTAAATATCTGCCCAAAACCCAGAAACAAATTCTTGTGATTTTATTCTGTAAAAGATATGCAGTTCAGCACACAAAGACAGCATGCAGTTATACAGGAGCAAAAAAATCCTCCAGGCAGGTGACAGGAGAGACTGGGAGATCTCTGATACATTGGTTTGTCAGCCAGCCTTTCTTCTTACAATCTGACTCAAGACACAAATGGCTGTTTGACTCTGCAGAGTCCATCAGTGAGGCAAGATATGAGGTTTAAATAACACATCCTACCCCTTGCCTTTTCGGGAGGACTGGAGCTGCTGCTGAGCCAGACCTCACACAGACTTTGTCAATGGCCTGCCCGGGACCAGTGAGTAAATTATTGGACTCCGTAGACATTAGAGAAATAAATCCATCTTTCCTGCCTCCACCCAAACAGAGATAGACAAGAACTACTACAGAGCCTAAAAGCTGTCAAATTAATACAAGGTATAAAATGATTCCAAATGAAATCACATTTAAGAGAAAATTCAATAAATTATTAACCTATGATGATCAGTCAACAGACAGCTCTTAATAGCTGAAAGAAAGGAGTAATCACTTCCTCAGGGTTATGTTTGCTGCAGTAAGTTGCAAATGAAGGCCAGCCTACACATCTGCTCTAAGAATATTCTCCCATTCAGCTGTAATACACAGCTATACCCGTGGTCCAATACAAAGGTTCGCTTGAACTACTTGACCAAGGAATACTAGATTCCTGATTTTTGTACCAGAAAGCCCCAGCAGGCACAAGTGTCATGGCTTCATAATCTAATAAGTATATGAAGTTGCAGAATAAGTTAGAGAAAGGGAATGAGCTACTTCTCACACAAACTCAGAAAAAGCAAGGGTACAATTCAGCCCAGTATGTGAGCTATTCTCCTAAATTTTCACAAACTACTGATGTACCCACCTCTCATTCAGTTCTCAAAGGGAATAGGGATAGGTTCAGAGTCAAGCACCCGAAGCTTGACTATGTTGCTGGGAAGCTGACAAGAGGATAACATGATTTTTGATCCACTGAGTCAATTTTTTTTAACTCCTTATAAAAACAGAGTAATTTTTTATACTTTTCTAAATTACTGTTGCTTTCCAGGCATGAGAGAAGAGACTCTGTAGCAGCTGGACATTAAAGCACAACATTTAACAGTGAAGAATTATGAAGTTACAGCAAGTGAATCCCTCTTGAATCTCACTGATCACATTATCTTTCCTCTCAGGGAAGGAGGCAAAGTTACTCTTGGTGCTCATTCAGAAAAAGCAAAAGAAAAAGAAAAACAGGTTATTCAAATTGCAAAAGTGATTCGCTACCCATGCTACTCTTCCACATCTAAGGAAAACGACCTTATGCTGCTGCAGGTATAGAATTTACACATTGCCTATGGAATACATATATCCTACACTGTACCAGTTTCTTCTGTCTTGTGAGGGAGATGAGCCGAGGGAGTTCCTGGTTGTTTTTTCTGGGGTGATATAGTCTGGTCAACTAACCCAGCAGACTGAGGTTCTGGGGATGCACTGCGAACTAAGGCCAGCAACAATTCCTGCAATATATGCCATTGCTATAAGTAGAAAAATTCTGAGCCTCGTTCAAGATATTTCTGTTCCTGGCTTATCAGTGAAAGAATAAAGATTGTCCACAGAAAGAAGTGTATTTCACACACACAAATACTTTGTTTAAAAACCCTAATGTTCTATCTGGAAACTAGTTCTAATTGAAAGTTTCTGACTTGTCTGGTTCTCTTCAGTGATTACTGTTATTTTGTCTTCCCAATAGTCTGAAAGCAAGAGAAGTAAAATAAGTTATTTTTTAGAGCTAATATTTCAACAAAAGCTAAGTGGGTTTTGATGAGACAAAGAATACTCTTTTCCTCATTCTAACATAAATCTTGTCACAAGGAAATGAGGAATCTCAAAAAGCAGTTGCAGTAATCCACATTACCATTAATGGAAGAGATCCAATGATTAACATGCTGGGGCCTCTGTTAGACTTTGCCAAGTGATAACTATTTTCCATATCTTATACAGCTTCGGAAAAGAGCAACATCCACTAAAGCTGTGCAAACCATTCCCCTACCTACTTCTGATGATGATCCCAAACCAGGAACAACTTGCACAGTAGCAGGATGGGGACAAACTCAAAATCATGTGAGAAAGCTTTCCGATACTCTGAGGGAGGTCAATATCACTGTCATCAGTAGGCAAATCTGCAATGACAACAAGCATTATAACAACAGACCAGTTATAACAGACAACATGATATGCGCAGGGGCTAAAAAGGGAGGAATGGATTCATGTACTGTAAGTATATTTGCTGTCTATATCTACATAGATTATATTAAAAATAAAATATAAAGCACTACCTTTTACACATCTATAGTTTCTGACTTCCTTCGGTTCAATGAAGAATTTTATTAAAAATGAGTGAATTTACCAAGGCTTGCTCTTCTGAGCCTTAAAATCAAAACTTTTGATGATAATTCACCTTCACAGATTCTGGATACCGTGGAATTATCCAGGCAGTGCAGATATCTATTCTTTTCCTCAATATAATTCTTCTAATACAAGAATCTCCACAAAATATCATATGAGCCCATTCTCAAGTAAGTAATCTCAGTGGTAAAACTTCTCTGATGTCAGAGGGCTTTGAAACAAGTTTTGCTGATAAAAAGTGTTTTGACTGGGCTCTAAGTGAAATGTACAACAGTGTGGTAACTAACACATTTTAGAAATTCAAATACTAAATTAATTGAGTTACAAAAAAGGTAGCAATTTCCAGAGGCTTTCTGCTTTTCAAAAGGAATGTTTCCAGCTTTTTTTTTCCATATTCAAACAAGACTTAGCTATAGTCCTGAGCTAGATTCATTCCTGTTACTCATGCTTAAAGGTCAGTTTGAAGCCTTTTTTTTCCTTTTTTTTTTTTTTTTGCTAATAGAAATCTTACCTTCCAATGAGGAAAAAAAAGAAATTCACAATAGCACTGTCCACATTTTTATTTCCTTCATGTAGTTGGTGCAAATTTTATTTAAAAGAAGCACTTTTTAGGTTCTGTAAATTTGAATAACATTTTTTTCCAGGGGGATTCAGGTGGACCTTTAAGATGTAATAATGTGGTAAGAGGCATCACATCTTTCGGGAAACCAAACAAGTGTGGTGCTGCTGATGGCCCTGGTGTCTACACTCGACTCACAAAGAAATACCTTCAGTGGATAAGGAAAACCATAGGGGGAGCCTGATTGATAGACTGGATTTTGAATAAGTGACTTCCTACTTCATACTTCTGTAACAAAATCTAGGTTTGAAATTTCCTTAAAAAATCGTTTCATTATAATGGTAAAAGAGGTATTCCCACACTGAATTTTAGCAGCTTGATGTCCTTATAGATGAAAACATGTGTCTGTTTGTAGGGCAGATACAATCTCAACATGGCCACAACAGCATTTGTAGCTTATACTATCAGCTATGGAGTCACTCAACAGGTATTTGTGACTCAGGCTTTCAATGTTCTTGTGTTGCACATTCAGTCTAAGCAGTACATGGATGAGTATTTCTGATCAAGAATCTAATCCAGTAGTTCATGTCCTCACTGCATGCTCAGTATATTCTGCACTCTTCCACATCTGGACCTCTGCAGATAACCCTGAAAGTTAGAGAGATGCTAGGTACAACTCCTGACACCTGAAAAACTAGGTAATTTCCCCACAGCAGAGCTCCTGATTTCACAGATTGCTAAGCTTCAAAAAATTGCATTTCAGCAATTGCATTTGATTGTGGGATATACGAACTGTGTATTTCATAACTGCCTTCTATTTGAAGCAGCTAGAATTCATCCCTTTGTGTACTTTGCATTTAATAAAGATGGCAATAAAAATCTACTACTTGCAGCTGTCAGTTTATATGGAAAGCTCTGCTTGAGATAGTCTGTGTACATAATATTTTGGATGTGCAATACATTTGCAGAATGCAACAAGATAAGCAATATTATGCTAAAAACAATCATCTCTGTATCAATGGTCTCGGGCACTTTCAATGCAAGAAGAGCTTGGTTTTGGTTTATGTTCCTTTGAGGGGGATGTTACTTGGAAACAGGCATTAGCTAAGAGAAAGCACTCAATGGGTAAGGAAATCTTGTATTGATTTTAATTTAAAAATGATTGTTTAGTTTATCCTGAGCAATTAAACATAATTTATAAACACATCATGGGAAAATACAGACTGAAACTTTTCAACACAACTGCCTTTACCTGATCTTGTTGAAAAGAAACAGTAGTTTTGTCACAGAGGAATAATAAAGGGTGAAGGAAGGAGAAGGCCTAAACTATTATACAGGCATCTTTACTGAAAGTTTTGATGCTGAGCATCTTCTTTTCTATTTTCTGTCCATCACAAAAGTTACATATTCCTTATTTTTTTCCTGGAATGTTTGTTATGACTCTTGGGCTTAACACACCAACACGTACATAAACACAGGCACACACAAATACATAAGTAAAGTAGGAGCAGAGACAATAATTCCCAGCCAAGGAGGATTGCATCAGTGAAACTGAGAAGAGAATTTGGCCCACTGACTGGTACTGACACCCAAAGTGGTCACTCTGATTCTGTCTCTAAACACACAGGAAATAAGTAAGGCAAGTCCAAGACAGCTGTTGCAAACTACCAAGCCCTTGACTAGGAAATAATTGATTCTCAAATCTTAAGGAAAACAAACACATCTTTCTTAATCTGGTGAAAAATCTGTAGCTGATCTTCAGGCAAGCAACCACGTAGGGCTGTTTCATTCTTTCCATAAATGGGTCTTATTTCACTTCTTTCCTCTTTGCACGTTTTCCCACTGCACCTCTTTCATCCTGCTATCGTAATTATTCATGTTACTTATCCCTCTTTGGCGTCCCTCTTCCTCTCCCCAGGACATCACAGGCAGCATGCCCGCCAGTAGAAAATCCCACCCAAATTCTATCATTCATTATCTCCCCATTTTTCAGACAGTCATTCTAACGCAAGTGGGGTCAGAAGGAATGAGAGGTTCTGACTAAGGAGAAGTTTACATTGCATGGAGAAATCTGAAAAAAAAACCCAAAACAACTGGTCTACCCTCAGCCCCAGCTTGAACTTTAGGAGCTACCACTAAACACTAAAAAAAATTTATTAATATTAATTATTAATACTGTTTTTAATAATTTTAATAATAAGCATTACTCAGTGAATTGTGCAAAATGAGCCAGTGGGACTGGACTTACATAGCAACTGAAACATTCAAGTCTCTGTCATCACTACCAGTAGTGGAAACCATAGGAAAAAAGCAGAAGAAAGGAGATGAAATTGAGATTTCACCTAGGCTGGGAATTTCTCTAATCAAGAGGCATGAACCCATTCCCAGTATAGCCCAACCACTATGGGATGGACCCATGCAACTTTATGTACTAGCTAAGAGAAATGTTACGATCATTTGATGTCTTTTTCACACCTAAAATGCAACAATTTCTTCTCACTGTGGATGAGTTAACTGGAAGAAATGGTATGAACTGCATTACTGCAACATTTATGTAGGTATCATCAAGTCAGATCATATACTGGCTGAAGGACAGGAGACTGTCTGCAAAAGGCTACTTAGTACATTTATGTGCAGAAACCAAAGGACTGCCTAGCCTGAGATTCTTTATGCCATTTCATTGTACTACAGACATACAATCTTTTGTCATATCGGTCTGCCTGGGAAGACACACATCCCGTATGGGCAATGAAGGCTTTTCTCTCATAAAAAATACTTCTGTCCTGAAACTTTCTGTTCCATATATTTTATAGTGCTCAGCCTTACATAAGATTGTGGGTATGATGGCCTGAATCAAGGCAACATAAATTTTACCTCATCTTCCATGCCAGATCTGGACACTCACCTCTTAGACCATAGAGACCTTAGTTGTAGAACAAGCTGATGCCTTAGAAATGGGTCTGAGTCTGGGCCTGAAAGATATATAAGGCATGCAGCAGGTAATGAGCTAAACCCATGCCCCACTCTACAGGGAGAAAGTCAGGATCCCATATTTTGCCCAAGACTTAGTATGTTAAGACCTTTACAAGGCAGCTATGCAAGAAAAAAAATTTATTTTCAGCAACTGCATACTCTGCAAGTATTCAGCAACATTATCTGCAAAATGGGGCCAGGCTCTTCTCAGTTGTGCCCAGCAATAGGACAATGGGCAATGGCCACAAACTGGAACTCAGGAGGTTCCACCTGAACATGAGGAAATCCTTCCTTACTGTGAGGGTGACAGAGCACTGGAACAGTTGTGGAATCTCCTTCTCTGGAGATATTCAAAACCTGCCTGGACACATTCCTGTGCAAACTACTCTAGCTGAGCCTGCTTTAGGAGCAGTTTGGACTGGATAATCTCCAGAGGTCCCCTCCAACCTCTTACCATTCTGTGATTTTCTGATTCTGTGAAAAGTTGAATGAAGCATAATCATGCTGCCTACTCAAGTCCTTAAAATCCTATTACAGAAAGATAGATATTTGCCATGTGAAAGAAACTGACAGTAAAGGGCCCAACTAGAAAAGAAGCACATCCAGGAAAGACACTCCAGTATATGTTTAATTTCACTCTGCATTAGATAGAGTCTGGAATGTGAATGCATGCTTAAACGTTTCCTCAGACGTTGTCACAGAATAGAGCTACAGGTCACACATACAAGATTCTCTCTTATTTTGGGGCTGTTGGTTAGTTCTACTGAAATCTGTGATTTCTCACAGTAATAGATATTATGTTAAAATAGCTCTGGGGAAATATAGTTTGGCCATGCAATAACTAACAAGCACCATTAACTAAGAAATGAGTACCTTTCCGTCTGAAAGAAATGTATGTTCTAATTTTGACAGTTTAGCATCCAACAAAATGTGCTTAGCTTCAGTATTGACCAGCTTCATTAGCACCATAGCTATCCATCCCGTGTTATACATCTCCTCCTCTATTTGGCAAATCAAGAGCAATTAGGTACTCTCAAAGGAAAGCAAGAGAAATTCCAGGAGAATCCAAGAAGTATATGAGGAAAGAGATTAATTCCACTGATTTTTTCCAATTCAAAAGAGAAAAAATGTTTTTTAACATGTTAAAAGAATTGTTTAAAATATTATTTTGAATAGTTGAAGCATTCTAAACAACTGATATAATCTTCTGCAACAAAAGTGCTCATATAAGAAGACAGGCATAGTGTAAGTTATTTTCCATTCTTAGGCATGAGCTTCTTGATAGTCATTTCTCAACTGATAATCAACGTTACCACTTTCTAACCTGTTCTGTAAACCACATGGGATGAGGTCAGAAACCAGTGGTTTAGTAGCAGATTTATCGTAAATTTACATCTTAACAGGTAAAAAAGATGAGTGGTCTCAACTCTTCAGTCCTAAAGTTAGCAACCACATGATTTATGAACAACAGAAGATGAGGTTTTAGAAATGATGAGAACCAAAGACATGACAGTTTCACATACATGTACCACTGCCCACATTGCCTATGTCTTTTCATGAATTCAATCACAGCTTGATTTTTCATGGGCCAACACTGCTCTACTCCCCTAATCTCCTGTTCTTCCCAAGCTACAGGAAATATTCTAAATAAATTTCTAGCATGCAAACAATTTGAGCTTCTGAACTCACAGACCTTTAATACACAAACGCAAGAGTGAACCCTTACTCTCTGCCTCTCTTCATTCCCGATAACCAAAGCAAAGCTCCAAACACACCTGTGAATAGCACACCTTTTGGATAGCATTGCTGAGTTGCACCTGGATAGCTTCTGAAGACCAGTCCTGACATCCTTACTTAGCTGTTGACAGTCTACAAGTCTTACACAGGCAAGGGCCTAGTAAGCACTAGAAAAAAATCAGAAGAGGGTGACAGCTGCCAGGCTAGCTGATACTCGGAATTAAACTGCTGCCCCTGAGGCATGAATGAACTCACTGTTTCGCTTGATCCAAACAGCATGCTTCTTTGACTATCTCCGTCTGGTTTATTAATAAGTTCATTACATAATTATGCATAACAAGAGAATTATTATTCATTTTTATATATTTTCAAACATTGCCAAATATAGTAGATGGGTTTAATGAAAGAAGCAATTCAAAATCCAGAAGTTTTCTAGCTGAGTGAGTTATCATTACCTCTACAAAAACAATAAAGAACTCCCAAGAAATCACTTATATTATGGGAATAGCCTCAAGCTCTGCCAGGGGAGATTTAGGCTTGAGATTAGGAAAAAATTCTTCACGGAGAGGGTGGTTAGGCATTGGAACGGTCTGCCCAGGGAGGTGGTTGAGTCACCGTCCCTGGAGGTGTTTAAGGTGAGGGTAGATGAGGTGCTTAGGGGCATGATTTAGGGATTGGTGGGAATAGTTGGACTCGACAATCCAGTGGGTCTCTTCCAACCTGGTTATTCTGTGATTCTGTGATTATTACAATTATGTATTTAACCTCGACCTCTAGAAATATTTAGGCAGATTCTTTACCATGATCTACGTGATATACAGAACAATACAGTCCTCTGGAGTGGTTTCTGATGATCCCAGCCTTAGAATGAACCAAGGCAATTCACATGAATTGGCATGCAGTTCCCAATGGAGATGCTAAGATGATGTAAAATTTCTTACAACAATCCCAGTTAAAAACAAGACCTAAGACTTTATGCTGGCACTTGACACAAAGTGGATTCCATCCATGCTTACTAGTGTAATGAAAATAAATATGGCATTATTCTTCAGACTTTTAATACTTTTCCTCTAGGGTAAGTAAAACAACCTACTAATATTTCACGTGATGGACTGATGGAGAAAATTGCTTTCTCTTGAAAAAATTGTGCTATCTTGTGCCATGTTTCCATTGGAAGGAACACACAAAATCTGAATTACCGAATGGGCTAAGCAAATTTCAATCACTTGCTTTCCAGGAAAAGTCAAAAGAATGAGCTCAGATAACCATTAGAAAAACCCTTGGTGCTGTGCTTGCTCTCCCCAGATTCGTGGCATTTCCACAGACATGCCATCCCATCAGCTGCAACAGAGAACAGCTTGCTCTCATCTGGGCTCAGGGCTATATACAGGACTCTCCCTGTCAATCACTTTCATCATTACCGCTTACTGCATGGCTTGTTCTACTTCTACCGTAGCAGCTCAAAATATTGCATAGGATGTGGGAAGCTAGCATTATTTCTTGAATATTTTCACGTTAAGAAAGAGCTGAGGGCAATATTTTCTTAATAAGGACCAGGCTTTAATTGCCAGGACTGCATCACTTTGAGAAGACATTTTGGTCGAAGGAGAACATTGAACCTTGAACTCTTGATTCTCCACTGCACCAGCCCTATCTGGTTTGCTAAAGTGCCTCACTGCTGAGCTTTTGAATCTGGCTGCACACGCTTTGCAGACAGTTTGCAACTGATACAAGAATTATGAGATAGTGACTCCAGCTGCTCAGTTATTAGCATTAAGGAGATCTTTTAACAGTGACCCTACTGAATAACTTATTGGAATTGCAGAGTAGTTTGTCTCTAATTTGTGTCCCTAGTGACAGGGGACAGGACGAGAGGGAATGGCCTCAAGCTCCACCAGGGGAGATTTAGGCTGGACATTAGGAAAAAAATTTTCACAGAAAGGGTCATTGGGCACTGGAACAGGCTGCCCAGGGAGGTGGTTGATTCACCTTCCCTGGAAGTGTTTAAGGCACAGGTGGACGAGGCTCTGAGGGGCATGGTTTAGTGATTGATAGGAATGGTTGGACTCGATGATCCAGTGGGTCTCTTCCAACCTGGTTATTCTATGATTCTAGTTGTAGCAAACTTCAGGAGCCAAACACTGAAGGACAGAAGCTATCCTTGCCTAGCAGCACAAAGAACATACAAAATTCATTATTCTGGTTATACAAATGTCTCCCAAATGAATTTGAACTGAAGGCAGAAATAATCTGTTATTAAACTCTCTTGAAAGGAAGCATCAAGGTATGAAGGAAGTCTTGGGTGACCAACTTGAATGAAACGTATGTTTTCCCATCATCTGTACCTGAGTTATCGATGAAAATGAAGGAGGTAGCACTTTTCTAGCTCAAAATAACATTTTGAGGATAAGCATGCAAGGAACTGTAAACTGAAGTAGTTATCTGAAACTGGAGTAGTTATCACGATGGTACCTGATGAAGATCCATAGGACTGCTGTAGGCAGACTGCCCTAACTTCACAGAACTGCTACAATGGCTTTCTGGAGCCACTGTGAATCAGAGTAAGTATCTGCTGTCCTGATGCTGAGTGTCGTGTGTCCCACCTAAACTTGGTGACTAGAATTTTGACAACACTACTAAATTATTTCAGCAGCAACTGATTTCCAGGTTCTGCTCCGTCAGAAAGTATTGAAGTGTAAATGACCTTTGTCAATTTTTAAGCACATCAGTTTACAACTCGGCAAATTTTTTACGCTGTCTCCATTCAGTGCCCATAAGAACTTTGAAGGAAGGGCTGGAGATGTAATGTTTGGAGGGATCCAAAACTATGCACAGTACAAACTAAAATCTGATTAATCATTTCAGTGAAAAAGACATGAAGGGAGATAGGGAGAAATCAGAAAAGCTGAAATTATTTCAGCTTCTGAGTGAAGAGGGTTGGGGTTTTTTCAGTGTTTCAAGATCACAAATACATACTTTACAAAGCAATTATATATTTTGTTTCCTTATGTGTTTTCTTTGACCTCAACAACTTTTCTAAGGGGAAGGCATTTACATCCAAAATTAATCTCTTTTTCAAGCAAATTATTCTAATTGTTTTAACAGAAGTATCTCAAAAATTGACTCAGTCCTATAAAAAGATTACTATTTTTTAGCTCCTATTCTGTTCTGAATATGCCCAGTAATAAGCAACCTCACTTACTAAATTACTTAACAGCAGCTGATGGTACTTTATTGTGAGCTGAGGTCTTCAGCATTTTGCAGGAGGATTGAACAAGAGGATTCAGTTACAATTATCTGCTTGTTTCTTTGGGTCTAAAATTCATGTGGTTAAGGGTGTCTGAGGCTAATTTAGAACCATCTCACAATCTTCATCACAGTATTTTTTTTGTACATGTTTTGATACATTGACAATTTCTTTCATCATTTGATTGTATATAGTAATGTAAAAGCAGGAATTTATCTGTGTAACAACTACCTGGTCTTTTTGTTAATGAAAATTCTTTCCTCTTGCAAACAAGTAAACTGAACAGAAAACAGGGTGATAAGTAACCCTCCAGCTTCAACGTATTAGCAATGCATTTGACTTATATGGTAAATGTTTTACCCTGTACACTACACTAATCTCAATAGTAAGAGTCAATCTAGGTTTCATTTCAAGGAGTATATTCAATAATTACAAAGGTTTGAGAAGACTCAAGCTACAGTATTTAAGATTAATGACCATGACACTTTTCAGATAATTTCTTAGAACATCAAAAGACACGATCTTAAGAGCTATCCATAAATGAGTACAGAGAAGGAAGGAAAATCACCACAGACAAGCATTACTATACAAGAATAATGTGTAATCAGATCAACAGGTCTCTGCTGCCAATCCACCTTTGGTTTGACTCTCCTGTGCCTTCCTCTTACAGGCTAGTGTTGAAGCCATGTCCTTGGTTCTACCCAGGTCACTGGCTTCAAGGAGAGCATCCCACTACAGCCAGTATTTAATAAATCAGGTATTTAATAAATGCCTTCTTGTGTAGCAATGGGCTACAAAAATTACTTGTAAATGTCAGCTGCTGGGTTACAAATCCAAAGCTTCTTTGGCCATATCTTGCCAGTGAGTGTGAAAAAACCCCACAGTTGTGAAAACGCAGCCAGTGTGTAAATAGTGCCTTTTTTTTAACTTCAGGTGCTTCTATTGGATCACTTCATTTAACACTGAAAGAAGGAAAGGTTAATGGAAAGGAGTGACAGTGAGCATTAGAAACAAGAAGGCTTAATAGCAAGGAACAGCTTCTATGTGTAGCATAGCCATACAGCTCCATGCACCCATACAGAGCTGCAAGGAAACTCCAGTTCCTCTAACTGTCAGCACAGTACAAGAGAAACACGCTGCACTGCATTGCTTCATAGCCAAAATCACCTATTAGAAACCAGAGAGCTCTAAGTAATACATGGAGATTTATTTAAAATGTCATTTGGAAGCTGGTTCGGTATCCTTCAATGATAGGCTGCAAAATTTAAAAGCCACACTTCATCTGAATTGTCTAGAGGGCCATCGACCTAGCATGCATTGGAAGCAACCTGGCATTAGCACACATAGTCCACATCTAATAAGCCCTAGGGACAAGTGGAACTCTATGTCAAGCACCTAGGATGGCCTTAGAAATGTTAAGGAACTTTACAGACATATATTACACTATTATCTTAGTAAGTCAACCTTTATGATCCCATGCATCAGAATTGTGCACATGAATGCATATATGTAGGCAGAGGGAGGATGTGTAGATGACTGTTCTGTTAACCCTGTTTTATGTAAATGTATAAGGTATGCCCTTGCAGAAACACTGATTAGATAGGGAGTTAACTGAAATAGTTAAGACTATTAACTAAAATACTTGCCATAGAGTTCTGATGAATTGCTAAGCATGGGATACTTCCATATTTTCATCTGATTTCCAGGAAGGCCTTGTCCAGTCATCAGTTCACTGGTTTGGGGTAACCAGAGCAAGGAACAAATCTACTGCAATTTAAAATTCTGCTTTAGTTTTCAGACAGGGTCAGCATGCACCACACAGTAGACCTGAAATGCCATCTACAATACTTTAACAAGCTACTGAGTAACAGTCCCAACAGAATATTTACTTATTTAGAAGGATCATTTCATTCCTACAACACTTTGAAGTACAATTTCCTAGTTGTCCTACCCAAAAATGATTATAGCCTATCAAGCTGCTCAGCATAAAACCAAAGTGTTTCAAAAACACCCTCAGCTGAATTGTAACAGCTCCAGGAAAATCAGCAGTTACGCTGCTTTACTCCAGCTGTGATCTGTTCCTCTGTCTCCTTTTATTAGAACTCCAGAGATGGATGTTTGGCCTCTGACTCTCACACCTCTTTTCACCCCAGTACTCTGGGAATTTTCTCTCCTCCTCAACCTTCTCTCAACATAGACAGTTTGGGCCAAAACTATTATTGCCAGCAAGGAAAAGATGATGAGATGTGTCTGGCAGAGAGACCACCTCCTCTTCAATCACTTCTGTGTGGAGACATGAGTGGCGAATAAGAAATAAACTACTGCTCAGTCCAGTAACACACTGCAGTGCTGCATGAAGCACAATTCCACATCCAGTGAAAATCCTGCTGTTCCTTTGTCTGCAGAACCACCCTCAAAGTCAGTGGAGTCTGCCAAACAGCTATACAAAAATACAGAACACAACTATACATGCAGACATTTCATCATTTCACCTGAGAATCTGTAGCTGCACTTTGGATGATACTCTCATGATTTTTGTCCCAGACATGCAAAATCCCATCTTTCATTCCACCCCCTGTAGCAATGACTTCAGACTGCCAAGGGCACCAGTTCACAGCCTAAAAAAAAAAAAGAAAACCAAAAGAAGAAACAGATGCCAGGACAGACTAGGAGGTTAGCTTAAAAGATTTTCCTTAAAAATGTAGTTGCAAGAGGCTTTTTTCACTCCATGCCATGATTTTCCTCCATACACACACAGCAATGCAGAATCCCAAAACTCCAAACACTGCTTCCTTTGACACTGCTTCACAGTAGCCTACACTGTCACACACATACTCATAAAACTGCAGTTCCTTTGCTTACCCTGCACATGTCACAGATTCACACCTCAGCACCAGAAGAACCCAGCAGGATACAATTACTGACTGAACCAAGCCATCAGAGAAGCATAAACAACATGACTTACAGGGCTTACATGAGACATGGTTTCTTCTGAGATATTTCCAGGATACATCTAAGGCCTAGGCTTACCTGAAAAAAAAGCTACTAAGGACTGAATTCCACCTACTTCAATAAATTCCTCTAACTCTTTAACACTAGCACTTCAGGCCAGCCTCAGAAAGTTCTGGGAGGACAAACAGCCTGTAAGTGATGGACTCTTTTGCTTCTTACTGTTACCTGTCCTCTATTCCATGGAGACTGGGACTTCATAAAAATGAAGACTCTAAGTTGCTGTATCTCTGTTTTTTTACTTTGGATTCTTTGCCACCAGCAGTGACATGGAAATACAGGCAGGAGTCACAAGAAATAATTTTAAAATAATTTTAACTGAGAGAATTTTCCAAAACTCAAAAAATTGAAGTATCTTATCATAGAATCATAGAATAACCAGGCTGGAAGAGACCTACCGGATCATCAAGTCCAACCATTCCTATCAAATGCTAAACCATGCCCCTTAGCACCTCATCCACCCATGCCTTAAACACTTCCAGGGAAGGTGAATCAAGCACCTCCCTGGACAGCCTGTTCCAGTGCCCAATGACCCTTTCTGTGAAAAATTTTTTCCTAATGTCCAGCCTAAATCTCCCCTGGCAGAGCTTGAGGCCATTCCCTCTCGTCCTGTCCCCTGCTACTTGGGAGAAGAGGCCAGCTCCATCCTCTCCACAACCTCCCTTCAGGTAGTTGTAGAGAGCAATGAGGTCTCCCCTCAGCCTCCTCTTCTCCAGGCTAAACAACCCCAGCTCTCTCAGTCGCTCCTCATAAGGCCTGTTCTCCAGCCCCTTCACCAGCTTTGTTGCTCTTCTCTGGACTCACTCCAGAGCCACAACATCCTTCTTGTGGTGAGGGGCCCAGAACTGAACACTGGATTCGAGGTGCGGTCTCACCAGTACCGAGTCCAGAGGGAGAATAACATCCCTGGACCTGCTGGTCACGCCAATTCTGATACAGGCCAGGATGCCACTGGCCTTCTTGGCCACCTGGGCACACTGCTGGCTCATGTTCAGTCACTGTTAACCAACACCTCCAGGTCCTTCTCCTCCTGGCAGCTTTCTAGACAGGCTTCTCCCAGTCTATAGCACTGCACAGGGTTGTTGTGCCCGAAGTGCAGGACCCGGCATTTGGCCTTGTTAAACCTCATGCCACTGGACTCTACCCAGCGGTCCAGCCTGTTCAGATCCCTTTGCAGAGCCTCCCGACCCTCCAGCAGATCCACACTTCCACTCAGCTTAGTGTCGTCTTGTTTGTTAACTTTTAAGTACTATGACATCAAAGCTTCCTGGGCAAAACAGAGGAGAAGGCTGTAATTTTTATTTCTGTTTGGCACTATATGTACAAAGGTCTACTACTTCAGTAAAATTTCCTGATCAAAGCCCTAACAAACATATCTGTGATTTGGAATGAGGAGAACTAGTCTTAAAATTAACTACATTACAGTCAGGGAAGAAGAAACTAATTGAAATCAGTATCAGATAATATCAGAGATAATCTGAAAAAGTCCCTAACTCTCCACATCGACAATGTGACTTCATGAGAGCAAACATAGTAAAGTAGGTATTCCTTCTTTATATACCTTAACTGCTGAGGAATGAGGTATGGTTTTCAGTGGCGATTTCACACCTAGATCACTGGGCCAGATATTCAATATACCATCACTAGACTCACTTGCCAGCAACTGGTTGGTTAGTGACCATTTAAGGCTGCAAATGCTGTTTGTTTTGGCAGAGTCCCAACATGGTGTTGAGCAACCCGAACATCATGGTGATGAATAGATCCCAGCCGTGAACCACTGCAAATGAAGAAAGACAGTAGAAGTTTAATGTTAAGGAAGACAAGCTACATCACCACATCGATGTTTCTTCAGTGGTTTCAGAAGCAAACCACATCAGAGTGAAACGTGTCTGCAGAACAACAGTATTTCAGTAAATGGAAACACAAACCAACTATCAAAAGCACACCCTGACTGCAGAGGTGGCTGACGACAGAAAGGAGCCAAGCAGCTGCTCAGTTCAAGCCAGACAGAATACTTGGTCTCTCTCTCATGGTTTTCATTTCTCTGAAGACATATTGCATTATATGCCACTAATCTGCACCCTGTTCAACTGTCAAGCCACTTAATGTAATTAACTCCTACCTGTCCTTCTGAAAAATAGTTTTGCAAGATGATTTTTGCTAAGACCACATATAAGTCTATGCCCAATGAAGAGGCAGTGTACAAACGCATTGTTCTGGGAAAGGGCTTACTAATGAGTTAAATACATGTTCTTTGTTTCTGTTCTTTTCCTTGTCCTCCTTTCTCCCTCCTAGCTCTAAAAACAACCTACATGTCTTGACATTGTTGCACTAATTGCATGCTAGGAGATGGATGCAAGGTTCTACAGCCAGTATCATCAGTTTGCCAGAGGGAAAAAATACCCTGTATGGAAGCCAGCTACTGTTGCAGCTTTGCTCCTGGATATCGGTTTTATGTTTTAACAGCAGAGTTGAACTGAAAATATTGAAAATAACTTGCAGTGCATTTTTTCCTCTCTTTCTACTGATAATACCTACATTAATCCTATGACAAAACAGACCTTCCTGATGTAAATTCACACTTCCAACCATTCTGAGGACACTCTAAAAATCATCAAGTTCAATAACAGCTTTCTGAGTAGCTGGGAAACACACCTGACATTACTCCATTAGACTAATACAAGGCACAAAAGCATGGAAGTTTCCAACCAAGCAGTGCTCCAGTGAATATTAAGCAGATCTTTATGGAAAATACCTGTGAAGATACAAGAGAATATGTGTATTATATATAAAGGCATCATCATTTACCTCCTGAAGTTTTGTACAGATTTTTTTCTACTAAATAATAAGCAGAAAATCTAACCAAGAAAAACAGAACTGAAATACCAGTGTGGCCATACTAAAGTCTTCAGCAGTTCTAGTGGTATGAGTGGGAAGTAACTGGGCTCCTGAAAAGCCTGGCTGAAAGGATATTTTTCCAGTTGGCATAAAAAGAAATCAGAATAGTTTGCTTTTGACACAGAAAATTGAATCTGTTTTGCTAAAGATGAAGAAAACCACAAAATTTTTGTGATGGGCAAACTTATGGTACTGAAACTTATTTACAGGTTCATGATGATGTGTTGATGGGCTATTCTGAAACACAGAAATTAGAAGTAATCCCAAAGTATCAACTTTTCGCAGTGAAGTTCTACCGTAAGAATGCTGCGCTTATTTGAGTAACACTGAATATTGATTCCATGACCTTTTTCCTACTTACCCAGATATTTTTACTCTGCCCGAATATTTGAATGAACTGGTTAGTTTCAAAACTTACAAGAGAAACAAATGTTGTCTCAATCTATCTGTCAACCATAACTGTAGTTCACAGGTACATGTGGAATTTTATAATCAGTTTATAGTCAGAGAGATCTGTAATTTAAGTTTCTATCGTTTTCACTCCTCTGGTCAAGCTGAAATACGAATTGAAACTGTATGTTTAAATTGAAAATGTATACATATGAAACTGAAATGCTTATTGTAATAACATTATGGCACTTGGCACCAGAAGGAGGTGCATCCTTGTAACTTAACCCACCCAGTGTACCTACTCCATCAACATTTTATTAACTGTTTTTTCAGCTGGCATACTTGTACCTCACTCCACCCAGCAGATCTAACACAATCAAAAGCCAGAGCAACTTCTGAAATCAAAATATAACTATCTCTAGTGTTCCTATCCAAAGATACTAGTTTCATTTTGAGTTTATCAATAAAGTCAGGCTGTACTTGCTATACGTTGCGTGTTAAAGTAAAACAAAAGACTACCATATCATTTTTAAAATCACAGAAGCATCCATCAGTCCCTTCAAGTCTGAAACAAAGATCTGAAACAGAAAGTGGGAGGGGAAAAACCACAACATAGTACACTTAATCTTTCTCATCTGAGTCCCCATACTGAAATGACTCCTGAATATAAAACATTTACCACCACCTGATGTAAAATTCACCCTTGGCAAGGCAAAAGTCACCATTTCGGTCCTCCTTGGGTTATGGATAACAATGATCTGGCCTTCCCTTCAAGATATCCAGGTACAGAGATGTGCAACTCTAGCAGTTGGATTTTGCTGTGCATCTGAAAAGATAGATGCAGTCTTAACATCATTGAAGGGCCATCCTAAACTACATGCCCGCTCCCCAGCACTAAGCAGGCTGCATTTTTTGGAGTCCAAACCCACTGGAGACAACACCATTTCAAGCTCAGGCTTTACACAAAATCAGAGAACCACAGCCCCCTCATCCTAATGAAATTCTGCAAGTGGTGACAGCTTTCTGTAAGAAGAGTAAGGAATAGACACTAAAAAGGCAGGCTAAATCCCCTTTGGCTGCTTTCCTGTCATACAGTAAATCTAGATGTGATTTCTAAGATGGCCAGTAAGTTGAGGAACAGGATAAATCATCTTAGAGCAAAGCCAAAGAAAATAGCTAAAACAAATTGTACACTTGTCTAAGTAAAAGCAGCAGGACTGGGAATATACTACACCACTCACCTGCTCAGTATATAATGATTCCAGCTCAATGCTCCAACTACAGACAAGTGACCAAACATATTTCTTAACCTCTTTTTGGTTTCAATGTCCCACAGCTGCCAATTCAAAACAAACAAGAAATACAAATTTAACAACAAAAAGCTTTTCTTCTCTTCCTTTATTTGTCAATGAGCCCAGTTCTGATTTGACATATGTACAACTTGAAGTCAGACAAGAAGGAGTATTCCCATATCTTGGCACTTATATCATTGATGCTGAAGTCAGACAGTGTTGAAGGGAATTAATATACCTGAGTTTAAAGCTGTTTATTTATACATCAGTATTTGGAAGTCCATACTTGAAAGCACTGGCCTTCAATACCTCCAGACTGCTGACTCAGGACTGCAGCAGGCAGGTTCCTGGATTAATTAACATATCAGCCAAAGTCCCGCAAAAGAATTTCAGTACTGTCCTATAATAGCAGGCTGAGAGGGACATGTATAACCAAACTGAAGACAAATTCTTGTGTGTGAATCCATAAAGAGTGTTCATTTGAGTTCTCAAGGGGTTGATCACTAGAGTGATGTTCGCAAGTTAGATAAAAGGAAAAACACACTGTGCTCAGTGAAATAATTTAATGAAAGAGTTCATTAAATAGTGGGGGAAAAGTCAGTTTGTCTCTGGGCAACTGAATCCTTAATTCAGTCATCAGCTTTTTAGATCTTTTTCAGAGGCTCCATTACATATAGACAACACTGGAAATTACTAAGCCTTTCAGTAAAGTGCTACAGGGAAGTGCTGTACATTGCCTCCAGCAGAGCTCTTCTGATAGTTTAGCTGAAATTTTTAATTTGTTTTCCTAAAAAAAAAACAGTATTAAATTGTCTTCTGGCCAGTTAAGCTAAAACTGAAGAAAGATTAAAAAAGTAAATTGTCTAGTGCTTGTACTTCTCTGTCACTGGTGCTAATTGCAAGGCAAGATCCTTCTCTTATCCAAGCCAGAGATGAAATGTATTTTCAACAGGAATTCAAATCAATGTTTTCGATGGCTTGAAGAGTTCCTCCATTCCAGATGTGTGCAGCAGATCCTATAGCAATAACAATGAGATTTTCGAGGCTCCAGTCCAGTATGTTTAGATCTAGAAGAAAGTTACTAAAAGTTACTGGGAAAAGTCGTAAGTAATAGGACGGGGTGAGAGGGAAAGACACACATTTTTTTTTAACAGCTATGGAAAAACTTCAACAGAATCCTTCTTTGAAATCATTACTAGCATGCAATCCTCCTACATGAGGGACAGTACCTCTAACAAGCCAAGGTCTTTGTAAGACTGATCTCCACAAACTGCTATGTTTGCACAGCAGGGTCTGACTTAGAGCTTCCCCACTGATATTTTTTAATCTATCATCCTGTATTTTGGATTGCCACACCACTCACTCTAATTCCTGGCACCAGAAATGAGGCTCCTCCACCAACAGCTACAGTTTTGAAAAAAACTGTTGTTCCAAGGTAATTCTTGTTATTGAGAAAGACATAGAAGAGAGTCTGTATGTTACAGTCTGTCCTACATCCTCAGATTAAAGATAACAATTTACCCTGCACATGACAGGAAAAACACTACAGAAAGTAATTAGGGAAACTCTGCTCCTCACCTTCAGAGCTTGTTCAGGAAGCATATGATGGAAATACTGTTTCCACTGCCCCTGATTCTCAGTGCATTACACATGCAGATCCTGGCAAGGCAAGTCACTAAAGTAATTAACATCAGAACAGCCTGTTTTGTCAGGCGGGCCCAATGAAGAAGCTATACAACGTTTCATACCAACACAGGACACTCTCTCTTGTCAAGGGAAATCCTCAGTTGTTCATTTAGGGTAGCTTAAAAGTCATTTTGCATGCGCCCTGAAGCACAGAAAAATGTTACCACAAGCCAAGGTCTCACATCATATGTTGGTAACTAAAATCACTCTGAAGAATAGCTGAATCCATCAGCTGTTCGACTGAAGTCCTGGTTGTTGCAGCCAGAAGTAAGTACTAAGAAATCACTTCCAAAGTCTTCTATTATTCTGTCGGTCTTGGGACATACCTTGTGCACAATCACTGTAAGTCATACAAATAAACTTTTGTCCTGCTCATAGATATACATGAACACATGTAAGGATATGTTGAAAATAACTCTTCAGGGACAATTGCAAGCAACTTGCACATACAGAGTTGTTCGTTAGATCTTATGAACTGTTAAAACATGTCTTCGCTGCTGTAGACCAGGGATCCATGTATGTTCACTTGTAACTTGTACATGTTTAATTTTTGCCTGTGCACCACCAAAGACATCAGTGAGAATTAAGTCGACAAGGTATCAATCATCAAAACCATAAACAACATCACTGATGTCTCCCAAATAAAGAGATTTCAAAGTGTGCTCAATAAAGTTGTTTCTGTGTTGGCTGGCTGCTAGACAGATGTCCAAGGCTGACATATGAAATGTCTAACTTAATTAAGCAGAGGTAAGCATATTTGTTTGATTTGAAAATTGTACTGAGATCTATAGCTGAAGAAAACTGCATGAGAGTTAGGCAGTACTCATTCTAGGACTTTATCAGTCACGTCTCCATCCTGGGATAGGCAGTTTTCAGGGATGAATCTGGGTAAAAAAAAATGACATCATACATATATTCTGCAGAGTTTCCATTTTATGTGAACGGGACATAGCTTCATGATCTTTCTTGAAACATATGTAAGAATTCCCAGTCTTAGCAAACCACACCACACAGGAGAAATTAATTTACAGGAATCATTGCACAAGCCAGTAACATGAAACCTTGCTTTTGGCTCCAATGGTATAGAAGGCTTCATGATGGTAACGGCTCTAAACTCATTTTGGGTCCCCGCTCTGCATCCTGTATTTGAAGATTCAATACACACAAATCAAGAATGGAAAACATCATCAGTTTTTCTCAGGCCTAAGCCTATCACTTTCTTACCATATTTGTCTCTCCGTGATCCAAAGAACGTCACAAGGGTCTAACTTATCTTGAACAGCCTCAAAACAATGGACACACTGACCTAGGTCAAAGCCACCTTTTAGCACCCCTTTCAAACCTCCATTGAATTAGCCAGCTAGAACAGGGAATTAGGTCCACTATATTTTGTTTAAATTGAACCACAGCTCAACACAGAACTGGGGTGTGGTAGGTGTCTCTTCCTATTAAAAAAACTAAGGTGACTGTTTCATATGTGCTCTCCCACTTCAACCCCCCTTATACAGTAATTACCTTTTTTGCTTTCTGGTGTTATTTTTCCACCAAAAGGTCTCCCCTCATTGTCTAACCACAGGAAAAGGGTTTTAAAGCACATACACGTTGATCACAGTACACTAAGCTTGTGACAACACATAAGTCGGAAACAAAACCAAATACAAGCATGAGCAAGCAGAAGAATCATCCTTTGTGGTCATTGTCCACATTATGCTGCAATGACTCATAGACAAAAAGCAAAATCATTAGCACTATGAATCATTTAACTCTAGATTCTTAACTGCAAGAAATTAGCTTGCTGTAATGTGCAGAGCAGAAAACTGGAGATCCACATTTCTGTGCTTTTCTCTGTGCTTTGACCTCCCTCTTTTACTGTTCTCCAGAGAGAAGAATTTACAACGAACAACAAAAGTTTCAGGGGAAGAAGACATTACTTATCTCTACCACTAAAATTCTCTTTTCAAAAAAAGTCAACACATACAAGGTTTTTGTACTCTTTAACTAAAACACAGACACAAACATCCTACATAGAACTCCAATGACAGATTATGGAGAGTTTATTTCACACAATCTTTCCCTTGCCTGTCCTCAGTCTTTACCCCTAAACCAAATTAATTTCTGCCCAACAACAAATGTTTCCCCTGTCAGCCGTGGTATCCCTTCCCTCTCCAAATAAAGACTGAAGATGGGCAAAAAGCAGGCCACAGTAATTTTCTTCTTTATCTCAAGTTTTGTCGAGCTAAACAATCAAGCTGGCATGCAGGAACAACCTTCTCAGATCTCCTCAATGGTATATGTAACTCTGCATTTTAACCCTAAAAAGGTGTAATAGCATTGAAATTAGATTAGTCCATACAGGAAACTGTATATCTAATATCTAGATTTTTGGTTATTTTCTGAAAACTTTACCAAATCCTTCTGGACCCAGGCAAGTAACATAATTCAGGAAAACTAAAGCACTTAACTGTAAAAGATGGATGAATGGAAACACTTCTGAAACACTCTGAAAATGTTTTCAGTCCTTAACAATGGTAGCCAGTATTGAACAGTGAGATATAAAGGATGAAAGTAGCTCTGTAACTCATTTCAAATTTTAATTCTCTCATGAGTAACTCGCCTAACCCAAATTCATACTGATCACACTTTCTGCTCTATTCACATATTTCACAGACACATCAATATGCATGACAAGCCTTTTTTGTGTAAACTGATCTTCATTATACCATTTTGTGTTCTTTTGCCTGGGCGACTAGCAGATATCACTGACTTTTGACAAGATTTCAGCTCTTATGTGCACGTGCCACTTCTCAAAATGAGATTCAGGAAGTGGTGAGTAGTCAGTACTGTCACATCAGACCACTGGATCGACAAGCAGGCAGGTGGCATAAAACCTGGTATTCCTGATACCTGTATTCATTTGCCATCAAGGAAATACAATAGTGACTAATCCCTATACTGCAGCTATTGGCTGCTCTGAAAGGAGTCTTATTTGCGTGGAAAAGAGCAACAAAGCAATATACAAATCTATCACACAGCCTGCTCTAACTTCTACAGGAGCTGAACTCCAGATTCATAAATAACAAGCTGTGTCTCACCCTTTTCATACGAGCATGAATCAGGTCCTGACTGGCAAGAACCCATCATACACATAAATAGCCACATCACCAAAAAAAATCATCTGCCCAAGGCAGAACACTACAAAGTATTGTAAAGAACTGCCTCATACTCAAATAGTTCAGTGAATATAAGTAATATTTCCTTGGTTAGCTTCTCATATTGTAATCTTTTATGCTTGCTCATTTCTACAGCACCATTTAGAGAAAATCAGCCAGCTTCCCTGCAGATGAAACCAGAGGCAGTGACAGGGAAAGTCTGCTCCAACTCCTTTTCCCTACCAGCAGAAGCAATAAGACCCAGCCATTTCTAGATGTCTTGCACTCTTATGTAGCCTACAGTTCACACAAGATGCAACCTGCACCCATTCTGCAGCACAACCCCCCATTATTTATAGAGTTCTGAAACTCAAAAGCCAAAAGGAAATTAATCTTTTAGGGTCACCAATATGTCAGACAGGGACCAAAGGAGGGACAGGTAAGATACCTGAGGTTAACCACAAGGGAAGAAGTGGAATACCATCTCTTTACAGGCAGTGGGAATTCTAGAAGTAACCCCAAGCAGTGGAGAGCTCAGCCACTTTGCATTATTCTGTAACACTTGCTGGAACAGGAAGATGCACTTGCTTTTACAGTATAGGTGTAGCCTGTTCCATCTCACTGTTCAGTCAGCATGACAATATCTGCTGCACTGGAAAACTGCAACACATTCCAGTATATGCAATATAAACTGCATACCTTTCCAGATGCAATTGGTATTTTCACAGACCTTCATGTCACCACTTTCTGAAATTATATATCCAACCTCCTGGTCCACTGAGAGCTGAGAACATTTCTGCCAATACATTGAAATGAAAACAGGACTGAAAGAAGAAATCTGTCAAAATACATATTAAGCATAATGGATAACCCAACTCTACCAAAGGGCTCCACACTCATTACATAAAGAGCTTGACTCTTTGATGTGACATCGGTAACAAATACAGAATACCAGCGCCCAAATCTCGTACTTTTAACTCGCGCTACCACCTTTCCTACCATAGAACACTAATTCACTGCTGAAGACCACACAAACTTTAACAAAGCTGTTTCAATAAGCCCTGTACATCTGAAGGTACTACCACAGGTCACCTACCAAACCTTACTGCCCTCTTGTCCTCATCTAAATAGGCACTTGGAGCTAATTTTAGCAGCATACAATGCCATGTTTTCTGCTTGAGATAGTAAGTCCGATGCATCAGTCTTGCTCTGTGAAAGAAGACCAGTTTTGTGGTACATACATGGCAGGGCCACTGATTCTATCATGAGACCCACTGGATGTCAGAGACCTCTCTCAAACGAGGGTACCTAAACCTCCACTCCTTAAACCAGTATTAAATATGAAACAGAAAATATATACAAAGTGTCTCAAAGGAGTAAGAATTCTTCTAAATACATTATTATTTCCTTGGATGATAAAGAAACAGACAATACAGCAGACAGAGATAAGAAAAGTGAGGTCTGAATTGCTATGAGAACTTCTTTTTTCAAAAAAAAAAAAAAAAGCTTAGGCTTTTAGCCAATGTCCAAGTAAAGGCTCAAATCAGCTCACATAGGATATGAATCTCTTCACCACTCCCTAGCATTTCTTCACAATGTTCACCAAGCTGAATGCTCTGATGACAGATATCAGTTTGGTCTGTAATTCTTTACTTACGGTCAGGTAGAAATGCTGCTGATCTTTTTACCAGCCACTCAAGATTAGTTTGTCCTTCTTCCAGTATCTGTGAAATCTATCCTTCCAAGCACATTCAGTGCGACTCTTCTTCAACAACCTGTTGTAAACATGATAAGAAATGTCTCACAAAAACATATCTGGAGGAAAAAAAAGTGTTCCTCCTTAGTATACCCCAGCTGTTCTACAGCAGGCCTTCAGATCCGAGAGGCATTTTCTGTATGATTTATATAGACAACTTGCCAGAAAGCTAATCAGACTACTTGGATTTCTGTCCCTCTAAAAGAAGTGCAGACATTTCTGTGGAAAACCATTTGTGTATACAAGGAAATAATCTTTTGGACCACAAAGAGACCACACAAGTTCACAGGAATGTGAAAAGTTTTCATTTTCAATGCATCGCATCCCTTTATGCTACCAGGCACCACAAATTATTTACGAATTACTGAATTAATAACTAATGAAATATGAACTTAATATGACTATGTTAATTACTACATCTAAGAAGATTAATAGATTTTCATATAACTTTAGGCAGGACTGACTTCCAAATGGTTTTAGGAAGAACTTGGGTTTCAGTCATCCTACAGCGTTATCTCAAAGACCTCCTAATCACACTTTTAGGAAATTTTTCTGGTCCTTGATGTAGAACTCTGACCATCTTAGTTCTAACTCGGCTTTGGCTTGTAAATTACAGTGTATTTCTTCATTGTAGAGATGAGAGTCTGACTCATGGTCCATACTGTGCCAGCACTGTTCAATATCTTCATCAACAACATAGGAGGATCAAGTGAACCTTCAGCAAATTTACAGACAAAACCAAGCTGAGTGGTGCAGTAAACCCATCTGAGCCATAGGATGCCATCCAGAGGGACTCTAACAAGCTGGAGAAGTGGGCCCATGTGAACCTCAGGAGGTTCATCAAGGCCACTTGCAAGGTCCTGCACCTGGGTTTGGACAAGCCCTGGTATTTCAGTATAGACTGGTGGGTGTAGGATTGAGAGCAGCCCTACAGTGAAGTACTGGGGGATGCTGGCTGATGAGACCTGGACATGACCTGGCAATCATAGAATCATAGAATCATAGAATCACCAGGTTGGAAGAGACCCACTGGATCATCGAGTACAACCATTCCCACCAATCTCTAAATCATGCCCCTCAGCACCTCATCCACCTGTACCTTGAACACCTCCAGGGAAGGTGAGTCAACCACCTCCCTGGGCAGACTGTTCCAGTGCCTAATGACCCTTTCTGTGAATTTTTTTTTCCTTATCTCAAGCCTAAATCTCCCCTGGTGGAGCTTGAGGCCATTCCCTCTCGTCCTGTCCCCTGTCACTTGGAAGAAGAGGCCAGCACCCTCCTCTCCACAACCTCCCTTCAGGTAGTTGTAGAGAGTAATAAGGTCTCCCCTCAGCCTCCTCTTCTCCAGGCTAAACAACCCCAGCTCTCTCAGTCGCTCCTCATAAGATTCATTCTCCAGCCCCTTCACCAGCTTTGTTGCTCTTCTCTGGACTCGCTCCAGAGCCTCAACATCCTTCTTGTGGTGAGAGGCCCAGAACTGAACACAGGATTCGAGGTGCGGTCTCACCAGTGCCCAGGACAGAGGGAGAACCTCCCTGGACCTGCTGGTCACGCCATTTCTGATACAGGCCAGGATGCCACTGGCCTTCTTGGCCACCTGGGCACACTGCTGGCTCATGTTCAGTCGCTGTCAACCAACACCCCCAGGTCCTTCTCCTCCTGGCAGCTTTCTAGACAGACTTCTCCCAGTCTATAGCACAGCACAGGGTTGTTGTGCCCGAAGTGCAGGACCCGGCATTTGGCCTTGTTAAACCTCATGCCGCTGGTCTCAGCCCACCAGCCCAGCCTCTTCAGGTCCCTTTGGAGCCTCCTGACCCTCCAGCAGATCCACACTTCCACCCAGTTTAGTGTCGTCTGCAAACTTGCTAAGGGTGCACTCGATGCTTTCATCCAGGTCATTGATAAAGACATTGAACAGGGCTGGACCCAGCACTGAGCCCTGGGGAATCTCATTTGTAACTGGCCTCTAGCTGGAGTTAACACTATTTCCCACCACTCTCTGGGCCCGGCCATCCAATCAGTTTTCCACCCAGGAGAGTGTGCGCCTGTCCAGTCCAGAGGCCAACAGTTTCCAAAGCAGAATGCTATGAGAAACTGTATCAAAGTAGCCCAGAAAGGCAACTGTACCCCAGGCTGCATCAAAATAAGCATGGCCAGCAGGTTGAGGGAGGGAATTTTGCCCCTCAGCTCCACTCTGGTGAGACTCCACCTGGAGTACTGCATTCAGCTCTGGAGTCCTCAGCACACGAAAGACAGGGACGTGTTGAGATGGATCCAGAAGACCACAAAGATTATCAGAGGGATGGAACACCGCTCTTATGAGGAAAGCCTGAGAAAGTTGGTCTTGTTCAGTCTAGAGAAGAGAAGGGTTTGAGGAGGCCTCATAGCAGTCTTTCCAAAAAGGGAGCTTATAATAAATACAGGGACAGACTTTTTAATAGGGCCTGTAGTGAGAAGGTAAGGAGCAATGGTTTTAAACTAAGAGAGGGTAGATTCAGACTAGATATAAGTTAGAGTTTTACTGAGCATGGTGAAACACTGAAAAAGGTTGCCCAGAGGCGTGGTAGACACCGCATCCCTGGGAAGATGGTGTTCTAAGCAACCTGATACAGTTGAAGATGGCCCTGCTTGTTGCAGAGGCATTGGACTAGATGACCTTTAAAGGCCCCTTCCAACCCACACCATTCTATCACTCTATGATTAAGAGTGAAGACAGTGACATATATTCACCTTTTAAAAGATGTTAAATTTCAAGGAAGGAGGAACGTTTCACACAAGAACTTTCTATGAAATAATGTTTCACCTCAAAAAAAGTTTTATTAAATTTCTCTGTGGGGTAGTTTCAACTCAGATTACTAAACCCAGTGAGTTGTGTATTTTAGCAAGTCTATAATTCAGACTCTCCAATCAGACCATAGAGGCAAGGCAGGAAAAAACAAAGCACTGCTGTTGAAAGGAGTCTTTTTTGGACTATTTTGCTTATTTAGAAAGGAAAATGATTGCCCCAAACACCAGGTTTCCCAGAATTATATAAAAGCATCGTCTTTTTCTAACATGCAATCACCTTCAAGAGTACAAGGTATCATCAACAAGCCTATAAGCCCATCCATCCTGACACTACCTTCTTTTCTTAGAAGTTGAGCTCAGTACCTTGACAGAAACTTCTCAATAATATTACTTAATGATTCAAAACCACTATAAGCAAGGACGTTGCTCATGCATCTCTGAAGCATCCTTACTCAACATTTATGGTCAAAAAAGTAAATCAGATGGAAACAGCTATCAGCATCTTCAGCATTGACCTTGCAACTGGTTCGATTAAGGAATGATGAGCACAAGAAAAAGTGTTATCATTGACTAAGTTTACAACTTAATACATGAACAGTCACAACTAGTTAACACTAAAATAAAAAGGTGGGTTTGAGTATGATGTTATGGTAATAACTTTTATTTATTCTTTATATGAGAAGCAAATTTTCAAGAAGTTAATGAAGAGAAACAGGTGGGTAGGTGGAGCATAGGTTTATTTAAGATGACAAAAAAACAAAGAAAAAAAAATGGTGTGTCAGTGTCCCCTAGGAAAACTGAAGGTATAAAGTATACGGCAACACAAAGCAACACTCAGAAGGGAAGCTATCTAAAGTCTTTGTTAGGCAGATTCCACACGTTCTTCCATTCTTGGACAAGAATCTGATCTTCATGACAAAATTTTTTTTTTCTCAGAAAGCTGCATTTTGGCAAATTTTTCATAGCCACTCTGCCTACATGACAAAAGGAACAGTTACATCCTGCATAACTGAAGGAATTATGTTCTTCACACATATTGGTTATTAAAGCAAGTGGAAAACTGAGTCATTCATGCTCTTCATGCATATTTTTTTGCAATAAACATTTTCCCTCAGAGATGATAAACACATCTGGAGGTCTTCATTAGCTTGGTTTCAATTTTAGTTTCCAGGACAACAGCCCGGAGGAAGGGGAGAGAAGCTGAATCAAATAAAAGATTAAGCAACTGTTCTTGACTTTTCTCTAGCAGACACTCCTTAACCACACCTCCTCTCGCTACCATTCCCCATGTAAATAAGGTAGTATCTGCATAACAGATTACAGGTGAAAGATAATGTCAAAGAACTCATCAAGAAAGCAAATACTCTACCTGTGCATTTGAACAATGTATTACTCACTTGTTTCTTTTCTATTTTAGCTCTCCTATTATTCCTGCCTTCAAAGCCTGCTGCAACACGTCAGTAAGGTAGAGTGACAACAGTTTTCATGACAGGAAGTTTTTTAGGCACCTGAGATGTCACTGGAAGACAATTTTAATGGAAAGAAATGTTTTAAAAAACATGCACAGGAATATTTGTCAAGTACTCTTCAGAATAGCGCTGATTTCATAGTAGCACTACTCTAAAAGCAAGTCTGACACACTAAGCAGAACAATGCAAATACAGACATTTGAACAAGTCACACTGCTTTCCTTTTGTCAGTGAAGAAAAAGACATTTCCCCAGCAGTATTCCTCTTATCCTAAAAGAGCTGTCTTAAAAAGGTCAGATTTATCATTCCCTTTATAGAGTGTGCCTGTTTACTTCTACAGCTCATATCCAGCCTGTTCACTGGTTACACAAGATCCTACCCTATAGAAAATCAATATCAGATTTCCCTGAACCATACAGGCTTTCACCACTACTATCGGTGACAGCATGCAGGACTCTCTGAACTAGGGAAGACTTCAGCTTGTTTTAGAACCTGAGTTTCATAGTGCTGGGCATGTATTATTGAACAGCTCTGCTATTCTGCTTAACAGATGATAGATTTGCACTTCCTGACCAACAGTCATCGCACTGTAGGAACATCTCCTGAACGCTAAAGAGCATCTTTTCCTTGCTCACTGAAGATTTTGGAGTTGTTCAGCCTGGAGAACAGGAGGCTGAGGGGAGTCCTCAGTGCTCTTTACAGCTAATGAAAGGAGGTTGTAGAGAGGAGGGAGTTGGCCTCTTCTCCCAAGTGACAAGGGCAGGACAAGAGGGAACGGCCTTAAACACCATCAGGGGAGGTTTAGGCTGAACATTAGGAAAAAAATTTCATGGAAAGAGTAATTGGGCCCTGGAACAGGCTGCCCAGGGAGGTGGTTGATTCACCTTCCCTGGAGGTGTTTAAGGCACGAGTGGATGAGGTGCTGAGGGGCATGGTTTGGTGTTTGATAGGAATGGTTGGACTCGATGATCCAGTGGGTCTTTTCCAACCTAGGGATTCTATGACTCTATGATTTCAATGATTAATCAAGAAATTAGACTTGTTCAGTTCTCTAGACCTTCCAGGTGGTTATTCTTGTACATGCAGCATGCAAGCCCTTCTTCGCTTTCCCCTAGTACTGCTGGAAATAGCAGTAAAGTGTTTAAAACTCATTCAAAGATCAAAGTTCAACAGCTCCCTCGGCCTGTGACAAACAGCCTCCCCTAGAATCAATTGTTCTCCATACCAAATCAGAGGATTGCAAGTTTGATCTGTGCTCTAAATCACAGAATGACAGAATCATAGAATCACAGAATAGTTTGGATTGGAAGGGACCTTAATGATCATCCAGTTCCGACTCCACTGCCATGGGCAGAGACCCGCTGCCCACCCAACCTAGCCTCGAACACCTCCCGGGATGAGACCCTCACGTCTGTCCCCATGGCGAGCTGAGGAAGTGTCCATTGGCCTCTGTCCCTCTGTCAGCCCCTCGAGCCTCACACGCCGGGGGGGCCACAGCAGCACCGCGCAAGCCTGTCGTTCAGCGAGCACACGCTACACGGTCTCCAGGCAGGCAGCCCACTGTGTGTAAGGCAGAGGAGAACCAGGCGGAAGGGAAGAGCGCTGTATGAGTTCTGCTGCTCTCCTGCTAATTGTTGCTACCTATTCCATATACAAAGGCGCAGCGACACACCGCGTGCACTGCGACAGCTCCGCACAGCGCGACAAGGACTGGCAGACCCCGGGGCGCCACTCGCGGCTCGGGCGGCTGCTGCCCCCTAGCGGCCGCGGCCGGGAACCACAGAATCACCAGGTTGGAAAAGACCCACTGGATCATCGAGTCCAACCATTCCTATCAATAACTAAACCATGCCCCTCAGCGCCTCATCCACCCGTCTCTTAAACACCTCCAGGGAAGGTGAGTCAACCACCTCCCTGGGCAGCCTGTTCCAGTGCCCAATCACCCTTTCCGTGAAAAATATTTTTCTGATGTCCAGCCTGAACCTCCCCTGGCGGAGCTTGAGGCCATTCTTGCTTGTTCTGTCCCCTGTCACTTGGGAGAAGAGCCCAGCTCCCTCCTCTTTACAATCCTCTTTCAGGTGGTTGTAGAGAGCAATAAGATCTCCCCTCAGCCTCCTCTTTTCCAAGCTAAACAACCCCAGTTCCCACAGCCGCTCCTCATAAAGCCTGTTCTCCAGCCCCTTCACCAGCTTCGTTGCTCTTCTCTGGACTCGCTCCAGAGCCTCAACATCCTTCTTGTGGTGAGGGGCCCAGAACTGAACACAGTACTCGAGGAGCGGTCTCACCAGTGCTGAGTACAGAGGGAGAATAACCTCCCTGGTCCTGCTGGTCACATCATTTCTGATACAAGCCAAGATGCCATTGGCCTTCTTGGTCACCTGGGCACACTGCTGGCTCATGTTCAGGGAAGGGGCTGTCAGAAACAGGAATGGGGAAAAAGCAGAAATAAACAACTGGATCTCATTACATGGGTAGCCCTGCATCAACTTGTTGCACAGGGGAGATTTAGTCTTGAGATTAGAAAAAAATTCTTCACGGAGAGGGTGGTTAGGCATTGGAACGGTCTGCCAAGGGAGGTGGTTGAGTCACTGTCCCTGGAGGTGTTTAAGGTTAGGGTGGATGAGGTACTTAGGAGAATGATTTAGGGATTGGTGGGAATGGTTGGACTCGACGATCCAGTGGGTCTCTTCCAGCCTGGTTATTCTGTGATTCCGTGATTCTGTGAAAGTCTGTGGCAGACAGGAAAATTCGTTTCATGTCACTCATGCACTGGAAGACATGGGACATTTGCAGGTACTCAGTGTAGGATGCTGGTCTGGTCTTCCTCGAGAGATGGGCTCCAGGCAGACCCCTACGTTGGCTGCCTGAAACCAGATTGGTGTTCCTATCTTCACCCAAAGAACTTAGCTCACTTCTGATGCCCAAACCTCCTCACCACTCACTTGACTTCCTTTCACTATTATTTTTATGTTATCTTACATTTCTTAATGCGTAAACGGTTAGTAAATAAAGATTATATGACAGATTTATATTTCTCATTTTCAAATTCATTCATAGAGCAATTTGTCAGAAAAACATAAAGCATAAGGATGTATCAAGATTTGATATTTAAAAGCCTAGACAGTATCAAACAGGGAAAGCAACAACAATAAGGAAGCACAGCAAGTGTAAGAAGTTTCTAGATCATTATTAGGTATTCTAGTAAATACTTGTATTAAGTCTGGTGATTTTTTATCTTACTTTCTGAAATAATACAAGTTACAAGCTCTTGAGATGTAACTTAGACACCAGGACTTTGCATGGATTTTATGAAATCAAACTCACTTTTAAAGTCAGCTGTCATCACCTATGTTTGCTTGTTGAGTACAGCTTTGTTTGTTTCAGCACAGAAATCAGTGCCTTTTCTGTCCCTGCCACCAAAATACCATGCTGATAGGCCTGGCTGCCAGGCAGAGATCCAGCCTCACATCCTCAGATCACAGGAAAACACTCATACAGCTACTGAAATGTCACAGTAATTACTAAGAATCCCTGTTACGCAGATCTGTGTGAAACTCTGTGTATAGTCATGTTAAACAAAATTAACACAGACTTTAGCTATTGGAGGGCATTATAGAAATCAAGGAGAGTTCAGATGACAACAAAGTCACTGAAAATCAACAGACCCCTAGATTCCAGGTTTCACCTTCAGAAAGTCCTGTTCTATTTTCACCCTGAATGTGACCTCTGTGCAGCAAAAAATTCAGAGCATCAAGAAAAACAACTGAGACAAGAATCACTCTTCAATGGTGGTTTGGCCTAGGAGGAAAATAAAGCTAGCAGAGACTGACAAGAAACACAAGCTGAATAGCCCAAGAACAGAAATGTGAGGACAAAAGAAAATCCTGAAAGCTGAGAGGAAGAGAGAGAAGAGCAAATGGACAGGAAGAAAGAGGGAAGAACTGAGCAAGGGAAGACACAAAGGCAGAAAAAAATGGGTTTTTTCTTAACTGAGTTGTAACCACTATATATTGGTGCACCTTCAGAACCCAAGAGCAACAGGTAGACATCTTTAAAATATAAAACAATAAAATGAAGATAGATAAGACACCAGAGTTGTGCAGACCTTCCGTCTCATCTCATCTCATCTCATCTCATCTCATCTCATCTCATCTCATCTCATCTCATCTCATCTCACCTCACCTTATCTCATCTCAACACACCTCACCTTATCTCATCTCATCACACCTATTTGCTAGTCAGCCAACAACAATTACAAAAGCGACCCATTTTCCATCATCAGCCCTCTCCACTAAAAAAAACCCTCCCTTTTTATTTTCTTCCCTTATGCCAGCCTATAAAGAAGGACCTTTTTTCTCAGTTCCACGTGCTATAAAGTTGTACAAACAAAGCTGCTTGTGACCACAACAGCAGCTGATGAGGCAGGACTGAAGCTGTGAAGAGGGTGGCTGTTCACCTCCTACCTGAACAGCTGGCACCCACATTGCTCCTCCAAACCTGTCTGATCGCACCAGTGCCTGCTGCTGAACAACTCCATCCAGGACACCCCAGGGACCCAGGGGACGTGCTACAGCTGCACTACGGACCCACAAGAGACCCCAGCAGCTGTCAAGGCAGCACACAAACACCGGTGTGTCCCATACAGGTCAGTTCAACAGAACAATCAGCATCTTTAGGTGGTGGAAACACACTTTGCATTAATTTCTCTTTTTCCCCCAGTCAGAGATTCTTGTACTTCACAGAAAGCTCTTAAGCCTGCAGAGGCACTGTGAAATGAAACAGGCCCTTCTGAAAGCTGTCTGAAAGTTTCATATTTCAGCTCCTCCTTCACATTCCAGGCCTGCCCAGGCTTCTCTCCAAAGACTGTAAAAATGGAGTCTCTCACAACTCCTTATCCTCTGAAATACTCAGTGCCCAGAGTTAGGGTCTTTGTTGTCTTTCTGTCAATGGTTTTGTGTACTGCTGTTCTCTGCCTGCTGCAACTCAGATTTTTTAAACCTAAAATCAAAGATTTTTATTCTTTTGAAGTCAAGGATTCACGAGGAAGAATCATTTCCTTGGAGAAGTACAGAGGGAAAGTAAGTTACAACTTTATCACGTCTTTGTCTTGAATCTTTACTGAAAAAGATATGTACATTTGTAAGTAAATAAAAAGTTTGTTTATAGGAATTTATGGCAGCACTTGTGCTGAATTCCTTTTCTAACAGTAAGCTAGAGAGAAATTTATTTTATCTAGGCCTCCTCCAGGAATTAATTACTGCAGTTAATAAATCAAGAAAAATGGTCTTTGATATTCTTTACTGTAAATCAATATAGTCTAACAATGGAATCTGTGCATTTTAACCTTATTTAAGAATGGTATCATGTTGAATTCCAGAAGCTGATCTTCTACATATGATTTTGGTGCTCATACATGGCTTTTTACATGCTTATATTTAAACAAAGCTGTGAATTTAAGTTTATCCACTAATTGGATTTTAAACATGGGATGTCTGAAAGTAAGTATCTTCAGTTACTATTATTCTTAAACATTTACTGATATTATGACCAGAGAGATTAAATTAAGCCTTCAGGCAGGAACAATTGTACTAGTGGAATATGCGATTTTAAGATGATTGTAATCTCTATGCTATCTCTAGGTTTGTTTTTTTCTTACTAGTCAAACTTTTATTTCTCTGAAGGCAACTTTAGTTGTAAACGTGGCCAGTTACTGCCAACACACAGACAAAAATTACATCGGTCTGCAAGAACTACACAGAGAGTTTGGTCCCTCCCACTTCACTGTGCTGGCTTTTCCTTGCAACCAGTTCGGAGAATCAGAGCCCAGTTCAAGCCAGGAAATAGAATCTTTCGCCAAAGGAAACTACGGCGTAACGTTCCCCGTTTTCCACAAAATCAAGATCCTAGGATCAGAAGCAGAGCCTGCCTTTAAATTTCTAATAGGTAACTATTCTCTTAACTGTTTTCTTTTATCTGTTGAGTTGCCTATAACCATAGTATTCTCCCTCAATTCCAGTCTGAGTTTTTTTCTCAGGCCTAATCTGAGCATTGTAATCTTCATAGTCTATAAAAAGAAACAGACACCTTCTGCATACAATTCATCTTGTTTCAACGTGGATATCAAAAATATGTTCAGAAGAGCTCTACCCTGAAAGCATCCGTTTCTCCCCAGTGATTATAAAAACAGTCTGCTGTGACCAGCCCAGCTAGCAATATGCATTTCGTTCTCATATAAACTTGAATGCAGAGACTTATACTTACAAAATCCCATTTCAAACACTGTTTCTTGGAAAGCAACTATTCTTCTGGAGAAAAATGTATGTATGGGTATCTTAATAGTACTGAAAGATTTAACATAAACACATGCAGGTAAGAAGATTGTAAATCAGGATTATATACACTGTAGTTCTGTATAAGCACTGTTCTGCATTAATTTGTCTTATAAGCTTCAGGGCCTGGCCTGCAAAACCTACTTGCACAAATAGGAAAAGTTATGGAAAGCATTTACTGACTTAAAAGCCTCATACTCTCACAAGCAAAATGAAACCTTCATCTGACCAGAGCGCTCACAGACCCAAAGCCAATTTAAAAAGCCTTTCCGAATTTTCCTGAGCCTTGGCCAGTTCTTTTGATTTGACACGTCATACTAAACACTGATACAGGAATGAAAGAATAATTAAAATATAACCCTTCTCTATCGCATCACATTAACTAGAAAATAATGTAGGAGAAGGCCCAAACCTGCATTTCATCTCCCTGCCCCAATATAGGAGCACAGCTACCTAAACCACTACTATATATGCTTTTCCAGACTAATGCAACAATTACGAGATTCTAAAACATCCCAGACTACTCCAGTTCCTCACAGCAACCTTTGTCAGAAAGCTATTTAAACTTCTAAATAAAATCTTTCGTACACTATTTAAGCCCATTGCTTCTTGCCATATCCTTTGTGATACTTCTTGTGTACTTGACAAGTAGTATCATTGGAGGTGTTCAAGGCCAAGCTGGATGGGGAATTGGGCAGCCTCATCTTTTGGGATGTCTCTGCCCATGGAAGGGGGTTGGAACTAAATGATCTTTAAGGTCCCTTCCAACCCTAACTATTCTATGATATAGGAGTCATTTAAGTGGTCACAATTGTCACTGTAATTGAGTTTCTTCCTCTCACCCTTTAGGGATGTCGAAGTCCTCAGGAAAAGCCTCATTGCTCTGAGTCCCATGGAATTATTAAATGCGCTCTGGACATTCATTATAGAGGAGACTAGGGCATGTAGGTACCACGTGGGTGGGATGAATCCAGATTCTAACAATCAGTGCAAACAGTAGCATATATTAATATCTACACAGAAACAGAACTGCCATGTTCAGTCATTCACTTACTTGACATGCTGTTCACCCACAAGGAGAAAGATCATGTGGTACTTAAAATACTTCAAAATAAGGACTTTCTTTTCCTACATTCCTCGGTTTCACATGAAACTACTATGCTTCTTCAGTTAAAGACGCACCACATGAAACTACTATGCTTCTTCAGTTAAAGATGCACCCATTTTCTTCATGTAGCTGTCTTGACAATCAGAAAGCTGAACATCTTCATGCTGTATTGCCTTGTGACTGTGACTGCTATCTATAACTTGTCTAGCATATTCAGAAAGAATCCACTGGTAGCATGAATATCAGGGAGCTGCTTCTTGTTGTTTTCATAGCTCTAAGGCGTTTTGCTGGGCTAGCACAAGGTTTGTGGCCTCATCACTCCTAAAATAATGTCCAGCTTCCAGTGTATTTGTACTTTGTATGAGTTATTCATATGCATTAATGAACACTGGAAGAATATTCAGAGATGGGGTTATGTTATTTCAAGACTGATCCTGGATGTAACAACCCAGCAGAGAACTAGTATAATTAGTAACTGGGCCAAAGACCCCACAACATGATCTTTTCCATACCCGTTTGCTGGCCATGGTGTCCCCTTACAGTCGTAACGTTACAAATGTAGTTCAATGAAAAAATCCAACCCAGTGCTTCCAACAATGAGTGCAGAGTTCAGCACACTTACCCACTGAATAACTGTTCCCCAGTCAAAAGCTCCTGGAGTTTTCTTCTAGTTCTTCCCTCAAGAGAGATTTCCCTCAAAGCTTCTGAGGCTCTTGAGGGACAAAGCCAGAGACAGGAAACTATTTCTGCCTCCTCTAGGAGCCACAAAGTTTCCTGACAGCCACTGATCGCAGAAATTATCTTGCCAGGTATTAACGATAGCTAAGCTTCCAGTAAGGCTTTGTGTCAGGGGATAAAGAGAGCTGAATTGAGCCATCACCAGTATGACTTCCTGCTCCTATTTCACTACCCCTAAACCAACATAAAACTGGGGCTTTCCCAAAGAATGTGCAGCCCCATAACCTCCTCCATAGAAAGAAACGCATATTAAAAGCACAAACTCTCAAAACAGTTGCACAAGAAAGCGAGGGCATCGTTCACCTCCTGTTTATGAGATCATTAACGCCAGGCAGTAAGTCCATGTCCAGACTCCTAGCAAAGTACAAGGCGAGACTACTTCAAAATACATAGCGGAAGAATCACTGCTTGGTAATGAAACAAATAGAAGTATAAGGGAGTCACTGAAATTACCTGATGCCATTCTTACAGATTCTTCAAAGAAAGAACCTCGATGGAATTTCTGGAAGTACCTTGTCAGCCCTGAAGGTAAAGTTGTGAAATTCTGGAGACCTGAAGAGCCAATAGAAAGTATCAAGCCAGAAGTAGCATCATTAATCAGGCAGATTATAATGAAAAAAAGAGAAGACCTCTGAAAAATCCATTCACACTGTGAATCCATTCAGCAGTATGGGTACACCACCTTACTACATTCCTGGTAAATGCTGCTAGAACAAAACCATCAGGTGATATTACTTCTTTTTGGCATTAGTATTTTCAGCTATACTATGTCTTTTAATGTTGTGTCCTGCAACAGCCTTGAGAACCACTGAGGTTATTGAGACTGGCCTTGCAGGAATGGCCTTGCATAACGTTTCTGAATCTGTCTTTTAGTGGCTTACAATAACTACTTACATTTGTTCACCAGCAGGAAGATAGCTAAAAAAAAAGGGGGATTTGTTGATAAATCACTTGGTATTTGCACAGAAGGGTTTTGTTTCCCATCTACCAGTAACAAATAGATTCTGATATTCCATTAATACATAATTGCCTTGCCTGAATGACATGAGGCCCAGAGGCATCATAGCAGGGCTTTGAGAGACAAATGCAAATGAAGATACCAGCTTTGCAGTATCTTCTTCAGGAAAATTACCGAATTGTGAATTTATCAACTTAGTTGTAAAAAATTGTACATAGAAAATGAAATTATTAAAAAAATGTTAAAATGTTTGTTTATTTGGTATTTTGAATAACTTTACATTTCAACTTTGCAGCAATATCTTTAACCTCATTAGCCTTCTGCATACATTTGCACTGCAGGACAGTGCCTCAGCTTTGAGCTCACCTCCCGCTGGATTTTCAGTCTTCTGACCTCAGTGAAGACAGGGCCTGTGTGTACACACATGGTTGCTGACAGTAAGATCTAAGGGGCAACAAAAATGCAACAGACATCTTTCTGAGCAGTCCAAGACAATGCTCCCCAGCATTCTACCTTGCACATCTGGAATAAAACAACAGTCTTTAACTAGAGGCAGAACAGGATGAGGTTCATACCTCAAGACCCACTCTTATCACCCTGCAGTCTCCCCAATCCTGCATATAACCACAAACCAACTTTCAGTTGTGTTCCACTGTTCTATTTCAAACTGCCAAGTGTTTTGATTTATCTGATGAAGGGAGACAGTAAGTTGGAATAAGGAACCTCATTCCAGCTGTCTAACTCTTAAAGGAGGGCCAAGAGAACAGAAATGAGGGAAAGCGTCTCAGAAAAGTTTTCTATATGAAAAGAAGACTAGTAGTATTAGTGCATTCTCTTGTAAGACTAACAGTGACTGAAAATATCTGAAATGGTTCAAATCATTTTCCAATAAAGGTAGTCACTTAACTGTATTGAAAAGGTGAGAAATTCAAAAGCAATTTTTTTTTTAAAAGTATTTTTTCTTTCATCTGTGGAAATAATTGAGAATTTAACAAAAAAACCCAGAATTATAAGGATGTAATAAGGTCTTAAAAGATGAGTACTGATACTTATGTGGAGGATTAAAGTCACCCACAGTAATGACAATTATAATTTTGGAGGGGAAGTCAAACCTTATGCATGACAGTTTTAATCCCTCTGACTTTCAGATATCATTTACAGCCTATGTAAGGGTATAGTTCACCCAAATGTCTCTCCTGCTGGTGTTCTACACTAGCCACTGTGCTGTTTGTCATTAGCCCACAAGATTCTGCATCCAACCCATGAAAGCAGTTCTTGTTGTTATTCTGACGGCCTGTGTCTTAGTCCAGCCTCCTTGTGCAGGTACAGTTCCAGCCTTGGGAACTTTTAGTGGAATACATCATGCGATTCTTTTCACATGTCCCTGTTGCTTTGATGGAACAGCAAGGGAACTGAAATATGCATCCTTTCCACCTCACTGGGGGCAGTCTCCATTCCATGCAACTAAGTGGCAGGACACCGTTTTTCCCGTAAATGGTGCATGCTATCTTTACTTGAAAATGCACATGATTAAAACCTGCATGTCCATTCCTGTGCACTGCTACAGTACTTGATTTTCATATCATTGAATAGGGTAGGTATAAAAAAATGCTGGGTGGAACACCTGAAAAAAAAACTATTTTAGTCCTCATACTGCCTGAGAGCTACTCAGTGTATAGGAAATTTCACTACAGTTACTTAAAAACAGTTATTATGCAGTATTATTTTCTAGTTTGGATGGGATCAGGAGAGAAAGAAGTGTGCACACCTTGTCTGTGATTCACTCACTAAAGCTCATGTTCTGCTTTTAACAGGATACACTGTAATATTAAATAACTCCAGGCTAGCACTGAGATCAAATCTCTTTCCTGGTATTCAGAAATAACATGATATATTAGCAAATGAGTGGACAGGATTGTTTGACTCAATGCTTCCTGTATTACTTTTACTTCAAATTCTTAGATAAAGAAGGTTTTGCCCAAGAAAACAGTCACCGAATTTCACCATTTGGTCACAATACACCATAACCAGCTTCTTTAGAAATCTAAATATAGGTACCATTAAGTCCTGAATGTACACAGAGTTTAAGATTTTTAAAGTTTACCATTGATTAACATTCCTCAAAAAACTCAGTGTGTTTTTATTCCTTATTCTACATAGAACCATAGAATAACCAGGTTGGAAGAGACCCACCGGATCATCAAGTCCAACCATTCCTATCAAACACTAAACCATGCCCTTCAGCACCTCATCCACCCGTGCCTTAAACACCTCCAGGGAAGGTGAATCAACCACCTCCCTGGGCAGCCTGTTCCAGTGCCCGATGACCCGTTCTGTGAAAAACCTTTTCCTAATGTCCAGCCTAAATCTCCCCTAGCAGAGCTTGTGGCCATTCCCTCTCGTCCTGTCCCTTGTCACTTGGGAGAAGAGGCCAGCTCCCTCCTCTCTACAACCTCCCTTCAGGTAGCTGTAGAGAGCAATGAGGTCTCCTCTCAGCCTCCTCCTCTCCAGGCTAAACAATCCCAGCTCTCTCAGCCACTCCTCATAAGGCCTGTTCTCCAGCCCCTTCACACAGAATCACAGAATAACCAGGCTGGAAGAGACCCACTGGATCGTCAAGTCCAACCATTCCCACCAATCTCTAAATCATGCCCCTCAGCACCTCATCCACCCTCACCTTAAACACCCCCAGGGAAGGTGAGTCAACCACCTCCCTGGGCACTGTTCCAATGCCTAACAACCCTTTCCATGAAGAATTTTTTCCTTATCTCAAGCCTAAATCTCCCCTGGCAGAGCTTGAGGCCATTCCCTCTCGTCCTGTCCCGTCACTTGGCAGAAGAGCCCAGCACCCTCCTCTCCACAACCTCCCTTCAGGTAGCTGTAGAGAGTAATAAGGTCTCCTCTCAGCCTCCTCTTCTCAAGGCTAAACAACCCCAGCTCTCCCAGTAGCTCCTCATAAGATTTGTTCTCCAGCCCCTTCACCAGCTTTGTTGCTCTTCTCTGGACTCGTTCCGGAGGCTCAACATCCTTCTTGTGATGAGGGGCCCAGAAATGAACACAGGATTCGAGGTGCGGTCTCACCAGTGCCGAGTACAGAGGGAGAAGAACCTCCCTGGACCTGCTGGTCACGCCGTTTCTGATACAAGCCAGGATGCCATTGGCCTTCTTGGCCACCTGGGCACACTGCTGGCTCATGTTCAGTCGCTGTCAACCAACACCCCCAGGTCCTTCTCCTCCTGGCAGCTTTCCAGCCAGGTTTCTCCTAGTCTGTAGCTCTGCTTAGGGTTGTTGTGCCCTAAGTGCAGGACCCGGCATTTGGCCATGTTAAACCTCATGCTGTTGGTCTCAGCCCAGCAGTCCAGCCTGTTCAGATCCCTTTGCAGAGCTTCCTACCCTCCAGCAGATCCACACTTCCACCCAGCTTGGTGTCATCTGCAAACTTGCTAAGGGAGCACTCAATGCCTTCAAGCACTCAATGCCTTCAACAGCTTCGTTGCTCTTCCAGCATAACAGGTGTTCCAAGGTAACATTTAGGGCAGATAATTGATAGACTAATCACTTCCTACTTAAAACCAAGTTACCAGTTATCCAAGGTAAAAATAAAGCATCTTTAAGCACCAAATCTACAGACTTGGAAAAGTGAATTGACAAAATGGAAGTTAGAACACTGTTACACAAGCACACATTTTTCTTCAGCAAAAAGCCAGCAAAGTAATATGTTTGTATAAATATCCACTTACAGCTTATATAAGATATAGCAAATTAAAAAATACTTAACTACAAACACCATAAACAGATCAAAACCTGTTTATTGGATTCTTAAATAGCCCCACCACCTTAAGATAACCTGCCCTCCTCAGAAGGTTGAGTTCAGTCCACGAGTGTTAAAAGTTTCTTCAACCCCATCTGAGCATAACCTATTGCATCGTCCTTCCTCACACTTCCTTCACTTCTATCTCATGATCCTCTTACTCCTTAGGTCTGACATATCCTCACTGTCTCCAACAGACAGAATTAACAGTCGACTCCTCTTTCCAAAACATTGCTTGGGAATGCAAATATTCTAAACCCATTTCAGTCACCAGCTGGACATGCCCCCATTAATTCAAGCACCATCACAAAATGCTTGCTGAGCCAACACATCAGTGTTCAGTAAACATATCGTGATGTAAGAGAAACATATTCACAGAGAGCTGAAACCTGAAACTCTTACTTAATATTTTAATTTATTAAATTCCTAGAAACCCGTTGTATTAACTGTAGAAGTGCATCAGGTAAAGTTACACTTACTTTTGTATACTAAATTCAACTGAGTTTGCATAACCTAGCACAGCTCCTTTCCATCAGGGGAAGCAGGCTGGGACTGGACCCCAAAGCAGCTAAGTTGCTCCTGAGATATTAACAGTGTTTACATTGTTGTCTCAATGGTGATGTGCTAATGTGGCAGTGTAGCCAGTTGCTGCTGTTTGAAAAACAGCTAACTAACAGTACACTGCCTAATCACCACACACAGCACGAGGATCACGGTGATTCTGCAGACTTTCACAAATATTAATGCTATTTCTCTTCCTAGGAGACCTTCACTTTGTGAGGCACTTATAGCAGCACGTAGATAAAGCAAGTGATAACAATGAGTTTCTCTTGCGTCCTGAAGTGCCAAGATGAGGACAAAGGTCACGCTCTATTCCTGTGGCAGTATGTTGGATAGAAGCCTGCGGTGTGACATGAATTAAAAGGATTGATGTGATTTCAGTCTTTATTCTTCTAAAGTATGATATAAATGTCCTACTGAAATTATGTCTCCTGGTTGGTGAAACTATATGTAGTTGTCTTAACATATTGCTGTTCATAAATATAAGGTATTCTGAGAAGCAAGGGAAGAAAAACTCTGAAGTTGACTTCTCTGTTTTTACAGAAAAGAAAGGCAGTGAGACATCTAGTGAAAGTGATTTTAAGCCTTTCCAGTATCTAACCAGTTATAAAAACACTTACTTCCCTCCCCAAAAAGCAGTCAACTTGCATTTACCAAATATTGATATTAAAAAAATTAAAATCAAACTTCAAAACTCACATGAAGTTTTTAACTGTGCTTTTTTTTTTTGCTCTAAGAAATCTTCAAGATCTTAAAATTTGTTTTAAATGTTTGAATTATTTACCTGTTTCAAATAGTTATAAACCTCCTGTTATCCTGGAATCTAAAAGCAAATCAAAACCAGTCTAAGTCAATCAAAAATTCTCACAACTTTTTTGAGACTAGTGGGTAATAGAAATACAAAATGTCTATTTAATACCAAAAATGAGCCTGACAATCAAGAAAAGCAATAATCAAGTGGGCCTAGAAGATTCCTGATACAAAAGCAGTAGCTCTCCATTTTGATGGTCAAGGGATGTGGAAAAGGATAGCAACTGCATGTTAGCTGATGTCAGAATTTCAACCAGCTAATATACACTGCCTTCCCATCACACACAGAGGCACCACCTGCATTCCTGGAAATTAGAACCCAAGCACTTTCCAAAGGAAGCACCTTTTGAACAGTTATGAGCTGTCCCTGCAGCAGGTGACAGTGCAGCAGTGACTGCGACATTCAGAAACAGCAGCCATCTAGCTGTACACTGTCTACCAGACACAGAGTCCACAGAGAGCAAGTTGTCTCATGAAATAACATGCCTGGAAATATCTTTTATTTTCTACATAAATTCAGCATTGGTCACTGGTTCCGAGTTCATGTTTCATATATGCATATATACAAGTTCAAATAGTAAATACTCTCATGAAATAAACGGCACAAATAAATTTCTTATTCAGCAAAACCTGTGTAGTATAAAATCTGTGTGGAGTATGACCAGGATCAGCTCACAGACTGCCAAAAGGAACCAGACAGTGCTGCAGTGTCTTGCCTTAGTTTTATAAACATCATTGGGAATGGTTGGACTCGATGATCCGGTGGGTCTCTTCCGACCTGGTGATTCTATGATTCAGCATGTTATGTTATCTCCACCAGTTAATTAGTATTAAACACATTTACTGCAGTCCTTTTCTCCCTTGGGCATCTGTTTATGGTCAGTGTCGGAACCCAGCCCTTTGTCTAGATGAGCAGAGTCTAATTAGAGCTATCATTGGTTAATCCGTGGCACTATTTTAGGTGATGAGCCACACTGTGCCTCTGTTCACAGCCACATAATGGAGGATGCATAAAGACCCCAAGGTTCAAGTTCATAGATTTCGGCTGGATAGAGGTAAAACTATACTTACCACACTTGTTTTGATGGAAAGCCTTTTGAAGTCATGCTGGAAAAACACAATGGAGTCAGACACTTTGCATTAAAGTCTTATGAATACCAAATCTGAAGCCTTCCCTTTGCCTTGTAAAAACAGATCTTAAGTCATTTAAAATAAATCTCAATTCGATACAAAACACTAAAACGTTTACTTGCCTGAGTGCAGCTGTTAGCAGCCACAGAAAAGCACAGGCTAATCAACTTTTCCTTGTTCCACAGCAAGAGGAGGCCACCTCTGATTTTTCCACGATGCTTTTTAATGCAACATTATGGAGTGCACATAGCAGCTGCTGATACATCAGAAACCACAGCCAGCTAAAGTGCACTGCCAGACTGTTACATTCTCTTGAGTTTTGGCCACCACCACCACCATTCCGTCAAGTTTCTTCTCACAGGGCCCAGTCCTTGCTCACTTTAACAGAAAGGGTCTTCCCATGTAGTCACTTACTTAAAATATTTATGTTGAGGCAACATTCTCAGCATGCTGGTAGCTGCATTTCTGTACTCTTCTTGTATGTAAGGGCACACCACTCACCTCCCGCTTCAGCATTTCCGTACGGTTAGTTCCTTTTATGCCTTTACTTCCCACTCCACCAGTCTGCATATTGCAGTCTCACCAGGTTTTGTGATCAATGTGAACTCCTTGAGGAACAAGCTGCCTGTATTTTGCTGCTTGCTTAGTGTCAAGCATGTTGTGGTAGATTAATAGGTTTTCCACCTATGTTCCTCCTGTACCTGAGAGTTCTTCATTGTCCCATTTACCACCCTTTAAAAGTGGACAAGTCAGCTTGCAGTGCAAATAAAAAGGCAGGTCTGTAAACCCTTACAACCCCTTCAATCAGGTCAAGTAACTTTTCCTTCTGAACACCAAGCAATCTCTCTAATGACACAGGTGCTTTTGCTTCTTCCCCTCAGCAGATTTCACTTCCATAACTTGAGTTTTTCTGGCATTTCAGATGCTACACTTAAGAAAGTGTGAGAAGGATTAATGGGTGAGGGAAAACAATAATATGGGTGGGGGTTTTTTTCCAAAATAGCTTATATTCGATAGTTTTTCGGAACTGCAAACGGGAACCGTCCAGCGTGAGTGCCTGCGGCCGCCTTACCTCGGACACCTCCCGCGGGCTTCGCTCCCTGCTCCGCTTCGCCTCTGATCCGAGCGTCTTCACAACTTTCTCCTCAAAAACAAGACGGCGGCGCAAAACTTCACAAACGCGGCTCGGAGTTCCCCTCCGCGAATCGTCCCTCGCCCAACCTCGCACCTCGGGAGCCGCGTCCCCCGGCACCAGGCAGAGCGCACGGGCCGGGAGGGGCGGGAGGGGCAGGACGGGGACGGGGACGCGATGGGGACGGGGACGCGATGGGGACGGGGACTGCGACTCTCCCTAAGGCGGCGGCGGCCGCCCCCACCCCAGGGGCCACCGTTACCCTTCGCGGGTTCTCGTCGCCTCCGCTCGCACCGCGGCCGTGCTTGTCCGATTCCCGCTGCGTCTCCGCCGACCCAGGCGAGGGGACCCGACCTCCGGCTCGGCGCGGGGCGGGCGGGCGAGGCAGCGTGTCCGCACGGCGACCGACAACGAGGACGGGGATCGGTCCCCCTCTGGGGTGGCGATGCCCGGGCAGCCGTCGGGGCTCGGACCCGCTCTAGGGACAGCGACGCCCGGGCAGCCGTCGGGGTTCCGTGCCGCTGAGGGGCGGCGCCGCCCGCCCCGCCGCCGCCGCACGCTGCGCTCCGGTCCCTAGCGGCCGGCGGCGCCCTTTAAGCGTCCCGCGGGCGCGGCCTGCGAGGCGGGAGCGGCGGGAGGCGGCGCGGGGGGCCCGGCCCGCCGGCGGGACGCCCCGCGCCCGGGCTGCTCGGCGGCGCCAAGCGCGGCGGCGGAAATGAACGGCGCGCGCGGGGGGAGGCGGCGCGCGCGGCCCTGGCGCCCTGCGGCCGCGGCTTCGGTGCCCGCACGGGGTCGCGTCCGGCAGCCTCGGGGCTCGCTCTGTCTATCTCTGTCTGTCCCCCACCCAGAGTCCCCAAAACCGAGTCCCAGAAATAAGCCGCCGCCGCTTGCTTCGGCGTGACGGGCGGGAGCGGGGACACGCGAGAGGGACCGCGCTGTCCCCGCAGAGGTGCTCGCGAGGCAGCTGGTGGGGTGCGGGTGACAGGGGTTGCGCCCTTGGGCGCTCATTTCACCTGAGAAAAACTGAACATATGTTTTTGTTTAGTAGATAGGGCTTAGTTAAATCCAAGGAACCGGGAAGGTAACTGGAGGGTTACTGCTAGATACACCTTCCCTACCTTTTTACAAGTTAATTCAGAACCGTCCCTCCTCAGCCCTTCATGTACGTTCAAAATCTAGCGCGGTGCGGCTTGGGTTTCCAAGGGAGACAAGCTGAGGGGCATAGGGGATGAGCCCATTTTCCTCTTCCCGGCTTTTGGACCCGCGAACCAACATTTGCAAGTGTTTTTCCACTAGAGTAAGAAACCGAGTGCCGCTTTCAGCAACGCGCTCAAATTTTTCTCCGCTCTCTTAAGGTTTCACTTTTTTTACCCCGGAAAAACAGGGGAGCTTTTTCTAAATTTTCAGTTGGACAAGGGTTATTCGAAGTAGAAACAACTCTCCTGCAAAATGCTTCTCGTGTAAAATCCCCTTTCCTGCACGATTCTTATTCTGTGATTCTATGATCTTGTAAGCGAGATGATGGAGGGTCAGATTTTTACTGGCGCTTGGATTATAGCCAATGCTTAAATATCAGAGGGTAGAGCTGCTCAGCCAAATCAAAGGAAAACTATTTCGAACGTGCCTTTTTTTATTACTTCGCTGTGTATCAGTAAGGTCACAGCTCGGCGCACCAAGGATACAACCCGGCGGAGTCACTCGACACCATTTTAAGGCTTCGCTGCAAAGCAAACAGCGCACGAGGCGCTGCCGGAGCGCGGTCGCAAAGAATCGTTGGCCACGAGTCGCTTGTTCGTTTAACTGAACTCGAGCTCTATCCGCGGGGCGAGAGCTCAGCGAGCCTGGCCCAGCACCAGCCGCTGCCCGCACCGCCGAGGCAAATCGCTGTGGCTCGCGAAGGTGTGAAACGTAATTGAGCTGCTGCCTCCCAGACCGCTGCTTGGGCCTCTAACTGAGCTGCTCGCTCGCTCCCGAAAGTTTATTTCGCGTGAGCAAACCGGTAACCCCGCGATTTGATAGTGAGAGGAAAGAGGTCAGAGACTGAGAGCTGTGTGGTTGTAAACTGGGATAAAAGCCGGAGTCTTTCGAAGCTGTAAACCGGGATAAAAGTCAAAGTCTTTCTAAGTAAATAAAGTTTTGCTTAAGTGAATTAGAATTAGGATTAATTAACGCAGAGCAAGGCATTAAAGAATAAATAACATGACCCGCTGTAGTAGGTGTTTCGAGCAGAGATTCCAGCCCATGAACCTTCAACTTTCGCATGCATGCACCATGGACGAGTTAGAGGGAAATGTTTGGAGGTTTTTATGTAGAACTCGTTCTGACCACTGATTAGCAAGTGGAAAACATGCCAAGATATGAAGTTTGCTGGTAGCCTTAAAATAAGTAGATCCTGAAATGAATTCAGTGGTAACTAAAATCCAGAAATAAGCAGAAGTGCCATGGGGAAGACTGAATTGGTTTATGTTTGTTAAGAAGGGTGTGTTGGATTATTAGGCATTATTTATTAGTGGCATTATTTCTTAATAATGATTAATATTATTATTAACATCAAGGATATCATTAAAACTCTTGCCTTCACTTGAAGTGACTGGCCTTTTGGAAATGATGTGGTAGGCAAAAGCTCTGTTGTCACTTAGAAACTGTAGCTGGATTTTAAACAAAGGAATATTGCTTCTGAAATACTTCCACCAACATGTGTTCGAAGTGAAACAAAAAGTCCATCTTGGTTAGATATCTTCATTTCTTTCTCACAGTGGACTAATTTCAGGCTCCTCATTATAGGACCTGTGCAGCCAATTGCTCAATGATTTCACTTACATACTAAAAAATACTTGGGAGAGTTTTTGTACCTCACTGTGAAAATATTCCCAAATCAGTATGTAGAAGCCACATAGTTTGTCCCCACTGGCAGCAGATGGTGCTGATATGTTGTTGCTTCGTACATGCTTGAAAGGTGGTATGCAGGTTCTCAATTCCATAGCAATTTTTTTTTTCCCTCATCCAATACCTTTAGCATCTTTTGACACTAATTTTTAATCATCATCAGACTTCAGAATTTATTGAGATAAATACCAGTTTGCAAGTAGATTATGAGATTTGTACATCAACACCAAGCCTCATGGTGTTTTCAGGGAATTAAGCACTGACTGACAAATTTCCTAAAAAGCTGGATTCATCACATCCAGACTGCTAAACAAGGACCACCAATACTTGTAGGTCCCACATAACTCAGGATGTGATAATGAAGATACTAATTGCCAAATGATTGCTGACAATAGGTGATGCTAGCTCATATGAAGTTCTGGCAAGCAGGAAGATGACAAGAGCTGGGCATAGAAAATTGTCTTCAATAGATCACAGGCTGTCTCCATGTCAGTGAAAGACACAGGTGAACAGAACTGCTCTTAAGATGACCCTCCAGAAAACTTTTGCTTAAATCAAAGATCTAGTTAGAGAAACCTTCCTAGATAAAGAACACAGAGACTATGACATCAAGGGCGTGTTGGACTCAATACTTTTAAAGAGAGCATTTACTCACTGCCTGTGATACCTAGCTGGATAAACTGGAAAAAAAGGTATAATGAATTATGTTAAGAAAAAAATGACCCTTTTGGGAGTGTGAGGGATCTGAATAAGATACACCACTTCTTTCTGTTGTTGTTGCTGTTTGAAATAGGTGGTAAAAAAATTGTTGAACATATGGTGAAAAGTCATTTCTGTTTTGCAATTGTAAAGTGATGAGAAGTTTCTTGGAGTTGAGGCCTCTAACCTCCTGCTGGAGAGAAAATTACCTTCCAGCTTTGTCAGATGCTCACATCTTAATCTTTCTTCCTGTACTTCTTCACTGTTCTTTCTAGCTTTTCAGTCAGTATCCCAGAAAGATCCTAGTCTTGCACAGGGAGCAATTGTCTACTACTATTGTCAGTCACTTAGAGAAGCCTCATGCTTTTCCTTGTCCACTTGTAAGACCTGTTCCCCTAACCCACTCAGAAGTGTTCTCACAGCGGTACAGGGAAAATCATGGGGCCTAATACAATGGTATTAGACGGTTGTTCCCATTTATAAAAGGCAGCTTTGACCTGCAAGTATTTCTGGCTGCAACGGAAAATGGAGAAAGGGTGGGGAATCAGGAAAGAGGAAGGATTCAGTTCAAATGGCTGTTCTCTTCACAACTTTTCACAATGCTGTGATCAATCGTTGTTTGTACTCTAGAAAGAAGTACTGTTGACCACGCAACTGCAGTATTCTGGCAGTGAACACACAGCTTCATTTTAGCTCTGCAAAGCACAGGTTGTTAAGATGTCCTTCAGAACATGAGGGGAAAGAAGTTCCTGCTTCTTAGCTGGGGTTTACCTTAAAGCCATGTGCTTAACATCTTTGTCTGGTAGTCTACTCATCAGGCACCTTCCACATCATTTAGTTTGCCAACAGAGTAGAAGTGGTTGTGAGCTCTCAAAATGACCACTGCTCCTTTTCAGATGAACCTCAGCACCTCAGACACTAAGGAAAACTACATCTCCTATGCAAGGGCAATGAGCAAGAACACAAAATAACCCTAAAATTGTTCCTAATGTTGCTGCATTCTGTTGCCGCAAGTCTGTTGCGTTATCTGGACAGACTGACAAATGGAAGATGGAGCACCATCTTTATATTCTTCTGGCTTTTGTCCATTTGTGCCATGCCTTCCACAGTACTTGAATTATTTTATTTCCCATGTTAAATTTAGCAACAGTGATGAGCCTGCTAAGTTTCTATCTTCAGTGTGTACTCCGTTTTTCTGTTGACGTTAAGAATCCACTTCGGCATGCCACTGTTGCAAAGTCCATGAGACTGAAGGCTTACAACACACTGGAATCCCAGCTAGCTTTGGGGTCTGCACACAACATCTAACTACATTTTGTTTACCTTGGCTAAACTCCAGCACAACAGCAGAACCTCTGGGTTTGATGCCAGTTACCAACTGCATGCCTAAACAGTATTTCGTCCTAGAATCCCAAGTCCAGATTAACAGGCTGCCAAAATGCTACTCAGATATGGTTCTTTACAAAGCTTCTCTAGCAACTTCTATTGTTAGCATACTAGTTATTACTACATTACTAGTACCAAAGAGCTGTAAGTTAGTGTAAAATTAAGTAGTGCAAAAAGTAATTATGGCTTTGAATAACCGTGAATTGCAACTATATGCAAGGCTTCAGGCACCTCTTGTAAATGATTACTCTCTGTTGGTCTTGGAGATGGAGGAAGATTTCTAACATTTTTTCATGGATAAGGGCAATTAAATATATCCCTTGAAAAGCAGCTGTCATGTCTCCTTGCAAAAATCAAATAATTGCTGACAGACTCATCTCCCTCAGCTGTGAGTTTCTGAAATTCTGTTGTGTATCCATACCATTCCCCATGCAAAGAAGTCTCTTGTTTCTCTTCAAAAAACTAATATTCAGGGAATTGAGTCAGACTATATTTTCAGTATAGATGAACCTGTAAACTAAGTTTCCATTAACTGAAATTGCATTTCATTGATTAATTGGGTTGTTGTTTTTTTCTGTTGGGTATGACAGTCTTTGAAAACAGGTCAGTAGTTACAATCAGATAATATCACTCATTGTTGAGACACTGACTACAGCAAACTAGTGGTTTAGTAATGTCATTTCTAGATTACATAGGTTAATTCATGTCCTAAGGGTGTGTCTTTGCAGTTAAGCAGTTTAAAAACTTAATGTGTTCAAGATTACTCTGCATGGTTACCCCAGAACATCCTGGAGTACATGTTGACCATTGCTGTGGTCATATAAATACGTATTTGATACTTCTAATTGGATTTCTAAAGAATACTTTATAGAGGTGCTGGGTATGTACTTCTTTGCCGCTATGCAGCCATCCCTAGAAAACCAATCAACTGTGAAAGAAATAACAAGTAGGAGTTTTCTTCTAAGAGAAGAAAGAACCACATCAGGGTTTTTAGAAAGCTGAGCAGTGGTGCATCACACCTTAAACAGTGACTTGGTAACACTCCACCTCTACCACAAAAAATGGTGCAAAATATACCAAGAGTGCAAACAACTGTAGGAAGCCAAATAGAAATGTTTCAAGAAACCTCTCTTGGTCTACTTATTTCCACCTGAGATCCACCTGAGTCAAGGAATTGCAAAGCCACTTCTTCACTGAGGAGCAGGGAAAGCCATTTCGCCCTGTTGGTGCAGAACTATATAGACCGTCTTCAAGAGAAATCTCTTTTCAGTCATGTAATCTTTCAGGCATTTAGTATCAGTCTATATTAATAAACAGTCCTATGAACTCTTCTCAGATTAATTTGAAATTAGAAGTTACAACACCTAAAGCAGAGAACTAAGCTGCTTTTCTTGTGCAAAGGTGCTTTTTTTCTGTAAGTGGTGTAATTGCTTTTACCGTGTCCTTCGTGATTGCTACTTCATACAGCAACAAAATACTGAAATGCAAAACAGGAGAGTCATGTTCTCTAGAAATGTCACTTTAAAAAAGAAACAAACCCTTCCCTTCTCTTAAACCTCCCAATTCAAATATTTTAAGAAGTAACATATCCTCAAATCCTGTGAGATCCACACCTTACCACAGGAACCACACAGGCAGAGCCATCACATATATTGCATGATTAGGCCGAAGTTAAGCAGTTCTGCTAAAGCCACTGGGCCAATTTGAATAAGTTTAAGTGTATGTATCAATGTTTCTAGACCTCAGGCGACTGAGTCCTCCCATGTGCTCCAGGAGCAGATCAGCTGTTGTCCTTGAGAGCTGGCACAGGGTTCGGTAAAACGTTTCAATACCTAAAAATCAGAGGGGATGCAACCAAACACATTGGCACTGGATCCAGATGCCTGTGGCAAAAAGCATGAGTTAGGAAAACATCTGAGTTGAATGCAGTGTTTTGGTAATGCCTTTTAACTCCGAGAAAGGAAACTAGAGCTTGGCAAGAAAAGGTGCCTCCGTACACCGGCAGTTACGTGCTGTTCTACCCAGGTCTGGGGCAGCACTCCTTTTTACAGCCTGAGCTAGGATGCTGTGAGGAGGACCTGCCAGTCCTGCACAGCTGAACACCAACACAGCTGAACAGGTACGGACAACTTCTGCCAGCTTGGAGCAGAGGTGGAACCAGTGCTTGACTTTCTGCCCCTTGCTGAGTACACACACTATTACACGTTTAGATTGCCTACACAGAGCCAGAGCAAAAAGAAGGAAGGACATCTCAGAGTCAATATAAAGCCACGAAAACCTCCACACTAAGTTGCCTAAGAGATGCATTAAGCACAGAGGGGCTGCCCCAGCACCAGAGTATGCACATTGAAGCAGCCACCTCTAAATACACAAGATGAAGGATCAAGACCCTTACCTGAGGCCTCTTACAGCTCTTCCTTGCAAAAGCTGAGAAAGACTTGTTAAGTTCTGTTTTAGCAAAGCCAAAGCTGGTACTGCTTTCCACTGCCTACCTTTTATACAGGGACCTCGTAGATAAAGCACTTCCCGGCAAAGTGATAAGTCCAGGAGTCCTGCATCCCAAACTGAGGTATTGTGATATCTCTGCCCCTACTGGATGGCTACTTCCCTGCATAATGTTGATGCTTGGATACTGGTTGTCAGGCATGTGCTTATGTTTTGGAGCATGAATTGCTACGATCAGATCTCTTTCGCAGTAGATTTGTGAAAGCGCATGTGAGCGGTCCCTTCCTCTGTTTATTGTAGTGGAAATAAACCTTTTGTACTGATTGCCTTCTCATTTGCTTTTAAGTTCACTTTTCTTACATTGGCTGTAAATACTACTGCTATATTTATTGCTTATGTCTCATCTTTTTTTGCTAGTTATTTTTTATTCCAAAATCATAATATTTTCTTGTTGAAAAATCTTGAATATGAGCATTAAAAGCCAGAGCATTCTTCAGTACTTTTCTCCACATCCTAGTTTGTTTCACTCCTGTTTCTCACTGAAGAGTTTCTCCTTGCTGTCAAAATCACCTGTGTATTTACTGAAATGTAAACATAATTGACTGCAATCATCATCTTGAAATTGCGACTCACTTGCTAATTTGCACTGTACAGAATGCTAGTAAAACGCTCCCTTGGTTACAGAGGCATATTTACTTTGTGATAAAGAGTACTCGGAAGTGTTCTCTTTAAACAAAGTGATTTGATTAGGTTAAGGGGCAGTTTTCAAAAGCATCCAAACACCTACATACATTTCCATACATCACTTAAGGCTTGAAAGAAGAAGCATGCTGTGAAAGAGCAAACCTGACTCATTGATCTGGAAGAAGAATACATGCAATTGCACAGATGTCAATAGTTCAATGACTTCACACTTCCTTCTGTAGCAGCAGAGGGGTGAGGACATAGATCAATAAGCAGACAAAATTCAGGACTAAAACCATTTCTAGTTCCTCTCTAGGTGGATCTTATAGCAAACAGCAAAAATTCAGATCTGATATCAGTTTGATAGCCTTTGTTTATTTTACTAAAGTAAGTTAGACCAATGTGGCTTTTTGCTTGTTGGAGGTATGCAGAAGAGAAGAAAGTGTAGGAATCAGTGCTAGCAAGATAGACCTGTTTGATACTTCTTTGACTTGAGGTCCTTGAACTGACCTTGGGTTGTAAGAGAGGGCAACTGAACAAAGAAGTGAACATCAGAGATGTAAATCAGGGTGGAGAGAGCGTTTAGGGGCAGCGTGTAAGGGGGTTTGGAGGTCAACCAACCAAATGTTGATGCTGGTGCTTGCAAGTGCATGGATGATAGACCTGGGCCAGTCAGGATGCTATGGGAAGTGCGTGGACAGATGAGCAAAGGTGTATAAACCTGTAAGTTGCAATAATAAAGGTGTCTGCTTTACATCTATCTGAAGTCTGTCTCGTCGTTTCATTCCTGCAAGGAAGTTCTACATGAATGTTCACACTGGCAAAGGTGCAGCTCAGTTTTCCAGTTCCTTGCAGCTTCATGCACTACAATGAACTATTTTCGTTCCTGAGAACATAATTTTGGCTGTTCTGATACTGCTTGATAACTTCCAGGGAGATAACATCACCAATGTAACAGCTATGATATTATTTTGCTGTCACTACTGCATTACGGTGACTAGTAGAAGTTACACACAACATATGAGATCCCCTCATCTTCTACAAGACTTGCTCAAGCTTGCATTGAGTGGCCTCACCTCTGGCTGCAGCAGTAAAGAGAGCGACATGGCATGAGTGTCCCTGGAAAAATGAAACAGCTGATGCTAATGTTGTCCGAAAAGTTGGATTTGTTCCCTGGCATGCAAATAACCAATCTCACATAACAAGTTAAGACATTGATTTTATTACAGACTTGCACGAGTCTTGGTGCTGGGTGAATTTGCCACAAATCTTAGCACACTTGACAGGAACGTCTGTACTCAATTTATTAAAAAAAGTTACAGAGTGTATACATGCCAAGTACTTGCCTCTACAAATTATTGGTTAGTGATTATACAAAGTTACAGGTGATTTTATCATGCATGTTCAGTGAGTAGGGGATCTGCTTCTATTGGGAGCGTTTCTTATGTTCCTTTGCCAAGCTGGCAGATCTGATAATAGGGCTTGATTAATGTCATCCTCCCCTAATGCAGATGTCCAGGATGTTCTATATCAGATCTTCTGGGCCCTTTATTCTCTAATTAGTACAAGGCCCAGATGTGTAGGACATATTTTACCAGGTTCTCTAGGTGCTTTGTTCTTTTAATTAGCACAGTTTGCTGTACAGTTTGATTTAATATTAACAAATATTAGTCTGTTGTGTTGTTTGCTTACCATGATGTTTAGAGCAGCACCCTCTTCTGCAACACCAAGATAACAGGGTCCACTCTGTACGTGCTTGAGCAGAGAGTAACTGAGAATAAACTCTAGCCCACATGTCTGAACCAAATGCCCATAAGCCGTTGAAGTAAATTAGATTGTACCCTGGAGGCCATCTTCAGTTTCATTTCATCTGAAAGGAATTCAGCTCACAAGTTTCAAGACAAGCCTTCAGTACAAATCCAAGGTGGCGAAAATTGGGATCAAGAACAAGATTTGCTTTCAAACACACATTCTTCACCTGAACTCAAGTGATGATGTTGCTGTAGCCCTGATACAGCTGAATATGGTCTCTGAAGAGCTTTTGGAGTGTTGTTTCCTGCACAGCCACCTATCTTCCTTCCACAGACATGTACCCTGCAGAGTGAAACAGAGGGAGCAGCACAGGAGGCAAAACGGACTCTAGCTTCATTTCTGATTTTTCTACTGGTGCAAATTAGACCTTCATGCAGAAAAGCACTGAGCATCAGTGTGTATGGAACCATCACTTCCTTCATATGCCAAAGTCAACAAAGAATCTCTCTCATCAAGTTTCATTTTATTCCCCTAAGTGGTTTTGATACAGTCACTCCTAGAAAAAAAAAAAAACAGAAAAAAATAAGATAAAAATTACAAGAAACAAATGCCCACAGTAGCTGTCTCCAGCAACGCAAAGAAAATTGATTCATCAGTATAACCAAGGAAAACAGCTTGGTGTACTTGAGAAGTTCATGCCTTCCCATCCTGCGTGGCCTGATTCAAACCCCACTGAAGAGAGCTGACAACTCTTTCAGTAGTTTTGAGGGGACTGTGGCAAATGTGAACCATACAGGAAGAATACTAGAGTACTTCCAAAGAGACTTCACTGGACTGTAGAGATTTCCAAGGTAATAATAACTAATTAGGAAATGAACAATTGAGACATTAATTATTTCTATAATCTTCAAGCTTAACCTCAGATTCTGAATGTGTGCTGACGTTTGTTAAAGAATTTGTGTAGGATATCAGAACTTGCTCATTCGCATGATAGCTGGGAAAACCATTCCAAATATTCACATCTTTAATTCTCCTACTCCAACTGTTTCTTAAACTCTTCTGTGAGGCTGGCTGGGGTCAGTGGACTGGCCATCTTAGCCATGTTAAAGGTTCGAAATGTGTTCGGAGGGGTTCACCAAGTACTTGAAAGAAAATGAGAAGAATGCTTAAAAACTATTAAGAGAAAAGATGCACTAGGAAGGAAAATCACATTTAATACAATTAACTGTATTACAGTATCGTCTTTTCCTCCTTTAAATATGTGATCATGAAATTCTGTAAGTATTCTGCCAGAAAAAAAGCCACATGAGATAAATTAAAAAGGATGCATGCTTTCAAAATGTGTCTTTGGGCAGAGACTCTGTGTTTACAGAGCACGCAGTACAAGCAGGCTTTGCCTTCATGTCTCTCAACACTTCTGAATTACTAGTGTAGTACCAGGCAACTAAACAAGCAGACTTTAAGAAGGGAGAAAGAAGAGGAAGCATATGTTACTGAACATTTTCTTATCTGAATTTAATGTGTGCACTGACCTGTAGTAAAACTGTTCCATGTATTTTGCAACTGGAAATTTCGTGAAACAAATTAAAGCTTCGCTTATAGGACTATTTGCCTCTAATTCAGTGTCAGTACATAAAACTGCATCTCTCTAGCCGAACTACTGTGTAGATACTCATCACCACCATAATGTAATGTCATAAAAAAATTACATTTACCTTCTTATCCGCTCTCTTCTCATTGAAAAGAGACAAGTTTATGGCCATTACCCTTGTCAGAGCACGTCTGGGAGCAAGTCTGAATAAAGAGATGGATTCCATGCTTAGTTCTGAAAGTCACACGGGTAATGCTTGTGTTTTAGTACCTAAACTGTGGACTAATTTACTTCCATTATCAGTTTTGCCCTCTTAGACTTGGCAGTTTCCTTATTCTTTGGCAAAGCCACTTTCATAGGAAAATACAGAGGCAGACAGGGAAACAATATGTTGCGTAATGAAGATTTTATTCTAATTAGGCTTTCTAAGGCAGGAAAAGACAGTGAATGAGCTACACATTCAACGGAAATTCCGTGCAGAGACTCACTGTGCTGGAAGATTCAGTGGTTGCTTTTCAGTCAAATTGAATCATTTTCAAAACTGCAGTAAATGAGACTAGTTAGAAACACAGGGCGAGATACCAGATGTACGCTGAGGAGCAGTTGCTTTGAGTTTTTGCAGTGTGCCCATGAGCCTTCAAGGGCAGTTTGCAATCTGACTGCAAGCCATTTTAAGGTGGAGAAGGGAGCATCTCTACATGGATGAGGCTGTGATTCACCCATTTTCCCAAGACTTTTGTCCCCTGTCAGAGACTAAGTCCATGGTTTTGAAATTTTCACGGTTTTAGTTTTGTGAAATCTTAGTGGTACAAATCAAAACAGGACAGAGGAGTTCTAAATTTGAATCGAGTTTTTCTTTGCATTTTTTAAGTGTTTGTATTTTATCCAGGAAAAAAACCATATACAAATGAAATGAACTTTACCTATTCGATAACTCCACACATGCCAGAGGCTGCAATTTAAACTTAATAAGTTTGATCAAGTATTTGTCCTTGTTCAATTGCATTTATAAGCTCTTAGGGTCTGTGTTGTAGCTGTTGACTGAAAAAGGAGTAATAATATACTGAGGTGTGTCTTTGCTACAATAAACAGGTTAATCTGGCTAAGTCTTTCTTTAACATGGGAAGAGTTTAGGGCTGTAGCATATTTTTTATCATTTTATTTAAACAGCTGTTGAATAAATTGTAAAGAATGTTTTGTACTGAGATTTAGTTTTAGCATGTTAAATGTATTTTCTTGCAGTAAAAAAATCCACCGTATATAATGTTAATGATTATAAAAATATATAAACAGATCTTTGACCACATGAAACTACATTTCAGTAGTTTATTGCAATTACTGGAAATGTAGTGACAGTAGTGGAAATGATTCCCTGTGTCTGCTCCACCTGAGCTAAAAGGTGACTCACATGGGCTAAATTCAAGTAATCAGATGTACAGAGGCTAGGATATGCCGGAGTACCTGCTAAACAAACAAATATAAATGGTGATAGTCCTTCTAGTTCTGGGCATTTACAAAAATAAGCAAATGCTTTCTGCCAGCATTTTTCCCAATGACATATTTATGTGCTCAACGTTTTTCTTCCTAAAACAACATTGTGTAAGAGTTCATACAAAAATAACAGCATAGTATTTATAAATACTTTCTGCAGGTTCATAGTTCTTCTTGTAGGTGTTGATTTTGGCCTTAACCCAAAACCCCAAAATGTGAAGTTAAAAGATTTAATTTTGACAATGTAGAATCCATTGTGGATGGGGAATTCTACTCATGGCAAATGTTTAGTGTAAAACAAATACTTAGCTACAGATGTTGATTCCACCTACTCTGAGTTGTAATCAAATTTAAAAGGTATTTTTCTGTGTTATGTGGAGAATTGAACATACAATTCTGTTTTCATGACTTCTAAATGTAGCACTGAACTTCAGAGGCTAAGACTAACATTAAATTGTGCCCTGCCTCAGTTTTAATACCGTACAATCCATACTGGAAACACCAGAAAGCTCTACAATTCACAGATACTCACCCATTTTTTCATTTTCCTCCTTTGTTGGGTTTTGTTTGGTTTGGCTGTTTGCTTTTCTTTCTACAACTATTCACTCTACCATCATGCTGGCATGGTAGGTTTTGGAGGTAGGAGGCAGGAACTGAACACGGGGTTGTAGTGTCTTGTGGGAGACTGAACCCGTGCAGGTACCCCAGACATGATCACAGTCAATCAATATGATTGGAAATCAAGTCATTTATTAGCAAGCAAGCAAGCCTTTTGTACTTTCTGCTATCTTGCCTAAAGTTTACGTAATGCTTGGCTAAAGCCCAAAGTTTCCCCTAGTAGTTTTTGTATAAGTAATCTTGCATGTAGACTGCCTTCTTGTTCTCACACTGTAGCTGCTTCTTGACCTTGATGTATTCCAAACTTCTCCCTAACAACCTGATAAAGCCACATCATTAGACCAGCATATATTCCCACAGTGTCTGACCTACTGCTTCTGGCCCGGGTGTAAGAACACAACACAATGAGATGACTGAGGAGTGGCAGAACAGTCTGCCTGAGACTAACTGCTAACACAAAGGCACTGAAAGCCTAGCAATAAAGGGAAACATTTTCTTACAATGTTTCCACGATGTTTGTAATTGTGAGTTTTTAATTGGTAGTGTAAAGCCACCTGTCTGGTATCTTTTGTTCAGAAAGTTACTCCTAAAAATGCAATTTATTATTCACAAGGCTATGAACCCAATATATAGCTCAACAGAATATAGCTCAACAGAAATTAAAAAAAAAGGGATTCCTTTTAAATACCTTTATTTTTCACTAGAGAATTGAATGTGATCGTGAACAAAAATGCCTTTTTCTGGAAGAGCTCAGCAATTTGAATTACGGTTTTAATATGCAGAGCCTGACCAGCTTCTAAATCTTCCTCAACAACAACAAAAAAATTGAAGTCCACAGTTCAACTTGCAACGTGCTTCCTCTCCTTCTTCTCTTCCACACACGCCTGTCTCCTTACTCCCATCTCCCACATCCGCTAGTTACAGCCCTACAAGAAGCAGGACACATTCAGGGCAGAGAAGAGATAATACAGCAGGGTTGATATGAATACCAGGGCACAGGAGATCAGGACCCTTGCTCTTTTATAGCATTCCTTTTTAATCAAGCTGTACCTTGAGATCTGGTTTCTTTTTTAATCAACACCTAAATATTTAATAGAACAAAAAGCCCATATGCCCAGAGCATGGCTTATGTGGAATTGGCTTAGTTATATTCAAAACATGATTGCTAAATCCTTCCCCTAGCACCCTTCCTGAATTAAAAGGTATTTTTCTGATTCACTTCAAAGTGTCCAAGTTGTCTATGTCCGCAACCACCCACCGTGTGGCCTGGCACCAGTAGAGCAGGGAAAGGCAGAGAAATCTTACTTACGAGCAGAAATATGGGTTGTGAAATATCATTGCATTACTTTATTTTATTTCTGACGAGGGCTTGGCCAGCTGCCCTGACCCATTGCATGGGCCACTGAGATTTTCTCAGTGAACACCAACCAGAGACCAACATGTTCATCAATCTGTCACACTTGCATACCCAAGGGCTCTGCCCTATGCCAGTGGCACAAATCCTACCCTGTACACCAAGCATGAAGCCCCATCTGTTTAGACTTGAGGCTTCCTACTGGTGGACTTACAGCTTCTCCAGGGATCAGTTTCTGATGCAGCAACCAGGGAGAATGAGCATGCATCAAGGAGTCAGGCTTGTCTCAAGTAATCCCACCAACTCCTGCCTGACAGAAGGACAAAGGGCACTGGAAGCCCTTTTAGGTCATTCTTGATGAAAGCAGTCAGTGGGCTGCTTTAATCTGTCCAAGGAGTTTGTCCACTTTTTTATGAAGCTCCTGTGCAGAGGTGGACAGGTAAGTGTGACTTTAAAGTATGCCTTTGCTTTGTACACCTTTAAAGTACGCCTTAAAGGAGATGCTTGTAGTGTACCACTAGATCTACATAACTGCCTTTAGAGCACAGCACTATAAACACACCATGATGCATACGAAACACCTTTTCCTTTTGCATTTATTTGTCTGTGTGTCTGACGATACTCTTCTGAGTCTCAGTGAGAAGCATCTTGGTCTGATTAGCCAATTTTCAATGTTGCAAATTAATGGGTTAAAATTAAAGAAAATTTTAAAGACATCTGTGATAACTTCCTATTACTTTTAGATCACAATTTAAAATTATTTGAGGATATTTTTAACACAGAAACACTATGAGCAACAGTAATCAGTGGAAACTCTACAGCAGATTAACTGCAAAGTAAGTGGATAAAGATGTATTTGCAATTCTGAAAAGACTTGGAGTAGAAGCAAGAACACTAATGACAATCCAACAAGGTGATTATTTTATTGTTGTATGCTATAAGAAGTTTTCATGTGTCACTTTATTTCTGTAGCATTAACACAATTATGAACATTATAGAGTTCTACATGCTATACAGTTTGTGTTTAACTTCATAAAATGTTCGGAGAGGAACTGTAGGTATCTATACAAACTGCCTTATGTTATTGGCTTACTCCCTGATGATCTTAGTGCCGCTGGGCAGGTTTTGTCTCTCCTGGCCACTGCTGAACCAGAGCTTTCACACAGGGTTTGGGTCAAGGTGGCAGTGGTCTCCTGAAATATGAATTTCTCTGGAGTCATCCCAGACTTCAGCACCTCCACTGCTAGAAAACGTCAGTGCCACAGACACAAAGGACTGCAGATACTGCAGGATCACCTTTGCAATCTTCTAAAACCCTTGTAACTACAGTCATGCTGGCGACAAGAACCATTCTCCTTCCTAATGCAGTTTGTTCTTGCCAAAAGCAAAGCACTATATGTAGGGTTGCAGGTCCCCTAAGAAACTTGCACTGAGGTGATGATGTGGTGCTGTCACCTTGTCACACGAGCCTGTTACTGTTGGATAGCTGTTAATGCACTCAGATCCACGCAATAATCCTGGAAAACCCGATTAATGAAAAGCAGAAAACCCGATAACTTCACAGACAGAAAACTTCCATCCCGAGTGGAGTACGGTACCTTCATTCCCTTATGTACTGCAGGAAAAGGCATTTCAGGTGCTGTTTCACGCACGCTGTCAGTGGTTCAGCTTTCAAACCCACGCGTGCAAGTGAGATGTATCCATTCAGAACAATTTAATGTTATTCACCCTCCTCTTTACCTGTGATAACACCACTGAATGTTAACAGCAGAATGTTTTATTCTGGAATTTTCTTCTTTAGCACATCCGCGGAAAGTAAACTTCGCGTAGATGCTCAGCTTTCTTTTGTCTTTGCTCTTGTAAAAGCAAACACACCGTCTACATTAAATCGGTATAAATCAACGGCGATTTTAAGCGCTATTAAATCATCACTCCGAGTGCAAACAGACGCTTCCAGCTGCACACTTAAGCGCGATTTGTAAACACAATGGATGTAAAATTCCGAGGTGGTGAAGGTGCCGTGAAGGGTCTCTCTGTTCCCACATCAGTTCTCCGCAGTAGCTGCCCTCGAAGTTACAAGTTTTTCTGCTCAACCGAAGTAAAACCCCCGGTGTAAAGCCGGGCAGATCTTTTCCAGTCCTGTACACTCGTTGCACTCGTTAGCGGAGCCCCGAGGGCGAGGGGCCGGCGGGGCTCGGCGCGGGGGGCCCCGTCCCGCTCCGCCGCCCCCGGCGCCGCGGGGAAGAGCGAATCCCCTGTCTCCGGGAGAGCGAGGGAGGCGGCTCTGCGGGGCCCGGGCGGCGCGGGGGGCTCAGCGCGGCACCCAGCGGAACCGGTACCCGCCGCCGGTGCGCAGGGTGAAGGCGCTGCCCTGCGGGAAGGCGAGGGTGCGGATGCCGCCCGGCTGCCCCAGAGCGGCCCGCAGGCTGCCGCCTCCCTCCGGCTCCGCGGGGCCCGGCGCGGCGAGGAAAGCTCCGTGCAGGCTCGGGGGGCCCCGCGGGCGCTTGGCCGAGGGGCTCCCCCAGTGGCTGCCCCCCGGGCTGCCCCCCGGGCCGCCCCCCAGGCTCTGCAGGGCGGCGCGGCAGCGCTCCGACACCTCCCGCAGCATCGCATCCACGCACGGCGGCTCCGGCCGCCCGCCGCCGACACACGCCCCGGCCGGGACGCCGGCGGCAGCGGGAGGGTGAGGAGGAGGAAGAGGAGGAGGGCGAAGGGCCTCTCTGGTGGCGTCCTGTGGGAGCATCAGCGTCTGCCGGGGGGAGAGAGCGTGACTTCCGCGCGTCCCCGCACCGCGCATCCCCTCATCGCGCATCCCCGCACCCCTGCAGGGTGCATCCCCGCACCGCTCTGCCCTGCACCACGCATCCCCGCAGGTGCATCCCCTCATCGCTCATTCCCGTAGTGAGCATCCACGCACCATGCGTTCCCGCATCGCACATCCCCGCATCATGCGTCCCGGCACCACACATCCCCGCAGTGTGCATCCCCGCTCCGCACATCTCCACACCGCATATCCCCGCATCACCCTGCCCTGCACCGCGCGTCTCCGCACCACGCGTCCCCACACCGTGCATTCCCGCAACACCTTGCTGAGCACTGCGCGTCCCCGCACCGTTCATCCCCGCACTCCGCATCCCTGCAGGGCGCGTCCCCGCAGGGTGCGTCCCCTCACCACGCGTCCCCGCACCGCACATCCCCGCAGTGTGCATCTCCGCTCCGCATATCCCCGCTCCGCTCATCCCCGCACCACCCTGCCCCGCACCGCTCATCCCCCATGCCACCCCGCGCTGTCCCCCACAGCTTTTCCCCGCACCAGCCCGCCCTGTCCCACCTTACTCAGCCACACACGTCCCTGCCCCACCCGACAGCCCCGCACCTCCCCGGGGCCGCATCCCCCCGCACCGCCTCCCCGCGCCCCCGGGACCCTCACTTCGAGGATGGCTGCCAGCTGCCTGGCCTGGCTCGCCAGCTCCTTCAGCTGCGCGTTGCTCTCCCGCAGCGCCACCAGCTCTTGCTGCCTCTGCGCGAGGGTCTCCTGCAGCTGCGGGGGACACGCGAGGGACCGGGTGACGGCGCAGGCCGGGGAGTGGGAGGTCAGGAACCCGGCACGGGCTCTTAAGGAGGGTGCGGGGGCGCCTACCTGGCTGTTTGCCTCCAGAGCATCCCCCAGCGCTCTCTGGTGCGCGCCCGCAGCGTCCCACCAGCGCGGGGGGGACGGCAGGGGCTGCGGGGGCAGGTGCGGGGGCAGGTGCGGCTGAGGGCTGCGCTCCAGCTGCGGGCTGCAGGGGCCAAAGCTCCCCTCCTCGCCCAGAGAGAAATCAAAGTCAGCGCCGTCCAGCACTGGCGGCGTCGCAGTGGGCGCATCTGGAGGGAACAGCCACAAGCATTAGGGAAAAAGAGGCTTTTGTGCTCGCTGTTCCCCTTGGCCCCATCCCCATTCTGAGCATCCCTCCAGCACAGGCTTCTACCGCACTGCAGCATCTGTGCAACAGAAATCTGTTTGGATTTAATTTTAGATTTAGATTTAGATTTAGAGACTTCTAGTCTCCCATGGGTCAAGGCCCAGTGCCAGCCCCGGCCACTCTGGGAGCCTGTGCAGGGATGCGCTGCCTTGCAGACTGTCTCAGGGTGGGATAACCATTCAGTGAGCGGGCATCCAGAAAAAAACAAAAGCAAAGAAAAAAAAAAAACACTACAAACACCTAATGCTAATGTAGTGTAACAGGCATGTTTGGATCAGGTAAGGAAAAAAATCTACTTGCCAGACATAAAATCATCAACAGCATCTGTGAACTCCTGGAAATCAAACTCCCGTCCATCCTGGAAGCAGGGATCCTGGGAGAGGTGAAGAAAATGTGCCCGTAAGCAGGACCTAGGGCTCAGACCCACCTACACCCCCTGTAAAGTTAGACTATGTTTATCTCTTTGCCTTAAATATTTTGTCTGAAGACTATTGATTTGCGGCACCAGATTGCCACAGCCGGAAATAAATACTGCTTTTGATATTCACCCCGGGAGTGACCTTATTGGCCCCTGGATCGCCAAACAGACAAATCAACTGCCTCCTCCCTCTCCTCTACGTCAGGGTGGACAGGAGCGTGTGGGGTTCTGACACCACCCACTGCTACCCTATTGCCCCGTCACTGACCCCTCTGACGGGAGGAGCTCATAGAATTGTAGAATCATAGTATCATAGAATCATAGAATAACCAGGTTGAAGAGACCCACCGCATCATCGAGTCCAACTGTTCCTATCAAACACTAAACCATGCCCCTTAGCACCTCATCCACCTGTCCCTTAAACACCTCCAGGGAAGGAGAGTCAACCACCTCACTGGCAGACTCTGCCAGAGCCCAATGATCCTTTCCGTGAAGTTTTTTCCTGACGTCCAGCCTAAACCTCCCCTGACGGAACTTGAGGTCATGTCCTCTCATCCTGTCCCCTGTCACTTGGCAGAAGAGGCCAGCACCCTCCTCTTTACAATCCCCTTTCAGGTAGTTATGGAGAGCAATGAGGTCTCCTCTCAGACTCTTCTTCTCCAGGCTAAACAACCCCAGCTCTTTCAGCCGCTCCTCATAAGGCCTGTTCTCCAGCCCCTTCACCAGCTTTGTTGCTCTTCTCTGGACTCGCTCCAGAGCCTCAACATCCTTCTTGTGGTGAGGGGCCCAGAACTGAGCACAGGATTCGAGGTGCGGTCTCACCAGTGCCAAGGACAGAGGGAGAAGAACCTCCCTGGACCTGCTGGTCACACCGTTTCTGATACATGCCAAGATGCCATTGGCCTTCTTGGCCACCTGGGCACACTGCTGGCTCATGTTCAGTCGCTGTCAACCAACACCCCCAGGTCTTTCTCCTCCTGGCAGCTTTCCAGCCAGGTTTCTCCTAGTCTGTAGCTGCACAGGGTTGTTGTGCCTCAAGGGCAGGACCCTGCATTTGGCCTTGTTAAACCTCATGCCATTGGACTCAGCCCAGCAGTCCAGCCTGTTCAGATCCCTTTGCAGAGCCTCCCGACCCTCCAGCAGATCCACACTTCCACCCAGTTTAGTGTCATCTGCAAACTTGCTAAGGGTGCTTTCGATGCCTTCATCCAGGTCATTGATAAAGACATTGAACAGGGCTGGACCCAGCACTGAGCCCTGGGGAACCCCACTTGTCACTGGCCTCCAGCTGGATTTAACTCCATTTCCCACCACTCTCTGGGCCCGGCCATCCAACCAGTTTTCCACCCGGGAGAGTGTGCGCCTGTCCAGGCCAAAGGCTGAGAGATCCTCTCCTCCACTGTGCCCATCCCACAAGAGGTCAAGGGGTCTCCTAACGCCCACTGGCTCACGGATGCCCTGTGCCCGGGGCGGCCAAAGCTGTCCCAGCCAGGGGGTTACCTGCTGCGGAGCCACGGGGCCAGCAGGGGTGCTGGGAAGGACAGGGGCACAGGCTGCCAAATCCTTCCAGTCGATGGTGGTGAGCACTGCGGACAGGGAAAGGCAGGAGTGAGGAGCTCAGGCAGGGACCGGCATTGCCAGAGAGGTTTGGTGACACAAGAACCAAGGGCGGTAGGAGCATCCTCAAGGATCAAAGTCATGGAGCACAGGCTGGGGAGTGCGGCGTGGGGAGAGGCGACCCAGCAGAGGGTACAGCAGGGGCTCTCGGACGGGGATGCAGGGACTGGGGGCATGGGGACATCACTGGGATGCGGGGATGGGGGGCACAGGGTTGTCACCGGGATGGGGGAAGCGGGGTGGGGAGCATGGGAGTGTCCCCAGGATGCAGGGATGAGGGGCATGGAGGCGTCCGGGAGACGTGGGAATAGGGGGCACAGGGGTGTCCCCGGGATCCGGAGCTCGGAGTCATCCCCGGGATGCGGAATGGGGAGAATCGAGGTGTCACCGGGATGCGGAATGTGAGCATGGGGAATGCAGGGCCATCCCCAGGATGCGACGCAGGGATGAGAGGCACGGGGGCGTTCCCGGGATGCGGGATGGGGAGCACGAGGCCGTCACCGGGATGCAGCATGGGGAGCATGGAGGTGTCACCGGGATGCGGGGATGGGGAGTGCGGGAATGTCCCCGGGATGTGCGATGCAGGGATGAGAGGCACGGGGGCGTCTCCAGGATGCGGGGATGGGAGGCTCGGGGTCATCCTCGGGATTCGGGATGTGGGGCACGGGGGCGTCCCCGGGATGCGGGCTGGGGAGCTCGGGGCCGTCCCCGGCAGGACTCACCGAGGGCGCCGCGGCGCGGTCGAGGCGGCGGCTCCGGGGGTCCCGGGGGTGTCCCCGCCGCGCCCTCGCCGGGCCGGGCCGGTTTCCTGGGGCCGCGGGCGGGCGGCCCCCGCAAGGTGTTGGGGCAGATGGTGCCGAACGCCCGGCGGCCGCCCCGGTCCATGCTGCCGCCGCCCTGCCCGGCGCTGCCGCCCGCGCCCGCCGGTTCCCGGGCCGCGCCGCGCCCTGCCCGCCCGCCGCTCGGACCGCGAGGGGGAGCGGCCGCGGGGCAGCAACGGGGGGGAGCGGGTTAAAAGCAGCAACCGGCCTCGTGGCGTCGCCGAGCTCCAGCCCAGCGGAGGAGAGTGACCCCCGCCAGGAGAGAGGTCCCCGCCGGGGCGACGCGGAGCCCGGCTGGCACCGGGTGGGCTGGCGGAGGATAAACTGACCCTCAGGGACGGGAACTGGCAGCTGAACATGAGGGAGAACCGCCGTAACGGGCTGTAGCTGCCCCGTGCCTGGAGATGCCCGAGGCCAGGCTGGATGAGGCTTCGAGCAGGCGGATCCGGTGGGAGGTGTCCCTGCCCAGGGCAGAGGGTCGAACTGGATGATCTTTAATGCCCCTTCCAACCCAAGCTGTTCTATGATTCTCTGATTCTGTGATTGTGAGAGTCAGAGAGCGCTGGAACAGGTTCCCGGAGGGCTGGTGGAACCTCCTCCTCTGCAGATCCTCGAGACCCGCTGCAGGCGAGCCGGCTGTAGCTGGGAGGTTGGACTGGAGGGTCTCCAGAGGTCCCTCCCAGCCCCGTCCAGCCTCTGATTCTGCCCCTGACGGGCACGCAGGTATTTCCCGCAGCAGCCTGGAGCAGCCTGGCTCGTTCTGCCTGAGCGACTGAGAGCACCGTCCGTGTGCCACCCACTCCCTCCCGAGAGCAACTTTAGAAGTGTATTTGCTCTTCTAACGTCTCTTTTTGAAAAAAAACCAAAACCAAAACCAAACAAAGGCAATAAAATGGAGAAAATAAAATATTCTACAACATCATGGCTGTTTTCTTCCCTTGCATGTTTCCATGTTTCTCAGTGACAACTTGGTTAGGAGCATGCACCCGGATTACAGGCTTGCTCAAAAAATAGCCACCTGCTCTTTTATTATTTAACATTTCGTTTTCGTACACTTAGGTCAGGGCACCTCACTTTTTTCCCCCTGAGCCATGACCGGTCACTGCATCTATTATTATTTTTTTTTTTCCTGAGCCATGACCAAGCCAGTGTCTGTCAGTCTGAAATGAGGAACGAATGGCACCATCGGGCACGAACATTTCGTATGGGCTGGAGTTCACTGTTGAGGTGAGATTGTTCTATGCCAGCGTGTTCCCTCTTCCAGCTATGTACACACACCGCCAGCAAATAAACGAGCACAGCTGGCAAGTAGAAAATTTATTCAACATTTATTTGGTCCTTCCACCATTATCTTTATGGACTGTTCTTCAAATAAATAACACAGTACTTGAGAGTCTGTATATTATTTACACATTGGGCCATGAAGATGACCAAAGGGCTGGAGCACCTCCTGTACGACGACAAGCTGAGAGAGCTGGGGTCGTTCAGCCTGGAGAAGAGAAAGCTTTGGGGAGACTTTCTGTCAGCCTTCCAGTACTTAAGGGGGGCTACAGGAAAGCTGGGGAGGGGCTCTTTATTAGGGAGCACAGGGATAGGATGGAGAGTAACGGTTACAAGCTGAAAGAGAGTAGATTTAGATTAGATATTAGGAAGGCATTTTTTACTGTGAGGGCGCTGAGGCGCTGGCACAGGTTGCCCAGGGAAGCTGTGGATGCTCCATCCCTGGGGGCGTTCAGGGCCAGGTTGGATGAGGCTTTGAGCAGCCGGGTGCGGTGGGAGGTGTCCCTGCCCGTGGCAGGGCGGGTGGAGCTGGATGGGCTTTAAGGTTCCTTCCAACCCAAACCGTTCTATGATTCTATAATTCTAAAAAACCAGCACAGGGAGAGTGCAGGTGACGTGCAGTAACATCACGTACAAAACGCCATCTGACTTTCAAATCTCCGGGGACCCCGAGGCGCGGGTGACCCGAGTCCCCACCAGCTCTGGGCGCGCAGAGGCCGCGGCAGCGCAGGCCGGGGCCGGGGACACCGCACCTCGGCGAGGGGGGCATGGCCGCTGTCACCCGCTGTCCCCCCGCAGCCAGGGGCACTTCTGGGCCAGCTGCGGCGGCAGGAGGAGCGGCAGGGCCCGCCCGTTCAGCGACACCAGGAGCTGCAGCCGGTCCATGCAGTCCCGCAGCAGCCCCTCGGGGTACCCGCTGACCCGCAGGTCCAGGGGGCGGCGGTGACGCAGCAGCCGGTCCGCCAGCCCCAGGCTGCCGGCGGCCAGCAGGGACGGGGCGTACGCGTGGAAGGCGTAGTCTGCCAGGCTGAGCTCGGCGACGCCCCCCGCCAGGCCCCGGGCGTCCGCGGCCTCCCCCGCGTCGGCGCCCCGCGCCCCCAGCCGCACCTGGCTGAAGTGCTCCAGGAAGAAGCTGACGGTGGGCGCCGCCAGGTCGAAGCCCAGGCGGTGCAGGACGATGCGCTCGAGGTTGCGGAGCTGCTGGCCGGTGAAGGCTCCGCCGCAGAGGGCGAGGAGCTGCTTCACGCGCGGGGGGTGCACCTCCACCTGTCGGACGGGGAGGGGGATGCTGCAGCCGGCCAGCGGGCCCCGGGGGGAGCCGCGGGGCAGCCGCGCCCGGGGCCGCCCTACCTGCTTGCAGGCGATGAGCAGCGCCGTCACCCCCAGGAGCTGGAAGCAATCGGCGGCCACGGGGGTGGTGGAGAGGAAGCGGTCGAGGGTGTTGACGGCCAGGCAGAGAGCCTCGAAGGAGAGGCCGAAGTGCCGGTGCACGGGGATGAGCCAGCTGACCAGCTTGCAGCGCGCCTCGGCCGTCACCTGCGGCACCGAGACCGGGGTCAGACGGGGCTGACACCTGCTGTCCCTCCCCGCCGGTCCCACCTGGGGCACCGGGGGCAGACGGGGGCTGACGGCGGCTGCCTCCTCCCCGCCGCCCCCACCTGCGGCTGCCGTGCAAGCGGCTCCCGCGGCTGGAAGCGGCTCTCCATGCTCTTGCGGGAGCGGTACCAGCTCTCCCCGTAGTCGCGGAAAGCCTGCAGGTCCTGCGGGCTGTGTCCCCCCGGCCCCGCCGCCGGTCTCCGCCGCCGCTCCGGTCGCCGCGGGCAGCGGGTGGGGGAGGCGAGGCGGCCGCTCCGGTGCGGAGTGCGGGCTCGCCGCCCGCTCGCTGCCGTCACCATCGCGGGGCCGGGGCGGCCGCGGGACCCGGCGGCGGGTTTTTGAGCGGCAGGGCGGCCCCGACGCCGCCACCGCCCCGCCCGCAGCCGCGTCTCCAAAACAAAACGCGCAACGGGCCCGAAAGGCAGCGAGTTACCCGAGCGCCTGGCTCTGCTCCAAGGGTTTCTCACTGGGTAAGGCGGCCGCAGGCGCGCGGCTCCCTCGCCCCCAGCACAGCAGGAGCCGCTGCTCTGCCCCTACTAAAAACGCACGTTTCCCCAGCTCCCAAAGTCTTAACTCGGAACCCAGCGAGCCTTAACAGCTGCAGACTGCTGCATAGAAGTAATATTCATTTGCGGTCCCTGGGGAACACAGCACAAACACACCGGGGGAGATGCTGGGAACGCCGGGCTCTTCTGCGCGGTTCAGATCGCAGTTCTCCCAGCCGGGGGCTGCGCTGTGTCAAACAGAGAATGGAGGGAAATGGATTCGTTCCTCCACGGCGGCTGCTAGTTTGTAGTAGAGCCGAGGCCAGACGCGACCGTTTCATCAGAGATAACTTGGTTATGTGAGGCGCTGATCAGGTCTGCTACAGGTGAGGAAAGAACGGCAGAAGGAAAAAGGAAAACCTCTCTTCCATGAAGCAGTAGTAAGACATCACTAGGAAAAGGAAAGGAGCTTCAAGAAGTCTACAACCCCAGCAGCAAAAATAGATTCTCCAGCTTGCACTGCAGGAGCGGGAAATCCTCTCAAAGGAGAGGAGACGCAGGAGAGGATACACAACCTTTATAACCACGCACACTCCTTAAAAGCCCTGTTGTGACTATGGCAAGAAAGATCCATTGGTCACGGTCTTGCAATCAATACTTTTAGAAAAATAACAGAAGGGTGTTAACAGAAGTATTTATAATAATGGAGCAAAAGAGAAAGTTCCTCTACAGCAAAAGAAAAAAAAAAAGAAAAGGCACAAAAGTTGCTCACAGACACTGCAGAAGCAGAAATCCACTGTAGTAGTCTTTGTTGGGTTTGGTGGGTGGTTTTTTTTGTTTTTTTAAAGATAACTGTGTTTATCTGTACACCACAGTGCTGTTTTGCAGAAAACCATTACTCACTCAGGAGCATGTGCAATTTCTTAGTTATTACAATAAATCCCCTTAATAGTAACAACTGAATGAAGCTATTTCTTTAAAAGATTACAAAGCAGGGCATGCTGGAGGAACACAAAGAATGCCTCCACATATCAACACAGAAATAGAACAAAATCTCTTGAATTCACCACAGTTAAATAAGGGTGAACCCAAGGACAATTGACACTTTCACCTGGATTTAGCTACTTAAAACCAATAACTGATAAAATAAATTTAAATCCAAAAGAAAGAAGAGCTTGTTAGTTGCTGAAACACTGAAATGTATTTCTAATTCATCTTTCCAAAGGACACAAATAAAAGACCTCAACTAGAACAAAATCTAGAGAACTGTTCAACATGCAGATTTAATTTTTATCTTCAAGGAATGTAGTTTGCAGGTTTTTACTTCTGTCTCTGACACAAAAGATGATTGTGTCTAGGAATACAGAGCACAGAAGTGAGGTCTGGAGATCAAAATTTAACTCTTTAAGTGCTTCCTTGTGTAAATGGTGTATACTTCGGAATTAAAAAAACCTAAACCACTTCCCGGTTCTTAGATTAGCAGTAGTTTATCAAAATCCATAAAAGGATAACAGATGCAATCACTTTTCCCTCAGTTCTTATCAAACTTCCAGAACTGAACATAGGGTAACATGCACAAACTGGATTACTTTCAGTTCTCCTAGCTCAGTCATACCAGTTCTGCTGCTATGATAATACTGGATAGCTCCATGTATTTTACATTTCCTTCAGTGCCCCCCCGTACACTGTTAACCTTTGCTGTAAAAAAAAAAGCACATATTTTTCAGACTAAAAAAAACTTACCTCCCCACTGTACAGAGTTCCTACTTGACTGCATTTAATGGCAAACTCTACCCCTCATTCCTGAAAGGTGAGTTGGTGTCCTAAAATTTCGCTTCATAATTGTAAATGGTGTGGATATGTGGCATGTAAGAGCACCTGTTTCACTAAGTTATCTAGTTAAGGAATATTCCATATAAAAGAAGTAAGAAACAAAAACACACTGACACACAAACATAAAGGAGCCAGTTATAAGAGAATAACAAAGATCAGAAAGCTTCAGCCACAGACTGATGAGCCATTAAAGGAACTGCTGTGGTATAGCCTTGAAGAGGGTCAAACTGAACTTTGATCAGTAGAAGGAGAAAAACATGATCATGACTGTCACTTGAGGGGGCTTGCAGGACTATGCAAAAAACTTAAGATATGGAAGGGACAGCAAATGTATTACAGTAGCAGGGAGAGACAAAACTCATGGTGAACAGAGAGGAAATGGTGCAAGAAGAGGCAGAGGATAAGGAAGAGCTGCTGGTCAGTACACTTGTCTAGCTGAGCACCTGTTCATTGCAATCCGTATTACCTTCCTATAAAGCATCTTCTGAATGTAAACCATACAGAAAAATAAAGACATCTATAAGATGTATTGCTTTAATACTGTAAATTTCTAGATAAAAAGAAACGCCACATAGGAAACCCACATAAGAAGTGTCTGTCTTCTGTTTGCACACATATAATGGAATTCTACTCAGCTTTGAGATTCAGGACCCAATCTTTAATAATTTCATCGGCACCATCAATGAGAGCATGATTAGTACAATAAACAAAAAAAATTAACTGGCCACAGCCACTTTTATATTGAAAAGCGACTGCTTCCATCCATCATTTGTACAGTCAGACAAATGGCACCAAATGTATTGTAAAGGCTAAACACATTCAATGTTCATCTTTAAAAATTATACTGAGAATGGTAAATTTTATGCAAAATCATGCAGCTTTTCCAAATCATGGCTAGTATCAACACTAATTATTATAAAACACTTTCAACACATTAATGTTGGAGTGCATTTATCCCCTGCCATTACTTAGGCTCTGATATATTATCAACTTCTGGTTTCAGTTGCCATTCTCTGTTTTTATCAGTTCTTTGATGATGTGCAAGACCTCGTCATCTAGGAAAGAAAACAAACAGTGAGTCGAAAAGAGTGAGCTTAAACATTCAATTCCCGCACCCCAAGAAACTTAGAAAAGAAGTCTAGCTTTCAGCAACTTAAAATCTTAACCTTTCAGACTACGTCAGACTCTAAAGCAAGATAAGTGATTTCCATCTGCAAATGGACAAACAGTATGTCCACAGTGCATCCTTTATAAAGTTACTCAATTAACTGGTTGTGGCCACTTCAATTTCTCACAAAAGGGACTGAGAAAGCGATGGTTAACTATGCTAACATATAGGAACTACCTTTCTTCTTCCCCACCTACAATATTCTTTCGACCATCTGGTGTTCAAAGTTCAAATGGTGCTCCTCTTTCCTTTACTTTGGAGGCTAACATGCAGTTCCTCATCATTATCCTAAACTACAAAACAACTTTCATAACACTTAAAATTCATCTATGTCTGAAGTTCATCACACACAATTGTACTTCTATTGGAGATGTGTACTGCACCATTGCTACTGCTATCTTAAATATTGTTATCACGTATATCTTTAAAACAGCAGTTGTGCAGATCCTTGCACATCTGGGCTGAGCCATGCAACACATGAAGGATTAGTAATGGTTTTTTTTTTTGATGTCTCTTAAGGTAATGGAATGATATTCAAGTCACACTAACCCTACTGCGTGAGGATATAGTGTACTAAACCTTCTTCAGATTTACCACAAGATCCATTTAATAAACAGTAATGCCAACAATGCAGTAATGAAGTTACCTTCGAGTGACATTTTAGGATTTTCAAGCTTCTTCCTCAAAACAGACTCTATGAGAACTCTCAGCTGTTTGAAAATTACTGCTATCTTTACAGGAGCCTGTAAAGAATAGAGAATACAAACATTTGCAACACTCACTCAGGTATTTTATACCACAACACAGATTCAAAGATTACCTTACATATAAATACAAGTTCATAACAAGATTCCTGGAAATACAACAGACATACACAATTTTAAGCATATGGATAGTGTACTCATGAAATGACTGGGCTTACTCTGTGCTCTCATCTTTAAAAACCCGTTTACAGCATCATAGCCTAAAGAGCAGCAGCTCAGAAGGAAAACAGAGTACGTTCCCACATGTATCATGAACAACCAGTACACAGTGAACTTGTTAATTTACCAGTATCCTACTTGCTCTAATTGCTTTTTCCCTGAAGTATAAAAGTACAATTTAATTTTCATACCTGAAGAAAAATACCTACACGTTTTCCTCTCAGAGGGTCTGTCTGGACTCCTGAGAAAGCAAAACCCCTCCTAAGTCTTGATAGGAATTTGGATACCTACAGCTGAACCCCCTTCCATGAATCTTTAATTTTACCCCTTCCTCCCCTCCCTGATCCATTCTATTTAATTTACATGCTGCCTGTGGTACAATAAGTATCTATTACGGAAAAAAAACACAAGAACCAACATATTCTACTTAGCATCTCAGTAGAATAGCACACGTCTGCTTTCAGTACCAAGTCTATAAAATAAGGCTTAGACTGTATCTATTTCCAACATCTTTTCTGAAAAAATATTCACTTTCTTCATGAAGACAGGGGGAACTATTTGGTTGGGGGTTTTGGGTTTTTTTTTTTTTTTTTACAACTGATAACAGTTTCCCATCATTTCCTTTGTTTTTCTCCTCCCTTCTTCCCTCTTGTCTTTGTCCCACACAGTGTTCTGAATCAGACTTCCACATCAAAGCAGCATAATACAAAAGCCCATGGAACCACAAAAGGCAGCTATCACTCCAGCACACCTGAAAGTGGATCCAGCTGTCAACTGTCAGGAGACGCTCCCGATGCTGGACTTCTATATCCCCACCAAAAAGCAAAATGGGAAAGGGGGATATTAAAGTAGTCTCTCTCAAGTACACTTTAGTGTACCTCACCTGCATATAAACAAACACAAGCATTAAAAACAACAAAGAAACCCCAAACCACATAATGTGCAACACCAAATTTGTCTGCCACTTTTAAAAGTAAGAAATACACTTTCTTCCTTTTAAGATCCAATCGACACAGGTCATCGTATGCAGAATAACTGATGGCAACTTGGTCTGCCCTAGACCACACAAAATACATGGTCTCTAAGTAAATTACAGGCTTATGCACTACCAGTAAATTTGTTAAACTAACAACTTTCTTGTTAAAATCCAAACAGACACCTGATCTTAGCCTAGTATTAAAAGGCATGTAAAACTCTCCCATTATATTCTTAGCAGCATTCGGCTTGTCACTCTATCCAGAGATGCACATGCATACAAGCATAAACGAGGGCACACGTGTAGATAGATACACAGAGCAAACTGTAAAGCTTAGCATATGCTGATTCTGGCTTTGGAGACTTTTGCCAGCAAACACTGAATGGAATGTGAAGGAGTTGTAGTGCGAAGAAGGAAACTAGAGTGCACCTCCCCATATAAATGCAGGCCAACTGTTACACTGCTCATGGAATAACTTAGCTACTTCAGCTGCTGTCTTGATCTTACACTACAAGGTTCTTGCAGTCAGGAAATATTTTCAGCTTTCCAAAAAGTACTGCTGCATCATATGCATTAAGAAGCCTAATGTAATGTAATTTCCTGCTCCTCTACAGTAAAGTAGGCCATTGAGCAACTGCTGTCAAGGTTTTGTTGTACCAGAAGTTTAAATAACTAAACAACCAAATTTAGCAAATAGCTGACAAATTTTTCAGTTGGGAAGGGGAATTAAGTGATGAAAAAAAAATGGAATTTACTTCGGAAGCTCAGCAGTCAATTAGAATTGGCTACTTCATTTCAAGTTATTACTGGGGATAGGAAAGGCCTGTACTGAGTTACAAAAATTTAGAGTCTGCTTAGAATAGTACAAAAGAATAAGCGTACTTTGAAGCGTTACTACATATTACTGCTTAAAGTGATCATATCAAAATCAACATCACTGTATTAAAAAAGTTAATGATACTATTAAGTTAAATGACATAAGAAAGGTACTTCCATTTATAGTGACCAGTTTCACCATGAACAACAGATTTATTCATGATGTTCAGCCTTAACTTCGTTTTCTTCAGCACTTAGCTAACTAATTTTTATGGGCTTTAGAACCACTAGATTCTAAAGACTCTTAACATGAACAATGTGAAGGGGCTGGAGAACAGGCCTTATGAGGAGTGGCTCAGAGAGCTGGGGTTGTTTAGCCTGGAGAGGAGGAGGCTGAGAGGAGATCTTATTGCTCTCTACAACTACCTGAAAGGAGGTTGTAGAGAGGAGGGTGCTGGCCTCTTCTCCCAAGTGACAGGGGACAGGACAAGAGGGAATGGCCACAAGCTCTGCCAGGGGAGATTTAGGCTGGACATCAGAAAAAAATTTTTCACGGAAAAGGTCATTGGGCACTGGAACAGGCTGCCCAGGGAGGTGGTTGATTCATCTTCCCTGGAGGTGTTTAAGGGACAGGTGGATGAGGTGCTAAGGGGCATGGTTTAGTGATTGATAGGAATGGTTGGACTTGATGATGCGGTGGGTCTGTTCCAATCTGGTTATTCTATGATTCTGTAAGACACTGACATTCAGGTGTACTTTATAGTTTTACACTGGTGTATGTTATTTAATATTAGAAACACAACTCTACATTTATACAAACTATCAGCTATCTTCATGGTTTTCACTTACCTTCTCCTGGTAAAGAAGCCATCCATATGTCTGCAAGTCTCGATTTACAGAGGAGGGATGCACTTGTGCTTTCCCCTGAGCAGTTTCTACCATACAAGCCAGCTTCTCTGTAATATCTACAGACTTTGTATATATTATTTTTCCTACGTTGTCGTACAGCCCTGCAGTCAACACAGCTTTAAGAAGAGCTATTTCATGGAGAGAAAGGGATTGTGTAGCTCCATTTCCATCCAATCCACATTGTGTAGTAGGTGCTGTGAACCCCGCTGCTCTGACCACCCTTATAAGTTCTTGCTTCACGTCCTGAAATTAGCAAGGTGTTAGAAAAACTCTGATTTCAAAAAGGTACATACTCAATTAGCAGGCAATGAAAATCCATCCCAAATATTTAAATCTTCCCTGGGAAAAGCTCTTACTAGAAAAACACTTGGAATATTGGTTGTTTCTATGAGAAAAACATTGTCTGAAACAAAGAATTAGATGTATTGTACTACATAATCTGCAAATACTAAATCTCTGACTTGTAGTTAAAATAGAAAAGTACATTTGCATCTAATATCCACTTATGCTTATGAGAGCTCAGTTACCCAAACTTATATAGGAAAGACCAATTAAAACATTTTCTCACCAAAAATGAATGGCCATTTGTGGCTCACCTTTCAAACTAACTGTTAGCAAACCTGTTCCTTGATATTAAGAATAAAATATGTATTTTAATTCATAAGTTTTGATTCTCTGGTAGAAGGAAAGAGTAGCTTCTTCATTGGCAAAGATGTACACCAAAGTGTGCATATCAAAACTCAAATGCAGACACAGCTGCCCTGAGCGAGGGTATGCATTTCATTAATCCCCGGCATTCTGCTTGGTTTTTTTTTTGTTGAAACGGTAACTGTGATCTATAACCTCTTGAAAAAGGCATGACACTTTCAGAGGGAAATTTTAACAAATATCTTTTGAGTGTAAAGCATAATTATTTGGTTTACCTCTAGAGTTAGAAGTGAAGTCCTATTAAGGAAATTTCTTCTGCAGTATGTCATTTCAGCACGATACCCCCCTTCTTGTTGAGCCCTCTTCCAGCTAAGGAAAAAAATAAAACAGGTTGTCTTACCACAGCAAGAGAATCACATCAAGAGTATAACAATATAAAATTGGTAGAAAGTTAAAAGGCAATACTGTTTTGGTCAGCATTCTCCTCAAATAAGTGGCATTAATGAAGATCAACGCATTCCAGAGAACATATGCCTGTAACATAGTTTTGACAGATATAGACAAAAATACAAGCTTTTTTTCTCTCAAAAATTACACACTTCTGTCTGTCTTGACAGTTGGAACGAAAATAAGGCGTAGTTTGAGATGTAGCAATAATATCCAAAAAAGTAACACGTGTATGTAATTTGAAAAGAGTTATTTGTAGTCCCTTAAACACAAAATATACAAGTCAGTATACCACCAACAGCAACCAAATACTTTAAACACTACAATAAACAGACAGCACACCTCTGTGTATGTGCAAACATAGGTATAAGGAGTTAAAAGATCAGGTACTAAACAAGCTATTCTTTTGCATTAGTATTTCACAATTTGAAGAGAAAAATATCAGGTGCAAGCAATTCAAAAGAAAATTAAGGATTCTTTATAGAACCACATCAATTAAGTGTTATCTGCATCTAGTTATAAGCACAGGATAATTATACTTTACCCCAGGTAAGCGTTGTAAATTGTTATGTGGTCTGAAACTGCCATTGCTAGAGATGACTTTGCAAGATCTGCTTCATCTTTTCGACCAATTGGTGTAGTAAATGGCGATTTTTCTGTCATAACAGCAGCCAGAGTTGCCTGCAATAAGTAAAGTATATAGCACTTCTAAGTATTTTATTACAAGCTTACAGTTTTATCATACAAATAGTTTTTCTTTTACAGTAATATTTAATTATACTTTATTCTTCTACTAAGCCTCGAGGAAAATTTATCAGAAGAATTTCCTACGTAGGATTCAGAACTTAAAGATGTTGTTTATGTAATGCCTTATATAGACTGATAAAAATACTAAATCTCAAAACTCACATGGAATGGTTTGTCAAGTGACAGAGCAATATGTGATACAATACAGTGAAGGTCAGATTATACTGCTTAGGTTATACTATGTTAACCAGAGATACAGAGAGAACAAAGAATTAACTTCAGTTTTCAGCAACTAATGTACCCATGTTTCCTCCTAATTTGTGGTAAATTAAATTGATTATGTGAAAGTGTGAACTATGCCACAGTCTTCGTACAGTAAGTTAACACATCAATTAATTTCCAGTAACTTTACATCAGCATGTTCTTGGCTGATAAACTGTGGAGTAATCCAGATTGGTTTAATTCATACATAAACCAGCTTTTTTGTAAGTGTCATACTCCCTGGGCTTCTAACAGGAAGAACTGAGGACCAAGTCTTATTACCCCTTGTGACTAGTACCTAGGAGTTTAGAATCATAGAATCATTTAGGTCGGAAAAGACTTAAGGTGACCTTACCTTAAAATAAAAATTTCATCTTCTTTCACTATCCTTTCAGAATATCATGTTACAAGAAAGCAGAGTAATCATAAAGAGTTAACCATTTCTGTATTTTTTTTCACTCACCACAGGATCCAAGCAGCCAAATATAGCACCAAATATAAGCATTTTGCCAATCTTTACATTGACAGGAAGGGCTGCAAGGTGTTGGCCCAGCGGAGTCAGCTTAGGCTCATTTAAGAGACAAGCCCCAATCTTCCTCAAGAGGTTCATTGCATTACCAATTACTTGCTGCTGTGGTGGGTCTAATGCTCTAGAAAGGAAATCTTCAGGAGAGCCAAGACTGCATTTCTGTGGAGTAAATAGGCATATATTTCAATATAAAGATTTATTATAACAAACTTTTATAATAGCTACAAGGGGAACTGGAACACTCTTCTTGAAATCTACATTCCCTCACCTCTAAACCAGCCTCTTGGTTCCCAAAATGCAGACACAACCCATCCCAGTTTAACAAAACTTCCTATTTGGAAGGACTCTGCAGAGCATGACCACTTGGACAAGCTTGTTACCAATGGTCACAGATGGGCAGAAGACTCTCAAACCTGATGTGACGTAGTTCAACCTCACACTAATCTGCCAGGCTGCTAGTGTTCTGGTGCATAACCTGCTCATTAAGGATAGGAGGAGAGGGAATGGAATTACTTCCTTAAGCAGAAATTAGTATGAAGGCTCTTTAACGAAGTTTGAATTGTAAACTGGAATAGTATAGCATGCTATTCTCATTCAGCAGCACGCTCCGAATTCTCCACAGTATATGGGTACTGGGTTCCCCGCCTTGCTCTGGTGCGAGAAGCCCCAGTAATTACACTGGACTAGGCCTGTGCTAAGAAACCTTATTTAGGTAGCAAGGTCAGTAATTATAAAGTCTAAATCTCATGACAGCATGAAGGTGTAATTCCTCCAAAGGCACATGTAATATTTTTGGCTAAGAAGGTCAGTAATTCTGACACTAAAACCATACCATAATATGAAGGCATAATTCCTCCAAAGGCACACGCAGTATTTCTGGAACAGAATATTCCATGAAACTTTCAAACCTGCAACATCATAAAAACAGAATCACATATATTCAATTCAATCTTTGAATTCAACTTACAAAGTCAGGTTTCACACATTCATTCTTTGCAGATGCTCTTTTCAGGAGCAAGGCAGGGGTAAGGCATGTGTTTTAATAGTGCATGGGTAAGCAAAACTGTTTATTATTTGAATTAAGGCATGTATGGTAGCTTGGAAAGCAACAACAGATTTTCCAAACAAATTTTTAAAGTGTATAGCTCTCAAAGTGAAAGTCCTGCATACGGCTAAAACACACATTTTGCTGGTCATTTCATAATACTTTTATCTTAACAGCTTCTCAGCTGAAAGTTGCTTCAAACTTTCAGACAAGCTGGAAAAAGTTTATTCCACTGTAGTACCAGAAACTATTTCTGCAGTTCTGTATAATGTTTTTTTCCCCATGTCTTAACCACAGAGATTCCACTTCAGCAACCTATAGGTTTGTCCGATAAAAAATTCAAAGTTCAGGAGGTGGCATGTGCACTTGATACAGGGCAGTAAATATAGTGGAAAACAGATCTTCTGTAATTCTTTGTTGCTCCACTTTTTCTTTAGTTATGATTTTTTTCATATATTTACTTTATAGAGATGTTATGAATAAAATTAACTTTTCTAAAAATCATGAAATGAAGTATTACAACACTAGTCAACCAATATTCAAATTATCTGTATTTTTTTTACAGTTTAATCTTTTCAGTTTGCAGTAAGTAAAGTCAAGATTTCTTGGTTTTGCATAGAAAAAAACGACAGAGATATTTGTGATTTAAATCTTGCTAAGTTTATAGTACCTGTTTCTTGTGTACATTCGGAAGCAGAATCCATCCCTTACACGCCCAGCTCTTCCTTGTCGCTGCAGAGCACTGGCTTTACTAACAAAGGTCTCCTCCAGGGAACTCATCTGGCTACTTTCATGATACCTTAAAAATTGCAAAGCAAGTGCACATTCAGATTTCAGAAACAAAATTTTGATGTATGCTCAACTTAAATGCCAGGATACTTATACTGTAGCCACACAGTATCTATTTGAAAAGATTGTACTTCGTTCTGATAACTAAGCATAGCTGGGGAAAACGGTACATCATAGAAACTTGGATACAACTCACTAATTGAAGTACTAAAATGGGAAAGCAAAAGAGCTATTATATTATTTCATCTCCCTGACAATTCAGATTTGTTCTACTACATATAGCAGGGGATTGGTTTCACATTTAAAATGGACAAAAATCCTGAGACAGCATAAAAAAAGACCTACTTTATTTTTAATGCAGTACTTAATCATGACTCTTCATACTGATGAACAACCCTTGCCTTTCCTCACACCAACTGAAAATCCCAAACTTGTACCTAAACTGCAAGCTGTTCAATGAGCTCAGCACTCTCTTTGTCCAAAACAGGACAAAATTCTGTTTAATAAGGATACTAAAAAATTCTTGCAGTACTAACCTCCAAATATTTTCAGTAATCACAGTAAGATTGATGAAAATCGAACTCACCTATTTTCTTTTGTTCTCCCAGTATCAATTACAAAGACAACATCTGGTATTGTAATACCTGTCTCTGCTATATTGGTTGCCAAAACAATCTGAAAAAAAGTAACATAAGTAGAAGAATGACAGAATGTTTAACAGTTTCCATTCTTTTAGCAAGTTCTACAGGACAAGTCTGGTTAAAGTTTTTTTTTCCTTAAGTCATCTGACAACAGCTACACAGCTTGGAAAATGGCTTAGTCTTTCTCAATTACTAAGCAATCAAAAGTGAAGTGAGAACTTTGCATTCACTTTTTGTTTTATAATTACTATTTAGTACCTGCCAAAACTGGCAGTAAGTAAAATACTATTTTCTTAGACAAAAGCTATAGTTACTGGTTACAAATAGTTAAAATATAAGAAAACAACAATTAATGAAGCTCTTAACGAAATATTAGGCTTAAAAAATTGTCTGATTGCTGTCAAGTAAGCAGCATGCTAGCTTCTACCTGCTATAGACCACCAAATCAGAAGAAATGGGTTTTTGCAGCAAGAAAATTCCAGGAACAACTGGAATACAGGTTGTTGTGTAGTTCCATATGATTCAATTTTAAAATAATCCAGACTTGCACCCACGGAAAGCTGCTCCTTTCTAAATACAACGTACCTTCCTAACACCAAGAGGAGGTATTGTGAATGCAGCTGCTTGATCTTGAGTTGAAAGGACAGAATGCAAAGCTATCAGTCTGTGCCTAGAATAAGAAATTACACTAATTAACATATGCTTACCAAATTAAGACACAGTAAAAAATTGAGACCAGAACTATAAGAAAAGCTTGGAGAAAGCAACTACAATGGTCACTTGACAGAGTAAAACTTTGTATTATTAGGTATGAAAGCCTGCTTCAGTATTTTATTACAGTATTGAGAAAGGATAACTAGATCATAGGGCTGTTCTTCTATTTGGCAATAACACAGCAAAAATCCTACTGCTGCAGAACCCCAGGTTAATTTACAAAAAAGCCTAGCAAAAACAGGGAAATAGATGTCCACAAACCTGAGTTGTTTACATTGTGCTTCCAAGACAAGGACCACTATCGAAATTTTGCACAGAACTATAAACACATGCTAATAGAAACACTTTCCCTGGAGGTGTTTAAGGCACAGGTGGATGAGCTGCTAAGGGGCATGGTTTAGTGTTTGATAGGAACAGTTGGACTCGATGATCTGGTGGGTCTCTTCCAACCTGGTTATTCTATGATTCTACACATTCAGTCTAAGTAATAAAGGCCTTCAGAGATGAGACAGTCACTGCTATTTGTACTTTTTTCTTTCTTTTCTGGACCTTGACATCTCAGACATCCTTGAATCTTTAGAATTTGACCATAAATATTCTTTTTTATGCTATTATGTTGCTAATTTGTAGTTACCCGCATAATAAATTTCAAACATATCTGTCACTAGAACTTTATGCTGTTTCTCTTGGTGGATTACTCTGAATCTCCTTTCAGGAAGCAGTCACTTCCATGTAAACAGTAAGCCACAGAAAGGTATTATCCTACTTATGACACCTTCCAGATCCTAAGAAGCAAAAAAGTAGTTGTCAAGTGCTTTGTGATTAAGCACTGTCATATTTGCTTGTGTCATTACTAGATAGCAGAAGTACATTTGTTGCACAAACAGCTCAGAGATATAATTCTCAGTTTCCCTCTTCAAAAATGGCAGACCTGAAAACCCAAAGATACTCATTAAGTTAAACTATTAACATTATAGATAGTATCCGTGTTACCTATCACGCAAGTTAAATCTTCTGTCAGTTGAAATAAGATCATACAGCTGTTGGATATGGGCAAGGCCTGGTAAAAAGATCAGCACAGCACCCTCAATGTTCTTGAATTGGGGACTTCTATCTGAAAAGTTACAATACAGGCACATAGTTAAAACAAACAGGCATTTGTGAACAGTTTAACTTGAGAAGAGGAACTAATTCTGGGCCCTGCAGTAAACACTTTTCAGAATGTATCATGTAAGAATGAAGTCAAGTACTTCACTGCTAGCAGAAAGCACTGGAAAATAAGTCCAAAGGACATCCCCAAGTATATAAACATCTTAAGATGTAGACTGTACCTAAGTATGCAAGCAACTCCAAAATAAGTTCGAGGTTGATCTTGTAAGGGTTCATATACAAGATAGCCTGCTGTGTACGACTGCTATACTTCGCATAGTAAGGAGCCAAATCAATACCAAATCCAGACTGGGTTGGGACATATTCCTAAAGAGAGCAGGACAAAAAAAAAACATAATCTCAGTGGAAGAACGTAAGACAGCAGGTCAACTTGTCATTCACTTAATTTAGGTTTCCTAAAACAGAGATTGAGATAATAGACGCCTAATTGACTAACTTGACTGACTTGCCACCAGAACTGGCGAGTTAAATCACAGCCACATACATAACCTGTAGATAGTCATCTACTGGTGCTAAACAACATGCTACATTTTTAAAAAAGGTAAAAAGTAAAGTCTGTGCAAACAGTACTATAAAGTCTGTTTTGCAAATGAAAACAGTTCCAAGGTCCATATCTGGCATCCCCATTGATATCAATTCAAAATGGGATAACAGGGCGGCTACTCTTCTTTCAAAATTCCCTTTTTTGAGGTATAAGAAATGACTCCCATTTCTCCTGTCCCCCGTCTCACCCTTATCAGCTAATGGTTGCAATGACAGTTAGGAATGGAAATTTCTGCAGTATTTTGGAGCAGGAGGAAAGGGGGAAGAAGGGAGAGTAAGCAGACCATACAGATGTTTAATTTGTTTATAAACATCTTACAGGTACATGCTTTGCATAAGGCTAATCAATGCATGTTAATCAATGCACTTAAAGCATCTTGCCGTCACGTAGCCTTCTGTACTGAAGGCGCAACAGAAATAAACCACAAAGATGAAGATTGATTCAGGAGAGCACTTGGGCTTCACCTAAAGTGTGCTGTTGTGATGGGGTAACTACCAGTTTACAGACTGAAACATGATGAACAGCCTACGCTGCCCAAGGTCAGATGGCTTCTTATGCCCTTCAAGAGTTCTGACCCAAAAGCACACACAGCCATCACTGCAGAGTACCTACAGGATTAGCCACAGCCTGTTAAACCAAAAAGCTCTATGCAACTACCTCATGTAAATCATCTCATTTGGCATGGAAAGTTGGAAGCTCTGAGATGCTTTTCAGCTAAGAAGGATATGACCTTGCCTCTTCTGTTCTTAGGAATCTGCACAAGAGAACTTAGTATGAAATGTCAAAAAATCAAGGCAGCTATAAAGGAGCTAGAGACAAATGTTAAAGGTGCAGTGTTAATAATACTTGGTTTCCATCTTATCAACTGAAAGAATATTTGATAGTATACAATCCAATCACATCTAATAAGAGAAACTAAAGTTATAAAATAATAGAAAAACTATTCAAGTTTCCAAGCCAAAGTAGAAATGCCTGTTTTACCTGACACTTTGTAGAGCCACCTCCTTTGCCAGTAACATTTATTGTCACTTCCTCCTCCTCCTCCAAGAACTTCTGACAGTATTCTGAGTCTTTCTCCAGAACATAGCCAGTTGCCTCAATCACATCTTCAACATGGAAAATCTTTCATGAAAATTCCCAGAAGAAAAACAAGGTATGTTAAAAACTAACCGGCACTTTTATCAAATTTTTAAAGCTTACATACAAAGCTGAACAGGGCATTCCTTTCTCTTTTGATGTTGTAATAGATCTTCATATTTCCTTTGATTTTCAAAAACCTAAACACAGCGCTGCTATGAGTTTGCTAATGGGCCTCTCCACATGATCACTAGCATTACCTTTACCACAGACAACATAGCATGCATGAGAAACATAAATTAGAGTAATAACAAGGTTGCATGGGAGAAGGGAGTTTTTTAATGCTTTCCTTTCAACTGAGATTGAATAGAGAAAAATCAAAGTGTCACTAATGGATTTTAATCCACAATAAATCCAACACAAAAAGATAGTACAGACTTGTACTTCAAAGCACTGAAGCTATTCCGAATTTTCAAAAAGGAAAAGGGCTACAAGTCCTTGAAACACATATTTAAGGTATGTATTTTTGGTACGAAAAAAGCGGTAGATATGTTTTTTATAGACAGTAACCAGGCAAACACTGTGTACATGCACACAAAATGTCTTGCACAAAGACACATTTACTTACCTCAACAGGGTAACTCCTCCCCGAGATCCTTAAAATGGGACAGTGGGAGAAATAGCTGGAAAACTTCTCACTGTCTACAGTGGCACTCATTAAAATCAAATGCAGGTCTGAACGCTTATGTAAAATTTCCTTCAGAATAACTAGCAAGAAATCAGACTGGACACTTCTTTCATGTACCTAGAATTAGAAAAACATATCTATAGTAAGGCTTTAGCACAAGCCAAGGCCCAAAATAGCTATAGCTTCTGCAGAATAGTAAGAGCTAATAACCTCATCTACAATGACATGAGATATACTTGAAAGAAGACCATCTTCTTGAAGTTTCCGAAGCAAGACACCTGTTGTACAGTACAGTAATCTGGTAGCTTCTCCTGTTCTTGATTCCATACGAATTTGATATCCGCACAAGGAATTCTTTAAAAAAAGATATTAAAAATATAGGAATAACTTAAAAATGGCATAAAACCTACAGAAATTCAAAATTAATTGAAATATAAGCACTGTTAGATTCAGACATTGCATAAGCTGCTAATTAAATAGTATGGTGAATGAATATCACAGTTTTCTACATATATATACATTCCTTTGTCAAGAAAAGGAAAATACACTGAAATCTACAACTAAGTTTCTTTAGAGTAGCAGAGAGCTGATAAACTGTCTTCTTTTCAGTGTTCTTTGCACTCCCCAAACAAAAATACTTTTGCACAGATAGGCTACCAAAACCCATATGGTCTACCGGTTTTTGTCAAATAACAAAATAATTTATATTGGAAGGGGCCACTCTCAAGGTCAAATTAGATTGCTCTCAGTCTTACTCAGAGGAGTTTTTTTCAGCTCTACTGGCAGAGATGTCAGGATCTGGGAAGTCTGCTCAATAATTGACCACTCCTACTATGAAACACACTTGCACTTCATCGCTCTCTACATATTCTAGAAATTGCATATGGATACCCAGAGGTTACAGGTTGCAATTTGTAAAGAAATAGCTGACATACCAAGAAGCCCTTCTCAAGAAAAAGTAACACCTAATTATTTGGCTGTGTAAGAAAAAAATTTTCATTTTGCAGAATCATAGAATCACTAGATTGGAAAAGACCTTTGAGATCATTAAACCCAACTGCACCTGTCCATTACTAAATCATATCATATGTTTGTACCAACAATTCAGTCCCCTGTATTTGATGAAGATTAGAAAAAGGAATTCAGACACATCTTACTTTTCCTCCTGGTCCTGATTCACAGCCTAATTCTTCACAAACTCTGGTTGCCAGACTCACTGCTGAGATTCTTCGGGGCTGTGTGCAAACAATATTACATTTCTTGGATCCTTCATCTAGCAACAAGTCTTCTAACAAGAAATGAGGCACCTGGGTACTCTTCCCACTGCCTGTTTCACCAGCCACAACAACTACTCGATGTTTTTTAAGAGTTTCTACAATTGAGTATCTATGCTTAAACACGGGTAACTCCTGTCTGTCTTTCAGAAGCTTCTGGTATCTAGAGGAACTTTGCAGCTTTTTGAACAAAATCCTGGAAGGTTCCAAATTATCCGCATCTGAGGTCTCAAGGGAGAGACTACTGAAGTCCTCATCAGAAACTAGGTTTTCCCAGGAATCTTCAGGGCCTTCAGATACTTTTGGTTGGTTTTCAGACTGTAGCTGTTGTTGTTGTTTGAGTTTGTTTAATAATCTAGCAATGAAGTTATCACGAGGTTTGTTGGTTTCCATCTTGTTTTCTTCTTCCTTCTTCTTTTCAATGTCACTCCATTCTAACCAGACATCTCGGTAGGTAGGAGGCAGTAACTGATAAACTGACTTCAGGTGGAAAAAGCAGAAAAAACCCCGTTATGTACTACTTAGTAGTATCACTAACATTTTATGTGCAAATGAACTTGAGGAGCAAGAGTTATGACAAAATACGAAAGAGGGCTTGCATCCTTTACAACAATGAAACAGTTTTACTATCAAAAAGCTTCCTCCCTGTGTGCTGCAACACATGCACATGATTGCAGATAAAAGCAAAAGAACATATAATACAAGAAAAGAATTTTATGTGAAACACTTAATTAAACTGAATTCAGAATTTAACTGCAGCTATTATAGCAAAAGTGCAGGGGTAGGTTCCAAGCTAAGAACTGTAATATTAGTGAAAATCTTACTTGTCCTTTGGTTAAATGGTAGAGTGCCAAAGTAGCAGCTAGATGCTGTGCTTGCATACTATCTTCTGTAACGATTGTAGGACACACGGCCATTACATCATCTGATGATTTGGTAATCCTGACCCTTAAAGATAAATTCATACAAGCATTCATCTTAATTTTTGTTGCCTATATAAATAGCACATCTGTTAATGTTTGTTAAAAACATAAGATTCAAGTTCAAAACAGTGAAACTAAGCTAAATAAATTTAACATTAGTCAGTAATATTTAGTAAATAGAAACAGGCAATGAAGTCTGACTGAATAGCAGAAGGCTTTCAGAAGCAGCTTCCAGTGTGAATTTTGTTCTTATTTTCTCCTAACAAATGCCTTCATTTTATTCAAAGCATAAGTATTTATAGACATTCAGACCAGCATAAGGTTAATCGCTTTGGAAGAAGGCATGAATATTTGTTTGCCTGCTTGTAAACTACTTAACATAGATTTGAGATGACGGTGGTCTATGAGAGATGCAAACATCTGTTTAACAGATGCATGCCAGACTGGACTGTCAAATTGCTCATTCTTAAGGGGACAGCATATTAATAGGTTTTAACTTGAGCAAGTTGTCAGGTTCTTTTACTTGGTTCCTTGAAGAAGCATTACTCATGTAATGCCATGTCTATTCTATTTGTGCGTGATCATATTACACTTCATACCACTGCACTGTTTTGGTTACAAATTTACAGCAGTTTTCATACAAATTTCTAAGTTCCATTTTATTTTAAACAATCCCCAAAAGGTTTTTGGTATTCATACGCTTAAAACCTATAATTTAATGCATTACTTTGAATGAGAACACAATAACTTAATTGTCCAAGTTTATCTCTCAGGTTCACTTCAGAATCTTTCATTCAGCAGCAGTATGGAATTAAAATCGAATCCCTTCTTTATGGGATTATCCACTAGAATCTTATCTCTGTGACACTGTCCAATTTAAGCATTACTGTTGCAGAGATATCCAGAGTGGAAAATCTCCCTAGTGGACTAAAAAAAGAGTTTGGGTTAAACACGCTATACTAATATAAATCTCAACAAACATGATGAGATAGAAGTAGCTAGCATTTTTATTCTTAAATGAACCAAAAGGAAAATGTACAGTTTAGAGGAAATACATACCTACATTTCCAATATTTTCCAACTGGAACCTTTTCAAAAGCAGGATTTGGGCTCTTGGGAAAATTCTTCCTGCACCAGTCAATCAAAAACTGTTTCGGAGATTTACCAGTCCAGCTTCGAGCACTATAGTCAAAATTTCTTACATCTATAGGTTCTTTCTTTTTCACTGTAAGAGCAGAAAGACAATTTTAAGTCTGCTAAGAACGTTTTTATCATTTTTCAAATGCATTTTTACTAGACAGCACTATTTCCTGAAATGTTTTGCAGAAATACTAGCAATGATACATGAAAAATACCTCCTTTTCCCACAAAAAGACGTAGCAGGAAATAGATTACATTATTTCATTTGCCATCTTTGATCACTCAATAATTACAAAACTTCTACTGAAGTTTGGCTATCAGAAAATAACATAACAATTTTAAGGTTTGCAGTGAAAATACTTTAAAAAGATGAGGGTGAAAACTGACCATGATTAGCTCTACGAGTAAGCAAAAAAAAAAATTTTAGACACAATAGTATGGCAGAAACAGCTTTCAATGTCGTCTGCTAAACAAAATACATATCATTTAAAGTCAACTCAGTCAGTGAAGTAGTCTGCCTGCCTTTACCATGATCAGAGCTTGATGACTCAGCACTGCAATGCAATACAACCTAGAAAAACAAGAACTAATACTGGAAATGCGTGGCATGTTTCAAGCTTGTACTGAACCATTCCCAACACACCTTTTTCTTCCTTTGCAGCACCATCAGGTTTTTCAAGCAAGTTCAAATTCAAAGTGGTCTCTTGAGGCTGAGGTGAGGGATTTTTTTTCTTTTCACTTTGTTGTTGGTTTGAAATCTTTACAGACGGATTAAATACCGGATGTTCTTCAAGTACTGACATTTCTGTCAGAGAGAGAAAACAGCTTACATGCACCACTTGCTGAGCAACCACTCTTCATGAAGAAAATGACTAATTATATTAATTCATACTACTTCTCTTTTGTGGACTCAGTGAAATGTCACTATCTTTTAGAATTTGATTTACATGGAAAAGACAGATTCAAGAAAGCCTGTAATTCACATAGTGGTGTAAAAGATGATGAAATCAATTCAGTTTGACTCAGACACCTATTTGCCTAACAATACACAGGCCACAAAATGAAAGACAGCTAATATTCCTAGCTCTACCTTGCTGAATTCTTCTTATTTTCTCCTGTGCTATCTTCTGGCCATGCTTGTCTTTGTCTTGCTTGGAGATGCTTGCTTGTTCTTTTGCTTCTGAAAGCTTGGCAGCCAGAAGTACATACCTGTCATTCTATTTCAGACAGAATTATTAATTACAAGTTGAATATTGTTCGCTTTTCACTTTTAATGAACTTCATAATAAAAAAAATGGGGCAGTTTTGTCTCACTCACACAAAGCTCACACAAAGAACAACAATTAGTTTCCAGGTAACTAACAGTCAAAACCTCTCAGAATTAGATAGTCATGTTCCTAATCTCACCAAGATGTGCTTCAAGATTTTTTTCTTTCCAGCACAACGCATTCAGTGTTCTGAACCAAGTACATAAAAATAAGAAAGAAAAAACAAAGTAGAAAAGGAGAAGTTTCAACACATTTCCCTCTTGGTAGCCTGCAAATGTAAAAATCAGTAACATAAAAAAGTATTAAATCCCCAATTTTTAATGAATTGATCTGTCACCTGCGGATGTACCAGACACAGTAGTTTTTGAAAGACCTCCATCAAGTCTTACCGGGTCAAACTTTTCTTCATCTGTCTCTTTAACAGACTCATTCTTCTCCTCATCACTTTGTTGCTCAGCATATCGCAAAATCCATTCCTTCATAGTAACTTCTTTCTCTTTCCCTCCATTTTTCTCCTAGGAAGAGCAATGAAAATTAAGAGTAGTGATAACAGGAAGTGAAAATACCAACGCTTTTCTCTACCAGTATTTAGGAACTACTGCTTCAGATTTTATCTATAAAGTTACATGACATAAACAACACATAAACCCAAGGAGCAAACTTTTCCCATCTGGTTAAACACTTCAACACATACTTACATAGATCTTAACATTTGAATTATTATAATTGCTGTAAGAAATAAAAAAACAACCCACTTTAAGATATCTTTTCAATTTCTAGGTTTAAGAGTCAATGATCACAAATCAAAACACTGCAAGTATCTAAAGAATGCCATCTGTAAACAAATAGAATGAACCCATTCCACGAGAAAATTAAGCTATCTTTTACAACAAAAATGACCTATGAAGAGGCTTCTGGACTTCACATGAAAAAAACATTAACTTCAGTATTAAGGATATGGTATTTTCAGAGGTTTTCCCCTTCAGTGTTGGAAGCCAACGCAAATTCTGTATTTTAGAAAACTCTGTCCACTCTTTCTCCCAGTAAATACAAAAAAAAATTTCTCAGATTACCTTCTTTGCAGGGCCATTTTCTTTCTTTTTGTTATCTGCTAAGTGTGGTGGAGGTTCACATTTCACCGGAGTACAAAATTTTGCTCTAGGTTTCTGTTGTTGTTCTTCAAACTGCTGACTAAAACCTTCAGGCAAGGCATCTTCAAAATAGAAAAAATCCCATATAATGAAAAACATCAACATTAGTTATAGAAAATCTTTTAAAGTGTGTTGGGAGAAAGCTAGAATAAAACAAAAAGTAAAATTAGGTGTGAGAATGGATATTAAGGAGATTCATGTCAGCATGACAGGAAATGGTAGTAATTGTGAAGTTGTGAATGCTTATCTTCAGGTTTAAGCATTTGACAAAATTCATGGTTTAACATTTTTGTGGGCTTTAGCTGTATTAGATTGTGCAGACAGGTGTGTTGGGATGGGGGGGGCCTGGAGCCTCGGGGAGGAGCTCTTGAGAGTCCCTGGGCAGTCAGGGAGGGGCCGGGTGCACTAAGGAGAAGGAATATTCGCGAAGGTGATGGTAATATTCATGAGGCTAAATGCATGAGAACAAATGTACAAAAAGGTGTGGCAAGCGTGGTTTAGGGTGCGTGTTGGTAGAGCAGAAGCTCCCAGCACACACAGCATTATATTACCCAACTCCCCATCCCCGGATAATAAAATACTTTGCTGCTGATTTGGCCTGGCAGTGTAGTCATTTATAACATTAGGCTTCAGCATTCAGATAAGCCAGCATCAGCATGTTGGACTTCCATTAAAAGTCTAAGCGTAGGAACAAAAAGTCTACAAGACAATACGTTTAATTACTACTAAAAAGCATTCCCATCCCAGAGCAGGTCCTATTAATCTACAGTTTTTAACAGATGAGAATTCTCTTCTCACCATACTCACCGTCAGGAAGGTTTAAACAAAGCCAGTCAAGTGCAGTGTGAAGATCACCACCATATAAAAGCGTATTTTTCATTGCTTCTTCAATGTGCTCAGTCTTAAAAGAGAACCTTTGTAAGGCCATGTATACATCCTATAAATAAAAAGGTTAGAAAATATTAGGATTTAACCTGGCAATCTAATCTAGGCCTGGAAACTCCTATTTCACACATATCAGGGAAGGGCTTTAAATCAATGTAAGCAGAAAAAATCAATATATCATAAGGCTGATTAGAAAATCCTGGTGTGCATACAGACTTTGTAATATTTTATTGTAAATATGTATGCATATGTATAAATCAATCTACATCCCAGCCTCCCTACAGAAAATATTTTCTAGTTATAAAGTTAAACCTACAATTTCCAGCTACATGGAATGAAAAATGTAGGAAAAAAATATTCAGATTAACTTCTATTCTTCTATTTTGTTTGAGGACTCAAATTTTAGTTATTACATCTATAAAGATGCATGTTACCTAATAAGCATACTTGTCAATTCCACTAATTATTAATGTAATTACTGGAAAGCAGGTTACACTGGCTTGTACTCTCCAGCAGTGCAGTGTGACACAATAGGAATGACAAAAACCCCGAAACTCTTTATTTTAACTAAACAATGGTTGGAGAACAACACTTCTTACTCTACCTGTAACTTCTTAGCAGTGAGTCTTTTGGAAATCATTCCTTTCTCATCATTTTGTTTCTTATGTTCATTGATTACATCAATAATCCTTTTCTCCAAATTACCATTTATCATTACCTGTACAGAGAAAATGAGTTGATATGCAGTAGAATATTACAATTTTTTGAGACATCAATGCTCTTCAAGGCTAAGGAAATAAAAATGCAGAAAAATCTGGCATTCAAATCTCAACTCTTCCAGCTTTCCCTAGGTGTGATAAACACCACAAAAGGGACATTTTTTCTTTTTTTTTTGCAAGTTATGAGTTTTACTGGAAACAGAAGAATTCATTCCTTATTACAGAGAAGGCCTATTTACATCCTCAAGAAAATTTAGTATGTCAAGGGAAATACTGTAAGGAAATGGAAGAAATATTTATATTGGAAAGGACAAGGCCTTTCTCCTCTGCTTACAAGAACCAGTGTAAAATTACTTAAGCATCAAGACACAACCTGGGACACTCTCCTTCTTATCTTGCCTAAAAATATAATTTTAGTAAAATAATAATTTTAGTATTTTTAACACTAATAGGAAATGCTCCAAGCTTTGGTTGCTACTGAGGTTGTTGTATAAAATTTGCATTCTTCCACTGACAGCAAGATTAATCCATAAGCACAGCAAGAAGCCCTAGCACAATTGTCCTGCATGCAACATATCATTTTTTAAGTAAAAATATAGGCCTTCTCCTGCCCTGTTAGTGTAGACCTATTTTTTAAAGCACACTCAAATCCCAAAAAAATTAAGTTCAATAAACACGCAGTTTGCCTGCACAACATAACACTGAAGAAAAACTTAAGAAATATTTACTCAGTTAAGAAAATACTATGAAAACCGAAGGTGTTTCTTTCCTATAAAAGATACTCGCCTTAAGAACAGATTTATCTACATTTGCAGCAGCACTGGATTCTGACGTTGAACTGAAACTGTAAGTTTTTGGACCTGCAAATTGCAAACAACCATCAATTACATAAGCAGAACACAGGGACCATTATTTACAGTAGCTAGAGCAGAGCCAACATAAAGGTTAGTGCAAACAAATATTACAGCAGTTTGTCAGAAATGTGCAGTTACACAACAAGAATAATCATCAACAGCACAGAAAGGCCCTTGAACAAGGAATAGTGAAGAAGATATGACTGTTAGCAGACAAAATATAAAATCCCAAATGTCACAATGATAGGAACTGGGACTGACTGTGTTAAGTCAGACTATGTTTATCTCTTTGCCTTAAACATTTTGTCTGAGGACTACCCATCTGTGGCACCAGCTTGTCTGTGGTGCCAGGTTCAGCAAAGGTCAGTGCAGGAGCAGGCACAGCTCTCCCTTGCTTGGCTGAAATGGGGACACAGAGCTGGCTTCGGGGGTGGGGGGTGGGGGTTGCAATGCAGCCACTCCACTCACCCCCCTAATCCCTTCCTGGACCCGCAAGACACCCGGGCTGGGCCCGCCAAAAAGACACAGGCAGATGGGGGTCAGACGGGCCTTATAAAAGGGCTCTCAAGGAACCAGAGGGGCAGTCTTGCTCTCATCTCCATGCTCACTCTCACCCACACACTTCGATCAGACCAGCCTGGACCACACGGCCTATAAAAAGCTGCTGCTGTCACCACGTGTTCCCAAGATCTGCTGCTGCTGTCGATGTGGTTCTTTCTTTCCTTCTCTCTCTCTCTCTCTCTCTTTCTCTCTGCCTCCCACCCATTACCTTATGGTGTGCATGTAGGATCAAATCTGAGGGACCTGGGTTGTTTTCGGGGATCTATTTCTGTAACTTCAGGTGGTTGCACGTCCCATATCTTTGTTGTGCACCCCAGTATATTGGTGTGTTTATGCTTGCTGGAGCCAGAAATAAATACTGCTCTTGATATTCATCCTGGGAGCGACCTTATTGGCCTCCGGATTGCCACAAAGACAAACAAATCCAATTCCCCCCCAAGTCAGGGCCAAACACATGCGTGTGGCTTGTGTGTCCAGGTTGTGACAGACTGTTCACTCTTTCTCTGAACACTGGAACGAGTGCTTACCAAATAGCATGACACTTGAAGGTTTTTATTATAAAGTGCATAGCTATGTAATAGAACTCTCTGCCACTAAAGCTGTGAGTATTGGACATTTACTGAAGTCCACTGGCAGACAGGATAGCTTTATAGCAAAGAAACCAGTTTGGAAGTGCACTGAAAAAACATTGCATTTGGCTCAGGAAAACCCTAAGCCATGGCTGGTGGAGGATGTAAGAGCACCCTACAGCAGGATCACTGTCTATCTGATTTATTCTTACCTAGCTATCTCATTTTCATAGCATCACTAGGTTGGAAAATACCTTTGAGATCAAGCCCAACTGTACCTGTCCACTGGTAAATCATATTCCTAAGGTCTTCATCTACCTGTCTTTTAAATACTTCCAGGGATGGTGATTCAATCACCTCTCTGGACAGCCTGTTCCAGTGCTTCACAACCCTTATGGCGAAGAGGTCTTTCCTAACGTCCAATCTGATCCTCCCCTGGTGCAACTTGAAGGCCACTGCCTCTCACTCTATCACCTATCACTTGGAAGAAGCCAACATCAACCTCACTACAACCTCCTTTCAGGAAGTTGTAAAGAGCAATAAGGTCTCCCCTCAGCCTCCCTTTCTCTAGGCTAAACAACCTCAGTTCCCTCAGCCACTCCTTGTCAGACTTGTTCTCCAGCCCCTTCACCAGCTTCATTGCACTTCTCTGAACACACTCCAGACCTCCAATGTCTTGTAGTGAGGGGTCCAAAACTGAACACAGCATTCGAGGTGCAGCCTCACCAGTGCTGAGTACAGGGTCAGAATCGCTTCCTTGGATCTGCTGGCCACGCTCTTTCTGACACAGGCCAAGATGCCACTGACCTTCTTGGTGACCTGGGCACACTGCTGGCTCATGTTCAGCCATTGTTGACCAACACCCCCACACCTTTCTCTGCCAGGTAGCTTTCCAGCCACTCTTTCCCAAGCCTGTAGTGTCCCCATCTAACGGTACTGGGTGTCAAAGGCCTTTCGTTTGACCTGCTACGGTCACTCTTAAAATACCTCTTAAAGCCTTACAGCTTTCTCTATTCTGTGAGGCTGTACACTGCCCTGAAGGAAGCAACACTTGCTCTGCAAGGCTCTTAGCAGCTCCCAGCAAGCAGGCTGAGCAGCTCATCTGTGCTGTGCTGCCTACAAAGAGGCTCTGGAGAAGCTCAGTCTTAGATCAGGATCGAGTGTAGGTAACTGCATGTCAGAATAAAGCTGTTACCACTGGTGAGGAGCTACAAAGATAAGTTGGCATTCACAAGCTAATCACTGACACTTACCAACAGGCCATGAAACTACACAGTAGTCAGACTATACTAACTTACTTTTTACATGCCCTGACTTATTTTTCACTACAGCAGTCAACCTGGGAGAGATGCAGAATAGTTTCTTAAGAACTCCATGGTGTTGGAGGAGGAGACAAGAGAAATACATTTAGCACGCCCCTATTTGTGAAAGTAGAGTACAGGAATACATTCAGGAATTTTAAACTAATTGATTGCAAGACTTCATGTTAACAGGATGGAATCTCAAATGGTCTGGCTATTGCATGATTTGACGAAAGTGTACAATCTAAGCTGTTATTGATGTTATAAAGCATCTGAGCTATTTCTGGCAAAGAAAAATTATTGGAAAAAAAGTCTTGCAGAGCTGCAGAACAGTGTTTTTTCAGGCTGAAAAAATGCCAGTACCAAATCCACACGATGCTGGCTTTGCGCTCATGCTGAACAGCTCATTACTGAGGGAACAACACGCCACCACTTGTTCCACAAGAACTGCTTATCAGCCAACCAGAGACGATTGGCAACCAACTCAACACGCGCCAGCAGGGCTCATCTGCTCAGGTGAGCAGATCTTGGTGAAGAGATCTTTCCTAATGTCCAAGCGTTGCAGCTTGAGGCCATTCCCTCTCATCCTATCACCTACCACTTGGAAGAAGCCAACACCAGGGAAGCAGGCAGGCTGACACCGGGCCTACCCAGCGCCTGCTGCAGGGGCTCGGCGGCGAGCTGCCAAGAGATGCTCAAGAAAAATGAAAAACAGAACCACCTCGGCAGAAGAATCCAAACTCCAGCTATTCCCAAGCCGTGGGATTTCTCAGTTATACACACTTGGTCTTTATTTCTGTTCTACCCACGAGTCCCCGTCTGCACGGACATAGCGGCTCTTCCTCTTCCCCATTAAACCTTAAAGCTTGCATCCTTTCTACTCAAGCGGTAAAGACTCAAACTCAGTCGCTCCCGCCCCGGCGGCGCCGCCTGGGGCCCGGTACCTTGTTTGACACGCGGCTCCTTGGAGGCGGGCGAGGGCCGCGGCGGCGCCACTCGGCCGCCCGCCTCCGGTGCGGCTGCGGCTGCGCTGGCCTCGGCCCGGGCCCGGGCGGCGGTGGTAGCGGCGGAGGCGGTGTGGGCCGCGCTGCCCGCCCGCTGCTTCTTGTTGCGGCCGCCCATAGCCGCGACTGCCGCCCGCACCGGAACCGGCCCGCGCGCGCCGCCCCCCCCCCCCCCCCCCCTTTCCCCGCCGCATCCGGGCACCGCGCGCCGAGCCCCATTGGTTACTGGCTCCCCCTTGGCACCGCCCTCAGCCTCCCATTGGTTACTGGCGCCCGTCGGCACCCCTCTTCGCCTCCCATTAGTCGCGTTCTCCCATTTGGCACCGCCTTCCTCTCCCCATTGGTCTCTTCCGCCCCCTCGGCACCGCCCTCCTCCTCCCATTGGCCCACGGCCCAGGGAGCGTCCGTACCTTCCGCCAGCCGCTGCAATCACGTTCCGGGTCGCGGGCGGCCGCGGGGGGTTGTGGGACGGGTGCACGCGTGGGTGGCTGGTGCTGCGCCGAGGCGGCGGGGCAGATCGAATCGAGCCCGGGTTCCCCGCGTTCGGGGCCGGGAAGGAGCGGGAGCGGGGTGCAGATGGCGGACGCCTTCGGGGACGAGCTGTTCAGCGTGTTCGAGGAGGACTCGGCCGCCTCCGCAGCCAAGAAGAGCAAAGCGGGTGCCGGCGAGGGCGCCAGGAGGCCGGGGTGAGGGCGCGATGGGGCTCGGGCCGCGTCTGCGGTTCTGGAGCCGCCTCGGGGTGGGGAGTCGCGGCGGTGGAGGTGGGTCGGGACCCCGACGGGACAGTTCGTGAGGTTCTGCTCTAGGTGCGGTGTAGGCGCTGTCCGCCCTAGGACACGCGATTTCTTTTCTGAAAATAATCAAGAGAGACAAACTTAGGGGGGTTTTGTCTGTTTATGTTGCAGGAAACGATCAGAGGAAAAATCTTCTGTAGCTGCGACAGGGAAGCCCAAAAGGGAAATTGAGGTTGATAACACCGAAGATGCCGTTTTGGGAAAGAAGCCAAAACTAGAAGATGTTGTATCAGAAGATGCTAAGTAAGTGCCTAACTTGATCGCTAAGGAAATTGTACTGAAATATATTTACTAGCTGTATGCCAGCTGGGAATAGTTGATGTAAGTAGCTTTGTGATGATTTCATTTAAATGTGAATTTTCATGAGAAGTTGGTTTTCAATTATTTACATAAGTGAGGTTGTGTTGGTAATAGAGTTTCAGCAGTGGCCAGCAGTGGATATGTTTAAAATAACATATGACAGATGGACAACTGCAGGATGAGATGTTTAGGCATTTGTAGTTACTGCGTGTGGATGAGGCGGTTCTTGCTCAAAGCCATTGTGTTGATTTCAGGCATGTGAATCAGGTGAGGCACATAAGGAGAGACAGGGTTGATGTGTACCATGTGATGGAAAGACATAATTGGCTTGGGATCTAGGAAGAAAAAAATTGATTAAGGAGACAGAAACAAGGCTTTTGTGACATGTAAGATTGTAAGTCCAGCAAATACTTGGAATCATAAATAACAGGCATGCTTTCAAATTTGAGCACAATTGCCAAGTGTTTGAGATGGAGAGGGGATGATAATTGGATGTGTTAATAGCTAGGGAGGTAACACACCTGAAAGGAAGACAGAATGCCCTTTCTGTGCTTTAGGATCTCTTATTTTTCTTCTAAGCTTTTGAAGACTTTATGACACCTCTGAAGGGTTTTCAAAACAGATTGAAGGGACCATGAGACACTTTTTCAGCTTAGTTATCTGAAGAGATACTTGGGAACTTAGAAGTTTAGATCGACTTAGAAATTAATGGAATAAAAAATTATTCAGAGCTGCCAAATGCAGGTATTTACATTCTAATTCAAGATGTAGAAAACTGCTGCAGAGGTAAAAATTACGTGCCTGTTCTGTTCTTATACTTTTCTCTGGATGATTCACTATTGACTTATGTTACAGAGAATTCTGATCTGGATTGTCATTTTGTCATAGATAGGCTTTTTGGAAGTTGAGGATTTTTCTCTGAGAAAGTAGTAATAAGACTTCTCTGAACACTGTAAGCAAAAGATACATGTATAGAAGCAAACCAAAACTAGAGTCAACATTTTAAGTCAGTTTTTGTACTAGTGGTCTCGGTAGAATGTACATGTGCCCACAGTAGCTTACTAAATGTATTCGAACTGTCAGAAAAAAGCTACTATATTATACTTTGAGACACCAGCCCTTGCGGCCATCAGAGAAGGGACTGCTACAGAAAAGAGGGGTCTCATCTTCAGGCTGCTGTTATTTGATGTCATGACTAGGAGCAGGAATACAAGTATTTAGTTTTGTTGTATATTGGAAAAAAGTCCCCATTTAATCAGAAAACTTCATGTGAACAAATGTGATCCAAATGCTATTTTGTGGTGCAGATTTTTAAGATATGACAAATACCGACGCAGTAGTTAAAGTAGATTTATGTAGTAGCAAAATTTTAGCACCTACAGGTGTTCTTAATATTTGTACTAGTCTCTGCCAACTGTCCATTTCAAGTTTGTGCATCCATTTTATAACACTGCAGTTAGAGTAGTGGTGAAGTTGAACATTTTCATGTTTATAAAGAGAACAGGTTTTTGCAATCCTAATTCACATGTTTTTAGTCTGGCAGACCTGATGCCTCAAGTAAAGGTGCAAGCTGTGGAAACTGTTGAAGGTTGTACACATGAGGTGAGTGCAGTGAAAATACATGTGAAAAGTATCAGCTTGTTTCATACAATTGTATGTATTACTGGTACTATAGTAATATTGCTTCTTGTACTTGTTTAATCAGAGTTGTAGAATCTTGTAGGTTCTACAAAGATCAAGTCCATCCATAGACCCATCACTATCAAGTTCCACTAAACCATGTCACTAAGTGTCACATCTGTTAAATATTTACTGCGATGGTGACTCAACACTTCCTTGAGCAGGCTGTTCTAGTGCTTCACAACCCTTATGGCGAAGAAATTTTTCCCTGATCTCCAGTCTAAACATCCCTGGCTCAACTTAAGGCCGTTTCAGCTCATCCCATCAGTTGTTACTTGGGAAAAGAAACCAGTGCCCACCTCACTACAACCTCCTTTCAGGCAGTCCTACAGGGTAGTAAGGTCTGCCCTCAGCTTCCTTTTCTCCAGATTAAACAGTCCCAATTCCCTCAGCCACTCCTCATAGACCTTGTGCTCCATACCATTCCCCAACTTCATTTCGCGTCTCTCAACATGCTCCAACCCCTCAGTGTCTTGTAGCGAGGGGCCCAAAACTGAACACCACGTTTAAGGTGCAGCCTCACCAGCACTGAGTACAGGGGCACAGTCACTTCCCTGCTCCTGCTCGCCACACCATTTGTGATATAACAGCCAAGATTGCTATTGGCCTTCTTAGCCACCTGGGCACGCTGCTGGCTCATATTATGTTGTCTGTTGACCTACAGCTCCATGTCCTTTTCTGCAGGGCAGCTTTCCAGCCACACTTCCCCAGGACTGTTTCTTGGGGTTGTTGTGACCTAAGTGCAGGACCTGACACTTGGCTTTGTTGAACCCCATGCAATTTACCTGGGCCCATCAGTCCAGCCTGTCCAGATCATTTCTATAGAGCCTTCCCTCACGCGGATACTTTATTTCATATTTTATTTAACAGGCTTGTCAAGAGTTTGAGGTCTCTCATTCAGCATGCGCAAAATTCACTTGAAAAATGAATAGGATATCTTGTCAGGAGCAATCTGAATGATAATTGTAGTGAAATGGATGATTGTAAAAGTCTCAGTGATAATGGTGATAGTTTTCCTTATTTGAAAGGTACCAAGCACATTCTGAGTACAGTTAAGGAAGAAAACATACTGGTTGTGGAAATAGATCTGTGATCATAGTGCAAACTAGATGTGCATCAGTACTTTGAAATATTTTGCTATACTGGTTCAAGAATGAAAGGCTGTCCTTTAAGGCTGGTTACTTTTGAAAATTAATATTTTGAGGGAAAAAAGGATAAAGTCTTCTTATGTAAAAGCAAACTAATGAAAAATATGGATTTCCTAAGTGTGTCAGTAGACATAAATACAATTCAAAATATGAAAAGTCAGAAATATTAATGCTGACTTTTTTCAATCATGCTTTATGCAAAGATGATTTTCAGAAACATTCTCTGAGAATTAAATATGTAAATTTTCATTTCCCTGTACCTTTTTTCTCATTTGCTTTTGTGTGCTGTCATCTAGAACCAGCTGAGGTTAATTAGGGTCACATTAAAGGACCCTGTGTAGTTAGATCTTTATATATCATATATGCAATAGAGGCTTTAAGCCCACGCATCTATACTGTCTGTTATCTTGAGATGTCTGGTAGAGGTTTGGTAGAGACCTTAAATGTTTAGTGTAAATGCATGTTAGATGTTGGCCCTGAAGAGGAACTTTGTCTATACAAATACTTCTTGGAAAGGGTGCTTTATCAATGTGAACTGAGTGATTGCTTCTAACTTCCGTTTGCCAGAAGCCATTGACTTTGTCTTGGCCTAAAAAGCTGGTGTTCCAATGTAGGTGAAGCAGAAATTATTCACAAGAGACAGGAGGGGGCAGTATTGGAAACGTCAGAGGAGGAGTGGTGTTGGGGCTGGAGAATAGAGGTGTTGGTTGAAAACTTCTGAGAGGAAGGAAGCCTTGACACATGAGCTCACAGAAAATAACATAACAGAAGCTCAGATTACTTTTGGTGCACTTTACATCTGCCCCAACCCTTCCTATCATGCAATGTGATTGGAATGGAGATTGAGAATTATGCAACTGCTTTTATTTTAAATGTTTTATAGGTTGCACTTCCAGCAGATGAAGAGTTCACAGGTCTGAAGCCAAGAACTGGAAAAGCAGCAAAAGTATGTGATAGAGAGCATGTATTTTCCTTTTTGCATATACTTTAGACAGCAGATGAGGGAAAAATGATGTACTCGGAAAAGAGTATATTGAAAAGATGGCCTTTCATAAGTAAGATTGGTGGTTCTGTTTTTCAGATTTGATATGGTCAAATTATATGATTGAATGGAGTTGATGGGTTGTAGTGATTTCAATGCTGTTCTACAATGGAAATTCAGTTTTATGCTGCAGTTTCTCTTCCAAAATTAGGGAAAATTCAATTGATGCAATATTTTCCTTCAGCGTAATAAGAGGAGAAAAGCGAAGCTCTTAGGTGTGGTGTTAGATAAAATTATTTAAATATAAAGTCATTGCAAAATATTGGATTAAAGTAATTTGAAAAGTGAGAAATACCTACAGGATTTAATTTCTGCCTGTAATTTACACACTAGATCAGTCACAACATTAATTAAATGTAAGTAACAGCCTGTGTTAAAAATACGTTTTTGCTTTCTTTCTTTTTAGGAATATCCATTTATTCTTGACGCCTTTCAGAGAGAAGCTATTCTTTGTGTAGATAATAACCAGTCTGTGTTAGTGTCAGCTCATACATCAGCTGGTAAAACTGTTTGTGCAGAGTAAGTAATTTTTTGGCGTGTTTGATAAAAGAATGGTGTGATATTTATGGTGTCATTTTGTTGAGCCATCAGTAGCTCGTGTCTCAGTTTCTCAGTACAAAGACTATTAGAGTCAGACCATTTGTACAAAGACTGTTTCTGAGGCCATTAGAGTTAGAATTGAATTGACTAATCTTCAATATAAAAATTACATTTTCTCAACTTGTTTAGTGGGCAGTGAAAGGCTTAATTTGTGTTTAAGCTTTCCTTCTATTTTTAAACAGTTTCTGCAGTAGAGATTGCATGACTTCAGAAAGAAAATGTTTGTTCTCTAGCTCCTGACTATAACTACTATGGAGTTTCTTGTGTGTTTCCATTGGTTTGTCAGAATCACTAGCTTGATTTAATTTGCAATTTGGTGTTGTTCAGGAAAAAAATGTTTAAAAGATAGTGGATGTTTTTTGTTGTGATTTGGTCTGACAGTAGCGTGCTTTGTTCACCTGAGATACGAAGTGAAAGGTATGTGCAGATATAGTAGAACATGGGTTCAAATCATAGTATTTTGTCACATGGCAGTGACACTTAGATCTTTAGCTAAACTAGATATGTTCTTATGTTATCTTGTTGTCAATGATGTGTCATTCTCCAAGGACACACATAGCTAAGGCATACATAGGTGAGGTTGCACTGAACTCTTAAAAATTTAGATACAAATGCTTTATATCATTCTACTGGTGTTCTAAATCTTGTGGTTTATTTTGCTTTATTAAGCAGAATATTAGAATTAAGGAATGTTCTCTGAATGTCTTCCTGACAACTTTAATATGTACAATATTTTAATATAGGTATGCGATTGCCCTGGCTTTGAGGGAGAAACAGCGTGTGATATTTACGAGCCCAATTAAAGCTTTGAGTAATCAGAAGTACCGTGAGATGTATGAAGAATTTCAGGATGTTGGCTTGATGACTGGGGATGTCACCATTAATCCTACAGCTTCTTGTTTGGTAATGACAACTGAGGTAAGATCACAGATCGGTTCTTGATCTGTCTGTGTTGTCTTCTACTCTGTTTTGACTAGAAAGTTCTGATATTAAAATTTTTGTGCAAAGTAATATTTCATATTGCTATGTAAATTTTAACAGAAAAACTCTGGCAGTTTGTTACTGACATCTCTGTAATGTGTCACTTGATGTTTTGTGTGATGGTTGTTAATGCTAATTTCTTTTTTCTTTTTATAGATTTTGAGAAGTATGCTCTACAGAGGTTCTGAGGTTATGCGGGAAGTTGCATGGGTTATTTTTGATGAAATCCACTACATGAGAGATGCAGGTATCCTATATGTACAATTTTTCTTTGCAATAGAAGTTGTTTTTCCCCCCAAGAACAATTTTTTTAAGAATTATATCTTTATTCTCTCTCTCATAATGAATCATCTTTGTGCATGAATCATTCAGAATTTGTTTTCTACTGAACATATATAAAATAGGTACTGTGCATTGCATTCTGCATTTTCTTTGCGAAGGCAAAGGCCACTTGGAAGGCATTCGATATACCCCATTCATATAGGGAAGGCTTTTCTAGTTGTTGTTTTATTTTGGTTTTGAGCATGCTGTTCTTTGGCTTTAGAACTGAAAAATAGGATTTAATGACATAAATTTCCCTTCTGCCATTTCATTTTCAGAGCGTGGTGTGGTTTGGGAAGAGACAATTATTTTACTCCCTGACAATGTTCATTATGTATTCCTTTCTGCAACAATTCCAAATGCCCGTCAATTCGCTGAATGGATCTGCCATCTTCACAAACAGGTTGTGTTTCTCATGTACTGCACTTCCATCCTTGCTGTCTTGTGCTTAATATTGTCTCTCTGGTTGATGAGAACCGAACCTCTGAGCATTTCTTTGGTTATCTTATTACCTGTAAGCGATAGTATAGATCAATCCTGATCTTGCTGGTTTTGCCTCTGATTTTTGCAACTATACCAGCTGTTGGTTCTACATAACATTAACACTATTTGTTTAAAGTTTGTTTTCCGCACTTATTTGGTCAACAGCTTGATTTCAGTAAGCATTCTGAATTATGAAACATAATGAATTTGCCTTGATTCAGAGTGGCTGATAGACAAGATGTTACTTGGAGAATTTGTTTGAGGAGCTAATGTAAAAAGGCTCTGCAGAAATAGTAAATCCATAGATAATGTTGTATATGCGTGCAAACAAAGTTGAGAATAAAGGCATGTAAAAAATCCGTTATGTATCATAACCATTAGATCTATTTTAGTCTGTTTTTTAAGAGAGGCTTTTGCAGCAAAGAATATTGTGAAGAATTAGTGATGTTAATATCCAAAAGACATCACTCCTATTTTAAAAATATCACAGATATTGACTATTTTGATGTTTGTGATGAAAGGAGGGTACTATAAGAGATCGCTGTTTACGCTTGGCACAAAACCTTGGCTTTGTTATGCAGAACACCAGACTGTTTTTAAGCAGATTTTCATAATATTTAATGGTTTAAAGGAAGTGTTCTGCTTGTTTTTTTCTGAACAAGCTTTCTCCATGCTTTAAAATCTTAAACATTTTTAAGTCTATTTTGTGCCTTTTTAGGTGGTATGAGAAATATTGCAGACTTTTTTAAAAAGTAGAAATTAAGAATTTTTACTGTGATTTTAAAAGATGTTAGGATTTTGAATCTATGAGATAATATTGCAGGAGATATTACTTATCCTTACTTTTTATGTTCATGAGAAAGTAGGCAACTTGTGCTCTTCTAAAGATTTGCAAACTTTAATTTTCTTAAACGTCATTGGTACAAAGTCCATTTTCAGGAAAGAAAATGTATTATATTAGTTTTTGTGAGTCTATCCTTCTGGCTTTTAGAAACATATATTTTAATAGTAATGTATTGGATTTTCCATCAAATAAATGTTTTTACAGTGCAATTGGAAATGTTAAATATTTATGCATATGTTGTTCTTTATAGCCTTGCCATGTGATTTACACTGACTACCGACCCACTCCACTGCAGCACTATATATTCCCAGCAGGAGGAGATGGACTCCATCTGGTTGTTGATGAAAATGTAAGGGATATTCAGTTTGTTTGAAAGATCTTTTCCTCACATATCAGTCATGACTTGATCTCTTGCAAAATTTGGATTGACTATGCAGAGGATGTTTCTGTTAAAATGAAGTACAAGTGGTAACAGCAGTCTCTGAATTGTTGTAGATTTTTGGAGTCGTACAGAAAAAGATTGATTTTAGTGTCTAATGTCACATAGTCAGCTACGTAATAGTCTGCTGAGACATCTTAAGTGCCCTCATCCTTGTTTTGATTTCTAAAGTGTGTGCTGCTTTCTGCAGATTGCAAAGTAGTTGATGTTTCTGGTGCTGTTTCTCACTGAAAAGTCAGTGGTTGAGTTGGCAAAATATCTTTGCATCTTTGGGTAATTTGGAAGTAACGACTTGTTTAAAATGTATCATTGGCTTGCACGGCATTAGCTAATGCCATGAAGATTAGCATGACACATGAAGCTAGGTCTTCAGTGAGCAGTCCATCTTCACATAGACATGAGTACATTGTGTCATTCAGCAGGTCTTGGGTGGTTGAACACTAAAGCAATTCTGAGTTGTGCCTCTAACCAAATAAATGTACTTGCTAGATTACGCATTGTTTTTGTCCTTCTGCCTGTATACACAGGTTAATGGTTCTGGTTATGCAAAGCACTAAGTATTTTTAAGTGGGCTATGTGGAAGTAGTTGCTAACAAAGGTTGTGGGGTTTTTTCTGTCTAGGGAGATTTCAGAGAAGATAATTTTAATACAGCAATGCAAGTGCTTAGAGATGCAGGAGACTTAGCAAAAGGGGACCAGAAGGGCAGGAAAGGAGGAACAAAAGGTGAGTTTGAATACTATTCTAAAATAACTTTTTGTATAATATAGCAAAGTTGTATGTAAGTTGTGCTTGTTTACCAGTTATTGCATAAGATACTTTTTTTGCTAAAGTTTCATTTAAATGAATGTAATCTCCCTGCAGGTCCTTCAAATGTTTTTAAGATTGTAAAGATGATCATGGAAAGGAATTTCCAACCTGTGATTATTTTCAGCTTCAGTAAAAAAGACTGTGAAGCCTATGCACTTCAGATGACAAAGTTAGATTTCAATACAGGTACAGATAAATAAAATATAATTTTAATCACAATTGCAGTTTGATATGAAATGTTACTGTAGTTGGATAGTTCCATTTCTTTTAGGACTTTTTGCGTAAAAATGTGTTGCTTTTTCATTTACTATGTTGGTACATCAGACTATTTTCAGTAGGAAGGTGATGTTGCACAAAGAGTACTTGGTCATCAGAATGTTGAATTGTCCCTTTATTTTAAATTTTATTTCTTTTTCCAAAATCCTATTCACTGTCATAATAGCACAAGAGTTCTTGGAACATTCTGCCTATAATGGGAGAAGACTGATGATAACAAACACATTTTCCAAAATTCTCGTGTTACATCTACTAGAAAAATGAGCATTGTCTCAAAGTCAAAATAATGCTATAACAAACCACTTGACTGTTCTTTCTCAACTATTCAATCTGGTTTTCTTTCTTCCCCTCCTGCCCCTTTTCCTCCTAGAAAAGCTCAAAAGGTAAACAAAGAAGATTTTTTAATTTTGAATTAAGACCAAGCTTGTGAAATAAGTTTAAGTTGATCACTTCTCAGCAATGTTAAGAGTTGCAACAAAAATAAGAAATTTGTTATAAACCAACTTATCATTTCATGTTTGTGAGCTGTTTAGTGTTTTTGCTGCTTAATTGCTCCAAACTTTACATGTTTTGGTTCAGTGTTATGAATTAATGCAACCATTTCTGTCAGAAAATGTAAAGGTGGGCACAAATACAGAAATGCATTTTTGTATATTACCTTCAGTCATACCTTTGAAATACATATTCCTGAATTTTTACTACTTAAGCAGAAAGGATGTAGACTTTGAGATTTAACAGGGAAGAGGAAGAGCCTCTGTGTCCATGCAGATAGGGACTAGTAGGTAGAAGAGAAATGGGGAGGAATAAAGAGAAAGTACATATAACTGAGAAATCCCAAGTGTGGTAACAGCACAAGTTTGGATTATTCTGCCAAGGTTGTTCCATTTTCCTTTTCTGTGAACATCTACTTCTGGTTACTGTTAGTGTTCTTCAGGCTCACATTCAAGTCTTGATCATCTGACCCAATGTGGGTGGTTTGTGTAGATTTCCATCTTCCACACTATTTTTATTGTAAACTTTTCTAAGTATTGAAATGTGGTAATGCTTTATTTACATATGGTATTAGCCTTCTTGATTTTGTAATAACTTCCAAATTGCCTTCTTAGATGAAGAAAAAAAGATGGTTGAAGAAGTGTTCAATAATGCAATTGATTGTTTGTCAGATGAAGACAAAAAGCTTCCTCAGGTGAGTGGAGATTGAGTAGGGGTAACTACTGTTTTCCTGTTTTCTGTAGCTTATGAGACTTTGGGTCTCTTGTAGTGGGTACAGAAATAATAAACTAGATATTCCCATTCATCTCCCTGGCGTTTAGTATCTCTTGCAATCCTCCTTGGCGTTGTGAAATAGGGCTCAATGATTAGGGTTCCTTCCAGTTGTGATACCAGCAAATGACACATGCCAAAATTAAACATGAAGTTCCTACTGTGTGGGTTTTTTTCAAAGTATATTTTTAAGTAAATAAGAAGTCTCATAAGGAGATATATCTGGGTTAAAATGCCTGGAAGTAGTTCAAATGAGGGTGCGGTATTCTAATTTTTTGTATAGTGACTGTCAAAAATGCAAGTTTCTGAATGGACAGAACAGTACAGGATTCAGTACTTCTGTACCAAATACTAATTCTGTAGTTTCTTTCTACTCTCTTCTTTCCTTTATTTGGGTCACCATTTGTTAATGCAGTGATCTATATTGTGAGCCTGGCAGTTTCTCCTTGAAAAGAACAACCATTTAATCTTTAACTATGCCAGTTTTCTTCAGATTCCTCATACCCGTTTTGTTTGTGGATTTGAGAAAACCAGAAAATTGGAATCCAATATGTAAGGTGTTATGTGCTGGTTTTTTTTGGTAAACTCATTAGCAGTGGCATTTTATCCAAGTAATCTGTTTCGGACTCTGTGGGCAAGGGTATCTCAAGAGTGTGTTCTCAGAATTAAGTTTGGGGTGGTAGCCAAGAGTTATAGGTTGTTAATGAGAACCTTTGTTTTAGCTGCATCTCTGTTTTTAATTTGAAGTTTGTTTTCAGTATTTAAAAGTTTAATTTAGTCATTTACAGCCTGAATTTCCTTGTATGGCTGTCATAGGTGCTGACTTCACTGTTTTACAGCGCAGATCAAGAAGCAAAATCAAAATACAAAATATCTGATGAATACCAGGATCTTTTTTAAATTGTTTTGTGGGGGTTTGGGGTTTTTTTGGGTTTTTTTTCTTTTTTTTTAGAGAGGCAAATTTAAGTACTAACTGCATGTAAAAATTAGGGCATAGCTTCACAGTTGGCCTAACCTGATTTAAGACTAGTCTACTGAAAAGACTGGTGTCTGCCTTTGCCCCTGTATCATTCTTAGTTCTAACTGGAAAATAATACTGAAAAGGTACTTACTGCAATTAGACACTAAGAGCAGCATTGAGGTTTTCCACACTGATTTTATTATTTAGTAACAAATACTAAAGTTTGTTTACTGGTCTTTCGTTTCTTCCCAGGTTGAGCATGTACTTCCTCTTCTGAAGCGAGGAATTGGTATCCATCATGGAGGTCTGCTTCCTATCTTAAAAGAAACTATAGAAATTCTGTTCTCTGAGGGCCTAATAAAGGTATGTGTTTAACGTCCGTATTTAGTTTTTTCTCTGTTGTGAATTCAAGTATGTTTTAGCACAGAATGTACACTAGTGTCGTAGCAATCTAACGCTTGACTGAGAAAGGTGAAAGACTCAGTGTGCTTGCCAAACTGAAAAATGCTTTGTGTTTTGAATGTGGTTATATGCAGGGAGCATAAGGCTTAGTACTTAGCAAAAACATTTTTTGAGCATTGTGTGGATCAGTTAGTAGGCAATTTTAAAAAGAACTACCCATGTATGAAGGGAAAGGCTCCCTTCTGTGGATCTACATTTTGGATTCTACACACAAAGCACTTCCTGTGGCAGGAGTTACTTGGTGTATTTGGTTGCATCTCCTTTCCTTCGAGAAATGCAAATATTTGCATAAATGCCTCCATCTTTATCTAGGAAAAAAAATCTTGAAGGTGTTTTGGTGTTTTTTTTAATCTCTCCAGGGGAAAATTTGTAGTCTTTAATACTTTGCCTTAGAATTCTTATGTTAGTGCATGTGTACTGCTCTAGTTTTAAGTGTTCAAGGTTTTGCTCTAAAGTATTTAAACTTACGATGTCTAACAATTTCTTCAACTGCGCTCTGATATGTTTTGCTCCTATACGTGACTGTAGATGCTTACCAAGCTGTTTGTTGTTGCTCTAAGGAACACATATTGGAAAAAATCTAACATTAGATGAAAGTTGTGGGGTTCTTTTGGATAGCCAACTGCTATTTTCTTCTTGCAAACTTTGAATGTGGAAATTAACTGTTAATTTTCGTTAATAAAATTTACATCACCTTATGTTTTTGTTTGGATTCTTTCACATTATCCCATCTAGCTAGTTTTCAGTTTTTTTCAGAGGAAGTAAAGGAAAGGGGAAAGAATGTTTTTGATTCAGTTTTTAAATAATGAATGTGCGTATGTTGACTGTACTTAAGTAGTAAAATCTGGAGAGATTTTGTGTAGCAATCTCTGACTGATTGCACATTTGTTTAAGAACCTTTGGTTTTGCTTGCTTAACTATGGTCTGTTTATTTAGGCCTTATTTGCAACAGAGACTTTTGCTATGGGAATTAATATGCCAGCCAGGACTGTGCTATTTACAAGTGCCAGCAAATTTGATGGAAAAGATTTCCGATGGGTAAGTGAAAACCAGGTTCTGTAGAATAAGTGAATTACATTATTTAAACCATATTAGGATTAAATTTACATTTGCTGTATCCACTAGAGTATAAGTAGAAAATATTTTTCTTTCAAAAATCCTTCTTTGTTCACTAGTCTGTTTATAATTAGTGTACAAATTCCTAGAAGACAAGATTCCTCAAATTATGCAAGAGGGCTTTTTTGCTAGATACAGTCAAACATTAGTTAGTGGTGGACACTGGATTACACTAAGACTTCTGCACAACTTGTCCAAAACTGTGAGGCCCGAGTATTTAGCACAGTTTAAGTAGTTTTTGACATCTGTCTTAAAGTGAAGCTCAAGAAGCTGCTGGGAATGCAGGTTCCACAGATGACTGAAAAAAGTGATTTAGAACTTACCGAGTCACAGGGGATGGAGCTATAGCTGGCTTCTTATCCATGTCCTAGTTCTCTATAACCTCTTCAGTTTCACAGTTAGGCCTGCCTACGCTGGTCTTGCTAGATATTACTAATTTAATATTACATTTGAATCATTTGAATGAAATGGTACATTATCTGAAGATAGTGAAGATGTATTATCCGTATGTTGAAGATGTATCATGTTTTAATAATATACAGTATGCCCGGTCACCTTCCATCACATACGACAGTAGAAAGATGGTTTTTGTGCTTAGTAAAAAGGTGCACTGTGTCATGGAAATTGCTGTAGCTATGGGAGCTTTATTTAACTTAATGCTGCTGTCTTACATTATCCATAGTCATGGGTTTGTATCTTAGCAGCATAGTGATCAATTAAGAGTTAAGAATTCAATCTGTGAAAAGTTCGTTTCTTAGATAATCTTTGCCAATTTTTATACATCATGGTCATTTACTGTATAATTGGTAATAACGCTTTGTACCTTCTTGCCTTCTTGCTATTTTTCTAATATTTGTTTGGGGTTTTTTTTCTCTTTTCTTTTTTGTGTTATCCCAGATATCTTCAGGTGAATACATTCAAATGTCAGGTCGTGCAGGGCGTCGAGGTATGGATGACAGAGGGATAGTAATTCTTATGGTGGATGAAAAAATGAGTCCAACAATTGGCAAACAGCTTTTAAAGGTAGGAGGGAAGTTAACTTTTTTTTTATCCTCCCCACTAAGGGTCTTCTCACTTGAATAATGTAAAATTATAGGCCTAGAAAAAAAAGTGTGTAGATCGTGGAGGTAGGAGGTGATGATTTCTAAAAGGGGTATCAGATTTCACTGATTTCTCATTAATGTGGGAATTTCTGTTGTGAAACAAAATCAGAAGATTGGTATCATCCTTCTTGGTATAAAAGAGGCAGGAGAGGTAGAATTAGGTCCTGTTTTCTAGTGATACCACCCCCATGGCAGTATTGTGTTTGTTTCTTGCAGACAGCAGTCAGTTCAAGGGTAGTGCTGAACTAGAAAAGACTTGCTGAGCTTTCACAGGAATTATTAAAGACTTGATTGTGATGTGGAATAAAGATCTGTTAATGGACTCTTCAGTGTAATAGGCAAACTGAACAAAGTCATGCGGAAAATGAGGTACATATGATAAATAGGAGTGAGATGGCTGTTAGGGAGCTAAAATTAACTATGGAGAAATTGATAACGCTTGTAGGAAACATTGAAGCTTGGAAATTGAGAGGCTGAATAAAACACTCTTGTGGTTGAGATGGGCATTAGATTTAGATTTGGCTTCCCCAAACTGTAATGGAAGTTGCTACAGTTTTTTGCAGTAGTACCCCTTTACTTTATTATAATTTGGTTGTGAAATATTGCATACTTTCCACTAGCATTTAAATTCCATGGCAAAAATCCCAATGAAGAAGCATAATATTCTTGTGTATGTGTTGCCTGTCTTAGGCTGCATACGTTAATTGCACACACATGTTAAAGTTGAAAACTTGGAGAGTTACTCTGCACACTGTTCAAGAGCACGTAGCCTTGGTACAAATAGCAGGTCATTTGTAAAGAGCATTTAAGGCTTTATTGGAGTTTGTATAAATTGTGGGAATCATCTTAAGTCAGCATCGGGTTATGTTAATAAAATGAAGTATTTGTTGCCAAAAAAAAAGAGATGCTAATATTTCTCTACTTACTTCTGACAAATGTAGAGTAAGGGGAAAAATATGTGCAAAGCTGCTGTTATGCAGATGTGGATGCTTTGTTGTGCGTTCTACTCTGTCAGTGCTGCCTGTTAATTCATAATAAATGTGTCCATTAGATCACTGTTAGGCGCAGGTGGTGTTTACCTTCTTAAAGCCAGAATTTTCATGAAGGCTACATAATGGCTAACCAACCAGAATTAGTAAAATAAGGAATTTTTAAAATATTGGAACTCATTCATGTGTGGCAGTACTAGGTTTTGAATTTATTTCTTAGTTTTGATGTGGTTTGTGTTTTCTCAGTGAAGTGGACATACATTTATTTGTCCCCGTGCATGCTTAAGACATCTGTATGTCTGAAGACTAAGTATTTAAACTGGATTTCTGAGTTTTTAAGACTGTTTAGAGATAATAAGCATTTTTTATGGCATACATATTTAAATAAAGGCTTTATGCTTTTGTACTTCCACATCTGAAAAATTGATCAGCAAGAGGTACAAAACACCCCACTTTGTTTTTTTGTACTTGTAAGCTGTGGTTCGTAAGAAATATCTACCAAAAGTTAATTTATATGAAAAGTTCTAAATAGCTTAAGAAAAAATGGTGCTTCATTTATTTATCTTCTGACTTTGATGTTACTTTCTTAAGCTCAACCATTCAGAACGTGTTTGTTTCTAAGTTCAGTAGGTTGAGAACTATAGAACTCAATCTGCATGAAGACAAAAAAGAAAATACTAGATCATTTACATTTTGACACTATATTTTTTCTAGATTTGAAGGAAATAATAAAGAATATTTCCTTTATTTAAATATGATGCCTTTTGATTTTTTTTTTCCATTTTAAATTATAAGGAAACAGAAGAATAATGACCATTTTTGCATTCTATGTAATCTGTTGTTTTTTCATTATCTCTAAGTAAATGAATGTGTTTCATTAATTTTTCACACTATTTGACATGTTAGCAGTGACTGAATTTAATGTTTTGTTCAAAAAGGTCATAAGAGGCTATAATAAAGGAATTTGATGCTTCTGTAGCTTCTGTAACTATTCAGCCAATTCCTGAAAAGGCAATATAAGTAATCTTTGATGAGCAGTGCAACAAAAATACTTTTTAGTTTCCTCTTTAAATACAAAAAAAACTTGGACAAACAGTCCAAGAATGTATACAGACTAATATTTCTTCAGTATTCACATTTTGTGTTCACTAAATATGTCTGAATTAGGTTTTAGATACTGACTGGCAGTGTTGGTAGTAAGGTCCGTGGTCATGTCTTGTGGTAGTATTATGCTGCCACATTAAGTATTGTGAATTTGCATCAGGATAAGCTGAAGATTTATAAGGAAGACATCTGAAGGAATACATGAGCCATGTTGAGAATGATAGCACATTTATATGAGACACTTTTATAATATCTCCTCAACCCTAATGCATGTCTAATCCAAACCATTTCCTGAATGTGAGAGTAAAACATAGTGTTATCAGCTGCCTAACACTGCAGCCAGTGAAGTGAGAGCTTTGAGTGTATTTTGGTACCAGCAGTACTGCTTGGCTTTGACGCTGTTCATTGTGACACTGTGTACAGCACTTCAGACTTAAATTCAAAGTTCATATCTTAGATGAAGTTCTTACCAGGGATATTTTTAAGTATTTCTTAAACTCAGTAATGTACATTCGTCTTCTGCAGTGTAACTAGGGTTTTTTTTTTGTTTATCCTTAGTATTTGTTTGACCACTGACTATTTAGTAAACTAGGGACTTGCACAAGCCTATAAAAATAAATGTTTACAGTACCCTTGGATCACTTCCTGAAGACAGTAAATTATAGGTTTATATTTACATAATACTAAGAAATTTTATGGGGTTTTGTTTGTTTGTTTCCTTAGTTAAAATTTTGGCTACATTGTGTTAGTTTAGATAGGAAGTGAAAGGTTGTTCCTTGACACTAGATGGCCTTTGAAACCAGGACAACATCTCTCTGATTGGAATTTGACCATGTTACAAGGATGTATTCTACAGGGGCAGTTGAGTTAACTGAACAGTGGTAATCTGTTATGTCTCTAAAAGAATCTTAAGCTAATTACATTATGGAAATGATTGTATAATGAAAGAAAATATGCCCATGCAAGGAAGTTTTTAAGCCTTGAATTTAAGTGTATCAGCTCTTTGCATTTACTTACTTCTTCACAGCAGAAGTTAGATGGACTGCAGCGTTGAAAGAAAACATTCATTGAGCCAAATAAAATATACACTATTATACTTCCCTTGTCATTTGCCTGTGGAACGTAAGGTGCCCCAATGCCAAGCTGTAAGAGATGTTCCCCTAGCTACATCATCTGGCTTCTTGGCAAGGCCTTCATTTGTGCAGTTGGTAGTGCAGTACTAGTTTGGCCTGCATGCTGGTATTGGAAATGCATATGGTCTTTATAGTTTATATTGACTCGGGTTGTATTATTGTATGAGGCAAATGAATAGAATAATAATTCAGGCAGTTTAACGCTTTTTCTTTAGCTTCCTACCTGTTTGCACAGCTCTTTCATAGGTCCACTCTATGGTTATTGGAAGGTTTGTTAACTTTTGCAAGGGCAATGACCATTCCCTTAACTGAGGCAGCTGGTAACATACAAGTGCATTGGCTACTGCTGAGCGGGGCTCCCACAGCAGCAGGGCAGCCTCTCCAGCATTCTCCCCTTGCCAAGAGGCTGGGGCTGGGCCAGATTTTGGGAGGGGACACAGCCAGGACAGCTGACCCAAACTAACCAGAGTGATTTTCTGTACCATATGGAGTCTGCTCAGGAAAAAATAAAAAAGCTAAGAGAAAGAAGGAGGAGGAGGGTATTGAGAATCTTGGCTAGCTTCTTAGTGCAGATACAGAGACCATTTATTTTCTTTCCATTTCAGTTTTTTTTGAGTTTATCAAACTTGGAAGGAGCAAAATTGTTCTCTGAAATAAATCACAGTGTTAACAGGCCAGCTCAGATCCAAAAGAGTCATTGCACAGTGTGGTGTTGAACACATGTTAAATTACCTTTTCCTCTGCCATCCATTGGTGTTCTGTGCAGAGCAATTTGTATAGCAGTGCTATGATTCTGGTTTGGGGAAGGCTGGTCTTTAAAGTTTCATGTTAATTTGAAGTACAATATTCATGCTGTGTGGGATGCCTGTAGTCTTAGCTTCTTGCTTGGAGTTTAAGTATTGCTTTGTTAAATTGACATGTTTCTTGTATATTTTTCTGTGTTCAGTTCAGAAAGAATAGAAAACGCTTAAGGGAAGAATGGATCTTGGAGTTACTGTCTCAGAGGAAAAATAAGGATAGTTACAATCATAGGAGCTACTGTATTAGAGGGGGTAAATGAGTGAAAAGTTCTGTTTGTTTACACAGAACTAACCTCAGTGGGTGGTAGCTGCATGCAAGAGAAATCAAGATACATTTTTTTTCCTTTTAAGTCTCTTGTTGCAACTAGAGCATTTGTGGAACTCAAGTGCTAGGTATTTCCATGACCAAAGCCTCCTAAAGCAGTCTTTTGCCACTTGCAGACTTCTATTTGTGTTGGTGTAACTGTTTTGGGAGCAAAGCAGTGAGCCAAATTAGTAATAAATTTGTGCTTAAATTAGTGGCTTACCATTGTCTGTTAAAAATAACTCTGCAGAAGGAGTTCTTATCAGTTTTGCAGTCATGCTAATGTAGCTCAGGTTAATCTTGTTATCAGTATAACTATGCAGTCTTTCTTGATATTTCTGAGAGAGATATGATTGTTCTTGTGGTAACTGTCATTAAGGGGTGGAAAAAATTGTGCTGTTAATTAATGTTTCACTAAAGGAATTTCTGTGGTTTACAGATGCATCAAGCGGTCACCTGCGTTTTCATTTAATGAGGTTTTTCATAGAAATTTGTTATGACGAGTGTCACAAACAGTCCCTTATTCCTCCCTATAAGGAAAAAAGTGACAGACCTTTTAAATAACGTCAGTATCTTCTGTTCTTTGCTCTTTTTGTGAAGCAGTTCTTTGTTTCCACTTTGGAATCTTATTCATTCAGATTATTTCTGGAAACATTGATAAGCAAATGGACTGTCACTGGACCAAATAGCATAAAATGTGTCCTCTAGGGTATCTGATTTGTGTAATTATGAAAGATACTTTATTGTTGCTTTGCGAGTTGCCTTTTCATCTTTGTTAGATCACAATGTCCCTGTGGTTTATTTCAGGCGTTATTTGCCATCTTCTATTCCTTCTGAAAGCTTTGTAGACGTTTCTGTGAGAGGCTGGAGAGCAAGAATGTTAGGTGCAAAATTTGTTTTGCATGGGAGCAGTTTTGAAAATGTCAATATTTTTCTCCCTCTGTAAGAGAGAACAGAGTAACCCTTAATGCAGCAATGACAGCTCTCAATTCTCTGGTTAGACCAGGCTTCCAAGTGTTAGCAGAAATAAAGAAAATGTGTAAAAAAAAAAACCCTCATGAATATCGGTTGCAGACTCTAGTCTTCCTGCATCCCAGTCTTTGTATCATTGTAGTTTATACAGGCAAGAAGTGGTAGGACTTGTAAACATTGAATGCTCTGTTGAAAGTTTTAATTGTATTAGGCAGAAAGTCCATTCTAAAACTGTGGGACTTTAACACAGCACAGCATCTAGCAGCTGTAACTTTCTGATAGTCCTTGAGTAATTATTTCTGTAGTGAATTGTTTATGGCCATGTCCTTGGTTTTTAACAATGTCAGCTAAAACCAATCATTCTTTTGCAATCTAAATCCTGGAAAACTTGAAAGCTTGGGACTAGTAAGTGTGCATTTGCAACCACTTCACTTCTTGAAAATTTTAAGCCAAAAATAGGTTATTCATTTCTGAGAAATTTAGTTGATGTATTGAGGCTGTTCGCCTGCATCCAGGCAGTTCTCATGCAGAGGGATAAAAAGGGCTTGCAAAATTGTTCTGTTTTTTTAAAAAAAAGTTCAGAAATCGAAGTGTTGCTGTTGTCCATTGAAGATTTGGGGTGGGGGGACTGCCCTCTTCTAAGGGTTGAGGAGGGGGATTACTTGCAGAAAGGAGGACAAAGAACTGGGATCATAGTTCTCCAGCAACAGGGAAGTTATGGACACAACATATGTTTGAAAACAACTTCTTGATGCGTGTTCAAGGCAGTCTTTCTCATCAGCTTTTGTTGCAGCTCTGATTTGTTAGGCTTTTGTCTGGTCTTCTGCGTGACTGGTTGTTCTTTGCTTTTAATATGGAGCTTTTCTTCTGGAAACAAGGGGGAAGCTTCCTCGGAGACTGAGAACTTGAGGCAGGTGATGGCATACCCTAGCTTGTTGGAGAGAAGGTTGATGAGGTGTGATGGGAGGATCTATGGGAGAGGGCGAGCTAAATGTCATGCATGTGCTTCACAGTATTTTTAAGAAAGTAAGAAAGAAAAATAATCTATCTGGGAGCTGTTCGACACAGGGCTTGAGCAGAGAAAGGTATTGCAAGAGAAGCAAACTGTCATGGAGAGGGTAAAATAAAGTGATTTGCCTCTTATTATGCCTTAACAGCAATCAAAATCCAGGATAGTTGAGTATTTCATGCTGTATAGGCTCTTGGAGTGCAAATTAGGAAAGGAAGGCCCCCCCTTTTTTTGTTTTCTTGTCAGTAATAGATCCCATCTTGCCCCCTCTTCCCTTACATGCTGTATGTATCGGACAGGTGTCTTTAGGTAACCACTGATTGTCTACTCATGTTTGGAATGTACTTAATATAGAAGAACAACTGTATTTTGCTAGTTGGTTTCCTAAAACAGTTACAAAATCCATATGTTGATACTAGGTAAGTGAAGCAAGGGCACCCAGGTGATTGCTGCCTGATATATACAAACCTGTTGGTTGCCCTTGGTAGTATGCATGCTGCAGAATTCACTTGCTGTGCTAAAGGTGCAATACAGTAAAGCTACTATAATTACATTTCATTTGGAGAAGTAACAGTTCCAGTTTTCAGAAAAAAATGAGCCGGTCAGAACTTTTCATTTAAAATGTAGTTTTGCCTAGAGAACAACATTGAGAAAACAGGAACTTCTGAAATTTGAAGAGTGTATTTGTGAGATGAAGGAACAGAACAATTAATTTTTGCTAAAACAGGATTCGTACTTTAACTGCTTAATCTTAATAGAATGATCTTATTTTCAAATTGTAAAATGCTGACCGTAGTTTAAAATAAAAAATGCCACGTCAGCAACTGGCTCAAGTGCTGCCTTTCTAATAAGCCTGCTTTATATAATCTTTGAAATAGCTGGATTTTTTGTTTGTTTTTAAATCACTTCCTTATTCAAAATTGGACTATGCTGGTTTTTTTTAAAAGTCTCTAACGTGAATCTGCAGGAATTGTTTGGTCTTTCTTGGTATGTTTGGTGCATATATTATAGTTGTATGAAGTTCATTGTTTTCTCTTCTGATTTTATGAAAGCATTTAAGAGAAAGTGTGACACTTGGGATTTTTTGCTTTCGGGTGGTTGACTGTCTTGCAAGCACACAGCTAAACTATGCCTTAAAGCCATGTAACATTGTCAGGAATGGAAAGAGGGGTTCATAGTAGGATAGGAATAATCACAGCAATGTTTTACCAGATCTTTGCTAGTCTGTAGATATGCCAGTGGCTGTAGCCAGCTGATTGGGTGTATTCTAGCTGATTGGGTGTATTCTAGCTGCTTTAGTTGATGCCTGGCTAAAGAAGTGGATATTGCTGTAGGAAACAATCTGATACAGGCATAAATGCTGTGGCGTTTTTTAGCTGGCATTCTCTGTTGTAGAGAAGAAAGCTTTTTAGGGAGTGCTAATTCCTTTTTCCTAGAGCAACTGATATATTTAGAAAAATAGACAAGCACTTGGGTATGTAATCTTTCATCAGATCTAAGGAAAAAAACTTTACGTTGGTTAGTATCTGTGGCAGAATTTCTCTCATCTTTATTTGTTGTATCAGGTGTATTATCTGTAGAAACCTGAGCTTTCCTCTACATGCTGCAGCTTAGCTGTTGATGTCCTTATTGACACGTTCCTGGCAGCAGAAAGCCATTTGTGGTAACTGCAGAACTGACAGTCTTATTTTAAATACGCACTTCATGATCTAATTTAAGAGGTATTTCTGTTCTGTGGTGCATCACTTCTGACATGAAAACCTATTTGTGTATTTATGATACACTCACAGATGTAAGCCAGAATGAATGAGTCTCAAGTCATGGAAAGCAAAACTTCAGGCTGTATGGTTTATCTCAAACTTTTTACATGCATTCATGTTGGTTTCTTGTAGCCCCCTTCAGGTACTGGAGGGTTGCTACATGGTCTCCTCACAGCCTTCTCTTCTTCCGGCTGAACAACCCCAACTCTCAGCCTGACCTCACAGCAGAGGTCTTCTAGTTTTCTCATCATCTTCATAGCCTTCCCCTGGACCTGTTCTAGCAGTTCTTATGTTGGGGATTGCAGAACTGGACGCAGTACTCCAGCTGGGGCAGTACTCCAGAGGGGCAGAATCATTTCCCTTGTCTTGCTGGCCATGCTAAGTTATTTTTTTAATGAGGTATTACTAAAATTAAAGAAGTCACAAACTACCTGTGTTTGAACAGACTTCACAAAGCACCAACGTGATCAGTAAGTCTTAAGAGAAAAAGGTGTCCAAGCAAATTTTTCCAGAGTCTTAAAATAACAGATTGCTTTAAATAGCTAAATAGCTTATTTTAATGATGAAATAATTTAATCAAAACAGACAATAAGAAACACATAAGTTTTTTTATCTTAAGTTTTCATTTCATTCAGATCTAAATTATAGTATCGTAATATAACTATAGATAAGATGAGACATAAATACTGTTAGATATTCAGTATAATAAAATTGCTTAGAATATGATGAGGCACTTAATCAAAATTCAAGACAAGTTATATTACCCATCAAAGCAGTTCCTTATATAGAACACTGCATCATGATTTGATATGCTCTATATGCTGCAATGATTCTTCTTTTTAACTGGGCAGTGTTCTTGGATCTTTTTCAGGGTTCAGCTGATCCATTAAACAGTGCATTCCACCTGACATACAACATGGTACTGAACTTGCTTCGAGTAGAGGAAATAAACCCTGAATACATGTTAGAAAAATCCTTCTATCAGTTCCAACATTACAGAACGATTCCTGAAATAGTAGAAAGTAAGTATTACTGTATGTTGTAGTCTCAGACATCAGTATAAAAGATGCTGCTGCTATGTGATTGGGTGGTTACACTTCAGTATCCTCATAAGAGTTTATGCCTGTGCAGTTCTTGTCTTCCCTGCCAACAGTTGCCACTGTGCAATTTGCTGTTATGTCATAGTTTCAGGAAGAGTAATTTCCTCTTGTTCTTTGGACCTGTATTGATATACACTGTCAATCTATGAAGAGAACTTTCCTTCCTGAGCCAGACAAGAATGTTTGCTACATTGCTAAACTGTAGAATAGGAAGAAGGAAAAACAATTTTTAAATTCCTGTGGCTCGTTAGAGGTGCAGAGAAGAAAAGTCTTACTCCTTTTTGATATGCAGAACTTGGCTAAAAGTTTAATCTTAATTTTAATCTCTCTGTATGATCTCTGAAAAGAACTCAGGTATGCTGCATTCAGAGTGGTATAGAAAAAACTGTTCAGTTAAAATAAAAAGCAAAATTCGGAGAGGACTGGGACATTATTTGCACTAAATTTTGAGCTGTGGTTTTTAAGTATTGTGTTTTCATGAGCCAAAGTCAGTTTCCAAAGATCTCAGCCAATGTTTGGGAGTGAGGCCTCTTCCAAGATTTGACCCGAAAGAGTGTGAAGAACATGACGGGCAGCTACTTCTTTGCTGCTGATGAATGAATAGTTAATCTGGAAGTTGAATATTAAGAGAGACTGTGTGTGAGAGACTTTTAGTTTGCAGGTGTAGTATTTAAGTCAGTAGTTATGAAATATTATGTATTTCCTGAGACCCTGCCTGTTCCAGCTGACACACTTCTGTCTTCATTCTGTCATTCCAGCATTACTGTTTAAATAGAGAATTTGGAGAACACTTTTTTGTTTCTTGGACATTTTTTGTTTCAGCACCACACTGGTTGTTAGAATTTTGTAATCACTTCAGCTGCAATTAAAAACACAGAGGAGAGAAATTTTGTTTAGATCAAGGAGGAAATTCTGCGATAGGTATGGAGTGCTAGGGGTTTTTTTTCTTTAAAAAGAGAGCAGCTAAAAATAGGGAGCACTTCCCTGGGCTGTCTCTGAACTCCGCGTGAAATGGGATTTCTGAGTCACTCATTCATTCAATATCATGCAGGAAAGCGAGTTAGTAGAAACAGTATTACCAATGTGAGAGAGCAAAGGATGTTGCTTATAATAAAAACTGATTTGCTTAAATAAGGTGTAAAAATGTTGGAGGAAGAAAATATTGATTTCTAACTGATGAAAACAGAGCCTAAAACAGGTTAGGCTGTAGAAGAACACTTTCTGACAACTTCCCCTCTTGCTGGAAGACATCTGGTAAGAAGATGTCTTTGAGCAATCTTCTTTTCACAGGAGGAGGTAGGAGGGTGCTGGTAGGCAGTGAATACGTTCCAGAAATCACCGCAAGTTTTTGTTGTCGGTGCAACTTGTTTCCTTAAGCTTCTTTATTTAAAAAAAAAAAAAAGTATTATTATTTAATTTTCTGAAAATAGAATTTAATGGACACATTTATAGATTTCTAGCTTTCTAGATAGTGGGTTATTATAAATGAATGCCCAAGTGTTGACAAAATACCAGTTATGTAAATCTGAAAGTGTAGCATTGAGTTCTAAATCTGTGAAATTCCTAATTTCCATGAAATTTTTCTTTTTATTCAAGGGGTGAATAATCTGGAAGGACAGTACAACAAAATAGCAATTCCAAATGAAGAAAATGTGGTCATATACTATAAAATCCGACAGCAGCTTGCAAAACTGGGTAAAGAGATTGAAGAATACATTCACAAACCAAAGTATTGCTTGCCCTTCCTACAGCCTGGAAGACTGGTAAAGGTAATCTGATTTTTCTTTTGTTTTGCTTTTAGTTCAAATCTCTACCTGTCCATGAGATTTGCAGAGTTCATTTTTCTGTGTGTTTTGACTCCCATTATGTTTCTTTGTTGAACATTCAGCTATATAGTAAAAGAAATGCTGTTTTGACAATGTTTTGACAATGAACAGTCCATGACTGTTGTTGTATGTATCAAAAATAGGGAAAGACATACTTGCTAGAGTGTGATTGTACATGGCCTATATTATAACATCTTGTAAATATTTCAGGTGAAAAATGAAGGTGATGACTTTGGATGGGGAGTGGTTGTTAACTTCTCTAAGAAATCTAATGTCAAGGTAAAATATGCACTCTCTTCATTAGAAAAATATATACCTTGCTACTTTTTCTGAAAATAAGATAAAACTCATGTTTTTTTGTGGTACTCAAAGCAAAAAAAATGTGTTTTGCCCTATATTTACAAACCCTCAAGTCCTGGAGTGAAAGTGTAAAGCAAAAAAAAAAAGGGAGGTGGGAAAAACTGTAACTGCTGGGTTGGTTTTTTTGGTTTCTTTTTAGCTTACAGCATATTCATAGAGGAAAAGCTTATGTCTCAGATATGTAGTTCAAAAGTGCATTTGGCACTACAAATGTTTCAAACTGTTTAGTTTGTTCTGAGACATCTCCAACAATGCCACTCTAAACCCTTCATGGGAAAGGTATGATGTTACCTGTGCTCAGAAGATCTATAGAAGCTGTAAGTGACGGTTAAGAGGGTAGGGAGACTGATGTTTGCCACTGCATAGAGAGTTACCTTGAACTGGGGTTTGTGTCTTGAGTCCTAAGTTACTACATGAGACGTGAGATTGGTTGTTCTCTGAGACATTGCAGTGGAATTCAGAGTTGAAATGTGAAATTACCAAGCGAGCAAAACAATAGAAATGGATTCAGGGAAATGTGGAAGCAAATACAGAGGGCAGTGATGCAATAGGAGCCATATATGTTTTTCCTTCCAGAGGTCCATTTTTATAGTTGGTCTCTGCATAACCCCAGAGATGATATTTTGGTCTCTCTTTAAGAAATGTTTTGACAGGCTACTCTGCTGTCTAAATTAAAACGTAAGTTTAAAGTGTACTTTTCTGTGGTGGTATTTTTGCTGTAATTTCGGCAGGAGAGCGTTGGCATTAATTATGAGTTCTAAATGAGTAGTTGTCTTTGTGAAGTTCTGCTGGCGCGTGTCTGTTGTGGCACCTTTTGGTTCTCCTCTAATATGTGTTCATTAAAGGGGAAATATGAAAAATGTATGCATATAGAACTTACCAGAAGAGGTCTTGTTTTCGGTTTTCATCTTCCTTTTGAAAGTCACATTTCTCTTTTCAAGTTGAAAAACTAGACTGCTACTGCTGCTGCTTAAGCTTTTGCTTCTAGACTGCTTTTTTCATAAAGCCACAAGAGCAGTAAACCAGGTTTCCTCCTCACCCCACCCTTCTCTGTAAAATTGCCTACCTCTGTGTCACTGGAGGCATTTCTTCTGTCTGTGCACATTTTATCCGTGTATGTGTTTACCTTCCCTATCTGGCCTGTCTAACAGTTATATGAAAGTTTGAATGTTAGCTTTGAAGTTATAGTCTGTTCTGCAGGAGATGGCTCTGGCTTCAGCAGCACTTTTTTTAATAAAGTCATTCTAGCAACTGGGTTGAATTTTTCCTTCTGAGTTCCGTGGAAAGAGTGACAATCGGTGCTAAAAATAATGGGACAGACTTAAAGCAATGTGACTTTTAAAATCAGTATGGAAAGACTTGTTTGTATGAGCAGAGGCAAAGTAAATTACTTAAAGAATCTGTTAGTTACCCATTTTTATATGTTCATGAAATGCCTTTTTTCCTGGGATACAGATGTATACTACCACATTTAACAGTAATGGAGAAATATGTAGTTAGTACTTGAAATAGATCACTGTTATGCTGTAACTTTAAACTTTCACTCATGTCTAAGCTGCAGCAGTTCTTTGGATTTACTTTTAGAAATCGTGTTGAATTTGGTCTATAATACTGGTTTTTCTCTAATGGTAAACTTTTTTCTCTACTGTATCATAGTTTCTAATGAAGTCCCTTTTTAGTGAGGAATATATATAATGAAGATTGACATTTAGGGTTACAGTATTTCTGTATTTCAGTAAGTAATTCTTTTTGCTGTAATGTGACAGCAAAAGCATGAGTCGTTGTCAGTTATGTTAGTTGTTAATTGTATTTAGATGTTTTTCCAGCATAATTTCGTGATGCATTGTTCCACAGAATTGTGATTGCAAATAGCACTTCATCCTGAATTACAGTAGACAATAGAATTTATTTCAAGCAGTGGTGCTTGCTAAATAATATACATTAAAGTAGGCACCAAAATAATTTATTTGCTTTGGAATTCATAACAATCCCCAAATATTTTTGAGTAAGAAGTTGTATTTCCACTAGATTGTGCCAGCAGTATGCTAGGGGAGATTTAGGCTGGAGATTAGGAAAAAGTTCTTCACAGAGAGGGTGGTTAGGCATTGGAACAGTCTGTCAAGGGCGGTGGTTGAGTCACCGTCTCTGGAGGTGTTTAAGGTTAGGGTAGATGAGGTGCTTAGGAGCATGATGATGGGAATGGTTGGACTCGACGATCCAGTGGGTCTCTTTCAACCTGGTTATTCTGTGATTCTGTTTTGTCATTGTGCTGTTTGTAGTCCATGTTGTCATCTGACCCCTGATTCTAAACATTAAATTAACAATTATTGATAATAAAATTTGAGATGCTGCAATTTGGTCTTCCTTATTTAGATGATTATACTCCTTGTCTAGTAAACTTAAATTTATATATTTCTCTGTTCATGTTTGTTTATAATGTTTACTACATAAAAATTGGTTTTAGTGCTGTGTCATGGTCATTGAATTTTCAGTGAGTCTGATCTTATTGATCCAGTAATCTGAATTTGTTATCTGTGCCGTATGTCTTGGTTTGCAGATCAGAGAATCATAGAATCACTAGGTTGGAAAAGACCTCTAGGATCATCAAGTCCAACCATTCCTACCAACCACTAAACCATGTCCCTGAGTACCTCAAATATAGCAGATACAACTGGCTGTCTTGTCTTGTTGTGTTTCCACACACATGAAGTAATAAATGTTTCAGGGCAGATCTAAAATTCTTGGAATACACGTAATCATACAATATTCTGCCAAAGGAGGGCATAATTATATCCTTAAACCACGTGAATGCAGCATGAACCAAAGTATCATTCCAACTGTGACTAACAAAGTTTTACAGGCTTTTCTAGTCCCCTTTTACTCTTGCATATAAAAACATAGCAGTTCCTGTTCAAGGGTTTAGTGGAACCCACTGAAGGGAACAGTACACATTCAAAAAGCAGTTCTCGATTAATTCATGTCTGGTCAGTGTTGTCTAAAAGACATTAGTATATGTGAACTTGCTGTTAATGACAATTATACTCCTTTATTAATAGGTTAGCAATACAATTACTGATAGGATATTCCCCCCAAGTTTCTAGACAGCTCCAATTCTAGTACTTTCTGTAGCATATTTATGCAGCTATGAGTTTAGTGTACTTTGCTTTCAAGTCAGCGTTATGATTTCCATGGCTTTGACTGGATTTGGTATACAAGCATGTTATTTTAACATTCCAGTTCAGAGAACAACACCATGGATCTTGTACATCGCTGTGATTGCTTTCTGCAAATGTATGACAGAATTGAGAGGAACAGTTTCTTCTCCAACAAATAATTGCATTTCTTGGAGAAATTACCTACATTGTAGAACAGAATAACCATGTTTTTCTGTTTAGTTTACTATGGCAGTTTCTCATAGTACTTCTGAGAATCTCTCCAAAATGCTGGCTGGCTCTACCCTGCTTTGTAGGCACTGAAAGAAAATAGTACATTGTAGATTTGTAATAAAAAATACTGCCCAGCAAAACTGAATTGAGTTAACATGGAATTTTGAAAAAGAGTGTTCTCTTTCCCTCTCTGTTGTATTTGGAAACAGAGAAGCTTGCAGATAGTATTTTAAAAGGTGATGTCTGCCTCCAGTGTTAGGCCTATAACTTAATTCTATTCAAAGTCATAAAAATACTTCCTTGTAGTATGAGTGTATTTGAGCAATGTTAGTGCATATTTATCCCATCAAATAACTAATGTTAGTTTTTTCCAAACCAGCATATAATAAAGGTCATAGCTTTGTGAACAATAGTTTTTAACCACCACCGCTGCATGTCTATATTCTCTAAATGAATGTCTGGTGTTAGGTGTGCAGTTTGGGGTGTATAAAGATGTGTTTGCTTACTTTGAAAAAGCTATGTCTAGAAGAAAAGACAGAAGCACCTAAAGCTGCAGCTAGACTTTAGGCTACACTAGTGAGGGAGGGTGGGGAAGGGATAATTTTTGCAAGTGTATTTTTCTGTGTGAGGGATCTTTAAATCAATCCTAATTCAGTAGTTTTTAGAATGTACTACATCACAAAGCTGATACTCGGTGAAGAGCAGTAGATCATTTCGTACCTATAATAGTGAATAAAATCATGCTTTTTCCTTCCATTCTTTCTGGTATTATATAATAACTGGTATGCACCTGTTTTTTCTGTGCACTCAACAGCCAAATTCTGGTGAATTGGACCCATTGTATGTAGTTGAAGTGCTACTGCACTGCAGCAAAGAGAGTTTGAAAAATTCTGCTACTGAGGCTGCCAAGCCTGCCAGACCTGATGAAAAAGGTGAAATGCAGGTTTGTAACGCATGTTTAATATCAATAATTTCATATAAATGTTCTCAAAAATGTCATTTACAAAGCATTTGCAAGTTGTGGTAAAAGAGGGATTATTGGATTAAGGGAGAGAAAGGAGCTGTACACCCAACTCAGCTTTCTTAAACAGTTGCTAATTTCACTGAGGAGGAAACTTCGAGTTTCAAAAACTTTCAGCATACTTGAGTGAATTTGTTACTATATAAAATCTCCAGACAAACAACTGTCTGTAAGCTGTTTTTTTACTTAGATACTTGTGCAGGATTTTTAGGGTGATGTGCATTTGTTGTACTAGATTTCAGAATTTATTTGGAATTTTTATAATGGCTGAGTAATAAATTCTAGCAATGCTCTTTTGAAAAAACTTTTCTTAGCAGTATCTTCTGTGTCTGGGAATAGCATTTTTTTTACTCTTTTTCTGGTTTTCTCACTCCTTCAGCTTTGCAAGGCTATCTCATCATAAATATTTTTTTTTTCATTAAAGCATTTGCATGATTTATAGTTTTCCATTTGAAACCCTGTGGTAAGACAGATAATTGTCATTTTCACATCAGAGGCAGTTGTTTACTTTGCACTTGTAGCCTCTCTCCAGAGTTTACTGCACAGACTTACTTTTCAGGGTACTTAATGCCTTCTTTGCCTTAGTCTTTAATTGTAAAGAAAGTTGTTCCCTCTGTGTACAAACCCAGGAGCTAGAGGAGCAACATGAGGCTCCCATGGTCCAAGAGGAGGTGATCAGAGCCCTGCTAGCCCAACTAGACACCCACAAATCTATGGGGCCGGATGGGATCCACCCAAGGGTATTGAAGGAGCTGGCGGATGTGCTGGCCAAACCCCTTTCCATCATCTTCCAACAGTCCTGGCTGACTGGGGAAGTTCCACTGGACTGGAGGCTGGCTGGTGTTGTGCCATCTACAAGAAGGGTCGCAGGGAGGATCCAGGGAACTACAGGCCTGTCAGTCTGACCTCAGTGCCAGGGAAAGTCATGGAGCAGGTGATCGTGAGTGCGATCATGAAGCACATGCAGGAGAACTGGGTGATCAGGCCCAGTCAACAGGTTTACAAAAGGCAGGTCTTGCCAAACTAACCTGATAGCCTTCTATGATAAAGTGACTCGGCTGCTGGACAAGGGAAAGGCTGTGGATGTATCTTCCTATGGACAGTCTTTGACACAGTTTCTCACAGCATTCTGCTATGGAAACTTTCAGCCTCTGGCCTGGACAGGCGCACACTTTCCTGGGTGGAAAACTGGTTGGATGACCGGGCCCAGAGAGTGGTGGGAAATGGAGTTAACTCCAGCTGGAGGCCAGTTACAAGTGAGGTTCCCCAGGGCTCAGTGCTGGCTCCAGCCCTGTTCAATGTCTTTATCAATGACCTGGATGAAGGCATCGAGTGCACCCTTAGCAAGTTTGCAGACGACACTAAGTTGGGTGGAAGGGTCAATCTGCTGGAGGGTCAAGAGGCTCTGCAAAGGGATCTGAACAGGCTGGACTGCTGGGCTGAGTCCAGTGGCATGAGGTTTAACACGGCCAAGTGTCAGGTCCTGCACTTGAGCACAACAACCCTGTGCAGAGCTACAGACTAGGAGAAGCCTGGCTGGAAAGCTGCCACTAGGAGAAGGACCTGGGGTTGTTGGTTGACTGTGACTGAACGTGAGCCAGCAGTGTGCCCAGGTGGCCAAGAAGGCCAATGGCATCTTGGCTTATATCAGAAACAGCGTGACCAGCAGGTCCAAGGAGGTCATTCTTCCTCTGGACTCGGCACTGGTAAGAGTGCTCCTTGAATCCTGTGTTCACTTCTGGGCCCCTCACCACAAGAAGGATGTTGAGGCTCTGGAGCGAGTCCAGAGAAGGGCAACGAAGCTGGTGAAGGGGCTGGAGAACAGGCCTTATTAGGAGCGACTGAGAGAGCTGGGGTTGTTTAGCCTTGAGAAGAGGAGGCTGAGAGGAGACCTCATTGCTCTCTATAACTACCTGAGGGGAGGTTGTAGAGAGGAGGGAGCTGGCCTCTTCTCCCAAGTGACAGGGGACAGGACAAGAGGGAATGGCCTCAAGCTCCGCCTGGGGAGTTTTAGGCTGGACATTAGGAAAAAATATTTCACAGAAAGGGTCATTGGGCACTGGAACAGGCTGCCCAGGGAGGTGGTTGATTCACCTTCCCTGGAAGTGTTTAAGGCACAGGTGGACGAGGTGCTGAGGGGCATGGTTTAGTGTTTGATAGGAATGGTTGGACTCGATGATCCGGTAGGTCTCTTCCAACCTGGTTATTCTAGGATGCTATGATTCTAGTTTATTAATACTAAATCTCATTACTGACATTTTCCTGTTCCCTGATGTCACTTTACTCAATGATGTGCCCTTATGTACACAGGATTTTTTTCCTTTGAAAAGTTTAGCTTTGGAATAGTAATAGTAAAAATAGAATTTTTTTACTGATTTGTCAGTTATTTCATTGTCCTTTATAGGTTGTTCCTGTTTTGGTGCATCTTCTCTCAGCTATCAGCAGTGTCCGACTTTACATACCAAAAGACCTGAGACCTATTGACAACAGGCAAAGTGTGTTAAAATCCATACAAGTAAGTTCTGCTGGGCTCTGTATGTGCTCTGCTCTGATTATTGAAGTACTCCTGAACACAAGACAACTTGTTCTAAAGACATTTGTCTAAAGCTTGTCACATAGCCTTATTCTTAAATGGAGTTGGAAGCTATGATGTAAGTCCGTTGTTTCTTCTTGTCAACAGTTGTTTGAAACTGATTTCAGAAACTGTTCAAACATCACATAAGAAACTTGCATTACTGCCTTTCGGCTCCCTATAGCTGGGCGAGCTGATTTGTGAAAGCATAGTTTATGTTATTGTTATTAATCTTACCAAAAAGTATATATTTTTTCTTTTTAGGAAGTACAGAAGCGGTTTCCTGATGGAGTGCCGTTACTGGACCCCATTGATGATATGGGCATCAAAGATCAAGGACTGAAAAAAGTAATCCAGAAAGTAGAGGCATTTGAGCATAGGATGTATTCACATCCTCTTCACAATGATCCCAACCTGGAAACCGTTTACAAACTTTGTGAAAAAAAAGCACAGGTAAAATTATAATATCAGACACTGTACCTGTATTTAGCTGAAGAGAGAGACAGTAATAGTTCCCAACTTGCTTGCTTTTCTTTTTGTTTGCAACGTCCAAATGATCCTTTTTAAATGCAGTGAAATTATTGGCTATTGCTAGTAAACTAGTTGAGTTGGAGATATGCCCTTGATTGATATCAGATAGGAAGTACAATCTGGAAAGAAAACTCTTCAAGAAAGGTCATCAGAGGGCAGAAGGTTACTGGAGTCTTTTTCCCTGAGAAGGCATAGCATAGTACAGTGTACGTAAAGTCTTCACAGATAGTTAAAACTGGTCATTTTTAATCTTCCTCTGCAGAGCTAAGTTGAATTGATAGGGCATGGGGAGCGTACTGTGTGAACCATTGTGCTGCTGCTTCCTGAGCTGACTCTCAGCTGGAAGCAGTACACTTATTATTTTGAATAGCATTGTACCCTGCTAAACTGAAATTGGATGTGCACAAAACCAGCTCTTGTGTTTTCATGCTGCTCCAGAAAACAAGTTCTCCAGGATTCACTTCAAAGCAGTGAGGTAGTTCCAATGTGGGCAGCAGCAAGTTTCATGTGGTAAGACCTGATGGGCCAAGCAGAGTTCTGCAAGAGTGTCGGCACTGTACTGCCGATGTGTTGACAATCACTATGATAAGACTCTGGACAAGCTCTAGTAGCAGGAAATAGTGCTTTTGGGCTACATTTGATTGAATAGTTGATTAGCTGAAACATAGTACAGGTCTCAGAAGGTCATAGGATGTTTTGGACTGGAAGAGACCTTCAAAGACATCTTCAACTGGATCAGGCTGCTTAGAGCCACATCTAACCTGGCCTTGAATGCTCCCAGGGACTGGACTTCTGCCACCTCTCTGGGAACCTGTTCCTGTGTTTTATTACCATCATCTTAAAAATGTCTTCCTTATATCTACTCTAAGTCTGTCCTCTTCTAGTTTAAAACCATTACCCCATGTCCTATCGCAGCAGCCCGTGCTGAAAAGTTTGACTGTATCTTTCTGCTAAACCTCCTTTAATTACTGAAAGGCACAATAAGGTCTCCCTCGAGCCTTCTGTTCTCCAGGCTGAACAAGCCCAACTTTGTCAACCTGTCTTCATAGGAAAGGTGTTCTGTCCCTTTGATCATTTTTTTGATCCTCCTGAAAAGGATGAGTGCTCATTTCTCACCAGATATTTCTTCTGTGATTTTTTGGTCTAGGCTGGTTCGGGTTTTTTTCCCCTACTATGGGTAAATAGTTTTAACTTCCCAAGCTTACCAGAGTTTCCTTTCAGTAAATGGAACCGATTTTTTTTTTTAATTTAAAAAACTGTTTTAAACTTTCCTTTTAGTAGAGTTTGAGTTGGTGTTGATGAGTATGGAGTATGTCTGTATACCGATGTTCTGTGGCCTTTATTTGACTTAAGCAATGTCTTTAAAACAGTTGCATCTTTTAAAACAGCAACGTGTATTTTTTTCTCTCCTTCTGACCCCCAAGATTGCTATAGATATTAAAGCAGCAAAACGAGAACTGAAAAAAGCTAGAACTGTCTTACAAATGGATGAACTCAAATGCCGCAAGCGTGTTTTGAGAAGACTTGGGTTTGCCACATCCTCAGATGTTATTGAGATGAAAGGACGAGTTGCATGTGAAATCAGCAGGTAATTGGTTCCTGTGCAAAGTGATTATTGTAATGAATACAGACTTTACTGTCCTTGCTGAAATTAGTATGTTGTGTTTATATTTTAAAGTTCTGAGCTAATTAGAAGAAAGATTATACAGAGACTGTGTGATCTGTGTCATAAAGGGAATATAGTGGTTGAAGTAGTAAAGATAAGGACAAAATACAATACATTTTAAAACTAAAATGTCAATGTGAAAGTGCCAAAACACTGGTTGTTCTCTTATGTTGCTTAGGCAGTAACATCTGTTTTCATTTAACATTGTAGATTACATGAGAGGATGGTCTCAGTTTCTATGGTTTCACTTCCCAGGACTCTCAGTACAGAGTCATTCTCAAACAAGGATGTAATGGTGATTGTCAGCAATTTCCAAGTTGCTGACAAGTTTGGAATACAGCTTAATTGCCGCCATAGGGCTGTTGAAGTACAATTCCTCTTATAGTCCCTTATTCAGTCTTTATTCTACAAGTAAATGGAAGCAAGTTTGCTCCTCTTTCTTCAATATCTTGGAAATATCCAATTGAATTGGTCTTGGACAGCAGCAGTACCAATTTCAGTCTTTTCACTAATTGCTGCACACTGTTTCTTTTCAATCTCTTGACGTCCTGTGTGAACAAAACTGACTAAGGCAACTGTTAATACTAACTTTTATGAACTATCAGGAGAGATGCTTAGTAGTTCAGTAAGAGCTTTAGGTTTCCCTAAAATACTGTGTCAATCTTAGTAACTGGCATCTCCCTTTAAAAGCTAATATATTAGTATTTGGTGTTACTATAAGAAAAATTAAGAAGCTGTTGTTTCTTATCTATATCCAGTTGCTTCACAAAAGGGATTCCCAGCATTTAATTTAAAAATTACATTTCAGTAAGTTTTCTGCCTAAACTTCCTTGTCTTTCTTCTAGTGCTGATGAGCTACTCCTGACAGAAATGATGTTCAATGGTCTCTTCAATGACTTAACTGCAGAACAGGCAACTGCACTACTGAGCTGTTTTGTATTTCAAGAGAATGTGAGTTACTTTTTGGTTAATGATTTCTAGACATCCTTGTCTACCAACAGTATGGTTTATAGTTCCAGAAATTGGTCAAAACAGTCCAAGCCATTGTGCATTTTTTATCCTTTCCTAGTGTGTTTGACGTGAACTCCCACTGAACTTAAAGCATTGTAGCTTCAGTGCTAAAATATCTTTCCTCATGAGTGACATGCTGAAGGTTGCATAAAACTGGAGTCGTTGTAATGATTCTACAGCTGTTTCCTCCTCATGCAATAAAGTAATGTTAGTAGACTCTCACCGTATGTGCTTGTATTTGTGTATACATGCATATATCCATGTAATTTTAAATGTAGGATTTTTTTTTTAAAAAAAGGGGCTTAACAATGTCTGCTCCACACTTCAGGGTGAGGGTATCTTTTAACGCTGGAGTACACCCATGTAATTTGGACAGTATCCTTGAAGTGTTGATGAAAATTGCAATACGACATGAAATTGATATGAAAAGAGCTGTTACATACAGCTGTTAAAAGCATGGGCCTTTAACGCTAGATGGCCTTATTCCTCCCCCACTATTTTAGCATCATCAAAAAAACACAGTAAAAATACACTTCTATGTGAAATATCAAAAAAACACAGTAAAAATACACTTCTATGTGAAATATCACTGTAGATAGCTAGCAAGATGTTTCACTCAGCTTCGTTCTAAATGGAAAGCACATCAGCAGCAGATGCTAATGAATTACTTTTTAGTAGAAAGGATGGCAAGGTTAGTTGGAATATTGCTGTTTACTCAACGATAGTACTTGAGTCTAAACAGATAGAACATAAAAACATTACTGTATTTGAATAGCCATACTTTTAAACATAACCATTGATGTTTAAGTTATTAAAAGCATTTGCTTTTTATATTTTTGAAGAAAAACTTGTAAAAGTTAAAATAGTAAGCGATCAGAACTATGGAACAGCTAAATAGAGGGGATTTTGGAAGTATTCAGAAAGCAGGTAGGGTTTTTTCTCACTGTTGCCAAACTATACACAAAGGTTTTGTTTTCTGATATAATTTGAAGAACAAGTACTTGGAGAAATCTGCAAGTTTTAGTGGTTGATAACAGGTTTGAAAAATCATTGGAATAAGCTAGGATGGTACTAGTACATGTTGAACTTCTATTTTTACACTTAATCAGTAGAGTAAATGTATGGAACTGCATGAGATTATTTAATGTCATCTTTTTCAGTCCAGTGAAATGCCAAAACTGACAGAGCAGTTGGCTGGACCACTTCGGCAGATGCAGGTAATCTGTCCATTTGAACTCTGTCTGAGCTCAGAGTTAAAGTTAACCTGAGTAAAATGTGTGAGTGAAGTATAATGAGTGCATGGGGAAGACTTTGATTTTGGATCATCATTGAATTTGGCTGACACTGCATCTGGTTTTGTAGTGCCTAATAAAGAGTTATCTTGTAATTGCAAGAAATCTTTATGCTAATTTAGAAAATACCTTTACAAACTTTATAAGCTTGCTTACTATGCTGTAAATTGTTTGTGCAGACAGACTCAATGTAAGCACTGGCTTACTTTCTGATTCTGAATGATTTCACATTTGAAACCACATCTGCGCAGTACCTTATAATATGCAAGCCTTTCTGTTGGTTAAACACTTTATCTGTTTAAGCATATTATAAATATAAAATATTTTCTTTTAAAGGAGTGTGCAAAAAGAATTGCCAAAGTGTCAGCAGAAGCAAAACTGGAAATTGATGAAGAAAATTACTTAAATTCTTTCAGACCCAACCTAATGGATGTTGTGTATACATGGACAAATGGAGCTAACTTTGCTCACATCTGCAAAATGACTGATGTCTTTGAAGGTACGTTAATCAGTTCTTTGTTAGGTGGTGTGAGATGGTAATTCCATAACATGGAATGGTAATTCTGAATAACCTTATAATAGATAAAAAAATCCATTAACTCAGATATATTCAAATATCCATATGGCTGAAACTGGATGGGGTAAAAAAAAACGTTTACTGTGTGTGTTAATTTATGGTTACACTGATGATATTTTAGAATCTATAGAAGACTTTTTAAAAGGGATATCTTTACGTTTAAAAAAGCTTTCCTAGAGAACTCAGAAATTGCAACAAAGTTAACTTACCCTTGGTAGTTAAAGGGAAAAATACTATGTTCCAAATGCTGCCAGTAAGTAGTACAGCTCTTGGCTTGTCCTCGTTACAGTTAAGAGCTTTATTTATTTGGCAAGTTTAAAGTTCATCCTGCTGTCATAATGCAGAAGTGAGAGGTGGTAACCAAGTCCCTGTTGGGATGGCTCAGCACACCAGTGCTATGCTGATATTTGAAACCTTGGACGTAATCTGGGTTAATCTGGTTCGTGAAATTGGAGTACTAGAAACTGCCCTTGAGGAAGCTTACTTAGTTTTCATCATTTTAAAAGTAGGATGAATCAAAGCCCAGATGGTTTGTAAAAAGACAGACCATCCGTCTGAAGGTCAACCCAGAATGCAAGCCCTATTTTCATCATTTACCAGCAGCACTGAAAGCTGTGAAGAACAGTAGGGTGGGTGTGTCAGTCTTACAGGTCTGTGTGTAATGACTGGTATTTGAAAATCCTTTTTGAGGTTGCTGCTGTCACCATTGTCTTGACTGTTTTAAATGCTGCTCTCTTGTTTATATGTACACAGTTGCAAACAGGAGCCTTTAGAAAAAAGAATTAATGTACTTCTGTAATCCAGCACGTAGACCCAGGAACTTTCTAAAGTAGGTTGCCTGCAAGCAACAGGAATCCTGGCAGTCTTTGATTCTGTGTTGAACAGATTCCTCCTATTGCAGTGTGTGTCTGAGCCTTAAATCTGCTGTAGAAGATATATTCTGTACCTTGAGTACAGAAAGGGACAGCTCTCTGCGGGACAACTCTACACAGCTGACTCTGGGGACAACTTTATGCAGTTAAGGTGCAGAGTTGCCCTAGACACATACTCACACACACAAGTTAAGAGGAGCACAGAAGGAGGAGCTGTAGCTGGCTTATGTTTTTACATTGGGACTTGACTGTTCAGAATACACAGGACAGTAGTATTTTGATTTACCACATTTGGGCTGTGGCTAGTCAGTCAGCTTTGTCCTAATCAACAATGCCAGCTCTCTCAAAGTTAGATCTTATGGGCCTATTTTAAGAAGCTCAGGTTGTGGCAGTGATTGTTGCCTGATTCTTCGCATAACTTTTAATGGTCTGTGTGTTGTCTAGCAGGAAGGAATGCTCTTCAAATGTCCACTGTCATTTACACTTACCTTAAATGCAGTGTGGGGTTGCTAAATTCCAGGGAGATTTGTCCTGATTAGCTGAGTTGTTATAGTGATTTCAAAGAAATTAAAAAAACAGAACAAAAAATAAACCCAAACAAACAACAAAACACAAACTAAAACCCAGCATCCATATCTTGATCACAAGTACAAATTTTCATTGTAGGTATCAGTGCTTCCTGTATTAATTTTGATAGAGGTCGTTAACCATGAGATATAGGAAGATGGCTTATTAAAGCTATAAAAGAAAGTGTGTTTTCCTCTTTGCCTTTTGAACAATGTAGAATCAACAATAATAAGTTGCTGCTCTTACAGGGAGTCCCAGCTTGCCTGCTGTGCACTGGTTTAGTAAGGAGGGAGAAAATTGCCCATCCATTAGAGAGCGCATTGGAAGCCAGCATTTTTTAAACCTAATTTTTCATCTCCCACCCCCCAACTTATTAAAAGTGCTTTTCAAAAGACTAGCACTCTTCATGAGTGAAAGATTCATGTTCATTTTGTGCTGTCATCAGGCTAACTGACATTGACAGAACTTTATTAGACAAAAAAACTTGACTTGATGGAATGCTTCCACTCTCTGAAGCCTGAATATAGATGGTGTTCTGCTGTTTTGTTAGTATTGATGGTCAAGCGCATCCTGGCTTGTATCAGAAACTGCGTGGCCAGCAGGTCCAAGGAGGTTCTTCTCCCCCTGTACTCGACCCTGGTGAGACCGCACCTCAAATCCTGTGCTCAGTTCTGGGCCCCTCACCACAACGATATTGAGGCTCTGGAGCGAGTCCAGAGAAGAGCAACAAAGCTGGTGAAGGGGCTTGAGAACAGACCTTATGAGGAGTGGCTGAGAGAGCTGGGGTTGTTTAGCCTTGAGAAGAGGAGGCTGAGGGGAGACCTCATTGCTCTCTACAACTACCTGAAAGGAGGTTGTGGAGAGGAGGGAGCTGGCCTCTTCTCCCAAGTGACGGGACAAGACAAGAGGGAATGGCCTCAAGCTCCACCAGGGGAAGTTTAGGCTGGACATTAGGAAAAAATTTTTCACAGAAAGGGTCATTGGGCAGTGGAACAGGCTGCCCAGGGAGGTGGTTGATTCACCTTCCCTGAAGGTGTTTATGCACAGGTGGACGAGGTGCTGAGAGGTGTGGTTTAGCGTTTGATAGGAATGGTTGGACTCGATGATCCAGTGGGTCTCTTCCAACCTCGTGATTCTATGATTCTATGAAGTGTCTGAAACGTCTTTTGGGTGCAGTTAGGAGCAGCATGAAAGCTTGTAGTTGTGCTAAATAAATGGTGTCTTTTCAGGTTGTAGCTATAAGCCCGAGTGCTCCAAGAGCAAATGTGCTTGCCACAGACTGGGGCAGTGTTGATTTGCTATTGAAAATAAGTTGTCATTAAGCAGTAATTTATTTCTGTTGGGAAGAAGCAAATTAGAGAAGCTTTTTAAAGCTGTAAGGAAGAAGGGTAAACTGAGCTAAGTATCCTATTAACCAACGGCGTATCAACTGTTTTGTTGTGTAAGCATAGGCAATAGTAATTTATTCCAAAAATGCTTTTTTTTTTAATGCACAAAAATAGGCTGCAACAACCTCCGTGGCATTGCCTGTTTACACTGCTCCCTGGAACAGCTGTCAGGGTTGGCCTTGTAAATGGATATGTGCAAGATCTTTGAGAGCTGAGCCTAGGCCTTCCACAGCACAGTGTGACTGTTCTGGGGGAGCTGCCCACGGTTCTCTTGCTTTTTCACCTGGTGTCGTTGCAGTGGGTTTTAGATTGCTGACCTCACACAAACCATTCTTACAGTAGAAACTGGCATGGTCTACTAGTACCATATGAATGTTTTTTAGGAGTGTTATCTTACTTAATTAACTGATAACTTTCCCACCAGCTTTGTAGAATATTCTTTTTATATGCACTGTTTTTTTCAGGTATTATGCTTAGTCCAGAGCAACTCTTTCATTCCATTGAGGTCATCTAGTCCAAACCCCCTGCAGTGAGTAGGGACATCTCCAACTAGATCTGGTTGGTCAGAGCTGTGTCCAGCTCAAGTGGCTCCAGGAGTTGACCATCCACAGCCTCTCTGAGCAACCTGTTCCCAACCTGAACCTATCCTCTTTCAATATAAAACAATCATCCCTCGTTCTATTGCAACAGCCCCTGCTAAAACATCTGTACCAGTCTTTCTTATAAGCCCCCTTTCAGTACTGAAGGTCTGTGATGACATCACCTGGGGCTCTTCTGTTCTCCTGGCTGAACAACCCCAACTCTCTTCAGCCTTTCGTCTGCCGAGAGGTGTTTCATCTCTCTGATCATCGTTGCTCTAACACATCCATGTCTTTCCTGTGCTGAGGAATACGGAGCTTGATACAGGTGGTGTGTGCAGAGCAGAGGGGCAGAATCACCTCTCTGGACCTGCTTGTCACACTTATTTTGATGCAGCCCATGATACAGTTGGCCTTCTGAGCTGCAAGTGCAAGTTTATGTACAGCTTTTCATCCACCAGCAGCCCCAAGTCTTTCTCAACAGGGCTTTCAATCCATTCAGCCTGTATCTACCCTATGACAGTTACTGTACATGCAGTAATTGTGATTGAAGCTTGAGAAGCTGCTGGAGAAAATGACCAACCAGCACATATACCATTTCCATGCTACTAGAAGAGCATAAGCACTAGGTTCATTGCGCGAAACCTGTTACATAAGTTAAATGAAGAGATGAATGCATAACTACTGTGGGTATTAGGTTGCACTGTAGGAACTATGCCAAGACAGGGCTTGTATGCATTGCTGCAAGCATGCAGGGGAGGAATAGTATGTTCCATGCACCAGAGCGCTAAGGTAGACTGTTCACTGTCTCTGACAGCTAAAGACTAAGAGCAGTCAAAAAAAATAAACACCCCTCCACCCCAAAAACCTATTTGGGGTGGTTCTTGAAGCAGCAAACTTGTGAATCCCCTAAACGTGTATGTTTTTTGAGGGAAGTCTTAAGTACTTGAAGGAAAAATCCAACAGGAGTTACTAAACAGCCTAGAAAGTCCTCAGAGTAGATATTAGTTAGAGACTGTGTAAACAGAAGAAAAGAAGAAGGGAACAAGCTTTGGGATATGGCTTCAGGGAAATGCCCGATAGAAAAAACTGACTAATAAAAGTTTAAGACATATGGCTGGGTTTAGCACTAGCTTCTAGATAAATTGAATAGGGCTGGAGAAGGAACTACTGCAACTGAATTATTCAAATGACAGGATCTGGCAGGGAATATGAAGTTTTCCCTCACTCTTTTTATACAGGTAGCATAATTCGTTGCATGAGAAGGCTAGAAGAATTACTTCGGCAGATGTGCCAGGCTGCAAAAGCTATTGGAAACACAGAGCTGGAAAATAAGTTTGCAGAGGGTATGTATTTCACTTCTACAGTATAAGATGTAATTCTAGAAAGCATATGAAAGGGCACTTGGGGGACAGAGGGCAGGGTGTGGGTGAATGATTAGGTAATGTGTCTGGTCATGACATCATGGTAAACCGCATCCTTGATCTCTTCCTACAGAATATCTGTTCTAAAGTTTGACTTAAAAGATGTAGTGTTTTGGTGCATGCTAACTAACCATGTTTGTGGTAATGCCTTTCATTTCTTTACTGCTAAGTATTAGATGCCTGTAGTTACACTTAAAAGACTGTCAGTTATGACTGCTAGACACTAATACAGCTTTTCTTTTTAATAGGGATTACAAAAATCAAGAGAGATATTGTGTTTGCTGCAAGTCTTTACCTGTAACAGAAGGTATCATCCAAAAAAAAGTGTATTAGATTCACATTATGGAACAAGTTCATCAGCTTCACATGCTACTTCCATCTCATTTCATTATTTTTAATGGTGTGTACTTAAACCACAGTTGTTTCAACAAGGCATGTACAAACAGCAGTGTATGTAATATAGCCATTACCGTGTTTTCAATAAAAAGTTACAATTCAAATAGCCTGTTTCTCTTAAGCAAGAGCTCGAACCAACAGAAATTTAAGGTTTAGATATACAATAACTGTGGTAGATGTTACTATATACAGGTAAAGTGAGCATCCAAGAGCAGCAGCAGCAGTCCCTTAAAGGCATTTACTTATATTACATAATTAGACTTGTAAAGTTGTTTTCCTTTCAGAGTGCAAGACAGGTGAGGTGGGCAATTCTTCATGGTTGGTGATTGCTGCCAAAGTGATTTCCATTTGTTGGAGTCTCATGGAGGGTTGTATGGGAATCTTCTTTTGGTTGAAATGTACATACTCTCTCTTTGAAGAAGTCAGACACATACACAACCTAAACAAACAAATTGGTGTTAGTTTTCTACACTTGTATATCTTTGAAATGATGGGTAAATGCTTTTGAAGAAGGTAAACCACACCATCAAAACTAATAAAGAGCTTAAACAGATTTTAACATTAGAAATTTGCTAGGAAGTCCCAAAATTCTGGGATCTGTTCTTCTATTATCTTTTTCTCCGGCTATTACACACACAGTCCCACTGACCACTTGCCCACTGATGGTTTAAGCCAAATTAAAGTCTTATGTGCTAATTGACAGCTCCAACTTCACTATCTGGCAGTGCTTCATTATCATAGCCATAGTTTTGAACTGCTCTAAATGAAGGGACAAGATGTGTTTGCTGAGGGCCCACATTGCAAGTATGGTTATATTTATTCTGTAATTTATTTAGAACAGGACAGGAGAGCTTTTGCTTTAGCTAAGGAAGAGTTCAAAAGTTAGTGACTGTTTCTGTCTGCATTGTCACTCTCACTCGCATTTCTTTAAAAACTGGTTAAACCAAACTTGGATTCACATCCTTGGTAAGGTTCACAATACCTGTGTCTTACCCAGAGCTCCTGCAGCTGTAAGGCTATGTCTATCTATGCTCTGCTTTCCTGCATTCCTTTGAACATACCACCTCACTTCCTTCACAGCTACAGCCCACCAGACACCTGCCTTGATCCAATTCTGCAGCTTGCTCTCTGCCTGCTTCCCCAAGTCAAAGTAGTAGATGTACTGGTACAGTGCTGCATGAAGTGTGCATGAGAAACCACTTCTCATCATTCCTTCCCTTCCTACGCTCCTCCTTCCCCTCCCACTGTAAACCTCAGAACTGCTAAACATAGTTTAGGGCAGCAGAAGAAACCATCTTCCACACTGAGTGCTGCTGGTGGCACAGCATGCTGCTGCAGCTGCAGGGCAGGGGAGTTTCAGCTTTCACCAAATGTTGGATTCACTCAGAGTGCTCCATTTGCAGGTGCTGCCCAGCATGCTCTTACCTCATCTTTCTGCTGAGGTGAACTCTCTAAAGACACTCCCTCAAACACCCTTCACTAATGTTTTTTTCCTAATGAAAATGCCTTCAGCTCATCATTCCCTGATGTTTCTCATTCCCTGAACTCCTTTTCTTGGAAAATGAGATCATACAAAAATGAGGGGTATGAATATGTTTTAGTAAGTGCAGCCATTTAATAACAGGTAATGCAGTATGGAAGGTTCCCAGAGCTGCTCCAAAATGTACTTGTTGCAATCAGTCATCAACACAAAGCTTTGTCTTGAAATGAACCATACCCTTCTGGTTTTCAGCTGAGAGAGCATTATCTTGAAGGTGGTTCTTCTGGTGAGTCTCAGTTCTTGGTAATTGAATTCTGCAGTTATGACCTTAGTCAGCTCAAGTCTAAATGAGAACTCTCTCTCTGATCTGTCCCCTCCCACGGATAAATCAACCATGGCACTTCACTTACAGCCAGCACAGCTGCTGCCACTCAGTCAGCCTAGCCTGCAGCTCCAAGTTTAGATGATTCTGTTCCTTCAGACAGCTTTTCACTCATCAGTACAGCTAAGCTCCACAGGGTGGTTGTTGTAAACACCCTTCTAACAATCCAAATGCATACAAGAAATGGTGAAGGTTTTAGTTTCCCATCAGACTGAAAAGAAACAGGCTGTATAATCTGGCAGAGGCAGATACTTTTATGCTGTCTTTATCCTTAAAGGCCTTTTTTTGCTTTGCTGACCTTACACAGAGTTTTCTCTCTGCTGTTGTACTTGAGAATTAGTATTTGGCTAGGAGCAGAAGGTGTATATACGAAGCCCACACAGTTCTGTAGTCAACTGCTTCTATCTCTGTTATTAGAAAAGGTCTTGGGCAGGGATAATTTCATGTGGGCTAATAGCTAAACCAGCCACTTATCTCATCATTGGCCCAGAGTCTGCCTCACTCCCTGAAGTGCTGTTGCTACACCCACTTCCAGGGGATGTTTCCCCTCTCCAGCAACTTTCAGAGCAGTAGGAAGACAGGTCTGCTTTCCCCTGAACAGAGCCTGCAATTCCAAGGTGCCACACACTGTGAGCATGTATCCCCTCCGCACCCCTCAAGAGTTACTTACAATGAGCACAGCTACCACAGCTCCCTGAATGAGTCCTGTTAAAACATCACTCCAGTGATGCTTGTAGTCAGAAACACGTGAGAGACCCACATAGATAGATGCAGCAATGAGACCAAACTGTAGAGTAGGACGTACGAGTCTTGCCCAGTCTCCTTTCATTCTGGCCTGAAGGTAAAGCTAAAAGGAAAAGAAAAATCATTGTAAGTGCAGTAAACACAGAAGCAGCAATCATTTAAAATTGTGTTGGGTCTGTTCAAAGAGCTGACTTGAAATCCATGTTCAGGGATACAATGTCCACAAATGTTCCATGTGCTATACTCTCAGAAGATCCTAAGGCAGCGTTTGAAATCACTGTTGGTCTTCATGCAGTTATATAAAACTGCGCAGCCTGCACATAAAGATACTAGCTGTATTTGTACCAGTGTGACAAGTGACAGTTTTCTGAATGAAGTTACTGGTAATACCAGAGCCACTAAAAGGCTCAGTAAGAATCCAGTGGAAGTCAAAACAGGATTCTTCTGTGGCATTAACTGAAAGTCTTAAGCAAAACAAATAGCTGGCAACCACCAATATTCACAGTCCTCTGAACTGGATGGAGACATCTTGCTCTGGGCAGGAAGACCATTAACATTTTTACTAAAGTCTACTGTACATAGTGCTGAGAAGTTTTTAACTTTATTCTCAATTCCAGTCACTTTTTAGCATGATAAACTTCTGGCATAATACACCAGCTGTAGTTAAGCACCAGAATAAACTTGATATAATGGCTGATAACATCTATGATCTCATCCCTCAACTGTCACTGATGTATTTCACTGAGCTTCAGCTGTCCCTAAGTCCTTATTAGCGGCATATTAACCATATTACCACTCTGGTAAGCAAGTGGATATGTGCAGTTCCCATGCTTTTTTCTCTCTCAGCTCTCTCTCTGATGTGTATGTCCATACTTCTGATTCCTTATCTCAAATTCACAGTATTTAACTCTTACTTTCTCATCTAATCGAAAACCTTGCTTTTGTCTCCTCTCTCCTCTGGTCTGTCTAGGATAAACACTTCTTCAGCTGTAAGAGGATTTTCTCCAAATCCATCCTGTAAACATAATTGAATTTATTCTGGAACTTGATCCTGTCACCAAAAAAGTCTCCATACTTATGGAGAAGAACAATAGAGTAGGAAGTTAAGTATAACATTTCAAATATATCTTTTCAGTACCACCTAGGAACTTCAGGTGGAGTACAAAACCTTAATTGACAGTCTTGAAATCTTAGAAGCTAACTAAAACATAGGCTTCAGGCACTAAGACAGCACACTACACTTCTGGTAAGTCCTTCCACTGCCAACTTCAAAAGCCATAGCTACCTTTTAGAAGCACTACATTTACAATGTAATACAGGCATAGAGCATACACTGTAGAGGCAAAGGTGCCACTTTCCAAAGTTAAACATTTGGGGAATGTTTGGTTGGTTTCTCTGAGTAACTTGCATCATAATTATGGCATGCTGACTTTTTCAGCTATAAATGGAGCAGCAGAAAGATCAACCCTATCCATAACTGGTGTTCTTTAACAGCAACATCAAGGTCAATTCCAACTCTGAAGAAGCTACAGCTAAGCCTAACTAGAAAATATTCCCTGCTCCTTCCCCATCCCACCCCTCCCCTTCAAGTGGTGGACACTGCATATTTCTGTGGATCTTAATTTCATCACAAGGGAAAATATTGTTTAGCCACTTCAGAAATCAGCTGTCACACAGATCTTTTAACACAAGGTGTTTTAAAAGTCTTGTATTAATCTGGATTTACTGAGAGTAAACCAGAACAGGACCCAAGTGCCAAGTGGAGCAGAGTAGGTCCAAGGAACACATGCTGGTAGCCCAAAAAGAGCTGGCAGGTAGTTTGATACTGGCTGTTCTTTCCTCTTTCCCTATTCCCACTGAATTCCGCTTAAGACATCTAAAAATACTTCGCTGTAAAAAAGTTCTTTCCATGTAAGCGTATCTGGTAGTTGGCAAAGACATAGAAAAAGGGTTATGGAACTGCAGATAGGTAGGAAGCCAGGTTCATGTGAACAGAGGAAGAAAATAAGGCGAGCCTCACAAAACCCAAACTTGGAAAGATGCTGGCCCACAACACTGAAAGACCAGTAACAGTATTTGAATCTCCCTAACACAGCATGCATTCAGATACGCTTTCTGCTTGATGAACAGAAGAACAAGAAACTTGTGTTTACCACCTACATGAAGACATTTCATACTAAAAGAGTAACCTGAAGTCCTAGAGAAGACCTGGAACTGCTTTATCACCTGCAGAGCACAAGCAGGTGGCTACAAGCTTCATCAATTCTAGGTGGTTCTTCACACCACCAGCTCCAGAGTAACTATACAGGAAATGCCCAATGCCTTGCTTGCACATTCTAGCCACAGATAGATTTATATTATTCAAAAACCAGGAGTGAGAAGGGTGAGAAACCATACCACAGTGTCTGATCACTGCTGTGTTTAATTTCAGGACTAGCAACTGTTCTGGTTACAGCTGTTTTTTCTGTTATTTTTCTACTCAGTTGAGAATACTTGCTTATCAGCCAGCTGCTGTAATGGCAAATTCCATGTTATTTTTAAGCAGGTAACTTCAAACTGACACTGTTTTTAATAGCTCAGACAGTAATGCTCCCCCACAAAGATTTTTTCCTACTACCATGACTAACTTCTAGAAAGACAACAGCAACACATCTGGCTTGAAACAGGCCAGCAGGACTGTGTAGCAAAATAAAGACACCAAAGAGAGGGCAGAGCTTTTGCCTTAAAATTCCATTAAAAACAAACAAAGGCTGATACCAGAAGTAAGCCCAAGAGCCCTTTATATAGTATTAGTCCTTATACAGCATTATAGAGAGATGTCCTGGTGTTCGACTGCATTAACACTTCCTACTGTTTTGACCCTGTTGACTAACAGAGGGCAATAGCTTGCGACTGTTTGCAGAACCCCTCCTGCTATGCGCAGTATGCGCCACAGGTTCTTTGCTCCTCTTTGAAGTAATTTACCACACAGACTTAAAGAAAGGAAACAGAGGCAAATCCCTGCCTGTCTGCCCACTCAAGTTTCTTCGCTAGAAAGAAAAAAGCTTTACAACTAAAACTTGTATTCCACAGAAGCAGCAGGAACTTCCAGAAACATTATCTGGTTAATACTACCATAATGCTCCTTACCAGCATTTCAGTTGTTGCTGAGAAATTAATTTCCAAGTTTACCAACACAGCAGGAGCATCCAGAGCTGTTCTGGTAGTGCTTTCCCATCAGTGACAGCTATTTCACCATGCCAGCTTCCCTGATTTCCTGTTTCTGGGCATCTGCCTCATCATTCAATAGTAACGTTCACTATGAGCTATTTCTCTTCACTCCTCAGTCCTGCTGTTTTTCTTGACTGTGCTTTTGAAAGCACACAAATAGATTTCATAGAAATGTCCTTGTAATGAGATTATTTAATCTCCAACTTTCTTCCCTACTAGCTAAGTCTTGCTTTATAATGAAAATATGTTCCCTACATCATACACATACTGAACACAAATTGCTCCTTAATCTATGGTCTAATACTTCATTTCTAAAAATACACACAGGAATGAAGAGAAACTTACAGCCACTTTGTGGCTTTTTACAAGAAGCCACAGACATGAATGGAAGGGTCTCTGCAACTGAAGAATTATTTGCTACTTGTAATCTTTCTAGCACAGGCTTCAAGTATTTGCTCTTCCATCAAAGCAGTATTAATACACATGCCTGCCTACCTAATTTTGAAGTACAGTGACTTACTTCCTAGATGGACTTTAGGAGGGGTAACCACACAGCTGCAAAAGAAAATTTCCTAACAGATAATACAGCACATCCCTACCTTAAGGGCACAAAATTTTTATATCCACCAAAATCTACTCACGCCACTAACCAAGGTTGTATTTCAGATGTTTATTTCCAATACGTAAAACTCCTCAGCATTTTTCATTTAATACATTCTCAGCTTTTTTCCAAAAAATTTCCCTATTACACAAATTGTGTACTGCAAGATGTTTTGCCTAATAAGGTATCAGAAATTCTCCTGCACTTCCATCTTCCTTCAAGAAAGGAAGTCAAAAAGGTACCTATGGTACCTATTTTCCCCTCTTATTTACGTCTCCTCAATCCTAATATACTCATAACATTGTGAACTTAACAGCAAAACAGAGAATGTAGTTTTTCTAGAGAGAAAACTCCTCTGTGACATGAGGAAGAACACCTCTGAGTTTGTGTGAGTGCAGGTAGTAGCAGTTCTGAAGGAGGAAAAAGAGGTGGAGAAATTAAGTTTTCTTCTTATAAAATAAGCCCTACTTTGAGAGACCACAGTAGTCAATACAAGTTTGAAGACAAAGCAAGTAAATGGAATTTATTTTACTTCGCTTAGCATTTACCACCAGTCATGCCTACTTTTAATTCCACGATACCTGCCTGCACATTACGGAAAAGCCCTAGGACATTACTGCTTTGGTCTGAACAGACAAAGATGCAGTGACAGGACAGGAGTAACAGTTTTAAGCTGAAGGAGGGGAGATTTAGATTAGATATCAGGAAGACAGTTTTTACTATGAGGACAGTGAGACACTAGAACAGGCTGTCTAGAGAAGTTGTGGGTGCTTCATCCCTGGAGATGTTCAAGGCCAGGTTGGATGAGTCTTTGAGCAACTTGATCTAGAAGAAAGTGTCCCTGCCTGGAGCAGGAGGGCTGGAATCAGGTGATCTTTAAGGTCCCTTCCAACTCCAACTATTCTGAGTCTACATATGAAGATCCCACTGCAGTTTTTAGTAGTATCTGGATCCATTATTGACTACAGTTAGAAAAGCTTATAACTCAAAGTACATCTGCTAAACCAAAAAGTCGCAGGATCCACAAATAGTAATCAGTGCTGTGGAACTCTACCATTAGGATTTTCTCCCAGCCAAGAAGCTCCGAAACAGCAATGCATAAGACACTTCAAGCCTGCACACACACGTATGTGGTTGGCTTTGGGATTTCTGGGGTGAAGGAATGGGATATGGAGGTACTGTGTTTTGGTAGTTTCGTTAATGAGGCAGGGGTGGAAGGAAGAAGGGAAAGCACAAGAAGCACCAGTGTTTGAGTGTCTTCTAGAAAAACAGCTTCAAAGTAAACAATATGATAAAAGATGGGGCAAAAATCTCCAGGAGACCTGGGGTTAGGAATAAAGGCTGAGAATTCATGCAAAACTTATATGATACAATAAGTCCATATCTATGGATATCCCAAGAACATCTCTATGGGACACAATCCACCAGCTCCTAAGACTCAAGTCATCCACTAGGAAGCCAAGTAGATGTGCAGAGCACCAAAGTAACTATCCTCCCTTCAACTCCATCCATAAATAAGCATCACTGCGTTTCTGTGAGAAAGAGAAGGCTCCGGTAACCGCAATACTACACAATTCTACAAGACACAGTTTGTACCTGAGTATCTTCTACAGAAGCAGTTATTCAAACAAGATCCTCGAAGGGAATGAAAGAATGGAAACATTCAACCTGGATTCTTGCATAATGCTATGAAGTAAGAGAAAATTAACAGATAGATGGATGATTTGCCATCTCCCTGTTTCAGTGCCAGCATTACAGTCTAAGATGCCTCTATCCTGCTCACACTAGGAAACATGGGAGAGAAAAAAAAAATCCCCTTTCAGAGATTTTCCAAGCTTTCCACTTCTGTGAAGGTTTGCAAAATAGCTCTTCCCTTTCTTCACATTACAGGTAGCTTCTGAGACTCCTTTGTATAAAAGCTATTATTCAAATAGCATAAAAGCTAGTAATCATCTTGCAGCTTGCACAAACTCTGAAATTCAAGGAAGTGTAACAAAACTAAAAATTGCAATTCTGAGCACAAAACAAGAACCAGAAGGTGTGCTTAGAAATAACATGTCATATGAAATCTTGTGTTTAAATATTATATACAAATGTTTGGTACATGTAAATATTGTATCAATGAATAAACAGATGTCTGGGCATAAAAAAAGACACTGCCTGCAAACCAGAAATCAACATGCAGTTTGTTTCACATGAAGTTTGATGTTTCTATTGATAATGCCTATCCCATAGAATTTTAAACAACAAGCTCACATCCAAACAGAAAAATGTACTACATAATAAAAGCACTACAGAGATGAAGCAGCATTCATGAGTCTCATGAGCTGAGGTTCTTAAAAGGAAGGAAAAAAGCAACTTAAATTTCAAAGTTCATTCTGCCTTTTTAATGGTAGCTTCTCCTTTTCTTAATAAATACGTATTTATGATTCTTGGTATATCTGCAATATTATCTGCTCTTTATTTTTATTTTGGTTGGGCAGAAAAAGGAAAAAGTTAATTTTTCCTCCCCAAATGAAGGCAAAGGATGTAGGCCTGCAGTTTCTTCAAGGTGGAGGTATATCAAGGCTGTTGTTCAAGACAGCCTTTCCCTCTAACAGTGTATTCCTACTGACTACCCTGTGCCAGCCCTGATGTTGGAACAGCCCTGTGATGAGCTGGTACATGGAATTCATCACTGGACAGCTGAATTCCAGGGAGGTGGTTGAGTCACCTTCCCTGGAGGTGTTTAAGAGATGGGTGGATGAGGAGCTGAGGGGCATGGTTTAGTGATTGATAGGAAAGGTTGGACTCGATGATCCAGTGGGTCTCTTCCAACCTGGTGATTCTATGATACTATGATTACAGGGAGCAGAAAGACCAACCAGATTACAGAGAAAAGGCAGAATAGGCACAAGTCTGACCTCTTTAAGAGAGCTACCTACTTTGCAATGGGAAAAAAAAAATCCCGTCTACCACTAGTAATAGCCCAATTCTCAATTCAACATTAAAACTACAATCAATCTATTCTGTACAGACATTTCCCACTAGATAAGTATTTTGTTGTTGTTGTTTTTATGCTTGTAGCCTCAACTTGGCTGTACACTGCAGAAATAATTGCTTATTGACATCATTTTACCATAAAGCAGGATAAACAATAACATTTTATGCCATTGCCAACACTAACATTTGGCTCTTTTCTGATGAGAAAAAACTAAGTGTGTTCCTTCTACTTGGAGTAAGCATTTTTGTTTTGTCTACAAAGTTATAGAACCCTTTGCTAGCACTACAAGCGATATGTTTCAGCTCAGTCCTGCAGGTGCGAGTTCACAATAATCTCATCACTACTGACAGCCATAACTCCCAAGCAAACTATGGAGAATTCGGTTTGCTTACTATTAAAATGTCTAAATACTGATAGTAAGAGAACACTAGGGATGCATAACAAGTAGAAATACAAGTGCCTCTATATTGAGCCTCACAGCACAACCAGTTACCCTTTATTTTTTTGTCTGCTTCAAGTATGATGCTTGGTACTGCCCACAGCTACAGCCAGGAAAAAAAAACCAGTAACAATTGTCTTTTCATTAGTTTTTGAAAACTATGCAGTCCTAACTTTCATGTGGGCAGGATAGTATTAGGGACTGTTCTGTAGCTCTTCTCAATAGCACCTCGGAAAGCAAAGAAATGCTCCCATGCAAAAAGACATACCTAAAATACTGTAATAAAGGCTTCCAGGCTCTTACTTGCAATTCACTCAACCTCCAATCCCACCATAAACAATTAAAGCTTGATTGACACATTTAAAAGCCTAAGTACAAAAAACCTAAACCCTGCTTTCACTTGGTTTTAGCCTATGATCTCCCTGTAAAAGATGACACTGAAATACCAGCTGCCCTCCCATTCTCATCTGTAATTCCCCTTGTCCTTGGACACACAAGATGTTCTTTCCCAATGACTGTGGGAGAGCTTGAGAGCCACTCATAGAATCATCAGGTTGGAAAAGATCCACTGGATCATTGAGTCCAACCATTCCTATCAAGTCCACCCGCCTTTCAAGCTCGCCTCATGTTACATTGTGCTAAGATTCATCATCCCCTTTCGTCCCAGGTCTAAGCAACACAAACATGACACCCTGCCCAGAATAGCAAGTCAGTTTGGCTGTGTTTCCACATGTCTGTTCTTCATCCTGGGTTAGGTGCAGGCAGAGAAGTGCCCAGGCCAGCTTTGGCCAAGACCAAATCCATTACAGGAACTTGATCCTCAGGGCCACACTCACTTCTGCCAACTGCAACAGATGTAGTAGGGTCATTCTCGCTACTGAAGACAGCATGCATTTAACATTTTAATTTACAGTAGGTTTCAGACACAGATTTAAAAAAAAAAGTTTAAGAAAAAACTTAGGATTAACTGCAGCATTTCTCAAGGGTAGGAGTGTTACTTTGGTCACATGGACGTTGCTGGAGGTGGTGTTTGACTACACTTGACATCCCATTCTCCATGCCAAGATAAAATGGATTTCTTGATACAGGAGAAATTGTGCCAGCTGTTTAACTATGAAAAGAAAGGAGCTGCAGCAGAAGGGGGTGATGGAGGCAATTTGGGATCCAGCATCTGTTATTAGGTCACTGGGTTCCCACATACTGTTATTGCTCAAACTTCCTCAAGTTTCCACATAAGTCAGTTGTTAGCAAAAGCATCTGAAAGATAACAGCTCTGTCTAGATCCAAACTGACTCACCTAGCTCTGTCAAATGAATCTCAAAATACATTCTCCACCACAACTTCATGGCTTAGCAGTCTGAAAGCAGAATTTTTGTTATTTCATTCAAGCCATATACTGATGAGTTAGAAACTAGAAGAAACCTTAAGTCTAACATGGAAGTTGGCTGAAAAAAACAGGCTTTAAACTGGTCCAGCTAGACAAAAGGGCTTTGTTATAAGTTCATAGGAGCACAACAGCCAGTTAAAAATGCAGCAGTGATCTCTATGCTACAGCACAGAATGACAAGCAATACACAGTACTGCTAATTTAAACAGGTAATTTACATAAACTATTTAACATTCTCTAAAGTTATTCAAAACCCACACATTTCTATAATATTATCATTCTTCTAGAACTCGTTAGATAAGTGTATTATGAAACCAAACTAATGCATTCTCTTTCCTCTGCAAAAGAGCGAGCCCCCTTTCTCAGTGGCAGCTGCCACCTTTTGCAGTAGATGCTGCCCTTGCTTCTGTTTTAATACCAAACAGCCACAAAGACCAGGCTGCACAAGACCAGTTCAAGTAGCGATTTTGCACATGAGCACACTGACAATTCAAACACAGAAACAAAATGTAGGTCCACTAGAGTTTGCCATAAAAGACTTTAAGCAAGCAGTAGCTTAATGAAGACCCTGTCAATTACGGAAGTAAATTTACTCATCCAGTTTACTTAGATAACCTATAAAAGCCTGACTGCCACGTGCATGGAAGGTGAATGCTGCTCCTGCAAGGAGCCTAAGCTGTCTGTCTTAAGTAACATGCAGTAACTAAACACTGGGGAGCAAAGGTTACTGTGTCTTTCCATAAAAAGAGGAGTCCAAATTACATACCAATATTTCCATTACCAAAGTTAAAATTAAGCTCTGCTCTCCAATGCTGTCCCACAAAGCAAAAGGCAAACTAAGGATGAACACTCCAAATTCCTAGATAAGTCCTTGCTTACACTATTCTATTTTGAACAGCTCATGTTGCATGATATTCTTTCATGTTTCTTTATCTCTTTTGAAATTCCAGTTATGTATTTTTAATTGGGAATCTTAAATTTTTCAGCTTCTATCCCTCCTTCTGAAATAAATCACATTTTATTTTTGCTTCTCCTGAAGCAGGAAAATGAGACCATCTAAAAAAATTCCTGCTTCCAGGGTAATGAAGCCTCCAGAACACAAAGACATTAAAGTTACAACATCCCTAACAGATCATCTACAGTTTACAGTTTCTGTCAACAAATTTCTTCACTTTAAGTATAAATCCTGAGCCATCAAATGCTTCCATGTACTGCCCTTACTAGGAGGTGGGACATGCAGCACAGGATTACACTAAAAATTGCATGTTTCTCCCAATACCAGCAAAACTGCACAGCCAGCACTCATTCCCACTGAGACTTGTAGAATTTCTCATGTCAACAAGGGCTTAAAGTATCTAAAACATTTGAAAATGCTGATTAATCATCTAATATTTGTTTTTAATCCATCATGTTCAAGTGCACAGAATAGAAATAAACTATAGCTTAATTTTTGCAACATTTAACATTTGTAATTCTTTAAATAACTTTAAATAACTGAAAGCTGCAGATGTATTTCACTATTTTGCCTAGTATTTTGCTTTATTTAAGCTACACTTTTTAAGGATCTCTTATTTCACTGTTGCAGTGTTTGTGTTGTCTGTGGCAGAGTATTCATTCCCCCGAAATTTTCCCTCATTTTTGAAACATGTAACCTGACATAGTACACGTGTTCAGCAAGTAACATTTAAGAGTACATTTTCTGCAGTATGCACATATGTAAGACTCCTCCAGTCTTTCCAGAAACCAGCATGCTAGTGTCTGGTTATGATTAATATTGCCTATGAGTAATGCCACATGTTAACAACTCTGTCCTGCTCATGACTCAGTCCACACTGGAGTAAAGTGTTGAAAGAACAGATGAAGCCACCATCAGAGTTCAGTTCATGATCAGGTTATCAAGTGCCACAACACTCTGCCTTGCCACGTGGGCAAGAGGAGGGTTAGAAAGCTGTTTTCTTCACCTTCCTGCACTAACTTTTTTTTTTTTTTTTTTTTTAATAAAAAGCCCACATTAAATACAAAGGTTGGTAAGCAGTGATGCCATGTTAACTAACAAGGTAAAAACATCTTGCAGACGAGCCATTAACCTTCTTCAGAAGGTACTATGAAGTTCTCTCAATGGTTTCTGGATGAATACTTTTATTACAGGGCACAAGAAATTAAAATTCTCATCTCCAGAAAGCCTCTTTGGTGTACCAGGTTATAGCTCAGTCAGGGACAAGACAAGAAAACAGGGTGTAGGAATACATGAAAAATGCCTTCTCCTCCAGCCAGACTTCTCACTACTCACTTACAAGTTTAATGACTAATAAACTAAAAAATCTCCAATACAACACTTATACTTCAACTCTTCACATGACATTTGTAGCCTTCTAGTTTAAGGGAGCTAAGTAAAGCCATATCATCTTGCAGTTACGACAAGACTGAGTGAATACAGGGACAATTTCTGTAGCAGCATGCTGTGCCACACCAAGTTTTATTTCATTGCTGTACCAGAACTGACACAAACTCTGGCTTTAAAGCATTTCAGTGTGGCATACAGCGGATGGATTTGACCTCCACTGTCCCACTTCGCCCCCATGCAGAAGGTTGCTCAGAGTGAAGCTCAGGCACACACAAAGCTAAAAGACAGGAAAGGTTCACAGCTGACTGCTCAGGAACTCTTCACACAAGCTCCTTTTCACGGATTCAAAAAACACACCACAGGCAACTACAGAAAGCATTATTCAACCCACACAAAGTTAGTATCCTCAAAATGAAGAATGCTTCTACCTTCTTGTCAAAGGCTGCCTTTTTTTCAAGTCCTGGTATACTAAATAAACAAGGTCGTTGGCCCAAGCTGTTTATCACATCTTCTATTACATTGTATGCAACCACAGATGGTCTCAAGAGTTTTGAGGGAACTGGCGGATGTGCTGGCCAAACCCCTTTCCATCATCTTCCAGCAGTCCTGGATGACTGAGGAGGTTCCACTGGACTGGAGGCTGGCTGATGTCGCGCCCATCTATAAGAAGGGGCGCAGGGAGGATCCGGGGAACTACAGGCCTGTCAGCCTGACCTCGGTACCAGGGAAAGTCATGGAGTGGGTGATCTTGAGTGCGATCATGAAGCACATGCAAGAGAACCGGGTGATCAGGCCCAGTCAACACGGGTTCATGAAAGGCAGGTCTTGCCCAAGTAATCTGATCACCTTCTATGATAAAGTGACTCAGCTACTGGACGAGGGAAAGGCTGTGGATGTATCTTCCTGGACTTCAGTAAAGCCTTTGATACAGTTTCTCACAGCATTCTGCTTCAGAAACTGTCACCTCTGGCCTGGACGGGCGCACACTCTCCTGGGTGAAAAACTGGTTGAATGACCGGGCCCAGAGGGTGGTGGTAAATGGAGTTAAATCCAGCTGGAGGCCAGTTACAAGTGGGGTTCCCCAGGGCTCAGTCCTGGGTCCAGCCCTGTTCAATGTCTTTATCAACGACCTGGATGAAGGCATTGAGCCCTCCCTTAGCAAGTTTGCAGATGACACCAAGCTGGGTGGAAGTGTTGATCTGCTGGAGGGTCGGGAGGCTCTGCAAAGGGATCTGAACAGGCTGGACCGCTGGGCTGAGACCAACGGCATGAGGTTTAACAAGGCCAAATGCCGGGTCCTGCACTTGGGGCACAACAACCCTAAGCAGAGCTACAGACTAGGAGAAACCTGGCTGGAAAGCTGCCAGGAGGAGAAGGACCTGGGGGTGTTGGTTGACAGTGACTGAACATGAGCCAGCAGTGTGCCCAGATGGCCACAAAGGCCAATGGCATCTTGGTTTGTATCAGGAACAGCGTGACCAGCAGGTCCAGGGAGGTTATTCTCCCCCTGTACTCGGCACTGGTGAGACTGCACCTCGAGTACTGTGTTCAGTTCTGGGCCCCTCACCACAAGAAGGATGTTGAGGCTCTGGAGCGAGTCCAGAGAAGAGCAACAAAGCTGGTGAAGGGGCTGGAGAACAGGCCTTATGAGGAGCGGCTGAGGGAGCTGGGGTTGTTTAGCCTGGAGAAGAGGAGGCTGGGGGGAGACCTTATTACTCTCTACAACTACCTGAAGGGAGGTTGTGGAGAGGAGGGTGCTGGCCTCTTCTCCCAAGTGACAGGGGACAGGACGAGAGGGAATGGCCTCAAGCTCCGCCAGGGGAGATTTAGGCTTGAGATTAGGAAAAAATTCTTCACGGATGGAGCCATTAGGCATTGGAACAGTCTGCCCAGGGAGGTGGTTGAGTCACCGTCCTTGGAGGTGTTTAAGGTGAGGGTGGATGAGGTATTTAGGGGCATGATTTAGGGATTGGTGGGAATGGTTGGACTCGACGATCCGGTGGGTCTCTTCCAACCTGGTTATTCTGTGATTCTGTGATTCAGCATTACAGCAAAGGCTGGTGGTGCAGGCAGCTGAGGTGCACACAAGTTTTTAACTAACATATGCAACTTTTGAAAATAGCAACTCCTTTCTCTCAGTCTGTACCAGCTGAGAAGGCCTCCTGACCAACACCATTTTCCCTGGCTGTGGCAAGCAGGACCCTCCTTACACGTATATGTGACAGGTAAAAGTTCAGGCAGATCCAGATCCCTGCCAAATGACAGCCATCCAGTCAGAATAGGTTGTAAATGACACTCTGCTGCAGAATTAGCAAATTTTCTCTTGTGTCTAAGTTTGTGCTCCTGAGAGGTGACAGTACCTTCTTACGCTGCTCAACAAAACCATGTACACAAGTTGGATCAGAAGTGCACGGTTGAGCACAATAGAGCATAGTTGTGTTAGGTTGCTATATTGCAGTAACTGCACTACTGTACTATGGAAATAGTGGTTTTGTTTTGGACTCGTATCACAAGTGGCTCTATATAATTTTGGAGACTGACTCATAATGACCAAGTAAAGACAACAATTTTTTTTTTTTTTAAGGAAACAGTTGGCAGAAAGGAAGTTGCACTATATTCTTGTGAAGCCCAGGACACAGTACTTTCACAAGCTCTTTGTATTTACATTGGATAAAGACACATAAGAGGGGAGAGGAATCAAAACAATTTAGACAAACTGCAATGATAGATATAAACTGAACACTGAGCTTCTTTGAAAGTTTTAAGCCTATGTCATACCAAAGAGCCACCCCTTTCTCTGTGCAGCTGTATAGTTTTTAGTTTATTTTAGATAATCTGCCCTTTCACTGTGGATGTTATACTACTGCCAAAAGACAGCAAAAAAAGGTAAAAATGCAATCAAGATGAGAAGGCAAATCGAAATTGAGCTCTGTGAAGATCCTGGCACATATGTATTATGGTAGTAATTCATGCCTGGGACTAGAGCTTAATTTTAGAACTACATTAACAGCTGAACTGCACAAAGTTGTTTAATACCTTGTGTTACACAAACTAACAGAGAGTAAACAACCAAATAACTCTGTGTTGCAAAGCTCATCCTAGCAGGAAAGATTATTTGCCCTAGCTGAATTGAACGACTTGATCTGAAATGTAATTAGGATCCAACTGAAGTATTAGTGATTTGATTTAATCACTAGTATTCACTTCCATAGATGTATCTGTCCCCTTGCTTTCCCCACTGTCCCTTCCCTGCCCCTAAAAATACAGGAGAAAATTAAAAGGAATATGAAAATTCAAGTATGACTGCTGTTTTGTGCTTATGGGCCTACCCATGTCTAATCAGTTGTTCGGGGTTTTTTTTGTTTTTGTAATAGGCTTTCAATGTTTCATTAAGTCAGACATCTTGCTACACATTTTTATATAGCTTATAATACTTCCAGTTGGGTCTCTTCCAGCCTAGTGATTCTATGATTCTAAGATTCTATCCCCAGGGAGGTTGTGGAGAGGAGGGAGCTGGCCTCTTCTGCCAAGTGACAGGGGACAGGACGAGAGGGAATGGCTACAAGCTCTGCCAGGGGAGATTTAGGCTGGACATTCGGAAAAGGTTTTTCACAGAAAGGGTCATTAGGAACAGTCTGCCCAGGGAGGTGGTTGACTCGCCTTCCCTGGAGGTGTTTAAGGTGAGGGTGGATGAGGTGCTTAGGGGCATGGTTTAGAGATTGGTAGGAATGGTTGGACTCAATGATCCGGTGGGTCTCTTCCAACCTAGTGATTCTATGATTCAATAAAGCTACATTTAAGTAACAGCACTTTTTGCAAGCCCACTGTCATCAGGTTCTTTTTAGACAAGATACATAAGTCAACTACCATATTAAATGGTTTCAGGCATATTGAACTTAGTTCTATTTCTTGTCCCAGTACCAGTGGTGTACACTTAACTACTGAGAAATCTTCAATTACCTCAGACAAGCATCATATAAAAGCAGCCTCCCCTGTGCAAAGCAGTCATGTAAGTATTTCAGTTTTGTACTAGGTAACTAACAGGTTTTTTGTTGTCATTTAGATGGAGGGAACATACTTACTGCTAGGAAGAGCATGCAGTACATGGAGAACGAAGAATGGCCAGAGTAAAATGATAGTCTGGAAGAGAAGAGAGCAGACATCTTGTTACTTTTCTTTTGCAACATTCAGTCTACAGTGATATTAATTTATATTACACAGGCAAAGTGGTAAAATACAAACGCCTCTGTGCTTTCTCTTCAGGAAAGCTATCTAGTCACAAGAGCCATCACTCATGTCTGTGCCATTTGTCCAAAGCTGTAGTCAGACTTCACTACACAGCAGCTATCCTATTCCAGTAATAAGTTGATCTCCACATCAGATAGTAAATACTAGCTCTTTGACTGAAGTTTGAGCAGCAAGTGAACACACCCTCAAAGCAAGAAATGAAGTGTCCTTTAAAGCAGTATGTGTCTCAGTCTTGATAAATACCAGAATATTATCATTTTTTGAAATTACTTATCTTACATTCACAGTACATGTGAGAGAAGAAATGAGACATTCATCACCTCAAGCCAATCAGCTACACTCAGTCATAATCAAGAGGTAGTAGTCAACAAGTCACATTTATGTTCCAGGTATTCATTTGTTAAAGGTACCAATTCATACAGACCATGATTATCTATCATTGTAGGGTAGAGAGAAAGGCAGGAAGGCACTTCATTAGCCAGCCAACTGCAAAAAATGACACTTCATCTTACATTCACAGAAACTGTTATATACTTGGCTATCTCATTTAAAAAATGTCAACATTGCCTTTAACTTCTAAGGGCTTCTGACAGGTCCAGACTGAAGGGACTTAACAGTTCATGCAGACTTGCCTTCAGCAAGGTCCTCCCTTGCACAGGTGACTTCTGCAAGGAGCAGAGTATCAAAAGCATAAAAACACCCCACGCACCTCTTCATCCAGAGAAGAGGACAAAATTAGAAAGATATTGCTAATTAAGTCTTAATGGGAGAGATAAAAGTACCTGTACTTTAACTACTTTTTCTGTTCTGTGTGCAGAGCCATGCAACAGACTACCAGCCTGGTCTCAGCCAGGCTTCTACAGAGTTTAGCTGTGTAACATACCACTCATTGCTTAGGAGTTTGAAACACACAAACAAGGCCAAGTGAATAAAATTTTTCTAGCTTTCCAGACTGCAACTCCATCATATCTAGCAGGTCTCTGTTTTGGTGCCTCAGCCAGGCTGAAAGCCTGAGGCCAGGGAAATTCCTGGTCCAGAGAAACATTTCTGTTCTTCAGACACTTTGACATGCAGTAAGATAACTGGGTTAAACATTCACTACTCAAATACCACAAAGAAAGCAATAAAACAACCTTGCACACAAGTGAAACTGCAGAACTTCCTCAATCAATTTGTATGTATTAAGAAACTGCATTGAACATTAGAAAAAAAAACATACATTTCCTCCATAGATTTTAGATTTCTGCCAGTAACTTTCAGTTTCAGAAATACTGAACAAGCAGTCTTTAAAAGAGTAAAGTGACTTGTGTCACGTTTTTCAATTCAGTTCTAAACCAGAAAAACTGTATTGACAATGTGTTACCTTCAGAGGTTTAAAATTCAAAAACATTTCAGTTAGATACCCTCTTCCCCACTTTTAAACTCTTCACCAGTTAAAACCTCTGGGCAAAAGTCCACTATGAATTCCAATACAATAACCATTTTGAAAAGCTCTGGTTTTCAGACAAAAGTTCCATCTCAGCCACAAAAGCAAAGTATGCTGTTCTACAATACAGAAGATACAGAATAAGGAATTACTGACTCCTACGCTAATATTTCATCCACTGACTTCGGGGATACTCATGTTGTCTAAGGTGATGTTTCCTGCAGTTCCTGAAAGCAACTTATTTCCAGCTGAAGTAATTCAGAAAGCTAATAAGTGAGAGAAGGAATAAACACAATTTTCTAAGTTTATATTGGAATTCCTTTGCCATTTTAAAGGTCTTGTTAACTTTTGGCGTTCTTGGGTTTAGGAATGTATTAACTCAGCATAACACTAAGAAAGCCTTGTTCCAAGATGAAGATTACAAAATTTGAATGCATTTTCATCAGGACTAGATAAGTATGTTGTACATGATTGAAAATGTTGTACTTGGCACATGAAGCATTGCCAGAAACACAATTGGGACAAAGTATTGATCCAACTTGTACATTTTGCAATCCCAATGAAATTTCTTTGGCAATACTGACTCCTTTAGACATCTTTTAAAAAAACCAAAATTTGACATCGGAAAAGTTTCCCAATAATTCCTCAGCATGCAAACAATGTCTTCCCAAAGCCAGGAGAATATTCAGGAGAACATCCTGTCTATCAAACCAGCCAAATGGCTGCAAAACCCCTGTCTTTGTGATTGTTCCTCAAGTGCTGGCTTGCCAGAAGCCAGCATTTCAAAAATAAATTTTTAATATTAAAAAAAAAAAAAAAATCAGTATTTACTGGTCCCAAGAATGCAGAAGTATAACATACTTACAAATAAATAAAAAAAAACTCTCAAAACTCCTGCCTTTCACTAGTGAAGGAAAGGCTAAACTATCCCAGTAGGAATTTGCACATCAGATTTCAGAACACCTTTTACAAATAAATATTAAATCAGTATTCAGTGAAACTGTAGTGTCATGAAACAAAGCTGGTAAAGAAATTCTCATTTTGATTCTTTCCAAAACATCAGAGCCTGACATCAAAAGAAAGCTTTGCAAGACCCATGCTTTTTACTTCCTCAAAGTAAAATCTACCTCACAGATCCCTTCTGATGTATGGAACAAGGCTTCATTTTAACAACAAAAAGAAGACACTTTATTCCTACTTGGGCTATGTATTATTATCAAATGAAAACAACTCCTTAAGTGGTAACATGAAACCAGTTGCAGGTCTCTCAGGTCTCAGCTGAGGTCTTAAACATACTCTCAGTTGCCAATGTGCACAGTAAAGGTGGGCATCTCAGAAAGATTACATTGTTTTAAGACCAAAGGGCTGTTTAGCCTTCTTGAAATTCAGGTTTGCCACAAATTTCACATGGTTTATGGTACAGAAAAATGCAAAGACACTATATTTTCAGAAGCTTGCCATATGGTTGATTAAAATTAATGACTACAGTTGGTTATTTTAAGTCTGCATTTTTAAAGGTTACGTGAAAAAATAATCAAAGTACAAACAACCCCTACAAGAAATAGAGATGAACCACTCAGTACTTTAAACCAGGATTTCTAATCCCAGATAAACAAGTCTAAGATAGATTCCCTTACAGGACTTGACATTGACAACCATTCTGTTCTATTCCTTTCCACGCACAAAGCAAACAGCCTAGGGAGCAGTGTCTGCCTGACAGAAGGTATCATTTCTTTGATTAGTAGAAAAATGCAATATAACACGCTGCAAAAAAAAAAAAAAAAGGATCACTTCTCTTACACTGCCACTTGCAAGAAGGAGCATGTTTTAAGGATCAAGTTCTGCTTGGCAGTATTTTGTAAAGTGCAGTATTTCATAAGTGAATTACAGAACACTGGAGCTCAGTAGATACACTTGATGCTGATGTGTATGTCTTTTAAGGACACCTGAGTGGACAGAAATATTTAAGCAAAATGCAGGAGTTCAACAGGGAAATGAACAGCCTTAGTCCAACACAAGACTAAGAAATAGCCAAATACATATGGTACAGCAGAGCATTACATGGTGAGAAATTAAAGTGTTAAGAATGACAGTAAAAATGGATAAACCAGAAAAGTGTACCTTGTGGTGCCACAATAAACCTAACAGAGGCTGAATGGTAAGGGAGTCTCCCCAATATAACTATTAAATTACAGAATGATCCCTTAGAGAAAAACAGGAGGCTCAGGATAACATTATACACACTTACACAACAAAGCAAGTAGAACTACCCACTGGATTACCCAGCAAGTCCTTTCTACTCTCAAGTTCACTGGATTCTCCAAGTCTGACTCAAAGCTTCCACTGACATTAGTGTCACCCGTTCCATTGATCTGAATTAAAATATGTGCCAGACACAGCTGCAGCTCAGCACGTCTGTGTCAAGTAAGCCAGAACACTACACATGCTTGTCAGGAAAATATTCCCAGAATCTCAGTGCCATGAGAACATGGTTGCATAAAGTGCTAGCCTTACGTTTAAGCTGAATCCCCATATTCTTTGAGGTAAATTTTCTCTGCATTCAGCATGGCACCTGCTCCTTTCTCAAGTGCTAAACATGCATGAATACAGCTTTACAAGATCAGTGGGGGCTGAAAGGTCTGCTGCGGAATGGCCTCAAGCTTGCCAGGGGAGGTTCAGGCTGGACATTAGGAAAATTTTTTTCACCAAAGGGGTCACTGAGCACTGGCAGAGGCTGCCTGGGGAAGTGGTTGAGTCACCATCCCTGGAGGCATTTAACAGATGGGTGGATGAGGTGCTCAGAAGCATGGTTTAGTGGTTGATAGGAATGGTTGGACTCAATGATCCTAGAGGTCTTTTCCAATCCAGTGATTCGACGATTCTTAAGATAAGTGCTTTTGTGATTATTGCAAAGATATTTAAGTAAACACACAGGCAGTTCATCTATCCAACAATATCAACAACTACTAAGAAACCCATTTTCAAAAGACAGTATTCTCAATTTCTCCATTTCTTCTTTCAATGTCAGTAGCTAACCCCATGCTTAAGTACAAAGCCTTATACTTACCAAAAAGGAAAAAGCTGCCAGAATCTTTCCAAGTCAGTAGTTCTCACGAGGACAATTTTATTGACAGAGGTGTTCTGACATGATTTACTAGTAGTAAGTGTCTCGTGCAACTCCCTAATCATATTTGGGGTGAGAGGTAGGTCCACTCAGCTCTACCTTAAGTAGTAGCAGATAGAAAGCAAGCTTTGCCAACCCTGACCCATTTTTTTCAGTCACACATTTTTCCTTTTAAAGGCTATATTACCTTATTCTTATCTTACACAAATGAAAGTTCCCTGCTTATCCTAATGACATGAAACAGATCTCTCACATTTGAAGAAGAAAGTGGCAGTCTTCTAATTTCTAACCTTCTTGCCCACTACTACCCCTCTGAAACAAGCTCTGCAGACACTGCAAGCTCAGGATCCACATGAAGTGGTCTAGCTTGTATGAGTACTGTAAGGGTTGTCTTCGCTGCTAGGATGACCAGATTTTGAAGATTTTAACAAACTTGGGCTGGCATAATTTGATGGAGTTCTTTTCCCCCTCTCTAGCAATTGAATTATCTCACAATACTTCGAAGTATGCAGATACCACATACATTTTTTATTTAAACAGAAGTACTACACACTGATGGAACAATTTAATTAGACAATGACTAGTTAGCTAGCTATTCTGCATCTGCCAGCAGCAGTTTGTACCAGCAGCTACTAAAGCAATAAACTTCACCATAAGACAACTAGGAAGAAAAAATCTCAGCCCCTGCTATGTTTCTCTTTCAAATGTGCAGTCAATCCATATCTAACTTCAAAATTTTCCGCAGTTTTATCTATGGAGCAAGAAGATACCAACTCCTGGCATTTGTACCACACAAACATATATGCTCTGAGCTCTCAACACTACAAAGTCCAGCCAGCCAACATGTTGCAATGGCATTCCACACACACATTGCGAAATCACCACTAAGCAAGTTCTCTTCTCAATTTTGACTTTGCCACTCAATTTAACTCAACACACAAAAAGAAAGTTTAATTTTCCACTACATTTCTAGTTACCCTCCTCTAATAGAGAACAAAAAATAAAATCAGGACTCTGTTTACTTCTCATTCCTAGTAATCCCTGCTCAGGAAAGAGTAAAGTGAAAATAGCAGCAACGGGGACTCAAATAAACATTTCTAAAAACTAATAGTTTGTTCTCACATGCATCAGATTACAGGCTTCTGTTCTATTTATCATGTCTGCGCAAGTTATCCACATAGTATTGTTCTGACTCACAGGAGTATTATTTTCTTTTTGCATGAAGGGAATGAAAACAAAAGAGATAAACTCTGTTAAACCGAGAATTTGATTGTTATTCCCTCTTTAAGAAACTGATACAGATCTGAAATGCTTGGTGAGTGTGCAGAACCCTTCCCCCAGTAGATTTTCGTAATCTTAAGGGGAGGGAGGGAGGCAGCAGGAGAACCATCAGCATTAAGGGTATTTCATCTCCTATAGTACTGTTTGAGCAATACACAGTTATACATATGTCCAGAGTTTTATATTAGGAGATTCTTCCCTTCTGTAAAGCTTTGCAAATCAGTGAAATTCTGGCAAGAATGAGAAAATGCATCTACTTGATTGATTTAACTAGAGCTAGCTTCCAAACAATTTTCAGGGCATGATGAACAGAGTTTGAAAATTTTGATTTCTAATTAACTTCAGCGTGACAAGCTACTGAAACAGCAGACAGACTGCAAGCACAGCTTTTTCTGAAAACTGTTAACTGGTGAAGAGGTTTATTTTCATTAATTTTCAGCTATGAAAATTAATGCTATCCATCACCATTGAGAAGGTCTAATTCACGTTAAGGCAAAGGAGACAGAAGTTCAGAAACAGCATGTTCACTACTGAAATTCGTTTTCTCCTACTGCCAGTTAATTTCTATTGCAAAGGCAGCTTCTTTTTGCTTCTGGATCAAGTACAGCCCCATTTCATCATCCTCCAGAGCCCAGAAGCTTCTAAAGTTTGAATATTCGAAGACTTTTAATTCACTGCTATATTTCAGCTTTTCCCTTCCATTAAAATCAACTGTAGGTGCCCTGGCTAAGCCCCAGTTCTATGAAGTGGCAAATAATTAATTTCATTAGGACTGGAAGTGTTCCCAAATCAGCTATGTTTCATCTTGAATAACAACAATAACAGAAGAGTGAGAAGTGTTTAAGGAAAAAGTTGCGCCGTCTAAATTATAGTACATATATGTGATCTTCCATTCATCCCTTTCAGCTGCTTCAGTACCCTAGCTACATGCAATTCTTTTGCATGTATCTTTTCTGAAGCAAAATTTACTAAGTCAGACTGATGAAAACTTCTAAACCTACACATGGGGCTCTTTGTAGGTTTAAAAGCTCTGTAACAGAAATAATCAGAAGGCTATACATAACACACCACTATGCCCCTAGCAAATACACAGTTAATAAGTCTGTATCACCTTTAGAAACATTTCTGATTCTTGCTGCTGTTAGAAACACAGTTAGAAACTGCCAGATTAGGTAAGTAATCCATTTAGTTATGCTTGAATGATAAATGCAGTTTGATTTTTACAAAGCTGTAGAAAATTTCAAAACAAAATACTGGAACATTTCATACAAAGTTATTTTAATGTAAAATAATGTTTTATCACAGAAATATTCCCAGTGCTGAGACACAGGCAGTGGGGTGGGGAGAAACGGAAAGACAGCAGGAGACATGAGCAGTTGTTTAATAGACATGGGTTAATTTGAAGAAAAAGATCAGCATCTTGGCTTAGTTTTAAAAAAATCCAAAGCAAACCAACTACAAAGGCAGTGAAACAGAGGAAATACAGAAGCATTCATTAAAATGGAAGTAATGAATGAAGTCTGGTGGGTTTTTGCTTTTAACACAGTCACTGTTTTGAAAGCGTACATAGAATCAACAACAGAAGAGTTTCAGCAGCTTGGTTGAACTTCAAAACTAAGTTATACAGGTTAGTCCCACACCAGCTATCTGGCACAAGTGCCTAGCTATTGGGAGCTGCTCCAAGTAATTTAACTGCACTCACCAGCATGTACAAACATAACCTGCAAAAGAGCTCTGAACACAGTTGAAGTAAAACTCCTGGCAAATGATTAGTAAAGAGCACCACTTCAGCAATTGTGTTGAAATAAATTATCAAAATCACAACAGACAGCTCTAATTTCCTAAATACTTCTTCAAAGAAGAATGTTTTGATTTTACAGTGACAGACTACATACAGCTTGTTTTCAGTGTAGTCAGCATGGAAGCAATGCATCAACCAAAGTAGGGAACTGTTATTTCCTCCAGACATCTGAGTTGTAATTTGACTCTGTGCACTTATAATACAGTTATGATTAGAGTCATAGAATCACTGGGTTGGAAAAGACCTCTTAGATCATCCAGTCCAATCATTCCTATATGCCACTAAAACCTTATGAAACTTAACAGCTGTGTTATGTGTTACCACAAACAGAATAGAGTGACATGCTGAAACTGGAGAACTTCAACTGTACATGGTTAAAATCAACCTCAGACAAAGCGTTTCACACGCATGTATACACATCCCTGCTACCAGCACAAGTCTGCTTTGCAGCCTAATAAGAGTTCAGACTTCACATGGCTAGACATGTACAACGTGGCTTAGTATTTACCACTCCTAGTTCAAAGGTTCTACTTTTGCTTGTGCGCTTAGTTTGCTGACGAATAAACCAGAAAGGACAAATTCCTGGATCTCCCAAATCACTGGGTTTTCAGTGTTCCTCCACACCCAGAACATTCAGGTGCCACCCCAATAGCCATACAGTAAAAAAGCTAAAAAGTGACACTTAAAAATATTTAGATTGCATTATTGTGAAAAACCTGCACTGCTCAGCTAAAAAGCAATAAATACTTCACCCAAGAAAAAGCTGCAGTAGACTCAGGAAGCCTGAGCAGGTAGATTAAGAACCCTTCAGCACACACCCAGGTCTATTACAGATGGAAAAACAATAACAATGCACATGGTACAAGAATGAAAATTAGTTAACTAGTTTTAAAGCAATAGCATATATCAGTACACTGTAATGCACGCTACAAACAAATTTAGCGTGACTACAAGAAGAGGCCATTAACAGTCTAAATGAGCAAACTGGCATCCAGTTTGCCTTTTCAACATCTATACCACTGCTCTGTTCCTCCTCCTTTACATTCAGCTGGGAGAAATTGGATTTTGGAAACAATTAGTAAAAAATATTTTACTTTAAAGCTCTGAAAAAATGAAAGCATGTCCTCAGAACTGATTTACAATGTGACTCATGCTTCAGCTACAAAAATTTTAACAGCAAATTCCTTTTAATATATACTACAGAGGAGAATTAAGGTAACAACTTTAAGTACCCATTTGCAAATCACCTGTACCACCTCCTAGTTGCTTAGAAACAGAGCTTATGCAAGACATTGTATGTATGCATACTCATACATACACATACTCTTAATTGGTTATTTAGAAACCTGCTACTGTAGCTAAAATTGTAGGCTTAAAGGTTAATCTGCCAAAAGCCTGTTCTTACATCCTTCTCTGGAAAAGATCCAAACCCCTGTTTTCTACTCCCAACTTTGCAGTGGGTTAGTCAAGGAAGTACAAGTTAATTCTACACCTTCCCCCCTGCAACTTCTGTGTCTCATAGCAGCAGCATGATAATTTAGCACTTTACATCCCTGGAATGAAAAAAGCTATTTGTTTTACTTGAAGACTATAGAACAATGCCACCTGTGTGCAATAGCTTTGCTATCGCTATTAAAAAGAATGAAAAAAGTGGGGTATGAGATGTTTGGTCTACGTATTTTTTGTCTCTAATGCAGAGTGCCCCATTTTATTACGGAACTAGCAGCAATACTTCAGTTTAGAAAAATGTGAGAGTTTTGAAGTGCATTTATGGAGACTTCTAAATTTATTTATTTTTTTAAAAAGACAAAAGCTGGACCCAGCAATCACCCAGATTTGAAATTCAGTCCAGATTTTTCAGTTGCAGTCCAAAGGACAATGAAGTTCCATCACAAAGGGACATATCTGGCATTTATGAAATTCAGTTTGGAGTAGATCTTGCATACGGACAAGACAAAAAGCCTTGATATATATGTCTCAATAGGAGAATAGAAACAAGCCAACAATACCTCAAGTGGCAGACATTTTAAGAGACAGGAAGACTGGAACACCTTCAAATTTGCACCTTAAATAAGAGCTCAATGAATAAGCTCAAGCTAAGAGAAGTAAAGGGTTCAAGAAATTAAACCATATGTTGACCCTTCCCCTTTTAACTCACCATGAGGTACGGCTGGAGTTGCATAACAAGGAAATGCAACGTCAGAAGTTTGGCAAGGAGAAAATTCACTTGGCTGTTTAGAGGCCAGGGTTCAAGTCTTGCCCAGTGCTGAAGAATATGAAGAATTGCTAAGTGTTCCTTTCAGGCTTAGTAAGCAATTGTTGTAGACAAGAGATGGAGGGCAAGCCCATGATATATTAGAATCTACTAGTTAGAATTGGTATCTCTAACACTGAAGTACAGATTAAAACTTCTGGAAACTGGAGGCATGGAAACTCAAGCATTTCACATTCAGAAAGGCTTCTCCTAAAGGAAATTCAGATACCTCAAAATCTGCTGGAAAGGTGCAAGCAATTTAATGGCTTTCTTTTTTTTGACACTGCTGTTGGACCAGCCTAGCAGCAAAAAAGCCTTCTGCTGATGTATTACTCAGGAGCAAAGATGAACGAGCTGGACATTACAGCAACAGCCTTGGTTGCAGTAAATCATGAGATGGTAGGATTTCAAGGACAACCTCCTCTGAAAACAAAAAAACATTCCATCCCCTTGTGGAAGAAACAGGCAGGGATAACAAGAGGCTATGTTATTTCAGTGAGCAATATCTGATTGAGTTTATATGCAAAAAAATAATGAGATGTAGAAAGAGACTGCCGACCAAGGACAAGTACTGAAGCAACATCCAAGCATGCAGAGAAGGAACTAGGAAGGCCAATGCTGGAGCTAATGAGACATAAAAAGGACAGTGGGAAAGTACTGACCTGGTAGGTCAGCAGCAAAACAAAGACAAGGATAATACAGGCCCACCACTGAACAGGGTCAGCTATGCTGTGGCAGAGGGATTAGAAAAGCTAAAAGGTACTTGACACCTTCTTTGCCTCAGATTTTGACATCTTTTGCAGTAAGATCCCTTCAGCCTCCCAGGTCTTCATACCTAGCAGTAAAATTCAGAGGGGAGAGGTACTTTCTAGTCAAGGAAGATCTAACTATGATTACTTAAATCTGAACTTGTACCCAGTGGTACTGAAGAAGGCAGATTATGCCACGATAAGGCTGTTTATGCACTGCTAAGAAGCCATGATAAGGAGGTAGGGGTCCTCCTGATGGTTAGAAAAAGAGCATGAAGAACTAAAGTAATAGAAACTCCCACTGGGCTGTGAAATCTCCACCTCCAGAGCTTTTGAATGAATCAAGATATGCAGGGCTTTGTCAAAACTTTAGTTATCTCCACTTTAAACTGGAGGTTGGCTAGATGACCTAGACAGGTTGTGTATATACAGTCTGTATTTATACACAAAGGCTTCCTAAGCATCCAGCCACATACCAGAAGTAGTTAATCCATTCCTGCCTGACAGGAAAGATAGAGAGAGGTTCTTTATCAGGGAATGCGGTGATAGTATGTAAGATGAAAAAGGGGAGATTTAGGTTAGATGAAAGGAAGATATTTTTTACTGTGAGGGCAGTGAGGCACTGGCACAGGTGCCCAGAGAAGCTGTGGCTGCCCTATCCTTGGAGGTGTTCAAGGCCAGGTTGGATGGGGCCTTGGGCAGCCTCATCTAGTGGAAGGTGTCCCTGCCCATGGCAGGGAAGCTAGAACTGGATGATCCTTAAGGTCCCTTCCGACCCAAACCATTCTAGGATGCTATGATTGTAACAAGGTCTCCAGAATCTTCCAGATGATGTGGACATTAACAATACTGCACTGGGGGAAGAAATCAATTCAGTACTAAAAAAGGGTTCAATGAAAATTTTAGAATGCAGAGTTCAGAACTTTATAAAGTATACTCTAAGGTATACTCAAAAGGGTAGAAAACATTAGATTTTAAGAGAAGCCAGTGTATTTTATTTTATGAAATGGTTTCATGCTTTTTCCAGTGACCTTTAGAAAGGTTTATTTTAAAAAATAGTTTTTACCATCCTCTGCAGGTAATGACCATCCCAAAATACAGTATTAAAAATACAGATTTATGTTAATCCAAAACTACAAAGAGTAACTTTATAAACCAGTTGCCAGGTATCTGAATTGATTCTTCACCTTTGTCCACTAAATTGATTGGTCCTAATTAGTTTCTGTTCCAGAGACTCTTGTGACCTCTGTGGCACAACAAACAAATGTGGTACACTGAACACGTGACAAGAGGAACGCACTCATTTAGTGTTTTGCTTTCAAAGGTTTTAAGTTCAACACATCATTAGAAATAGTTGTGTTTCACATTCCTAATTCAGTATTGGTATTGCAAACACAGTTTTTCATACATTATTACTGCAGGAAGTGATCCTAAAATCAGATAATCTAAGGTGGTATGCTTTAAAGTTTAGGGAAGCATCATTTGTACCAGCAGTAACTAGAACTTATATATTTCCACCCTCATATTATTGTCCCTGTGAAATTATTCAGCAGACAGAGTAACAGCACTACATACTTCATGCTATGTTTATTCTTACCAATTTTTGGATTAAAATGTAGCTTTAAATAGTACTAGATTCAATATAATTGACCTTTACAAAAGACTTTAATGTGCTGTTTGTGCTGCCAAGTTTATAACGTGATATATAAAAATATACACACACACGAAAGTGACAGCACAATCCTAAATTAAGTTCTAAAAATACTTTAAGCTGTGTAGCATCTACTATATTGTTCAACATGTAAAAAATACTCTCATTCATGCATTCTTTGAATTACACACTACTCTTCAACACCAGAAGCTTGATTTTGTGAGGGTTTTAATGTTGCTTTGGAGGAAATTTTGTTCCATTTGGGGTACTGGAGGTGGGAGGCTTTTTTTTTTAAACACAGTTAGAAAGCACCCTATTACCATACTGAAGTCCTGAAATACAATACTTTAAAATCTGTTTGTTTAGTTATGTTTAAAAGTTGCCTTTTCCCCCCCACCAGAAATCTAAGAAATTTTTCCAATCCAATCAAGTGTTAGGATACACTAAGGTTTTTTTTTTAGAGTGTTGAAGACTTGTCCCACAATTCATGTACTAGAAAAGTGAAGCTTTTGATGCTCTGCTTTACTGGACATTCAAGCTTCACTGTTTACAAACTCATTTCAGATAGAAAACCAGTAAATACAGAGAAGTATAGTCACCAATGTAAATTAAAATACAGAACATTACAAAACCAGAAAATTAAAATACTCATTCATTCACAGATCCTGCTGCTGGACATTTGTGGTTTCTATTAACTCTTTCAGATGCAAGAAAGCTAATAAACAGGATGCACAAGCAATCTGCCATGGACTGGCTAGAGTGGACAGGTTTGGGAAGTATGCCCAAGCTACCAATAAGGAATGGAGAAGTCATCATCTGTTCTTTCAGTGTCCTTTTTGTCTAGTCTTCTTTAAGGAATGTGGGTAAGTTACCAAACAAGCAAAATCAGGCAAAGGTAAGCAGTAGCAAGCCAAAAGAGAGGAAAGAATTGAAAAAGAATGGAAGCTGCAAAAGCCAAAGAGATGAGAGATTAGTGGACTGCTCACTCACATCATCAGTTATTTTTGTAGCCCAGCACACCTACCTATTTTACTGAGTTCTAAAAAGGAAACAACCACTTGGCAAATTGTTGTCTTTATAGGCGCTAAAGAAAATACCTTAAAGGTAATCCAGTAGCATTAAAGTATACACTGGTGTATTAAGTGACGTGCTAATTGCTAGCACCAGTGACGGGAGGACCTCTTGGCTTTGATCTCTGTGAATGAAGGCACTAAAACTTCTGCTTGTACATCAAACTTACTTTTATTTACAAGATACTAAAACAAGCCACTGCCTCACAGTAAAGAAAATGCATAACACTAAGTTCTGTACCCTTCTGCCCAGTGCAACTACATTTTAAAAATAAGTATCTTGCTCAACTCTTTTGTGCTTTAAGGAAAGCTTTGCTATTTTTGATAGGTCAAGAACATTTACTGAGTTACTATTCTTGATACTTATTTAAATGGCATATTATAAAGCTCCACACAATTAGTTTGCATCATACCTAGCAACACCTCCATAAAAGCTTCAGAATGCTGTTCTGTATAAACCATTCACCCTCAGAAAATTGCTGTGAAGTACCTCATGCCAAGCTTTTGTGTCTAGCTTAAATCCCCAAAACTGCCTGACAAAAGGGCTGTTTTATAAAATACACAGAAAACTGCAGTTTCTAATGCTTGTCTTTTTGACAGCATAACTGATCATGAATCTCTAAATTTATTCAAGAGTAACCTTGAGTTCTGCTACCAAACAGGAAAAATAGGTCCAATTCATAACATATGACCCTGTATGCAACACAGATTGCCCTGTCTTCATTCTTTCTTAGTGTTTCTACCTGCATATTTATTTTACGGAAATAACGGTAGATGGTAATAAGTTTGCTGCTAGTACTTGCCCCCTGATCTAGAAATTCACCTCTGGGTTACTGACCTTCTCCAACTTGCTGCAAAACTCACTGCAATCAAACTCCATCCTCTTCATGGCTTATTAATTGTAAGGTATGTAGGCAAATGACCCAAGATCATTGAAACCACCCTTTCAGATGCAGGACCCAATTTCCGTAAGAAACCTAGAATTATTTACTGGGTCACTGCTCCTTAGCATCCACCTGTATAGGACAATGTACACTGTAATCTACCTTACTTTGATCATTCACTAGCTTACTTTTTGCTTACAGCTCCCTGTTTATGGAAAAGTCTCAGCTGAGAGCACAAGTACCACAGGTGAATTTATTCTGAAGTCATCACTTCAAGTCAAGTTTTGATCAAACAGGACAGCCCTCTTACATAATTTTCTTGGGAGCAACAGGGACAACAAAAAGGCAACAAAACAGTAGCTGAGAATACAAACCTAACAGCTCATCAATTAAAAGGTAACAGAAAAACCTTGCTTCCAATATCAAAGTCAGATTTCAAAGCACCAGTTGCACAAGGAAGAACAAGAGCCAAGGGATCACCATGCTCTTGTTCCCATACAACAAAAGGCTTATCCTCAAACAAGGAAACAAATAACTATTTTTCATCACCTCGAAATCCCAGAAAATTTTATTTCAGGACCATTTTAGTCATTAATGTCAACTCAAATTTTCACCTTTTCCCCGCTTTACATTTGAGAGGCATTTTAGACTCATACAGAAGTTCAACTGAAGAGAGAGTTATGCCAAGTTGAATTTTGACCCTAGAGATTCATCCTAAAAGCAATGGAGTTCAGTTTCACAAAGCACCTCAATGTGCAACTTTAAAACTCCATTCCATATGAAATACAGACAAGTATCTTTTCACGCAGTTGCAGAATAATAAAACTAAATAACACTTAATGAGTTGAAGCAAAAAAGTCAAAAAACATTTTACCCCTGGCACAACATAGCATACAACAAAAATCTGTACTTCCCCTCTCTTGTATTATAAGTTACCATGTTATCTTCTTTAAAACACTAAACGAGTTACCTTCCGGTAATTACTTCTGCTAGTTCACCACACTTAAATTTGAAAAGCTGACAAGATATCAAGACAAGCTGTTATCCTGGTGGAGAGGGCATCTCCTTTATTTCATATAAGGTTGTTCTACTGCAAGTCAGATGTTTGAAAAGTCAGTAACCAAAGTCTGACATTGTTTAGGAAATATTTGATTTCTACATTTAATGAAAATCTTCCTTCATTTACTATGCTTTTCTCCAAACTGAAGTTAACAGTCATACAGAAAGTGACCTCTAAAAGTCTTCAGCAGTACATCATGTATTTTCCGGAATAGAGATAAAAGTTATATCTTACTAGTAGATATCTTGACTCTACAGGCTACTTACAGGCAAAGAAAGTCAACCCAGTAACTAATGTATCAAATAGCTTAGAATAAAGCAAATAAATCTTCTAAGTATGATTATGGGCATTAGCAATACAAAAAAGCTACCCATGAAGCATGCTCCTCTACTTTCATCTCTCAAAGAACAAACTCCAGTTTGTTGATTTATGGCCTGCATGAAGTTCTTATCATTTTAGGATTATCTGCTATCCCACCTATCTATCATCATGCACTTGCTCCTCTACAACTGACAGCCAATCAAAATACAGACTGTTCCTGGCACCTTTGAACAGCTGCTGTGTGTGAATTGGAGCTAGACCTGCTCCCTCACCAAGCCAATAGGCAACACTTCCCTGTGGCTGATAAGGAACAACATTCATGCCACTGGAGGATCCATGCTAGAAAAGAAAACGAGCACAGAGCACAGACACACATTTATTTAAAAAACAGACACACAGAGAAAAGTTCTAACTAAGAGGGTATGGTATATAGGTCTCCTAGAAAAAGAATGGCAAGGAGTTTCTCTAAATCTAAACTTCCAGGGAGCTCAAGCAACTCAAATACCAGAAATTAATTCTGAACATATTTTCCCATTTCCACTGGCATTCAAACACTACCACTTATACAGTGACCAAATTCCAATGTATCAGATACTTCATTTTTGTTTACCTGTTGTCTTGCTTCAATTAAACTGGCAGCTATATATTTAAGGTAATGAAATACATAATAATGAGAAAACTGATTCTCTTAACAGTCCTCCGTATTTTTACATGGATGCATCCAGTTTCTTTTTGCTTTCACTCTAGACATGAAGTGTTTTCTTTGCTATTCCACATTCAATTTTGAAAAGAGACTTCAAATTCTTCTCTTCATTGGAAGGCATAGATATTTTAGTAACATAAATAAAAGTCAATCAATCTGAACATCACCCACAGTTTATAAAAAAGCAGAAATTAATGCACCATAATTCATGCATTCTTCTGTCCATTAATAAAACAAGTTTCCACAAATTAGAAAAAAATCCCAGTGTCTAGACAGGGCTCAGCATTTAAAATTCATTACAAGACATTTATTCTAGGAGAAGTACAAAAAAAACCCCTCAGTAATGATATCAAGCTCCTCATTCCAAGTTAAGAAACAGTTCTTAAACAAATATACAAGGTTAGTCAGACTCACCTTCCCTCGTTGATTTTTGCTTTATCCCCTTGACAAGAGAAGTTCTCAATGTAACCTAGACTGCAGTTGATTCGTGTCCAGTCAGGCTGGCACACAGCAAGGAAGTGAGGACGCAGTCTACCTATGGAGTACTTGGCAATGTCCGTCAACGACTGGCTAGCAGTTGCTCCAAAAATGAAGGTCCCAATGGCTTTGTAAATAGTGGCTATGTAGTTATTTCTGACAAATGAATTTGAGTGCAAATTATTATAAAAGACAGAGAGAGTCTCTCCTAGGATTATCTGAAAGAGAAATAAGGAGAACAGTTAAATTTAGTTACTTGAAAAGAAACATATTACCTCATTCTTGTTAACATTCAGACATGCAGTTTCAGAAATCAGGGGTTTTATTAACATTAAGCTGCAAATTTAAATTTTCCACGATTCAGTAGTAACCATGCCCAAACTTTAACAACTGATGTAGAAGAAATAAAACATTTTACCTTACCCTGCTTCATGTTGAACTTATTATTGATTTTCAGAATATTTTATTACAACAAACCATTCTCAGAGTTAACTTCTATTTATTATACTTGGCATGGCCTTAGGTGGAAACATTTTGTCCAGTATCACATTTTATTCTATACTGAGTCGTCTTCATCAAAGCTTCTGCTGAGCAGGATTTCTGTATTTCACTATAAAGTTTTTCCTTAAATCATGTACAAAACTACAACCCAGACAGGCTGGATACTGAATCAGATGGTCCCATTTTGGACAGGAAGGCTCAATTGATAAAGCTTATGAGACGGGTGGAGGGCTGTATGCATTTATGTAAAGTAATCTTGAAAAATCCTATAAAGATTAAACGATGACTCCATCTGTCACTTGAGTGACTTGTCCAGGATCCCAGAAAAGCAGAGTTTTGGTGAATGAAGCTGTTATTAGGCTTTCTGACACCTTGGCAGACAAAGTAACTGGTAGCAACTTTGCACATTAAGGGAAACAAACAATCCCATCAGATGCATGACAATGCAGTTAGAATTCCACCTATCCCAGAGATCAACCTCTTAATGGGGATAGTTGAGCAGAAGTATCACAGCTTGACTGGTAAATAATTAATCCCTTTTAAAGAACTCTCCTGTGAAACTTGCAAAAAGGTTGAGGTGACAAAAAAAAAAAGGTGATGTCAATGTCTGCATCCAATGAAGTAGCAAAGAGTATAAATTTTCAATCATCTGAGCGAGCATTGAGTAAATGACACCAACATTTGCTTTTGAAAAACCCAATTTCACAAATAAAATACTGTCCCTGATGTTGCAAAGGTAACTTTGTTAGCTGAATTCATACAGGCTCATATGGACTGGATAAATACAAAGCAAATACATCCATTAAAAACTACTATAATAATGGCTGGTAGAAAAGTAATAAGAGCAAAACCACTCTTTGCTGGCAGAATAGTTTGGGTTGGAAGGGACCTTACAGATCACCCAGTTCCACCCCCCCTTGCCATAGGCAGGGACACTTCCCACTAGATCAGGCTGCCCAAGGCCCCATCCAACCCAGCCTTAAACACTTCCAGGGATGGGGCGCCCACAGCTTCCCTGGGCAACCTGTGCCACTGCCTCACCACTCTCATTGTAAAGAGATTCTTCCTTATGTCCAGCCTAAATCTGCCCCTCTCCAGTTCACACCCATTGCCCCTAGTCTTATCTCCTGTTCTTCCTCACTCATCCATTTTAACTGCAGTTAGAAATGAGGTAACAAGCTAGATGGACTTCAGTTGTGACTAGGTATTGATGCTTAAGTAATATTGACTACCAAGAGTAGTGGCAAGGTAGAAAAAACTAGTCCCATCTTAAAAAGCAGGATCTTCTAGAATAAATCATTTGCAGTTAATAGAACAGACAAAAACCAAAGAAGTTTTATCTGCTCCAGAAGTATTTAAGATTTGAGGTAGATTTTTCAATAAAAGTAAAACTAGGTAAGTCCCTGTTTTGACTCCCAGCCTCATATTTCTGCAGCTGTGGAAAAAAATTCTACTGAAGAGCAAACATAAGGTATAAGCTGATCTTTACATTGGAACCTAGATAAAATCTGTGCAGTCCTTATGTAAGATTTAATTGTGATAACATCCCTCCTAATTTTAACCCGTTAGCCCAGAGAAACAACTGACCATTAGTGAAGTTTACATTTAGCTGCTCTTTTTCCAGCTTTTATTTCTAGGATATATTTGGATAAATATTTATACATCTCAAAATCTTATTTGGCGTAAAAGAGCTGTAACTCTGCTCAAAGTATAATTCCAACAAACTTTGATGTCACTCAACACAGAGGCATGAGTGGAGTTGGAAGCTTTTTAGCTCATCTGGACAGGGATCTTGAAGCCCCTGTTGAAGGGCCATCATTGTAACATACGTGTAGCCCCATAAGACTCAGAAAAGGAAATAATTAACTCTTGAGTTCCAGCTCTCCCCTCTGTCCATGACCAAGGACATGCCCTACCACCCTTTTTTGCCCCAGCACTGATACTATATTCCTCAAAGAGTCATTTCACTTCACCTATCTCAAAGCTGTTGCTTTCTGCCAAGCTAAGGAATTTCACTAGCTTATCCTGGTTCAGACAAGCCACCAGACGTGGCAAAAGACAGGGTAAGAGTGGGGCCTCACTTTTTATCCACAGTAAGCTATTAGGTTAACTGAGGTGACAGCATGTAATTAAACCTAAAGCAGACAGTCACTATGTACTTAAGGCTGAGCTAGGAGTTGTCGTCAAAGAGAGAGATCCCAAACTGGCAGTTGTAGAGGCAGTCTGTCCAGCTCACTGACCGGTATGAAGAGAAGGGAAGGAGAACGGTACCCTGTTTTCAGCCAGGTTAGGTGCAGCATGAAAGTGAGCTCTCGCATTAAATGAAACACAAATAAACCCTCTATTTTATCCTAACTTTTGGGGAAATATCCAGGGAAAAACTCCTTCAGTACTTATTCTTTAAATTCTAGTTGTTTTGGTTAAGTACTCCACACACAGGAGTATTTCCAGTGACTGTGTGGCAGATAAAAATGCTGCCTTAACACCAAACTCATGCTCTGAAAGTGGAAACTCACAAAACAGAAAAGCATGAGACAGGGATTTAAAACATACTGATGTTATTCTGAGCTGATAAGGTAAGGAAAGAATTTTTTTCTCAGATTACTGAATTAATTAATTATAAAGTATTATTTTTCTGTTTAAAAAAAAAAAACCCACAAAACCAAAAAAACCTTTTAGTTATTCTTGCCAGAACACCATTTCTGCTGCTTTAGCACCTGGTCTAATTGAAAAGTCAAGAAATGCTACAGACTACAGTTTTGGAAGTCTGCATTAACAGATTGCCCCTCCACCCTCTTCCCCACCTCCATTGAAATTAAAAGCAATGAAGAAAAGTTTAACTTACAACAGTTATACTGAAAGGAATAATTATTCCTGCTAACAACTTATAAGAAATGGTGTCCTCTTTGTATGGATACTGGATGGATTCATCACTACAGAAAACTCCTCTCTGGAAGGGGATACGTCTTGAATTGAGAATTGCAAAAGGCAAGCCAGCTAGCAAAAAGGAATAAAAAATACATTACAAAAGCAACACAGACTCTGGTGATGATCATACCCCCGCATTTCCAAAGAGAAGTGCATAAAGAGGAACAGGCATGCAGCTGGTTAAAAGGTTAAGGGCTTCCTTTGGCCCGGGACTACTGTCTTGTCTTTACAGCTCCCAGGAAGGACTGTTGAATAAAGGAGAGCAGGACTGGACTCCTCTCACCTTTGCATTTGTGACACATCAAGTATGGAAGCATGCCGAAACCATGATTAAGTAAACAGTTCAGTGGCAACTACTGAGTTGCTCAGTCCTAGTGCCACAATTATCAGCTATTCCTTTACATTCCAGGAAGCAACAGTTGCCCCTTTATACCTTCTCTGGAAACCTTTACAAGTCAGAAGAGCATAAACTGCATTTTATTAAAGCATAAGAGGCATGCTTTTCAGGGAGAGCAAGTGCAGAGGGAATTTTCAGGAAGAGATACAGAGAAAAAAGTACACACAAGATTCTCACTTCAGCAGACAGTGGATAGTTCCCTAGAACAATATGGTCACTGCATAAGCTCTACAACCTTAGGGCATGGAGAATTTATTTCCCTCTCTTCCACAAAAGAGAAAGCCTAGGTGTTATCCTAAACTCAACAGGATACAAGATTAAAGCATACAACCCTTTATGCTATTGCACCTCAAATGACCTGCAATACTGACCAAAACAAGCCATATGAAGAGTAAAGTTTTAAAAAAGCTTAAATAGGATATAAATTACTACAAACTAGTCTAAACACTTCTTTAAACCCTGATCCTTGGTACACACACAGTGTCTGCACAATCTAAGTACACAGATGAATAACTCCTGAAAGAAATAGCTATACAGAATAAAAGTGGGGGAAAACCAGGAACACTTAAACAATAAATATAATTTGGGAAGAAACATTCCTAATCTACCAATAAGTAACCAGAATAACAAAAAACAACCTCCTTCCTTCCAGACAGAGGAAGATGTTGCTTCAGGCTCAGTTCTTCCTCAGCACCTCTGTGTCAAGGCACTGCACACCTGTTCCTTTCCATATACCTGGCTGTCCCCAAATAAATATATACAAACGAAAATAAACACAAAGAACAGGAGAAAAAGAATGGATTAAAAAAACAGATACCAAGCAAACATTAAGAGAAGAGTTAGGGAAAAGAAGAGAAACACTAAGTTACACAGTTGGGATTTGCAAAAAGAAAATAAAAAAAGAATACCTAGGATCCTCTTGAATCCTCTTCCCCCTTCAACCTCCACTTGTTAAGTCCTCCAAACCAAGCCTGACTCCTTGGCCCACCACGGATAAGCCATACCATAGCGTCACCAATGATTTGCTATTGATTTTACTGTTCACACCATGAAGCGACTACTTAAAAGAATGCAAAAGAATGCATCGGCTTGAAAACAGACACAGAAGAACAACTAACAGACTAAGGTCTTCTAAGGTGAAAATATCCTTGAAGCAACCTCTGATGACACACATCTTTGTTCCACAAAAGAGCAGTTACAGGCTGACCATAGAACCCTTGTATTTCAGGTAAGCCCCTTGCAAAGTCAAGTACCTTCTGTACTGTTAAAATCAATAGCATTGAAAATCTCACCTATTAAATTGACAGAAAAAAATGACGTCATTGTGAAGAGCAGTTGTTTCCAGTCTTAAATTAGTGAGACTACAACTGACCGAGCTCAGAAAGCTGTCCAAGCACACCAACAAAACAGGACAGCAGGATGGGCTAAGAGCCAAACCAAAGCCCCACTGAAACACTGAACCGTTCAAACACCAGGCAGCACAGAATTCTGGGGCTTTTCACATTGCAGTATAGTGCAAAACCAGACTTTTCTACCAGGAAGAAAAAAAAAAAATCCTCCTCTCTTCCTCCTAACAGGAAGAAAAGAGCAGTTTCAAAAAACGCTGCAGACTAGATCTTACTCCTACCCTTCCCTTGTGTTGGTATTGACAGCACAGTGACAACAGTCACAACATATCATCTGTTGTTCAGAATTCAGTTCACTTGTGCAATTAAGGAGTCAGAAGTGTGTTGTCATGATGAGGGAAGATGACTTATCAACACAATGCCATGGTGTTTCCAATGCCATTTATTCTGTAAATATTCTCCAGAAAACGAAAACTTCATCCTTTGCCCTGCACACATACCAAAACCAAGATTTGAAATTGTATTTGACAAAAGGGTATTTTTCAGGTCTTCAGAACTGGAGAATGAGCCACACACAAATAAGTCTCTTGATTATTTACCTGTTTACTTCTTTAGAGCAGGTAATTTTAATCCTCATGATAAAGCAGTTGTTCACAAAATTAAGTTCCGCCAAGAAACACCTGATCAGCACACTGACACAAATACTTGCCATTATAGTTAGGTGATGTCACTGACATCACATCACCAGCTCTGCATCATCCTTTTGAAAGGCCTCCTCTGTGAATAATGGTGTCCATGGCTTACCCCTCATTTCCTCCCACCCACACATGAATGTTGTGGTTCCTCAAGGTAGAAGATAAATTTTGTGGAGTGCTGGGGTTATTCAAGTGGTTTTGGGAGGCTTTTTCTTTTTTCCAGAATTGCCTGCTGCTAAATCAGAAACAGAAATCGGTGGTGTATGGATCATTGGAATGAAGCCCTTCATGCAGCAAAGCCATGTCCATTTCCTTGCAAAGAAGCTGGTTGTAATGTGTGATCACTCTTCAGCAATATTGAGATTATGATGTAATTAGTCTGTAATTGCTTGCAGCACCTTCCTGTATCAAGATCATGTAAACAAAATAACAAACTCAAAGTTTGTTTTTGTTTTGCTGCTTAAGCAAGTAAGAACTGGCTAAATTAAGTAACTAAAATGCCTTCTTTTTCATAAATTCTTTCAACCTCTTTCAATCTATCTGAAAATAATCTCACTTCGCTAATTAAAAAAGTTTTCTCCTAACTGTATAACAGATTTAAAAAGTAATTTCACCAGTCATTTGTCTTACTGCCATTCTCAGCATATTTCAGTGCTGAAAGATGTGCTACATGAAAGTTTGAGATAAAAGTTTTTGTTTCTGAAAACCAGATTACAGTAAAATTGATGAAATTGACTTAACATTGTTCAAATGAAAACTAAAGTTACAGAAATATAACATTTGTGATTTAACTTTTGCTCAAATCTAAGGCACTTATTACACTGAAAACATACTAGTATTGGATTCTGATGTATTTTTGGTTAAAGTACTCTCTAATGTCAATATCAACTATCTCAGAACACACTCCATACGACAGTTTTAACACACTTCTTTTAAGCACACGTGGATTCATTTCCCTATTAGTTAATGGGAAGTAGTAGAAAAGTAGAAGTCAAACCAGAGGGGCAGTAACTCCTACTGTTTCTGGCAAAGAAAGCCATTAAGAAAATCTTCCCTCAAAAATTAAGGGGCTTGTTCCATTTCAAACAAATTGGGAAAGTCTGGTTTTGTAGGATTTTACAGTTCGGTTTTTTAAAAGAAGATTAAGACTTAGTATCTCTAAAATAATATCAAATCAATGTTATTTTAAATGTATAGCTTTAGTACTTTCTGCAGTGCAAGAGCCTCTCCCCTGAAGACTATGCCATGCACAGACAGGGGAAAAACACCATTTGGCTTGTTCATTAGCACAAACAGGACAAACAAACACAAGAACTGGTGTAAGTGATGAAAGAGACAAAGGCTGCTACCGTAGCAAGTACAACAGCAGAATTCCCCTACAGTTGTGATAGACATGCTACTTTTGAACCTGAGAGTTATCATAATTTTAGATAACAGGAATATGTTTCTGCATTACAGTGACAATTTTCTAAGTATGAAACCTCCTGACACAGGATGATGGAATACAACTGGAGATATCAGATAGCATTTTTGTTCATAACAGTATAACTTTCATTAGTGTCAAGGTCTCAACTTCCCAGATAAAATGATTCTTCAGTTGCAGTAGTACTACAGAAGGTGGGGTACTTCCTTGCCAGAAGACACATAAAAGCGTACAGTAGTTTCTCAGTAAAAGGTAGCAAATATTCAACAGTGGATCACAAGGAAAATAAATCCTGCTCATCTGTCACAGTCACATGCTGTTACAGTAAGTTAAAAGAAAGGCCCTGCTTTTTCTACAAATATCCTTTTTTCCCCGCTTCTAAACAAGCAACAATTTCCCAGGGCAGAGCATGGCGAATTAAAAAGAAGAACTAGTAGAAATTAGTTGGGCCCACTTTTACTTGAAAGCAGAAGAAATTGAGAAGTTTAAATACTACTTTTAAGCAATGAGTGATAATGGCAGACTATCATTAAAGGCTCTTTATTGAATACTTCCGATATGACACTAACAAAAAGCATCCCTGACATATGCTTTATTTTCCAAGTCAGTTGTAACACAGTGAAGAAATTGCCTAAAGGGAAAACAATGACAGGTATGTAAAGAGGAATTATAATGTTAGAAGAGATTACCAGTAGGGTAATCTCAAGGATAAAGCCAATAAGCTAGAGTTACACAGTGAGTATGCCGGCATCATTAATGAATAACTAGTAGACGTACTGCTGACAGAGCTGGCAATTCTCTGATACAGTGGAAGATCAAGGTCAGCCAGTTCTGCCTGCAAAACAACCCTAAAGACTGAAGCAAGAGAATAGATGGAGATTTGTGCAGTAATGAGTTCAGAGTCATGTACCTGGGGGTTAAACAACTCCAATGAGCCAGAAGCTTGCCAGTTCAAAATATCAGGGGAAAATAATGCCTGCTTCCTATGACTTTTGTACATGAATATAACAGTGCAACCACTAGACAAGTTTTTCCACAGGTATTAACACTTTCAGCCACCCAACAAAAACTTCTCAAACAGCATTCAATCAGAATTTGCAAACATGTCTTAAATGCAGAGAAGTACTGCTAAGGTCCTCATTATCTCAAAAACTAGAAAAGCTGGGATTTGCACAGTTCAGCTGGATGTAAAGGCTGTAAAAATCAGCTAATTGTGTAGAAAGCAATATCAGAAAAAAAAAAAAAAAAAGAGCAGTACTGATCCAACAACAACAATAACTGAAGAGCTACAAATACAGTTTGCAATAAAGATATTCATAGGGAGGGAGAAATATAGGCCTTAATCAGTTTTTCAGTCAGAATACAAGGGGTAGAAACACAAGTTGCTTGACTGATATAACTAAATATTTTAAACAATTATAGTACTCTTGTTCAACAGTCCACCTCATATGGTATAATGCATTAGATCTCATAAGTCAAAGAGATTTCTGACTGATTATGCTGTGTTATTTTCCATAAATACCTTGTGTAACACAGGTCTATTTCTCTCCAAGTTTCTAACCTTAATTAGTTTTCTTCACTGTTCCTGGTCATGAAGTTCTCTTCACAGCACTATAAGTTGACTGTCACAACTCAGGCGCAGAAAGAATATCAGATCATACACAACCATCAAGTTGTCCTTTCCACCCTCCTCAGGAAGGACATCACTTTTCCACTTATCTGCATTGCTGAGCCAGCCATGATATTGCCATCTTTTGTATTTACTGCTCTGAGAACTCTGCTTTGCTGCATCACTGCACACATCCTCCTCCAGGGCTTTTTATGATGACACAGAACACGGCAGACTCCTGGAGAGCTCTACATGGTACCTTCCTCCCTTGTGAAGGCCAGGGAACACTTACGCCTCACATTTCAATGAATTATTTATACACTTAAGGAATCATCTAATCTCATAACTATTTAGTTTAAGGTTTTGGTGAAGTAATCATTTGAATGTACAGATCTAAGTGATACCTTTTCTAAAATGCTGCGTCAGCCCTGCTATACCACCCTTCTGGTGTATTAAGGGGATTAGGAAGAGAATAGACATGACTGACAGCAGGAAACAGGGCATATGTTTCAGACAAAATAGCTTTAAATACCTGTGCTTAAGCAGTGGGTAGCAATAATCTTTCTCCAGAGTTCATAAACAAAGCAAGTTTAAAAGATTTTGCTGTCTTTTCTCCCAGTACTTCAAGAAAAGCCACCGCCCGTCCCACATTACTAATGCCAACTTTATTAGTTTAGCTGTAAACCAGAAGTGTCACCACAAAAGCATAAGTAGTATTTTTAGGTTTAAGTGTCTTTACACCAGAAATTAGATAGAAAGCAAATTAACATTTTCACTGAATATGCTGTTGCAATTTTATTACTGACCACAAACATCCACACTATCCATTCATACGACACTAGAAATCCTGCCTGGGAAACATGCATTCTGTGAAAAGTTGGTTTAAACTGTTGACTATTACTCTGTATAACTGCTCACTCTCTGGTGGTTGGTTATGGTATTATACAGCTCTTTGCTGATTAAAATAAGGCTTTGGCTTCTCAGCACCACAGCCAGGTTACTTTTCATTTATTAAAGGAGCTTTAAATTTCATAAGAGTACCTGGCAAGAAATATGCTTATACCACCACTCACAGTTCACCAAGATCAACTGCTGCATTTTGTCATTCAGGGTTCTCAAGAAGAGGTGGGTAAAAAAACATCTCTCTCCATGAGCATTCTACTGCTTTGGGCAGAACAGAGGTATATTTGGGTGAGCAAGAGGAAGGGAAACATAAGAAAGACAGCACAGAAAGGAACTTTCCCTCTCTTACTTTCCCTGTTGCTCATTTCTTGGTTTTGGTGCAGTCCCTTCCTTTTTTCATCACCCCCTTGTGTCTCTGGTCTAAGTCTTGCTTGTTAACAGCAATTTCTTAGTAACTAGGTATGAAACTTGAGACAAGGAGAAATCTATGCCACAGACTGTTTCCTTAAATGACAAGATTTAAATATTTAAGTTGCAACTCCCTCCCCTTACATTTCTCCTTATTCTATTTTACCCTTTTGTATACTCCACTAAATACCTTCAAAAAACAACTCCACCCTACCGATTGCTTGGCTTTCTCACAGTTATAACCAAGCTTCACTCAGCATTTTAAAAGCTTTTGTCTGGAGCTGTTTCCACTGTCAGGCTGCCAACTATTTTACTCGGTTTCATGCACTGTGTGTGTTCATCACTGTATTAACAACTATGCCTGAAGGACTGAATGAAGTACAATATCAAGTCTACAGACATAATGAGCAAGTCACTGCAATTTATTTATTTAAAAGAAACAGCAACTGGTGATAGTTATTTGTATTAAGTACTAAACTTCAAGTGCTGCTCCCCAGATCTTTCCTCACCTGATTTTATACTGAGCCCACCAGAACACCCTCACGACAGATGGAGCAGACGCAGGGCCAAAGCTGGAAGCTACAACTGCCATTTCTCAGCCTGTTCCCCCATGGCACTGATCTCACCCAGGAATTACTCCACAGTTTAGCCGAAGTGCATCACTCTGTATATTAACACTTCACATACTACAGACATGGGTTATTATTATTTCATCTTTAAATAGAGTTTGAATAAGCACAACTTAACAATTTGTTCCTCAGAATAAGCTTGGATTCAGAGAAGATACTCATCTGTAGCAGTACATGATGGACAGCTAGTATCAACACATGCCACATTATGAAGCTTTAACAGCATTACCCAAAAAATTTTCCAGAGCTATGAATGTACCAAAAAAAAATCCCAAAGATAAAACATTACTCTCATTCTTTAACAGTTCCCTAGATAAGAGGCAAAGTCTTGTTCAGAACATAATATGACTAATAAGTAACCAGAAACCTGAAAGTTAAACAATGCAAAATTACACTCTAGTGTCAAACAGCAAATTTAATTTCAATTAGTTGCAAAACCACCAACGGCAGGCCATAAAGCTTTGACACTGCTGCAAGAAATGAAGCACACATCAACCAAAGTCTTCAATATGTTTCATTGTAGCCTGCTGCTTTACCAGTCTCTGCCACAGCAGCAGCTACATTCATTCCTCAAGAAACCTATGATTTAGACCAGTAAGTGCTCATGTTGTTAATCAAATAGATGCTTTCCATAAAATTGTCTTTCACAACAGAGCATAAGAGATCAGTTTCTTTTGTCAGAAAAGAAATATGTAGATTGACTTCAAAATATGATTGTGCTCATCTGTAAGAAAAGTTACAGTCAAAACATCAGTACACACAGTAGAACGAGACATTTCTGAAAACATTAAGCCTAATGCCTAATAGGTTAAAGCTGGCACAGTACCAGCTACTGTTGGGAAGACACTCTTACCCCAGAGGCATGTGACTTTGCCAAACCAAACTAAGAATGTTTTGGTTTTGAAGTAGAAGACAACATGACCTGATCACCTAAATATCTTCTGGATGTATCAGAGGTGGAGAAATTAAGTCCTACAAGGCCATAACATTCCTTTATCTCTAAGAAGTCACAAATAGCATCACTCATCCCAGAGAGCTAACTTATTCAAAAGTGTTTATTGCTGAACACTTCCCTTATCAGTAACATCAGCATTTGCAGTACCTCCTTTACTAGCAACAGTTGTAGCTAACCACTTTGTTTCCCAGAAACTCAGTGTGGCACTTCAGCAGAGTTAGAAGAACTGAACTCTTGTCCTCTCACAAATCAGTCCATCATATCGAAACTCAGCAAGTTGTTTCCCTTCTGCTCCTGAATAGAACACCAAGGCAAAGCTTTAGCAAGTGAACTATGCAAACCCTGCACAGACCCTAGCATAGGTAACAGATGAGACTCAGCAATTCTCTTCTGTTCCATTTCTTTGGTTAGAAGGATGTTTCAGAGATGCCTCCTTGGCTCAGTCTCCTTCCCTCAATCACACCTACCCTTCGATGTAAGAGAAGCTGCATGACTGTCAGTGAAGGCAATTTTAAGAAGCAAGATAACTGGAGGAAGAGAAAATTGATTTGGAGGTCAAGCCACCAAAAAGAACAACCAAAGAGGACACTTAAGAATAGGCATAGTTAGACCTCACCGCAAGAGGAAGAAAAATATTAATTTGTCATTTAAAATTGAAAGAGCTAGCCTCATACAAACAGCAAAAGACCAAAGATGCCAGATCAAGTATAATCTTAGAGATTAATTCCAAAATATTCCTGGAGTTGCATCTATAAACAAAACTCAATAACTCTCTAAACAACTCTAAATGTACTTAGGAAGGTAGAATTATCAGAAAGATCACCTTCTTGAAAAGTCAAGTCATTATGGATGTGTGCTGCTCCAGACACCAGCCCAGATATGGATTTTGACAGAGTAAAAGGCTTGGTTTCACCCTAAGGCTCCAAAACATCTAATACAAAAATTGTGCTTCATATTAAGACACAGAAAACAACTTGAAGTGGCACTTGGACAAGAATAAACATGAGTTTCTCTCCTAAGTGTTACATTTCCTTTTAAAAGGAGGCAATGAAAATAGAAAATTCAGAACTCTATATGGAATTGTGAATGATAAAATAAAAATCAGAATGTTCTTAACACATCTTGTAAATCTTCATAAAATGTTCTGAAGACCAATCAATGTTCAGACAGCCTAGTTTCTTTGAGTAACAGAGATACATCTTAATAATAATATATCTATGTCTTACTCATTAATTTTGTTTTTTTCTTTGAAGTTGTTTTACATCCCTACCCCAAAAAACTGAATGAGACAAGAACTTTAATTATGATACTGCAAGGTTTCAGGCTCTTTCCTACTTGACTCTCAAGTCAAGCACACTGTTACTGCAATAAGGGACACATGCATAATAATATTTCGAGTATTTCTGCTTAGATTTCATGAGGCTTTAGGGAATAAGAACTAAACTGGATCAGCAGTACCTGTACACGGTTGAATGCAAAGGGGAAGGGCTATAACCACTCTACTACTCAATTAGCCTTTTCTTTTTCCTATGTAGCAGATATGATTCCTTTTGCTTTCCTTAGCTTCCTAGAAGTTCTTCTGTTTTGTGATATGACAAAGCTAAAGGAACAAGTATCCTGTTCCAGGCAGCCTTTGATGAGGGAAGAAAAGTTTGCACAAAATTGCCATGTATCAACACTTCCTTTCATAGAATTAGACAGTTTTTACTCTCAATTCCTTCACCAAGAAGCCTGTTACTTTCCTGAAAGTCTCATGTAAAGATAACTTTTTTTACTAGATATGGGATAAACAGCATTACTGCCCAATAAGCTTTCATGAGCCAGCTGTGCCTGTGCTGAGGATATTGATTCTGGAAAATAATGCTTGGAAAAAATTTAGGCTGTCTTGGATGGAAAGAGTCTCAAGCCTTCACTGAGTCAGTCCAAAACAAAAACCAGTCTGAATGACAGATTCCCCTATTCCCAAACTGCTATGCCCATCCATTTTGAATGAGGGTAAGCTTTAAGCTAGAACGCATTCAACAGGAACCCACTTCCAACTCAGTAAGTTGTAATAACCCAGAGCTCATAGTCCCTGGCTCTAAGTAGCCATAAATGATTTTTCACCTTGCATGAGACTGAAGAACTCCCTAAATCTAAAATTGAGACCAAGAAAGACAGCTTAACACATTAGCCACACAGCACAGTCATATACATACTACAGTGACTACTTTCTCACTAGATTACAGAAATCTTGTATCGCTTTTAGCTTTGTAAAATGTTCAGATTGAAGAAAACTGATCTGGATACCCTGTATTGTTGTTACAGAACTAGAAGTGCCTTAGAATCTATTTTTTTAAACCTCTCTCAGCATGGAGGCCAGAAGTGATTGTTCCAATTACATACTTCAGTCCTCTGCATAAAGACAGGCAATAAAAACTCACTGTCTGAATCCTACAGGAGTCCCACAGAACAGAAATATCAGAATAGACTCGAATCACTGACAAGTCTAATTCCAAGTTATGATTTTAGCTACTTTGCAGTAGTTACAAGGCTGTCCATAACACTCCTTAGATGTTTACATCTAATTTACTTAAAAGTGCAAGTCAAATGTTTCTCTACTGCTTTAGACCCAGGTGGAAAAAAAAAAATGAAAACACTATCAATTGACTTTCTATTACAGGAACAATATCTTCCGATTTAAAAATGGGTGATAAAAACCCAAACAATTCAACAGATTATGTAACTCCAACTGAAATTCCTCTTTAAAAGTCAAAAATTGCACAAAGCTGCAATTGTGTTCACCTGTGCACGTATCAATCAGAATACACATGAACCCTACTGGAAAACAAAATTTCCCTTAAGTTTACCTTAAGACATATGTCAGTACATGTCAAAACTACAAAATTCAGACCATTTTCCTCAAAAGTGAAACTTAACTAATGATAACTGTTGTGTCTGTTTTCAATTTGCTGCATAAGACTACGACAATTTTTAATAAATAAGCACTTAAGGGAACACTAGAGTAATACATGTAGAGGTTCTGCACATTTCAGTTTACTTATTTTAAATAACTGCTTCCATCCTTATATCAGTTTAATATGTACTTCTTACTGATTAATTTAGCATATACATTTCTTAGAAAACCAAGTATTATGACCATCTCTAATATGGTTTCACCAATCACTGCAGGTAGAAACAACAAGATGTTGTTTCAGGTTCAAGGTTATTCTGAATAGTGAATTTTTTCTTCTCTAAACCAGCTCAAATCTTACTAAACGAATGGAATCAAGCTTAAAATATTGTCAAAAAAACTACTGAAAAGTTAAAATTGTTCTTTTTAAAAACCATGTGGTCTTGAAAATATTGAAACTCTATTCTAAAAGCAATGAGATCTTCCACCTCTGTATCAGGTTTTGAAGGGTTTAAAGAGTCATCACATTTTTATTTAAACCTAAGCATAGTTCAGACTCGGATGGTATTCTTATTTCTGTAGAACGTATATGGAAGCAACAGTCACCAGTTATTTTGTGCACTCCACTACAGTGCAGTTTTTAACATCATAGGTGTTAAAATTTATTAACCCATTCTGAATAAGAGATTTATTAATTCCATAGCATTTTGGAAGCCTGGAGTATTTTTCTCCTCAACGATAAAAGCCTAAACTAATACAGTTTAAATCCTCAAGTCTGTTTCTTTCTTCTCCATAAACAAAGGAGATTAGCAATACTGGCAGACAGAGATTAGTTCCAGATTCTCTATGCAAACAGAAAGTAGCAATGGCACCTTTCACATGCATATGACTATACACATATGGTATTTTTCCTGTATAGGCTGTCTTCAACTCACAGTCACAATGCTGAGCTCTTGGAAGGCATACAATTTACACCCATCACCAAAGCTCCCTATATATTAGCTACTTACAGAGAAAATGGGCAGGGTGAACCCCACTGTGTAGAGGACAGTGGATGTGATGGTACTGTCATGGAACGGATACTTGATGCTGTCATCATTACAGAAAAAGCCTCTCTGATACGGTTTTATTTTGGCCAAGTTTAGAACACCAAGAGGTAAGCCAGCTGTTGGGGGAAGGAAAAAAACAAAAACAAGAAATACATGTAGTTAAACCAAACAAAAAAAAATCACTTTTAAACATGCACGGAGGAGGCTACCAAACATGCAAAACTAATTTCCTCAGCACCATGCAACGCAAACACTTACCAAATACTGCTTATAGAAATTTATCTCTTCTAAAACTCTCCTTCAGAAGGACTCTGAGGCTGCCCACGAGATACAAAAGTTACGAAAGTATAGAGTTCAAAGTCCTTTCATCAGTAAGGTGAGTTGCCATGCTAAATCAAGATTAAGATGAAGAAAAGCCTTTGCCACTCACATGACTGAAAAGTTATTTAGGGCAGCCTGCCTTTTATGCCCCCTCCTTTGCCACCAATCCAAAATACTGACTTGTATCTGAATTACCAGCCTTGTTCTATGCAGTATAATCTGGTCAATGCTTACTGACAACAAGACAAAAAATACATACAGATTTTGTCATAGTTAGGGAGTTAACAATTTCATGCAATTAGTTTTCATGCAGGTAAGGGGAACTAGAGAACTGCAGACACCCCAACAGGAAATATGGACATTCTGAATGCACTGCATCTCAAAGTAATGAGCGTGATATTTCTAAGAATTGCATTTGCATAGCTATTATACACTTCAGAAGATTTCTGCATGACAATAAGTTATTAACAGACAGACTCAGATCCAAATGACAACTCCCTGAAATTACACTGAGTAACATACTACTTACTACCTCTTAAAAGCTCCTTTCCGCTGTACTGGCAAGTCAAGCCAAAGAAGCCATCAAGAGCTCTCACAAATACATTCAGGTCTAGCTTATTCCTGACAAGAAGAATCAGCTAGGGAATACACATTGGCAGAAGCAATGACATCAGGAAACACAAGTTTGTCATTTTACTCAACATTCCCATCCTCCCCCCTTTCCTTTTTTTCCCTGAGCAAGTAATAAGGTTAACAATGGATATTTTGGGCAAAACAAGAACTACAAATTCCCCAAACAAAAAAAAATTATGAAAAATGGTTTAAAACAAGTTTTAAAAGGGTAAACCCAATTCTGTATTTTCGCCAACATCCATGTAATACGCAACTCTGCATATAGACATTTTCTGTATGTAAATTTATTATCTGTATGTAAGTTCAATTATTGAAGGACAAAAGACAACTCGTGATATAAACAAACTGCTGTATTGAGAACAAAAAAAACACATTCAAAGGAGTTCAGGTGATGAGAGATTGCTTTGATTTCTGGTGACACTTGTTAAGACAACTATCTGACAAGTCATTTAAATGTGTTTTAAATAAGCTTATCACTATGTACTTTGCTAGAAGAAAATACATTAAGAGTGAAACAGCAGAAACAGAGTGATAAACCCTGGCCCCTTCTTAAGGCTGACAAATCAAAAAGCAAAAGCTCATGAAGTACATACTGAAAATGCGTATGGAGCTAGGGTATTACTAAGCACAATCTCCTTCTCTAAGAAAACTACTATGGTCATAGAAGGCAGCTTGGCAGGAATTTAAAGCCTCCTACAGAGCAGAGAGGATTTGTTTTCACAAAACATCTGAAATCCTAAGGACTGTCCACACTTAGCCTAATCAATTGGGGATGATGATGCAGCAAATCTTTTCAGCAGATGCTTACCATCCTGTATTAACAAAACTTAAAGGAAATGCAAATGGCACTATCCTTGTTCAACTCCAAGCACAAAATTTTTCTTGAAGTAGGATGACATACCTTTTAATCAACTGCATCCCAAAGGTCTGCTCCTTTCTCTGCTTTAAAGATTAAGAAAAGCACTAGACCTTGACAGAAGTAGCCCAAACAAATTCACAGCCCTTCAAATACAAAGCCAGAGCGGGGTGGGGGAGAACACTGAAGAATTCAAAAGTTCACTCAGATCAAAATAGCTTGCTATATGTTCACATGTCTGGAGCCAATTTTCAGCTCCACTCAAGGCCATGGCAAGATTCCACTAACGTAAGTCAGAGTCCATGTTTCCTGTCTTTATCTCTTTTGTTGCATACTCAGCATCAGGATGATAGAGTGCCAAAGCCATAACCTGTTTGATACAATCCTATCTTCTCAAACAGGTCGCTAGATTTTCCCATGTGGAAATATCACATCCTCATAGTTAATTCAAGCATCAGCTTGTGCTTTGCAGAAGCTGACTTCTTAACAAACACCCCCGTTTTCCAAGAAAAACAGTTACAACTCAACACCAAGAATTATTTGGTTTCATTTAATTACATTTTCAGCCTTCCAGCTGAAACTTTAAGCCAATATTGCTCAGGTTTTACATATAATTTTGAGGTGTTTTGCTTTGTTTTTGTTTCTGGGTTTAACTGCATTAGAACAGGATATTTCATTTTTACCAGCTGCTGAAATATGTTCTTTAGGTGCTCCAGTTCAAAAAACAGAAGATACTCCAGCAATTCACTCTTAAAGACTCTTAACTCAAAAATTCCAGACTACTTGCCACAAAAGTTCACAGGTTTACAGCAATGGGTCTTGCTACTTTTTCAAGGCAGATTTCTTTAGGAACTGGAGGAGAGCCATTACATTAATGCACATGAAAAAGAGTAAGTACCCCAAGTTTGACAAGCAGAGTTTTAAGCCTACCAGCAAAACAAACAACCAGCTTGAATGTGAAGGAGGTTGTGGGGGTTTTTTGTTACATAACTGCAGCAGGAGTTTCTTACTCACTCTGGAATGTAGTTAAAACAGAAACTTGAGGGATTTTTTTTTTTTTTTAATTACGGAGAATTCCTGAGTGTTATATGCTCAGCTTTAATTTAAGAAAGAGGAAAGGAACTCAAGACTTGATTTCAGGTTTGTTTTTTTCCCATTAAACAGTCTTCATTAAGTAAATTTTGCTTATAAAAGCTAGTTTGGGTGAACTTTCACGTAAGCAGCAGTTATTGAAATTTTTCTGATGCCTACACTTTTAAATATTTCTTTGCAGTTTTTTTTACTTTCTACATGTGTTTTATTGAAAGAAAAGGATGCAGCTTTTTTAAGTCAGAATGATTTGACTACCTTATACAGTACTTAAGCTACTTTAAAAGTGCATAATTTATAGTTGACATTAAAAAACATGGTTCTGCTTTCAACCGCAAGATTCTGGGAAGCAGGGTTAAGGAAAACCAGTAAACAAAAGCATCAGGTGAAGTCAGTTTCCAATTGACTGCAAAATTCATTTCTGTAGTCCATAGTAAGAGAACATAAGAAACTGGAAGTTGGTTACACTTCTTACACTAATGGCTCAATTCCATTTTTTTACATTATTGTTAAAAATCCTGCAATTTAAGTGATGCATTGCTTTCCAGCAGTGGTGTATAAGACTTAGTGAAATGGTGCTTATTTGAACATTAACCTACCTCAAACAAGCAACAGCATTTTTACTATTGCTCATTTTACAGGGAGAGGAAATAATACATGTAAGCAAATGGTCCTGAAGTTCTCAATATACGAGGAAAATGCCTCACTAATGTACATAACAGGCCAGTATTGCCATCACAGGCACCAAGCATCTCCATGATCTTTAAGCACACTGACTGCACACGGAACTTCTGAGGAATGCATTTATATTCAGTTTCATTAGCTTCTACAAACTGGAGGAAAGGGTGACCAAGATCTACTGAATGATTACTAGGCTAAAAGGCAATCTTGTAGATCAACTCTCATGCCTTGTCCTCTTCACAATGTACCTCCTCTTCCTTTTTACCTAGCAAGTACCAGCAGTAACCTCTGAGGTGCTCTTATGATATAAGGGATCATAATGGTTCTGTTGTTATTCATCTCCTCTAAAGCATGACCTTTAGCTGTGAAATAAGACTGTTCCTTGAAGCTTCCCTGTGCTTCAGACTCAGAATTGGAGTTCCTCTATTATCAGTTAAAATTTGTCTTGTTGAGGACAAACAGGCACCTAATGTGAAGGCAGCTTCTGGGCAGTTTTGCTAGGTTAGCAAGAAGCAGACAGCAGTTTTCCAATCTGACTTCTCTCCCCTTAAGTTATAAAGGGAGAACAACTTGATCACTCCAGTAGTCTGGAATTGGCCCATCCAAGATTTCATAAAAGACTGGAACTTCTCTGGTAACATTGACAGACAGGCTCTGGCTTAGCCTGAAAGATACAGGACAAGTAACTAGGAAGTAAATTGACTAGGAAGGAACTGCAGAGATTTAAAGCCTTTACCTAATGAAAGAAAGCTTCATAGGCTGAGAATAAAAGCACACGAGATGGCAAGAGAGAGGACAGAGGCAAGACTGATACTGGAATTACTGAGCAGGGTTACAGGGAAGAAACAGCTTGAAGGTTTTGGCTAGAACTGCAAGAGCAGGGCAACGCACATTTGTACAGAGTGAAGCTAAGCCAGCTGAAAGAGTTACATGAGGCTATACTGAGTTCACTAGGAGTTTCCAACCCTAATTTGCAGGTTCAGGCCAACTGAAGTGTAGTTTCCATTGAAAACCTATGGATAATTCACAGCAACAGCAACAGCCTTCAGGGAACTTGTATTGATTCAAGTCTGGCTGGACAACATGGTATAACACAAAAGGCTGTAAGGAAGGAAGTGAAGTCCAGGGTGGGACTAGGGAGGATATTACTGTTGAGACTGGTTCTCCACCCACAGAAAAGGAGTGCCAAGAAAAAACAATACCCAAGGGAAGGGAAGCCTTCCTTTGTTGGGGAAAATTTAAAAAGACTGTTTAAAGAAAAAAGTTGTTAATGTATTTTATTTTTTTAAGATAAAAAAAGTAATTGAAGTACCACAATTTATTCAACAAATGGAAATGCTGGATACCGAACTATGACCTTTTTACTATGTGTATAACACTGCACTACTTATCTGATTTGTGGTATTTCTCACATCTGTAACTTCCAAGTCAGCTGCTAAAGCTTTGAAGCATAAGGAATAGGATTCTGATATTCATGTGTCCATTTGGCTTTGCCAGCAAGCTGCATGAGATATTTTTCCCTAGGAAAAATAGCACTGATTGCTAAATTAGTCTCTTTTGGAGCTAGCAGTTGATGTAAGTATCCAAAATCAGCAGAGAATATTATTCCAACAGGAGGTAGCTTCAAGGTCTAAAAATACTGTGGTCTCCCTAAAAGGTTCCTAGTTAAGTCTACAGACACAGGTTTAGACAGGTCTTCCATTTAAGGCTATTTAAGCTTAATATGTGAAAGGAAAGACTTGAAATTTATAAACATTTAACTTGCACTGTCCTGTCCAGCTCAGTACCGAGTGTGGTGCTCACAAAACCTGATTACGCCTTCAAAAGCAACTCAAGACTATCTAGACTGTCTCACCCTACTCCTACCTCTGGCCATCCACTACTATCCCCTTCTTTGTCACAGTGCTAGCTTTTTACACCAACATGTCTTAAAAAAAAAAAAACAAACAAAAAAAAAAAAAAAACCCAAACCCGTACCCACAGTTTTTTTTATCAGGAGCATTTGCTCATCTGGCCAAGTGTGTGACTATTGGAGCTGTTGTAAAGAACAAAATAGGAAAATGTAGCCAAGAGTGTGGAAGAAAGGAGAACAGGGACAGACTGGCTTTAGTCTCAGATCAGCTTAAACACCTCATGAAATTGTTTCACTTATCAGTGGGGCTTCCTCCTCCACAATTTCAAGTAGTTCAAAGGAATGCACTGCTTTTTTTTGTAAACATCCTTTAATTAACCCAATTGGTCACCTTATCTATGGAAAGATGGATAGCCATGCCAAATTAGTGTTTCTAGTTCTCCAAGACACAAGGCTCCTACCTGGTTCTCAATCACAAAGTTCTCCTCACTTATAGAAATTAATATCTAGAAACTGGAAGGAAGGCAGTTGCCCTTAAGGGACACTACGTCAAATGAGAATATTCTAGCTGGATTACTAACTGAAATCTTTCTCCTTATCTCATACCAAACTCGCAGGTTAAGTGGTAATTAAGATAAACCGTACTAGGCTAACTTGAGACTGAGAAGTTTTAAGTTTCTATACACTTACCCTAAAATTAGGATCAATATATTCTGTCTGCACTTGATGTGTTGACAGAAGGTCAGCTTTGGCTTTTGTAAAGAAATGCACAATTTACAGTTAAGTTGGGGGGTGTCAAACAGGAATTCTGGCTATATTGGAGAAATAATCACCATGAAACATAAACAACAGTCTCAAAACAGATCAGTTGTTGAGCATTTAAAAAAGATACTTTTTATAGCTACATTTTTATTGGAAAGATGATGCAATCAACCCCACAGATAGATAAATGTCATCATTCTGAGCTGCACCTATAAGCTGGTAACTACTACTGAGGACATGGGAGAATTTAAGTTCTCCCACTCTTACACATGTATTATTGCTTTTGGTTGTGGCGAGGAAACCCATGATGGTTTTGCTACTCATTTTGCAATGTACAGTCTGGGGAAACAAAGTATGCAAGAGATTTAAAGCAACTGAGATAGGTCAACCTCATGCTGCTGGAGAGAGCTTGGGAATATCAGTAGAAGAGACTGCCTTTGCAGAAAAGCAGATGTGCTTGAAATCTACCATGACCAGTCAAGAGAAAAAACTCAATGCCTCTTAGACAGGGGGTTCTGGGAATACAAACTACTAAAAGGAAAAAGAGATTAAAACAGTAAGAAACCACTGAGACTTTTGACATCTAAAGGTGAGGGATGTAAAAGAGAAATCAATACATTATTTATTTTCAGCAGCTGAGATGGGTGGGTAGCCCACAACTTGCCTCCTAACCACTTTAAAGGACTTGATCTTACTTTTCTACCCAAAGGAATGCAAAATATTTCTAATACCAGCACACCAATTGCGCTGATAACACCAGAAGCTGTGCTAGGCTTCAGTAAACAGGATATACGTATATAAAAGCACAAACCACACTCTAATCTCTGCTACTCTTCTACCTGCCACTATAGGCTACTTACATTTTAATTTATTTTCTGATTTAAGATTTGGCTAGCATAGAAGCCAAATCAGCAACCTGGGCCAGCTAACAACAGCTTCACTGAAAAACTCCCTACTTTTTTGGTTAAACCAAGGCAAGGGTGATGGAGGCATGAAGCAAAGTAAACCCTCCTCAGAACTGGGCCAGCCTCAACAACGAAGAGTGCAGCTTGTAGTCCAGTCAATTACTAACAGATCTAACATCATACTCTAGTTTCTCCACATTCAGCAGATGAGTACTACATGGGAGCATTAGCTGTTATCTACATTACCAATCTGTTAGAACAAGTCACAACACTTGTTTAAAATATTCACATAGACAATTGTACTCTCCCTTTTATCTGCATTTCAATCAAAAAAAAAAAAAAAAGGAATTTGAGAAGCATGAAGTACCTGGTTAGTCTGAAATCCATACAGTTGTCTTGCCTGTGATCATTTACAGAATTACAAATAAAAAATGCTGAGACAAGACAGTAATATATCCTAGCCTACTCTATTACTTAACACAAAAACATGTGGCTCACACCCTGGGCTCCACTCTATTCACAGGGCACAGAAGGCTGAAGCTAGACCAGCCGATTGACAGCCACCTGGAATTCATCACCCAGCCTGACACAGGCCAATTGTCCTGATTACCAACAGACCTGACAAAGATTTAAGACCCTCAGTCTAATAGCTAAGAGACACTAGCAGTGGGGAGTAGGATGGAAGGGGAGAGGTCAGCATCTCACGTGCTACAGTGCTGCTCGTGGGGTGAGGAAGAATCCAGCAGGCTCGGCCAGAGCAGGAAGAGTGACCTGTCTCACTATAAACCTTCATGAATACAGGAAATTAAATACTTAATCACTGCTTGCATTATCTGCTCGGTATTATATTAACTGTGAAAGGCTTTGACTGTATTGTCTACAGAATTAAAAAGCCCACAGGTACAAAACCATACACATGCTCCCAAAGATCAAGATCATCTACAACTTACTGAAAGCACTGGGCCTCAGACCATGAAAAACAATACAGCAAAAGAAACCAAACCACTATGGTACTGTTGGCAAGGCATGCTGGGATATTTTTTTTTGACCACATACGATACCTACTCTGAATCTTTAAAAGTGCTCTTCTAAACTCAAAGTTATAACTATTATTCCATTTTAATTTCTGTTTTGTGGGAGTGCACATTAAGATGCTTTCCAAGTATTTCACACATAGCCACACACCCTAACCTGAAATACCATTCAGTCTCTAGAAATATAATAGGTAATTAGTTGTTTGGAGAGTAAATACTTTTTCCAATGAGTCTTGCAAGTATAACAATATTTTATTTTAACAGCTTTTAACAAAGTCAGGCCTTACAATGGCAGTTCTACAGAGGGACTCATAATTTCCATAGAACTGTCTACCTTGTGATCCATCAGCATGTTGTTTCATACCGTACACGCCACAGCATGCCACTATGCTTCAGAGGAGTATGTTTAGTTATTAAACCCACATTTTTTCATGGTACACTGAAGTTTGTAGCTTCTAACAGTACATTCTGAGAACATAATCTTTGTACTAAGCTATCTCTAAATGGAATTTTAAAAGGAAAAACAAGAATACTCTATGTATTTTAGGGCTATAAAAGCAATTGTCTTGTACTGATTCAGAATAATTCCCAATAAGCTCATCATAGAAGACATTTATACAGCATTGCTCTTGATACTCAAGAGTAATGAATAACGCCACAGCATAGAAAGTCTTCCAATATTCATGTAACAGAGCAGGTATCACTTTCCAGCTTCAGCAGAAATCATCAGCACTAGATTAGCAATCTTAGTTTCTATATATTAATTATTAGAGATTTCAATTTCTAGTGTTGATGGCTGGAGTCTTAATCTTAAAGTAGTGACAGGAAGAGTTACAAGAGACTGAGTCTGCAAGCAGAAATAGTGGCCTTCCAAGGATCTCCACTAACAGCAGACCCAGCCACCATACTGTTTAGGCATATTTTAACTGGATACTAGTACTGCAGTATAGGCGCACCTAAGAAAACAAAGCCCAAGCCTTAATTTACCAAAGTCAGCAAAATCCATAGAACTCACTCAAGAAACACTAAGAAAAGGAGACACTGTCTGAGAGATTTGGGGAATTTACTGGGTAACAGTTCCTGGCTGGAGTTATGTGTTGGGCTCCACTTGTCGGCTGCCTCCTTTCTGTATCTCAGCATTAATGGATCTCTTGACTCCTCCAGGGCCATATATGCTCTCCATTAGCTTGCTGCACATCAGAAGGCTCCCTGGTTATAATTAGGAGTTTATTCTCTCAGGTCTCTCTACCACTAGCTTCCAGTCTAGCCCCTGCAGCTTAAGGCAAGCACAGTCCACTGCCCTTTGAATAACTTAAAATGAGGTAGATAAGCTGATACATCTTTGTTCCTTATCATCCCAGCACTCTCATTTAAGAGTATAGCGCACCATTTGGTTTCAGTGACTCAGTTGTCTAAGAGTCAGGCAGAATAGGCTTACACTAATCTGCAGATCTGAAATAACACAACAAAGTCCAAAAGATAAAAATGCACTAGGATTAACTTAAGGGAAATATTCCACCTTATTTGAGAGGCAGAAGCTACAGTACAAATAAAACTGAAGTACAACATACTTTTCAGTTAGCTTCTTGGTCACAGCTTTGTAAAGATGAATCAGCAAAGTCTATCCAGAGTGAGACCAGACTATTAATGCTTCTGTACTGGTTTTAAATCCTGTAACTCAATGTTACAACAGAAGAAGTGTTTGATAAGTGCACCAAACAATTTAAACATCTTCCTCTATAACTCTGCTGAAGCAGCTTACTTGCGTCTATTTTTGGCTTCTATATGAAGAAGTCTTCATTTTAAAAGTTGGACATGACTGGGCTAGAAGGAGTCATGTACCAGAGAAGTTTGAAAGACAATGCAGATTTGTCAATAGACAGTTTTTAGTTCTGTGCCTCTCAGGTGCCTCTAAAATTAATCTCACAAATTGGAAACAAAAACTGCTGCCAGAAAGTGGGTCAACCCATTAGCAGTTGATTGTCACACAAGAAGACATGAGCATAAGACCATTAATATAAGCAGCACCATTTTCTTCTAGTTTATAAACTGCAGAACCACATCAATCTGGCTGCAAAAGTACTTGTAGGTTTACTCAACAGATGGGAACAAGAAGGTTCTTGCTGCAGCTGAACTGATCAGTATTTCCTGATGTAGTAGCTACTATATTGTTCTAACAAAGCAGTCTGAGAAAGTGCATATTACAGAAATTTTTTGGGATAGTTTTAAATCATCTTACTTTTTGTCATAAAATTTGACTAAAACTAATCACTTGCTAGTTATCCATTACCTGAATTCCTAGTGTTTGTGGATTTTTTAGTTGTCTTCAGCCAAATATTTCACCCAATTAAATTAACAATGAGGAGCTTCCTTTGCAGGACAGGGAAAAGAACCGATCCCTGGCACCACGACCCTGAACTAATACAGCAATAATCAAGCCCATATGAATGAATCTGACTTCTTTAAAGCCATGATTCTGTGTGTGGTATACATCACAAACAAGGTTTTATGTAAATCTGTTTCCTCCCCATCATTCAAAGGAAGTTTATTTAAATTCTCGTGGACTAATTCTGGAAAAAGCATTAGCAGTTCTTGGGGTTAAATCCAAGTCACTTCTCTCATCAACAGGTACCTTCTAGTGTTAGGTCACCCCTTCATGCTACCTGCTTCTGTCTCCAACAGTCACAGATAGAGAACTGTTGCAGTTTTATCCTGTCATCAGCACCTGTCAGTGCTACATAAAACCACGCAGCACTAGGCAATAAGTTCAACTCACCACTTCCCCTCCCACTGGGGCTATGACTGTGAGGGTTTCAAACCAAGTGCTTTTAGTCAGTATGAGTTCATTTTATCTGACTCTTTAAAACCAGGTCAGTGTATTGAATCAGCTCAGCGCAGACTCAACAAGCATCTAGAAAGGTGAGGCAGGACCTCTTCAACCAAAAGAGGTGAGCCATTTTATCACTGCGCTAGTGTGGTACTTTATTCTCTATAGAAAAAGAAGCACCTTCCCTCCCTGAAGCAAAATTCACCACTTCCACACATAAGCATGCTGCAAGAACCCTTCTGTCTGTCTAAGGTTAAAAGGTCACCAAGACTCAAGCAGCTGACAAGGATCCTCCCTGCCAACAAGCATCTTCCTGTATTATATCTGGAGGAAAGAGTATAGCACAGAGTTCTGCATTTGGCTATTGGGAAGACACTGGAAGGTGAGTTAGGAGCTATCCATCGCTGTTAAAAGCAAGTGCAAGAACAACTTTTTGAGATAAGGGTTAGTCAGAGTACAAAAAGCACTAACAGCAATACCAAGCAGAGCAAGAACCAGATTGCTGACTTTGCATAGTGTTCATTAACTCACTGACTTCCAGCCTCTGAGTTCCAAGAAGATTTTCTTTAAGTTTCCTAGCAAGACAGCCACTGGACAGAGCATCTTTCTTTGGGGGAGGAGTAGGAGGAATAAACAGTGACTGTTGCCAAGAGCAGTAACAAGAGACAGTGTCACATGTTTGAAAAAGCACAGCAGGGAAGGTTTTCCCTGTTTTGGTTAAACCACGTTTCCATTGAACTGCGTAAACAAGTATCATCTCACGGTACCTGGTGGTCAGCATCATTTGAAGACGAGCTGCTCTTTCACATGAGCCTGTTACAGCTTAACAACATATTCATGTACTACCAGAAAGGTTTACCATCTACATGAAGTGGAAAATAAGGATGGTGACATGTCAGTGAGTCACAAGTAGTAGGGGAGGAGGATTTACTTGAATTAGGGCAATCAGGAAGTGCTAAACCATATAGAAGCAGGCCTTCCTTGACTGAACAGCAATATTTTAATCCTCAGAGACTGCTGCCTCAGTGACAGCAAGAGTAAACACTCCCAAAGGGGCAGATAGCACCTAAAGCAAAAATACATACAGTGTGTGCAGAGTGGTCCAGCCATCCCAATCTGCCAGATCACTTACTGCAAAAGCAAACTCACCTGTCTTATTCCTGCATCTCCTGTTTAGCGTACCACCCTGTGCCAGATGACAAACATTCCAGAAGTCTTTAGAATAGTAAGCTTAAAAAATGAGATATAAGCATTTAGTATTTCTGGCTTTAGTTATCAAGTTTTTCTGTTTGGAAGACTAGAAATTCTCTTCCCTGTACTCAGAAGTAGTTCCATGGTAAAAATATTGCCACAGTCTTACCATTCCCACCTGTAGCCACCTGCCAATCTCCTTTTTTAGCACTGGTAATGCTTGCAGCTCAGGTTGTCTGAAACCCATCTAGCAGACAGCCTGCTAGAGAATGGCTGGACAGCAGGGAAGCTTGCAGTTGGGTTCTTGAACCAGCACAGGGTAGGACATGGCAATCAGAACAAAAGGAATCCCTACACACACACACCCTGAATATAACTAGATTCTACCACAGTTTTAAATTTAACTACATAGTTCTTTAGTATTTCCAACACATTGTGGAAGAGTGGATCAGAATGGTGAAGGGCCAAATTCTTTATAAGACATGGCTTTTTCTAATCACAGGCTGTACATGTTCCCACATTACAGCAGAAATCATATATTGACAAGTACACTCCCTAATTACTTACAATACCTTGTCAGTGATTATATAGTCAGGCAAGGGACTGAAGAAACAGTTCTGTTGTATTGCATCCCTGCACTCAAGTTAGGCATGAATTACAACAAGCACAGACCAGATGCAAGTTGTCCTGGAGTCTAGTATCACAAGGAGCTTTCCTTATTGAACCTGTCAGCTCTGCAGTACTTATTAAATCTCACTTGATCTTAGTGAATTTGGTCTAAAAGCAAACGTATTTAATAGTTCTTCCACTGATTACAGCAGTATTACCATGGGTTACCCAACTTCATTACTTAAGTGTTGTTTACCTGGCTGGAACCTGATTTGTAGTCAGAAAACAGACCCTAAGAGTGGCATAAAGTGTATGCATAGTACCTAACAAAAAATCAGTCACAAGCTAGCTAAGGTATTCTAATCAGCTGTTATTTTTTGCATGACAATTGAAAGTGTAATGAACCATAAAAATCAAGTCTCAGTATAAGTGAAAAACAGTTTTACTGTTGCCTAGAAATGTCATTCCACTTACGCATCTGTGCCATGCTATATAAAATGTCTCTCCATCAGAAAAAACAGGAGGGACAAGTACCAAAAGTATGCAGGAAAAGGAAACACTGCAGTCCCGACCAAGCACGCTCATGCTTTCCAGCGACGGAGGAAGCAGACTGCTGTGTACAGGACTGCACAGGGTAAGGGAGCTGTTGCCTGCAGCACTGCATACGGAGATGCAGCATGCACACACCCATCACTGCAGATCATCACGCACTCGCAGAACGCACACAGCCTCCCTGCCCTATTTAAGGATAGGTACTGCTGAAATCAGAATAGTTTGGGTTGGGAGGGACCTTAAACATCTTATAGTTCCAACTCCCAAATCTGCAGCATTTTTTAAAAAAAAAAAAAAATCACAAAATATGATACCAGCTTACTGCTGAAATACTAGTATCATCACAATGGCAATTCTCTCCTAAATAAGAAAGGAAGAGTTTTTATTTCCTCAGAGCACCAAATACTGCTTTCCCCAAATTCTTTTTCCCTTACTAGGTAGGAAGGTGGAGGAGAGTTCCCTTAAGGCCAATTAAGCACAACCCTAGACTTAAGCTTCAGGCAACCAAATCGATTAATAATGGGGAGATGTTGCTCCCTCCTGTGCTGCCTACTATTTATTGATCTCCTTATTAATCTCTTACCTCTGCTTCATCTTGGTCAGCTGTCAGACCTTTCAATAAACACATTTAAATCACCAAAAATCACAGGAAAGCTTTTTCCCTTCCTTCCCATTTGGAAAACTCATGCACATAAATTGGCTCAACTAAAATAGAAGTAAGTCACAGACATAAACAGTCAGTCATCCATTTCCACTGCAGTGAACTTACAGTTAAGTCAGGTCACCGTAACTTGAAATTTTATCATTTTTTTTTCTGTCCAGCACTGTCAAGACAATGAAATTATCTTTTCTATCCCAATTGCACTTACTATGGAGTAGGTGCAGGCAGGAGAGGGAGGCAAAAAAAAGGAAGCTTTATATCAAGTGACAGTAACAGATACCTCAGGACTGTGCTATGTGACCAGCAGCACTTTCTGTAGCAGAATGGCCTGCCACACCACCACTGGAGTTCAGTTCCCAAGGGAAGCTGGCCTAAATAGCCTTGAACTTTCAGTACCACAGAGTTAAAGCTTTCCCTTACAGGTCCTTGAAGTGTTTCAGGTTACGAACACCTGCAGGTGATGATCTGGGCAGCTACCTCTGTCATTTGAGCAGGTATCAAAGTGGGTTGGGAGGAAAAGTGAGTTAAAGTTCCCAATCAACAGAAGCTATTTTTCTTCCAGTAAAAAAAAAAAATTAAAACCAATTCCCCCTTCAGACACACAGGCTAAAGATGAATGTTCTGCTCAGGGCCCCAGTCACATGGGAGCCAGGGAGAAGAAGATAAATTGGTCCTGTATCCAGTATCCGCCCCATTCCTACACATATATATTTTTGTCTTAGGTACAATTTCACCAAAACCTACACCTCAATGTGTTTAAAGCTGCAGGTGTCAAGAGACTTCATGTTATGCACTGCTTGCATTTTCCTCCCCCATCCCCCGCTAGTAGGAGGAAAATAAGCCCAGGGGAAAACAAAGCCAGTCAAGCCTCCAGCACACTCGGGTATTAGATTAAGGCATCCGTGATCCAAATGATACATCGGGCCAGAGGAAAGTGTGTTAACAGATATTATGCTGCAGGGCAATATCAAGAATCTACCCCCCCACGTAGTAACCTGGGGCAGGAGCAGAGGGAAACATCGGTGTTTTTATATGGATAGCATTCAAGTCATATGCCTTTTCAAGTTGTACGCCTCCTATAGTCTTAATTTTAATATATATTTTCCTTGATCATTCAAGATGACTTAGGATGTGCACATATATTTTAAACATACAGAGGTATATACATCATGCAAACTTCTGCCCAGCTATAAATATCTTCTAATCACAATTATCAAGACAGACAAAGCTGTCTTACAGGCCATAATGACAGTATGAATGTTTAAGCCTTGCTATGACACTGCTTTGTACAACTTCTGGTCCAAATAAAGATTGCTGCTACTGGACTACATGGATTCCCTACCATTCTCCAAAAATTCTCCCTCATATAAGGTTTTTTCACAGTAATGCATCATTCACCGTAATCTTGTTCTTCAATGCCATTTAGCTACAGGCATACCTACTATTGGAAGCACCTAACAAGATAAAGCATTGCTTATTAAGTTCACACTGATGCTAGAGACATCTTCAGCCAAGAGGGGCTTCATAAGCCAGACCTGTTTTATGGAACACCACCCACTGAACACGAGCAGAAAGCACATATACAGATGCAAAGTTGCATTGATGAAGGGGGTTCTCTTGATAGATGTCATGAAAAAGAAAGGGAATAAGTTAGCTCCATTCATTACAGCTTGATTATTAGCCTTTTTAACACAGTCCTGGTTTTTATGGTTCGCACATTAACTTCCTTGGAAAAAAGCATTTTTTTTTAATAAATGACCCTATTACTTTAACAGCCTCCATTTACAATCTGAATTTTCATTGTGTCAGTTTCCTGATCCCACTTAAATAGTGAAATCTGTGGGCCTCATGGCTATTTTAACGTGACGCCTTTCATGCGGTAATTGAGATGAGTCTCGAAAGAATAAAATAAACGCTTTCCGAGGAATCTTAAACCCTCAACAGACACCAGCTAAAACGTTAAGATTCTCCAAGCAGTGGTCTCGTTTGATAAAGAAGGAAATATCCAAAACTAACGCTTCGTAAGAGATGTATCTTGAGATACTGAGGCAGTTCCCAGGCTCTCAGCAGCCAGAGGTGCAGGAGTCCGAGCTCTGTACGGAGTGGAGCCTCTCCTTCACTGATCAATAACTAACGTCATGATCCTTACACCGGGTCATTACTCAGAGGGAGCAAGTTCACGCCAGCAGTCAGGCCGCCTGGAGAGAACTCAAGACCCAGAAGAGAGAATCGCGAGGGAGGTGCGGCCCCTGGGGCCCAGACCGACACGCGTCCCGGCCCCGGTCCCACCGGGACCCAGCACGGCTCCGACCCTAACGGGAGCCGCTTCCCCGGCTCCGCGACCTACCGCGGGCAGCGCCCACACCGACCTCCCGCCACCGGTGCGGAGCCCAGAGAAGAGGTTAAGGAAAGGAAAGCGTGAGGACACCAGAAAGAAAGAGCAGCTGCAGGCGTCAGCGGGTAAGCGGCAGCATCTCCCCCGTCCCCGTCCGGATGGCCCCGCGGGCGGGCTCGGCGGCAGCCCCAGCGGGAAGCGGGGGACGAGCATGCGGTTACAGCGCGGGGCCGTGCGGGGAGGGAGCGCCGCGGCCGCCCGCCCGCCCACCTACCCAGCACCACGCAGACCACGTCCAGCGCCACGAAGGGCAACCGCGTCCTGTCAAACATGCCGGCGGCGCGGTGACAGCCTCGGCGCCGAGGGGAGGCGGCAGGGACGGGGCTCAGCCGCGGCCAACAGCGCCCGCCCCCCGCGGTCCCGGCACGGCCGCGGCCCGCACTGCGCGACTGCGGCCACCGCGCCGCCCGCCGGGGCTTTAACGCGGGCGGGGGCTGCGGAAGGCGGGGGGGAGGCCGCACGGCGCGGTCCCGCCCATCGCCCGCGCCGGCCAATCGCGCCGCGCCGCGCCCCCCGAGCCCCCGCCCCCGCCGCGCCCCCGCCCCTCCGGTCCCCCAGAGGACCAATCGCCGTACGCGACTCCCCGCTGGCCACGCCTCCTCGCGCTGACCACGCCCACTTCCTCGGGCACGCGCCGCAGCCGGGCCCGCCCCGCCGCAGCCGCGGGGGCGCGCCCGGAGGGGGCCGCCTGTTCGGTTGTGTGAAACGAGGGGAAAGCTGCTTCCACTGCTGGAAGAGCGCCGGGAAATTGCGAAAGAGCCGGTCGTTTGAGTCTTGGCCAAACGCGATCTTTTTTTCCTTAATAAAAGCGTTCATTTGAAATGAAAACAGTCATCAACGGGACAGACCCCCGCGTTTTCATTTTAATAACGTTCACCCTGAACCTGACACCTTCATTCTTCTGTGTTCGTGCTGTCGGGCACAAAACTGTCGCCGGGGTCCCTCAGCACGTCCCTGCTTTGTCGCAGGGGGTTGCGGGTGGGATGAGCCCCTTCCCACACTCAAACCACCGGGCATAACCTTCTCTGCGATTTCTCATGGATTCCACCCTCTTAATTCTGTAAACAGCTTCGCTTCGTGTTATATTCTAGAGGCCGAATAACAGGTTTGGCAAATCAACGAGGGAAACAAGTTTTTGAGGTGGAAATGCCTTGCTAAATGCTGTAACTTCAATTCAACCATGCTGCCTAAAAAGGTTCATAAAGCAGTTCCAGACAGAATATATACAGAAAAGCTCTACACGACAGCCTTTATGGGGTTTCTGGATTTAATCTCAATACCTAAGAAGCATCCTGGCTACAAATTAATATGGGCTCTTCTAGGGATCAAAAGTACCCTTGATTTCTCTAAGTGTGCGTTTCCTTGTGCAAGAATTCTGGGATGGTCTTGTGGAGGCAGAAACTCTAGTGTTGTCTTAAAAAGCAGAAATGAATGGAACAAATTGGAGCACAACCTGGCAACAACGGAAACTGGGCTTATCTTTGTGAGAACTGTTGCTGAAAGAAAAGCTTGCAATCTGCTCTGCTCCTCACAAAGCAGGGGATTGTTCACAAGGTATTAAACCAGGAGCAGATAACATCCCCAAAATGGCAAGGTGGTTAGAAAACCCAGAAGACAAGCAATGCAAACATTCCATGCACAATTGCCGTAATTGCCTTCTCCAACCCAAAAGCATCGTGTTAATCTAGTTCGGGCTGAGCAGCTAACAGCTTTCCCGACCCACACCCCTGCCCAGTAAATTAGAGACCAAAGAGATTGTGCTAATTTGAATGAATCTCTTCCCAGAAGAATGTAAGCAAGATAGTGATTACACTTAAAAACACCTGGAAACCGGGCTGCAGAAGCACAGCATTCACCAAGAAGAAAAAATAATCACACATTATTGCAGTTTCTACATCTCTGTTTCTCCCCTGAGACACCGCATGCCTGAGGGAAGAGCATCTTTGCAATCTTCTGCCAGAATCTGGGAAAGAAAGCAGTCGCCCGGTTCCTCTCCCAGCTTTCCATTGCACAAGGGATGTGAGCCTCCTCACTGTTGCAACCCTGTTCCCACCACTGGGCTTGCTATGTCTTGGAAACCCCCAGCTGGGCAGGGTTTGAGGGATTAGGTTAGCACTGCATTGTCCTAGGCTCTCCCAAGACTTTTCCAGGCCTTCATATGCATATAAGTATTAGCCATGAAAGAATGCCAACCCGGGCACTTTCAGCCTGAATTACTAAATTAGCAAAACCTGATTTTACTCGAGGGTTGTGTTAGTACAAGTTCTGCGTCTTCAGAAATGTTATTTCACACACATGAAAAAAGGATGTTTTGGTGTAAAACTGAGAGAGAGAAAAAAGAAAGCACTCAAACCTCTACATCCTTAAGCACTTTTAACAAATAGTACAGCATCTCCAGCAACAAAGGTGCCCAGGGGAGTGGAGTGGCAAACTGATGGTACTTGGTCAGAGAGCATCTGGAGCAGCACATTCCAAGGGGCTGGATCATATTTGATGATGAATACACACAAAGGTCACATTCAGCATGGCACGAGGTATGGTGTTTTTAAAGTACAGAATACAAATATGAGGTTGCCTAAATTTCATTTTCTCCTGGCACTGTAAAAGTTTTGTATTATCTTCCCTCTTTGTGGTTCTTTTCCCAGCTAGGCTTTGCTTAGCATCTGTGCCTCGCCACAAGGCACTTTGATAACCACCATGCTTCACCACCACAGTGACCCAGTGGTGTCAAGGGTGATCCATTCCTGTGCTTAGCTGCGTCTGTGCCAAAGAACATTTGTGAACGGGGACCCAAGTAACACGAAGGCAAAGCAAAAAGCTCCTAAGTTATATTTTATCTCTTCATTGAATTTACATTTTAAAGCAGCCTGAGATTACTCTGTAGAATTTAAACTCCCCTGAATTTCTTCCCCTCTCATCCATTCTCTTGTTTGGTATGGCTATTTAGTTGTTTCCTTTGTTTTTTTTTTTTTTATCGGTGTCTTTTTGTTTGTTTAATTTGGAGCAGTTAGAAGCAAAGAACACCAACACAAGTAAAAGCCCTGTTCACCTCTTTGTTCTCTTCTGATTCCTCTAGAAATCGTGATCTTCATCCCATCCTCCTTAAAAGTTTTGTGTGTACTAGGATTGAACTCGCAGGAAGTTTATCATTACTCTGTAATGGTACTTGTATGATAATTAATTAGTAGTAACCCAACAGGACTCTTAACTGCAATTAACATTCATATAGATCAGCAGCTTGAGTAAATTATGGGACTTTCCCAGGCTTGTTCCTCTGAAGCTTGATCTGGGCTGGGGAGTCAAGAGCTCTGTACGAGCTGTTACCACTCAGGGAAGGGATGAGAGGGTCAGAGTGGATGGTTCTCGGAAACCATCCTCTGAGTGCTCAGCGGAGACATCACCAAGCCAGCCAGAACGCTGGGAATGCTGCTGGGAAAGACATGGAGAGCAACCTGTCAGATATCAGCATGACACATTCATGAATGCCGCCAATCTCACAGCAAAATGGATGAGTAGAAGCAGAGAAAGCTCAACGGAAGGCAAAAAGGATCTTTAGGACTTGTTTACAACAGCTTAAATCCAAGAGAAACAAAAGTAGAATAGAATTTTTACTCGGGAAAGGGAATGGTGGGAGGGGAAACGGTGTTATAAAATACAGATCCATAAAATCATTGAAAGCAAGGAGAAGGTTGAATGCCTAACAAGCATTCACTACTCTGTACCAGATAAAAACAGGGAAAACCTAAATAAGATGTCAGACAATAAGACTCCTATACGTGAGGATGTTGTGGAATTCATTGCCTCAGGCTCCTGTGGGACACAAAATTACAAAGGAGCCACAAGTCACTTAGGTAAATTAATAGAGAATGAATCCCCTGTTGAACAGAGGATCCTGGTAGCTGAAGACGTGTCAGAAGTGTCAGAACTACTGATTTCTCACATTTAGACAGGTCTGCTGGGAAAGAGTCATTATGCCGGGGCTGTTTCTTAAGCACCCCCAAACATCTGCTGGTGGGCGCTGCTATGCAGTGTTGAGCTGGATGGACTTGATCTGAATCAAGTCTTTGTATGTTCAAAGCCAGACAAGGACTGTAGTGTAACACTGCAGAAATACATTAATAACAACAGAGATTAAATAGTTCAGACCTGTTTGTAATCTTCTGCCAGATTCAGACTCTGCAATACCTTTGTATGGTTAATTAGAATTTATCTGCCAAACCCCACTCATGAAGAAAGACCTATAGAGAGGACAGAGGAGGAAATTCTGCCAAGACAGCCCTCCTGAATTTCTCTTATACCTTCTGGCCAGAACAGAGCATTTGCCCCTTACAAAGCAATACATGCTGCTACAGGTAGTTTTGAGATCTGGACCTCTGAGGTCAATTGACACCCTGGGCACAGTATGTTTAAGGAAGTAGAATTTAGATGACAAAAAATATTTTAGCCTCATATCTATTATTTTGTTTGGTCTGGCAATTTGGTTGTTTCTTTCTTTTGCTCCTATGTCTCATGTTTTTCTGTTTTTTTGATTAGAGAGCTGTAAGCAATAAAGAACATTTATATTTCTAATAAACAAAGCATGAGGAGTTTTCTGTCTTCTCTCCTCTATTTTTTTTCCCTTTAAATGCAGTTAATACTTGCTTGTGTATTTCACTCCCACATCACTTCTGATCTGTGTTATCTGTTCACCAAAAACCTCCTGCTGTCAGGTTAGTGACTGGAGTTTGTCACCGACCGCACTCCATTCCTCTGCTCCTGGGCAAGTTCAGATCCATGAAGGGTTCTGTTCTGACACTTATAGGTCAGAGTTATGAAATAATTTCTGCAAGAGCAATGAGACATGTTCTAGCAGGTAAAACCCCCAAGTTATTTCTAAAGATTAGCCACAGAAATAAAGAATTAAGAAGACATCGCCAGACAGCATAATAGTGTAGATGTAATATTCATGTTCATGAATGAAAATACATTAAACCGCAAGTATATGGTTCTGTTTATATCCATTTAATAGCATGTATCATACGGCCTCAGAAGATCGTTTAATATATTCTAGAAAAAGCAATTCAGGCAACATCTACACATGCTAATTAAGTGGAGCCTGCACACAGTAAACAGGTACTGGCATGTGATTGTCTTTACTATTCATCTGTTTGCTCACAAATGGTGGTGTTTGGTTCTAACTGGCACAGAACAGGGACCATTCCCCATGGCAATTTTGTATGCTCCCACACTATTTGTGACAGGAAGAAAACGCAGCTGTGTGAACATGAGCTATGCTCTATAAGTTGGCCTGAAGGCTAAGGAGATGTCCCTGTTTCCTCTTTATTGGGTTTTATTGTTTGTTTCAATTACAGATGCCGCTCTGAAACGGTAATAGAATCTGAAAGAAAGAATGCCTCAAGGGCACTCACAAAATGGCAGAGAGAAAGCTTCATAGACTCATAGAATCACAAAATCATAGAAACTTAGAATGGTTTGGGTTGGAAGGGACCTTAGAGATCATCCAGTTCCACCCCTCTGCTGTGGGCAGGGACAACTCCCATCCAGCCTGGCCTTGAACACCTCCAGGGGTGGGGCAGCCACAGCTTCCCTGCACGACCTGGGCCAGTGCCTCACCACTCTCATCGCAAAGAATTTCTTCCTTATGTCTAGCCTAAAACTTTTCCCCTCCAATTTATAGCCATTCCACCTCATCCTATCACTCCATACCTTTGTAAAAAGTCCCTCCCCGGCTTTCTTGTAGCCCCTTCAGGTACTGGAAGGTTGCTATAAGGTCTCCTCAGAGCCTTTTCTTCTCCAGGCTGAACAACAGCAACTCTCTCAGCCTGTCCTCATACAGGAGGTGCTCCAGCCCTCCGATCACCCTTGTAGCCCTCCTCTGGACCAGTTCCAACAGCTCCATATCCTTCTTATGTTGAGGACTGGACACAGTAGATGAGGTCTCACAAGAGAGGAATAGAGGGGCAGAACCACCTCCCTTGACCTGCTGGCCACGCTGCTTTTGGTGCAGCCCAGGATACGGTTGGCCTTCTGGGTTGTGAGCACACACTGCTGGCTCTTGTGGAGCTTCTCATCAACCAGCACCTTGAAGTCCTTCTCTGCAGGGCTGCTCCTAATCACATCATCCCCCGTCCTGCGCTGAAATCAGGGATTACCCTGACCCAGCTACAGGACATTGCACTTGGCCTCATAGAACCTCATGAGGTTCGCACAGCCCCACTTCTCTGGCCTGTCCAGGTCCCTCTAGATGACATCCCATCCTCCCAGTGTGGCAACTGCACCACTCAGCTTGGTGTCATCTGCAAACCTGTTGAGGGCACACTCAGTCTCACTGCTATATCATCAATGAAGATATTAAACAGCGCCAGTCCCAGTATGGACCCCTAAGGGACACCACTTGTCACGGATCTCCATCTGGACATTGAGCCGCTGACCATTATTCTCTGAATATGACCATCCAACTAATTCCTAATCCACTAAACAGTCCACCCATCAAATCCATATCTCTGCAATTTAGAGAGAAGGATGTTGCCAGGGACCATGTCAAACGCTTTACAGAAGTCCAGATGGATCACATCCTTCAGTTTACCTGTGTCCACTGCTGTGGTTACCCCATCACAGAAAGCCACTAGGTCAGTCATACAGGACTTGCTCTTGGTGAAGCTGTGCCTGCTGCCATTAATCACCTCTCTGCCCTCCATGTGCTTTAGTATAGCTTCTAGGAGGATCTGCTCTATGATCTTCCCAGGCACGAGGTGAGGCTGACAGGTCAGTAATTCCCAAAGTCATCTTTTCTACCCTTTTTAACACTTTTAGCACAATTCCCTTCTTCCAGTGACCAGGGACTTCTCCTGATTGCCATGACTTTTCAAATATCATGGAGTGTGTCTTGGCAACCACATCAGCCAATTCCCGCAGGACTCTGGGATGCATCTCATCAGGTCCCACAAGCTTATATATGTTCAGATTCCTCAGGTGGTCATGAACCCGACCCTTCTCCACAGTGGGAGGGGGTTTACTCCCCTGGTCACCATCTTGTTGTCCCATGACCCAGGAGGGGTGAGGAGAGATGTTGTCACAGAAGTGAGGCAAAAAATTTGTTGAGTACCTCAGCCTTCTCCTTGTCTGTTGGTACAAGGTCACCATTTTCATTCATCAGTGGGGGAATGTTCTCCTTAACCTTCCTCTTTCAATTAACGCACCTGTAGAAGCCCTTCTCTTTGGTCTTCGCTTCCCTTGCCAAGTTCAGCTCTAGCTGCACCTTGGCCTTCCTGACCTCATCCCTACCCATCTGGGCAGTGTCCCTGTACACGTCCCAGGTTCCCTGTCACAGGTTGCAATGACTGTGCAGTTCCCTCTTGGTCTTCAGTTTGACCAGCAGGTCTTGACTCAGCCATGCCAGTCTCTTCCTTTTCCTGCCTGCTTTGCCGCACCAAGGGACTGAGCGCTGTTGTGTTTTATGGAGAGAATCATTTCCAGCTCTGTTCTGATCCTTTGACTGTATCCCAGGATGTCTTACTGAGGAGCTCCTTGAAGAACTGGAAGTTTTCTGTCCTGTAATTTAGGGTTCTGACTGTACTCCACCAGTGTGTGATCACTGCAGCCCAGGCTGCCTCCAGGCTTGATGTCACTGATGAGCTTACTTGCATTGATGACAATCAGGTCCAGTATTGCATCCACTTGGGCAGGGGTGTCTATTACCTGGGTTAGGAAATGATCTTCAACGCACTCCAGGAGTCTCCTGGATTGCCTACAGCTTGCTATTCTACTTTTCCAGCATATATCAGGGTTGTTGAAGTTCCCAAGTAGGATGAGAGCTTGCGAGCGTGAAGCCTCCTGTAGCTGGAGGAAGAAAGCTTCATCATCCGGCTCTCCTTAACCAGATGACCTGTAGTATACACCAGCCACAAGGTTCACGTTGGTTCCTTGGTCTTTTATTCTGACCGATAAGCTTTCAACCTGTTCATGGCTTTTCTTCAACGACACCTCTTCACGTTCTATCCCTTTCCTGAAATAGAGGGCAACATATCCACCCCTCCTTCCCAGTCTGCCCCTTCTGAACAGCCTGTAGCCATCGACAGCCACACTCCAGTCATGGGATTCAGCCCACTAGGTTTCAGTGATGGCAACCGTCATTGTTTTCTAGTAGCACAGTAGCTTCCAGCTCCTCCTGCTTGTTACCCAAGCTTGGTGTGTTTGTATAGAGGCACTTCAGCTGGGCTGCTGGTCACATTGCCTTCTTAGTGGAACACTCCTTATTTCCCTTAAGGTGTTCAGCAGAAGTTTCCTTCCTAGCTCCTACTACCTCAGGAGCCTCCTGCTCATCTCTGCAACAGTTCCTCTGTTGCATCCCCAGCACACCCTGGGGCAGCAGGTGGAGGGCCCATACCAGCACCCCATCCCTCCAGCCCCTGTGTGTCCTCCTGCAGCTTATCATAGGCTACCCTGATATTATCCCCCACCCCCTTCACATCTAGTTGAAACTTTTATTTTAAAAGTCTTAAAATTATTGCAAATTGGAGAGATTTACAGGGTGCAGGATTTGTGACCTCTGGCTTCTGATTTCTTCTTTCGTCTTCCCTCCTTGGTCATGCTTGCCAGTCAAACCAGCTAGGAAAACAGAGGTAACTGGCAGCAGTAGGAATCTCATGAGAAGAACTTCAGTAGAGTAAACCAGTTGTGCAGTGAGGAATTTGCTGCTGCTGTTATTTATGGCACACAGTGCCTCCTACACCTGATTCCACGTATATTTGGATATCCACATATCCACTTCAAGAGGTGAAGAAGATAAGCTTGAAGGAAAATGTGTGCCATTGCACCTCCTCCATGTGCATCTCCATGTGCTTCACTGTCTGACCAAAGCTGTGCATCCAGAATACAGCAGCTAAGGTATCTTCTCCTGCAGTTTGTCCTGCTTGGCAGCAGCAGCCCCACTCCTAACACCCTGTGATTTCAACAGGCAGCAATCTACACTGAAATTGTTGCGAGGCAGCAGCTCCCAGTACAGTACTGCTCCAAGATGGCTTGTATGCCAGTAGCAGTACCAGGATAAATTCAGCCTGTAGACAAAAGCAGAGAGATCCAGCAAGAAATAGATTTAAGTTTTTTTTTCATTGCCCAATTCTTATGCTTCTGCTAAGTGGATAAAACCCCTGACTTCTACCCCTTCAGTTCCACACATCCTGCTAATTTATGTTGAAAAGCCTCCAGAACAGCAATGGTCCCTTATTATGTAGATTTCCTAACACAGGGAGATGAGCCTCCAGATGTTGCTCTGATGCTTTGATACTAATCAGTCATATTAATCAAAAAACTACACTCCTAAGCTAAGGCCAAGCTAATATAATCAGAATGGTTATGGAAATATGTTGGTAGGGAGCCTTTTGCAACATTTTTAGTAATGGTATTATGTTGTTACATTTGTCAATGTTGCTTTTATTTGAGCTCTACAAATTTGCAATTTTTTTTCCATTGCCACAGATCTGAAGGAATTTATTCACAATTCTGTGGCACTTTGTTGTTGTTGTTTTCTTAAGACATTATAAATATATTGGATAAAATTCAACCATGGACACATCTGCTTGCACCGATAAAATGCAGTCACAATAGCTTAGCACATAAATAATGGCAACTACAAAATTTCTGAGGGGGCTTTAGAAGTGAAATAACAATGGGTAAAATGTCATCAAAACCCTCAAGTTGGCAGAATCAAGCAAAGCAAAAAGAAATGCACTCAGTGTTGACTGTGGAGCATGTTTATTTCTTGAATGTCCTAATTATTCTTCACAGAGCATGATCAGGGTCAGTTCCTGCTCAAAACAAGATTAAGATTGGAGGAGAATAAATCAACAGATAATTGCAACATTAATTATTTAGAATTCCTTTTGAAAGAATTATGGGAGGATCTTCAAAGAATTGTGGGAGGATCTTCAAAGAATTATGGGTCTTAATGCAATCCTTATCTAATGAAATCTTTTGCCTCTCCATCTTCCATAAAATAGTTCTTGCCTTCTTGAGATAGTCATCAGAGTTGAACACAAAAAGCCAGAGATGGAGCTGCTTCAACATACAGAGGATTCAATTACTGAAATAATTTCCTCTTCATTTGCATCCTGCACGCTGAGCAGGAAACATGGGGTTTCACTTTTCTGTCTTGTCCCTCTACATGGATTCACCCTTGTGCCAGCGGTAGATTCAGTGCCTTGATGTACAAGTCAGTGGCTCCTATAATCTATTGCAAGAGAACAAAATGTCCAGATTATAATAAAGTCCTGACCACTCCATATTTACTTTTATTACACCAATACTGAGAGGCCCCTGTAAGATCAGAGCCAATTGTGCTATGTGCTGTACACACAGCCATTGCGTCAAAGACCTCAAAAAGCACAGTGAAAGAAAGAAAGTATTATTTTCTACAGAAGAAAAAAGCCTCAATTTTGCTGCTTTTCTCCTTGAGGCATTAATCGAGGAATAAACCTGTCCCATATGAGTCATCTGTACAGATGAAAGCAAAAAAATATCCTCTATCTCCTGTTTTATCTCTCCCTTCCTTCAACATTGCTGTTTCTTTCCCAATTAGAATAATAACAATCAAAATAAAAGTGAAGTCAGTACTGGGCAGGAATGTTGTAGTGTCTGGAGCACCAGAAGCAGTGGAAGCAGGCAGGAGTCTCGCTTGATCTGGCTCCTGTAGTCAGAGCAAGCACTTGGCAAAGAAAAGGAGAAGGATTATATCTGTCAGAATAATTTTTATGGGACCCAACTCTTCCAGGGATTGTTTCAAACCCACATAATGCTCTTGAGTGTTAATGCTTGCACAGGGATGTTTGCATTAGCAGATAAATGTGCAAGAACACGTTTCCAGACATCTGCCTAGTGACTGCACATCTGAGCAGTTTGCTGAAAATTGGTGTAAGGTCCATGAGGTCCTTGGGCTCCTAAAATGACTTCCAAGGTTTGTAATAAATTGTGCTGCTGAAGCGTACCGCAGTTAAGCAATTCTCACATGATAGAAACAACGTGTGGTGCACTGCGCTAAAACCACTCTATGTTATTTTAACTTTCCAGCCTTTTAAAGCATTCAGAAGGGAACACAAACATACTGAAGAAATCCATACCTGTAGATGCTGTGAAAAAAGAAAACTTGGGATGATGCCCCCAAATTGTCACCCTCCCAAGACAAGGGAGTAACTGTGCTAATCTTAACTGTGCTTTGTATGAGGCAGAAGAAGAGTGTAGTTGTTAAGGTATGAGCGCTGCTTCAGAATTCCAGGGAGCCCTGGGTGAACTTATGTCCATCCAACTAGGTCCATATTTTTTTAGCTATCTTGGAGGACTTCACTGTGCAAGGCTATAGGGTTAAGTGCTAGTGTCTGGGAGCAAGGGGTTTTCAAGCACCAAAGGCACTGCAGTGTTGCTGAGTTTCCTTTCCTGCTGCTCACAAAGGCATGTGTCACAGTGTAAGGATAAAAACAGATGTTGTGGGCTTCCAAGGAGCTTGGGCTTGAATGGGAATGCAAGCCATGAGCTATAGTACACTAAGTGTCCTCTTCCTTCCCTTCTGCCAGGTGGAGAAGATAGTGCTGCTGTACCGCAGGTAGATAGTGTGGAGATAAAAGCCACAGAAATGGCAAGGGACTCAGACACTATTGTCATAGTATCTGAGGGTATAGGTTCAGAGTGTAGTTTTAGATAGTTCTTTCCTCTAATGCTATCATCATGATCATCATCATAAATAATAATCTATTATCAGGCCTAAATAGGAGTTTTCATTTCAGCCACACTTAAGTTGAGTACAGCTTCCAGCTTTCAGATGCAAACCCAAATTATTTCAGGTAAGATCCATTAATGGACCAGTGCATTGACATCAGCAATGAATGGCTACGATTGTTCCTCCTGTAAGCAGCATCTTATGGAACACACACAAATGATGCAGATTCGCATGGTATAAAGAGCCATTATGACAGCTACCTTGTGCAGTATCACTTTTCTGGAAACAAATACAAGAGCAGAGCAGCCTCATCGTAGAACCCTTGCACAAATCAAAAGGGCCAAATCTGCTCAGTGTGTCTTTGTATGACTAAAGCAATGAAGAAACATATAAAGACGATGCAGTTGCTAAAAATAGGCAACTGGGGAGTATCCCATCTCAGACTCAGCAGTTGGCAGAGAGCATGTGCAGCAGTCATTTATCATGAAGCTGATCTTTGTTTTGCTTAAGAGCCTGCGAAGTGTGTGATAAATTAACTTACATTGGAGCAGCCATGGCAGATTGACATTGGTACTCCAGACTGAACATGTTTTTTACTGTGTAGCTACCTGCCATCTTAAACAAATTTTGTACTGTGAATACATAAATTCTGAGTGGAGTTTCACCACTGTGTTTCTCTGCTTCTACAATAAAAAATAAGAGGAAAACTATAAGCAGAAAATAGAGCGGACAGGCAGATAAAAGTCTATCAAACCTGTTAGAGTCTGTAACACATGAGTGGTGCAATGGAAGTTTAACATGACATCTGCTATATATGTCCATAGTATGCTTTGTTTTCTATCAAACTAATTGTACTAACCTTGTTAAAAAAAAGAATTAACTGTTTTATAGAGTGGAAAAAATCCACATATCAACTCTGTGTGATAAAGAACCCGCTTCACTTAGCACATTTAAAGACAAGAGAGAAATGATACTGTAAGGCTGATGATGGAAAACTTCTCTGAGAGACTGTAGATTTTGCTGTTAAGTCTGCTCTACATGTGTCATGAAAAATGAGGCAGAAATCATCTTCCCAAATCTCCCATTCTATCTCCCAGCTAAGTGCTTTTAGTGCTGGATGTGTGCAGGATATAACCTGTCTGCTTCCTGGCTCCATTTCAAGGGACAGTCAGGCTGGCTCTGGCTATTCCTGCTTAACTAGGACCAGCAAGTGACAAAGACTGGAGAATGCCATTTTTTTGCATCTCCCTTGCTCTGACTGGTGAGGAGGACTCTGAGCATTTGTGTGGCTCCAGAAATGACTGTAGATGTCTGCAGGGTTGGGTCACAGACATTGCAAATATGCCTAAGTGCCAACACCCAAAGAGTCTGTCAAGCATCAAAGACTTTGTGAATCTGACTCAGGATGGACACTGTGATGGAGCTCTAAGTCTTCAGCTTTGACCCTTCCTAAGTGCACTTCTTTCATCTTACTCATCTTTGCTGAGAATTCTTCACTCAATGCTCAATCCCACACATGTGATTGTTTACAAGATGGAAAGTCTCCCTCTCTTTTGTCGTCTGATTTGACTATGACCATGTTGTTGATTTTTCTTGCACTTCAGTCACTTGGGACACACTTGTATCTGAATGTTTCATAAAAACCATGTGTATATGTGTGTGTACGTGCATGTACACAGGCAAAACTGTATTTATCAGATTTTTAAAAAACAATTTTAATTGTAAATTGCCAGTTTAGTGTTAGATTTTAGTGTAAGAAGTAGAAAAAAGCCAAGGTTTTATAGACAAATGATGACATTTATTAGAAGGAGGGACCTGTTGCCACCAGTGCAGTTCAGAGTAGTACCTGGACCCTATGCCTGCAGAGACAGGGGTCTGGAGACAGAGACAACTGTCAGCAGAAGAAGAGAAAGGAAACAAAGAAAACGCAGGGTCATCCTCTGGCATGTTTATCTACTGCAGAATGCAGATGTGGTTTTGTCAATGTTAGTGTTTAATCTCGAAAGAAACATTCTGAAATAGAACAGTGAAGGAGTACTGTAAGCATGGTGGTGCAAAGGAGTAAGAGGTGGGGGAGCCTCATTTGAAAGCATCACGGAAGTTGGGGAATCCAAAAGCTAAGGTGAAAGACTCAGCAATTTGCTCTAATGAAGGAGATGAGCATCAATCACAAAAGTTTTAAATTATATTTCACAGTGGAAGAAAATAGTGGATGGCATTCTCATGTTTTTTTGAAAACAGGAAGAAAGATGACAGAGATGGATTGGAGTATTCCAATATGAAGATGCTGGATAAACTAACTCAGCATTGGTCCTTCAGGCTTTCTCAAACAACATGGCAGGGTATTTAGCACTAAAACATGCTGAGAAAGGTTCATATTCCAGAAACACAGTGACTCATGCATTTCCAAAACAGTTTTCTAACAAGTTGCTGTCCAAATTTCCTGCTGTATTATATGTAACGCACATTCAGTGGTGCTGCTGGCACACTTCCCTCTGAGTCAGTATTGAACCATTGCCCCAGTTCAGAGTTAGGCGACCACTGTGCTGCTGGAGCTTCTGTCATTTCAAACAAATGTAAAATAAATGCCTCAATTTCTTGAAGCCCTCAGGATCCTCTTACAGATGGTAGAGTCTAGTTAATCTCTGGCCCAATGACCATGTGTAAAGACGAGAAGATATAAATGTAAAGATGACCTTCCACATTTCTGTGCCCATACAGGTGGTTACAACAATTTTCAGTGGCATTAACATTTAGCTCTGGCGACCTGGACTCTGAGTTAAGGAAAAAGAACAGGAAGATGGAAGGGAGCATTGATCAATAAGTTTTCTCTTTCTATCAGTACCTAATGCAATGGCATTACATCTTAATGCCACATGGCCTTTCTTGTACATCCTCTTTGTACTGTGTGTGTGTTTCACAAGCTCTTAGAGGCATGAGAAGCCATGGGGAGAGGTAAAGAGAAGGGTAAAGTGGACAGAACAAGTACCAGCTTAACTTTCCAGACATGAAGGGACTTACTGATGCCAGGGAGTAAGATAACTTGCATACTCCACAAACCCTGGAGTAATCCTCCATGGGGATTTCTCTTAGTTCCCCTCTTTTTCCTGTCTTGCGTCTTACTGCTGAAGAAAGGCATTTCAGCCTTTGGGAAATCTGACCTGTCTGTGAGACATTCACTGGAGCTTGTAAATGAACCAGAGGAAAGGGCAATAATAAAGAATTAGCAGCATTGAGCTTTGACTGAAATGATCATATTCCGATCTGTTGAAACCGCAAGAAGTAAAAAAACAGACTGCTGGATCTCCTCCAATCATTAGGTGCCATCACAAAATATGAAGAAAGAATATAAAAAGCCTCTTTTCTTGTTTTTTTGGTTTATTTGTTTTATTTACTTTCCTTTTAAAGTACTAGTGGGTTCCCTGAAGGCCTCATGAGGCTCTACATGCCTTCCTGGTAAAAATTTTGCCCTCTGTAATTGTGACTGTTTCATACGATGTGGAAATCTGGAAATAAGAAATTATATCCTAAAGGCAATTTAATTGAATTGATAGTTTGGCTTAAAGGAGTCAAGTTTGAATTTTTCCCAGAGCATATTATTTGTCTGCTGATTCAACGGTTAGGTGTTGCCTAATGTGTGCTGGAAAACCACCTTTGTAGATTTGCACTGAGGCAAGATGGTATTTGAATCTGCTGGAATGCTTTACATATTCATATTGCCTGAAGGCTGGAAACTTTTTATCTACCAGAGTAGCACAGATGACAGTAAAGATACAGTTCAGGCAATGGAAAATTAGATTAAAACAGTTGTTGAGGCTCAGATTTTCTTCAAAACAATTTTTGAACGCAGAAGTCCAGATGTCTTTTGTGGAGATGTACTGATTTGCTGAGTGTGTTGCAGTGGATCCTAGAGACAGCTCAGATAAGTACAGCTTGATCTCTCAATGGACTTCAGACGTAAATATGGAAAAAGCAACAGCTTTCCTTGGCTGTAATGAGGAAAGTAACATCCTCTGTCCCTACAGCATTTCCTACAGCATTTCCCTCTCTACAGCATTTGCTCTGGCTATATCACAATTCATTTTTTAGCAATGATAGTTTCCACAAATCTTACTCCTGGGGATATAACTCTCCCTCCAAGAACCTGTCCTGAATGACAGGGCAGTAAAAATTAAACACAGTAATGAAGAGCAACTTAAATCTGGTATCTTTTTTAACCTTGTTCTAAAAAGTGCAGGAGAAAGAGTATAACCTGGTTTAGTCCTGTCTGAAATACTCCAGACACTTCTTGCAATTGTCTGTTTTTTTCAATAATCTTTCTGCAATACCACTCTTAAAAATTCAGTTGCAAAATCAGACAAGGCGAAGTCAAGACCTACTGTAGCTTTTATACTAATACGTAGTTTCTGGTTATGCAGTGAACAGTATCCATCAGCTTTACTGATGTCTGGAGATCCCTGGGTGTGTGCAGCCACATTCTTGTGCACACAATAGCTGGAAAAATTGCTGCTGCAGCCATGGAAAACAAGGCTTTTCTTCACATTTACAATTCATTTATATAACTGTAAGATGCAAACTTAAGACCGCAGTTGGCTACACAGCAAATATTTAGGGATGCTCTACCTTGTGGGACATATTGAGTAGTATGGAAGTGTTATGCACTCACATCAAATTAGAACAGTCACGTACTCCATTACATGACATATTAAAAAAAAAAACAAACCAAGGAACCAACAAAATGGAGAACAATGCAACTTGCACACACCCAGAAAAGGAAAAGAAAGAAAACGTGTTGAATACTAGAGCTATAAAAAGCAGTAAAACTTTTGCCAGAGACCTTGTAGTCTCTTGCCCAGATTTACAAATGTGCTTGACCCTCCTTCTTCAGTTCCTCAAGGGACCCTTGTCTAGCTTTGTCATTCTTTATTATGAGACTGACATCAGTCAGCTGGTTAGTAGCCAGTTGCACTATAATAAACTGGCAGGGAGATCAGAAATTACTGGAACTATTTGGTCATCTTGAAACTGAAAAAGAAGGATTACTCCAAAACTCTTGAAGGCAAAAAATCCCCACACTTTTAAATGCCATTTCTATAATAGTTGTTTACAGCAGAAGAATTCTACAAAATTCAAATTTTTTCACTTTATTTAATGATATGCTGGCCTTAAGAGTTGTGGGGCCAGGGGGAGGGCAGGCAACAGAATTTATCTCTTCCAAGAGGCATTCATCGAATACCAGCAAACAAAAATATATACTGTCAAGGACCCAAACCTTTAAAAGCACAGAAATAATTTATTAAAGAGAATGATCTATCATATCATATTGCCTACAGCTTTATAAATAACATACTCCGTTTGTCTCATAAGGTTTATATTACAGTATGGAATATTAAGAGACTGCATAAGCTTTTGCATCAGCTACAAAAGCACAGTGTGTGATGGATTCACGTGTTTGACTGGTCCACTTGCAGATTTTTTTTTTTTTTTCAAGAAATTAATCTCTCCTGTGCTGAGGTCATTCATTTATAGCTTTATAGTTCTACTCTGGCTCCTTGGGAGTATGTACTGGTTTGGGATATCTGGCTGAGGAAGAGCCTGGAGAAGCTCAGGAGTATCTTACTAATGTTCTTGTAAGCAGTAAGTAGATGGAAACAATGACACAATATTTTCCTCTGCCTCTGCACCTCTAGGTTTCTGGGTGGAACTGCACATGTCCTGAGGTGGCTTTTGCCATTTGCATGCCATTTTTATATTCATTTCGTGTTACTTCTTCTACAGCTCTGGTGTGCACAGTAAGGCATCATTTCATTCCCTTTGAAAGCTGCTCAAGTAAGAACAGTAAAGTAGCCCACAGAGTTATACCAAGTTTAACAGCAAAGACGTACTTGCCAGCTGGAGAGCATTCCCCTCAGGTGTGAATGGCTGAAAATTTGATGTAGCCTGGAGCAGCTGTGGCTATGACTACCTATATTGTACCAGCCCACCTGTGACTGCTTCTTCACCTTCGCTGCAAGCAGGAAACATACTTCTTGAACACACTCACACGATTACGGCTAATAGATAACATGAGATCAAAATCCTTAGAGCATTTATGATGCTTTATTGCTCCCGACAGCCAAACTGTCAAGTTGACTCTCATCACAGACTCATCCTCTTGGTGGATTAGGTATTACAGTGGCTGCAGGATGCAACTAATCTCAGCCCAGCACGAATCAACAGCTCAAGCAACAGCAGACAGATGCACATCATTTTTGTGTCAGGCGCACCCAGAAGTGCCCTCTCTAAGCAGTGGCTCCTCTGCAGCTGGTCACCGAAGGATAACTTGACACACACCTGATGGGCTATGCAACTGCTGATGGGCTATTCATCTGCTGAAAAACTGTCATGGGGATTGTCTCAACAGGGACAGTTGGTAGTTAGGTTAAGCAGAACTGGATGAGTTACTCTAAAAAGCAGTGTGGTACAACATACAAGTGGAGGGGCACATTGCAGAGAACAGAGTTCGAGTCTTCCATGCTATTATCTATACTTTGGCTCAATATTTGCTAAATAAATGTGGTCAAAGAAGTTCACAGCTCTTTTCCAGCTGTTTACTGGCTTGAGGTTTGTGGCTCCGGTCAGTGATGAAGGTAGAGAACCGCATGGAAATTCACACAGCACTTAGAAAAGGGAGGATATTTCAAACCTCTGGGACCATTCCTTACAAGCGTTTTTGAAGAGGACAGAGTGCCCTTAGTGCTTTTTCCTTCCCCAGAAATACATGACAGTATCTGCACACAATGGATTATTCACCAAATTTAGCAGGTTCAGCTTGGTGCATACTTTCCGCATGGTTCAAGTGCTATAAAATACTCAACAGAGAAATGCTGCTGACAAACAAATAACAGGCAAAACCAAGCACGTAGGGGAGCAACAACACAAATATCAGAGTGCTTGTAAATCTTCGCCCAAGTAGTCAAGGAAAAGCAAGAAACACCCTGGAATATAATAGCCACCCGAGGGTACTTCAAAGGTATTCTCCTTCTTCCTGTATGAGTTATCATTGCACAAAAAACCATTAAAAGCCCGTAACTCTGCACCCCATTTATATTGTTTTATTTTGGTATGCACCTTTTCAGTGGGGTTTTTTTTTTGAAAGAAAAGGTGAAATCATACTTTAGAAGATGGCACGTAAACTGTGATGCAGGTCCGACTGCACCTGAGTATGCAGCTGCTCAAGTATACTCAGCTTCTTGAGTAAAAAGCTGAGTATCACTGTTTCTGATGGAATCTTCCTCTAACTGCCAAAATCCTTTCAAGAGCAACTTCTCCAAGGCCTGAATCAGTGCCTGTTGAAAGCAAAGGGGAAGATTCCTGTTGATGGCAGCCAGCCCAAGTAAACCAGAGGTCCAGGCTGCCTTTGCCAGAAAATTTTGTTTATGTGCATTTTGAAGGCTTTTAATGCTTCTTTTTTGGTATTTGTCTTTCTTATGGGTCTTATTTTTTCAGTAAACTTTTTCCAGACACTTCATGCACTGGATAAAGCAGGGTTGATGTATTTCTATCCCTGATTCAGCACAGAAGACCATTTTATGGTATTAATTATTAAGAGATGTACTTTAGTCACGGTGCACTGGGAAGTATATGCAACATCAAAACATTTTGCCTGAGTTGGCCTGATTTTACCTGTAATATAGGATGAAGGTAAAAGACTCAGTTATATGCTAAAGGAAATGATGTGGTACCCTCACAATAAAACCACAGAAGTCAGGTTTTTAACAAACTTACCCAGCGATTGAAGTTTACTCACAGTTTGGCCTCAAAGTTAAGGAAAGACATTCCAGTGCAGATGGCAACTGAGGTGGGATTGCACTGTGGAAAGAACTGGTACAGTCTCATAAGCTCTTGAGGGAGGCATGGGAGCCTGTGGTCACGTACATACTCCTTTGATGCCACTAAATGGCAATTTATTACCAAGGTGCAAATCAGGTGAACAAATGTGTCTGAAAGGGGCTCATTGGACACCTGAGTCATCTATGAAAACAGACAGGATAGGAATGAAAAATCATGCACCTTCAGGTAAGACTTTATTTCTGGAGGATCTCCAGTTCAACATTCACTGTAACTGCTATGATGAGATAGCTGGCTGCCTGCAGAAATGAAGTGCTGTCTGTGGCATAAACACGAGCACTCTGAGTGCAAGCACTGTCTATTCTGTTTTTCTTTAACTAGATCTGTTTTCTTCTGCTGGAGTAAGAACAGTATTTGGAGTCACAACTCACTTTTCACAGAAAAATGCTGGTTTACACCAGACTTCAGTTAGTTTAGAAAATACTCACCATCCCCTCCCTGGCATTAAGAACTGAAAATTTTGTTACAATTTTGAACTTCTGATATCCCAACTAATTACTCAGAGAAGAAATCCCAGCTATCTGGAGTCTGGCTATTAGAGATGCACAATATATGAAGAGGAGAGACAAGATAACATTTAAACCTGAACTACCACTGTAAAAATAGCTAGGGAGTTTGTGGCACCATAAAGAAATGTGATTTCAAGGGCTTGAAAAAATTTAGTTTTGGGAACAAGACAGCAGTTTTCCAGGCAAGAGTAAACTGCTCATGGCCTTTCAGAGGCAGGATATGATCCTTGGCCCACTGCTGTCAGTGCACCCTTAATTGCTGCTGCACCTTAAATTGCAGCTGTATTTCCATAAGAGAGGGCTTTAGACATGCAAATCTTCTCTCTCAAGCCGAAGGACTGCAGACCCAACAGGTGAGATTAAGCTTTCCCTTGGTAAACAATTGCACTTCTGTAGGAGAGGTGCCAAGTGAACAAGAGCTTTCCCAAACTCACAAAGCCAGCATAACGTGTCAGCCAGAACCATCTTCATTGCCTCTGCCACCCTGTACCAGCCCAGACCCTTTGGACTCTTATGCTGGAAGGTGAAGGGATGCCTCTCGGTTTGCTTATGTTAACTTAAAATCCCGACCTGGGGTCTTATTACACATCTGCATGCAAATAAATATTCACAGAGGAGTTAAATAGAAAACCCAGCTTCAATGCAAAACAGCCTCCCCCTCCCTCGTAACCGCCCTGTCATTTTAATACCCTGTGGTAATCTCATAATAATCTCCTTTTGCTCTAAGAGGGAAGCCAGCTGGGCAGTCAGGACAATGTCTCTGTTTGGTGTGGCATTTAGTATCTAGCCTGGAACTCAACGTGTAGGCATTTCTCCTCCCCTCATATTGCAGCTGAATGACTTTGCTGTGTTGATTTGAAATGACCTGACTAATCTCAACTTCCTCTAACAGTTTAATGAAATGTCAGAAGTGAACAAGGCCAACGGAACTCAAAAGAGACCATTCAGACAATGATGAAAAGAAACACATGGACAGCAGTTTTTAAACAGTCTTTGGGCAATTGGAAATAATTCAATGAGCTTTAGCCAAGCTGCAATATAAACATACTAAGAAGAGATCAAAAATGTTTTACAGTAAAAGTTTTTACCTGAACTGTTTAATCTTCTTCAGGTTTACAAGAAGGAGGTATATGGGAAAAGCCAGAAACAGGTAAATTTGTAAAAAAGAGAGACCTGCCTTGCTCAGATCAGTTAGTGTGTTTGGACATACAAACCACAGAGCAACAGTTATGTAGCACTGGTTCCACTATCTGAAATTACAGGAGAGGTAGAGAGGTTTTGGCAAGTTGAGTCCTGTTCCTTTCCAAGAAAAGTCTAATGGTGTTCTCAGCTGCAGAAGAAATTAAATGCCCTGATCATGACTCACACCTCACAGAATACCAGCTCGGAGGGAAAAGCTTACACTGTGCTCCCCCATCAAGCACGGTACAATGAGCTAAAACAAATATATCAGTGCTTTGCGTATCATTAATATTTTACTTCCTATTAGCAACTTACAAACAGCTCTGCTAAAATAGCATTTTCATTACTGAAGACAGCTCCCAAATTCCATGAACTGCCCATGGAAATGAATTTCTGCTTCCAGCTCAAGGTAAGAGAGACACTTTCACTGGCAGAGTTAGTACCAGCTGTTCCAAACACTAATACTTTTCCCACTATTATTTTTCTTCAGATGCCTTCAGATCTATTTTAATTGTGACAGATGTTAATGAATTTTTTCTCTAGTGCAAAATATCATTGAAAGGCAGAAGTATGGTGTCCAGAGGCTACCGTATCTCTCACCTCCCTGACCACTGTTTCACCACAGAACACGGCCATTGCAGCCACCCATTGTGGTCGTTACACTGGAGTCTCTGAGATTTCCCAGAATACAGCTTGTGTATCAGGGATTTGACTGCCTCAGATACTTTGGGAAGTATCTCATCCTTTCCATAGCAGCTCCAGCATTAAGTTATACTGCTGCTGCCTCGCAGCTTTCCGCTATTATGCCAGACTGGATGGACATTGAAAGACATTGGCCACAAAGAAATTTTAAGGAACCTTAGGGCTGACTGCACGTTCTCACATATTAATGAACATAAGCACTTGAAGTCCAGCACTCAAAGTTAGGAGATGCCAGGTCTGAGAAATGATCAGGAACATCCTGCTCGTGCAACCTTCACACTCTCACACTGACACCCTATGGAAAAAAAGTTACCCTGTCATGTAACAAAAAGCACCTGTTGTACAGAAACGTTAAGGGGGAGGAGTCAGTCTGAAGGCGCAGTGGGCACACTGTCAGCCCAACAAAGCACGTGGCATTGCATCTAAATGCCATTGTCTTTACAAATTTTTTGTACAAGGTGTTTGAAAGGCTGGACTAATGAAAAAAGAGAAATGCTACATGAAATGTCTTCCCCGAGTCCCTCCATTTAAATGATCTCACTTTTGAATCCTGAATGCTCATTTTTGCTCGGCAGATAATTTGAGGTACAGGATTTAATACATTACCTTATTAATCCAGTCAGAAAATCCAGGGGAAAATTGATGTGTAGGAACAGATGCAGCCATGAGGAAGAGCAAACAGAGCGAGTAAGCACAGGAGAGATTTTGAAGCCTACTAGAAGCTGAAAGGAAGAATCTGGGCCACAGTAAAATTAAGAAAAGGAGCAGATAATGCCAGGCCATTGCAGGGAAGGCAATGAGGTTTGTACAGGCACAGATATGGAGAAGTTAATTGTTTCTCTCCTCCTGGCAGAAGGCAGACATAAAGCCCTATCATCTGTCCTTGTCCTTAGAAAGCACAAATACTTCTCTTAATCACAAAGCTCCCAGTGAAAAACTAACCCCTTGGTCCTGGTGCTCAGACTGTGTGTAACCACCCACAAACATTTCCAGAACTGCACCACACAGGGATATCCACAACTCCTTTTGGAGCTTCCCGGGAATTTCCCAGGCTACTGAAGCCTCAGCAATGTCTAAAGGTCACGCCAGGTTAATGCCTTATATACTCTGAGATTTGGATTTCAGCAGAAATGATTACAGCCGCTTGAGCCTCACAATAAAACTTCGGTTTGCATCACAGAGTTACCACATAATATGGAGGCCTGGATTTTCAGACGGCAATGTGGTAGGGATAGTGCCGAACAAAGAGCTTGGTACTGCCGTGAAAAAAATCTTAAGACTCTTACTCAACACCCAGATTTGCCAGTATTTCACCTCATAGCTTACTCCACCAAAGCTCAAACATAAAGACAGAATTAAGTATTTCCAACAGGAATTATTTTTTGTCTGTGAGAAGGTAATAAAAGACATTTCCCAATCCAACAGGAATTATTTTTTGTCTGTGAGAAGGTAATAAAAGACATTTCCCAATAGATCATCAGCTCTATATACCACTTTTTATGCCCCACTATATCACATGATGATTTACTGAACAGAGAACATAAGGAATTGGAATTAGCTGGCCAGTACTGCAGGTCACATGAGCAAGCAAGATGGATAGAGAACTACATTTGGTGCTTGCATGAAAAGAAACATTGCCATCTACTTTGGATCTTTCAGAACATTTACGCTGCCATTAAATTTTAAAATATTACTTAACTTAGGATGTTGACTGCTGAAAAAGACAAAAAAATCCAGAAAATGCCTCTGTAAGTACACACTCATAACTTGCTTCTGGCACTTGTGAATACCTCAACCACAGATAGTAAAACAAAAAAATACTTTCTTATAAAAATGTACTTCAGGTTATGACAGTGTACTGAAATACTTGTTACAAAGTTAATATTTCTCAATTTGTAATGCCATTCAAAGCTGTTAAAGGACTGTATAAATTAAAAGTGCAGCAAGAACCTTTATCTGTTACCCAGAGCAAAACCAGGCTTTTACTCTCCTAAATACTAATTCTGACCACTGCATGCTGACAAATGGAATAGAGACATCAGACAGAAGATGGAATTAAACATTTCACTGCTAACTCTGTTTTCTTTGGGAATTTCTTTTGAACTACTGGGTCCTAAAATAATATAATTCTGCTAAAATCATTGGACATTTTACTATCTGCTTCAGTGGCAAGGATTTAACTCATGGAATTATGCCCAGATGGAACATGGAAGGACACAACCAAAGTGAAGTACCTGCACTCATCAGGGCTTGTACTAAAATTAAGCATTGAATCTATAAAAAAATAAGCACAAGAGCTTTATGTGAAGAAGCCAAATCTTCTTTTTCAAGCCAAAACTTGAAATCCTGCATCTTTTATCCTTCCTTTTGGTGTCCAAGTACTTACCTTCTGTGTCAAGTAACTTGGAGGACCTAGCAACGTGCTACAGTATGCCGTGATAAAGGGTGGACAGAAACACCCTAGAGAATAAGGAAACCAAGCAGTGGCAGGTATAGGTATACACAGGGAGAATTACCAGTATGGGGCATACACTTCTCTCTAATACAGAAGAGGTGATTAATGAATTCTCCTGTTATGATTTAAAGGCACAAAAAGTTTCACAAGAAACAAAGAGTAATTATTTCAAATTCTCTATTCTGCAGATAATATTCCAAACTCATATGATGTTGTATTTCACACATATAAAAGGATATTTATGCAAGTCAGTTAAGCCAATGATGTAGTAATGATGGATTTACATCATTACTATAAAAATTCACATTGTTTCCCATAGAGGCATGGTAATTATCTAGGTCATACTTTAAATCATCTTTCTGATGAAAATATGACCTCTTACCCTGCAATGTAATTATCTTTTGCAACTCAACTCCTGCTTCACAAATACTGAATCATTCCCACTTCTTTCTTCTTTTACTTACATTGGAATTTAGCATTGCTCAGAGATCTCTTTCAATCATTCTACATCTGTTGATTATTTTAATACACTGAAATTCTGTACAAAGAGTTTTTACTCTCTGCAGCCACAAAAGATGACATTCCACTAGCGTCTGGTAACTTAATTATCGCATGATTTGGGTTAAAACTCAGGCTCACAGATGGCAGGTGAAGAGAGTTGTCTCTGTGCATGTACACCCTCTCAGTAAACAACAAGTTAAAAAACCCCAAAACAACACAACAAAACTCTGCCCAGATTCTTCCAGCTTCTGCTAGGAATTATCTGAAATTTAAATTATTTTATTTAGTCCACAATTCTGAACACTGCCAACTTTATTTCTTTGCTCACATCCAATACGTCTGGAGCAAGGCAGTGGAAAAGCACAGTGAGAGACCACTACAGGAAAACCATACAAGGGGAGAACCAAGCCTGTGATAAACATTGTGTCCATAAAACCACATGCAGCTCCTGGAGAGACAACTTCACAGCATTTAATAGCCCACTTAACAGAGTTGAAGTGAGGTCAGGCCAGAAATTCTAATTTTAATTGTCTTGTTCTAACTTTTTTTGTCCTCCTGACTTTTTTCACTGTAAGATCACAAATAACTTGTGTACATATTGGTCCTGAATAAAAAACTAAGACATGAGTTTATTGTTTCTCTTAGTTGGCATTTCCTAGAGGAAAAATATTGCTGAAACAATTTAATAGCACATTCAAAATTAAGAGCGCATTTTAGCCCAAATGACTAACAAAATCACAAAACAGGAAAACAACTGAAACAAAAGAGCATTTCAGTCACTGAACAATTCTGTGAATGCATATTTATCAACAAAGGTAAGGACAGTTCCTTTGGATGAAAAGAAGGGAGTTCCACAGCCTGGGGCTGAAAGCTGTGTATTTTGAGAAGTGTGGTGTAAAAAGTTAAAATATTTGAGTTTCATTAATCTTTGATGTATGTTCAACAAAACCAGGAGAACTACCTCACTCGAATCTAACCATTTCACTTCTCACAAAACTGTGTCTTAGAGGAACAAGACAGGTTTCCTGTCAAGCACCTGAAACGTGTTTTGTATTGTTTCAACGGTGCCTCTTTTCTCAAGATCATACTGAAGGTTGTTTATTCTCACACATGACAGTGTTGCTGAAGGCTGTTGACAAATGTCACAGTACCACTTGTGACAGCCATAAGGAGACGGGGGAGTTTTCACAATAGGAATTGTGCAATCAGATTAGCCAGTCCAAGGAGGATTATAAAGATGTGAATGATCAATGTTGGCCACGTCAGCTGCCCAGCACGATGCAGGGAGATCACGTAGATGAGGGATGGATACACGAATACAAAGGCCAGACCACACGTTGCTCCAGAGTATCTGAGGAAAGCGGGAGAGAGGGAAAGAAGAAAAGAAAAAAGAAAAAAAAAGAAGGAGAAAAAAAAAGAATGCTTTGTGTTAACTCTTACTTCTTGCTGTCATTTACCCCCCTCAAACCAATGAACAGCCTGGCTGACCAATGACTATCTGCAGTCACTAAATACCAATTTCTGTTCCTTGCTGTCCTTCACTTCCTTCATTGGCATTTAATTATTCGCTTCTGTGTAGCTCAGCTCCAGCTCCTCTCCACAAGCAGTCTGACATTTCAGTTACACCCACAGGTGCTCCTGAGGGCTGACAACTCCCTGTCTTTGACATGATGTTTCTACTCTCTTTGGAGAAATTCATCAATGTGCAACAGACAGAGACCGGACATTGCCTTGGTTTTTTGGCATCCTTTACCGTCAGAACTGCAAATCTTATTGCATCCCAGCCACCTGAGGACACATGTTAAAGCATGAAAGCACAAAAACGCTCCTGAATCTGCAACTTTTATTTTAATATATTTAATGAGCTCCAAGCAAACCATTCTCCAGACCTGAAAAGATCAACATGCCCTCTTGGAAACACGATCAGCCACAGCAAGTAAAGCATTTAGCTGTTCTTTTTCTAACCACTCCCTTGCTTCCCAATACCTTCTCATTTTCCAGTACTGTGAATTTCCACCTACTAAGCTGTCTGCAGCCAAATGCATATTATTAACTAACAGCATACTTTATTTCAAGTATTTGAACATTCCCTTAGAAGAAAAATCACAATGGAGAGTAACCATCTTCAACGCAAAACCACCAAATACCAAATTTAGACTGTATATACACAATTAATCAGCGGGAAATTCACTGTTCAAAGGTTTGACTACTATGCACAGTATGAATAGTGCAGGGTTCAGGATCAATTTGCAAAGAGAGGAATGTACTGCATGATATCTATTTGGAATTAATAACTAGGCCATCCCTGTTACTGGAATACAAAAATTTTCACTAAAAGGAGAGGCAGAAAAAAATGGAAATGGAAAAAAACTCAAAGATCAGCCACTGAGCAAAAGTAAGTTATTTTGCTACTTGGGTCACATCTGAGCCTGTCATTCTGGTTTCATAATTGCAGATTTCTATATTTTTAAACATGTCCCTTTCCTAACTGGTGTAGGAGAGATGCAAACTAGGAATGAATGACAATGATCACAAATATGGTGTCAAATGCAGAAAATAAAACTGGTCAGATTATTTCCTCTAATCTTTCTCAATTATAGAAATCCTAGGTGTTTATTAACATGGCAAATTTAAGATATCATTTAGAAACACAGCTTTCCCCCTTGAAGTTACCTGCTTTCTTGGATTTTTAATATGGACTTTCAAAACAGCTTCAAATGGTCTTAACACAAAGCAAAACCTTGAGAGAAGCCACACAAAAACCAAGCAGCTTTTCTATTGACATTATATTCTTTTATATGTATAGCCACAAGGTCCTCAGACACACCTTCAATGAAACCTGGGGAAATCACCTCAGATACAGAGGCACAATTACAGATCGCTCCTTATCAAAACTTTAAAAGAACTGATTGTTTATCCTTCAACATCATTATTTACAAATTAAAAAAGTATAAACATCACAAAATATAAAGACAGAATTACCTGTAGTCATACTGTTCCTTTTCAATATCAACAGACAAACACACACACCACAACAAGCAAGTTTTCTGTCCAAGCAACACTCACCTTATGATGCCTCCTATATTTGGATAAAACCTTGCCATTGCTACTCCAGCTCCTACAATTGCTATGTTCAGGACAAGCACATGGAAGACACTACAGAAAAGTGAGGAAAGAGTGTTAAAATCTACACTGTACTTATTACAAAATACCACTATTTTCCTTCATTTACGCTAACATTTAATAAGTACACAGACGATGTTTCCATTTGCTTGACTTACTCTACTAAACCTAATTAATTTCACAGCAATCATGACATCTACTGAATATTCAGACTGCCAAATTCTGAATATCTAGTGTTTTGACTCAAAATATTCTTGAGGAGTAAGTATGTGTAATTTGGCAGTCCCTCTGAAAAACATCACACGTGGTACTCAGCATTCAAGTATTTCAGATGGATATTGAAATACCAAAGAAACAATACTGTGTAACTTAATTCCCACATGACTGAATTAGCTTGTTCAGGGAATGATATGAATTGCTCCTAGTGAACTAATGGAAAATAGAAGAAAGGAAAAGATGCATTGAGTGGAAATCATTACACAGAATATGAGGGAGGAAATAACACCTTAAAACTTGAACTCTAATGCATTTTGAAATGAGGACAAACATTTGGAATGGTGGGCGTAAATTAATATTTGACCTGTGTACTATTTATGCTGGAATTCGTTGTTGGATTTGTTTTTACAAATAATTTCCTGTTGCTTTCCTGTTTGCATTAACGATAAAAGACTGGAGATATGTTCTGCAAAAGCAGCTCTTCATGCATCAGTCAAACTCTATGCAGTTATTTATGCACAGAGCTGAAACTCAGGAAAGAATCACTTTTCTTTAGAGAATATGAAATGTTGGTGTATTTTAATGTCAGGTAAAATCAGGAAATATAATAAAATACTGTGATATTTTGGTCATACAGCTGTTTCTATGAAGGGATAGAAAACATTTCACACAGAGGAAACAGATATACACTTACAGATTTTATCTACCTTTCTGGAGGATTTGATTTCTTAAAAAACCCAAAATCTGCAAGCCAATGCTAACTGTTTCTTAACTGTAGAAACTACCTGCATTAAGGAGGACATCGCTAACTAGCAAGCTTTTCAAAAGCGACCACTTCAATGGCTGAAAGGCTGCCTCCCAGTTCCCAAGATAAGAAGAAAGATTAGAGACACAGAACAGCCTCCTTACAGATTAGGGGAACGGAGGTAATTTAAACTCAGAAAAATAATTTGAGATGATAGAGTTCTCAGTGCAGGGTAAAATGAAGAAGGAGGTTAGCAGGACAGTCGCCCTCAACTTTCAGAGAGCAGACTTTGGGCTGTTCAGAAGGCTGGTCGGAAAAGTCCCATGGGAGGCGCTCCTTGAATCACAGAATAACCAGGTTGGAAGAGACCCACTGGATCGTCGAGTCAAACCATTCCCACCAATCCCTAAATCATGCTCCTAAGTACCTCATCATTTGAAGGCAAAGGTGTCCATGAGGGCTGGGCGCTCTTCAAGAAGGAACTCCTAGCAGCTCAGGAGAAAGCCGTCCCCAAGTTCCGGAAAAGTAGCCGGCGGGGTAAGAAACCAGCATGGTTGAGTAGGGAGGTCCTAAGAGACATCAATAGGAAGAGGAGGGTCTACGACCTTTGGAGGAAGGGGCAGGCATCCTGGGTGGACTATAGGGAGGAAGTGAGAACCTTCAGGGAAAAAATCAGGACGGCTAAGGCCCAACTAGAAATGCGATTGGCCAAGACTGTGAAAGACAATAAAAAGTCTTTCTACAAATACATCAACAGCAAAAGGAGGGCTAGGGAGAATCTCCAGTCCCTAGTAGATGCAGAGGGAACAACAGTAACAGGGGATGAAGACAAGGCTGAAGTGCTCAATGCCTACTTTGCCTCAGTCTTTAACAGTAAGGAAAATTGTCCCCTCTGAGCACAACCCCAAGGGTTGGAAGAGAAGTATGAGATTCCCAAGGTCCAAGAGGAGGTGGTTAGAGACTTGTTGCCCAGCTAGATGCCCACAAGTCTATGGGGCCGGATGGAGTCCACCCAAGAGTTCTGAGGGAACTGGCGGATGTGCTGGCCAAACCCCTTTCCATCATCTTCCAACAGTCCTGGATGACTGAGGAGGTTCCGCTGGACTGGGGGCTGGCTGATGTCGTGCCCATCTATAAGAAGGGGTGCAGGGAGGATCCGGGGAACTACAGGCCTGTCAGCCTGACCTCAGTACCGGGGAAAGTCATGGAGCGGGTGATCTTGAGTGCTACCAAGAAGCACTTGCAAGAGAACCGGGTGATCAGGCCCAGTCAACACGGGTTCATGAAAGGCAGGTCTTGCCAGAGTAATCTGATCACCTTCTATGACCAAGTGACTAAACTCTTGGACGAGGGAAAGGCTGTGGATATATCTTCCTGGACTTTAGTAAAGCTTTTGATACAGTTTCTCATTGCATTCTGCTTCGGAAACTGTCGGCCTCTGGCCTGGACAGGCGCACACTCTCCTGGGTGAAAAACTGGTTGGCTGGCTGGGCCCAGAGAGTGTTGGTAAATGGAGTTAAATCCAGCTGGAGGCCAGTGACAAGTGAGGTTCCCCAGGGGTCAGTCCTGGGTCCAGTCCTGTTCAATGTCTTTATCAACGACCTGGATGAAGGCATTGAGTGCTCCCTTAGCAAGTTTGCAGATGACACCAAGCTGGGTGGAAGTGTCGATCTGCTGGAGGGTAGGGAGGCTCCAAAGGGATCAGAACAGGCTGGACTGCTGGGCAGAGTCCAACGGCATGAGGTTTAACACAGCCAAATGCCGGGTCCTGCACTTGGGGCACAACAACCCTAAGCAAAGGTACAGACTAGGAGAAACCTGGCTGGAAAGCTGCCAGGAGGAGAAGGACCTGGGGGTGTTGGTTGCCAGCGACTGAACATGAGCCAGCAGTGTGCCCAGGTGGCCAAGAAGGCCAATGGCATCCTGGCTTGTATCAGAAACGGCGTGACCAGCAGGTCCAGGGAGGTTATTCTCCCTCTGTACTCGGCACTGGTGAGATCGCACCTCGAGTCCTGTGTTCAGTTCTGGGCCCCTCACCACAAGAAGGATGTTGTGGCTCTGGAGCGAGTCCAGAGAAGAGCAACAAAGCTGGTGAAGGGGCTGGAGAACAGGCCTTATGAGGAGCGGCTGAGAGAGCTGGGGCTGTTTAGCCTTGAGAAGAGGAGGCTGAGGGGAGACCTTATTACTCTCTACAACTACCTGAAGGGAGGTTGTGGAGAGGAGGGTGCTGGCCTCTTCTCCCAAGTGACAGGGGACAGGATGAGAGGGAATGGCCTCAAGCTCCGCCAGGGGAGATTTAGGCTTGAGATTAGGAAAAAATTCTTCACAGAGAGGATGGTTAGGCATTGGAACGGTCTGCCCAGGGAGGTGGTTGAGTCGCTGTCCCTGGAGTTGTTTAAGGTGAGGGTGGATGAGGTACTTAGGAGCATGATTTAGGGATTGGTGGGAATGGTTGGACTCGACGATCCAGTGGGTCTCTTCCAACCTGGTTATTCTGTGATTCTGTGATAATTTAAGTTATGTACTATTCCTAATGTTCACTCTTAAAAAATATTTCAGGAAGACAGATATAGCATGTTTAATTTTGTAGCTGACATTTTAACAGTGGTACAAGACGTGTAGCCTGTAGATAGCAGCTGTAACTTTAACAAACAAACCATAACTGGATGTAAACCTGTTAAAACCCCAAGAATAAAAATCAGACTTATTAGGGAAAGAAAGACCAAATATTTACTGCTTCTCTAATACTGCTAAGGAAAGCCAATTAACTGAATTGTTCATAAAAAAGTGTTCACCCTTAAAAATTACTTCCTCTCTTCCCACACATTCAGCAGATTGCAAATCTTCCTGCCAGACAGCACAACTGAAGCCAAAACTTCATGAACAGAGAAAATTACAGCACTTCTTCCATTCTTTCTTTGCTGAGATTAATTTTTTGGCAAGAGAGATTTGTTTGGCAAATTTGGGTCAGTTAAGAAAATTCTAGCAGAAAACCTCAAAAAGTCTCAAGTATTTGATTCAGACATGATTTAAAACAGAAATGATTTTGCAGTTCAAAATTGTTGCTTTTTAAAACATTAATTCTAGATTCTTATAACTTCAAAAGCTAAGTGGTACTTGTGTGTGTCTGGTGTGAAATGAAACATTTTTCAGCTTCTTGATCTGGGAAAAAATAACCAGTTTGAGGGGAAGAATGTGTTTTGGCTCAATTGAAAACAATGGTCTCAAAATGCTGGATCCTCCAGAACAATTCAGTACTTGTTGGGTACTGCTTTGCATTTTAAAATGTTGCAATAAATAAAGCAGGATCTTCAAGAACAATACAAAAAAATCTAAAAAGGATTTAAATCCATCTGTTTCAGGGCAAAAGGTTGCACTGTATTCCTGCCCTGGGACATCCTCGCTCCTTTTTCCACCTTTTTTGAAACAACCCAAGCTGTGATCAAGTTATTAGATCACAGGTATTTAACCAGCTCATCTCAGCTTCAAGACAGGAAAAGGCCTTATTCTTAATTGAATCAGAAAGGCATTAGCATTTAGGAAAATACCCTTCTGAATAAGGAAGAGTCTGACATCTAGGGCTGCTAGTAGCTGTATTATTTAAAACAGTATTTTTCATAAGACTAAGTTTCATGCAGGTGTGGTCCAGAAGAGACATAGCCCATGACATTTTACTAAGTTTTAAATGCTTAGTTTTAGCCTCACATTGGCTAACGGTACAATTAACAGCCACCACACATTGCAAAAAGGCAGTCAGAAAAACAGTATTTGGGGGGGAGGGGCATAACCCTTCCACCTGTGCTTATTACGACCACAGGAAGAGAAGTGCTTAAATGATATTCGAGATCAGACAGGATTTGACCCCTTTTTACCTAACCACGCTGCTGGCACACAGCTGTTTTCTAAGCAGCAGAATTTTTCTCCTGGTAGTCAATGGCAGCAGAGCCCTGTGGCCTCTGCTAAGGCTAGGTGGTGCGCCTGATTAGGGTTGCTGCTCTAACACAGAGGTTGGACTGCTCCAAAGAAGCTATTATGGAGAAAAGCAGCACACCCATGGCAAAGCAAGTAGGGCTCATGGCGCACCGTCTCCTATGTTTTGTCCTCAGTCTCAATGTTCTTGACTGGGGGGATGAAGGCTCTAGTTCTTTTCTATAAAGGAAATCACTGCTCACCTGCAAAAATACTGCAAGTCCACAGAAAAGCTAGCAGAGAGGAAGAAAAAAAATAAAGAAAAAATAGAACTAAAAAACAATCTTTCCCCTATGTCTTGCTGTTCTTCCCCATTACAAGGTTAACCTTTCAGATGGACAATCTGGTGTGCCAGATTATCACCAAGAGTTCTCTCCTGCAGAAGTGGTAGTTAGGCCACTGAACAACAGTGGCCACATACTTCTAATAAACTTGAACACCCTCAAGATGATAATCACATTAAAAACTGTGAAGCCAATCCCTAGGGCACAGGATACTTAAAGAAACAAACTGATTTTAATCCCCCACAGGTCAGATACAATGAAACCAGAAGTGCTGGACTCAGCAGAGTCACAGGATGAACACACACAATAAGGGCAACAGGGAAACAAGGAAAAAAGCAAAACCAGATTATTTAAATAAAAATTTCTGAAAGGATAGTGTTTCTAAAGATGCATTTTCTTCCTGGAAATCTCTCTCAAGTGACATTGATCAAAAGACTGTGAGTCACAGCAGTGAGGAAGCAAGACAGCAGCTAGGTGAAGGGAAGATAATTAGACATGCACTCAAAACAGCAGAAGTTTATTCCACTGTATCAGGAGACACGCATGTGTGGAGGAACTGGCAGGTCTGCTGGGCTACCATGGAGTAGAGGGAGGACAATCTTTAAGAAAAGCCAAGTGATTTCTGTCCATCAGCTTATTTAACCTCTCAAAACAGGGAAGATGTCAAAAAACTGACCAGATGATTGAACAATGCATTTTATGCACAGTATATAATTAATCAAGGGAATTCTCTGTCACAAATATCACTGTAGCCAAGAGCCTGTAACATTAATAAAAAACTTAGCTTTCTGTACAGCTAAGAAAATCCAGAGTCATGTAAGAAAACAGCAGCTAAACCACATGCCTCTGGCCCTAAGTTACCCATTAAACGATACCATTGCAAACACATCTCACTTTAGAGAAGAAAGTAATTTCCCAATACATGACATTTTGGCCTTCCTTTACAACACCAGGCAAAGAAGAAGAGAATGAACAGTTTCTTGGGTTTTGACCCAGAAACCACTTTCTATGTTGTAATTTGTTCACTAGCACACATTTTGCAAAATGAATGAAGAAATTAGGACACCTTCTCTTGTCTCTTATTTTTCACAGGAAGCACAGAAAGCTGAAGGCTTTGTGATGATGTCTGTCAGAAGATCACTGTGCACAGACTGTCTACACACTTATTTGTTTTAGAAGTACAAATGCTCATATGAAGAAGCCTGGCTTTTAGAATCATAGAACAGTCTGGGTTAGAAAGAACCCAGTTCCAACCCACTTGCCACAGGCAGGGACACTTTCCACTGGATCAGAGGTTGCTGAAAGCCTTATCCAACCTGGTCTTGAACACCTCCATGGATGAGGCAGCCATGACTTCCCTGGACAACATGTTATAGTGTCTCACCACTCTCACAGTAAAAGATTTCTTCCTAATATCTAACCTGAATCTCTCCTCCTATCACTAGATGCCCTTGTAAAAAGTCCCTCTCCCGCTTTCCCGTAGGCCTCCTTTAAGTACTGGAAGGCTGCTGTAAGGTCCCCTCAGAGCCTTCCCTTCTTCAGGCTGAACAACCCAAGCTCTCTCTTTTAATATAGCAGAGCTTCCAGTTCATGTAAATCTGCAGCACATTCATACAGAGCAACCCAGGGCTTAAAAATCAAGACAGGAAATTTTTTTAATGGGGACTTCGACCAAAGGAGGACATGTTTGGTTTGGTTTTATAAAAAGAAATAATTGTACAACTATAGCCAGAATTTATAACATTCTCTCAGCTGCAAAGAAACTCAATATAGGAAGGACGCACCTACAGAAATATATGTGATCTAGTGCATTGAATCACAGGGTTAAATGAGGCTAGGTTGCCAACGTAGGTCCTCAAACGCACAATCAATATGAATTCGGCACACTGCCCAACGTGCTATACAGAGAGATGAGTGGATACATCATCTGTGTACACTGCTAACCCCTGCTTCCACAACCGAAAATAAAATCTGGAAAAGTTAGAACAATCATGTAAATGTATAAATTAAGTCATGACAATATGAGATATTTTAACGATGGAGTTTGGGGTATTTTTTTTCACATTCTTAGAATCATAGAATAGTTTGGATAGCCAGGGACCTTTAAAGGCCATTTAGTTCCAACCCCCCCCTGCAATGAGCAGAGACACCTTCAATGAGATCAGGTTGCTCAGAGCTCTGTCCAATGTGACTGAATTTTTCCAGGGATGGGGTTTCTGCCATCTCTCTGGGCAGTCTGTTCCAGTGTTTCACCAGCCTCAGCAAAAAAAAAATTTCTTTCTTGTATCCAGCCTGAACCTACCCTCTTTCAGTTTAAAACCACTGTCCCTTGTCCCTATCACAACATCTCCTGCTAAAAAGCCTGACCCTATGTTTCCAATAACCCCCTTTTAATTACTGAAAGGCACAATAAGGTCTCCCCAGAGTCTCCTCCAGGCTGAACAATCCCAACTCACAGCCTTTCTTAACAGCACAAAACCACAGTTTCTGCTCTGTTCTTTTTTTCCCCTTTTTCAAGCTTTTGGACTGTCATTTACACAAGTGACTGGGAATATTCCCCTTCACATACACATCTTATACACACAGACAGGGACTAGGGCTTGAGTCTTGGCAGTTCAGTCTTCCTACCACCTGTGAACCATTATTCCAGGACATCCAAGATTTATTTAAAAGAAGCTAAGTATAGACAACTACTAGCAGAGTGCTCATTTTGCTGCACAACAGCCATGGAACTTAGTATTTCCAGGTAGCTTTCTCAGGGTGGATCAACAGGCTCCCCAATGAGACATCAGTTTATGTCAGTAAAAGCTACACCTTCATATTAGCAAAATATCTGCCCACAAAAGCTACTTAGGGAGAAGATTGGAATATTGAAATTCTTCCTAAAAAGGTGATATAGACACACTACTACTGAAAAACCTTTGTCAGCTTTAGCTACTGGTAAGAACCCATCATGAAAAGACATATTTCACAACCAGGTGGTAAATCTTTTACTATCATCCCAGAGAAAGACTCTTTGCTTGCTACAAGTCTTCAGTTAGTCCCAAAAACCCCAAAGACTCATCTTGCTGGCTGTAAATGCACAGAAGCCAGAACCCGAAGGTTAGTGAAGTGACTTTTGTACTGTATTTGAGATACCTGGGGTACTAGAGAGGGAGACACAGCCAGGCAGCCAGAATGTACTACCGTATCACTATTGGTTGGAGTGATTTAAGTGGCTTCCTAGAAACCATTTTTGACTTCTGAGAAACTTTAAATACCTCCCTAAAGGGAGTCTTAAGAGGGGAAAAAAAGAAAAAAAAGTGAGTGAGGTTACCCACAGTACATCCTGGAGAGAAACAACCACGCAAGTATTTGCATCATCACATTCATCATACAATGAAGACTTAAAACAGCAAGCTGGAATTAACCTGAGAAGAGACTAGTATGAAGCTGTAGGCTCTAGGACAGGGCATGAGGGAAATGAAAACCATTCTGGTTAAGGAGTAACTAGAGGGAAGAGATAGAAAGAGGCACTTCCACATAATATGAAGGACATGGGTATTTCCTTCATGGCTGTGAAAGCCACGTTTAGCACTTAAATGAACAGCCTTGTCTCCAACAGTAACTTGTAGCAGTTCCTAAAAATCTCCCCAGCATTGAGCATACAATTCAGCATCAAAAAAAGTAGGCACTTATTTCACTGTCTAATTTTAGGCATCCAGTTTCTAGACCTTCTCATACCTAATTTAGTACTCAGAAGAAACCTGAAACCTAGAACAACATCTTCCCAGACCTGTATGCTACTACTGCTGCCACAGAGGAAACACATTTCTTCCTGGGATATTTTTTAACTTTCCTCCATCAACAGTAATTCACAATATAAAATAAGAAACTTAAGAAAAATGCCAGATTTGCAGCTGTGACAAATTCGCACAGTACTCCAATTATAAGTGTCCTAGGTTTTATATAAAATAACTCAACTAAAACTGAAGTCTGGATCAACCCTCCCCAGGAGTTTAGTATATAAATGCAGGGGTGTGGGTCACATCCAAAATTAGCATGTGAAAAGCTATTTTTTTACATAGCAGCACTGTAGATAACACAGCTAACAACTCATTTAGCTACTGGCTCTGTTTGAAAACAGAAAGATGATTACTATTTATGCACAACACACACAGAGGACACTGGAAGGTTAATACACAGAGTGTACGTCCTTTACAGCTTAAGGATTACTTCATTAAACTCTTCTGGACTGAATATTTTTCTTTCCGGTAGAACTTTTCTTTCGCTGTATAAATGCATAACATAAAGGAACTGTGTTCACAAAACTCCCTGATTTATTGACAAAACGAAGAGGCAAAACAAAAGAGCTCCCTCATTCTGCTCTGCCAAGCTGCAGCATTCCTGAAAATGTGAAATTAGCTTTTGAAACATATTTAATGCAGCAAAGGAAATACCTGAAGCCCCAGTCAGATTTCCGACAACAGTTAAGCAAAGTGTGCCAAGCTCTTGTCAAGCAGTAGACTTCCTACCTTGGGTAAGCATTTCCGAAAAACTGTCTTAACAGCTGAACTCGTGCGAGATAGCCCAGCAGTGGGTATACAGTCATCATCTGGAACAGCAGGAATATTCTTGCAACAAATGACATGATGTCATCACTGGGAAAGTTATCTAGAAAATTCTAAACACAGGAATAATGTTACACTTATAAACAGTGGCTTGAATACATGTATCTGCTGATTTTTAAGAGCTGTGTAGAAGAAAGAAAGAAAGGAAAAGCCAAGTAACTACAATTGCTAAATGAACTCCATAACATGAAATACCCTTTCCCTCTTATACAATTGCCTTGCCATCAAATACCAAGTCATTATTTTATATTACAGGGCTGATGTCAACTTTCATGTTAGCATTAAAGATGGAATTATTTTCTAATCTTCTGAAGATCTTCAAATAATAAAGGCTGTGGAAGGGCCGCCTGATTTTTAAGACAGATGGAATTGTATGCTCCTATTAACTGTCACATCATATCTAGAAATTAAAAGGAGATACTTAATCAGTAAAACTTGACCATATGCAAATGAGGAAGAGATCATATACTACAAATGGGAACATCTGAAAAGTTGTGTACAACTTATGTTTCATGCAAACATACATAAGACTTTCTAAGTACTTACGATAACTATTGAAAATAAATTGGAAGAATATAACTTGTCATGTATTATTTAACTGTGGATTTCACCCTGTGACATTATTTCAAATGGTTCAAAAAATAATTTCATGATTAAACAGTGGTACAGCTCTAACTAACCTTAAATGTTGCCTTACTCCTAAATATTACGCAAGAGACATGGAACATCTGGCAAAAAAATGGATCATCAATTGATAACTCCTCCCTCTGAAGTAATTCTGGGTGTGGGAATCAACCTTGCCTATACACAGATAAGTTTACTAGCTTTCAAAAGGTGTTTCATGTGGTTCTACTATCTGAAGAACTCTGCTGGCAAGGCTCTCCATAGTGTTGAGATTCCAAAGCTATCCATAGCAAGGACTCCTATCTAAGTAAGCTTGCATTCACATGATATTTTTTTTTGTGCAGTATTTGAAACCAGTCCATAAAAATAACACTTTTCAGGATTAAACCACTTGAAGAAATTAAAGCCTCAACTGTTCACTTGTTCATTTTGCTCCTCCTTCACCAATACCAGAGTTTTTATTAAATGCTTGTCTTTTTACAGAAACGCTGGCAGACAGACATGAATATAAATGAGATAACACAAGCATTACTCATCTGCTTGTGGTAGTGCCCACAAGTCATTAGCCAACTGACCAGAGTGAAGGACAGATGTGTGTGCCAGGGTGAGTCACGAAGCAAGAAGCAGCAGCAGATCTTTTTATAATACGCATTTTTTAAAAGATCACAGATGAATATATAATGCAGTAAAATATCTCACCTGTTCAATACATTCTTTGGATAGTGGTGGAGAAGGAAAAGATGCAAAAATTATCACTCCAACATACAGATACGTTAATCCCACCAGGAAGTATGCAATAGAGAGGTCTCTCACCTGAGGAAAATATAGATCTTATTTTGGCGAGGACTGACACACCAAAACAGACAAAATAAAAACTTCATGAGATCATTTCTATTGCTCATTTACTACTGTTACTTTTACATTTATTACTGTTTTATATTTATTACTATTGCTCATTTATTACCATTACTTTCACAGTTATTACTAGTTTATATTTATTACTAATACTTCTACTTTTTCAGTTTTACTTTCTATTACTTGAATGAAGACCTCAAATGTGGCTCTGGATCAGATCTGAAAGCTCTCAAAGACTCCCAAAGTGGAGTCTGACAAGCATTATGTATATATCTACATAAAGAAAAGGCACCAAGAAATATATATGCCAATAAATGTAGTATGCTATTGCTGGACACACAAACACACACTAGTTATTAAAACTAAAAAATAAGAAACCCTCTTGACTTTCTCACATTCACACACTCTACTAAGAACCTTGGGATACAGAGATACCTATCAACACCATATGTTAAATCTCCTGTCAGGACCAAAATCTTGCAACTGAAGACATCAGCCTACCTAAATGTGGATATAACGTAAAAGACATTTTTAAAGCAGCTGCTCTGAAACCTAAGAGAACACACACTGGCTCCAAACAAGAAACTAATACATCAGGCTTCTGTAATAATAGTGTGATAATGGAAGCTAATACACTATTAAATAAAAATTACAAACAAACCACAAATTAAACAGAAAGTCATAAATAAGAACAGAGATATTAGCTTTAGTGTTGTATTTTATAATGACTCTTTCATTTAACATTGCTTATCCAATTTGAAGCTGAATTTATATAAGCACCATAGGTAAGTGCCCTAAATACTCAAAGATGTTTAGGAGAGAGTGCTGATGCTATGAGTAATAAATCCATATTTAAATGGATTACATACACCTAGATACAGATTTAAACCTTAACTTCAATGTTCTCAGAAAATTTTGGCTACCATTATGAAGCAACTAATACACAAAAAGATTCACAACTACAAAAAATAGTTAAAAGTTTTTTAACAACATTTAGTATTGGCAAAGAAGCAGAAAATCTACTCGGGCCCCTTATGAAATTGCAGAGCTCACATAAACATCAGAATGACCTCACAGCAATGTACTTATGGGCTATTCTTCTACAACATGTCTTTTCTAATTGAAGTGGGAGACCATTTGTTTCTAGTTATTAACTATATTCTGTATAAGCTTATGCTACACCACAAAACTCTTATTACCTTATAGCTGGTAATAATAATCAGCTTCTTAAAGGATTACTCAGTATTGCTTTAATACATGACCCTATTTTCCTGCGACTGAGAAGCAAGTCTTAGTGGCGCAGGCACAGCACCAAATTATTAGAATCAATAGCACTATTATTAGGCCTCCAGACCAGGACCACGATCATGGCCCCCAGCCAGTTCATCGTGCATGCGCAAAGCTTGCTCCCATCTCTGCACAGAAATGTTTCCCTAACTGTTTCTTCACACTGTCTCCTTGACAAAAGCAGCATATCCTATACCTTTCTAGGGTCTTCTGAGCACACGGGCGTCCCTGAAGGAAAGTATAAAATATTAAATCACAAGTTTCAAGAAAAGTTCTGAAGGAGTCCCATTTTTAGTGAGGGAACTGGAACCTCCTGCTCACTTTGCAAGTGCTTTTGGGGTAGAAGATTAATGCCTTTTTCCCATCGGTCAATGATATTTCTCATCAGACAATAGCACTCTATTTATGTGTATCCTGAGTTGGCCCTCATGCCCATGGCAGCTGCACACTTCCAGCAGTAACCTCTTCTTCCTACTGACCATATGCATGCAGCTGGAAGATGCTTCTTCAGTTGACACTCTTCTTGCATTGGTTACTCAGCAAGGACTATCCACCTCCATCAGAGGTTGAGCAATAGCAGTGCCTTTAAATTATTTCCAGAAATTTCATGGGATTTAACAACTGCTTCTTCAAAAGCATCTGTGCCCCTCCTAAAAATATATTTTTTGAATACTAAACTTAAGAATCTAGATTTCTTACAAGTGTGTGAACCTCATGAGGTTCAACAAGGCCAAGCAGAACAACCTACACCTGGGTCAGGGTAGTCCACAGTTTCAATACAGACTGAGGGAAATGACTGAGAGCGGCCCTGAGGAAAAGGACTTGGGGGTGCTCATTGATAAGAAGCTTGACATGAGCTGGCAATGTGTGCTCACAGCCCAGAAGGCCAACCGTATCCTGGGCTGCACCAAAAGAAGCGTGGCCAGCAGGTCAAGGGAGGTGATTCTCCCCTCTAGTCTGCTCTTGTGAGACCCCAACTGTAGTACTGCGTCCAGTTCTGGAATCCTCAACATAAGAAGGATATGGAGCTGTTGGAAGGGGTCTAAAGATGAACAGAGGGCTGGAGCACCTCTGCTGTGAGGACAGGCTGAAAGAGCTGGCTTTGTTCAGCTTGGAGAAGAGAAGGTTCCAGGGAGATCTTATAGCAACCTTCCAGTACCTGAAGGGGGCCTACAAGAAAGCTGTAGAGGGTCTTTTTTTCAAAGGCATGTAGTGGTAGGACAAGAGGGAATGGCTTTAAATTGGAAGGGCGAAGATTTAGATTAGACATTAGGAAGAAATTCTTCATGATGAGGGTGGTGAGACACTGGCACAGGTTGCCCAGTGAAGCTGTGGCTGCCCCATCCCTGGAGGTGCTCAAGGCCAGGTTGGATGGGGCCTTGGGCAGCCTGATCTGGTGGTATGTGCTCTTGCCCATGGCAAGGGTGTGGAACGGGATGATCTTTAAGGTCCCTTCTAGCCCAAACCATTCTATGATTCTATTTATGAGTAAATTCCATTAACTGCAGGAGTCAGAGACTAATCAGAGCAAGGTGGTTTGGCAAAGAGACATGGCTTCTCATCTCTTGAACACAGGACTTAGAAACTTTCTCAAAATGCACCCAAGATCTTCCCAAGGCACATAATTTGGCAAAGCCTGTTTTCACTTCCTTTAAATTTGGCATTTTTGGTGTATTCTGTATGCATAAAGACAGCAGAGTAACTTGCAGCTGATATCTGTACTCAGTCTACATACAAGCTCTAGAACTAACTGTAAAAATAACTTTTCTGTGTCAAGTACTTGCAGATATGACTGCAAATAATCCAAACCAAAATTCTAACTGCTTCCTTTTGACTACACTTAAGTGGAGATAGTCTGCTATTACCTTTGATTATTCTAACTACTTCATGTTTTTACTTTTCATGTATTTACTTTTTCTCAAACATCTGTCAGCTTCCTTGACAACATTTGCTTCTGCATATAAGTCAGTTATCTTTGTAAAAGAATTTGTTTTTGTGTATGCAACAGGTACAGCTTTTGATCACTGCTCTCTACTCTTCAAGAGACCCAGGTTCACTCCCTGAAGGCCTTGACTACAAATGCTGTTTAGACTGCCTAATTCCAGATAAATACAAAGGACACACGAAGAGGGATAAAAGGATTAATTTTAGATAACAGAGCCATAATCGCATTTGTCTATTTTAAAACTTATATTAGGACATTTATATGCAGGATAGACATCATTGTGGTGGAAGCAGCCTAAACATACAGATTATGGCAGTCCTCCACACTTCGAATTTATATTTTAAGATTCAAATGTAGAAAATACGATTGAAAGGAAGAAGTATTTGGGGGCGAGAGTGGAAAGGATATATCAAAAACAACATGCAAGTCACACTCCGTAAGGATTACAGTTTGCCACCTGCCAAGCCCTTGTCAAGTATACCTGAACTAACATGCAGATTTTGGGGTGGAATCTGGAGAACCTACCCTAGCTGCAGTTATTGCTGGCAAGGAGCTTCTCTGGTCAGATGCACAGAACAAAGTTCTACAAGTGCTTCTGGAAGAATAGAAAAAATGGGTGACAGGCTGGCAGCAGAACGAAGACAGAAAGAAGCCTCCTAACAGAAGGATAGGTCTGATAAATCAGGCGGAGCTAACAAAGAAAACTCTGAAAGTGCAAGATACTTTATCACGCTGAGACTAGTACTCAGGCACAGCATGGACCTAAGGCACAGGACTGGATGTAGCACAGTGAAGGCTCTATGGCTCTACAGGTATTTCCTATGTGAAACTGAAAAGAGCAGGCAACTTTCAGCCTTGTTTGCCCTGTTGCATGCAATGGTGAAAAGAGTGCATTTTTTCCTTATTTCCTTCAGTACCACACTGAAAGCTTGTTTGTGGAATTGTCTCATGGATGGAGAAGCCTATAACAGTGCTCAGTAATTAATACCATATTAAAGTACCTTGTGATCATCTGATTTCACCTTGCCTAGAGATGCTACCTCTCTAACAGCTCAACAGGACTCTGATCCATATAATAAAAACAGATTTCACCTCTTCAGGCATCAAGGGCAAGTGATAACATTTAACAGGATGACAAAAAGGTACTTCACCAACATGCAGAATGCTGTGCATAATTTTAGCTGGAAAGAAACCAACGGTAGGACTCCATCAACAGAACTTTACTGTTTCCAGAAAATAAACAGTGTTTCAATACTGCAGACAATAAGTGACATCCACACCTCCCTGCCTCCTGCAGTTACTACCTGGACAAAAAAAAAACCCCAAAACATATCCCCACTCCCAGCCTTTCCCCCAGGCAAGTCCACAAGCAATTGCTAGGAGATAGCACTAGCATATTCATGCCAGAGCATGCTCTGGGGGCTTGTGCAGCATCAGTACAATTGCTGTGGGAGCAATCAGATTATAGATGTGAATTAGAAAAAAACAAACGAAAACCCAAACAAAAACAAAAAACCAACACAACAAATCACATTTTTTGTAACTGGGCTAGTCTTCTATGCAATCAGTTTCCAAACCAGTTGATTCTGCAGTGTATTTAAACTACTGATAAATACAAGGAGGCAGCAGTGGGAAAGGGGAACAGTGAGCTCAACTTTGAGCTGCAGCCCCTGTTCACAGGGCTACTCCAGGCTGTGCTTCTGACGCTTGGCTTACTCCAGTGCACTACTCTTCTCACACCCACACCACAGTACTGGAATAGCCGCCAGAGGAATCCTCCCCCCCCACGCGTTTTAGCTTTGGGCAGAGATAGACGCCTGTGACTAGAATGGAAGCTGGTATTGTTTTGGATTTTTGACTCCATAAAAGGAATGTTATTGTTTCTCTTACTTTCTTTCCACCTCCCCAAAGAGCTGTTTTTATGACCACTAATTTCTGCAAGTTTTGTTCAAAACTAAAACAGTACTTTTCAAGCTTGCCAAGTTCTGTGCCTTTTCACAGAGCTCTGATGGAAATGTCATCGTAACAGGTCAATCCATGAAACAGCAGTGTCTCCATTCACCTCCTCATGAAACACCGATATAAAAAAAGTTCTGGTTGATACAAACACTTAGGAAAAAATACCTTCAACATTATAACTTAAGACAGACCTTTGAAGAGACCCCTATGCATATGAAAATCTCTCACTTGGTCTAGCAGCTTAGTTAACAAATCACAAAACAGTTAGTTCTTCAAGAGCTTCATTAACATGCCCAAAGCATTTTGAGTCCTTGGTGAAAGGCTCTTGTACAGCTACAAGTAGGGAAGGTAATCTCTCGCCAAAAAAAAACCTCCTGGAAGGATTATGCAGAGATTTGAGTTCCCACTACAAACCTTTCCTACCACTCTTAAAGACGCTCTCTCTTTGCAATTTGAAGACTCTTCTGCAATTCCAGGGTCTTGCAGAGGGGCTGGGATCCATGCTAGGGTTGACTTGGAAATTCAACTTAAGCTCCAGGGAGGGTAACTCAGAATAGCTGATTCAAATGCAGGCAGCAGTTTCCTCCTCCTTAACACAGGAAAAGCAAGCTGGAGAAGATTCCAGGTGCTGCTTTTTGCAGCTGATTGTTTGCTCTGACTCACATGGAGGGGGAAAAGCCACAGGAAAAGTCTTGAAGGTGGCATGGAGGCATTAGGCCTCCTCTGCATACAAAACTGATTGCTGGAGTGACCATGCCTTTAAAATGTGAAAGGCATATCTAAACAGAAAGAGAAATCTGGCTCTTTTCCACACTGTAAAATCTTCTTCATCCAGAACTCCACTAACACCCTCCTTTCAGAAATGTCCATAAATCCCAAGAAGCCTTCTTGGAGGGGAATTCACAGCTCCTTTTCGGACACTGTCATTCACAAGCTGGCCCAGGACAAAAAGTAACTGTGCAGACTACTAAATCAAAACATCACCTCACTGCATTGGCACACCTTCTGCACTTCACCTCTGAATCATCAAATCAGTTACATTTTATCTGACGTATTGTGTAGGTGACCTGCTCTAGGAGGCCCTGCCTGAGCAGAGGAGTTAGACAAGATAACAGTCAGAGGTCTCTTTCAACCTTAATCATTCTGGTTTTCTGTGATTCTCTACCAGTTTTTCAGACAAAGATTTGTAAATATTATCTGTATGTTGTTGTAGTCATAACTAAGATTTTAATAAAAGTGTAAAAGAATCCTGGAAAGTAGGGAGGAAAAAAATAATCAAAATAATTACAGTAAACATGTACTGTAGGACTCTTAACTCTTTATACTGTTTACTGCATTTTATATTCTGTAATGGGAAGGTATTAAGGAAGAATACAGTTCCATCTTGATGAGCAGTACACAATTTTTTCAAGGACAAAGGGCAAGTCCAAAAGCCACATAACAAAGGTTCTCAATTCAGTCTTCAGCTCTGAGGATTTCCTAAATAGGGTCAGGTTTCCCTACCAACCCTGCCTTGGTCTATGACACAAAACAACTGAAGGAACTCTGAGAAAAGATTTTTATCGAGACCTGTTCAGGACTCTGCTAAAATCAGTCCTGTGCCCAATATTCTCCAGCATTTTCCATTCTAAAATGAGTCAGTTTTTCTAGAGTCTTATAACATTGTCAAGCCTCTTGGGTGTGATTGGGCCATTTAATATCAGCATGACCACAGATAAGTCAAGGGCACTCCTCAAGGCTTTCATTTGAATACATTTGTACGGGATCTGTAATTCCTTGGTAGCCAGTAGAAAGTATGTACAACTGGTTTCTTATCAGATCACAAGAGTAAGTTACATTTTGTGAAGCTATTAAAAGTCCCTGGACTGATTTCAAGAGAAGCAGACAGGAAAAAATTAGTGTCGAAATTAGTGTCGCCTGGCAATGTAGACACAAATCAGCACAGTCTTGTGTAATTACTTACATTGTTTTCTTGATTCTTGTTGTTTTGAAGAAGCGTGATGACACAATTGTGGATGAAGAAGGCAAGTGTCAGAATCCCTGTGAGCTGAGGGAACAGGATTCTAAACTCTAAGGGAGGAAAAAAAAACCCAATGTCAAAATGCAGAGGGGACAGTGCTCTGAAATCTACCAGCAGAAATGTGAAACTCCGTGTTGAAATGCGACAATTTATGTCATTTTTGATCATAATAAAAGCAAACACTTAAAAATGCAAGAAGACAGTGCTTACTATGTAACACTCTCCAGTAAAGCTTCTTGACAGAACCCAGTGATCAAAGATCATTAATTAATCCAGAATTTACACATAAGAAGCTTTTCTGCTTCTCAACAGTTTAACTGGAAAGCATTTCTGAGGCAGGAACTGATGGCAGTGAGGACCCTAGACAGGGAGACGGGAGGGAGAAATTATTTGCTCTGTGGGCAAATTGTCAAGAAATCACTTATGCTATGAGACAAAAAATGACATCCGTAGATGTTTAAGAGGTTCTGTTTACAAACCAGGGCATAAATAAAGGCAGAGCAACTTCCTGTCTTATCACACACCCTACAGCATCTATGAAAAATTTATATTTTTTGTGTCTCCATGGCAATAGCATTGCTCTGCCTCCTTTAATTCTCGAAGGATTATGTTCATGAGATTGTGTCTCTGGAAGCGCCACAACTTTTCTAGGAGATCACCAATGTCTAGCATTAAGCACCATCTTTGTTGGTATCATATAAGAACATATGTATGCTTTAGAGTACTAACACCACTAAGAGATTACTGAGCTAGCTCAGAGTATGGAAAGCATCCAACAATATAGCAAAACACTCATCAGAGGCTCATAAACCTTTACAGATCAAACCACAGGGAGCTCCATACAAACATATTTAAACACGATTCCACTAAAGTGCTATGAAGTCAGCAAGGTAAACACACCCCAGGCAGTTAACGAAGGGCTCATCTAGTGTGAGAGAATATGCTTTCCCTAGAGCTGGATTGACATTATCTTCAATGCTTAACTAGCATCATGTACTACTGACAGAACTCGTAAATTATGGTAAATGAGCTACTTCATTTAAAGATGACAGCGTGTGGAGAATTAAAGAACCTTTACCAGTCAGTCTGTATACAGTTTGTCATCTATAACTGATATAGACATGATCTGAAAATGGTGCAACTAAAACTTATTTATAGCATAGGCAAAACAGCATGACAGCAAGTTCCCTGTCACGTCATCTATGCTAGAGACACCTCTGGTGGGCACTCCTCCTCTTCTCCACAGTATTGATATTGTCTATTAATTAAAGAGCATCACTGAAAAAGGGATTCTTTTTCACTTTCTCACAAGGGATCCTTCCTGAGCATCTGCATGCAACATCAGACAGCATTTCCTCACTTCATTTATGTCACAGAGGTATAAAAAGGTAAATTAGAATGTTATTCACTCATTGCTTCAAAACACAATCTTAAACCCATCATATACATGCCTCATTACTGCATTTTAATGATCTTACCTGGTACAAAAAATTCAGTCTCTGTAAACCAGTTGTATTCTAAATGGATTCCCAACCGAGCAGCCTTTACAGTAACCAGAAAAACTAAGTAGACAACAGAAACTGTACCTAGAAAAGACAAGAGCCAAACAAACACCATAAGGCAGTATGAAGTATTTCTGCTGTGTTTTATTCCTTCCCATTCTACTAGTTACTAGTAGCCAAAAAAATTAGGGCTAGTATTCATTCTTAAAAATACAGATTAGGCCTAGATTTTCTTTTTCTTCATTTCTTTCATAAGTCAGAGACAAAGATTAATGCACTTTCACCCAATGCAAGCTTTCAGCACGTTTAATGTTCTCCAGATGCTGCACTACTGACAGTGGTAGAAGTACCCTGCGATACCTGCTGCTGGGCTAAGATCTCTAGGCGTAACAGATCAGTTCCAGCTTCAGCTGTCAGGACTTGAATCTAACATGAAACAAAACTAGATACAGCAGTGCAGCTACTACAATGCCTGTTCAGTTACTGATTTTTTAAATCAAATGGCTCAATGAGAATTTTCAGTGCAGACGTGAACTTTACAGTGAGAGCTAGAAGCCGATACTGACATTTGATCGCTACTCATGTAAAACTTGTTTTCATCTTAACCTTGGATAACGTTCATAACACTAGATTTGCATTCCACCTCATTGGTTCAAAGGCATCCAGCAATACACCACACAACTAACAGACCACAGGTTGAGTATAAATGCCTTGCTGTGTTTGCACTTGGGATGGAAAGCATATGATCTTGGCTCCTGCTATCTGAATGAGATGAGGGCAGAAAAATAACTACCTAAAAAATTGAAGAAAACTGTAATAGTCATTAAGGCTACTGTGATGCAAACTCCCAGGCAATAATACTCAGTCACCAGACAACAGGCTATAATGAAGACAAAGAAGCACCATTTTTACTGTTTAGAATTCAGATTCAAACATCAATTCATTCCGACAATATATCCAAGGTTAAAAAAATAAATTCAAGAAATTACAATTTGATTACACAGAGCGCAGTCAAGGAATTGTGGTCCTCTACTTGAAGATCACTTTTGAAGATAAAGCATTTTATAGTTTTCTAATGATAGGGTTTCTGTAGGTGATAATGTAAGTAAATGTGCTATATTAGGATACATTTCAGCATCTCAAAAGTTGGCTTCCATTTTTTCTTGTCCTATAAAATCCAAAGTTCACAAAATTAAGGTAACTTTGAACAGCTTCTGAATTGTAAAATTATGAGAAATTTCATATTTTAATATTCAGGTTATCAAATTAAAAATAGTTGCCCACAATAATGTGCTTATTTTAAAACCAGACACAGTTATGGCTAGAGCTCACTTGATAAAGTATTTCTTTATCCCTAATATTGTATCTAGTACACATAAACCCCTTACTTTTTACCCAGAAACACTAAGACTTACCCAAGTTCCTGTGTTTTATTTTCATTTACTGGTTCCACCAACAGCAGATCCAAACTAATTAAATGTCACATTGGAACAGAGGGCAACCTAGGCTCTTAATTCCCTTTCCTCTCCCTCCTTCCATCCCCATATCCTTTCCCCTTTCTCTTCATCATGGGCTTCAATACCATGCCCTTAGACCTCTCTCACTCCATGAACTGTAACCAAGCCCACCTACCATCCATGTGCTTTAACCACCTTAACAATGCTACCTGCCTTGGTCTTCTCAATGCATGGAAGCAAGAAGTCACTATTTTTCTCCTTGTAGCACAGATTAGGCCAGGATACTGGGAGCCAGGGCAAAGCACAGCAGCAGGTTACGCTGACTGACTGACATTGTGATTAATTAACCAACTGATTGAAGGTCAGAAGCAATGAATCTTTGGAAGTAGCTGCCTGTATTGAAATGTTTACCAGATAAAGAAGGGTATGCCTGGCTGGGTCAAGGCAGTATGCACATAAGTGTAGCACTGTTTGGGAAAATCTGCTTTAAATATAGTGGAAGTTGTTTTACCAGATTATCAAGGGAACAAACGGAAAAAAATCCACAGCAACTCTAAGACTCAAGTAAAGCTGCGGAGAAAGCCCATGAGTGATTAACAAACAAACCATTCTGAAGCACAACATTGGCTGCTGGCAGATTAGGAAGAATGGCTGAAAAGCTACTGGCAGAGAAGGACCCAAGGCTGTTGTTGGTCAGCAGCTGGCTGAATACAAGCCATCAACGCACCCAGGTGGCCAAGGCACCCAACAGTATCCTGTCTCCTGTCAGAAAATATGTGGCCAGCAGGACAAATGAAGTGGTCGTCCCCCAGTACTCAGACCTAGTGAGTGATATCTGAATCCTTTGTTCAGTTTTGGGCCCCTCACTCCAGCAAAGACATCTTGCTGCTGGAGTGCATCCAGAGAAGAGCAATGGAGGTGGTGAAGAAGGGTGTGGAGCAAAACCCTTATGAGGAGCAGCTGAGGGTACAATGGCTGTTTAGTGGGGACAAAAGGAGGCTGAGAGGAGACCTTATTGCTCTTTATAACTACCTGAAAGGAGGCTTAAGTGACCTGGGTGTCAGTCTCTTCTACCAGGTAATAAGTGATAGGACAAGAGCAAATGGCCTCAAGTTGCCCCATCAGAGGTTTAGTTTGGATATTACAAAAAATTTCTTTACAAAAAGGCTTGTCCATTGGAACTGGCTGCCCAGGGTGGAGTTACCATCCCTAGAAATATTTAAGAGGCATGCAGATGTGGTGCTTGGGGACATGCTTTAGTGGTGACCTTGTCAGTGTTAGGTTAACTGTTGCACTTGAGGAACTTCCAAGACTTTTTCCAACCTAAATGATTCTGTTCTATGATACTACTCATTGGAATGTAGCCACAGTGAACCAATGCTGCAGTGGTATTTGTTACCTACCTAGGACATTAAACTTTGCAAAGAAGGACGGAGACTTCAGATTTAGCAGGGGTAGAAGAACAGCAATCAAGTAAAATGGTACTGTTTGAGATTTGTTCCACCACTCCTGAAAGAGTTCAAAACCTGTATCATTTCCAGATGAGAACATCACACTCCTGTTCTGTGGTGGGTGACCACCAGCAGCGCTTGGACAAATGACTGGAAAAAAAGATAAGAAAAATAGCCCCAGATGAAAAGAAGTTTACTTGCACAAAATCTTCACAGCAAAGACTCCATAATTTCTGGAGAGTATTCTACCTATAGGGAACAAGATGACTTGAAATCAGTGTTTGACAAGTCAGTTCCTAACTTCTATTTGGGTTTTGGTTTTTGGGTTTTTGGTTTTTTTTTTTTAATCAGGAGTTCAGCACTAAGGTTTTACTGCTAGACACCTAGCATTCTAGGTTGGCAAGTACTATTGCTGCACTCAGCTAAATGAACCAAGACATTAATTTGTCTTTAGCTTGAGCTATGGCACAGGATCAGCCTTCAAGGTCATGTACGTATAAGCAGGTGTGTTCAATATCTACGTGCACCTGCTGGAATAAAGTCACAGCAACACATCTTTGCACTTGGCTGCGTATTTAGCATTGTAATCTGTCCCTGCATGCTCCAGTAAGGTCATGTGAACCAAGATGGAAGTGCATATGTGTACAGAAGAGCCTGTATTTTGTGTTCCCAGAGCAGCACACAGCACACTAAGGATGACAAGAAAGTTACTGTAATAATTGGCAGATCTAAAACTCATGCACTGAACCAAAACATCCTGTCATCTTGGTGCTATGCCAGGTCCAAGTATATCACGGCTAGAAAACACAACCAAACCAATTTAAGATGTAAACCCAAAATGCCGCCAAAAGGGAATATCACACTCTAATTACATGGTGGTTGATTGATGGCAGCACCTGAACAAGGGACTGGAACAAACCAAACCAAATAAAAATATTTTTAAAAAGTGTTTATTTGATTTCTGTTACCATCAGTGTTCCCTTCTAACACTTGTCTACATACCTATGTGTTACAGTATGTATCTAATTGTTCTCATAATGCCTTATTTTAAAATTTGGCATCCCACAATACTTGATTGCCTCCCTCCACAATGGCTGCATACCTGTCTGTTACAAAGGCAAAGGCATAAAAAGTGTTCCATCAAAATTCTTTAGAGACCATTATGTTACTTTAAGTTTTCTCATTTGCCTTCTCTCTATTACTTGTAAGAGGACTGTTTCACAGACCTTGAAAAATGCTTTTGTTCCTGCTGATCTCTTTCATAGCCCTGAATACCCTTCTGAGTCATCTAGGCATGTGGTAGCCCTTAATTTTGTGAAACAGCTGCTTTAAATCTTCCAGTTGCTAGAGGATGCTTCAGAATTTTGTTGTCTATTTTGTCTCCAAGTTATAACCCCCTGCTGCATAAGAATGGGACAGTACAGCAGAGCACAAGAGAAAGAGCACTGAGCCACTATTGGTGGTTTGCTGGCAAAGGACTGTAGGAGAAACAGTATTCAACACTGGCTCAAATGAAAAATCAATGCGTTTTCAGAATTATTTCTCTGCTGCTTTGCCCAACTCCTAACAGCTGCTCTCCAGAAACGCATCTGCAGCCAGTGTGACACACAACTGCCTGCCTGGTACTGAAACATTTCTCTATTCCTGTAAGCACACAGGAAAGAGAAAGTTTTCTGCTTCATAGCAAAAAGCTACATGTTCAGTTACTATATAAAGGCAGGAAGATCCGATGCCAACAATACCTAGCTCCTGCCTTCATTCTGTATTACTCTGCCCAATTAAGAATTCCAAACAAACCTACCTTCATACTTGACTGAAGTTTCTTCCCTTCAATATGGAAACGTCACTCTCCACAAAACACAAGTGAACACTCATGTATCCTGCATTTCTTTTGCTGCACTCAGCATCACTACAGTAGTTCTTAGAGCATTTTTTTAAATAAGAATGTTGTTGCAGAGGTGCTGATGAGCTAAGATGCCTCAGCCAAGATTTTAAACAGTAAACAGATCTGATGTGCCTCAGTTTCAGGGTGTGAAAAATTAAAATTCCTTAAGGCTCATTGTGTAACTGCTGTTAAGAAGTCTAATATTCATGGTTTTAAGGAGGATCTATGAGGGTATACACAATCTTGTAATTTGCTGCTTCTTCCCCCCCTATTAAGCATTCCAAGTGTGTGGTTATTTGTGCAAGTACAAATCTCACACAGAAAATTAGGGTTTTTTTAAAAAAACAAACAAACAAATAAAAACAAACAGGTAGTTAGGATATATGCTTTATAACTGGAATGTGGTTAGGCATGACAACATGATGATCTGCCTTTAAACCTCCGTCCAGACCAGGAGACACAATACTAAGTGCTTTTTACCTTTGTTACTTCCATTTGTGCCAGGAACAATATCTGTTACATTAATGTCATGAACAAAGTCTGAAAAGAAGACGAAACATGCTATTGAACTTTTATGTATTGACTTGATCACAATAAATTAAGTACTTAAAAAACCCCCACCCAACTACTTTCTTCTCAGCAGCCCCATCCATTTATAAAGTTCCAAGCCTCCCATCCCAGCTACTCATTGGCGTTCCTCCAACACACATCCACTCATCCCAGCTTTTCTGCCTTAAGAGATGCATCTTAAAACCAGCCTCTTTTGGAACAGAAAAAAAAAGTGTGTGCAACCATACCCTTAGTCCAGATAGTATTACAAGGAAAAACTTCCCCTATGCATTTTTCTGATCTTTTTTTTCTAAAGAAGCTGTATGGGAGGCTTTTTCTATGTTGTATCTTCAAGAAGAAACTCTCTGGAAAAAGGTCTAAGTCTTACAGTCTACAGTTATCTCTACTAACGTATTGTTTCCAATGCACTCCTCTGCTACTTCACTGCTCTGTCACATCAGACACCTTTGACCAGTATAACAGCACTGGACATCCGTTTTCTTATTGATATTTAAACATACACATAGAAATTACCCATGAGTTTGGAAATTCAATTAGCATGTCTCTGGCTAAAATTTGCTTCTGCTTCATGTGGGATTATTATGCACTCAGAAAATCTACTGGGCAGTAAGCCTCAAATGCAATTAACAGCAGCTCTTTTCTCATAAATAAAGCAACAAGTCTTGTGGGAAGAAAAATTTTTTTTTGTTTCTTCATTTTGATTTATGACATCCTGAATCACAACTGAATTTATCATAATTACTGATACCAGTTTAGCGTTTGCAACAATCAGAAGACTTAATTAAAATCAGTTATCACCTCCTCACTTCACCAGTGGGTTTTTTTGACACTACTTAAAGATGTAGCTAGAGTGAACCCATGAAAAGAATTGATAACGTTTACAGAATTAGAGCTTTTGAATTAATTATTACAGTTAAGATTACAGGATAGCCAATCTGTATTTCCTCTCTACTTGAAAAGCATTTTTATACTAGCAATTGCATTTGTGGATTCTTTTCTGTTTTGTAAAACAAACCAGAACAAAACAGGGAACACAATGTTAAAAAAAAAAAAAAAAAAAGACAGGATGTCATACTTGTTCTTGCATTCCTTCAGTGGTACTAATTTCTAGACCATCTTCCCTTAGGAAATCAATTTGTTCTCACCTAAACTGTGTGCACAGATTTTTTAAAAAGTCATCCGAAGATACTAGACTTAAAAACAGCATTCTGCTTAAAACAACTTAGAAATACATGGCTGGAAGATGCCAAACCTAAATGATATTAATTGCTTCATAACTTAGTAATTAAGTAGCCACAGTGAAAGTCAGGACAAAAATCCAATGATTAAAGCTATCACAGAGCAAAAAAAAAAAAATAACCCTTAACAAATATAGGTGAGTGATAAAATAACATGCCAGTCTCAGAGAAATGCAGGACTTTTTTCCTAGAAAAGGAACTGTTTTGATCATTCTGAAGTTTGCTTATTGCAATCAGAATTACTTGGTTCAGAATAGTTTAGGATTATAGCGCTAACCTTATTGAAACAAAGAATCCAAAGTCTGAAATGAAACACCCTTAACAAATGAATTAGGTTAGCTGTAATATACACACTAGTCGTTGCCCAATAAAGTAAAGCACGTCCTTCAGGGATGGTGGGAACTCTTAATTAAATATTGTTTAAGAAGTATAAATGTCCGTGCTATTACTTGCCTCAAAAATTACTTAATTGCCTTCAAAACCAGAAACTCTTAGATCTTAGTTGTGCTATTCAAGTCAGTTTTTCAAATTTCTCTATTCCATAATTTATTCCCACAACTCTACACACCTAATCGATTGTATCCACAAAAGCTTGTGTGTCTGTGCACATACAACAGTGTGAATAACCAATATATTTCTTTTGTAGCAATGCCAGCATAGGAATGATTCTTCCACGGTTCATCGCTCCCTCAGAGGTTCTTATAGCAACTTTCTATATGGCAGCACTCTGAATTTGCTGAAATTTAGAACGAAACTAGATTTTTTTTTTTCTAAATACATAGTGGAAACAAGCAACCAGCTTTGGGTCGTTTAAGCTACATCAAGTAATGCTAATGAGATAATCAGTGTTTTTTTCTTTCATTAAAAACACACTTCAAGTGAGAGACTGAGAAACTGCCTTTGAAAACATAGATGACTATGCCCATAACTCCATACACAGTTTCTTATTCTGACTTGACCTTTCACACAAAGTATCAGAAGAATCAAAAATAAGTAAAATGGATAATTTTTTTTCAGTATAAAGCAGTCTTGATTTTCCCAGAAGGCAGCTGTACAAGTTAACCAAAACCATATACTTACTGTATATAAACTTCCCTGTGTTGAACAGAAAGTTGGACATAAGCACCCAATAAACAACCATGGCTCCAACAAGTGATACCATAGAAAATAAGAGGCTCGACCATTGACCAAAGGATCCAAAGTAATATTTGCAAACATCTGGGAATTCCCAGTTTGAAGTATCTATTAAAGCTGAAGAATATTAAAAAAAAAAAAAAAAAAAGAGAGAAACATATGTAAATACAACCTTATGTTAGAGTCCGTAGAAGTCTTCATGACATTACGTGTTATTGTTGCAGACTACTCTGACAAAAATTCCCAGGGTTTCCAGTGGCTAAGATGACTGCTGCTAACTTTAAAGTCTAACACTGTTTAGGTGTTTGACTGGAGCAGCCTGAAGAATTAGAAGCTTTTATAATGGCCATACTACTACTTTGAGTACTTGCAGAAGCACTGGAGTAAGACATGGTGAAAAAAATGTACCCATGCATTTGAAGTTAAAGCTTTTTGCAGGAGCTATGGCAAAGCAGGCCAGACCATGAACTAGTTCTCAACAATGCCCAAAATGAGTTGACACATACAAATATAAGCATAATATAGGCGCACAACACAAGCTGATGCAGCCACTGCCCACACTGTTCCACTTTAGAACATGCTTAGAAATACAATGTAGATAATTGGAGAGAGCTTATGGAGGAGAAAGGAAGCCTCTCTCTCCGTAAGTCCCCAAACACTTAGTAATTGAACACCTGAAACCTTGCTTGCTGAAGAGTTTAGGTTTGGCTACAATCTTAGGACCCAAAGAACTGAAGGGAAAACAGGTATTCAGCTTGCAGAGCTCAGATCCAGACTACAAAAGCAGGGAGACATTAAAAGCAACTGCCTATATGTACAGGTCAGGTCTAACATGTGGTAAATACAGACAAACCAAGAATCTATATGATCTCTATATTTCACATTCAATTGAAGTACTTTCATTATGAAGCTCTGTGTTTCTTACGTATCATTTTCCGTGATTTCACAACTCTGTAGCAGCAATAAAGAGTCAAAATGCCCATCAGTAAAATGAGAACGATTCCAGAAGTAAAGCCTGCCTGTTAAGAGGGAGAAATAGTTTACAGCCTTTACCAGTACTATTATAGAAAAACATAAGAGCAAGTCATGTTGCCAAAAATATTTTCATATGCACATATTATTCATAGTTTTACCTGCTTTATTCCCCATGGGATACTTAATATAGAAGTACCCATCATTGTATTCCATATCATAAATCTAGGAAGAAAAGTAAAAAAAAAGTGAATAATTCAAGAAACACACTTACTTCATATGTTCTCTTAGCTACAAAAGTTATTAATATAAACACAGAACATTCAATAACAACACATTATCTGGGTAATATACAGCAAGGTGCTTAACATACATTGTCACTATACTGGAGTTTTTACCATAGCCATCTGTGCAACTGTCAATTTTAAAAGCAGTTCCTAATGGACTGTACACATAGATTTCATCAGGAGCTGGAAGGACATGATCAGGAGCAATCTAAAAAACGGATGAAAACCAAGACTTATTAGTAACACCAAAATAACTGTTGTCCCAAATACAGCAAATCAACTATTGCAAACAACAAAATCTTTCCAAGAAAAGTGCATTAAAAATTTTTTTCAAAGAAGTAAGTTTATTTCCTTCTCATGAAAAAAAATGTTTATAGGATTTTTAGGTAGATAGCCAAAAAACAGATTTCTTGTCTGCAAAATGCCTATAATGTACTATGTTCAGATCATGCAAGTTCAATCACTGCAGCTGACCACTGCTTAAACCCTCTTAAAGACTGAGGAAATTAATAAAATTAATACACACATTTGGGCAGCCTGGATCACTCTTGCAAAATTCAAGCTGTTTGTTTTCTTTGGATGATGAAGACATTGCACTAGAAGTCAATCATGACTTGTGACACCATAAGACCTTGTTAAGGCACTCAGCTACTAGGCATCTATTTCAAAGGAAACCGCAGTGATTCTTCAGCATCTTCATTTGTGCCTCTTCTACAAACCATGGCTGTGGAAGACCCAATATGCCAAGGACAATTCAGTTAATCTGGCCCTGCCCTTGCCTTACCAATGCCCTGTCTGCAGGAGATGTGAGCCTGCTATAGTAATGAATCCGCTTATTCATTGCTGAGGCTTCATCAGTGACTCTCTGCACGTCATCATTCACACTGACTATGTTTGTAGGCTCCACGTGAAAAGGTCTAAAGGAGGGGAGGGAAAAAAAGAAAATCCCTTAAAATGCTAGGATATGAAGTTATATATGTTATATATGAAGATATATAACTCAGAGAACAGCTTAGCACATAAAGCAAACAAAAATATAATTGCCATGAGAGAATTTGCCATTCATGGAAGAACCATGTGTTTATAACACCCATATTAAAATGGCCTCTTGCCCAGATTCTGCAGGGCAACCTAACATCAAAATTCAGACCTAATATCCAGTTTATTAGTGCTAAACAATGAGTCACACCAGAACAATATGTTAATAAGCTTGGTCAAGCTTATTAGTGCTTGTAATCAGTGTTGCCAGAACTAGTGGTGAGGAACAGAGGCAGGAACAGAACACATGAGAATGCAGAAACAGAGAGGAGAACAAAAGAGGAATGAGCAGTAGTTGTAAGGAGTAATTATGAAAAGGCTAGGAAGTGCTAGTTTAGCTAAAAACACTCGATGAAGTTGTGTTTAATGAGAAATGAATCAAGTCCATGTGCTCATACTATTTCTAAGCAAATGCAACCAGGTATGGAATTTATCCCAGAACATGGAATGCCAGATGTTCATTTGCAGTTCTGAACCACTTCCACTACTACTCTTCAGATTTAATTAATTAGTCACAGATAATCAATGACAGAAGTCCCGCATCTCTCATACAGAGAGCAGAGGTGGTTTCTCTTCCCCCTCCCAAGCTAACCGAGACTGCTGGCACAGCCACAGCCGCATTCCCCATGTTTTCTCTGCACACAGAGGTATAGGGCAAGCAGAATGAAAGCTGCTGCTAGTTTTAATATAAATTTAGCTTCATGCAAGGGATGCTACCAGACGTGACCTAACCAAGACACTGCAGTTTTTTAAATTTTTTAATCAAGTACAATTTAAATTTACTTCCATACAGGCATACTACACTACTGCCTTAATGTGCCGTTCAGGCTTAGCACTCACAGGCTAATTTATCAACTAAGAGAAGGGATACTGGTGACCTGTAAGCATTGACAAACTGTTTGAGGTTTTTTTTCACCTTTTCACCACTGCTTTCCATTTCTAAAGCAATAGCAACAGCTCTCTGATCATTTTCTTCCAGGCTGATGTTTAAATCCCTCAGAAACAAGAACCACTCCAAAACCAGAAGCCACAAAAGTACAGATCACAAGTATCAGGCTACCAAGAGGAGAAATTAGGTGAGCAATAAATCCCTGCCATTTTTGCTGTAATACAAGCAAAGCCTATTTGAATTGACTGCTTTTCAATATCTACCACTGGCTCAGACTACAAAGCGATTTGGTCAACCTCTCCAGCCCTAGCTCTCCATACCATGACAGAGACAAAGTCCCATTCTCTTTCCCAGTGAATCATTAAACATTTGCACCAAGGCACCACCCTTTATCTAGAAGGAAAAAAAATGAATACCAGCTCTGAAGCTGGTGGTTATATCTTTGGAAGAGATTCAAGTAGGTCGTTATTCCTGTGTACTTAAGGGGACACAGCAGGTTATGGGACTAATAAAAACTGACTGAAAAAAAAAAAAAAAAAAGAATAACTTTCTTCTCCACAAATTCATTCTTTCCTTCATCTCAGATTGAATTAATCCTTACACTTTCCTTTTTCATGGAAAAAAATGCCTTAGATTTGCTAAGCCGTTTCCCACTTAATGAAATGAAACTTGCAATATTTAAAACATTCTCAACTGACACCTTTTTTCCATGACTGTGACATGAAGGGGGAAACCCATGTGTTGCGTGTAGACATCTGTGATGTTCTTATAAACAAGGTACTGCAATTAAACAGGCATAAAATTTAAGCAATAGCTTTACTGCTCAAGTCAGAGGCGCATTGGGCTATCTAATTCCATAGGTATACAACGTACAAAAATACTCATGGATTGTCAGCTCTAAAGGACTTAACTTATTTTAGCCCTAATTTATTGGGCTGATCCAATCATGGACGTTGTTAAAGAAATCTTTAATTAGATGACCCATAAAATAAAGACAGTAGTTATGAAAACAGTAAGTGTAATATGTTTAAATACCTCCTCACTCCTAGCCAGCTCTCTGCTGTTTTCTTTTTGGATTACTGACCCACATTATATTTAGAACATGAGAAGTATGTGTCTTGCTAATTACACAGCAGCTGCAGTGCGAAGAGCTTCATGAGGACTACCTCCTTCCCCATCTCCAGTTAATATTATTAGTACATCCTCATAGTCTACAATTACCACTGCAGAAAAATTACACAAAGTTTATGTTTTGTTTCAAAGCGAGCAGACCTGTGATAAAGGTTTCCTACAAAATGGTGATCAACAACTGCTGACATGGGTGTCAAAGAAAATTCTTCCAGACTGGAAGATGATGGGAAATTTTTCTTTTAAAGCAATTAAAGTTAAAGCTATGGATGATTTTAAAATTAAAGTAACAGAAAACATTAATGCAATATCATATTTCATGTGGAAAGCAGTGTTATTAGTCAATGATAAAAAACATCAAGAAAAATTTTTATGTGTAGCAGAACTGTAACTACCTGAAGGTAAAAAAATCTTTAGTGAAAGATACTTCATTTTCTTCAGTATTATGAACAGTCTGGATTGAACAAGCAATTCATGGCCCAGCACAAAACAGAAGGGTTTTAACCATAATCTCATCTATGAGTGAGGAAAAAAAAAATTAAACCACCCCACTGCTACTGCTGCTTCCCGCCTAGAGGACTGCACATTTTCATGCTGCTAGTAACTGGGCTACTTGCTCTCTTGATCCCTTCTGTTGTGCGTTTGTTGAGAAAGAAAATTATGTAAAGCAGCTATTAATTTTCTTTTTCTCAGTGCATCACTGCACCTCTAGTATTACTGAAACAGTTACTCTGCCAAAACAGACTGACCACCTATCAATGTTATGGTTAAGATGTTTTTGAAAGCACCAGTGATCTGATGCTGCCGGATAAAAACTTCCTCCTTGACCTTCATTAGGAGAAGGCAGCGCACAGTAAGACAGAAGTTTGAGAAGCTCTCAAAGACTGAGATTTTCAAAGTCCAAAGCAGGTAGGGCATAATCCAGGAGATATTTTTTGAAAACTCTATTTAGGGACCTCTAGACTAGCAGGCAAGCACTTTGTACATACAAGGGTCAGCAGTTGCAACAAATTCCTAGAAAAACTTCTGATGTATACAGGCAATCATGTTATATCTCTCATGTGGTATAATGATTATGAAACAGGTATGGGACAATGTGACCTGGGGAAAGGGGAGAGGTTACAGGTCCAGAGGGTGTGATTATTAACGCAAAACAGTGCAGATAGTTTCCATGCATTGAGATTGGTTACGGTGTCCAATGAATTTATTACACCCCTACACAATTACAATTTGTACTTCAAGAGCTAGCCTGAAAAACAATGCTCTTTTCACCAGGGAAAACACACCAGTCAAACACAGTTGTTTTCCACAGCACAATGAGCACAGACAAGATGCAGGATCTCATGCAGGACGTCCACACCTCCCATATACAACACTCTGCATGCGTACTTCAGAAACCATTCCTAGAAAAACTGCAGCTGCACTCATCTGCTAGTTATTTCTCACCCACAAAAAGGAACACTTAAGACTACTACCAGTGATGGTCCAGGAAAAGAGGGAAGAGTGCTTCTGTCCAAACTCCCTCACATCATAAACTTGCATACAGCATTCTTTGCAAGCAAAGTAAATGAAGAGATGCTCATGACCAAAGTTGTTTTCAAGTACTGTGCTAGATAAAATTCACATATTGGACTCCCGGGGTTAAGGGGAACAGTGGGATAGGAAAACTTATTTGCCAAATACCACACAATCTTGCTAAGGACGCTACGTAAGGATGCTACATCTTCTTTCTGGATATTTTCAGCAATGTACTACGTCTTGCAGAAGAACAAAGCAGCATGGCAAACAGCTGTCCAAGAAGTACTAAGATAACACTGTTTTCTGAGTGCATTTGTTGAAATGTTTTTAAACAGCAAGCAACTGCTTCTGAATACCTAATCAAATGTAGTGTTGAGTATTGAGCTCTTACCGTAACAATTTTTTGTGTCAGTGTGTGTTCTGGTAATAACCACATCAGACCAACTTTTCATATTTAAGTAAATATGAAAAAAGGAAAACTTTCACAGGATGCTTAACAATTTCTTTTCTCTCCTCCATTAAGACCACAAGAAGCCACTTCAGCTTACTTCACACACTTCCCCGATGCCCCACATCAACCAGCTAGTTTTCAGGGATGTGACAGGATTACTACACAGGCGTAAAGGTAGTAAATTCCTATGGCTTTATCTTTTTACTAAGTCACCAAATTATTATAGGAATGCTATATGTAGTACATGCAAAACTAGGGAGTAAAACTGACTCTCTGTCACTGAAATTTAAGTAAGGAGAAAAAGTAATAATATTAAGACTATATTCATCAGTTGCTATTCCTCAGTTGGGAACTGCTTACCTGAATAGGAACCTTATGGATACCAGTGCACTTCTCTTAAGGAAAGCTGTTGCAAAGAATTCCATAACCGACTTGATTTTTACTTCCTAAGCTGTTTGAATTCACACAAACATTGTAAACAGCATACTAGCAGATTACAAGTTCTTTATTCCTTTAGTAATATATCTGATAATAGTATCTTACAATGCTGGATGAAGAACCAAAGTAACCTTTCAGGGTACAATACCAAGTAACCTCTGCTGCTGACAGGATACACATCTTTAACACAAAGAATCACAAGTTTTACCATACCACATTTCAAATGCTGACCCCTCTCCTGTGTGAAAGAATGCTATTCCACTCCTCTCTTTTAAAGACATAAGAATGTTCTTAATTAAGATGGTTCTTAAATAAGAAGACTCAAATTCTTCCCAGTTACAAGTAATACTATTAGGAACTAGTAAAGATGTTAGCAACACAGACAAATGAAAAGTAGGCAATAGAGTAATACATGGGTGTGAGGCAGTAAAGCATTGTGAACCAGAAGAGATTATTTTGCACAGGTAAGACCAACCACTGTTTACGTTCTTGTAAGCTAAAAAACTTTTAAAATTAAAGAGAACCAACCACTTTTACATGATAAAGGATTCTCTGACTGCCATCTACAGACACTGTTTAATTTACAACTGTTTAATTTCACCTACTGATCTCTCCAACACTGTGTGAGAACACTACAGGACTTCAAAAAGAACAGAAAAGGGAAGAAGGTTTGATCTCCCTTCAGTAGAGGGCAGTATCAAGTATTTTACATGCAAAACAACTAACAAAACTTGTTTCTTTGAAGTTCAGGTATTCCTGAAGGCGACTGCAGTAACAATAGTTTCAAGGAGCAGTCAGAAAAAAAAAAAAGAAACACCATTTCTTGCATACAATGATCACCAATAAGCCATTACAGCAATGACAATCTAGCTTTTAAAGGGAACTACAAAATGGGCAAAACACACCCAATATGCTGTGAGTAATTCAGGTCATTGTGAAGAACAATAACATCCTCTTGAAGAGGATTAAAAGTGGCTTTATATTTCCCCCAAATTAGCAAAGGAATACCACACCAAAAAATTTACAACTCTAAAAAACAATTAACTCATTGTTCTTATGTAAACACTGAAAAGCCTGCCTTTCAAAAAAACCCAATTCCTCCAAGCTGTTAAAAAATAACCCAAACAAACTATGTAAATACTGTCAAATCTCAAACAACCCAAACAAAAGAACAGAAGAGCACTAAGAAAGATAAACAATGATTATATGCAAATCACACAAAACATTTCAAGAGCCATCTCAGCCACAGAAAAACACCACCCACCAACAGCTGATTAGGTTTCTGAACATCAAGTTAAAACAAGAGCAAACTAAGCTGTGCAAATCAAGTACTACTACACTTGCACAGTTCAATACCTCGAGAAATCTCTCTCCCTGGAGCTGCTGTGCCCTGAAGGACTAATCTAAAAGCCCTCCAAACCACTCACTGCTCTGACCATGCCTGACAGCAGACATTTTCCTGAAGACTGCACTGTCTCCTAATAAAAGATGGAGTTCCTTGTTTGGCTCCACTATGATTTCCAGGCCTTCCTGATACCCCAGCGCTCATGCCCTTCATTTCTGTGCTGCTGCATGCTTGGAAGGCAAGAGACTACATTGTAGAAAATGGGGGACTGAACTCAAGGGAGGAGAAATAAGGACAAAATGGACAGATCTGCAAAGCTGCAAGTTGTGGAGGTGGGAACACAATCCAAGTACCTGCTTCTGCTTTTGAGAACAAAACCAAATGCTGCGTGTTATGACCTTTCATAAAGCTGAGTATCCAAACTTAAGAAAGGACAAGAACAAAAATACACATTGAGGAAACGATACATAACCTTGCTTTCAAAAAGTGGATCTTGGCATTTCAATTTACCACAAAGGTGTAAACATTTCTCATTATTCCTGCATGACCACACCACCTGAAACTCACTGCTCCTCAAACACAAAACATACTTCCTCTGACGCAGGGAGCCATAAGCCTAGCAGTGGGCTTATGCCAGAAGGGCCTCAGACGCACCTCAGAAAGAAGACAAAGCAAGAATTCATTTTGCACATTTCTTTTTCCCACCTGCAAGAAACCCACTCCTCCCTAATGCACACATTTCTATATGGTCCTACACCTGTGCTCCTTGCTTCCCTGGGCTCCCTCTTGACGCTGATTCTCCTTTCTTTGCTCGCAGACAAAAGAAAGACACTGTTCAGCCCCTGGCTGAGGCGTAAGCAGGCTCGTACAGCAGCAAAACTGAATAATCAAGGACTCTTTGCTCAGGCGGTCCCCAGCAAGAGACTTTTGTATACAACAGTGCCATCTTCAGTTAGTTCAGGAAAACTGCTCCATTGAAATAGGCTGAGCGAAGGGCAGGGGGGAAATAAAAAAATAAAAGAACCATAACAGAGGCAAAGAGGTAGCGTAGGGCTATTCCTTTGCCTAAAAAGCAGTGTTGGTGCCTGCAGCTGGCATAAGTAGGTTAGTTTCCACTCTGGTACTAGTTTTGGTTCCAGGACCAGCTCGCAGAAATCTTAGCTGCAACAGCAGGATAAGTCTCCTACTCTGAGCTCCTCCAGGGAAAAGGAGGTATTAAACTCTAAGATAAACATGGAAAATAACCGCTTCGCTAGATATGTATTATTTTTGCAGCCGTGACAATAAGGCTGAGTTGACGAATTTTTCTCTCGACAAACATTACAGTTTTTTCTTAAAGGCTGTAAAGCTTGCTCCTGTTCCCTCTACTAGCAAATAATGTTCTTCTCCAGCACTACCTGAAGAATGCATATAGGCCTATTTACACTTAAATGACACCAATTTATCTACACCATCTGACAAACACTTTTGCATAGTCTCAACATTTCAATTAGCTGTGCTAAGTAAAAACTGTCATGCTTGAGCATACTCAGTGTCTGAAAAGTACTTAAAAAAGTCATATGCCAAGTTCTTAATTGGAGTGCTTTCTCTGAAGTCACATCAATAAGAAATCTTATCCTTATAAACAAAACAATATCAGTTATCTGTTTGCCTGGTGCTTGGAAATAATATATAGACACAAAGCAGGAACCATGTGTACTCAGATCCTGGTTTCCTGCAAATGTTAAATCTCATGTCTTTGCAGGATTCTGTTACTAAAAGCAGACATTAAACAACTCATTGCTATAAACAACTCATTCTGTAGGATCAGCCTTTGTCGTACCTTTTGCATTTAAGGTCTTCTGGATTAAACTGTATATTCATACCATGATTGCTTTCATCGCCTTCTACAGGGACTAAGAGAGGTTTGGTGTCCTCTTCCATATTTGGTGAATGTGCCTCCATCTAGATTCTCTGTTATTCTGACCTGAAAAAAAAGGAAATGAGACGACTGCTGTTAAATAAAACTGGGTCCCTGCTACAAATTTAAGACTGGCAGAGTCCCACAGCTACAGAAACTCCTGGGGTGAAAAGCATCTGAAAATCCCTTGAGCTTGCCACCTGAGAATTCTCATTCCATAATGCAAACATCACAGGGCAAACACACCAGGGACAGTATTTTTTTACAACACGCTATTCTTTTTAGTAAAGTGGTCAGTGTACAACTGTGCTCTGAACCTCTTTTAGCATTACAACAGGCAATGTAAATTGAAGTAATACAATGGATACTATGGCTTACACTGGGACTGAAACAAGTTTGTAAAAACTGTGGCTTGGAATACGAATATCCTTTGAGCTACCACAAATACGAAGCTCACTATGTGCAAATAAACCTTGAGTCTACTCACACATAGGTCTCCTCTTCCTGCTTTCAAAGTATGAGACTTCTTTTACTGCTGCACTGTAAGACCAGTGTGATTTTAAAAGGAGTTCTATTTCCAATTTGTAACAGTACAGCTGAGAAAAATTTGTCACAGTTATCAGTGACTACTATTTAGCTGAACTACTCCAAACTTTGCAGCAGACATATGCCATTTTCCAGATTATTGCACTCTACTGCATCCAGGCTCTTTGAGTTAAAGGCAATTAATGGTTTAATAACAAATTAATCATAAAGTATTATATGCATTCAGAGCTCTCTTGGCCAAACAATGGAGAGATGATCACATGTAAGCTAATGTAATTCTACTTAGACTGAATTACAGTCCTCGCAGGGGACGTGCTGCAGTCTCGTGTGCAGATAAACAATGGTATCAGTTTTAACAGTTCTCATCCCTGTTACCTCCTGAAGAGTTCCTCAGCTAGGACAATTTCTTCAAACAAAAAATGGCAGAAGCATCTGCCCTTTCAGGTGGACTGTCTCTTGATGCTTTAGAATGTCAGAATGACATAAAGACAGATCTAAGAAACAAAGCTGGCTCAAGAAAAGGCAAGATAGCACTGGATGTTTGAAACCAGGGGGGTGATGAAGGAAGATAAAATAGTAAGAACAAAGTGTGTACCATCCTTCTATCCTCACAGAAATAAACTGTAAAGCCCCAGGCCCAGAAATTACAACAACCTAAGTTAAAGTACTGACACGTTTCTATCCATTCCTGGCTGCATGTTGCTAATCTTCTTGCATTAGCTCATCTTGCTAACACCTCCACAAAAACAAAACAAAAAAAACCTCAACAAAATAAAAAAGTACACACAAACCCCCCCCCCCCAACAAATAATCTGAAGGAGAGTATGAAAAAGGAAGGAAGGAAAATCAGTAGTTTTCAACCATATCCACTCTCTAGGGTTCAAACAAATCCTAAAAGAGGAGTAGGAGAACATTGAAGGCAAGCACAGTGGAGACTGGGGAAGCACAAGGACTGGTTCAACCTGCTGAGGAAGTGCGTTTTATAGGACAGGCACCTGGTCGCTCTCTCTCTCCCTGTCCCAGTGTGCTAAGCACAGTCAGTGGCTCTTTGCTATCAACAGGAGGTGACTGCTGGAGGCTCCAGTTAAACAAAATGTTACTGAAAGCAGTAGCGCTGCCCTTGACAGCTCAAGAGTATAGGTGTGATCCTACATTAAATTGGACTGGGAAAACTGATACAGATGAAAATTAAATGTTCTTTTCCCTGCTTTAAATTTAAACCAGTGCTGAGCTTGGGGTCTGCTGTCTGGCTGCATATATGTGCATGCTTGTGCAAAGGAGGGGACAGAGCGCGGGTGAATCCATTTCACCAGGCCACACTGCCAGTCTCATCCCATTTTCAGCATCCACAACAAGAGATTTGAATATTACTGAGTTTAAAGGCATGATTTTCTCTTGTTCATTTTAACTCTCCGAGGACATAATAAGTGATCAGTGATACTAATCCAGGCAATCTCAAGAATCTCATCTGCACTCACCGATAGCATCTTCTTTCTCTTGCATTTCATTTTTGCCATCACACTTCCTGAAGTTTTTTCCTACCTTTTTTCCAGAGGCTTTCCAAGATGGGGTACTCTTACCTACCTGACCTTACTGCTTCCTGACCACTGACACTGTAACCCCACTAAAAACCACAAGCTCAGATTCTTTACCCTAAAAATCATTCTCTTCTACACTGTTGCTGCTGGTTCCTTGACCTCAACTAAACATCTTACACATTCTCATCCTTCTCAGCTGCTCTGGTGACCACTCAGCTTATGAGGTCCTGCTCTTCACCTCCCTCTATTTTCTGTCCTTTCTACACATGGTGAAAACTGCTTTCCAAACCTGCCTCTTTACAAAGAGATTTCTTACTGCACAGCAATATTTTCATTTCCTTTCATGGGGTGCTCTGTTCCTTTCCCAAGCCCAGTTACAGCTCGTCTCTTGTTCAGTTCTTCCTTACTGTTTTCACTTATTTTTCTGTAGCTCCAAGTCATTTCCTTCCTCCCTACTGATTTGCTGTACCACCTCACTGTTATATTCACCCCAGTGCACATCACCTTCCTTCAGCAGCTAAATACTTCTGAAACAAACTTCACAGGCCCCAGAGATTTCATGCACTGCTACAGACACTTCACCTACTCATCTGCCATCCCCACTACAAAACACTTTTTGCAGCCCTCTGACTACACCTGAAGACAGCAGCCTTCATGCACCTTTATTTTTTGCTTTCAATTGTCATCTCACAAGTCTACGCATTTTTTCCTTCCAAGGCCTCACTGCTGGACTCAGGCAGAAGACTGGAAATGCAATAGTATCTTCTTTTACTATTCCTTACCTTTTTCACCTTAACATCCTGCATGCTTTTTCTCAAAAAATCCCCAAAAACATTCTCAAAAACAGACCCCTCACTCATTCTGCCTTTCACAACACTTAAGAGTTTAAATCACACTTTTGATCTAGCCATAAAAATGCAGGTGAAAATTTAAATTCCTAACAGCTGAACTAAAATTGGAAATAAATAAATTAAAATCCCAAACACTCTGAAGTGGTTTTAGCCAGAATTTTCCAGAAGACTGCAGAACCAAGATCCCTTCCTTCCACAGGCCCCATTTTATAGTGCATATTAAGCAGACCTCAAATGGTGATTTGAGATACTGCTTTAAACGCACCTTTTCCCTAAAACCTGTTGGAAATAATGCATTTGTGCTTTACAATTCAATCTGATAAATCCTGACATTGATCATGTTCGATTTTCTCTACACTATGGCTGTAAATAAAGAACCCTGTACATTTTATAGTATTCAATAAAGAAAAACAATCCCTCCAGAATGCAGCTTAAAGTAGGTTGGGCACGACAGCCTGATTTGGGGGTTAGGGAGTGTGGGAGCAACACCAAGTATATGGAAGATTAATTAGGACTAAGCTAAAGCATGAAGGATATTAGAATAAACATTAGTTAAAGGACCAAGTGTACACACCACAAAATGAATATTGAATGCAGGAGAAGGCCAGGCTGGAAAAAATGCCTGGGAATAAGTGAACTGGAGACACAACTGTAAGGAGTCATGAGAGTGCAGAACAGACAAAACCATCCTTTCTGTCTGAAGTTTGGAAACCAAAGAGCTGTATAAAGATCTGCCTGAACAAGAGAAGCAGGTACTTTCTGAATTCGATGCCTGCACTTATTAAAAGAATATGCTTAGAGAAGACCATGAAGTCTGCGTGTCCTTCATAGCTGCAAGGGAGTTGTTGCTTACCGATTTTTTCAGAGTCTGCTTAAAACCTGGATCGGCAAAGGCAGCTTTTTACATCTCTACTGCTGAGAACAGATGGGTGAAGCTTACGACCAGCGAGCTGGCTTCTTTACAAAGACACGCAGCCACGACACAAGGGAACGCTCCTACAGCTCGAGAGACAGCCGCAAGCAGGAGAGCGAAGTTACCACCTCGGAGATTAAACAACACGTTTAACACGTTTTCCTTCGGTCCACGGGTCCCCCAGGCCCGCGACACCCGCCGCCACCTCCCTGCTGGCTGCGGCCGCGCCGCCCTCGCCCCGCTCCTCACACGGGCCCTCCCGGCGCGGCCCGCCGCTCCTGCTCCGCTCCTGCTCCGCTTCTCCCCCACACCTCCTGCTCCTGCTCCGCCCCCCGCCACCCCCGCCCGGCCTCTGCTCCGCTCCGCTCCCCACCCCGCCCCGGCTCCTCCTCCGCTCCCCACCCCCGCCCCGGCTCCTCCTCCGCTCCCCACCCCCGCCCCGGCTCCTAGTCCAATCCCCATCCCGCCCGGCTCCTACTCCGATCCCCACCCTCCCCCCTCCCAGCCCCAGCTCCTGCTCCCCCGCTCCGGTTCCCCCGCTCCGGCTCCTGCTTTTCGCCCTGGCTCCGATCCCCCCCCCACCTCGCCCCGCGGCTCCCGCTCCGCTGCCCCCGCTCGGCCGGCTCCGCTGTCCCCCGCACCCGGCAGCGGGCAGCGCCCCGGGCACAGGCCGGACTAGGGCTCCCAGCCCGCCGCGGGGGGGCGGGGCCGCGCTGCGCGGACAGGGCGGTGCGCGCCTCCTCTTAAAGCGCCGCGGGGCGGCCCCGCCTGGGTGCAGCTGTGAGGGCGTCGTGCCCCGGCGGAGTCTGCTGCGGGGGAGAGGCTGAGGCCGAAACAAAGGCGGCTACAAAGGCAGCTGGTCCCGCTTGCGGCCCCGCTTCTGGCCGAAACAAACCGCGGGTCTTGTGTGGAGAACGGTGCTTCGCGAGGCTCCAAAGCCGCCGGGGGGTTCGCCAGAGTGAGGGGCGGGGAGTGAAGACAACAGAGTGGCCAATACGTTTTAGAAACTCGGTTTAATCCTAGGGGTTTGTCTTGTCCTCGAGAATCCAGTTGAGAACATGCCCTGCTTATAACTGAAACCCTGGTTGAAGTAAAAATCTAGGGATGTTTGTAGCTCATGCTTCGAAAAAGTGCTGAATTGCACACGAGAGACAGCAGAGAAGAGATTTGCCGTGTGAGAACGGCAGTACCGAACAAACTAGATGCAACTCTCGGTCTCTACGTTGTGTGCAAGTGCAGCCTGAACCAGACTGCTGCTTCTGCAAGAAAACTGCTGTGCAGTGGAATTTTAGACTGGGAGGAAATGAGGCAGCAGGGACTAAGGCCACCCATCATCCTGAAGTTCAGTGGCATACAAGCTGAGTTGGACCAAAACTCTTGTTTCCATGTAGCCCAGCAAAATCTTTTGTCTCTGAGCCACTGTTAGGATCTGAGTGCACGCTGTGGCTCTTGGACGTTTTTGTAAGTGAAGCAGGAGTCTGTCCACCTGCTGCCACATGAATTTGAAGTACAATGCTAATGCCACCTGCTGGTCCTATGAAAGTGAATTAAACTAAAATACGCAAATAGAGATGTGTAAAGATTTGGATTCTTTTCATCATGTAAGCATACAGTCTGAGTCTCTCAAGCCTGTCTTCTGTCTCCTATGCTATGAAAGACCTAGTTACTAGTATAGTGGATAGATGACCTGTATTTCATTGCATTCTTGGTCACCAGCTGTAGTCCTCAAAAGAGTTGTGCTTTGGAAAAATGTTATGTTGTAAGAACTGCACATGAGCCAAGCCTAAGCATAGACATTCCTCTTGCTCCTTCCTGAAAGCTGCTTCCAGTCGCTGACTTCATGAAAGGGTGTTCAGTCACTGTTCTGTTGTGGCTTTCTATTTGATGACACATCACCTCTAGACCAGCATGTCTCTTCCCGCGTTCTTGGGCAGTTTCTAGAAAAACACAAGTTTAAATTAATTTAAGACCTGTTGGCAGATCTGTAAGACAAAGAGGGTATTAGCAGCTTGTTAAAAAAATCCACCTCAAACTGTGATCCTTAAGGCATACTTTATTCTGTACTTGAAGGTATAACGTAATTGTGAAATGTAAAAATTCATAAAACTGAGGCACTACAGACATCTTAGTGGTTGAACAAATAACTTTTCCCCATAATTGCAAACAGAGGCGTAGCCACATGACTAACAAACTTAGTGGGGTTTGCATTTTGCTGGAGACCTATGTTATTCCAGATTTCTTTTTGAAAAATACTGGCATTGGGATGGCATGTAAGATGTAGAAGACGTGTTATGCTAAAAATCTTGTTTGTGGGCAAAAAGAAAGCAGACCTTATATATAAATAAAGCCAAGAATAATTGTTAGTGCAACTGAAATTCAAAGAGTCTAATCATTATTAGTCCATCTGTAATTGTTAGGCAGAAACAAAGAAGAAAACTTTATGCACATGCCTTCTTTCTTCCCCTTTTCCTGGTGGTATGCTTACCCTTCTGCTGCTGCTCTGAGTCCTTAGGTTGGTGGTTTGATTGTTGGGCGATGGTGAGCAGAGGGGACATTATGGCAAGTGGTCAGCATCTGCAGTTCTTATCTGGGAGAAGCAGGATGTTTTCATTGCTGGTAACAATACACTCTAGGGGGTTACATTCAGATGAGGGGTTATTTTTATAAGTTTTTGAAATTTACTTCTACATGTTTTTCTACTGATCTGCATCTCCATGTTACGTTGCCCACCCAGGAGTTTTGAGGGAACTGGCGGATGTGCTGGCCAAACCCCTTTCCATCATCTTCCAACAGTCCTGGATGACTGGGGAGGTTCCGCTGGACTGGAGGCTGGCTGATGTCGTGCCCATCTATAAGAAGGGGTGCAGGGAGGATCCGGGGAACTACAGGCCTGTCAGTCTGACCTCAGTACCGGGAAGGTCATGGAGCAGGTGATCCTGAGTGCTATCACGAAGCACATGCAAGAGAACCGGGTGATCAGGCCCAGTCAACACGGGTTCATGAAAGTCAGGTCTTGCCAGAGTAATCTGATCACCTTCTATGACCGAGTGACTAAACTCTTGGACGAGGGAAAGGCTGTGGATGTATCTTCCTGGACTTCAGTAAAGCCTTTGATACAGTTTCTCACAGCATTCTGCTTCGGAAACTGTCAGCCTCTGGCCTGGACGGGCGCACACTCTCCTGGGTGGAAAACTGGTTGAATGACGGGGCCCAGAGGGTGGTGGAAATGGAGTTAAATCCAGCTGGAGGCCAGTGACAAGCAGGGTTCCCCAGGGGTCAGTGCTGGGTCCAGCCCTGTTCAATGTCTTTATCAATGACCTGGATGAAGGCATCGAGTGCTCCCTTAGCAAGTTTGCAGATGACACCAAGCTGGGTGGAAGTGTTGATCTGCTGGAGGGTCGGGAGGCTCTGCAAAGGGACCTGAACAGGCTGGACTGCTGGGCAGAGTCCAATGGCATGAGGTTTAACAAGGCCAAATGCCGGGTCCTGCCCTTGAGGCACAACAACCCTAAGCAGAGGTACAGACTAGGAGAAGCCTGGCTGGAAAGCTGCCAGGAGGAGAAGGACCTGGGGGTGTTGGTTGACAACCGACTGAACATGAGCCAGCAGTGTGCCCAGGTGGCCAAGAAGGCCAATGGTATCTTGGCTTGTATCAGAAACAGCGCGATCAGCAGGTCCAGGGAGGTTATTCTCCGCGGTCGTTACTCGGCAGTAATGAGACCGCACCTTGAGTACTGTGTTCAGTTCTGGGCCCCTCACCACAAGAAGGATGCTGAGGCTCTGGAGCGAGTCCAGAGAAGAGCAACAAAGCTGGTGAAGGGGCTGGAGAACAGGCCTTATGAGGAGTGACTGAGAGAGCTGTGGCTGTTTAGCCTGGAGAAGAGGAGGCTGAGAGGAGACCTTATTACTCTCTACAACTACCTGAAGGGAGGTTGTGGAGAGGAGGGTGCTGGGCTCTTCTCCCAAGTGACAGGGGACAGGACAAGAGGGAATGGCCTCAAGCTCCACCAGGGGAGATTTAGGCTTGAGATAATTCTTCACAGAAAGGGTTGTTAGGCATCGGAACAGTCTGCCCAGAGAGGTGGTTGACTCACCTTCCCTGGAGGTGTTTAAGGTGAGGTTGGATGAGGTCCTTAGGGGCATGGTTTAGGGATTGGTGGGAATGGTTGGACTCGACGATCTGGTGGGTCTCTTCCAACCTGGTTATTCTGTGATTCTGCGATTCTGTGATTTGAATGTACTCTATGAGACACCATTCATGTATGTTGAATAATTCTGTGATCTTTTTTGGCTCTACATGACTCTGCTTGAGTGAGGCTACTAGGACAAAATGACCTCAAAAGAAGTCAGCAAACATCTTGTGAAATGCATGCCCTGCCACCATGATTTACATTGAATTGTTAGCAGCCTTAGGAGAAAAAAAAAAAAAAAGTTGTAGCTTCCAGAAGAATTTTCTGAGTTAAACCGATTTGTTACATTTACTTTGTAATTTCTTGGCATTCACAAAAGTTCATTGTATGGCTTCTTCTGAAGTAACAAGAAATAGTTTGGAGGCAGCAGACAGTGCCCTACAATGAGCAGAATCAAGAAAACAGAGGAAAAAAATAGGAACTCTCCAGGTTCATCCACTAGGTAGAGGCCGTGACATCTGATTATATCTAAAATTAAGTAAGAGATCATCCATAAATCATTACAGATCTCCACCATAATGGCATGTGTAGTTGCTCCCTACATCTGGCATTAAAAATATTAGCCTGAACTGTATCTCCTTGAGTGAGTTAGGGAGTGCAGAACATGGAAGTTGTGCTGTCCACACTGAGCGAATGGTAAACTGTTGATGGAAAGGAGGATGAACAATTTGAAAGCTCTCATTTTGGCATAGATGTACCAGAGTAGTACATCTCCTATTAAACATAAATTTCTCAGGAAAACAGACATACTGCTCCTTTTCTTTATGGCTGTTCAAAGTAGAGCTTCAGTGCAATGAAAACAGAAGCCATTTTGGCTCACAAAGCAGCCTACTCTGTTTTCTTGTCCAGGCAAAAAGTGGCACAGTGTGTAGCACAATGGGTAAAGTGGGTAAAATTTAGCTTGCAAGCCTCCCTGCTGATTCCAGATGCTGTGTCAGAATCTTGAAAATAGCTTTATACACTTCCCACAGAGACCCTCCCACGGCACGTTCTTAATCTTTGGACATTGTGTGTCTTATGAAACCTAATGTTCCAGTGGCTATCTTTGCTACCTGCACTAAGCACAGGCTCATATATATCATGTGCAGTTTTAAGCTCACTGTGAGACAGAGAAACTGGTTCTTAAAGTTTCTTAGCTGCTTTGCATTTTAAGTTGAGCACCACCTGTGTCTTGTCCTGATGTTCCTGAAAAGTGAACAGCTATAAAGAGTAGGGCTGAACTGACAATGAGTAAGATGAAAATAACCAGAGCATTAGTTTGGAGACCACTCTCCAATAGCGTTTATCTGCTGTAGGCATTTCTTTTATTGTTGCCCAAAGCACCTACTAGATACTCATATGTTTACTTCAAGATAATAGGCCAGCACCCTATTAAAATTATTCAAGAGGCACACAGGTTTTTAAGTAGCTTTTCTGATTCAGAAAATCTGTTGGACATGGTGGAGCAAGTTAATGAGTATCATATTTATGGAACACTAGATACTCTTCATTCACGATTTTCAGAACAAGCATTACTGTATTGTTTCACGGCGTGAGAAGAGGTGTAGAGAAGACATTCACTGCACCAACAGCTCAGAAACCCAAGAAGTGCCAGAGTACTCACTGCAATTTTTAACACAGTGTTAACTGATACAAATCCTACCTATGTTCTCTGGCACTTCAACATAAACAGAACTCCAGAGATAAGAATTTAGCCCTCTTTCTTTTCTCTACGAAGCCTGGTATAATGAAACACTGTGGATAGGGAATGTTGTTCTTAAGTCTGCTTGGTTTGTTTTAGACAAATATATTGTATGTTTAACCTAAATAAACTTTTTTTTTTTTTTAATTCTAGCAAAGTGTTATGTTCTGTTAGTTGTTACGTTAAAGCTTGAACATTTTGTTTGCAGGTACTTAATGCCTTCTTTGCCTCAGTCTTTAAATGTAAAGAAAGTTGTTTCGTCTGTGTACAAACCCAGGAGCTAGAGGACCAAAATGAGGCTCCCATGATCCAAGAGGAGCCCTGCTAGCCCAACTAGACACCCACAAGTCTATGGGGCTGGATGGGATCCACCCGAGGGTATTGAAGGAGCTGGCGGATGTGCTGGCCAAACCCCTTTCCATCATCTTCCAACAGTCCTGGAAGACTGGGGAAGTTCCACTGGACTGAGGGCTGGCTGATGTTGTGCGCATCTACAAGAAGGGTCGCAGAGAGGATCCAGGGAACTACAGGCCTGTCAGTCTGACCTCAGTGCCAGGGAAAGTCATGGAACAGGTGATCCTGAGTGCTATCATGAAGCACATGCAAGAGAACCGGGTGATCAGGCCCAGTCAGCACAGTTTCACAAAAAGTTTCACAAAAAAGTTTTTCAAAAAAGTCTTGCCAAACTAACCTGATCGCCTTCTATGATAAAGTGACTCAGCTACTGGACGAGGGAAAGGCTGTGGATGTATCTTCCTGGACTTCAGTAAAGCCTTTGACACAGTTTCTCACAGCATTCTGTTTCGGAAACTGTCAGCCTCTGGCCTGGACGGGTGCACACTCTCCTGGGTGGAATACTGGTTGGATGGCCGGCCGAGAGTGGTGGGAAATGGAGTTAACTCCAGCTGGAGGCCAGTGACAAGTGGGGTTCCCCAGGGGTCAGTGCTGGGTCCAGCCCTGTTCAATGTCTTTATCAACGACCTGGATGAAGGCATCGAGTGCTCCCTTAGCAAGTTTGCAGACGACACTAAGCTGGATGGAAGTGTGGATCTGCTGGAGGGTCGGGAGGCTCTGCAAAGGGACCTGAACAGGCTGGACTGCTGGGCTGAGTCCAATAGCAGGAGTTTAACACGGCCAAATGCCGGGTCCTGCACTTGGGGCGCAACAACCCTGTGCAGTGCTACAGACTAAGAGAAGCCTGGCTGGAAAGCTGCCTGGAGGAGAAGGACCTGGGGTGTTGGTTGACAGTGACCGAACATGAGCCAGCAGTGTGCCCAGGTGGCCAAGAAGGCCAATGGCATCCTGGCTTGTATCCAAAACGGCATGATCAGCAGGTCTAGGGAGGTTCTTCTCCCTCTGTACTCAGCACTGGTGAGACCGCACCTCGAGTACTGTGTTTAGTTCTAGTCCCCTCACCCCAAGAAGGATGTTGAGCGAGTCCAGAGAAGAGCAACAAAGCTGGTGAAGGGGCTGGAGAACAGGCCTTATGAGGAAGGGCTGAGAGAGCTGGGGCTGTTTAGCCTGGAGAAGAGAAGGCTGAGAGGAACCTCGTTGCTCTCTACAACTACCTGAAAGGAGGTTGTAGAGAGGAGGGTGCTGGGCTCTTCTCCCAAGTGACAGGGGACAGGACAAGAGGGAACGGCCTCAAGCTCCACCAAGGGAGGCTCAGGCTGAACATTAGGAAAAAATTTTTCACGGAAAGGGTCATTGGGCAGTGGAACAGGCTGCTCAGGGAGGTGGTTGAGTCACCTTCCCTGGAGGTGTTTAAGGGACAGGTGGATGAGGCGATAAGGGGCATGGTTTAGTGTTTGATAGGAATGGTTGGACTCGATTATCCAGTGGGTCTCTTCCAACCTGGTTATTCTATGATTCTATAATATATCTTAATTGCAGCTCTGTTGAAAGTAATCATAAAATTGTCAAATTATAAAACTGCAAAAAGGCTCTAAAGTTGAAAGACTTCTACAAGGAGCTAAAAGTGGTACTGCAGATGTCATGAATAAAGAAGACACTTGATTAAATGTATTTTCTTTTTAGCAAAACTAACCTTGAATGGGTGCCATGAGGCATATTTAGGATCAGAAATAGTCTGGTAAACAGAGTGAGCCAAACAAGGGTGTGGTAAATGAGAAATGCAAGGACTAGTGATTTGACTACCTTTTTAGGAAAATCCAGCAAGAAAGCGAAAGTTTTATCAGTGAAAGGCTGTGAAATAGCCACTAGAGATTGTATAAAGATTGTAGAATAATACATTGAGGATTTCAGGGTGTACATGCAGTAAAAGATCAAGATAGTATGATGACTTTTGAATATGCTTGACTTTTCCGGGAATTGTATGAATATTTATCTATCTGTAGTGCATAAAATTTTGGGGTCTATGTCATGGGCTTTGGACTCAACTTTGAAGGGTCCGTGCCCTCCTCAGAGTGTCCAGAATTTGTGCAAACTCAGACTAAACAGTATCTTTCTTGGCAATGCAGAGATTGGCTTACTGTACACTGAGGAACAAATCTGCATTTCAGACTACAGTTCTGCCAGGCAGAGGGCTTCACTTTTATTAGACGTATGTAAAATAAATCAAAGTTTAACAGTCACACATGAAGAAATTAAGGAATGCTCAGGTGCTGAGAGAGCCAGACAGGATCATCACCAGAGCATAGAAGCACCCAGACATTCTGAACCCATGTTTTCCTGAGCTCCCATCTCCTTCCACTGATACAAAAAATGCTGACAAATAGTCTCTAAGACTCGTTTTGGAGTTTTAGAAACAAGCATCCTTTATCAGGCTTGGGCAACATGGGGGAGTGATCTCCATGAATCATGTGCAACAAGACAAAAGCTGGTAATAGAATGTGCACTTACATGCATATTGTGAGAATTAATAGATAAGCTTTGCTGCAGCTGGTTTGTATGTTTAATTGTCTTGTAATGTAAATCTGTCTTGTATCAAGAAATAATATGCAAACAGTCTCCAGACATGGATAAATAATCTCAAAGAATAAATGCTTTCACAGAATTGCAAGAATTTGTTGATATGCTTAATTGTCTTATACAATGTAGCTGGTTTAGGTCAAGAGATAACCTGTCTTGGGGCTGCGATAATTTAATAATGTGCCTAACTGACTTGTGAGACGCACTCGTCTTGGGTCAGGAGATAACCTGAAGGAAGTCTCCAGAGGTGGTTTAATAACCTAAAAAAGAAGAACATTCTTTAAAAACTTATATGGTTCTTTGTCTAAAACTAGCATACATATCCACTGCTTTTGTAAGATGGGATGCCTTTTTTAGAAAGGCATCCAATTCCCAATTCAGTGCTGAACTGTAAAATACTATTACTGCCTTTGCTTCAAAGATTTTGTCCTTTTAAGTATTTTACCAGTGAATAAGTGTTTCATAGAATCATTGAGTAGTTTGGGTTGGAAGGGACTTTAAAGATCATCTATTTCCAACCCCCCACCATATGCAGGGACGTCCCCCATTAGGTCAGGCTGCCTGAGGCCCCATCCAACTTGGCCTTGATCACCTTAAGGGTTGGGGCGTCCACAGCTTCCCTGAGCAACCTGTGCCAGTGCCTCAGCATCCTTATCATGAAGAAACTCCTCCTTATGTCTAGTTTAAATCTGCCCCTCTACAGCTTATACCCATTGCCCCAGTCCTATTAGCACAAGCCTTTATGAACACTCCCTCCCCAGTGTGATAATGGATATTAAGGAGATTCATGTCAGCATGACAGGAAATGGCGGCAATTGTGAAGTTGTGAATGTTTATCTTAAAGTTTAAACGTTCGACGAAATTCACTGTTTAACATTTGTGCAGGGTTTAGGTGTATTGGATTGCGCAGAGCGCTGGTGTGAGGGGATGGGGGCGAGCAGTCTGAGTTCGCGGAGCCTCGGGGAGGAGCTCTTGAGAGGCCCTGGGCGATCCGGGAGGGGCCGGGTGCACTAAGGGGAAGGGACATTCTCGAAGGTGATTGTAATATTCATGAGACTAAATGAATATGCATGAGGGAACATTCTCGAAGCTAAATGAACATGCATGAAGGCACATTCTCGAAGAGGAACACTCTGCTTAACTCCCCCCAAAAATACAGTTAACTTAGCAACTACTCTTGCTTTAGCATAAATAAAAGTATCGCACTTTTTGTGGCAGGAACTACTTCTCGTATCACTGCGCGCGCCTCGACGCCGGCTAAGCACTCGCAGTGTTCTTCTCAGCACGCGCCCGCCCCCTCCGCGGCCGCCGCCTCGCGCCCAGCTACAGCCGCTTGCGCGCGCCGCGCTCCGCGCACCTCTTGGCCGGCGGGCGGGGCACGTGGCGCGCCGGCACGTGGCGGTGCTTTTATCAGGGGCCGCGCGGGGGCGGGCTCGCCATTTTCTCTCGTCGCTGAGGGTCCGTGAGAGGTGAAGGGAGGGAGGAGGTGGGATAGCGGGTTCCATCGCTTTGCCGTCGTGGCCAGGGAGGGAGTTGCTGTTGTGGGAATTAATTGATAAGTTTCATTGCAGGTGGTTTGTATGATTAATTATCTCGTTGCGTAAATGTGTCTTGTAAGATGTAGCTGTTTCAGGTCAAGAGTTAACCTGTCTTAGGGCTGCAAGAATTTATTGATGTACTTGGTTGTCTTGTAAGATACAGCTGGTTTAGGTCAGGAGAAAACTTGAAGGAAGTCTCCAGACGTGGTTGGATAATCTAAAAAAAAACCACAAAGAAGAGAACATTCTTTAGAAATTTATGTGGTTCTTTGTCTAAAATTATTATATGCACCCTCTGGTTTTGTAAGATGTTATACCTTTCATAGAAGGGCAGCCGATTCAGCGCTCAATTGTAAAATAGAAGTATTATTGTCTTTGCTTCAAAGACTTTACCCTTCTCAATATTTCACCAGTGAGGAACTGTTTTTCACACTACTAACGCATTTTGCTTCCTGCAGGCAGACCAGGCAGGGATTAGAATGGACAGAGAGGACTGGAATACAGAGCTTGGGGATGAGGTGTCAACAGTTCTCCCGCTCCTGAATCAGGTATGGTGTGGCAGCTGTTGGGCAGTTTGGTTCTCTTCCCTTTCCCTCCTCCTGCCATCAGCAGCCTGGGGCTGTGGTCCTCTGTTCTTGTGGTGCCTGAAGCATTTGGAGGGACTTACTCTAACTGATAGGTTGAAGAGGCAGTGTTCTCTTAACAAATAGTAGACGTTTGTTTCTCAAAGTTTTCAAGTGCCTTGCCACCCTGAAGGCTCTTGGAGCACTATCAATATAGCCAATTGGTCTTATTTTTTTTATTCTTTTCTTGTATTTCCCATTAAGATGCTGCCCCCTTATGCTGGGTTGTGAGAGGATGTGTACTTTTTGGAGAAATATGTGGTATAAAAGTGGGATGTACTAGTAACTCAGTTCTGGCGTGTAGGAGTTGAGTTCCTGTGTGGATAGGCTAGATCAACAGAGGCTGGGAGGAAAATAGCAAAATCTAGGTTGAGTAGAAACTGATGATTGCATGTAATGGTGCTAAGTATTGAAGTAAGGGGAATGGCTTTAAATTGGAAGGGGGAAGATTTAGAGTAGACATTAGGAAGATATTCTTCATGATGAGTTGGGTGGTGAGGCTCTGGAACAGGTTGCCCAGGGAAGTTGTGGATGCCTCCTCCCTGGAAATCATGAAGGCGAGGCTGAGTGGGGCCTTGGGCAGCCTGGTCTGGTGGGAGATGTCCCTGCCCATGGCAGGAGGTTGGAGCTGGATGAAACTTAAAGATACATCCCTTCCACCCAAAGCATTCTGTGAAGTACTTATTGCAAGGTATAGTTCCTGTTGCCTACGCTTCCCTTCTAGTGCATTATTGTACCCTTGTTTGGGGGATTTAGTAGTGTTTCTCGCATAGATTAGGTTAGTTTGATGGGATTATGTAGCAGCTGTATTTCTAGATCTGGGTACTTAGCAGTCTTCAGTCCCAAGCTCTGAGGAAGCTGTTATGTATCCAGAAATAGGCAGATCTGTTGCTTTCTCTCAGATCTGCTGTTTAAGTTACTTCTGTAACTTGCCTCTTCTCTGTTTAACTCCACGCTGTTTAGTATACTGAAGTGTAATATATGGAAGTGAAGAAAGTGGGAGACGGCATTTCAGAATGTGCAGAGTGGCAACTTCTTTCAAGTGCAAGACTTAGCATTGCCGTGTATTCATGTATTTTGTTTAGTCTGAGGTTAACGTGATGTCGCTTTTTTCTTTTTGTAGTCTACCTTCTCTGGAAGACCAAATGGCCCCTCGTCTGGCTTGAGACAACATGTAGGCTCATTTGAGATGCGTAAGGAACATTTGATTTTACTGACATATGGCGGGGTTGATCCCTTGAGCAGTTCAGGAGTTCAAAGAAAACCACAGTACTATCCTTGTGTGATATTTCTGTGTGTCCCTCATGGAGCAAGCAGCTAGATTTTAATTCCAGTGAATTGGAAACAAAAACTCACTCTAGTCCTTTTCTCTGTCAAATATTGCTTGAAAGTTAGTAAATTTAGAGTGGTAGATGATATAGTGAAGAATCAAACACTGGCGTTTTGTACTCCTAGCCTCACTATAAGACCAGTTAGTTTGCAAATCTGTATAAACAGGAATTGAATGAATAATTTGCATAGTAGGGAAATGATGGTATTTGGAAAGTTACTTCATTTCTACTGATCTTAATAGACTGGTTGGCAAGTAACAGCACGGTCTACAGTTGATTTGGTGTAAATGCTGAACATAGCAGACTTGACTAAAGAGTCGGTATTGGTTCTATACAGTTTACTGTCTGTAAAACTGTGTTTCTGTCCAGCATCTTTTTTTAGTAGAGGCAGTAAACATGTAGGGCAGCATGGTGAAGGAACTTAATAAAACAGATGCTTTACCGATGAAGTATTTTGTTGGCATGTTATGTGCTTTCCACAAACTTGGAATATTGATTTAACTTACTGTACTTAGGATGTGGAAATCTCAGTGGAACAGGAGTGATGGAAGAAAAGTGGGTTAGGATGGCAAGTAAAAGCCATTTATAGTTGATAAGGTGTATTTATTTGCTGCTTGCCATATGTTACATATAAGCACAAATATCAGAATCTTATATTGCCATTGCCACAAACTGCTCATTTAAATCTTCAAGGTGAGCAGGCATCTTGAACATTCTTCATACTGTGAAAGCAGCAGTTCAACTTCTTATTTAGTGTTGTGGCAACAAACTTCCCTAATTGAGTGACTTGGTGATGTACTAGGTGTCAGCAGCATTATTTTTTTTCTTTATGGGTGATCTTTTCTTTAGCTAATCTATTTGTGTTGTTGCAACAATCAGAAGAAATAAGGGCCTAGTTTTTTCAAGGGTAGCTATATCATTAGGTTAAGGAGTTTTAACTCGGAAAGTGGTAGCAATCAGTGCCTTATATTTGCATATCATGGAATTTTGTGGACTTCATGTTTTGATTTCAGATTTCATGTATTTATGATGCTGACATAAGCCTGTCTTGACTTTCATAATGCGGAATAGATAATTTCGTTTTAATAGACTCACTCAGATTTGAAGTGAATTGAAGATTGAATAGCCTGAATCCTTGTTCTGAGTAGGGTCAACTGTAGCAGGTTACTCAGGACCTTATCAAGCTGACTTTTGAATTAGACTGTACAGACTTTCTGGACAATTTGTCTAGTGTTTAACCACCCTTAGCGTAAAAAGGTTTTCTTAATATTAAAATGGAACTTACCGTATTTCAATTCGTGCCCATTTTTCATCATGTCTTCTTAGTGGATATCAATGAAAAGAATGAGTGTCATTTTTGCTCACTGATTTTTAAGATGGAGGATCCTTTGAGCTTTCTTGTCTCCAGGGACAGCAGTTCAAGCTGTCAGCTGTCATCCACCAGTCTGACATGCAGCAGTCTTTTCATTATCTTTGTGATCTGTCGTGGTGGGGGTAAACCACAACACGTAGAAGTTGTGGGCAAAAGGACATCTTTATTGATTTTACAACACTTTATACCCCTTCTCGAGCTGCATATTCATGCGCAATTGGTTTAGCTGGGGACCAACAGTTCATAATTGGATGACTCCTTCTTACTTGTAGCTTCATAATTGGGTGATTCCACCTGCAGCCTGGCAGCTTCCTGATCTTGTTTACTCGCCTCTTCTTGGCACCTTCCAACTTCTCCAAGGATACATGGGCATCTGTTCAAGGCCAATGTTAAGCTCACGTGCAGTGACTCCCTGAACTAACTGAGATTTCCCACAGTGATCCTGCACTGGACTTGCTGTAGTATATTAGAGTGTTGTGTACAGGACAGCCTAGAACTGGATGGAGCACTCTAGGTACCACGTCATCTGAAGGGAAGGACCAGCTCCCCCAGCCTGCTGGCAAAATTGTTCCAAGTGTAGTCCAGAAGGCTGTTGGCCTTTACTGCTAAGGCATTTTACTGGCTTATGTTCAGTTTGCTATCCACCACAGCCCTCAGGTTTTGCTCTGTGAAGATATTTTCTTGCTGGCTAGCCCCAGCCTGTACTGGTGCCTGGTGTTATTCTTCCCCAGATGAGCGATTTTGCATGTCTTTTTGTTGGACTTCAGGATTCTTGCCTGCCCGTGTGTCTAGCATGTTTGGAGTTTCCTCTGAGTGAAACACAGCCCTGGTTTTTTTCTGGTTTTGTATGTTTGCAGACTTGCTGAGGGTGCATCCTGTCCCATTGTCATGAGTGAAGGTGATAAATTGTGTTGTCCCCAGTATCAGTCAGTGGGGCACTCTGCTTGTAAATAGTCTCCAGCTGGAGGTTGTGCGGTGATCACAACCCTTACAGCCCAGTGCTTCAGCCTGCTTTCAATACTTACTGTCCCACTTATGTAGACCGTTCTTTATTGTTTTGTGTCTGGAGATGTTGCGGTGGATGGTGTCCTGCAGTCACTTTGTGTTTTTGTTTTGCAGGTAATGCTGAAAAACCATATGAAATGAAGAATATGCAGGATCATTTTGGAGGGTATTCTAGTGATAGAGGTAGGTTTGGATGGTTAAAAGATTCGCTTTGAGGGTGATTAAGCCTTCCTTTTGGACAAAACATTTAGAATAGAGTAGATACTGGACACTGCAATTTTTACTATGTTTGTAGTGGTGCTGTTGCTGAGTGGTGCTATTCCTTGTGGAAAACAGTAGTTGCACCTATCTGAAGCTTTGTAATTTTAGTATATTTTCTTTGTCTTAAAAAAGGACACCTTCACCACTTGGTGTTTTTTTTGTTGAATGGATAGTAGGCTACAGACCTGAGATCCATTTTAGCCTGAATGATTCTGTAATTTTATTCTTGATTTTAAAAAAGAACAAAAAAACCCCAAACCTATCCAAAACTAAAAGCCTACTCTAAAGTCAAAGACAGTTTTGGATGTTAATTTAGAATCATAGAATAACCAGGTTGGAAGAGACCCACCGAATCATCGAGTCCAACCATTCCTATCAAACACTAAACCATGGCCCTTAGCACCTTGTCCACCTGTGCATAAACACCTTCAGGGAAAGTGACTCAACCACCTCCCTGGGCAGCCTGTTCCAGTACCCAATGACCCTTTCTGTGAAAAATTTTTTCCTAATGTCCAGTCTAAACCTCCCCTGGCGGAGCTTGAGGCCATTCCCTCTTGTCCTGTCCCCTGTCACTTGGGAGAAGAGGCCAGCACCCTCCTCTCTACAACCTCCCTTCAGATAGTTATAGAGAGCAACGAGGTCTCCTCTCAGCCTCCTCTTCTCCAGACTGAACAACCCCAGCTCTCTCAGCCCTTCCTCATAAGGCATAAATCACATTAAATTCAATGTTAATTAAATCTAGCTGAGGACATCAAGAGCAACAAGAAAATCTTCTATGTTGGTGATACGAAGAAGACTAGGGAGTATGTGGGCCCTCTCTGGAAGGAGATGGGACACCAGGTTACCCAGGTTATGGAGAAGGCTGATGAGGCCTTGAGCAACCTGATGTAGTGGGAGATGTCCCTACCCATGGCAGGGGAGTTGGAACTCTAGGTGAACTTTAAGGTCCCTTCCAACCCAAACTGTTCTATGATCATGTTAAGTTGATTTTGTTTTTAATTATATGTTCTGAAGAATGTGTCAACAGACAGTGTGAACCAGCGAGAAGATTCGGCAGTGGAAGAACTTTTGGAGACAGAGGTAACTTTCTACTGACCAGTCATATTTGATATGTAAAATTTTACCTATTCAGGTATTCAGTTCTATTGTATCAGGCCCAAATGAGTATTTATGACTTAGAGGGTAATACCAATCCGTATTTCTGCATGAAGTAGGTGCTTAGTATCACACCTTCGTTTTGACTGCACAACATAGAATACCCCACCATATTTGCCAGAAGACAGGACTTGCCATTGAAGATCAATGTTTTATTCTCCTCTTCCTTTGATTCCATTATCCCTGGAGAGGAGTATATTTCTGATAATTACTTTGAATCGTAGTATAAAAGACAGCTGAATATTAGTGTATATATATAGACCATACAAGTATACCAGTGCTCTTCTGTGGGAGAACTGAGAGTGCTTTCATTAGTATACATAGAGTGTTATTTCATCCCTATCTTCTCCCTGCTTATAATGGCAAGTGCCAGCCATTCTTCCATTCAGTGCACGTAGAAGAAGTTAGTAACTGGCAGTTCAGCAGTACTGGCACATACGTTTCCATCAGTTCATTTTGGAAGGGCTGCTACCATGTAGCATCTGTCTAAATAGTTCTAATAGCTATTAGGGGGGGACTGGTTATGAAATAGGAGGATGGGAGCTCTATAGCCCTGGTCTGGGCATGTGTAGCATAAACTCTTACCTGCAGATCAGCTGTAGACCTGCTTTAAGTTCTTGTGTTTATTTGCTCAACATATTCTACAAAATTTCTGCATTTCTTGGGTTGATGCCCATTATGACAGGGGAATGCTGGACTTTGTTTGACTAAGTGGGTGGCAGCACTTTGGTGGTGCTGTGGAATGGTGGCGGGCAGGTCTGCTGTAGACTCTGGCAATTGCAGTACGACTCACAAGCTGTGTGTAACATCTATACTTTTTGTGGGGATTTATATCTAGACTGTATTTTGCATGTCAGACTTTGAGATGTGAGTATTCTTTTTTTAATGTAGAAAAATTTGAATGGCAGAAATGGGTAGGCACCAAGGTTTACTGGAGAAGAAGCTACAGATTCTGTGATAGCAGAAGATTGTATTTATCATTACAAGAGGATAGAACAGGTGTTGAGTTGAAAAACAATGACTAAGGAGCAAATGATGGTCTCAGTTGACTGCTTGTATCTTAGATGATACCTGAAACTGTCCAGTCTCAACTGGGCAGTAACCTTATTTATATATGTGGCTGTTTACATCATCTGCTTCCCCATCAGAAGGGTGTAGCGATTAAGGCATGGACCCTGTTGATGAGGCAACATGCTTGTCCCAGCAGACATGTCACAGTGAAATCTTCCATGCCCGCATCTCCCTCTTCTTTTGTTCACAAACATCATGATCAATCGCTTGTTGTACCTTTCACAGAAAACATGATAGACACATGATTAGGCACAGAAATATCTTACTACAGATACACTGAAGTATTCTAATGCAAAGAAAAGTGATTTTGATTAAAGCCTTTAGCTAGCTCGTCAGTCCTTATCCACCAGACGAGTTCTGACCCAAAAGTCCTTTATAATGACTTTTTCAACCAGCATTCATCTTCAGACTTCTTTGTCCCGTCCACGAGTGCTGATACAGCCCCAGCATTATTGTTTTCCATATTAGTATCGCTGTCATCTTTGTCATAATTACCATCTCTGCTTAAATACAGACAGGCACACAGTGCTGGCATCCACTTGGGTCCTTGACCTGTGGAAGCACAAGCAGATCCTCGACCCCATGTTATTAACTGTTGTGGTCCTTCCCATTGGCCTGATTCCAATGATTTTAATAATACCTTGGCTCCTTCCTTTTTGAGCTGCTGACCTTCTGTTCGTGAAGAGATAAAAATGCCTTACTATAGGTGATTGTTCTGTTCCCTAATTCTCTCACACATCAAGCAATGTAATACATACAGTGCTTACCCTAATCTGTTCTATGGTGTTTCACCCTTCATTCCCCCTTATTGTTTTAATAGCATATTTTTTTAGTGTCTAATGGGCTTGTTCTGCTATCACCTGTCCTTGTGGAGAATGCGGTATGCCTGTGACATACGTTATTCCCTTGGTTTGAAAAAACTTCTCAAGTTGGTCACTTACATATCCTGGCCCATTGTCTGTATTTACCTATGTGAGAATTCCCAGGGCTGCAAATGCCTTGACAAAAATGCTTCACTATTTCGTTTGAAGATTCCTCTGTATATGCTGTTGCTCATATCACATTTCAGTATGTTTCAATTGAAATATGTACATATCTCAGTCTTCTAAATTTGGGTATGTGTGTAATATCTATTTGCCAAATTGTAAAGCGCTTAATCCCCTCGGGTTGGCTCCTCTAGGCTGTAATGGTGCTATTTGTTGACAATCTGGGCATATTTTATTATGTTCCAGGCTAATTCTAATGAAATTTTAAATTGCCTATGTAGTGCCTTGGCAAACTGGTGTTAAAAGTATGTGACATTAGTGCTTGTTGAATCATGTTTGGTAGTGGGCCTTGGACTGCCCCTGCTGTCAGTCTGCTGTTCTGTTCCCTTCAGCTATAAATCCTGGAAGTGATGTGTGACTCTAAATATGTGCATGTAAAATTCTGCTCTTCTAGCTGTGATTTGAGACCATAATTGCTTTAACATTTAAAACAAGCACTCATTGTTTACCAGTCATCAACCTTAAACAAAAAACCCAAACACAGTAACTAGACCTGAAAGATTACAATGATAATCACCTAGGAATAAAAGAAGCGTTCAGTTATTAGGCCATAACCCAACAATCATTTATGCCCAATGACAAAAGAATACCTAAGTGTGCATGGCGAATATTTCAAATTTACACATAGCTCTAACAGATTATCCATGTAGTACTGATATCCAGTTTTACCAAGATCAGTAATATTGTGGTTGTCCTGGCTTTACAAACATTACAAATAGGAGCTGAA